>CANUEZ040000047.1:27653333-29124166 GCA_948099385.1 Fasciola hepatica
ATTCGACAAACAACCTGAGTAAGACAGTTGCCATGTTAACACGATGGTTTACCGCGCCTGACTTCACGAAATCGGACCCATGTTTCTCATTTGTGCTTAGTGAGTGGCTAATCTAAAGTTCTTCCTCAGCTGGGACCTAAACATTTACTGTGTTCCTTTCTATTACAGTGAAACGAGACCGCACTTGACGTGGTATGATGGTTTAGGTGCCTCCGTGACTCTAAGAGCTATACAGGATGGCTTCTTTAAGCCGGAGATGCAATCATGCTTGAAAGGTCAGTGGGCAGATGCCGGACAAAGTCCAGTCTCGTAGTCCTCCAAGTTGGGGGGTCGATTTGAGCTGGCAACTCAGTCAGTAAAATCAGTGGGAGAATAATTGATCTAAGCAGATGGGCTTCCACTCAGCCACCCGATGCCTTGCAGACAGGTTCTTGTTAGAACTAAAAGCATTGGCTGAGAACCGTAACCGTTCTCCTGCTTTGCAGTTAACCACACTAGTAGTACCCGTCCAGCATCTACGAACTGCAAGAATAGAAAGAATTCCATACTGCATCGGTCGTCGCGCAGGATAATCATGACCACGCTGCCCGTTGTATCGAGTGGGTTAGGCAGTGATAAAAAGGCTACTGTTCGGAGTTCTCTCTCTTTTATTCACCTTTCGTCTTCTGCTAGGAGAAGACAGGTATGCCTCTACCCGGTGATGGGGTTTTTCCATTCTCGACTGAGTCAGACATCTTAGTCAGCCTGTTTCTTTATCAGTCTTGCCGTGAATAGGTCTCCCGCTTCCATTGTAACTTTACAACTTTTCAGAAAAAAAATCAAAACGCGGTCTGATGAGACCGTTCTTTTGGCAAACTTACTGGACGAAGGTCTTGAGCGTTCCAAAAAGCGTCTGATTGAAAAGGGTCGAGATAAAGTGAGTTTTTTCCAGGTGTTTTTTTATGGTGTTTACATGTGTATTGTGAGGTTTTACCACTCACTTCAGTTCAGTTCATCCAACCATTAAGCTGGCACTTCTACGCTCTGGTTTTGGTTGCTACCTTCCACCATCGTCGAGTCAAGGGCAAAAAGGTGGAAGCATGGTGTAAAAAAACCGAAATCAAGGTAAGTAGCGGAAATCACGAAGACAAAGAAAAAGTCCGAAGCCAACTACGTCACGGTCATATCACTCAATGTCTCCAATCATTTGGTAGGCGAGTCATATGGACCGCAACCCGGAAGTCTGACATATCCTTCTTGACTAAATTCCCTAGTCAGGTTTTTCTTACCTTTTTGCCACGTCACGGACCGACCACCTTGACCTATCTTCCAACTACTACCTGCCTCAGAGAACAGCGTACGCCGAGGAAGTCTATCGGAGGCCATGTGTAACATAAGTCCCAGTCACCATAATCTGTTTAGATTTAGTACTTGATCCAGAAACTGACGTGTGGTTCCCAACAGCCTACGTCCAACCTCAACATTGCTGATAAGGTGTTCCCACTATATTCGGGCAATGCTACGGAGATATCGATACTTGAACACTCGACCTTTGCGGAAACCATAAACACTTGTATGCGCACAGTATCGGCTTACATACACAAGCAGGGGCAAATCTAGTCGAGAGTGGAATGATTTGTAGTCGATGGGAACGGTAAACTTGGTAGACAGATATCGTTAGATAAACAAGTATATCGTTACGGGCGGTTCTAATACGTTTACGTTATTGCTTTTATCCATGGATAGAGATGGGGATAGTCACATCATGTTTTTGAGTTATTTTTCGAGCGTGATCCTTAGCATTTAAGATTCTTCTATACGGTTCAGAATCACTTGCAGTACTTTTTTTGAAATTCGCAGTGACTACGGTAAATTCATCATGGATATATTTGCAGCATTGCCCAAGTTCGGCAAATCATCTTTAACAATAGAAATCTTGCAATCGGTTTTGAATCCGCCTAGGTCTTCAGAGCTCGAGCAGTGGGAGACCGATGATCCTAGCACATTTTTTGTCGATCTCCTCAGGTTATGTTTCATAGCTCCCGCACAGTAATGTCAGAGTGATTTTGTTTTGTTTCCTGTATCGCATTTCACTGAAAACTTAAAGTGGATAGATTATTACGGTGTGTCACTCCAACATGCATGACTTTTGTGTCATTGCCATTCACACTGAAACAGTTCGGCTCCGGTGGAGCAACCATTAGCCGTGCGTCGGGTTCGGTGGTCCTGGTTGCCATCTCACGGCAAGATCCTCAACTGAAAGTCATACCAAAGAAGTGCATGAAAAAAGGTGATTAGAATACTGCAAATAATCCTACCAGGTTGAAAAGAAAATGTGTCATCGATTGTGGCACTTAAGCATATCTTCCAATCAGCTTAAACACTGAGGCTTTCCAAACTAGGACTCTCGGAATTTTTGAAATAATGTTTTCCCCGAAACACGCAACTTTAGTGACACCATTTCGCTCCTCAGACACTATGGGACGACTTCATTCGTTTCAAAGCTGGTGCTTGCATGCATCACAAGACTAGATTCGACTATTAAGTTCCCCTTTGATATTCGCACTACTCTTCCTGGGCTTCAAAAAATGTATCATATCGAATCCTGGATGCTCACAACAACGCATCAATCCAGTGATCATGTATACACCCAATATCCCTGCCCACCACCACAGATCTGAGCGCACGACCTACTGCCCGTACTTCTGGTGTATCTTTGAAAGCTGTTCTACAATTCCATGGGTGAATAGAAAGTACCTTTCGTTCATGGAGCAAGTCATTGATTGTACCCATCTTCAAGAAGGGAATAAACAATGATTGTAATAATCGTCGTGGGATCAGCTTAATTCCGATAGTCATAAAGATATTAACCTCAACTTTGCTGCATCGTCTAATACCGGCTGGCTAGAAGAATGCCCGCGAACAACAGGCCGGATTCCGCCCAGGTCGAGGATGCATCGAATAGATTTATACTTTTCACCAATTACTTGAGAAGCGTCACACACACCGCCGACCAACAATAATGGTTTTCCTCGACTTTAAAGACGCCCACAATTTAGTTGATCGAACAGCGCTTTTTAGTGCTCTTCATCGAAAACGTATGCCACAGAAGCCCGTGAGTCTACTGGGATCACTGTAATCTCATACTTCTGGCCGCGTAAGGGATTACGGCGAACTATCCAGTCGGTTCGAATCGATCAGTGGTGTTCGACAAAGATGTCCCAATTCTCCATTCTTGTTCAACTTCGTCATGGACGAAATAATGGAGAGTGCGCTGCAAAGTCTTCAGGATTTGGGCGTCGAACTAGGAAATAGTGGAAAGTTATGTGACCTAGATTACGCGGACGATCTTGTCTGCTTGTTTGAATGCATGGAACATACTCAACGATCACTAGATAGACTCGGAAGAGCTGTAGCTTCATTCGGCATGCGCTTTGCACCTTCAAAGTGTAAAGTGATGTTGCAAGACTGGACGTCAACGATTCCGAGCTTGATGCTCGATGGGGAGGTGCTGGCAATTGCCGACCGGTTCACCTATCTAGGCAGCGGCTTGACGAGGGATGGGAGTACAGCAGTAGAGGTGAGCACGCGGATATCCAAGGCTCAAGCGGCGTACACTGGACTGAAGCACTTGTGGCGCTGACCTGATATTTCGCTGAAGTTGAAAGGTCGTGTGTACTGTGCCACGGTGCGTTCGGTTTTGTTGTATAGTTGGGAGATATGGGGTCTACGTGATGAAGATATTCGTCGTCTTCAGGTTTTCGACCACCAATGTTTACGTGGTATCGCTAAGATTGGATGGAATAACCGAGTGAGCAATGCTGAGGTCAGAAATCGAGTATTAGTTACTAATTCAGAGAATATTCTATCTCAGCGTATCCAGCTTAATACATTTCGTTGGTTGGGGCACGTGTTACGGATGGCAAACTTACGTCTACCATACCGTGTCCTATTTTCCGTTCCTCCTCAGGAGTAGAAAAAACCACGTGGAGGTCAACAAATGGCGTGGAAACGAGGAATGAGAAAATGTACAGCAAACTTAGCAAAAGTTGGCGCTTCACGTCTTCGTGGTTGGGGTTCAAAAATCTCTCAACCAGTTGGCTGTATACACTGAGGGATATGGCAGCGAACTGTGAACAGTGGTGATCGTGTTGTCACATCCTGTCGAATCAGAATGATTGATCAATGTGCGTTTGTATAGTTAGACTGTGTATTGTCCTATGTCGACTATTAGGGCGTTCTTTCTTTTTCCCTCTCATGTAGGTCCGCTCCTGTTCATCTTGTATATTCATACTTTCTAATTCAACGCGCAACATGGTGAGAAAGGCAGTGGTCAGTTGGTATTGCCCTACTGTTTAACGCTGTTCGATGATGATGATGATCGATGTTGCAACCCTCATAAGCACAGTTACTTCACTAGGTTTTCCACGACGGCCCGGGATCATTTATCATACATCCGGTCATTCAGTATTTGCGGGTTTAAGTGAATCTTTGCTATTTGGTCCAGTTAATTCGCAAGCACAGTAGTGCAAATGAGAACGCAAAGAATCTCACGTTCTGTTTTTTACCAAATATTTCCACGGGACTCAGAACGTCCGATTTTGCTGTCGTCAACAGAGTGCCAGCTGATATGTGGCAGCATCGGAAATAGTGTGGGGAAAGATCACTTGGACAATTTATTCGCGATCACCGTCACAGACAACCTGTCTCGTACAGGATGATTTCTGCATTTATTTAATTAAATGGTAAGGGAAAGCACGACTGGTGAGTACTGTCGCTCCGTCTTCATCACTACCATGATAACAGTCGCGGCTATTCCTAACACACATAGTAACTGACAACAAGACCGGATATCACCCAGGTTGCAGCTGCGACGAACAGACTTCAATCTACGGGTGTCCAATGTAATCACCTACAAACTCAAAAGAATTTTAGGCTCGGTTGGTCGATTAGCCTTATGAGATTTGCATCCTCTAAAGATGATACTCCACCAACTAGGTAGCTGTGGTCGTTCACTTCCGGTTGATTAAAGGTTCACGGCAAGATATTCAGGTTGTTCAAGACAAAAATTAGTGTCAAGGATATCTTGCCTCACTGTTCTTCCTCGACTTTGTCACCGAAGAATTTTTGGGGAATGTCCTCAAAGTGTCGATGTTCTTTGGGTACACCACAGTAAACTGAGTAACCTAAAGGAGGTCAATTACAAAGCTCGTGTTCAAACCAACGAAACATGTACAGCGACCAATTGACAAATACTTCGCAACCCCAATTTCTTGGATGTCACAGGATTGGGCGTCGGTTGTGTAAATGAAAACTAGACGGCGACGATCAGTTGCTCTACCTAGACGGCTGTGACGAACGACAGCAGTAGCGTGGGAGACGACCGCACGAGTACAGTGTGTGTTGCATTAACATTTATGGTTTTGGTCCATCTTTCCAATGAAACCGAAAGACCGAGTCTATGCGATGGGTAGACAGCATTCCGCTTTCTACCGATTCATTTTCACGTCCAACCTGTCGGATTTCAATGGTTTTGAATATCTGTTTGTTGTAGCTCAGGCGTTCATTGTCATGCGATCGAGACAACTTGGCTATTGGATCTTAGTTTGGTTCTCCAGTGTACGTTTAGTGGATATCGTCGCCGTTTCTTCTCTATTGTGAGCGAGGCCTTTGTGGTAAGGGGGGAAACCCACCTCGAACGCACCCATGTTATCGTAAACTCAACGAGTAAGTAGCGGTCTCACAAATTTGTAATCTGCCTGTCCTAAACAGTCCCCGACTGAGTCACTGAATATCGAAATGAAGAAAGTTTAGACGCAGTGACAGGGTTAGTGAAATCCTGTTCCTTTTACGATACTCACTACCGAAACGAATTTAACTAGACAGTCCCGTTGGTCGGCGCAGGGAAAACACATGGGAGGCAGCCGTCTAAGGGACCGAAGTTAAATAGTGATTTGTTCACGAACGTCGACAAAACCACGTTACTTTGCATTTTATCATTCTGGTATAGGAACCAGATTTGGTTTATCCATATTCACTTCATCACTCAGGAAAAAACTCTGCTCACTGCCCTTTCGCTGCCTTCCGACCGAAATTATTTTAGCAGGAACAGGGTGTGATCGGTAACGAAGCATGCGTTGGTTGTAAAATACCAATCTTGTGGAGGGTGAATTCCACGTATATCTGAGTGAAACTTTTTAAACCCTATCATAAGTTCTCATTCCCTCCAATTATGCGTTACTTATCCGTTTACATCAAAGATGAGCAAGGAAGCGTTCAGTGAAAGATACCTTACATCCCCCCTGTTGTACGATGGAGCCCTAAATGAAATCGAACTAGCCTCTACCTTTCCGAACTCCACGAACCATCGATTTTCCGACTCTGAATAATCTGCTTCATGACGAATAGTCGAACGGCAGAAGCACAAGCCATTAGACCATATCACGAAGGTACAGAACACCAAAGCCGGACAAATAGCTCGTCGCAAAAAAACACGTATCCCAATACAAACGTATCTATATTTTAAAGACCAACACGTTACATCTTATCCACAGTTCGCAGTCCCAGAATATCAAAACCACACTTCATGACCTTGGCGGTTGCTTCGCACAGCATCAATCGACTGGTATTGATGCGGATTATGTCACCTGAGTAGAAGTATAAAAAGAAAGGCAGATAAAAAATTACCACCTACAGTAAAGAACGGCATATTATGCAATAACCAACCCTCAAAATCCTGGCGTACCGGTAATATAAAAAATAAGTCGACGTTCCCAAATTTGGACCGTAAACGTGAACCACCTAGGGGCACCGAAAAACCTAACTTAGTTTAAACTGGGAACAATAACGGGGGACGCTGAGCTTATGAACGTTCCCGCTTGCCAACAACTTGAGAAGTATCTTACAGAAAGGCGTTCTTGCAATCATGCACATATTATTCCCAACAGAATTTAGGCCCATGGGATGGTTTGTGAATTTTGTAGCGTCATCTTAGTCTGAATTCAGAACACATCAAGTAGCAAACATAGACCCGTCTTCTAGTACTTATCATCCGTCCGGGTACCGAATCAAATGTGCCAACTAGTTACAAAGTGTTTGAATTACTACGCAATAATGGGACAATTGTGGACTGGGCTATGTTATTTCAAACTTGCGCACAACAACAAGGGATCATTGTATTATCAAGTAGAATGAAGGACAATGACACTGAGTGGAGTGCAGTGGAATACCATAAAAGACCATGAGTGCTAACGAGTCGGGAGACAGTAGCGTTAGTTACCAGCCAACACGTGCAATGTCATCAGTAAATATTAATTAGAAATTATGAGCTGCAATGATTCATGTCCAAACCACACCAGGAATCGCCGTCAACGGGTTACAGACTGACTGTTAACGTAAACAGAAACATATGGCGGTGGATATGAATGACAGTAGTGTGTTCCACTATCAATCTCACAGCATGCTTAAACTATCTGCATGTTGTGAGTATTTTTCGACAGTAGAAAGTGACTCACCGGTTTCCCGATTGCGTTCGATACAATAGCACGCATCATAAAAAGCTGTGAACGTGCAACTTAGTTCATAGAGATAATCACATAAAATATGTATCAGGAAGTCCTCTTGAATTCGCAACAGAATATCTGGTAACCGACACAGCGCTTTGGCTAAATTCCATTCGGTCGAATGATCCAGCACAATTGGTTCCTTTTCCACAAGTTCAGCTAATCGTTCACTTGAATAGCCGGCATTTCGAGCGATGGATCTAAAGGTGATAGTCGCAAAATCGTTAGCAGACGGGTCAAATAAAAAAAATCGTAAGACCCTCAATTAATTTGAATCTCATACGGACTGCAAAAGAACTTACAGAGCTGGCAGTTGATTCACCACATGGAAACTGACATTCCGCGTAAGAACAACAATCAATTCTTTTAGAACAACTAGAAAAAGCATTACTCGCTCCCACGTGTCAATAGCTGGTGCGCTGTATTTGGTTTGCTCAATGGATCAGATCACTTGCGTCGAGTGGACACTCGACGGTTAAATACATTGGCTGATGGGACTCCCAGACACTGGGTGGCGCAACCGTTCCAGAATTTTTGTTCATCATTGTTTCTGCAGTTCGCCGCGGTCTCTCAGAATGATCCCAGTTTGTACATAAAAACCCTGCCGAACATGTAGCCTGTCTTAAAATTCATCCATCGAGAATTTATGACAATTACGGGGGACTAATCAATGAAGGGAATTTCTCATTATCGTTGACGCAAGAGCACGTGACTGGGGGTAATCGTTATCAGACAGCGCTCAGTAAACTAGAGATTGGTAGCGAGACCGATAAAGCTAGACAGTTTGTCTCAGTTGCATTTGTCCAGTTTTAAATCCGATCACACGCTGCTCGCAGACAACCAGTCATATCAGTCACAGTTAAACGAACGGTAAGAAAAATGTGGTTGATATATTCAGAAGGGATCATCATATGAGGAGTTAGGGGGAAATTTGTAAAGTGTGTTGAACTTCGGGATTATTCTAAACTAAACAACCTAAACGACGTCACTCCGGTAGACGCTCTGGTACAGGGGAAATCTTCAGATTTATTGCACCCAAAAAAACGGGGGCCGCTTAACGAACATCAACGGGACGTTAGCTTATTAGATATCAAGGGTCGTGTCAACGTTTGTTCCATCCATCGCCAAAACTGTGTTAGGTGACAACGGGGATTCTCAAGAACACCGGGTACTTGGTCGTGTACACTGGAGATGTGGTTTAGCAGCTCCAAATGAGTCACACATTTGGGTGCGACAAGTTAATCAGACTAGAACCACGAGTTGCATCCATACGCCGAACCCAGTTAGTGCGTTCCGCTTGAGTTGCTCGTCGACACTTTTGAACTACGGAAACCGAAGCAATGATCCTATTTAGCAACATCGCAACCGGACTTATAACGGATGTCTGTCGTACAGCCGAGTGGATTGGAAGCGAGCGCGAACAGCTGTTTTAGGTAAGCGATCCTGAGCCATGCGAAAACCTCCCTAATAAGGAAGTCGTTTCCGTTGGCAGTTTGTGAGGACAAACCACCGCACAACACAGTGGCTTAGATTCAGCGAACAATAATCCACGCGTGAGCATCGCACGTGATTGTTCAAATATCGACTAATCCGGTGAGCGGATTTATGAGAATGCTTATCGCGATCAATGGAGTACTTGCACCCGAAACCTTCATCTGTCTAGTTGACTTATAACTTGAACTATTCTTCGCTGTCGGTTTGCATCTAAAGCCTTGGTTTGTCATTTTCCATTGGATGATACAGCAAGGTAATCAGAGCACTGTAATGCAACGCTTGCCTTTGAGAAAACTGGAAAACCATGGGATCTGTCGACTTGAAAAGGATCAGCTTGACGAAGACTCCGTCCGATTATACAAACCTATGAGTGTTCTGCGGACCTGAGTTCATATACTGTGGTTCAATTGCTAATATATGTGGTCCACATCCTTATTGATGCGTCATGATGTTGTCAGAGGAAATGTGTGACCAAGGCCTGACTAAAACGACTGTTGCGGCGGCACGTGTAATTACTAACATTCCTCCTCGAATTAGAACACCACTGATTCGGTTGGTGCACCGGATCTGGTCAACGTAGTGCCGATACCGATGGTCAAACAGTGAAATCCCATGCACGTTACCTTAGCACATCCATCATCCTTGTTCCATATCCCCAGCTTCTACCGCAAGTCAACAGGGAGTCAAGCTAAATTCAATAATCAAAATAGTTGCTTTTAAAATATGGCCCCAAAGCACAAGTGGTTTGAACAAATCTGATCGCAACAACTGTCACGTTCAAAGTCAAATCAACTTACCGAATACGAGTGTAGGTATACAACAGGTACACAGCGGTGTTGCCTTTGTCATCCAACATCTAGTGAGCCGTTGGTTCAAAAACAAGAAAACATTGATTTTTGGAGGCACAAAATAATTTGCTGTACCCACCGAATGCGACTGTAAATAAACATTTAAAGCAAATAAAGTAATGGTATTACAAACCCCTTATTAAAAGACATCAGTAACATGGATGTTGATCGACTCCGAAAGGACTCCGCCATATTACACAGACGGATTTGAAGTAACCAGTTTCGATGCATCATCTGCTATCGATCTAATGGAGTCGTCACTCTAATTCACCCACACTGTAATGTTTAAGGTGGAGCAGTTACAAGATAGTATCGGGGAATTTTCAGTTTGGTCAATATGTCGTAGACTACAGTCCAGCACCGGACCAAATTAGGAGAGTGTTCCGAGGCTGGTCATCTACCACGAGTAACCGAAGGTCAGTCTTGATTTCGACTAATTTCGAAAGCATGAAGCTCATGATCATGAAGTGTGATGTAGACCGAAGTAGCATTCACGCTTACGATAGTCCTTATTAGCCTTAAATTTAACTACACAGTGTCATTGTTCTTCCTTGAAGCAAAAACTCAGTCAGAATATGTTAGAACAGTTGGTACATATGCTGCACGTCCACAGATGCTCCTTTAGATGGTTCCTTGGAGGATGGCTCGAGGTTGTCAGCTACGTCGGTACGAAAATGTATGAAAATTATCAGTCAGTGAACTTGGCAGAGTAGAACGTATCATAAAACTTCAAGGAATCCGCCTACCAAACAGTTAGCGACACCAAAGGTCCACAGTCAGTGGCATAGTTGTATTCGGAATCATAATTCGCGGACATAAATTCAACGTATAACTTTTTGGTTTGAGATGACCCCTTTGGCGAAACAACTGTTCCTCAAGAATTCATTCTTATGCTGTTTACAGATCATACAGGAGCAGCAACAGAAAGGATCAAGCTCATAGACACGGAATAAACACCTATTGTGGACAGCGGTTTACCACAGTCCAACTGTCCATGTCATTTTAACGGTTCGTCGAACTTAAGCTTTCTAGATGACTAGACGACAGATTCATTCGGCCTTGGACAGACCGGATCGATAAACAGAGTAATCTTAGCGCACCTGATTGACACCATACATCAAATTATTCTGGACGCCGTTTTCCAAGTCAGTTGTGCACTCTAGCGATAGCCCAGGCAACTGGAATAAGGAACTTGACCCCTTATCCTTTGTGCCTAAAAGCGTTTGATCCAGGCATGCACAGGATTGGGCAAGGTCAAACAAACCCGTCGTCCTGTCACCCAGAAGGCGTACGCTAGATAAACCAACAACATGACAAGGGCAATTTGACTGTTGTTGTGTTCGTAGCTAGCAGCAGAACACGCAATGTTGGCACCGCATTTATCTGTAGGAACGCAAACACAAAACCCGGCAGTAGCCGGCGAGTAAGTCACAAGTAAGCAAGAAGACCTGAAATCATGTGCTGTCACGCGTCAACGAGTTAGGTCAATCAGTAAATAGCAAAGTAGATGAGTCAATACTGCTGGCGCTGAAGCACGGTTAGAGATCGAGGCAAAGCAGGCGTATGTCCATTCATCAGAGGAATACTGATCGGTTGTCCGCGTAGTGTGCGTGAGTTCAACCAGGTACAAAAACTGTGGCTAACCACTCTCTACGACTCGTGTTTATTCCGTGTCTGTGTGCATGCACTTTTGTCTAGTGTCTCAGATATAATTTGTAAACGGCTTGAGAATGAACTACTGATTTTTGTTCATTCACTCCTCATGTTTCGATGAATTTCGCTTCAGACTCGATGATATTAAGAGGAAGCAACAAAAGTGGAAACTGGAGCATAGAAGTACAGTCCAATGACCAGAAGAACTGAACTGAACGGAGCGTTCATATTGTAGTTTCCCCTGTCACACTTACCTTATCGAACGAGAAAACATAATCATTGATACGATTATGCGACAAATCCGCATATTTAATGCAACCGTAGGCAACAGCTTCTTGTGCGGCTTTGAATTCAGCTTCTGAAAGTTCCTGTGGACAAAAATAAGACGACGTTAAAAAGTGCGCGTTCAAGCTACAGAAGGCATCCACCCACTAAATACATCAGAGAAGATGAACGAAGTCACCCACCGAATAAGTGCATGCACGTTTATAGCCGTTGAGCAACGAAGCAATGCAAACTCCATCTATAACACGAATAACACCAAGTCTGACACTTCGTGCATCAGAGATGGTTAGTCGTGAGCGATTAGATTGCACAGCAACACCACAGTGACTGTATGAAGTACGTTATTTTCAGGCACATAATAAGACTCATAGTGTACTCAATAGAAAAGTGACTATATATATATATATATATATATATATATATATATATATATATATATATATATATATATATATATATTATATATATTATATATATATATGTATATATATATATATTGATAGTAAGTAGTATCTGGACGTGTGGATAGAATTTCCCCGGAAGAACATGACCGGTTTCGCGATTGTTGCCGCTCGTCAGGTATGCGTACCCGGTACTCCTCACTCTATTCATCTTAACACTTGTACATTCCGATGTTGCCCAAGCCAAAGCAGGTGGTTTTCACAGGGAACCACAACCGGAGCCTTCAGGCATCCAAAGCTTAAGCCGCAAGGCAGCGGGGACGAAACGTGGGGTCCGTAAACCACTGGGAGTCGGTAACTGCTCAATCCATACGCTCTTCGGATGAGGCCAAACATCCTGGGTGGTCAAGAGTATAAACAAAACCGCAACATGGACGAGTGGCCAGCGACAAGATTACAAGTAGCAACGTTTGATTCACTTTTACTATCATCATTATTGATTTTGGTACTACTAAAACTCGTGGTGGCGATGGAAGGGAACTCGCCAATTTGCCGTGCACGTAAACCTATTCCTATCTTAAATTTGTGGCTTAAATAAATAAACTGAAGCAAGAGAAGCCTGTGTGGAATCGATATCTACCCAAAACGGAAAGCGCTAATGAGCAGACAAAACGACGAGTACGAAACATAATTTTTCCATAGCTGTTATTCCATCATTGGCGCGAAGAACCAAGACCCCAGATGAGAAATTTGCAATACCCTTATTCATCATCATCATCGAACAGCGTTAAACAGTAGGGCAATACCAACTGACCACTGCCTTTCTCACCATGTTGCGCGTTGAATTAGAAAGTATGAATATACAAGATGAACAGGAGCGGACCTACATGAGAGGGAAAAAGAAAGAACGCCCTAATAGTCGACATAGGACAATACACAGTCTAACTATACAAACGCACATTGATCAATCATTCTGATTCGACAGGATGTGACAACACGATCACCACTGTTCACAGTTCGCTGCCATATCCCTCAGTGTATACAGCCAACTGGTTGAGAGATTTTTGAACCCCAACCACGAAGACGTGAAGCGCCAACTTTTCCTAAGTTTGTTGTACATTTTCTCATTCCTCGCTGCCACGTCATCTGTTGATCTCTACGTGACTTCTTCCACTCCCGAGGAGGAACGGAGAATAGGGCACGGTACGGTAGACGTGTGTTCGCCATCCGTAACACGTGCCCCAACCAACGAAATGTATTAAGCTGGATACGCTGAGATAGAATATTCTCTGAATTAGTAACTAATACTCGATTTCTGACCTCAGCATTGCTCACTCGGTTATTCCATCCAATCTTAGCGATACCACGTAAACATTGGTGGTCGAAAACCTGAAGACGACGAATATCTTCATCACGTAGACCCCATATCTCCCAACTATACAACAAAACCGAACGCACCGTGGCACAGTACACACGACCTTTCAACTTCAGCGAAATATCAGGTCAGCGCCACAAGTACTTCAGTCCAGTGTACGCCGCTTGAGCCTTGGATATCCGCGTGCTCACCTCTACTGCTGTACTCCCATCCCTCGTCAAGCCGCTGCCTAGATAGGTGAACCGGTCGGCAATTGCCAGCACCTCCCCATCGAGCATCAAGCTCGGAATCGTTGACGTCCAGTCTTGCAACACCACTTTACACTTTGAAGGTGCAAAGCGCATGCCGAATGAAGCTACAGCTCTTCCGAGTCTATCTAGTGATCGTTGAGTATGTTCCATGCATTCAAACAAGCAGACAAGATCGTCCGCGTAATCTAGGTCACATAACTTTCCACTATTTCCTAGTTCGACGCCCAAATCCTGAAGACTTTGCAGCGCACTCTCCATTATTTCGTCCATGACGAAGTTGAACAAGAATGGAGAATTGGGA
Organism: Fasciola hepatica; assembly: GCA_948099385.1. NCBI lineage: Eukaryota > Metazoa > Platyhelminthes > Trematoda > Plagiorchiida > Fasciolidae > Fasciola > Fasciola hepatica. The sequence continues at coordinate 27,667,483 of CANUEZ040000047.1, forward strand.
CATCTTTGTCGAACACCACTGATCGATTCGAACCGACTGGATAGTTCGCCGTAATCCCTTACGCGGCCAGAAGTATGAGATTACAGTGATCCCAGTAGACTCACGGGCTTCTGTGGCATACGTTTTCGATGAAGAGCACTAAAAAGCGCTGTTCGATCAACTAAATTGTGGGCGTCTTTAAAGTCGAGGAAAACCATTATTGTTGGTCGGCGGTGTGTGTGACGCTTCTCAAGTAATTGGTGAAAAGTATAAATCTATTCGATGCATCCTCGACCTGGGCGGAATCCGGCCTGTTGTTCGCGGGCATTCTTCTAGCCAGCCGGTATTAGACGATGCAGCAAAGTTGAGGTTAATATCTTTATGACTATCGGAATTAAGCTGATCCCACGACGATTATTACAATCATTGTTTATTCCCTTCTTGAAGATGGGTACAATCAATGACTTGCTCCATGAACGAAAGGTACTTTCTATTCACCCATGGAATTGTAGAACAGCTTTCAAAGATACACCAGAAGTACGGGCAGTAGGTCGTGCGCTCAGATCTGTGGTGGTGGGCAGGGATATTGGGTGTATACATGATCACTGGATTGATGCGTTGTTGTGAGCATCCAGGATTCGATATGATACATTTTTTGAAGCCCAGGAAGAGTAGTGCGAATATCAAAGGGGAACTTAATAGTCGAATCTAGTCTTGTGATGCATGCAAGCACCAGCTTTGAAACGAATGAAGTCGTCCCATAGTGTCTGAGGAGCGAAATGGTGTCACTAAAGTTGCGTGTTTCGGGGAAAACATTATTTCAAAAATTCCGAGAGTCCTAGTTTGGAAAGCCTCAGTGTTTAAGCTGATTGGAAGATATGCTTAAGTGCCACAATCGATGACACATTTTCTTTTCAACCTGGTAGGATTATTTGCAGTATTCTAATCACCTTTTTTCATGCACTTCTTTGGTATGACTTTCAGTTGAGGATCTTGCCGTGAGATGGCAACCAGGACCACCGAACCCGACGCACGGCTAATGGTTGCTCCACCGGAGCCGAACTGTTTCAGTGTGAATGGCAATGACACAAAAGTCATGCATGTTGGAGTGACACACCGTAATAATCTATCCACTTTAAGTTTTCAGTGAAATGCGATACAGGAAACAAAACAAAATCACTCTGACATTACTGTGCGGGAGCTATGAAACATAACCTGAGGAGATCGACAAAAAATGTGCTAGGATCATCGGTCTCCCACTGCTCGAGCTCTGAAGACCTAGGCGGATTCAAAACCGATTGCAAGATTTCTATTGTTAAAGATGATTTGCCGAACTTGGGCAATGCTGCAAATATATCCATGATGAATTTACCGTAGTCACTGCGAATTTCAAAAAAAGTACTGCAAGTGATTCTGAACCGTATAGAAGAATCTTAAATGCTAAGGATCACGCTCGAAAAATAACTCAAAAACATGATGTGACTATCCCCATCTCTATCCATGGATAAAAGCAATAACGTAAACGTATTAGAACCGCCCGTAACGATATACTTGTTTATCTAACGATATCTGTCTACCAAGTTTACCGTTCCCATCGACTACAAATCATTCCACTCTCGACTAGATTTGCCCCCGCTTGTGTATGTAAGCCGATACTGTGCGCATACAAGTGTTTATGGTTTCCGCAAAGGTCGAGTGTTCAAGTATCGATATCTCCGTAGCATTGCCCGAATATAGTGGGAACACCTTATCAGCAATGTTGAGGTTGGACGTAGGCTGTTGGGAACCACACGTCAGTTTCTGGATCAAGTACTAAATCTAAACAGATTATGGTGACTGGGACTTATGTTACACATGGCCTCCGATAGACTTCCTCGGCGTACGCTGTTCTCTGAGGCAGGTAGTAGTTGGAAGATAGGTCAAGGTGGTCGGTCCGTGACGTGGCAAAAAGGTAAGAAAAACCTGACTAGGGAATTTAGTCAAGAAGGATATGTCAGACTTCCGGGTTGCGGTCCATATGACTCGCCTACCAAATGATTGGAGACATTGAGTGATATGACCGTGACGTAGTTGGCTTCGGACTTTTTCTTTGTCTTCGTGATTTCCGCTACTTACCTTGATTTCGGTTTTTTTACACCATGCTTCCACCTTTTTGCCCTTGACTCGACGATGGTGGAAGGTAGCAACCAAAACCAGAGCGTAGAAGTGCCAGCTTAATGGTTGGATGAACTGAACTGAAGTGAGTGGTAAAACCTCACAATACACATGTAAACACCATAAAAAAACACCTGGAAAAAACTCACTTTATCTTGACCCTTTTCAATCAGACGCTTTTTGGAACGCTCAAGACCTTCGTCCAGTAAGTTTGCCAAAAGAACGGTTTCACCAGACCGCGTTTTGAATTTTTTTCTGAAAAGTTGTAAAGTTACAATGGAAGTGGGAGACCTATTCACGGCAAGACTGATAAAGAAACAGGCTGACTAAGATGTCTGACTCAGTCGAGAATGGAAAAACCCCATCACCGGGTAGAGGCATACCTATCTTCTCCTAGCACGACGCCAAATCCAATAAGTTCCACTCGTTGCACTGCGGGTTTATAAAATCCGGCATGCTCAGCGGCGGCAAAAATTGTTTTGAAGTGTGTGCTCTAGTGAACAGAGAATAGAAAACCACTGACATTAAGTGGATAGTTGGCAGGTGAAAATGATCAACACAAACTGAGCCTATCATGATTATTATTATTATTATTATCACTATTATTATTATTATTATTATTATTATTATTATTATTATTAATGCTTGCGACTGGAACTACACTAGCGAAAAACCTATTCTCACTGACCAAGGAAAAAGGACCTAACGCAACTGAAACCTGCAAAGTCTTGCCCATCACATCCAGAACTTGGAAACCGTAATTTGTAATTAAGGAACATTGTGCAGTTCAACATCCAGTTCACCTTTGTCTGAAACTAAATGAGCCTAACAGAATGATCCCAGAATAGATCAAATGATAGATAATCCTGGTAGCAGGATGAGAACGTTGTTTTGAAAGGTTAATGTTTGATTGCTATACGGAATTAAACCGGATTCTTGTTTATACCTTATTCACACGAAAAAATGTGTATATTAATTTGTCCGTTAATTGCATCTTTTTTATTTTTGACTAAAGCGTGCGTGCAGTGGAACAAGCATACCGAGGAGTGACAATAGTTCCGTAAACCTGAAAGGCGACAAGGGAAACGATGATTCTTATGTTGAGCGAATAATCAAGTACAGCTCAAACAGATCAGGTGCGGCAGCGGTTTAAGCGACAGCAGTTTATCATGATAAATGTCCGAGACCGGTTCCAAATGCATTACTGCGCAAATATGTGCAGGTGTCGTCGAAATTACAATTAAAAATTATCTGATTATTAATGAGTTTTTCGTCTTTAAGTGTGTGAGAAATAACAAAACATCGAGATAGTTGACGGTGGATGAGCAGTCTGCGTGTGAGGACTGCGTGGTCCGTCAACGAGTAATGAAAGTGCTACATGTGGAGGTACTCAATACGAGAAACCGAAACGAAGACCAGTGAACAATTTTATCGACATCGTTTTAGATTGCTGGTGTATTTTTATTTCCGAAGAGTGTACATCCGAAGTACGCAGATGAAGCAGGAAATTTCATAGCGCATAGGCTAAAGAAATACAAAGGAAAATGGCACCCTATGAAGCAAGCAGAATGGCAGATTTTTATTGTTACTGAACACGTTAAGTGGGTTTGGTAGGTGAATGCAATTGGTTACACGATCAGGCGTTTTTTTGATCGCAGCTTTGCACTTTACTAAATGCGGATGAAGAATGGGGTAACTGGATCGATCATCCGCAAAGTAATTTCACACCTAGCCGACATGAACCACTCGGGGGACGTGGTCAAAGGATTCGTCCCCGGTACAGATTCACAGGTCAGCTATTCATCCCAGTGAGGCACTGCATCTCAACCACAGCGGAAGCTATCGGAACTGGTATTCATAGCTTGAAAACAACTCATGCGTACAATTAATTTTTCCTGACCCATTCACCATCCTTGGATCGGATGAAAGCGAACCGATCTGGCCTGCTGAACCGTAGTGCACACCACATCCTTCTCTTTAGCTAAACTAGAACGTATCCTGATTATAAAAATGTCGAAACTAAAAATCATCGAAAAGAACTTCTTCGGAAAACCGTTTTTTTTTAAGGAACAGAATCGATAAATGCATCACTGATGCTGATGTCAACAGAAATGTATTCGACTCACCTGACCAACGTCAACCACGTAAAGTACCCAATCGGCTTTCTCTTCGTGCAGTCGCTGCAGCAAGGCAGCCATGTCAGAAGTATCATACGTGAAACCGCCATCGGATTTTACGATTGTTAAAGGAATATCCGCCCCGGGAGCCCATAGTAACTGCCGACCTTCCTCCAAAGTTAACAGCTGTTGTTCCTTCAACTGTTTCACGATTTCAACCATTCTCGACTGATAGAAGGACTCCCCGCGTTCAATCAAGTTTTGTATATTCAGTCTTTCATATAGTTTATTGAACTCTGCAAAATATGACAAATAAGGGAGAACATAGTTACTATGTGGTGTTTACGATTAAATTACGCTGCATGTTGCATTCTGTTTGGTGTTGAATCTCCTATGCTTAACTTCCATAAATTCTTTGCTTTTTATTACTCTGTTCGTTTTGCAGATTGATCAATAACGTCTCTCTCCCGTGAGATTTGTCTCTAAACTGACTGGTCATCCATGCCCACACCACTTATCATGACCTTTGTAACCGACAGCACCCAAAATTTGTACCCACTGACTGCATACTCCGGGTCTGAATTTACACTTTCTTCTCTGACTGGGCAACTCCTATTGACAGCGGATTGTCTTGTCAATGTTTTACCTTGGATCTCAACCCTCGGTTCGCCCGTTTGCTTGGTTAGACGGCCGAGACCATCATTTTTCACTTGGCTTTTTGGCCCTGGATCACCAATACCTACCTTTGCAAAATCTCTATGACTGAGTGTCCGGTAAACTCAGCGAGGGACACAAACTGAGGTGTGCATCTAATGCTATCTTTTAATTATTATTTACATACTTAATATTTACTTTTAGGCGACTATCTCCAGCAAGAGGATTAGTCGGCCCCATGGATATCACGGACCATTGCTGGCCACGCGTGGCGGCTAAAGGCGAGCTCCGTACAGATCCTGATCCAGCCTCTTTTTCAGCGCCAGACTCCATAGACCGACCGAAGACCTAAAAGCTGTACATCTTTTTCTATTGTACTGGTCCGCGCTTTGACCTGCCCACCAAAGCGACAATGCCAACCAGGGCAAGGAGTAGAGCAAAGTGTTTGTTTGGTTATCTCTGACTCGGGTCGCCGAAGCGTATGGTCGAACCACTGAAGTTGTCCACGTTGGAGGAGGACGGAGAGCGCATCGACATCAGAGCAACATCCTCTTACCTATTCGTTGGACACCCTGTCGTCCCAGTGGACTTCAAGATTTGCCGCATGCACCAGTGGTCGAAAACCTCCAGCCTTCTGGTATCCTCAGTTCGTAGTGACCAGGTCTCGCAGCCATTAATGAGTACGGGCCGGATGGCAGCACGGTAAACACGAACTTTGGTTCTTAAGCTGATTTCACTGCGAGTCCATGGCGTTTGTCTTAGCTGAAGGAAAGCTCTCCTGGCGCTGCCGATCCGTAACACCACTTCATCTTTTTCCTGGCCGTTCGCAAGTAGAGTCGAGCCTAGTTATTTGAACGAAGGAACGTATTCGACTAGTTGGTTATTGATCGACAGTTGTTCAATTATCAGGCCTAGATGGGTTGTGAAAGCTTTTGTTTTGGTTGAATTCACTTCTGGTTCGATGGACTTCGCGAAAGAACTGATTCGGTCGAGGACTGGTTGGAGCTTAGTGGGTGAGTCTCCTAGCCCGACAATACCATCCACGAACTCCAGGTTCGAGATGTATGTTTTTTAGCTAAGCTAAACGTTAGAGTAGTTATGCAATACATGACCCATTGTCCAACCAACGGTGTGGTTAAGCAGCACCGGCGAGAGGAGACAGCCCTAACTCCGGTAATGAGTGCGAACTTACCAGATTTTTTTGCCGTACATACGAATGCTAGTACCAGTTGTCGAGTAGTACCCACTCAAAGACCTTAAAAGCTTATCGGGCATCCTATCGGATTGGATTATGGCCCAGAGACTCGCACTTAATCGAATCGAAGACGGTCTGGATGTCGATGAAACAAGCTACCGTTGGCTGCTGGAGCTCAAAGCGATGCTCCAGTATTCGGCGCAGCGTGAACATTTGATCCAAACAGCCTCCGGCCACGGTGAAAACCCTCTTGGTTCAGATGAGTGTGTCGGTCTCGTGCCTCGAAGACATGGTTTAATAACAACGCACCAAAAATCTTTGCGGCCACATCAACCAACCTGACTCCTCAGTAGTCTCACATGCCGATTTATCACCTTTCTTCGGAATGGGCAGCATAATAGACATGCCCCAATCGAGAGGAAATGCTCCCTCCCGCCAAATGGAGCCGAAACATGTACATAACATGTCAATCAATGACGACTGACAGACTTTATATACTTCTGGAGAGATCCTATCTTCCCCAGCAGCCTCTCTGACCTTCAGTTTGTTCATTATTTCTGTGATTTCTGCGATGCTAGGTGGATTACAGTTACTTTTGTACCGGACTGAAGCTGACATTGGTTGGTCCGTTAGGTGGTTTATAGACTGGTTGGGCAGTTGTCCGAGGTGTTCGGACCATCGGTCCATTTTCTTCGTTAGCGTATTAGGTTTCCCGCCGCGTCACGAAGAAGTGAGTCTTGTTTCCTGTGCCTATTCGAGGCGTTGCGAATGAGGCGGAACAGTTTAACAAGGCCACCGGTTCCTGACGCAGTCTTCATTTCTTCGGCTATTTCCATCCAGTATCTTTTGCGATCAGTCCTAGCGGAACGTGTGGCCTCTCACTGTGGTCTGCGGCGTTCATCACCACCTGCGAGTCGGGCTTCATGTGCTTCCGTTGACAGCTGCAGCGTGCTGTTGGAGATCCAGTCTTTTGCCCAACTTTTTTTTTCTCCCGAGTACCGTCCATGCGGCTTCCTTGACTGTCGTATTTATTTAAGTCTACTGCCCTTCCACGGGAGTTTCGTTTTGTACGTTTGTTGCAGCGATCAGTCGAGTTGTGACTGCTCGTGACAGCGTTTCTCGCTTGTCTGGATTTTCTAGAACAGGAATGTTTATCCGGGAGGGTGCACAGACCGAAGCACGTGTAGACGTGAATTTTGAAGCACGCACGTGCAGGACCGCCCGCAGTTAAGTCCCCAACTGGGTCTAACTTAGCTTTTGGACGTTGCGCGTAACTCTACATTAGTCCGGATATAGAACGTATTTACTACTAGGAAAAACTTCTTCGGTTATAGGTTAGATAGGTACTGTTTTACATTTTGATATGCTATTGGTTACCTTACGTCTATACAGTGTTTTTGGTTTTTACTGTAGCCGATGTCACATTTCAAAACGAAGAAAGCCTAACATACTGTCTTTCGTTCTCTGTTATGTTGGGACTCAATGGCTCATGCTATTTCAGGAGTCATTTAATTCTGTTCCACGACTCTGCCAGTGATGGTCGAATAGTTTAGGGCATTTTTTACCGGCCTGGATGTCGCAGGTTCGAATTCCGCCACTACCGGTCACTTTGGTGTTAGACAGTAACCCACTGTTGTCCAGCCCGTTACCACACCTGAAATACTGCGACTTCATTTGGTTCTATATTCCAAATCTGAGCTTGGCTGCCTGCTATCCTTAGTAATGCAATAGGTCTTTGAGGCTATGAGGTATACCACTTCCACTGTACTTACACTATACGTTATATTTTTACACCGGCTTGAAATCAATCATAATTCCAACGCAATAATAACGGTTACAAAACAAGGAGTGGGAGGTACAACAGAATATAAGAATTGTTTTTTGTAACACTGATGTTTTCCGTGATTGCTTGCATTGTGGGCTGTTGTACTACTCGGCCGGTCAGTCTAGACTAGACCTTTCCGTTCAAGGATGTACCTCTGGCCTTTGTGCACCCAAGTACATCCCGTTGGGCAGTTGCGTTGGTCCAGATGAGTCGGTGGTCAACTGCATGGTTTATTCGCCTCTTCTGAGAAACTCTATCGGGTGAATGAAACCCAAAAAGGAGCTATGAATTTATGTAGTGGAAGGTCATGCTTGTCACGCCATAGTGTCGTCACAAGGTTTGCGGGGTTTTAGAGCCTAGAACGCTAAACAAACGGAAATCCCGGCGTATTCTCGAGCACTGCCGCTGATCATCCAAGGCCGCTTATTTGGTGAGTCCACCCTACTCAGGATTAAACGCGGGAACGGCCGTCCACTTATTCGCGACCTGCGGATGCGCAACTGCACTCATGCGCAAACATGTAACAAAAAATCAAAAAAATCTCACACAATGAGCCGCTATCTCTGACCGGATCGTTTTGCGGGTAACTCGAATTCTCCTGACGCCACCGACGAGTGAAATCATTGACGCCTACCGTACGTAAATTCTCCTGACTTCATCTCTAAACGCAAACTACAAACATTGAAACCACTCTCTAACCACGTCGTTCTATCTATCCAATAGCACATTTCAGATTGTCATGGTTATAAGACTGCTCCACTTAGACTTGAGCCCATGTTCATTCAACCAAAAAACGAGGTTCTCGCATATCGTTTTTCGAAAACTTGAGAACAACAAACCAGTGCTACTTTACCAGTTTGCTTAAAAGTTGCGAACTCTACTAAGGGCAAGAATTTGAAGGCAGTTACGACGGAACGAAACCTTGACTGTTTTATACGGGACGCCTTCGTGACTGAAATATCATCTGCAAAGGCCAGGTTGTAAGCCGCCATATTGTTGTAAGAGTAATGTAAGTGTTGGTGCCGTTGATACACTTACTGAGCTTCGACTCATGGAGTTTTCTTTCCTTGTGCTTTGCAGATCGAACACGCTCAACCCCCCGGCGGAAGATCACCGCTACTTGCATGCCACACATCTAATACGACACGTCAAATGCTTCCTGAGCACCAAATTAAGGGAATTCAAAACATAATTCGAACAAGCGGTCCTTTGAAATAGCATCAAAACAGACGTTCTTAAATCAGTTGATGAGCTTACCACCTTCAATGTGTTGTGACCAACAAAGACAAACAAAACCACAGCGATGAACCCAGCTGCTACTGATGAGCTCACTCTAGAGCTCACCAAGCCTTTTTATTTCTTCTCGATCCCTTCGTTGAAAGTACCTTGCTAGAGATAATACCTGCAGGCCATCAGGAAGGAAATTGCACAGTCAACGGGGGCGGCGGTCATCGCCGATTTTACCTTGTCCCCCATCGTTACGGCATCCGCAGCCAACGGTATAACCAAGAAAGTCACTACCGTGGGAGTGAACGAGGTAGCGTTAAAAGCTTTCATTGTTACCGGAGGATTTTGAAGCTACGAGTTCCTAGCTGCGGCGTCGGCTTAAAATGATCCGTAGAGTCCTCAAGAAACGAGATTACTCTTGTCTCTCTCTCTCATACATTATATATATATATATATATATATATATATATATATATATATATATATATATATCCTAGCTATCCATGCCTAACGCAAGGCGGCGCACCTTGTCATTAGTCACTCGATGTCGTCTAATTCGCTGGGCGGAGCATTTCGAGAAGCTGTTTAACTGGCCTTTATCCTCCTCAGGTTTGCTCACTAGCGCAATGGGTACAGCTCTCGTTGTAGATACCAGTCCTCCGTCAGAAATGGAGGTTCTTCGCGAGATAAGCTACCTTAAACGACCTTAAACGGCTGCCGGAAAGGATGGGTTGCCTCCGTCTATTTTTAAAGACGGTGGCCCAGCACTTTTACTGGAGTTGACAGAACTCCTCGGTTTGATATGGCAGAAGGAACAAGTCCCAAAGAGTTGGTGTGAACCGGTGGTTGTTCCGATTTATAAGGTGACAGGTCCTCCTGTGAAAACCACAGGGGAATAAGTCTGGTTAGCATTGCATCCAAACTGCTCGCTGACATTATTCTCCACCACTTATCCAACGCCCGCGAACAGTGCTCGCGCGAGAATCAAGCTGGGTTTAGACCTGGTCGAGGTTGTGCTGATCACACTTTCACTCTTCGACAAATTTTAGAACATAGACACACCTTCTGTAGGCCCACTATCTCTGTTCTTCTTGATTTTAAAGCGGCATTCGACTCAGTCGACCACACAGTCCTCTGGTGCTGCCTCTTGCTGAGGGGTGTACCACATAAATTCACTTACATCGTAAAATCCCTTTACATTATTAGCCGAAACCGAGTTCGGGCTTACGGTGACCTTTCACTTGAGTTCACGACGAGAAGTGGTGTACGTTAAGGTTACCCCTCTCTCCTTTCCTCTTTAACTTTGTGATGGTATGGTCCTAGAGACTAACCGCCGCTTTGTGTAAACCAGGAACAGATGCTCGTCAACCATACAGAGAGCCAAAGAACGCTTCGTCCGCTGGAAAGCCGAACGCTTACTCTCATCTAACACCGGTAGCCGAACATTTTGGTCCCTTGCCAAAGCAGTCTCCCGCAAATATTCCCTTCTAATTTTCCTCCCATCTGTAATGTACTTGGTGGTCTTGTTTGTGAACCACAAGAGAAAGCTGAGACTTTGCTTCTCGGTTTGCTTCCAACTCCACATTACCCTCATCCTACTCCTTCGGTTCCTTCTCTCCCCTCTATCCACCATTTTTTACCTCATACTACCACCAAGAAGATCCGACAAGTGCTGCGTACTCTGGACGTATGGAAAGAACACGGTCTCGGGCAGTATACCGCCCATCGTCCTTAAAAGGTGTCCCTGAATGGGCTCCTATCTTACGTCAACTTTTCTTTTTCTCTCCCCCCAACTTTCTACTTTTCCGATTCCCTAGAAACACGCCGTGATCATTCCTATTACCAAACCCGGTGATCTTTCTGACCCGAGTAACTATCATCCTATTTCCCTCACACCTGTAATTTCGAAAGTATTCAAAAATGTCATCTCTGACCAACTGCGTACGTTTCTCGAACGCGAAGGACTACTGAGCGATCACCAGTACGGATCACGACCTCGGCGTTCCACTGGTGATATCATGACTCTCCTCTCACACTCCTGGTCAACTGCAATCGACAATCACGGAGAAACACACATAGTCTCGTTCAACATCTCTCGGGCATCCGACTGAGTTTGGCACGAAGGTCCTCTGGCGAAATTGTCTACTTTTGGGTTTTCCTCCGCTCTCGTATCGTGGACATCAAGTTTCCTCAGTAAACGGACCATCTCCGTCAGAGTTGATGGGATTCTGTCCCAGCTATTTCCTGCGAACACTGGAGTTGTCTAAGGTTCAGCACTTGCGCCCACTCTCTTTCTTTTACTTACTCATGATCTTCTGTCCACTACTTCCAACCCAATCCATTCCTTTGCCGATGACGCCATCCCTCATTTTTCCCCTTCTTACCGCACTCCCAACCATGCCAACACCAACATCGATAGTGACCACAGTGCAATCATGTATCTTTTGAGTCTGACCCCGAACGCCTCTCCTCCTTGGGCTCCCACAATCATATTGCACTTAGTGCTTCCAAAACCTTTCTTCTCAATTTCCTTGAAGCACTATTTATTCTTCCCTCATTCATCCTTTGAATCAACTGTGTTACATTCCACAAATTCTATCTCTCTTATTAGCGTATCTATAACTTCTCTATGTTGGTCCACTTTCATATCCAGCTCGTTTCTCGTGCTGCGCGCAAAGTTGGTCTTCTGCTCCGCACCAGATGCTTCTTCCCACCAGCTCATCTTTTTCGGCTGCAGAAAGCTCAAATCCGTCCCGCATTTGAGTACTGCAGTCACGTGCAGGGTGCAGCTTCGTCTGCCTCCCCCTCCTTTCTCTTCTTGATCGGATTTATCAAAAGACCATCCGGCTGACCGACGACCCCTCTTCAACCCCAATATGCAGTCATTAGTCCATTGTCGGGCAGTTGCTCCGTTGTCCATCTTCTGCCGATAGGATTTTGAATTTCTTTTCCTGAGCTTGTTCTGGCCGTTTCTCCTCCCAAAACGTCTTCCCGATCATCAGGTACCCAGGCAAATGATCATCCTTATCAAGTTTCTGTCACTAAATGTCGTGCTTCTATCTTTCAATCTCCTTTTTTCCGGGACCCTTAAATTATAAATTACTCTTTTTTCGCTTCCTATTCACTTACAACCTCTCTCTTTAAAAGCAGGATCAATAAACTCATTCTTACGTAGATGTTCCCCCAAAACCCACTTCCACGGTGTTTTTTGATTATGGGTTTTAACCCTTGTGCTGTAATTCACTTTACGTGTAACAGAAAAAAAGTTCGCCCAACAGCCACGAAGATTAGGTAGTATACGTATGACGACAAGATTTTCAAGTCAACAAAAATCCAGCGACTGTTGAGACAGCAGTGATCGAGTATCCGAAGTCACCATGATCAGCACAGCTGCTAGTCAACACCAAGGAACAACAGAAAAAACTGGTTATAGATAATAGTCAAGTCGTAAACCACTTCACCCAACTGGACGCATACTCACTTCTCAGAATGTATAACTTAATCAGAAAATATCGCTGCATCATGTATTCAGCACACCAGATTCAGAAAACGTATACCATCAAATCCCAATCAGAGGAGACGATAAGATCTATATGGTGTCTGAAGCTGGCAAGAATCTACCTGAACTGGTGGTTTTTGTTCGGAGTTACTAACGCTGTACAGCTTCCAACGTGTCATTGACAATCAAGACCAAAACGAAAGTTTGGGAGGGACATTCGTGTTCAGTTCAGTTCAGCCCCTTCAACCATTAACCTTGCGCTGCTGTGTTCTGGTTTTGATCACCATCTCGCAGCATCGTTTAATTGAGATCGAAACGGAAAGAAGTATAAGGAGCAAACAAACCGAAACGAAAGTTAAGTGGGAATCACGTGGATGATGAAGTATTTCGAATGCAGCAACGCCACTGTTTGAGGCATCTAGCCACGTCCCATTATCCGTAACTAGGGTTTCGGGGATCCCAAATTGAGATAACAATGGTGCTTGAAGAAGTGGTGGTTTCCATAGGAAATATTTCTGGCCACTTTGAGTAAGCATCAACTATTACTCCGAAATACTGTTGAATCACTGGACCTGCAAAGTCAACGTAAAGCCGCTTCCAGCGGCCTGAGGGTAATGACCAAGAGTGCAGTGGAACCTTTATGGGCACCTTAGCAGATATAGAACATTCTTCACAACGTTCGGATTAGCCGAGTAGGCAATGCCGAGGTCAGAAATCGAGTATTCGGTACTAATTTGGAGAATGTTTTGTCACAACGTATCCAACTTAGTAGACTTCGTTGGTTGGGGCATGTGTTACGTATGTCAAACACACGTCTACCGTATCGAGTCCTATTCTCCGTTCCTCCTCAGGAGTGGAAGAAACCACGTGGAGGTCAACAGAGAGGAATGAGGAAATGTACAGCAGACTTAGGAAAAGTGGGTGCTTCACGTCTTCGTGGTTGGGGTCCAAAAGATCTGTCTACCAGTTGGCTGGAGACACTGAAGGACATGGCTGCGAACCGCGAACAGTGGTGATTGTGTTGTCACTTCCTATTGAATCAGAATGACTGATCGGTGTGCGTTTGTACAGTTAGACTGTGTATTCCGTGTGTTGGCTACTAGGGCATTCTTTCCTTTTCCCATCCATGTAGGTCCAGTCCCTGCCCATCTTGTATATTCATACTTTCTAATTCAACGCGCAACATGGTGAGAAAGGCAGTGGTCAGTGGGGCTTGCCCTACTGTTTAACGCTGTACGATGATTATGATGATTCACAACGTTTAACGTACTCTTCAATCCGCTTGTCAATGTTGGTCCAGTAAGCATAACTTCGAGCTAGTGCTTTCATACGTGTGATGCCCGGATGACCAATATGCGATTGCCTCAACACTAAGTTTTGCAATGTCAGGAATCAATATGCGTACAGATAACATCAGACATCCGTCTATTATCTTGAGTGCATCCTTCAGACGATAAAATTGCATGATGTAATGGTCAGTGATATTCTGAGACCAACAAGTTTGCAGAAAATGAACGATTCGCTGAGGATCATGGTCTAATTTAGTTTCGCTTTGTATCATAGTGAATGTGACAGGCAGATTACGAATAGACTCGTGAAACACCTGGTTGACTTCAGAATCAACCTCAACCGAGGGCATTACTAAGTCTCCACCAGGTTATCTAGTTGAATTCCTTTGTGTTAGGGGAGATAATGCGACTGTATGTCCAAAACTGTCCGCACGGATATATTTAATCACAAAGTCAGCATAAGGATGAATGTCAATAGCTGCTTTGATTCGTAAAAAAATGGCTGACAGTCTTTTGACTGTTGTCATCCGAAATCCCGTTTGAATAAGGCCTTCGGTGGAGCTCTAATATTGTACATACTTGGAACGAAATTGTTGTAACAGTTAACGAGTACGAGGAAGGAATGCATTTCTATTGTTTTGGGGTTCAGGCTGCTGGCTAATAGGCACGATAAATCGAGAAACTGTAGGCTTGGGAGAAAAAATGAGCATTTCGCGATACATAGCTTGAATTTAGAAAAACGGATTTTGTGTAGTACTTCGTTCAAATGTTGCACGTTCAGCTCTAGGCTCACTTTCAATAACAATGTCATCCATGTAGACCAGTGCGAACTGAAGCTCAGTCAGCATCGCGTCAATGATCTGCTGGAATATGGCAGGAGCGCGCTTTACTCCGGATAGCAATCTACTGTATTGATAGAGACCGCGGTGGGTGTTGATAGTCAGAAACTCTTTGCATACACTACCCACTTCGACTTGAAGATAGGCATCGGACAAATCAATTATTGAGAATATTTTATCGCCGTTGTGTTTAGAAAACAAATCTCCCGGGTTTGGTAGCGAATACTGATGTTTTAGGCGATCATCAAGTCCGGCGGAGAAATCTGCACATATGCAAACCGAACCATTTGCCGTCTTAACCACCACAATTAGTGTGACAAAGCGGAATAATTAACTTGTGTAAGTACTCCCGTCGTCTGTATTCCTTCTAGTTTGACGCTATTGGGATAAGGCTTATATCCCTATGGTTAGCGTAGTCACTGCGCGAGCTCTTCTTGAAGATGGGGACAACGACTGATTCCCATCCCCCCACAAATAGGGAACTTTCTCGGAGTGCTAGACCTTGGAGAACAAAGCTTGAAATTCTCTAACAGGCTCCATTTCACTACGTTTCAATAGGACTGGGGAAAGCTCATCAGAGCTCGACGCTTTAAGACCTCCTAGGGCTTGAATTTCTTTGCGGATCTCCGCTTTAGAAAGTGGATCTGTCGAAACAGACCACGGGACGCGCGCCGGAACAGCTACAAGAGGGGCCGACTCTGGAGGCCAGCTACACTTTTTTAAAGCGCTTCGCCCAGCGTACAAGATGCCGCTGCAGACTGCGCATGGGCGAACTATCAGCTTCATAGATCATTTTGCGTAAACCCAGTGGCTTCCTACCGATGACTTGGATGAGATCAAACAGTTCGCGGGAATTTCCCACAGCGGCAGCATGTTACATTTCTGATGCTTTCTGAGACCACCAGATTTCGCGATCTCTACAGACCTGCGTTGAGTTCACGTCTCGTTGTGAGCCATGCTGCATTATGCTTACTACCAGCTGAGATGGACTGGTGTGCATCGAGAAGGCGCAGAGAACCAGTAGAAATCCAGAGTGTAACGACACAACGAGCGAGGCCACAACTCACTTTGCCAGTAGAATACAAAGCATTCTTACTAAGCGACCAGTGCTGGTTGATGTTAGCTGGTGGCGTTGATTTTAGCTCTTCAGCTAGAGCGTTTCAGAAAGTTGAGAGGAAAGACGGATCAGACAGCATATCGCAGTTTAACCGCTGCTACATCGTACGTTTGGCACATCCACCGAAGCACATGGACAGCCTAGTGCAGACTAACGCATGGTCATAGTCAAGAGGAGTACTCCAGTACGACCGACAGTCTTGTATACAGCCCCACCATTTGTAGCCAGTTGCGATATGGTCTACCTGGGTCCATTGCTGACTCGAAGAGGACGGACGCCACGTGGCGTACCAGCGATTAGAACGTCTGAAGTTCGTACTGGCGATAATCAAGCGATGGTTTGATCACAGGGCCAAAAACCGTTCCCCGTTTTCTGAACGACAGGAATCGAGGCCAAAAGGGCTTCCCAAATGCGCCTCGTTTGAACAAAGCCGACTGACTCTAGCTTACCGCAGTGGGGGAGAATGGCATATATTTCAGTGTTGTGAATTTGCACTTTCACTGTAGACATCCCAATGATCCCTTCCATTTCGTTTCAGTCTGTACCCAAATAATAAGTCCAATAAAGCCTCAATTAGAGGCCTTTGTCTTCTGATTTTGCACGGACACGTGTTTCTTTCATTACATGCTTGCGTATAAGTGAAGTGGAAGAGGTGTACCTTATAGCCACAAAGGCCCGCTGCACTATTACGGATAACCGACAGCCAGATCCTGAGACTTGGAGTGGAGAACCACATAAGGTGCCAATAGTTCAGGTGTGGAGATGAGCCGGATTACAGTGGATTACTGTCTACCACCAACTTAACCGGTGATGGAGAAGATTTGAATTTGTGACCTTTGAGATGGCAGTCAAATGCTCTAAACCGCTCGATTACCACCGGTAGTCGGTTATGACACTGATCGAGATGATCGCGCTACACCGCCTCCAATGGATCGGTTATGTTTTACGTAAGTCTGCCCATCATTTACCTTTTCATGTTCTTTCTGCACGTGCTGGACAAGGCTCGAAGAGACGACGCGGCGGTCAGGCTATGACTTGGCGCACGGGCATTAGGAAGTCAGCTTTGACTTTGACTTCGGTTGGTGCTTCCCGCTTTCTTGGTTGGAGTCCAAAGGATGAAGATTACCACTGGTTAGAGACGCTGATATTATATATATATATATATATATATATATATATATATATATATATATATATATATATATATATATATATATATATATATATATATATATACAAAACCACTGATCTTTCTGATTCCGTTGCTAGTCTACGTGTCAGCGACCCTTGGGATTGCTCTATTCTGTTTTACACCAGATATACAAGCGTTAAAAAACATTTATGAGAACCAAATAGAACCGCTGGGAAGGCCTACAACTTGAAGTTATTCTGTGTTTCAAACTGGAAGGTAATAAAGGATGTGCACTACACGATGGGGGCAGTAAAAGCGAATGCGAATGCATAAGTATCGTGTTCGCAACTAGACAGTGTACTAATTTCCATGTAGTAGTCGCAGCAGCCAACTGGGACTTACCTCTGCGAGAAACCTCGCATATCTGCTCCCACGTTCGGACGTAGGCCGGATCGTGGCTTTGAAGTTTCACTACGCAATTGTACGCACGAGTCTTGAAATCTTCTTCTGCGTCGAAACGCAATTTTGAAGCCTTGTAGAGTGACTGCAAGTCATCGATTGGCGGTACCGAAAGAGAATCGGGGTACACATCATGAAGGTGAGCAATAAGCATTCCAAATTGAGTGCCCCAGTCTCCAATGTGGTTTAGTTTGAGCACACGATGACCCAAAAAGGAGAGCAACCGGGCAACGCTTTCACCGATTATTGTCGATCTGTAGAACGATAAATCGAGTGAGATAATGTAATATGATAAAAATGACTTACCCCCTGTCACCTGTCATCTTGATTGATATATGGTTTACAAGTGCTTCAAGCGCGTCAGCATCGTTTACACTTTGTCATACATACTAGCATATATTTTCATCATATTCAATATATTCCAAAGGAGGTAGCGGTTAGAAGAAAGGCAAAGGTGGTGGAAAGGTTTCAAAACCGATATCAGTCATCCCGGCAAGGTAGTACTTTATAGGCTTCTAGTCTGAGATTCAGGATATTCGTTCAACTGATGTTCGAAGACACTAAATGATATGATCAAATGCGACGGACAGTGGTATAGTTGTATTTGAAACCTTTTCTCGCCTTCACCATTTGTACCCACACTTTTATAAGCCATCTTTTTATTACATGCTTGCGCAGGATTGCAGTGGAACGGGTACACCCCCTGGCCTCAAAAGCCCAACTCACTATCAGGGACAGTCGGCAATCAAACACTGAGACTTGAAGTGGAAAACCTCATGAAGTCCCAAAAGGTCCAGATGACGATGAATTACTGTCTACCATCAATGTGACGGGCGGCGGCGGGATTGGAACCTCTGACCACCGAGGTAGTAAGCAAATGCTCTAAACAACTCAACCATCGCCAATTTTTATTCGTCCCCTATGCTCCTATTCAGTATATTTCTGATTCGGTGGTAATTCGAGGAAACAAACGAAAACGAAGCACCGGAATTCATGATTGTCATCAACTAAGGAACCAAGTTGAATCACTATTTGACACTGAAAAACATTTTGCCCACCACCTAGTTCCTTTTCAACGGCAATAAGGAGCTTTTATTTGATTTGGTCTGTCGATTCCTTCGAGATCCAGTATATCGGGAAATATTGGAAACTCCTGTGAAAAAGCCTAGTTCTACGATCATACTATGACAAGCCGCCAATCGATGACCCGGGACTCATGGTACTTAATGGCACTAAATTCAGAAATTAATGGTTGGAAGATCTGGACGGGACTAAACTGAGTGATTTTGAAATAACGACCGAACCAAAAGCACTTGAAGTTGAAATCAATCGCAAGCCAAACTAGAACAACCTCCTCTGTCAAAAGTGGATACACATCCTTAAACTCGTGTTTGAATTAATGCTTGCAAAAGAATACAGTGAAAGGGGTACATTGTATAACCATAAGGATCAGCCGCACTACCAAGGAAAAACGTGACTCGTGCCCACAAGACTCAAAATGGGGGAATTTATTAAATTCCAGAGGGTTTAGTGCGGTAGCGAACAGGGAAAGTGAAGTAACGTCTGACCCTGTGAAACGCAGTAGACTAGATAGCAAACTATTTGTCTGACTTTATTCCTTAATAACACAGGTCCTCGTCCCGCAACAACCCACAGTATTTCTCATCTTCTGGGTCAGAAACGCAATCTGAACAATGCGGCGTGCAGTTTAAAGAAGCTCCCAATTGTCCTAGACCATCACTTAGAAGAAGTGCACCGTTCGCGTACTCGAAGTGCGAAACCTCTTCCACTGGGAATGGCTGAAAATGACGGTAGATCGGCTTCAAGAACTACAGCAAAGTTGCACAGAAGAGAGAAAGCAATTCGGATATGTACTACTTTACGTAGTAAAATCGGGTGAAAAGCTGACGAAAACTTGGACCTCGGCTATTCGTGTGCATTTATTACTAGAGATGATTTTCCCTAGCAATCTTATCAGCATTAGGCATCTTCACGGAAATGTGTGATGAAATGTGACCGAGGCCATCTTTATAACAAAACAGAAATAGTAAACCTACGGAGCGTCCTGAAAATTTTTGGCAAACAAGATGTTCGACACGATAACGGCTAATTCTAAGCTCAGTTAAATTCACGTATGAGCGCCATACAGCTGAAGGGGACAAAATTACAGTTAAAAGTCAGTGCAATAACCTAGTTACTAATTCCCGGGAGCTTTCCCCTTCGTGAGAATTTTGTCAACTGCAATAACAAATTTAGGTTATCTTAAGAATAAATTGAGGCAAATCATTCGATTTAAAAGCTATATTCCCTAAAGTTGAGCTATTTTACGGAGAACCTTTATCTCTGACGGAGAGCTTGTAGGTCGTTGTGCAGCTTAGCGAACCCATCCTAGGTGAGAGCAAGCAGCGGACTTTACGAACACAAATCAGTCAACTGCAGTCAATTTTATTGTTCTGGCACCTAATGGCAGGGCCGTTAGCCACATTGTTCAACAAATCTCTCGAGGGGACTGTGCCACCGAGTGGACGTCAAACCGAGGAAGTTGTGCCAATTCACAAGAGATGTTTAAGAGACCAGGCGACGAACTACCGGCCTGTTAGCCTTCTATCAACAGTTTCTTATTACATGCTTGCGCATGAGTGAAGTGGAAGAGGGCATTCACGCCATAGCCACGAAGGCCCGTTGCACTACTGGAGATAGCCGGTAACCTGACCCTTGGAGTTGGAGTAGCGAAGAGCCATATAAGATTCCAATACGTCAGGTGTGGTAACGAACCGGACGACAGTGGATTACTGTCTACCGAAGGCATTCGAAAAATTCATCTGAAATGTTTTGATAGGATACTTGGAGGTCAACATCCTAGTCGCCCATGAACAGCACAGCTTTAGAAAGACCAGATCCTGTCTCAGTAACCTACTAAGCTTTTTTGATGAGGCAACCACAAAGTTCGACTACGGACAGAAGGTGGAGGTCTGTTACCTTAACTTATGCAAGGCATTTGACGGTGTGATCTACAGGTTCCTTGTACACAAGCTAGGCGGGACAAGCGTGGCTGCAGGGCGAATGCGATGGCTTAAAGTCTAGTTAGCTGACCGCTGATTCTACTTCAAAGTTGAGGACACCAAGTTTCTGATGGAGACAGCAACCAGCGGAGTCCTTCATGGATCGGAACTGGGTCCCATACTGTTCCTGATACATGTGGACGACTTACCATGGGTTATAAGACAGCCTTGATTCATGTTTGCGGGTGATGTGAATGTTCTGGGATATCCAGAACCCAATCAGGTTCAGCTGGACCTAGATACTCTCTCCAGTGATCCCGAAATGCGAGGTCAGGGACTTGGACATGACCGTTTCTATAGACCATAAACCTTTGGTAAAATGTCTGCAGACTGCCAACAAGGCAAATAGAGCCATGTACCAGCTGCGCAGAACGCTCGCATCAAAGGACCTCGGGGTGCCGCTACCACTATATAGAACCTTTGTTCGATCCCACTTGCAGTACGCAGCCCAAGCCTGGGCTCCGCAGTTAGTGGAGGACTCTCTCTCTCTCTCTGGAGGTCCACAGAAGGTTCACGAGAACGGTCTTAGGGCTACGAGGGCGGTAGTATGATAAAAGGCTAACAGCGCTTGGGATGCTCTCGTTCAAGAGCACGACAGCGCGGGGAAAACTAACTGGAACAATGAAACAACTAAATGGGTGTCAGCAACGGACAAAGCATTGTTTACCAGCGACGGAAACTCCGCCCCTCGCGGACACAAGTTGGACTTATGCAAATCAAAGGACAGCAAGATTACCCGGACCCAGTCGTTCGCTTGCAGGGTAATCAATAACTGGAATTAACTTCCAGAGGAAGTGATGGAAGCGAACACTTTGGCAGTGTTCAAGAGGAGACTGGACGTAGCATGGACACATGCTTTTCTGGATTGTCCATGAGCCAGCAGGACGAGCCTAATAGTGGCTCTTCAGTTTGCTCCAGTATTCTTCTTCTCTTTCTCTACACCGGTCTCTTTCAGTATACCTAAGTACCTCACCTAAATACTTTCGGTTTCCCCATATTTCTTACCACATCACGAGGGCTGGTAACTGCAGGTCTTGACCTCTACATGGACAGTGAATCCGCTGGTTGCCGCAAACTCACCTATTGCTACTCTCTTGGACGGCGATCCCGATGTGTCATGCTCCCAGCTACTGAAAGACAAGGGATCCCAGGAAGTCGAAACACGGTGAGACTCGGAGGCTCGCAGGTGCAAGAAACTGGACCTTCATCGGCACTGGTCGCTAGTCCTGCGCTCTGTCCTAATCTGAACTGAATACTGCGAATGACCCTATAACCGGCACATGTTTTGACAGAAAACTCTCGGGAAAATGAGGGCGACAATCCCAAACAACATGATCTGACAAGTGGAGAACAATTTATGTTTTTCACTCACCTAAGGTGTCCGACATGCATTTCTTTGGCGATATTAGGAGAGGACATATCAACAATGACCGAATATTTACGGGGCAGTCTAGGCGGTTGCACGTTCATCCTGAGGATTTTTGAAACCTCTTGTGTAATGAAAGCCTTTGAAATCCATATGTTGATAAATCCCGGGCCCGCAACCTCCATCTTAAAAAATTACAAATGCGATTCATACATACTTTTTCTATCAGGTTGTTTTCTGGAACAAAACTCATAATGACTTTGGCGATCTCAAGAGGACTTTTCGGGAGACTTCGATCACTGAATTCCTGTAAGTGTTATAGTAAATTAATGGGCTAACCTTGGATAATTTCATGGCGCTATTGCACTGAAAATCGCCAAATGCTTCTTTAGTAGGAACATTTAACTGAACTTCGTGGCCAGTGTGACTCTCAAACGCATTCTTGATGGCGAGATCTAGTATGGCCTCAATAGCAGCTTGAATACTGATTGAGTGTTGTTTCTCTAGCTCGGTCAAGTCGCGATTAACCTAAGGAACGAAATTACGATGTAGTGTGTAATTTATTTGCATTACCTTATCTAGGTAGTCAATTCTGTATCTCAAAGCGGCTTGGCGATCGAGAAGATGTTTTATTTGCGCGAACTTCGGGCTTCCAAGTAGTTCATCTAGGTCCTGTTCTAGATGTCCCACAGCCTGCATGGAAATAGTAGGCCGTTAGATAAGTATTCACACCTTAGACATATCCATCTCCGTACGGTTCAGCATCCCCTGCGATGGCATACTGTGCGTCCAAAATACTGTCGTCAGGACCAAGAATCTAACTGCGCTACACCAGCTCAGTTCTGTTGTCTTGAAATCTTGAAGTGGTACACGGGTTCGAGGCTGGAGCCCAAATGTTCCCGGTTCTTCAGGTATCTTCCTATATGTAGTAGTAGTTCCGCTGAAACGAAGAGAGCTGGACAAAAGGGGACAAATACCAGGGACATACGCTACAGGTACGGATCTGTTCAGTTCAGTTTGTACAGGACTTGGTGTGACTAGAGCCAATCATGTGCCCAGATAGTTGTGTTGTCGGCGCGTTCCCGTAGCTCCCAACATTGAGTGATCTTCTTTTTCTGAAATCAAAACTTTTGTGGAGTGTCAGCCCCGACAGAGAAAGGTGGAAACGATGAGTAAATTGCGTCCGACCTGACAAACTGCTTAACTTAATTCGGGGTATACTGCCACCCAACAAAGGTCTACTGCCTTCCTAAATGCCTTCACTGTCTTGGTATTTATGATCTCCTCCAGGAGCATATTCTAATAGGGAACCACTTTACTAAAGACGTAATTCGCCCTAATTCGGGGCCTCCAGTGCTTCTTTTGTAACCTGAGGCTATGCTCCCCTGTACCTCTCTCTGGAATCGGAGAGAAAAGGTGTTCTCGATTTATACCTGACAGTTCCTTCATTACCTTGAAAACAGTCTTATTAGCAATGTTGGGGTCTGGGATACTTTTCGTAGGCGTCAGATGTTTAGTGGCACTCAACCTACTACTGATGGTGCTCTCCGCGACGGGAGATGGAGTGAGTAGGGAAGCAACGGAAGGTGGACATGGAGCTCGATCCTCAAGGCGAGTCACCTGCACTACAAGCAGCACTCTGAGCTTGGGATCGGCTTTTTGTGGAATTGCTGGCTTGGCTTTCTCACTGCCGAGCTTTAGATGAAGTGGCTTTTCAGTGGATACTCCCTTGAGCACTTTTATTTCCTCCTTGAGCTTTGCGGCTGAAGAAACAATTCGTTTGGCTGCCTCTGTGGAGCCAATTTCAATGAGAAAGCCGTGTACTCGGTTGATGCCTTTGGTTACCAGCCAAGTGGACCGACTTTTAAGTGGGAAAGGGAGCTTAAAGCGGTTAAACACCTGGGCATAGGTGTCATGAGGGTGATCCGAGTTGAGAAATCGACCTCAAAGGATGACTCGCTTGGAGCATTTCTCGGTGCCCTGCAGAATCTTGGCGACATCAAGAATTTGCTGCTCAGGTACTCTACACACCTGATCGGCTTCCAGGGACAGAGGGAGGGATTTGACAACCAAGCTCCTTGGGCTGATCAACTCATCCTTAATGGTGCGGACAGTGGCCTTTAGTTCAACTATCTCTGCAGCCTGACTTTAGACTGCAAATTTTAGTGCATCCATTGCCAGCGCGTTATGAAGGACCGTCTCGTCCGGACTGAGGAAAGAGGCATTGGCCACAGAGGGGGATTCACGTTGCCTCATGGGAAAAGTAGCCTCGTCTGAGGAAGTGGCTATATCAATGGTAAAGGAAATCGACATTATTCAGGATCCATTCAGTACAGCCAAAGATCGACTTAAGCAGGGGGGACGAGCTTTGTATTCTAAAAATTTCAAAAACGGCTACTCTCTCCGGAGGAGACAACCGCACCTTACGTCAATTCTCGCAAATCGAGCAACGGGTAGCCAATTTAAACGAATCCCAATACCAGAACAAGTTTGATTCGTAGTTTCTACGGTACTAAATTGTAATTCACAAAGGATGCAAATATATACAAACCTCAAGTATTCGGCCAAATAGACTTCACAGTAAAACCCAAAGGTCCATAGCCCCGTGGCTCAAGCTCGACAGTGTAACGTACAGAAAGAAGAAGACGATTCGCCAGATGGAAGTTGATCCAAAAAAATGTGGCGCACTACAATTGTGATTACAGTAAAGGAAGAAGTGCGCATTACAATTCAGTCTCCAGTAATAACACTGTCTTTAATTGTCCTCGAAGTCCACCATGTCGATTTCTTCCACTGGAACAGAGAAAAGAACCACAAATTAGTAAGCTCGATCCTACGTTGCGTGACCGTCTTCAAATTTCTTAACACTGTACTTTCCCCAATTGGCTCCATCCCCGGAGCCACAGCCCTCCCTCCTTCCGCGGGGACCTCCAGCTCTAACTGCACTGCTGGCACTATACCGCTTTCTGGGTGAATTGCGGTCTCGTAGGGTTTTGAGTTCATTAAAGTGAACCACAAACGATGGCTGACCAGAGTGCGACGCATTGCGAATTACCCAGGCACAGTCTGACAATATCTTTTCGACCACAAACGGCCCTTTCCAGTGTCTTGACAGTTTATCTGGCACTCCCCCTGTGGGAACAGTGCTATGCAGCCTACCAAATCATTCGGTTGCAGCGGGGTGCCGAATTCCTTCTTGTCGTAATACTCCTTCTGGTGCCTCTGAGCTGATTTCAGGTGTGTGCGTGCCAGCTCCTCCCCGCACTTAATAGACTGTTGTAGCTCGTTCACATACTCGGTTACCGAGGTGCGGAGATTATTGATGATGGGTAGACGAACGTCCGTTGTTAGTCGGATTTCTCGACCGGTCAGTAACCGACTTGGTGTTTGATTAGTCGAAGCATGAACCGTGCTACGGTAAGCCAACATGCAATGAGGCAGCTTCTTGTCCCAATCGTATTCCCTTCAACGAACGCTTTCAATAAAGCAATGAGCTTCCGGTTGGTACTTTCCGCCAGTCCGTTGCCTTGTGGGTGATAAGATGTAGTGCGGGTTTTGTCGATTTTAAGTGACATGCATAACTCGGCAATTAGGGAGCTCTCGAAATTTGACCCTTTGTCGGAATGTAGCTGACATGGTGCACACCAGCGGTAGATCCAACGCTCGAGGATTGCATTGGCCACGGTGGGCGCATCAGTCGTGCCCGCGTAGCTTTCTCGCTGTTATCGGTATAGTTTTTATTAAGCTATCTAGGATAATCCCTAAAACTATAGCTCTAAGGTCTGTTGTCCGAACCAGAAAAAATCAAGCGATTTTTTCCGAACATTAGTCCCTGGGACCACCCGGTGGTAAAAGATACACACAAAAGTGATCATTGAACTGTTCTTAGGGTCGGAGCTAAGTGAAACACCAGTCTCAGTGAAACCACACTAGCAGACTCTAAGACACCACCCAGGGAATCACCTTAGTAAAGAGACTAAAGCCGTCTTGACTTGCGTAATACATCCGGAAACTTTCAAACAGCATCATCCGCAGAAACTGCTTGCAGTTTTTAGCTGAACAACTGATACATAATTAGTTCCGCTGATATTGACCCCCCGTGGCTAATACTTTCTTCCCCACCTAAGGCTCACATATATTGGTCATACTCTACACTTAATCCTTTGCTTCCCTATAGCTCTCTTACCCCCGCATATTGCCACATCTCATCCGACTGGCCATCCACATCCTTACCACCATAGATATGCCTACATCTCCTCCCAACCGACCCAGAATCACTGCCAGCAACCGCCGTCGCAAGACTGCTAAACTGCAAAACTCACTGAATAACTGCTCAGTCTCTCTGGTAGATATACTTGGACATGCTAATAGACAAACTACGGAAATGAGCAAAAATCTGAGCAGTCTTTCCTCTCGCATTGACTCCGCTGATCAAATTATCGGTCAACTGATGCCTATAGCATTCTTGCTTGATCCAGCCGCACACCATACCCCAACCAATCTACTACTGGCCACGAAGTTTGTGGACACAATTGCCTCGGAAATCTCCAAACGGATAAAAAAGGCAAACAATACGGTTGTGTTTACCATTCCAGACCGAATACCTCTCTCAGCTGCTAAAAATATGATCTTAAGCGCTTGCAACCTTGACTCACAACTGTGCCACTGTATTAGACTCCGCAAAACCTCCCTACGCACCACCTGTCCACTGCTGTTCCAGTTTACAAATGAAGTTGTCGCCAAGATTTTTATCAGCCGGCAAGCGTTAGTCGTAGCCAAAACCGGCTTCAAGTGCGCCAAGATATTTCCTGACAAGACCCCACTGCAAAGAGAGGTGCACAAGAGTCACGCCCAGAACAGTAACCCCGGTGTTAGCGCAACCAACAATCCACCCCAAAACTCCGGGGCACCTATCACTGGCCATCACCCGATGTTGCCATCTATTGCAGATTACAATGCAACCGTAGATTTAGACAGTACGCCAATTTCCTCACCCAATGAGCCACCTGGCAAACGCCCCAATATCCAGAATAGCCCAAGCAAATCTCCAGACTGGAACAAGCGCCCCAACGTCCACAAAACTGATGAAGGTTCCTCCAACTCATCCACCCGCGAGCTCATGTACTCCACAAGTCTAGATGACCCCATTCCTTCTACTAGCTCCATGTCGGGTTATTTAACCATACCTAAAAATCACTGCACCATCAACCCACCTCCGTCTACACCCATGCACCCTGTTACCTCTGGCATTTTTGATAACTCAACCAGGCCCCTAAGCCCACCATCTGCACCCACCCATTTGCAACCAGAATGTTCAGTTCAGTTCAGTTCAGTCTGCACAGGACAGGTAATGGCCACGGCCAATCGAGCGTCCAGAATTCCTTCGATGGTATGCACACCAGTTATGCACCCACCACTGCCGAGTGTATTTCGTCGAATCCCCGCTAAAAATGAGAGGGAAACGGAAAACCTCATCGTGTCTGGTTACCACCTAGGCCACCACCGCTAATTAGCCCGTCAGTGCAGATTGACCCACAGAAGTTAACACCTCGTCACCAAAAGAACAAGGCCCATCAACGTAACGCACATGCAAACCATAAGGTAATGACTCAGTCACGTGAAATTTTACCAGCCCATTGTGCGGCTGTGAATCCTAGTTTTCCATCTCGGCTAACTGCCTTTTCATTTCCACCCTACTTGTACCCAGCTTATCCCCCCCACTCACCGCTCCATTACATTACTATCCGCCACACCAACTAATCTATAACTCTACCGCTACCCGGTCACTCCCTGGGAACTATCTCCGTGCCCCACCTAGCTACCCACTCCCACAAGACCCATCTACGTCTCTTGGCCTAGTACTGCCATCCGTCCGTGGCCGCTTTGTTCCTGCCGGCCCCCTTCGAGAATATTCCCCGCATTCAAACTACTCTCCCAAACAGCACCTCCCCATCCCTCTCCCTTCACACTATCCCCCTCCAGGCTTCAACTCATCCAATCCGTGGAACAACTGAGGTCCTCCCCCCATCCTTGCCCTATACTTCACTGGAATTACCACCCTCATCACCACTACCGAACCCCCCACCATATCCACCACTACCGAGGCCTGTATCATCTCTCTCAGTCATACTTGTAAATGCTCGTTCATTACTGCACAAAACTAAAGCCATCCGCAGCATCGCTGAGCCCTCTGACTTTGATATTATCATTGTAACTGAAACATGGCTAACAGATTCCGTCCCGTCAGATCGAGTCTGTCTAGTTGGCTACCAGATGTTCCGAAGGATACTTCCTCAAAGTTGGCATACCTAATGAAGAATAGAAATCAGAGCAAACCAGTAAGTATCCCCTCTCTAATCTTAGAAAATAACGACCGCATTACCTCACCTCTAGCGATAGCCGAGGCGCTTAACTCCTACTTTGCTGCATCCATGACCACGAACCCCCTTACTTTATCCCCATGCATAGACCCTGTCACCGAGCACTCACTGTCTGATTTAGAATTTACTTTAAAAGATGTGACCAACCAGATTACCCGTGTCCGGAAGTCCTCACACCTTGGCCATGATGGTGTTCCGCCGACACTTCTACGTCTTGGAGGAACTGATGTCGCAGCCTTACTATTGAAGGTCTACAATCTATCCATCAAGTTTGGCATATTTCCCTCACAGTGGAAGACTGCGGTCATCATCCCAATCCATAAGAAGGGACCAATACATGACCCCTCAAATTACCGCCCTATCAACCACACTCCAATTGCTTCTAGGTTGATGGAACGCCTCATCAAACAGCGGATGTCCGACTTCCTGTTGTCCCATAACATCATCCATAGTGGGCAGCATGGCTTCCTAAAATCACGTTCATGCACTACCTGTCAGTACGACTATTTTAACTTCATAACGGCGGCCGCGGACAACGATAAATCTATCATCATCATATACCTTGATATGACAAAGGCTTTCGACCGCGTCCCTCACGCTTTGTTACTAACCAAACTCATAGCTCATGGCTTTTCCGGTTCGCTTTTTTCTTGGTTAACATCTTATTTATCGGACCGTTCACAAGTGGTTTCCATTGATGGGTGTTTCTCACAACCTGCTCCAGTTACCAGTGGAGTTATACAAGGCAGTGTACTCGGTCCTTTACTATTTCTCATCTACATAAATGACATATTTCCCATCTTGCACCATGGTACCCCATTCCTTTTCGCTGATGACGTTAAGATTGTCTATGAGTTTCCTCGTCAAAACCTCAACATCATGCTGGATGATATCTCTAGTGACCTAAAGCGACTCGGGGATTGGTGCAATTCATGGAATATGGACTTTTCGACCTCGAAGAGCTGCTACACAACATTCAGATGTCAAGTGACCCCCGGAACCCTGCTTATCCACGACCTACCCATTTCGTACAGCCCTTTAGTTCGAGACCTTGGTCTCCATTATTCTTGTAGCTTTAGGTTTTCTGAGTATGTTCCACTCCAGATTGCAAAGACCAGAAGAACCACTGGTCTCATCTCCAGAACTTTTCGGCTAAATGATTGCAAACTGCTCACTTACAAGTCTCACGCCAGGCCTCTCCTTGAATACTGTCCCATTATCTTCACCAACATGACGAAATCCGACCGCATTTCTCTGGAGTCCGTGCAACGCCAATTCACCAAACAATTAGTAGGCTTTTCCTCCAGTCTGTGTTACAAGGATCGATGCATCCTACTCAATCTTGACCCTCTATGGTTGCGTCGCATGAAGCTCAATTTGTGCTTCCTGTTTAAGCTGTACCACCGTACGGCCTT
Organism: Fasciola hepatica; assembly: GCA_948099385.1. Lineage (NCBI taxonomy): Eukaryota > Metazoa > Platyhelminthes > Trematoda > Plagiorchiida > Fasciolidae > Fasciola > Fasciola hepatica. The sequence goes on from CANUEZ040000047.1 coordinate 27,697,192, forward strand.
TTCGTGTACCGAACCCATTCGTCTCACTCCCTCCACGAATTATGCTCTACGCCATCGGTCATTGCAGCTCTCTATTCCTAGATCAAAACTAGCGTTAAGAGCTAACTTTTTCCTTATAAAATACTCAAAGTTATGGAACAAACTCCCACTAAACATCCGCGAGAGTCTCTCAATTTCCCAGTTCAGAGGCTCGCTGGATCAGTTCTTGACTGTTCCCAATGTGATCCTTCTTACCGGCCTGACCGTCACCGAACAGGTGGCCTACGAAAACGGGTTTGATTACTAGGATTACTGCACTAGAACTTTCATTTCTCACCCGATGACAAACGCCAGGGCAACTATTCTCTTTTACGTTATATTGCTTACAATCTATACTACTGTCGCCACAGTTTGCTGACTTTTATAACTATACCTAGTTTAATGCTTGCCGGTTCTCCTAATTTTAGACAGTGTTCCTGTTCTATTGCCAACCAGTCTAAGTTTCTTAGTCTTAGATGTCTCCACAGCAAATAAGTACGTGGCTTCGGACCCTAGGACACTGAGTTCCGCCGTCTACCACTTTACTCGATCCTTTCACTCCTCTCCCGTTCATCTTGGCTACCACCACTCACCTGGGTTTTATGCCCGACCTCAATTCGCCTTTCTTAATCACCTCTTTCCAGAATCCATTATCCCAGAAGCCCACCTGCTAGTACTTACCTGGTGGCTTTTCCTCTCGTCTCACCTCTGTATCTACCATCCACCAACTACTATCATATTCTTTCTTATGCACCACACCATTTCCCATCAGCAGAGCTAAACTCATCTGCACCAGCTAGCCCGGAATGGACTCTGATGGTCTTAGGCATGGCCTGGCGCTGTATGAGACTGACACACGTATGCTAGCTTGTGCTTTACAACGTTCGTTGTCCTACTCCGTGTGTTGCATAATCCCATCCTGCATTTTCCCAGCCCATGCTAGCGAAACTCCTGATGTCAACGGCACCCACACCATTGCGTCGTTGGAACGTGGGGAAAACAGACCACCCCCAGCAGTTGCGAAAAAAGACAAATACGCATAAAATTACGATCGGGCGGAGGGGCTATGGAAAGTTCCTGTATGGGCTCAACCACCCCTCTGTTAGGAAACAAAAAAATAATAATAATAATTAAACTGAAAAAAGAGAGCAGTGGAAACGAAAAAGACCTCGTGGGATCGATTCGATCCCCAAATACCACTGACATCGGGCTGTGAAGGAATTGGGCAACCTTCATCTATGGGAAAGTATCCCATCAGCTCAGACCCGATCCTGCGAAAGGGGAAACCCCACATCGCCCTTGTTCGCTCGACAAGCTTTGGTCTTCACGCTCGAGACTGACTGGGGTGACAGCGCACTGGACTCTCCACATACGCTTTCCCACCCCCCGCTCTAAGTTTCAACCACCCCATACCCACCATAATCGCACCTAGCATGCACGTCGACGTCAAATACAATCGCTACCACAGCCCTGACCTTCAACCCATTGTCCTGGACAGAGTATCGACGTACCTGACGAATAACGGCAACCTCGATGAAGCCCGGAAAAGGAAAAAAAGAGATAAGAACATAGTGGAAACCGGTCACCTTTTCCATCTATACCCCTCTATCTTCCGTCATCTTTCTTAGAAAGCGGTCTTCTCGATGTCCTAGCATCCAAGCCACGCTTAGGTTTACAACCCTACCTAACAGTAACCACTGCCTCCTGCCAACTACAATCACTACCGCAGCCTGCTCACAATTAAGTTAAATCTCTGAAATGCAGACGCAGCAGCCCACCGGGTTTACGCTATCTTGCTAGCCTGTAGTAGTACTTATCAACCCCCTGCAACCCTACGTTACTTAAGCTCTCTAATTAAAACCCGTATCAAAGTACGAAATGTAACACTGACAGTCCACATAAACCCAGCCAGTTCATTATTAATTGTCGCTATTTATTATCATAACTAACAGCTGGAACCACGTCCAGACTGCTAACACCATTTATTTCAGGTTTGTCGTCGCCCACTCTCTCGGGCACCACTTTCGGTGACCAATGTCCACACCTTGACCTGTACCGACAGAGACCTTAATGGCATCTCTTATACCAAACGGGATTGCAATCGGGCCACACGACCTAAAACACCCACAAATGCTTACAAGCAGATTGATAGACGTCTCCTAACGCAACACCTCTACTACTGATGTCACTGTTGGAGGCTTCAGAAATAACAGTTCGCAAGCAAACTTCTATTGATTGATTGACACATCCCTTACCCCGCCTGATGAACCATACCCACGGGATGCTGCACATCACCTTGGTCTCATGTGAAACAATCCAATAACAGAGCCAGAATACGCAACACAGGAATTTTCTCTCATTAAAATTCGATACGTTATCCGAACGCGAGTCCACTTGTCCCTCACATCCTTGGTTCCCAACAATGATGCCGAAGATCACTGAGAATCAATAAGTCAATATATTTGTCAGCATAACAGAACAATAAGGCGCGAGCCTACAAGGAGATTTTTCGCTCCGTTTTCTCTTCCAAGATTTCATTTTTCTTTCGATCGGTATCCAGCTTGAAATTGACTCTTCACCAGTTAAAGGCCTTCAAGTTGCGCTGCCTTTTTTTCTGAATGACAAGAGTTATTGATCCCGAACCTAAACTCACCTTATATATGGATTGCTGTTTCCTCCACATTCATCAACGTTGCCTGTCCATTTCCACAAAGTTTCCTCGTGTCCCCTCGTTTCATGATGAACTCCCTCTATTAGAATCGGGAATATCCATCATTCCGGGCCAACTTCATCTCCATAGAGAGCCGCTCTCTTCATATTCACCAAAGTTCACGAATGTACTCCCATTCATTTCTTTAACCTCTCCATGTCCATAACTTACTCCGTGCATAGAACCAGCAATAGGCCTCAGTTGCCCACATCTTGCATTATTATGACTTATAACGCATCCCTAGCGCTATATTTTCACGATATATTTTGTATTTTCACGGACCACCACCAACCAGTCGAATCCGAAACCAAACCGTATTTGCCGCGCAAACCTTTATAATTTCAGTCGACTCAAACTATCTCTAGCTATATTGTTTTGCTTCTGACGACTCCACTCGCTTTCTTGAAATTCGTGTATAGTTCATTGTTTTGAGTAACGCTGTACACCATGATCATGCGCTTGCGCATGCGTCTCGACCATGGTCGAGAAATATACCATTATTATTATTAATATTATTATTATTATTATTATTATTTCTGGGTGAATTGCGGTCTCGTAGGGTTTTGAGTTCATTAAAGTGAACCACAAACGATGGCTGACCAGAGTGCGACGCATTGCGAATTACCCAGGCACAGTCTGACAATATCTTTTCGACCACAAACGGCCCTTTCCAGTGTCTTGACAGTTTATCTGGCACTCCCCCTGTGGGAACAGTGCTATGCAGCCTACCAAATCATTCGGTTGCAGCGGGGTGCCGAATTCCTTCTTGTCGTAATACTCCTTCTGGTGCCTCTGAGCTGATTTCAGGTGTGTGCGTGCCAGCTCCTCCCCGCACTTAATAGACTGTTGTAGCTCGTTCACATACTCGGTTACCGAGGTGCGGAGATTATTGATGATGGGTAGACGAACGTCCGTTGTTAGTCGGATTTCTCGACCGGTCAGTAACCGACTTGGTGTTTGATTAGTCGAAGCATGAACCGTGCTACGGTAAGCCAACATGCAATGAGGCAGCTTCTTGTCCCAATCGTATTCCCTTCAACGAACGCTTTCAATAAAGCAATGAGCTTCCGGTTGGTACTTTCCGCCAGTCCGTTGCCTTGTGGGTGATAAGATGTAGTGCGGGTTTTGTCGATTTTAAGTGACATGCATAACTCGGCAATTAGGGAGCTCTCGAAATTTGACCCTTTGTCGGAATGTAGCTGACATGGTGCACACCAGCGGTAGATCCAACGCTCGAGGATTGCATTGGCCACCGTGGGCGCATCAATCGTGCCCAGGGGAACAGCCTCGCACCACTTTGTGAAATAGTCGACTAGCACTAGGATGTATTTGTTGCCTGCGCGCTTCATTGGTAGTGGCCCAACGATGTCCATTCCCACCATCTCAGTAGGGAAGCCGACAACTACTGGCTGAAGGGGGGCGCGGTGTTTGGTTGGAGGATTTTTGAGGCTGCCGCATCCCTCGCACGTCTCGCAAAGGTCAAGGATATCTCCACGCTGATATGGCCACCGGAACCGCTGTCTAGTAGCGTGATCCAACTTATTGACGCCCGCATGACCTAACTCTGAGTGCAGTGTTGTTAAGACTGTTCGCATCATCTTTCGAGGGACAATGATTTTAACCGGATAATTTGGTCCATATTGTAAAACCAATTTACCACCTACCATCTTCAAGGAGTCCCAGAGGCTCCATAAGTCTTTCGTCCATAGACTAGAGCCTGCTATTTCTTGGCGTGTTGGCTTCGCACTTCCAGTTTTATTTCTGTCGTGTATGAATGCGGTGTCCGTATCGCTTGATTGCATCGAGGCCCATTCCCCCTTGGTATCCTCACAGAGACTGATTTGTGCCACACAGCTGACGTTGCAAGACGGGCACTTCCCGTGGTTTCTTACGGGGCGCCTGGACATGGAAACAGCATTCTCATGGCATTTACCTGGTCGATGCTCGGAAATGTAATCAAACACTTGCAATCGCTCCTGCCGCCGAGAAATCTGTCCCTGTGGATCCTTGAAGTCCTGCAACCACAACAGCGATTGGTGGTCGGTACGCACTGGAAACGGGCGACCAATCAAGTAGTGTCGGTATTTCTTAGCAAGAGTCACTAAAGCCAGCATCTCCTTCCGTGTGGTACAGTAATTCTTTTCTCTACTTGACTACTTTCTACTGCCAAATGCTATTACGTGTTCGTAGCCATCTGTGCCTACTTGAGATAACACTGTCCCAATAGTTCAGTCACTTGCATCCGTATCTAGGATAAATTCGCCGGCTTTCGTGGACAAGTCTGGTAACGCTAGCACCGGCGATGAACACAACGTGGAACGTAAATATCGGAAGGCTTCATCACACTGATCATCCCAGGCGAAATTACTATTTTTCTGCAGGAGCGCGTTTAGCGGTGACGCATTTGCTGCAAAATTCTTTATAAAACGACAGTAATAGGAGGCGAGGCCCAGGAAGCTTCGTACTTCGGAAACGGAACGGGGCGTTGACCAATTCAGGACTTCATCTATTTTGCTGGGGTCAGTTTTTATTCCACGGTGAGAAACTTTATGACCCAGGAAGCTAACTTCCCTTCGGAAAAACAGACTCTTGGCTGGGTTCAGTTTCAACCCCGCTTCCTTGATCCGTTCTAACACTAATTCCAAATTCGTAAGGTGTTCTTCTACCGCCTTCCCATGGATCAGCACATCATCGACATAGGCAAGGCATTTGGACAGCTCTAATCCTTCTAGCCCGTGGTTCATTAGCCTTTGAAATGTGGCGGGCGCATTAGTCAATCCAAACGGCATGGTTTGGAACTCCTACAAACCTGATGGAATAGCGAAAGCTGCCTTTCCCCTATCTACGGGCTCAATCTCTACTTGCCAATATCCCGAGGCTAGATCGAGAATGGTAAAATACCGCGCACCTCCCAAGGCATCAAACAGATCTTCCATCACTGGCAGCGGGTACGAGTCCTCCTTAGTGATTGCATTTAACCGGCGGTAGTCCACACACAGCCTTAGCTTGCCGTCTTTCTTTTTCACCAGTACTACTGGCGCTGCCCATGCGGAGTGTGATGGTTGTATGATATTATTTTTCAGCACATCTTCCACCATTTGCTGTACTTCTGCCTGGTAATGCACTGGTATTCTTCTGGGGCCAACTTAATTGGCTCAGCATCCCCTGTGTCGATACGATGCTTGATTACATTGGTCTTCCCTAAACTTTCGCCATCCTACATGAATAAGTCGATAAATTTGACAAAATTTGATAGAGCCTTTCATTCTTCTCTATGGCTCCATTATTCTCCACCAGTCTTTGGAACCGCTGCCTGCGTTCGCTCTCAGAAAACTCCACAGAACTGACATTTAACTTTCTGCGACAGCACTCCCTGCGCTCCTTCGTTTGATAACCAAAATAAAGTCTCTTCCTTGGAACATCTATGATGCACTCGAAATTCTGCAGGGTGTCCTTCCCTACAATTGCGTCAAAGGAGATGCCTTGGGCGACAACAAACGGCCGCGGCTTAGCTAACCCCCCAAATTCCACTGAGAATGATGCCACCCCCACGGTGTTCAGTTTTCCACCGTTTACACCAGTCAGTGAAAAATCGCACGGTTCCAGATTCACTGCACCCAGATGAGGTTTTACAGCCGCATTGATAAGGCTGCGGGTGGCTCCAGTATCAACTAAAGCACGCAGCTTGGCATCAGTAACTCGAATCAAAGTTAATAATAATAATAATAATAATAATGGTTTATTTCGGAGACACCCGAAGCATGCTCGATTGCATGATCATATGATACAGGTGAGGTCACAAAAAGGTTCCTTGGATATTCATTTGGGTAAATGCAGCCTAAAAGTGTACAGGTTTTAGTGGTCGCACGAACGATTGCCCGGCAAATTTGAGTTTGAAGGTCGGGTGGACGTACACTTGCGAATTGAGTGAAAAAGGCTCCGCCGTCGAGATACGTGATGAAGTAAAGCGGTGATGAAGTAAAAATGCGCAGTATTTTGGATAGCGTCGATGTGAAGTCGCAAGGGTGAGTAAACTGACAAAGAAAACTTTCGAAAAATCACCAACGAAAAATTGGAGAATTTTGGGTGATGAAGGACATGCACTTGAACCAGTAGTCCAGATGACCCAGAAAATAGCAGAAATATAATACCTAAGGATTTGTGGTGTCTTTCGAGGAGGGGGAATGCGTATATAAAACAGTCCGTGTAACCACGGAATTGGTATTTGCTATTCATCAAGAGGTTGTGGAGAACGCCCTCATAAAGAGGTGGATGTAGCTGCCCGAGCCTGGAAATTTCACTGGAGCAGAGTGACGAAAGTTGACAGGTGAGTGAAACACGATTCGAATAAAGGGTTCGTTTCAGGTTAATTGGTGAACACAACTTGACAACAGCAGTTGATATACGATGATCTTATGAAGTCTCAAGGGGGTGGTGCATAAACGATACTGTCAAAACATGTAAAGAATCGCTTAACGGGATGCGCTGGTAAGAGTCTGACATGGGGTATTTGGGAAACAACTGGAAGGTCAGTAAACTGGCATACGTATAGTTCATTGCCAGCAAATGTTTGGAGAAATAGCCTTCTCAGTGTCGAACTATTTTTGTCCTGGATTGTGAATACTTCATTGCCAACTGGTGAGCAAAGACACGACTGGTATAATGGACTCACCTGGCTGTGGCGGTGACTGCCTCGAGCCCAGTGCCTGAGGGCCTTCGACCACTGTTGCCGTGTTTTGCACCGCTTGCCGGTGTGCCGCCCTGTGATACCGCCCACGCGTACCGAATCCACCGTAGTTGGGAGTGGACCATAGATTAGCACGGCGGCCCCTCCAGCCTCTGTTGGTTCTCAATCCTGGCTGGCATGAACCCCTTGTCACCTGGGCCCATTGTCGCTGAACGGCGAAACGCTCTTGATCCGTGGTCGACTTGGCTAGCACTCTCTTCATTCTTTCTTCTTCTTCTGCCGCTGCTACGGCCTCTGACAATTCGGTAAATCTTCCTCTCATGAGAGTTCTCTTCACAGACTTTTTGGACACGCCCCCAACAAACCGATCCAGGACGTGCCGCTTTAGTTCGGCTTTATCCTCCTCGGGATATCCTCGCGTCGCCAGCTGCTCTAGCTCCCGCGCAAAAGACCGGACTCCCTCTCCTGGAAGCTGTCGCCTCTGATGCAACTGATCCCGGTACTCCTCTGGGTGACACTGCGCATCCAGCAACTTTCGAAAGCGTTTGAAGACGAGATCGCAACTGCCCTCCGTAAACACACCTGACTCATCGACGATACCATAAGCCTCTCCAACTAGGAGGATCATGATGACATCCTCTTGTTGATTACCATTGAGCCACCTAATGAACCGACGTACTTGGCTCTCCCATCTGTTGTAGTTTCCGCCGATATTAAACTTCTCGGGGGCACTTGGGGTTGGTATTTGTTGCGTTTTGTGAATTTTGCACCCCACCAAGTCTCGAGTAACCTCTTCCACCGGAGTATCCGCCGATCTAAACCCTTGCGACTCACTGTCTTTCGCCTCCACCGCATGGGAATACTTAGCTGGCTTCTTTGACATTGTTCTCCCGGGTCGCGGCTCCAGTTTGCAACGTACAGCAAGAAGAAGACGATTCGCCAGGTGGAAGTTTATCCAAAAAACGTGGCACACTACAATGGTGATTACAGTAAAAGAAGAAGAGCGCATTACAATTCAGTCTCCAGTAATAACAACAGTCACAAACGGTTCAAGGCCAAATTCAAACGTGAAAGGGTGTGGTGTATGAGCGAGCTTTTCAAGGTAATATTAAATATAGTCAAATTTACAGAGCACGTAGAACATTTGGAAGGATTTTCAGTATTTGTTCTTTACACCGCCGGCCAAAATCCTTCCGAAAAATTGGTTGTCTAAGGTTCAGGATGGGGTCATGATTCTCACCCTACCTACCTATAACTTATTGTCAGTGCCTGTGGTCACTAACTTCTTGTGTTAACTACGCGTAAAGCAGGTTTCAGCCGTAGTCATCATTGCACAATTCATAAGGAATCAATTTCAAATCCCGCAGCACAACTTGAAATTGACATATTCATCAGAAGACCGACGCACACAGTTAGACGCACGATGAAGATGAAGGCTTTGCAGAGTAAAAAGTTTCGCCGCACGAGCTAAGTCTACGCATCACAAGCAGTAAACTATTGCAGCAACTGGTTAGAACACTTTTGTTCACAAGCATGAGCGCAGAAGTTGAACGTTGGTGCAATGCCTAATGAGATATCGCGTGAACTTCAAAGGTCACGAACCAGTGGAATTACATAAAATTAACAAGCCAGATTTTCCGAAAGAAATGAAAACCGGTTTCTGATTATGAATGAGTTTCGAAAGCAAGTGTACGGCGGACAGTATCGAAACACACATGAAGACGGAAATTGATCGAATACTGGCACCTTTCAGAGTATTTCAAAGTTTTTCTGTGTGCAAAATATGTGACAAACAATATTGTATAAAATGTAAATAAATGTTCTTCTTTAAAGACAAGAATATTTTCATAATGTGCTCAAAGCTAATAAGCCTCACTTGAACTGTTCAAGTGAAATATTGATGAATTTCTCCTTTTCGCCTATGTGCAAGCTGGATAGAAACTGGAACAAAGTTCATTTTGCAACTGTTCAGGAAAAATAAGTCCAGTTGAATAGTTGTAGAGCATGAAATGGAATAAAATGCTGAGTGACTCGGAGCGAGGCGATCTGCATGCTACTTTGTCCTTCGAATGTGGTTTCGAGCTCGAATCATCAACATTTTCCTCGCTGTTTCCTGCTGCGAGTGGATTAACTCTCTGATATTTCGAACACGCTCTTCGTTTCTTCCGTTTCCTGTAATGTAACACAACTGTAGGATCTGTCCAATATGCAAGGCTCAGTTCGATGGTGGTACAGTTCTCTTTTAGCATTGGTGCTACCTCAGAACCCAATACCAGCACAGTCATTCTGAGTTCGTTTAGGGATATTGACTTCAGCTCAGCAAATTTTGTTTTCGCAAAGGGAGCTTTGTTTCGCCGCCGGCCATGCAGTTCCACCCAGGTACCGCACACTCTCACCACGTCGGCAAATTCCAAGCTGCTTTGCGTGACCTGCTGGTGTTCAAATTTCAGCAAGGCCTCTCGAATATGTCCTTTTTTGAGATACTTAAAACGCCTCCGGGCAACTTTTCCATTTCTTGATAGGTGACTTGATGGTGGTCTCTTGGGTATAGCAACTTTGATTTGCCCACTGTGACTTCCCGTCTTTGAATTCACCATCGAAAGCACCGACTGATCTTTCTTTGAGTGAACTTCGTTTTCCTGAAATGGACCATTTGATTCAATATCAAAAAGTTGATTGTGTTCTATAGAGGCACTTCTCTCAGAAACAGTTAAGCAATTTATTGGTGCAGATTGTTGAAGCTCGTTCGTCAGGGGTCCGAGACGTGTCCAGACGAGTATCGTTCGAGTAGCGAATGGTTCTTTTCGGTTGCTTATCCTCTGTTCAAGCACCCAATGAGCCTCTGTTACATTGCATCCAATTAGTATGTCCACATGGGGGCCATACACTTCCCCGAACGCTGTCTCTAAGATGAGACCATCTCTTGGCGATCGATCTAATAGAGTCCACTGTTCTCATTGGCAAGCTGTCTATTGCAAAAGCTTCCGGAATTTCTACGGTCTCTTCACCAGATAAAGACGTTAACTGCAGGGTTAGCCTCTTAGAATTGTTAACATGACCCCCTGCAATCGTGCTGATGGTGAGCGAAGTAGGCTCGCCGACTAGTTCACAGCTCTGTACAAGCTCGCGAGTAATCAGCGAGGTACCCGACGCCGTGTCCAAAAATGCCTTGAGCCTCCTCAGTCCTTTACGTGTCACGATGCCGAGAGGTACGATGCCTAATCTTGCAGGTTTGAAATCATAATGTCCCGTTGAACAGACGATTCTGGATTCATCCTGCTGAATAGGCCTATTTTTGAGAGGGCCATGTAGTAACGAGTGATGTTTACCCAAGCATCCGTCCTGGCCACATTTCACTCTTAAGCTGCATTAAAAGGCTTGATAAGAGTTGTTCAGACAAATAAAGCATGAGCCAATCTTTGTTACTGCGCACCACCGGTCGGGTACACTCATCCCATGAAAGGTCGGACAATCTGGTAACCGATGCAGTGAGTTGCATAGCCTGCATTCAGCTGACCTCTCGGGTTCTTGATTTATCATGTGCATGCTAGCCAAAGATTGGCGTACCGCAGTCAATACCCGGGTACGAGGCTAAAGCAAGCATCAACACTCACCGGTAAAGATGGGAGTCGCGGCCTATCTGAGCGCGTTGAATTTCTCTGCCAAGTTAAATTCGTACCTTGTCGCTCCACGGTATATTGGCAAAACCCATGTAACCTCCCTCCGACCGACCGGTTTCCCTAGCTGCCCATTGATTTCCAAGGTCAATCCACTCCGACCTAGTGTAGCAGACAAGGTGGGTATAGGCGAATAGTCACAGTGTTCAGTCCAGTTCAGTTTGCCCAGGACTTGTTGTGGCTAGAGCCAATCATGTGCCCAGATAGTTGTGTTGTCGGCGCGTTCCCGTAGCTCCCAACACTGCGTGATTTTCTTTTTCTGAAATCAAAACTTTTGTGGAGTGTCAGCCCCGACAGAGAAAGGTGGAAACGATGAGTAAATTGCGTCCGACCTGACAAACTGCTTAACTTAATTCGGGGTATACTGCCACCCAACAAAGGTCTACTGCCTTCCTAAATGCCTTCACTGTCTTGGTATTTATGATCTCCTCCAGGAGCATATTCTAATAGGGAACCACTTTACTAAAGACGTAATTCGCCCTAATTCGGGGCCTCCAGTGCTTCTTTTGTAACCTGAGGCTATGCTCCCCTGTACCTCTCTCTGGAATCGGAGAGAAAAGGTGTTCTCGATTTATACCTGACAGTTCCTTCATTACGTTGATGGCTTCTACCAAATCCCCGCGAACGCGCTGTCTTTTCATCGCGAACAGATCTAGGACACGGAGACGCCCTGTGTGGCCAACCCCCCCCCTTGTCCAGTCACCATTCTAGTGATTAGCCGTTGCACTTTCTCCAGACAATTTATATCTTTCTGGTAGTACGGTGCCCAGGCTTGCACGCAGTACTCTATGGTCGGCCTGACTATGGCTTGGCATGTTGGGACGAAAATCTCCGGATCTCTACACGACATAATTGATCTAACTCGAAAGAGTTCTCTCCTGGCCATTTTGGCTGCTGCTGTGCATTGCTTCGACGGCTTGAAGCTGCTGTCTAGTAAAACGCCCTAGTCTTTGACCTGAGAATCTATTTGCAACGATCCTGCGCCATCCCCACCAGCCCCCGTATTTGTGGTCAAGCATTGACACCTGGTGAGGTTTAGTGGAAGGTCTCATTTGCGTGCCCAGTTTTGTACTGCTAACACGTCAAGTTCTATCTATACTCCAGCTCCCTCGACGTCATCGGCAAGCATAAACGTGGGGCTTGTAAGCTCACATGCTAGGTCGTTGATGAAGATAAGGAAGAGCAGAGGGCCGAGCACCGAGCCCTGTGGCACCCCACTTGTTACACCTGGTTTTGATACATGACTACCCACCTTAACACAAAAATCGCCTTGCTAAAAACTATTTATCCATCGTCTTGCCTTTCCAACAATTCCCATAGACTGCAGTTTGACGTCCAGAAGTCTGCGGTTCACAGAATCAAGCACCCTGCTGAGGTCCAAGTGGCGGTCCTGAACTGATTGTCCTTCATCCGGGTGCTTGGTTACCTCATCGAGGAACAGCAAGATACTCGTCAGACAAGATCATCCTGCCACAAACCCATGCTGTTATCGGTATAGTTTTTATTAAGCTATCTAGGATAATCCCTAAAACTATAGCTCTAAGGTCTGTTGTCCGACCCAGAAAAAATCAAGCGATTTTTTCTGAATATTAGTCCCTGGGACCACCCGGTGTTAAAAGATACACACAAAAGTGATCATTGAACTGTTCTTAGGGTCGGAGCTAAGTGAAACACCAGTCTCAGTGAAACCACACTAGCAGACTCTAAGACACCACTCAGGGAATCACCTTAGTAAAGAGACTAAAGCCGTCTTGACTTGCGTAATACATCCGGAATTTTTCAAACAGCACCATCCGCAGAAACTGCTTGCAGTTTTTAGCTGAACAACTGATACATAATTAGTTCCACTGATATTGACCCCCCGTGGCTAATACTTTCTTCCCCACCTAAGGCTCACATATATTGGCCATACTCTACACTTAATCCTTTGCTTCCGTATAGCTCTCTTACCCCCGCATATTGCCACATCTCATCCGATTGGCCATCCACATCCTTACCACCATAGATATGCCTACATCTCCTCCCAACCGACCCAAAATCACTGCCAGCAACCGCCGTCGCAAGACTGCTAAACTGCAAAACTCACTGAATAACTGCTCAGTCTCTCTGGTAGATATACTTGGACATGCTAATAGACAAACTACGGAAATGAGCAAAAATCTGAGCAGTCTTTCCTCTCGCATTGACTCCGCTGATCAAATTATCAGTCAACTGATGCCTATAGCATTCTTGCTTGATCCAGCCGCACACCATACCCCAACCAATCTACTACTGGCCACGAAGTTTGTGGACACAATTGCCTCGGAAATCTCCAGACGGATAAAAAAGGCAAACAATGCGGTTGTGTTTAACATTCCAGACCGAATACCTCTCTCAGCTGCTAAAAATATGATCTTAAGCGCTTGCAACCTTGAATCACAACTGTGCCACTGTATTAGACTCCGCAAAACCTCCCTACGCACCACCTGTCCACTGCTGTTCCAGTTTACAAATGAAGTTGTCGCCAAGATTTTTATCAGCCGGCAAGCGTTAGTCGTAGCCAAAACCGGCTTCAAGTGCGCCAAGATATTTCCTGACAAGACCCCACTGCAAAGAGAGGTGCACAAGAGTCACGCCCAGAACAGTAACCCCGGTGTTAGCGCAACCAACAATCCACCCCAAAACTCCGGGGCACCTATCACTGGCCATCACCCGATGTTGCCATCTATTACAGATTACAATGCAACCGTAGATTTAGACAGTACGCCAATTTCCTCACCCAATGAGCCACCTGGCAAACGCCCCAATATCCAGAATAGCCCAAGCAAATCTCCAGACTGGAACAAGCGCCCCAACGTCCACAAAACTGATGAAGGTTCCTCCAACTCATCCACCCGCGAGCTCATGTACTCCACAAGTCTAGACGACCCCATTCCTTCTACTAGCTCCATGTCGGGTTATTTAACCATACCTAAAAATCGCTGCACCATCAACCCACCTCCGTCTACACCCATGCATCCTGTTACCTCTGGCACTTTTGATAACTCAACCAGGCCCCTAAGCCCACCATCTGCACCCACCCATTTGCAACCAGAATGTGTCTGGTTACCACCTAGGCCACCACCGCTAATTAGCCCGTCAGTGCAGATTGACCCACAGAAGTTAACACCTCGTCACCAAAAGAACAAGGCCCATCAACGTAACGCACATGCAAACCATAAGGTAATGACTCAGTCACGTGAAATTTTACCAGCCCCTTATGCGGCTGGGAATCCTAGTTTTCCATCTCGGCTAACTGCCTTTTCATTTCCACCCTACTTGTACCCACCTTATCCCCCCCCCATTCACCGCTCCATTACATTACTATCCGCCACACCAACTACTCTATACCTCTACCGCTACCCAGTCACTCCCTGGGAACCATTTCCTGGTTTCACCTAGCTCCCCTCTCCCACAAGACCCATCCACGTCTCTTGGCCCAGTACTGCCATCCATCCGTGGCCGCTTTTTTCCTGCCGGCCCCCTTCGAGAATATTCCCCGCATTCAAACTACTCTCCCAAACAGCACCTCCCCATCCCTCTCCCTTCACACTATCCCCCTCCAGGCTTCAACTCATCCAATCCGTGGAACAACTGAGGTCCTCCCCCCATCCTTGCCCTATACTTCACTGGAATTACCACCCTCATTACCACTACCGAACCCCCCACCATATCCACCACTACCGAGGCCTGTATCATCTCTCTCAGTCATACTTGTAAATGCCCGTTCATTACTGCACAAAACTAAAGCCATCCGCAGCATCGCTGAGCCCTCTGACTTTGATATTATCATTGTAACTGAAACATGGCTAACAGATTCCGTCCCGTCAGATCGAGTCTGTCTAGTTGGCTACCAGATGTTCCGAAGGAATAGGCCTTGTCGTGGGGGAGGCTGTCTAATTTATGTCAAAAACACTCTGCTGGCCATTCCACTGTCACACACAACTCTGGACGCCATTCAGGATTCACTCTGGTTAACAATTCCCTTACTTAATTCCTATCTTCATATTGGTTGCATCTATAGGCCACCCGATTCCAACGCTATGGATCTTACCAAGATTATTGACGCTTTCAACTATCTTTCATTGCTGCCCTGTTCCTCCAAACTCATAGCGGGGGACTTCAATGCACCGAGCATTTGTTGGAATACTCTATCCGCCCCAAACAACTTACTAGATTTTATGTCATGCATCCGCGTTGGGCGCTGGATCCAACATGTAACAGTCCCAACCAGAGGTAACAACATCCTTGATTTGTTGTTTACTATTGGTTTATCAGATGTATCAGCCAGTACGCTCGACCTCTTTCCTGGAAGCGACCACAGAATGGTGTCCTGCACCTTCGTGGTTCCGCAATCTTTTGACAAATCCCACCCACCCAATCATTACTCTTCAGCAGTCAACTGGGTCAATCTTATCTGCACGCTTCGATCGCTAGACTGGGACGACTTTTTCCTGCAAAGCGACCCTCAGCTGGCTGCTAATTTACTATATTCTAACCTATCATACTTGCTGTCCAAAATCACTACTACTCGTATCACATCAAACCGAGTCCGTAGTTCAATCCTGAGCCGAATGCAAAACAAGTACCTGAAGCTCCAGAAGGTGTACCAAACCAATAATGACTTATCGTCATTCTTGCAGCTCCAACGTCTCTCGGTAGCAATCAGAATGAAGACTGATGATATGCTCAAAAAACAAGAAGTATCTGCCTTGCAATGCCATGATACTTCCTCAAAGTTGGCATACCTAATGAAGAATAGAAATCAGAGCAAACCAGTAAGTATCCCCTCTCTAATCTTAGAAAATAACGACCACATTACCTCACCTGTAGCGATAGCCGAGGCGCTTAACTCCTACTTTGCTGCATCCATGACTACGAACCCCCTTACTTTATCCCCATGCATAGACCCTGTCACCGAGCACTCACTGTCTGATTTAGAATTTACTTTAAAAGATGTGACCAACCAGATTACCCGTGTCCGGAAGTCCTCACACCTTGGCCATGATGGTGTTCCGCCGACCCTTCTACGTCTTGGAGGA
Source organism: Fasciola hepatica (assembly GCA_948099385.1). Classification (NCBI taxonomy): domain Eukaryota; kingdom Metazoa; phylum Platyhelminthes; class Trematoda; order Plagiorchiida; family Fasciolidae; genus Fasciola; species Fasciola hepatica. The sequence goes on from CANUEZ040000047.1 coordinate 27,713,344, forward strand.
ACTGATGTCGCAGCCTTACTATTGAAGGTCTACAATCTATCCATCAAGTTTGGCATATTTCCCTCACAGTGGAAGACTGCGGTCATCATCCCAATCCATAAGAAGGGACCAATACATGACCCCTCAAATTACCGCCCTATCAACCACACTCCAATTGCTTCTAGGTTGATGGAACGCCTCATCAAACAGCGGATGTCCGACTTCCTGTTGTCCCATAACATCATTCATAGTGGGCAGCATGGCTTCCTAAAATCACGTTCATGCACTACCTGTCAGTACGACTTTTTTAACCTCATAACGGCGGCCGCCGACAACGCTAAATCTATCATCGTCATATACCTTGATATGACAAAGGCTTTCGACCGCGTCCCTCACGCTTTGTTACTAACCAAACTCAAAGCTCATGGCTTTTCCGGTTCGCTTTTATCTTGGTTAACATCTTATTTATCGGACCGTTCACAAGTGGTTTCCATTGATGGGTGTTTCTCACAACCTGCTCCAGTCACCAGTGGAGTTATTCAAGGCAGTGTACTCGGTCCTTTACTATTTCTCATCTACATAAACGACATATTTCCCATCTTGCACCATGGTACCCCATTCCTTTTTGCTGATGACGTTAAGATTGTCTATGAGTTTCCTCGTCAAAACCTCAACATCACGCTGGATGACATCTCTAGTGACCTAAAGCGACTCGGGGATTGATGCAATTCATGGAATATGGACTTTTCGACCTCGAAGAGCTGCTACACAACATTCAGATGTCAAGTGACCCCCGGAACCCTGCTTATCCACGACCTACCCATTTCGTACAGCCCTTTAGTTCGAGACCTTGGTCTCCATTATTCTTGTAGCTTTAGGTTTTCTGAGTATGTTCCACTCCAGATTGCAAAGACCAGAAGAACCACTGGTCTCATCTCCAGAACTTTTCGGCTAAATGATTGCAAACTGCTCACTTACAAGTCTCACGCCAGGCCTCTCCTTGAATACTGTCCCATTATCTTCACCAACATGACGAAATCCGACCGCATTTCTCTGGAGTCCGTGCAACGCCAATTCACCAAACAATTAGTAGGCTTTTCCTCCAGTCTGTGTTACAAGGATCGATGCATCCTACTCAATCTTGACCCTCTATGGTTGCGTCGCATGAAGCTCAATTTGTGCTTCCTGTTTAAGCTGTACCACCGTACGGCCTTTTCGTGTACCGAACCCATTCGTCTCACTCCCTCCACGAATTATGCTCTACGCCATCGGTCATTGCAGCTCTCTATTCCTAGATCAAAACTAGCGTTAAGATCTAACTTTTTCCTTATAAAATACTCAAAGTTATGGAATAAACTCCCGCTAAACATCCGCGAAAGTCTCTCAATTTCCCAGTTCAGAGGCTTGCTGGATCACTTCTTGACTGTTCCCAATGTGATCCTTCTTACCGGCCTGACCGTCACCGAACAGGTGGCCTACGAAAACGGGTTTGATTACTAGGATTACTGCACTAGAACTTTCATTTCTCACCCGATGACAAACGCCAGGGCAACTATTCTCTTTTACGTTATATTGCTCACAATCTATACTACTGTAGCCACAGTTTGCTGACTTTTATAACTATACCTAGTTTAATGCTTGCCGGTTCTCCTAATTTTGAACAATCTTCCTGTTCTATTGCCAACCAGTCTAAGTTTCTTAGTCTTAGATGTCTCCACAGAAAATAAGTACGTGGCTTCGGACCCTAAGACACTGAGTTCCGCCGTCTACCACTTTACTCGATCCTTTCACTCCTCTCCCGTTCATCTTGGCTACCACCACTCACCTGGGTTTTATGCCCGGCCTCAATTCGCCTTTCTTAATCACCTCATTCCAGAATCTATTATCCCAGAAGCCCACCTGCTAGTACTTACTTGGTGGCTTTTCCTCTCGTCTCACCTCTGTATCTACCATGCACCAACTACTATCATATTCTCTCTTATGCACCACACCATTTCCCATCAGCAGAGCTAAACTCATCTGCACCAGCTAGCCCGGAATGGACTCTGATGGTCTTAGGCATGGCCTGGCGCTGTATGAGACTGACACACGTATGCTAGCTTGTGCTTTACAACGTTCGTTGTCCTACTCCGTGTGTTGCATAATCCCATCCTGCATTTTCCCAGCCCATGCTAGCGAAACTCCTGATGTCAACGGCACCCATACCATTGCGTCGTTGGAACGTGGGGAAAACAGACCACCCCCAGCAGTTGCGAAAAAAGACAAATACGCATAAAATTACGATCGGGCGGAGGGGCTATGGAAAGTTCCTATATGGGCTCAACCACCCCTCTGTTAGGAAACAAAAAAAAAATAATAATAATAATAACAATAAAATTGAAAAAAGAGAACAGTGGAAACGAAAAAGACCTCGTGGGATCGATTCGATCTCCAAATACCACTGACATCGGGCTGTGAAGGAATTGGGCAACCTTCATCTATGGGAAAGTATCCCATCAGCTCAGACCTGATCCTGCGAAAGGGGAAACCCCACATCGCCCTTGTTCGCTCGACAAGCTTTGGTCTTCACGCTCGAGACTGATTGGGGTGACAGCGCACTGGACTCTCCACATACGCTTTCCCATCCCCCGCTCTAAATTTCAACCACCCCATACCCACCATAATCGCACCTAGCATGCACGTCGACGTCAAATACAATCGCTACCACAGCCCTGACCTTCAACCCATTGACCTGGACAGAGTATCGACGTACCTGACGAATAACGGCAACCTCGATGAAGCCCGGAAAAGGAAAAAAAGAGATAACATAGTGGAAACCGGTCACCTTTTCCCTCTATACCCCTCTATCGTCCGTCATCTTTTTCAGAAAGCGGTCTTCTCGATGTCCTAGCATCCAAGCCACGCTTAGGTTTACAACCCTACCTAACAGTAACCACTGCCTCCTGCCAACTACAATCACTACCGCAGCCTGCTCACAATTAAGTTAAATCTCTGAAATGCAGACGCAGCAGCCCACCGGGTTTACGCTATCTTGCTAGCCTGTAGTAGTACTTATCAACCCCCTGCAACCCTATGTTACTTAAGCTCTCTAATTAGAACCCGTATCAAAGTACGAAATGTAACACTGACAGTCCACATAGACCCAGTCAGTTCATTATTAATTGTCGCTATTTATTATCATAACTAACAGCTGGAACCACGTCCAGACTGCTAACACCATTTATTTCAGGTTTGTCGTCGCCCACTCTCTCGGGCACCACTTTCGGTGACCAATGTCCACACTTTGACCTGTACCGACAGAGACCTTAATGGCATCTCTTATACCAAACGGGATTGCAATCGGGCCACACGACCTAAAACACCCACAAATGCTTACAAGCAGATTGATAGACGTCTCCTAACGCAACACCTCTACTACTGATATCACTGTTGGAGGCTTCAGAAATAACAGTTCGCAAGCAACCTTCTATTGATTGATTGACACGTCCCTTACCCCGCCTGATGAACCATACCCACGGGATGCTGCACATCACCTTGGTCTCATGTGAAACAATCCAATAACAGAGCCAGAATACGCAACAGGAATTTTTTCCCATTAAAATTCGATACGTTATCCGAACGCGAGTCCACTTGTCCCTCACATCCTTGGTTCCCAACAATGATGCCGAAGATCACTGAGAATCAATAAGTCAATATATTTGTCAGCATAACAGAACAATAAGGCGCGAGCCTACAAGGAGATTTTTCGCTCCGTTTTCTCTTCCAAGATTTCATTTTTCTTTCGATCGGTATCCAGCTTGAAATTGACTCTTCACCAGTTAAAGGCCTTCAAGTTGCGCTGCCTTTTTTTTCTGAATGACAAGAGTTATTGATCCCGAACCTAAACTCACCTTATATATGGATTGCTGTTTCCTCCACATTCATCAACGTTGCCTGTCCATTTCCACAAAGTTTCCTCATGCCCCCTCGTTTCATGATGAACTCCCTCTATTAGAATCGGGAATATCCATCATTCCGGGCCAACTTCATCTCCATAGAGAGCCGCTCTCTTCATATTCACCAAAGTTCACGGTTGTACTCCCATTCATTTCTTTAACCTCTCCATGTCCATTACTTATTCCGTGCATAGAACCCGCAATAGGCCTCAGTTACCCACATCTTGCATTATTATGACTTATAACGCATCCCTAGCGCTATATTTTCACGATATATTTTGTATTTTCACGGACCACTACCAACCAGTCGAATCCGAAACCAAACCGTATTTGCCGCGCAAACCTTTATAATTTCAGTCGACTCAAACTATCTCTAGCTACATTGTTTTGCTTCTGACGACTCCACTCGCTTTCTTGAAATTCGTGTATAGTTCATTGTTTTGAGTAACGTTGTACACCATGATCATGCGCTTGCGCATGCGTCTCGACCATGGTCGAGAAATATACCATTATTATTATATTATATTATTATGTTGAACCAAGTGCCTAGAGATGTTTCCTGATTATCCGTTTCAGGCACTTACACATTACTGAAGTTAACCTAACCAGCCGGTAATTTTCGGCCTTTTGCTGGGGTCCGCTCTTGCGAATTCCTACCATTGTTGCCCTCCTCCAGTCTCCCGGCCCAATTCCCTCCCTAAGTGACAGTTAATACAGCTTCGTCACCGGGGCCTTCAGGACCTCGGCCAGAGGTTGAACGATGGATGGATGAATCCCATCTGGCCCTGCGGCTTCATTTCTATTCAGGGTTTGCAAATCCGCCCACACCTCTTTCCCCCCTACAGTAAGTTCGGGTATGTAAGGCGCTTGTGGTCCCTCAATTCTTCACTCTAAATTATTTGTCGGTCGATTTATGCCCTTGAAGAAGGCCAAGAGCACGCCGGCCCGTATTCGTCGCTTAGAACTAGTCGTCCCTGTATTCTTTCCGAAGTTGTTACACTTCCTCTCATACGTTTGTGGGATTGCACGTGAACGTAGAACCGCACTGGGCTCACGCAGACCAACACAACTAACCCACGCTTCAGGGCATATCCCTCCATTCTTTTGATCTTTTGGGCTCTGTTCCTAGCCATCTTATAGCTGTTCCATGTCACCTAAGTTTTGTACGGCCTGTACGCCGTCCGTCGTTTCCTACGAATGACTATAGCCTTGCGGACTTTTGACTTCCAACATGGGGGTTGATTTCTACTGCTAACCACCGTCAGAGGTGCAAACTCCTCTGTAAGTTCGAGTAGCCCCATCCTAATGGCTTCCAGGAGTTCCTCTACGGAGGCGTTTGTGTGTCTCGGTGTCCACTGAGCCTCCCCCACTGCCCTCTTTAGTTCGCCTATGTTGATCCTCCCATAGCGCAGACCTGACACGATTTCCTCCGGCGCCTTGCTTAGTCTTGGTGTGACCCTTAGAAATACATAATCACTTTTGCTCAGTGGCTCTTCCCACGTAATTTCGTTAACGCCCTCGTGGTGCCGCGTTATGATGAAATCAAGGGGAGACGGGTGCTGCCTACTCCTGTGTCTAGTACACAGCGTCATATGCTGCGAGTGCAAGTAACTGGATCCACTGCAGAAAACTGTTGTCCGTTGATTCCCTTGGTGCGGTCCAGCTTTCCCAGTTAGTTTCCGGCAGGTTGAGATCCCCTAATAAGGCGAACTCCTTTGTCCGTGCCAGCACTGCGTCCAGCACTTGCAAAAGCTCACAGTCTTCCTCATCTGTCGCTGGCGGTGCCCTGTAGATACAGATGATGCATACCGTTCGCACCTCGATCCTGATAAAGCAGGATCTGGCCTGTACAGTACCAGAGAATAAGTTTAATGGAGGCTCCCAATGGCCTATGTCGGTCCGTGTAAGCAGTGCTAATCCGCCCCCTGCGTTCCATCTCTTCTATCCTCTCTGTAGGCGGCGTATCCCTGAAAGGGCATGTTGCCAGCATCTGGCTTTATCCAAGTTTCTGTTGATGCAACGACGTCAGACTGTGCGATCCCAGTCGTTCACTCCCCCCTTTTTCCCGGGAGACTATAGGTGCTTGTGTGCCATATTGACGGTTCCCTGGTCCTCGCTGCTGACTTTGCAAATTTTACTGCTTGGGTACCCTCGGGCGCGACCTCCGAGGTGACGTCCGGGTTTTGCCTCCATAGATGTTTGGAATGCTGCATCTTGAATATGGAGGGCCGGTCGCCTCAGATCAGGTGTGCCCGTTCTGAGCTACACTGTGGTATTACCCTTTTTGACGAATGATGGACTGTCATCAGTTCAGTTCAGTTCAGTTCAGTTTTCACAGGAAATATAGTGACCACGATCAATCGAACATCAGAAATTCTTTCGATGATACGCATACAATTTGCGTTTCCATCGCCGCACAATATATTTTGTCGAGTCATCAAACTAAGGGGGAAGAGCAGGTCTCTTTCACGCGTAAACTGGTCCAGAGAATCAGTAACAGGCCAAAAGCTCCAGGGGTTGTCATAAGACGGTGAAAGTCAGTGAAATCGGAGAAGAACGGTTTGTATAGAAACAATATCGACCACGTTAGAAGACAAAGTGAAGCATCCACAAGGACTGATCCTGCCAATAGGTAGCCGCGTCTGCACCCGAAAATCCCGAGTAATCAGGTCCTTTTCTTTTTTTCTACGCGTCCATGCTGTTTAATCAAGGATTTTCCATATTTTTCAGGATCCGCGGGGTCTAGATCTCGGCAAAACCGCAAGTGCTCGCCCTTTAGCAAGTAGGATCTTCTAAACACACAGAAGTCGCGGCTTCCTCAGTGCCCAGCACTACTCTCAGTGGACGGGAGCACTCAGCTTCACTGCATTCGCCAATCTGGAAGGCTGATTTCACCGGCAACTTGTCCACAGTTTCCTCCTTCCCGGGAACAAAGAGTTTTGTTAGTACACTCTGGTGACCCGCAATATCGTGGCCCAGACCTGCTTGTGCCGTGGTATCTTTGTCTCACGCAAGTTCACTATTAGGAAAGACCGCTTCCTCGACAGTGGAGCTCTTCTTGGACGATCCGCTGTTGTTGTTCAGGCCGGTCTACATTCGTCCCCGGCGGTGCTCCGTTCAGTTGGTATTGTGCTTACCATACCTTCATGTGCTTGAGGGGCCACATCAGTGCCAACTGGGTCCCCATTGTAGCAGGCAGGCTTAGAAAGCTTCTGGCGTTAGTGGCGTTTTGTTCCGACTGGCTCAGTGACAGATGTTGATGGAACCTTCGCATAAGCAGCACAGTTAAGAATAGATACATCAGCGGAAGTTTCCTCTTCTAAGGGTGACGATGATAGTGAGAGTGATGATGTTGACTAAGAAAAAGACGATGATGAAGCCGCTGATTCTGCTGCCATTGATGGCGATGAAATCATTGATGGTGGTGATGACGATGACGAAAATTACGAAGCCGCCCTACCTGTGACTGGCCGACTGCATTTCCGGCCACACAGGTGTTGAGAGCCCAGGACATTTGAAGCACAGAACCTTGAGCAAAGTCACGAGGCATTTTTTCAGGACTACATAAAGTTCACCACATATTTCGGAACATTCAGTAATAGTAATGGTATATTTCTTGATCTTGGTCAAGACACATGCACAAGGCATGATCAGAGAACACAGCAACTCACGGTAATGTAGGGTAATCACAATTTTGAAGTTCATGGCTCACACAATTGCAGTAATAGAACGATCAGCTTGGACGGTTTTAAAGTGAACCAAAGAGGAGAGGGTCAGCGCGGCCATTATGAATCGGTTTCGAATTCGGAACGGTGACGACGCGGTTAGCGGGATGGACGTAGGAATGCAGATAAAGCGATACTGAAGAAGGGTAAAAGTGCAGCGTTTGCAAGAACCCATAAAGAAACTGGTATCAGACATCACAACATGAACAGGGGGTCGGGGCAAGAATGATACACAACTTGCCCTATGGATGCCGATAACTGTCTACGACTGATCCGGTAGTCCAGAATGGATCACGGCGATCTACGGAATTTGGTGTGCAGTCGATGAAGATAGAGAGAGAGCGGTGGAGTGAAGGAGATTCAAAGAAGCGTCGGGAAGTGTAGAAGGAGTCGCCGTGTGGCACCAACTGGATATTCGAGGAATCAGTATTGAGAAACTGGTTGGGAGTGTTACCAAAATAAAATTGAAAATAGAGTTACCATGGTGTAATGAAAGTGCAGCCGGAGATGCCTGCAGCATATAGAGAAGATTGACCCTCCATTGGATAACTCATTGTGGGTTTGCCTGTGATACAAATGCAAGTGAGTCGAATGGGATAATCAGATCGGCCCTTCTGTATAGGTAATTCCGATATTATATAGAAAACCACATGGAGGCGGAAACCCTTAGCAGGAGTGCAGTGTGCTTTTAAGGAGCGTGAATGGTGAATGGGCACAACTAGGAATTTCAACAAGCCGTCGAGGAAACACTGTTGGAGACAAACGCTGCTGATGCAACCAAGCAAATATGCACAGGTGGCGATGAGGAAGGAAAACTGCGGTGACTGGGAGACGCCAGACCCAACCATCACAACCATCACATCGAAGAGGTCTGTCGCGTGAGCAAACAACTTCTGAACATTGGGTCTGAACAAACTAGGTGCGTGAAAGTAGCATTTTTGACTCTTTTTGGAGGCATTGTGGGCAAATTATAGTCCACAAAATGACACAACCACAGGAAGTGCAATTCCAAGTTGAGATGATAATAAATACTAGTAACCGCTAAATGCTTGATCTTGACGCTGAAAAGCGGCAAAGAAGCCGGTTTGGAAATAGTTGTATCTGAAGACGCACTGGAACATGTAAATTGGCAGTGCTGTCCGAAGGCGAAGGACAGCGCGACCCTTGCCAGTCTGGAGGTTGTGGCATTTCCTATGGAAATGGGTTGGGAGCCGTCGGAAGCCTTAGGCCATTGGCCGGCGTCGTATACACCAGTGGTGATGACTGATGCAAAAGACTTGCCATCGCCTCGGGCGTTGCGTTGAGAATCAGACCGGAGTAAACAGTAAAAGATACCTAATCGACGGAGCAAACCATGTGTCACATACTAGCGTGTGTAGTGCTAGAAAAATTGAATGGAACCCTCCAAGTTTGTTCTTTATGAGGTGGGCCGTTATCTCATTCTTAGTGAGCTTCTCCATGATTCTGGAAATAATCGGAATATGAATTATGGGGCGATATTTCTCAAGAACATGAGCAGGGCCTTTTTTGTGCAAGGGGATAATTGTGGATGTTTACCGCTGGTTAGAGAACGAGCTAAATTTCATAGACAAGTTAAATAAATTAGATAGAAAGATAGGAATGTCTGGACCCCCCAGAGTAAAAGAAGCCGGCGGAATTCCGTCCGGACTTGGGCGGTAAAATGGTTTCATGGAGACTAGAAGTGGAGAAATGTCGTTTGGGTGAAATAAAACTGTATACAGAGTCTCACTAGGTAAACTTGAAGAGTGTATTCCAGGGGTGGGAAGACTGGCCTTTAGGGCTGAAGTGAAAAATGTGGTGAAAACTTCAGCTATTTCTTCCGGTTTATACAGATGAACTAGTTAACAGTGATGACATGTATAATCTTGCAGGGTTGAGGGTTTCTTGTTATCATCAACCTACCCAGGATTTCCGTCTTCTTGGGGTGGTACAAAGCTTTTGACTCTTGCTGAGTAAGCATAAAATCAATTTGTGATTTGATTTTCGCTGACTGTTGGTCCATTTGGATATATACCGAAAATTCCCGGGTTTTCAGTGAAAGTCGTTTAAGTTTGGAGAGTTTGGATTTCCTCCGCGAGAGTCTGTTTGTTCTAGAATTCGTCAGTGGTGGCATAGTCGGGGTGACGGTGTTAAAAGAATGACTGAGTATAGAATATAGCTGATCTGCTACCACTTGAGGATCGGGCGAAAAAAACTATGTCTCCCAATTTTGAGATCTGATTATGTTTGGAAGGCTGCTCCAGTGAGTTAAGTGATATGGCCTGGCAGACGGTACGGAGGAAATAACGATTTTTGGTACAGAGAACGCGCACCAGACGGCCATGTGGTCACACCTGGGGAAGCTATCTCCTACGGAGGTAGTTACCTTATTAGGCCCTTGAGAAAACAGAAGATCCAGAGTGTTGTTTCCTTTAGTAGGTGATTGAAAGCGTTGGGTCCAACCACCAAGGTGTGTACAGGTAACGAAATCCTGATAACGTCGTGGGCCAGAGTGCGATGGCCAACACACCCCTGGAGCATTGAAATCACCTGCAATCAACTTGTGATCGATGGGTTTATTGGAGGCAAAGTGGAAAACGTTAATATCAGGTACAAAATTGCCTCCGGTTGATTCGGATGATCGATAAATGCATCCAAGCAAGAGTTCTTGTGACTGCAGTTTCACTGTTACCCAGAATGAGTCATCAACCGCGTCGAGGACTGGGTGTTGCATTAAAGAAACAGGAAAAGATTCTCTGCGGTATATTAGGCACCCCCTCCTGGATAATGCATTCTAGAGTTGCTGAAAGCCTTGTAACCAGATATTGTGAGATCTAAGTTGGGAGCTGTCGCGTTAGGCCACTTTTCCGTGATGAGGATGAAATCGTAGTTAGACACAAGGACCCGGGAACGCAGAAGGTGAATTTTTGCCGGTAGTGAGCGAATATTGATGACGAAAACAGACATACGCTTTGTGCCTCCTTGTACTGTCGCAACAGACAGATGTGCGAGCTTTGGGCTGGAGGAGATAGAGGTAATGGCCTTGCTAGTTCTGGTACAGATGAGGTGGATGAGGCAGCCTTGGGTAGATTACTGTGTGTGTAAAGCGAGGACCAATAAAGGGACGTTTGGTCAGTATCAGAATGACCAGTAAAGATTAGAGGAGTGCTGGTAGGACAGGTAGTACGATCGAATTCGATGATTTCTGAGTTCGATTGGGAGCGAGTGGAGTGGTCGGCCGCCGCAGGATCAACCAAGAAGGTAAGGGGAGCTCCGTCGAGGATGTGTGGGGGAGTCTGAGGCGAAGAACTAGTGTGAAGCGGATGGAAGTTAGAAGTATCGTCTGAAATTATAGAGGCTAGGCCTCGGTTTGTGGATAAAATACGAGTTGGTGGACTGATGGTTATACCACCATCGGGGAACAGGTGAGGACGGATATTCTGGGATGGAGCTATGGTAAGGGTCCATGTTTCGCCCAGGGTATATGATGAAAAAATTGGTATTTTGCGTCGGTACTGAGTAGCCGTGGGATGTACCACCGGTTGTTTGGATAAAGCAGGAGCCCGATTAGAACGGGTGGTCGATGGTATACTGCCGCTGTCGGACTGCTGTAGGTAACTTGCTGGGTTACAGGTAGGGGCTGCAGTGGGGTGAGAGGCTTAAAGGGAGGTCTGGTAACTGAATTCAACCTGTTGTATATAGTACCCTAGCTATTTGGAAACGACTTTGTTTTGAATTGTGCCGGAATTGGTTGCTACGAGTCGATCGAACTTTCCGGTGGCTGGACTTTTCACTCTTCATAAGGCAATCGGAAGCTAGGAGGGACATGGATAGCAGGAGGGCCTGTGACGTACGGGGAATTGCAGGTGTTCCTTACCATACTGCTCCAGGAAGGGTGCGCAGAGTGGGGACGTGGAGGTCAGCACTTGCGAACAAAGGCGAACATCATGCGAGACGAATACTAGTGGAGTTATCTGATGAAGCCCCCTCTCCCCTGAAATAGACCGCCGGTGGGGGCAGCGGTGGTAGCTCACACCATCGGTGGTAGACATCATATTGCGCCACACGAGTGTATAGTGAGGCCCGGTGGTCCAGCCCCGGCCAATAATCTGGCCGGACCCGCCAGAGCACCTGTGAGGGACCACCAAGTACAGCGGAAGGAATTGTTCGGCTCTTGGGCCCCGGCCCTGGCAGCGGCAAAGAAACCGCGTGCGGGTTTGGAAATAGTTGTATCTGAAGACGCACTGGAGCATGTAAATTGGCAGTGCTGTCCGAAGGCGGAGGACAGCGCGACCCTTGCCAGTCTGGAGGTTGTGGCATTTCCTATGGAAATGGGTTGGGAGCCGTCGGAAGCCTTAGGCCATTGGCCGGCGTCGTATACACCAGTGGTGATGACTGATGCAAAAGACTTGCCATCGCCTCGGGCGTTGCGTTGAGAATCAGACCGGAGTAAACAGTAAAAGATACCTAATCGACGGAGCAAACCATGTGTCACATACTAGCGTGTGTAGTGCTAGAAAAATTGAATGGAACTCGTCAAAGCTGCTGGGAAGCATAATGCGCTAATGGTTACTGTTATGGGAACATGGCCTTCTAAATAAGACCACGTGCCAGGACTAGTAAATAACGGTTTTGCTATCTGTAGAAAGGATAAAGAACACGTTTGCCTTGGAGGAGGGGTAACCATCCTCAAAACACCAGGTACAAACCATAATGAGTCTCAGACCAAGATGCGCACTCGCAGTGCCCAGTTTTGCGCAGTTATGATCACCCTTCCAGGTAGAAGGGTTAGCGTTGTCTGTGTCTGTAGGGCATCGAGTAAAATCCGCGACGAGGATGCTTGCTTGCTGTGGATCCTGACTGAACTAGTTGAGGACGCACAAAAGGCCCTCATAGTGGGTGACTTCAATCTTCCGCACATTGACTAGGAGGTTGAATTCTGCTTGCCGGGATCGGGGGAGGGAACCTACTTAGAACGGACGCACGCCAATGCGTTGCACCAGCATATTAGGATAAATGTCAAATATGGGGTTGGGTGCGTTGCATTTTGGCTGGACCTAGCAATAACGTCTCCCCAAAGATGTATCTGGACTACCTTACAGTGCGCCGCTGTGCAAGAGTGACCACGTATGTGTCAAAACCACCCTATGCATGTGGCAGCGCAAGGTACCCTCAAAGCTGGTTAGGAATTTCGGTAGCATGACATGGATAGGCTTAGCAATAAGGCGATGAGGCTGATGTGGAACACTGTAGAAGAGGCGATTTTCGAGGAGAGCTGGCAGGTCCTAAAGGGATCCCTTGTTGCCCTCTGGGAAGAGCTTGCGCCCCTGCAACGGAAGGATGGGAGGACAAACGGGTGTGGTGGGCGGCAGTATAAGACAACGCCATCAAAATTAGAAACCACAGCTGGAACCGGTGCAAAGCTTCCGGCAGTCGGCTAGACTACAGCCGCTATAAAAAGCTTAGAAATTAGGATATGAGCCTTCTGCGAACTTCTAAGCGAGATGTTAGACTCAGATTAGTCCTGCGCGAAGGACAGCAACCGCAAAATCCCGTAGCTCTGTGCAGTCAGAAGGCTCAACAAAGGATGCCATAGGTCCACTTTCCACTAGGAACCACGTTGTTGTCACCAACGACCAGGAAAAAGCAGACGTCCTAGGGGAATACTTTGGTAGTGTATATAGAATAGGTAGGGGGTACGAGTCGATCTGGCTCTTGTGATTCCTCCTCCGTAGGTAAAAGAGCCAAATCTTCCGAAAGCAATCGTGCGAAAGTACCTACAAGAACTAAGCAGCCACAAGTCAGCTGGCCCAGGTGGTATCAATCCAGCTATCATCAAGCCGTTGGCGGATATCATAGCCCCGTCAGTGTGCAGGCTGCACAGGCCCAAGTTGGACCAAAGTAAGCTGCCTGAAACTGGAAAGGCGCGGCCTTCGTGGCGAAACATAAGAGTGCACCTAAGTCGGTTATGCATAACTGCAGGCCGGTAGGCCTAACCGGCATCCTATCTAAAGTCCTTGAGAAGATCTTCCGCGCACACATCTGTCAGCACTTACTGTAGTACTCCATGTTAAGTCCGGCCCAGCATGGATTTCTGAAAAATAGATCTTGTCTGACCAACCTCTCGTGGTTCTTAGATGAAGTAACTCGGCGACTGGATGAAGGTAAGCAAGTTGAGGTATGCTGCCTTGACTTTGGCATGGCGTTCGAGTCCGTTAATCATAGTCCTTTGCCATGCAACATGGAGACGTTCGGTATGGGTGGGCCGGTACATGGGTGGCTGGCGGACACCCTCTTCGACAAGAAGTTTTATGCCAGAGTAGTGGACGGATGCTGCAGTTTGAGGAATGTCACCAGTGGTGTACTTCAGAGATCTGTCTCAGGCCCGGTGCTATACTTGTTGTCTATTAACGACCTGGCATCCGTCCTTCAATCGCCCAACTTTATTTTTGCGGGTGGTGTGAAGATTGTTGGATCCGATGGTAGGGTAGTTTTAGGCAGGGAGACAGGAACCGTCCCGGACCAGACACACGAGTGGGACTTGCCCCTGAACGCTGGAAAGAGCCATTTGTTGTCAAGGACAACAGAAAGCCTAACCATTGCTCATGACCGAGGGCTGTTCTCCATAGAGCAGTCATAGGGGTTAAACACCTCAGGGTTATCATAAGCTGTAATTTATCCCATTCAAAAATATTCTCTTCAGCACCATTTTGCAGTTTCTTCCTGTTTACTGCATCCAAAGAACATGAAAAATCATCCTTCGTCGCTTCTACTTTATCCCTGCGTATACCGCATCATCTGCATCGTGCGACAACGTTCGTTTCAAATATCTCATGTCCTGCTTGCTTTCCACTACCGCCGAAGACTAAATCGAAACCGACACGTATTTGCCATGTAAACCGTTGTCACCGTAGTTCATTCAAGCTCGGTCCAGTTTTAATCCCTTGTTTTCTAAAGCAACCTACTCCCCTCTCAAAAATTTGCGATTTTCTGCTTCATTGAGGCAAAATGTACACCCTGATCACGCTTACATGCGTACTTCTTGGCCAAGGTCTAGAAATATACCTTTGGCATTACTAACAAATGGACAGACCCGTTCAACTCTGCTGCACAAATGGCTCGTGGTGAGCTTCTCAGACAGCGGTCAGCATTGTCTTTTCGGCAGCCGGAAATGTTCGTACCAATTTCCATGGCTATAGTACGATCTTACTTAGTTTATTGCGCATGCTTGGTCACAATTCCACCAAAAAGACTCCGCTTCCTGAGAGAAACTTCAACTTCTCGCCGCCCAAATGACTGAGGAGCAGAGTGGTGGGACGTGCAAGTGAAGACTCTGTGATCTGAATCGTTTTTCGTTGGGAGGGACGAGACGTGGAGGGGATCTCAAAAAGGTTCAAGGTTATGAAGGGCCTCTCCAACCTTAGATCGGATAATCTATTCTGCGTGAGTTAAGCTTTATAACAAGGGGACACGGAAGGAATCTGGCGAAGGTTCGACCTAGGCTGACAACTAGATCGCACTTCTCTAGCAACAGGCTAGCGAACAGTTGGGACGGTCTGCCTGGCAGAATGATAGACCTGCAGACAGTCCAGTCCTTCAAAGGTACCTTAAACCGCAAGGGGTACGAGCCACTTCCGTGTAGTGAGGGCTGCCTATGTTAACTAGATGGGTGACATGTATCACTGTGGTCTTTCTGCAACCTTTTATTCGAGTTCACCTTTATTACATACGATCTCAATTAAAGCTCATGATGCCTAATGTACCTCGCAGTCGGTGTGCGATGGGGTTTTCATTTTTCCTCTCATTTTTAGCAGGGATTCGATGAAGTACACTGGGAAGCGGTGGGTGCGGAACTGGTGTGCATACTATCGAAAGAATTTTGGAGGCTCGATTGACCGTGGCAATTACCTGTCCTGAGCGATCTGAACTGAACTGAACTGAACTAAAGTTGACGTTTTAGGGCGACACTGGACACGTGGTGGGTGCATAACTGGTGCCCATACCATCGAAGGAATTCTGGACGCTCGTTTGGCCGTGGCCATTACCTGTCCTGTGCAAACTGAGCTGAACTGAACTGAACTGATACTAGCTAGGGGAGTTTAAGGTTCAACCTCCCACAAGCAGAGCAGACAGAAGTGTTCTTCATTTCATGGAAACCAATTTTCATTACACCAGACAGCCAAAGAAAGAACAGCCGCGTGACATCGAACAACAAACAAACAGCTTGAAGCTAAAGGCTAGGTAGCACTGTTTGTCTGAAGTAATTTTTGGTCTTGAACTTGCACATTCAAATTCATCCATCCTCAGGTCTCTGGAAGCTTGTTTCTTTCATAGTTTTTTGATTAATTCCACCGACGTGGCCTAGCCGGGTCAAGCCATCGGTACTTCCTTTCCTTTCGTCGGTCACACATTCAACCTAGTATTATCCGGAACCCGCTTCGTGTATACGTATACATATATTCCGATTAGACATATTCAGTGGCGCACATTTTTTTAGGTGCACAGAAATTTATTCCCTTCGGTCATCTTTTTTGCACCCGTCACTCTTCGTTCACGTCTACTCCAAGATCTTTTGTATCAGGTATGCCCAGCAACATTTCGGAACCCCAAACTAGTTCATTTCCACAGTGCATTTTTTTGAATCTTAAACAAAGAGCCCAAGCTCGATTACGGACCAGAGTGCCATGAAGCGCACGTGAAAATACCGTACTTCATACCGGAAGATCCGGAGGTTTTCATCCCTTTTATCGAGTCTCGTTCCCAGGGGGATCTCACATTCAGTCAAAAGTCCAAGCACCACAAACTACACTCGGCAGTCCCAGCCAGTATGATCTCACAAATGGGAGATATCGCTCTGAACTGCCCAGGTCACAATCCTTGCCGTAATCTCCAGGACCTCCTCATTGGGCATGCTGCGGCTTCGTAAGAGAAGCGTACCCAGCATGTTCTCTCCGAAATCCAACGGGGAGGTATGATGCCATCACCATTGTTGCAGAAAAGGCTTTCATTGGCAGGGGCGACCTCCATGGAGGAGGCAGTCTTGTGTCGACTAAGGACTCAGCTGCTTTCTTCATGTGCTAAGAGCATGGTAGGGGTTCTGATACAAGGTCAGACTTGAGATAAGTACACCCAGACCGCGGAAAAGGTCCTGGAGCAGACAAGTGCTTTGGCCTCACGGTTTCACGCCTTGGTCGAGGCCACCGTTCATCCACCAGATTCCGTCGTTAGCCCTGCGTCGACAGCCAACCAGTACAAAGCACCCGGTGGCAGATTTGAAATTCAGACTTTTAAGCTCCGTGTAGCTCGCTCCGAATTCTAACATGCCCACCTTGGGAACTACCTGGCCTTCTAAAAGTCCGTGAGCATCATCCCTACACATGGTCCCGAGGAAGTTCCCTGACGACTGGGGACTTTATGGGGACTATTGCTCACTCGGCCGAGTGATGGGGCCGACCGATACCCTATTTCGCACATCGCGGACCTCACTGCTAGTTTGACGGGTAAGATAATTTTCAGTGGAATAGATTTAGTGTGGGCATGCAACCAAATACCTGTAGCTGAGGCCGATATCCCCGAAACAGCAGTAGTGACTCCCTTCGGTCTTTTCGAGTTTCTACGGAAGCCTTTTAGACTTAGCAAAGCCGCGCAAACCTTCCAGCTTTTCATCGATATGGTATGCAGTGCTTTGGGTTTTAAGTTCGCTTATCTGGACGACATCCTGATTGCCAGATCCTCTAAGACGGAAAGTCTAGCACACCTGTGCACCCTATGCGACCGCCTGTATCAGACTTGTTCAAAGTCAACGAGAATAAGTGTGTGATATGCTTCTTCGTCATCGAATCAACTCATTGCCTACCAGCAGGGGCCGATACACTTTCAGAGAGTTTAGGCATTTAGATTACGTCACCCAATTCATGGGCAATGTACGCCAAATCTCGGGTGGCGATAATCCCGTTTCTAGGGCTCTATATTGTATCCCCAACCTTGACCTCAGCTTCTCCTGCCGGATCGACCTAGGAGCTGTCGCATCCACACAAGTAGATCATCCCGAGGCACAGCAACCCCGTAACCACTATTGGCTGTGGATCCAGCCTTTTGGCCACCCTTTAGCCGCAGGCCATATACTGCGCGACATGCCCCAAGGTCATCTAATGCCAGTAGAGTGGTGAGACCTTAGGCGATAAATTTTCGAAACCTTTGACGGTTTGTCCCATCCAGGTATAAAAGCCTCTTTTGTTGGATATGTTTTTGCTTTACCACATCAAAAGCATTTCCCAATGGGTCACCTAGTATTTTTTGTTGGGCATTGTGTAGACTGAGCAGTCTGAAGGGGGCAAGAGTCTTTATAAACCACCGACTAATTAGCTGTTCTCAGGATTCCGTTTTTGCACGCAGTAACAATATACTGATTGCTTTTCCCGGTAAACTGAGCTTTGACATGGTGTCAGCTGAAACTGATAAGAAAATGTAGACTTCGGAGACACGAAGGCACTATCATCTGCAGACCTAGACACCGGCGCACTTGGTGGTGGAAGACACGGGTCGATTGGCCGACCAAGGGAGGCAGCGGCAAAAGCAGCACGAAAATCTTCGGACCCTGTCGGCGGCGGAACACGAGCCAAAGTCTATCCTACTTCGGTTAATTGGTCACCCCACTGGACAAGCGGGGCCTAACACTACTGGCTTTTCATATGGTTCCAGTGAGGATATTGTTGACTGGATGACTGTTTTGATTAAACTGGAGCTATATCGTCTCAGCGAGAGCACCGAAATATGTGAGAGCCTTGCTTTTAATCAGACAACACAGAAGCCCTATGAATCCTTTTACTGTTCTGAGTTGTGGCTGAGAACTTTGGCACGATCATGCAATTTTCGCACCCGGCTAGAATATAGCCTCTTGCGGAGTCAGATGGTGACGGGATGACATGACCCAGTGGTGATTGAGAGGTTTCCGAAGGTTCTACTTTATCACTTCGACTATGCATCGACATCTGCTGGGGTGGAGAGGGAGCTAAGCAGAGCAAACAGTCGTCATATGCATGAGAATCGAGTGGTCCGTATAAAATAATATCAGAGACAAGCGCTGTTTCAAAAACGAAGTTTCGATTTCATGGCAGACTAGGCTTTGCGGGAAGAGACAACTGTCCGACCTGGAGAAAACTTCGTAGTGTTGTGAGTGTATACACTACTTGGTAAGTAGTTGATTGCTGAAGACGGAACTATGGGCAGTTGTAGATTAACGAACACAGCTAAGTTCCGCAGTCCAGACGCAATAAGGCTAGTGACTATCCGCAAACCATATGGCTGCTCCTCTGTTGGACTGTGACTGTCTTCAAGTGAATAGAGCAGAGACTTAGCAAATAAGGATGTTTGTAAAATTTGGTTTGTTTTGTCAAAGTCCGATTACGTTAGTTGCAGTAAACAACCTATCACCCAGACACGTTTTATGAATCATAACAGTAGTATCTGCAAGGGGAGCAGCCATTTGGCATCAAGACGTTTCCCAAAGAAAACAGTGGATAGACAACGAAATCGTCGCTACACAGGTGGAAGGATTAGGGCGCCAACTACTGCGAAGCGAAAGGGCTTCTTTGCTAAGATATGATATGATGGTATATTTCTCGATCGTGATCGAGACGCACGCGCGAGCGCATGATCATGGTGTACAACGTTACTCAGAACAATGAACTATACAGTAATTTCAAGAAGGCGAGTCGAAAACGTGAGAAGCAAAACAATATAGCTACAGATAGTTTGAATCGACCGAGTCGATAATGGTGTGCGCGGCAAATACGGTTTAGTTTCGAATTCGAGTCGGTTGGTGGTGGCTCGTGGAAATACAAAATATGTCGTGGAAATATATCGCTAAGGATGCATTATAAACCAGAGTAGTGCAAGCTGTGGATAACGGAGGCCTATTGGGGTTCTGTGCACGGAATAAGTTATGAACATGGAGAGATGAAAGAGATGGGAGTATACTCGTGAACTTTGTTGAGTAAGAAGAGAACGGCTCTGTATGAAGACAATGGTGGATAATCCCGGTTATAAGAAACGGAGTGCGTCATGAAACGGGGAGACATGAGCAAACTTTGTGGGAGTGGCCTAGGAAACGATGATTGTGGGGGAAACAGCAATCCATATAAAAGGTGAGTTTAGGATCAGGACCAATAACCCGTATCATTCAGAAAAAAGGGAGCGCAACTTGAAGGCCTTGAATTGGTGAGGAGTCAATTTTAAGCGGGATGCCAATCGAAAGTAAAATGGAATTTCGCAAGTGAAAACTGAGTGAAAAACCTCCGCGCAGGCTCGCGATTTATTGTTCTGTTACGCTGGCAAAAAATATATTGTCTTGTGGATTCTCAGTGATATCGGTGTCATAATTGGGAACCACGGATGGGGGATAAGTGGACTCGCGTTCGGATGGCGTATCGAATTTTAATGAATAAAGGATTCCAGTCTTGCTTATTCTGGCTCTGTTATTGGATTGTTTCACGTAATACCAAGGTGACGTGCAGCATCCCGTGGGTATGGTTCATCAGGCGGGGTAAGGGACGTGTCAATCAATCAGTAGGAGTTGGCCTGTGAACAGTTATTTGTGAAGACTCCAGCAGTGACATCAGTAGTAGAGGTGTTGCGCCAGAAGACGCCTATCAATCTACTGGTAAGCAGTTGGGAGTGGGCAGGTCGTGTAGCTCGATTGCAATCCCGTTCCGTATAAAAGGTGCCATTTAGTCTTCTGTCGGTACAGGTCAAAGTGTGGGCATTGGTCACCGAAAGTGGAGCCCGGAAGTGGGCGACGTCAAATCTGAAATAAATGATGTTAGCAGTCTGGACGTGGTTCCAGCTATTAGTTATTATTATAAATAGCGACAGTTAGTAACGAGCTGGTTGGCTTTATGTGAGCCCTGAGTGGCACATTTTATACTCCGATCTGGGTTTTAGTTCGAGAGCTAAAGTAACGCCGGGTTGCAGGGGGTTGATAAGTACTACTACAGGCTAGCAAGATAGGTTGAAGCGGGTGGGCTGCTGCGTCTGCATTTCAAAGGGTAAATGGCTTGCACGCAATTAGAGGTTGTGAAGAGCATTAAGTAAGTCTTCGGGAAGAACCACTAGGGCATCGGTGGTAATGTGTTAGGGAAAGTTGTTATCATACAGAGAAACGTGGACGTGAGTTCATCTGTGCTCCTACTCGGTAGTGCCAACCTACTGAGATTAAACTTGAAAGTGAGGAGGAAAATCTCATGACGTGGTGTATGCATGAATACCATATTTGTTATAAGGTTGAGGAGGGATAGTCAGTGGGGAATGGAAAAATATAGACGGTTCTCCGTGTTCATTTTTTGTAGACTTAAGTGAGGCAGGTGTTGGTCATCTGTTGCCCCTGTAGTGTTACCAATATGCTACCGTATGTTATCCATGTCAGTGGGCTTAGAGTCCAGGCTGCAGTAGTGATTGTAGTTGGCAGGGGACTGTGGTTACTGTTAGGTGTGGTTGTAAACCTAAGCGTGGCTTGGACGCTAGGACATCGGGAAGGCCGCTTTATAAGAGAGATGACGGAAGGTGGAGGGGCATAGTTGGAATAGGTGACCGGCTTTCACTGTGCTCTTATCTTTCTCTTTCTTATTTATTTATTTATTATTATTGTTTTCCTTTTCCGGGCTTCACCGCGGTTGTAGTTATTCGTCAGGTATGTCGGTACGCTGTCCAGGTCAACGAGTTGGTGATGAATGGAGAAGGGGCGGATTTCCAGCGGGGTGCGGGAGCATCGGTGAACATCGTGCCTATGAAGGCTCTGTCTAATACAGCACCGACACGAAAGCAGAAGGGACTCTTTATGCGGAATGGCAACGAGGTCCATCCAAGAGTTGGGACAAAGCAGAATACCGTCAATCCCAAAGATGGACATTCCTCGCTTATAAACCTTGTCGTGATTGACCAGGGCTACTTTCCTATCCTAGGAGGTGAACCTATCGAAAACCTGCCTTAGGCGTCCTCCCTTTATGGTTCACCTATTCAACACGTACCTGATACATTCGAATGTTACTGGAAAAAATATACATATATTTTCAGTGAAAAATTGAGAAAGCTTCCCGCGGTGGCCGCGTTAAACAATTATGAACTTAAAGTGAGAGTAACCGCGCACAGTTGTCAAGGTCATCGTGACGCAAAATCAGGTTGTCTTGGGGTTTTTGCTTTTTAGCGTTAAGGTCAATGATTTAGCTGTTACCATAACTTATTGCTATTCAAACTGATTTACTGATCTGATAGTAGCAATAATTGCGGCACACCAACCTGTTGGTTTCAGTTATTATCGCAAATCAGTACAATAGAAATGTTTAGAGATTTGTGGTATCCATCTAACTTAATCAATTGTTCAAAACCCTCCCTAAGTGTTCTTTTTTATCCGGCCTCTCAAAGGTAATTAGCCACTTTTTATTTTCACCTTTTTGATGCCCCGCAATTTACCATAGTCCCATAACTCGCTCGTTATCTGTCAGCTGTCGCTACTATTCTCCCTGAGATATCGCGTTCAGTTAACTACCAATCACTCCAACAGCCTAGCTATGCCCTCCATTGCAGCCCGCCGGCCCAAAATCACAGCTGGCTCTCGCCGTTGTAAGACCCCTCACCTCCAAAGCACTCCCAAAAGTTGTTCAGTATCCCTCGTTGATATACTTGGAGAAGCTACCAAAGCAACTGCCGAAATAAGCAAAACCATGAATAGTTTTTCCTCTCGGCTTGACGCTTTTGACCAGACCATCGGTCAATTAGATCCATTAGCTTTCCAGCTTGACTCATCTCTACACCACACCCAGGCAAACCTAATCTCAGCCACGAAGTTCATTGATGCTGTTGCCTCTGAAATATTTAAACGCATCAAGAAAGCCAACAATGCAGTAGTATTCAACATTCCGGATAAGTTACCTCTCTCAACTGCCAAGAACTCAATCTTAAAGGCTTGCTACCTAGATTCGCAACCTTGCTACTGTGCCAGACTCCGCAAACCTTCACCGAAAAATACATGCTCACCCCTGTTTTAGTTTATTACTGAAGTTGCTGCCAAGGAATTTATTAGCCGACAGTCTTTTGTCGTTGCCAATACAGGATTCAAGTGGGCAAAACTACTTCCCGATAAAACCCTCTACAGAAGCCATGCGAAGAACCATAACCCTGGTAAACATTTAGCCAGTAGTCCCTCTCATGTGGTCGATTTACCAAGCGTCGGCCATCATGCGAAGACCTCTTCTGTGGTAAGTCGCAAAATAGTTGTCGACCTAGATAGTTCATCAGTCTCCACTCCATCTGGGCCGCGTCGCAAGCGTCAAAACTTGCAGAATAGTCCCATTGAAACGGCCCAAATTAATGTGCTTTCTGACGTCCACAAAACTGATAAAAGTCCCCCTGACTCCAGGACTAGTAACAAATTACCACACAAAACCCCAATTGACATGATTCCTTCGACTGGCTCAAAAAGTGTCTGGTCGAACCTACAAACTACTCCCATAGAATACAGTTCAAAAAACGAACGCCGACCCTTGCAGGAGTCCGAAATCCAAAACCGGATCGGGAAAACAGTCCATTACCTGAAGTAAAATCAGTAATCCCTCAACTGTTGACGTCAGAACTAGCCATTCCTTGCATACCTAAGAAAAGCGCGGTGCTAGATGTATTTGCACCGGTACCCGTAACGAATCCGAAAATAAGTAGAATAACTTTGTCGGCAAAATCAGTCATGTCAAATCGGGGACTAGGACCTCGCTCTCCGAACCCAATCAGTCTTTTGCCTCCAGGTAGAGTGAACCATAAAAGCACTTCTTCCGACGACGAAAAAGGAAGTTTCGGCAAGACTATTCAGATCGTTATGCAGTACCTTATCCAAATGCAGTTCCGGTTGACTACTTACTGCCTACCCAACCACATGCATCCTGCTCTTCAATTCCAAATAGTCACAAGCTTTCGGACTTAATGCCACCCCATCCAAATTTGCAGGTTTTTCCGTTTTCTTTGAACGTCCCGCCTCCTCCCATACCATATCTCTCTCCGCACCATCCCACGGTCCGCCAGTGGCTACAATTTCTCCAATCCTGGCGGCCACCTTAAGGGGTCACACATTCCATGTACATCATGGCCACGATAATGATAGTTTCAAAACCGCACTTTTCAATGCTCGCTCCCTTATGAGTAAACTTACATCCTTCTGCTCTTTAGCACTGCAATCACACCCTGTTGTAATCCTCGTAACTGAAACCTGGCTTACTGATAAAACTCCCCTCCGACACATTTCCATACCCGGTTATAATATGTTTACTACGAACAGATCTGAGAGACGTGGTGGTGGATGTCTTGCCTATAGAAACAGCAGTCTTGGGACACACTCCAGCTTCCTGTCCTTGATAAGGTTCAAGACTCTATCTGGATCTCTATACCACTGCTCCAGGGGCAGCTCGTCATTGGTTGTGTTTACTGTCCGCCAGGCTACAGCATGGGCAAAGTAAATGCAATCACCGATGCTTTCTGTCACGTAGCTGAAATCCCGCATGCTTCTAAAACCGTAGCGGGGGACTTCAACCTCCCTGGCATTTGTTGGGCAACCCTGAATTCCTCTCCGAAGTTAAGCAATTTTATCTCATGTGTCCGTGCTGGCGGACGGACACAACACGTAAAATCACCAACCAGAGGGAACAATATTCTTGAATTTATCTTTACTTTAGGCCTCCGAAATATAAAGACAAATGTCCTTAGCCACTTTCCTGGTTGTGATCATAGGGTCATAACATGTGAATTCTTCGTTCAACCGCATCACCAGGATGGTCCTAAGAATCGAAAATCTTTCCGAAATGCAAATTGGGGTACTTTACCCACCATCCTGAGCAATCAGACTTGGGATGAATTCTTTCTAACATCTGATCCTCAGCTGGCGTCGGATGTGATGTACTCTAACTTATTCTGTTCTCTTAACATCATATCTCCCGAGATAACTGAATTCAGTGGAAAAAGGACCTATCGACAACAAAAGTTGCAACGTAAGTTCAAGAAGCTGCAGCTTGCCTACGAAAGGACCAACGACCTTTCTATCTTTCCCTGCGTCAGCCACCTCTCACTCCAGCTACTAAGCAAAAATGAGAACAAGCTGGAGAAGCAAGAACTGTAGGCTCTCAACCAGCCGAATAAAATAGCCCACTTCCCTGGCCTTATTAAAACTCGAAACCCCCGTTATACAACCAAAATACCATATTTGCTCCTAGCAGAGAACATTTATATTAGCTTGCCTCAGTTAGTCGCTGAGACATTCAATAATTTCTTCGCTTCTACCTTCATGACAGACCACAATAGTCCAACCCAGGACCTCACCTCCTTGGCTACCGATACCTTATTGACCGTAGTATTCTTAGCTAACGAAGTCAGAAAGCTGTTTATTACCACCCGGCTCCTGGCCGGCTCCGGAACCGATGGTATCCCCCCAGCTCTGTTTCGTCTTGGTGGTCCGAACATCGCGATGCTTCTACTGAACTTATTTAATCTCTCTATGTCACAAAGCATTTTCCCCTTCCCAGTGGAAAACTTCCGTTATCATTCCCCTCCATAAGAAGGGTGCTTTACATGACCCTGCTAATTACCGCTCCACAAACCACATTCCCATTATATCTAGGATAATGGAACGGGTAATTAAAGATGAGATTGCCAATTTTATCCTTATCCGTGGATTATTAAATAAAATCCAACACGGTATCTTGAAGTCTAGGTCGTGTCTGACCTGCCAATTGGATTTCCTTAATCTAATCAAAACCTCAGCTGACTCTGGAATGGCACTTATCGTTACCTTCCTTGATATGACGAAAGCATTTGATCGCGTGCCTCACCCCCAGCTGCTAACTAAGGTTAAATCTTACGGCCTAAAAGACCCGCTCTTTTCTTGGTTGTCATCCTATCTTAGCATGAGATCGCAAGCAGTAAACATCGAGGGTTACCTTTCATCACCCCAGCCAGTCACAAGTGGTGTTACACAGGGCAGTGTGTTAGGCCCACTTTTATTTCTTCTGTGCACTAACAATGTATTCAAAGTAATACGCCATGGCACCGCGTTCCTTTTTGCCGATGATATCAAGATTGTATATTCATCTGAACCTCATACCTTGACCCACACCCTCACCAAAACAGCTTATGACCTGAACGCTCTTGACATATGGTGCAACACTTGGAAAATGAGTTTCTCTTCTGCTAAGAGTGTCATTCTCACATATAAAAGTCAAATTCCCACTGACTCCCTCGCCTTAAGCGGCTCGTTCATTCGTACTACTCCGCTAGTACGAGATCTCAGTCTACAATATTCTTGCACCTTCACCTTTCAAGAACAAGCCACCTACCAGGTGGCTAAGACTAAGAGAATGATAGCCCTCATCTGCAGAACTTTAAGAATGCGCGACAGCCAGCTTCTGATCTTTAAATCCCACGCCAGACCGCAGCTCGAGTACTGCCCTCTGGTATACACTCACATGCTCAAATGTGACAGACTTGCGATCGGAAGTGTTCAGCGATCCTTCACCAAGCATTTACTCGGCTCATCATTCCCCTTGAATTTTACATAGAGATGTGAGCTTCTAAGGCTTGAACCCATATGGCTACGACGTATGAAACTCAATCTCTATCTTCTATTCAACCTCCTACACCCTAGAGCGCATACGTCCATCACTGATCTATGTTTCGCTCAAGACGCGCCCTACCCTCTTCGTAACCGAAATCATACTACCAAAGTTCCATACTCCAGGACAAAACTAAGAGAAAGGTTCTTCACCGCGGTCTATTTCCGCATTTGGAACAGATTGCCTGAAGACATTCGAGCCTGCCGGACACTAGACCGTTTCAAAATTGTCCTTACAAAATATTTAGATGCCGCCAAAGTACTGCAATTAACCCATATGTGCACCACGTTGGAAAAAGCCTATGAGGGTAACCTAGATTTTCGAATAGAGAAAGAAAGCACGACCCGGTTAACATCCTTTGCAACGTTGACATCACCTACCCCATATGCCTTGTCCATGGCCAGCATATTAGTATCCGTTAGAATGACTTACATCACTGACACTGCCCTTGTTAGATTCTCCTCAATTCACGCGCTCCAAAGTCTCCTATCTATTATCTCCATCATGCTTAATTCGCTTAAACTCGGTTCGAGCTGACTCTATTCCCCTCCTTTATTTTGCCCTAACGTCCCAACACTTAATCCAGTTCAGGTGACTACCACTTACCTTCTAAATCATCATTCTTATTCCTAGCTTCGGTCATAATTTTTGTATTTTCATTCACTTTCAATGGCTCACAGTCCTCATTCTTCCCAAAATAGTCTGTGTCTGCAATACTATATTTCCCTTTTCACCATTGACCGTTGGCACTCAGCTGGGAGCATCCAAGACTGCATCTCTCTGCTCTTATCCTTCCAGGCACCAACCGGCGCGCATCTCCCTTTTGATGTCTTGGAATGATCCGGAGATAACACCAGCAAAATATCTGGCCCACAAGTCCGGCTTTAAATCTGGATCCCCCGCAATCTCCTAGACTACTCCATCTCTACGTCTGTATGATCTCGACCAAAATCACCTGTGCAAATCCCGCCGGTGCGGGGCGCGGACAGATCCCCCGCTTTGGCCGGTGCACATCGGGCACGCAGAAAGTCTGCAACAATGTGCGGGCTCAACTAGATAGATCGCACCTCCTGCCTCCAGAAATGGTTTTCAGGTTGGGTATCTAGCGCACGGTTAGTCCCACCCACTAGCACCGGCTACGGATCAAAAAAACAAAAGGAATACCGTACATATACTCAAAATGTTGCTGTCTCCTCCAGCTAACATTGACCCGCCATCGTGCTCGCTTCAAATTTGCCCTCATAACCTAACGCTTCTTTCCTCCGGCATAATTCGCTTTCTTTGGTGAATAATTATTGCATACTAAAAAACCCATTGACACTCATGGCTCATTATTCCCGGTCCACTTCCCGCGGTTCCATGCCAAACTATTCACCAGTCTTACCTGCAAACTTAACCACTCTCTAAGATAAAGCCCACCCTTTTTGCTACTTTTACCGATATACTCGAGAACTAACGCATCTATTTCTGTCACTAACTTCCGTACCACAATCTTCAGACAGTATATGACACTGTGAAATTTATCTCTAGGGATTTCCAATAATCGACGACTCTGTGGTCGTTTGCTTTCTCTGCCAGCTCCGCTGTTTGCCCACTCAGGGCTGTTGCATAGCAATGTCCTCATCTTGCAAGGTATCGTGTCCACATATGCACATCTGATAAGCTCTTGTGCTGCAGAGTTCTGTTTTGTCGCCACAAAGTGGTCCATCTGTTGTATCAAACGTAAACTAATAATCTTCTACCCATCATTTCATCATTTTTGCCAGCTTTATCCATCCTATTGTTGTAGTTGAGCACCACGCAACGATTTTTTCGCTAGGTCCTAGTTCATGCTGATGCATCACATTCCTTTTTTCTGAAAGCAAAACAATCCACTCAAAGTCCATATGTTTCATCCGGTCACTTCTCTCACCATCACTTTGGCAACCACGGTCCAGATGTGTAGTCCATTTGGTTTGCCACACACACTCCGCCCTTATCCGGTTGCCGAACTTTGCAAACCTATTCATCGGTTGTTCTGTGTATTTCCTTTCCCATGCTCCATTCCGATAGATAGTCCAAGACACTTCCGCCGCTTGATACATTTTTTTGACCACGTGAAGTCTTTGCTGACAATTATCAGTATGTAAATACTTACCTGTCATTCAACTAGTCATCTCTCTTGCAAGCCACGTTTCTGCCACTATCGTAGCTACGCACCACACGTCGATTTTTCTGCCAGTTACCAGTTTCTTGCTGATGCATTACATT
Organism: Fasciola hepatica; assembly: GCA_948099385.1. Lineage (NCBI taxonomy): Eukaryota > Metazoa > Platyhelminthes > Trematoda > Plagiorchiida > Fasciolidae > Fasciola > Fasciola hepatica. The sequence goes on from CANUEZ040000047.1 coordinate 27,741,874, forward strand.
CCTTTTTTCTGAAAGCAAAACAATACACTCAAAGTCCATATGTTTCATCGAGTCACTTCTTTCACCCTCAATCTGACACCCACAGTCCAGTGTGTTGTCCGTTTTGTTTTACAACTGCAGTTGTGGCTCAGCCGACATACAGTAGCTGAACCCCAAAATTGTAATCCTCGACCGGTTTTCTTGTTCTTTATGTGTAACGCCACCATTTTTATCGTCTAATTTTACATCGCAACTCCTCTTATACATTGCAAAGCTCTATTGCTTGAATACGTCTTCTTCATGAATGTTTCTTTTTCACGATATCCACGTATCCGTCAATCTAGTTTGGTTCCCCGACAAGACAGTCTTCCTTCTGCAGGATTTGTGGGATTTTGTATCATTCCCCACCCACCCCACACTTTGACAGAATAACTACACCTACCTCCAGCCTGATCGACCATTTGACCTTGAGTTTAAATCCACCGGGCGGTACCGCAACAACTGACTTGAATGTTTTCTCTTATATTCAGTTGCATTCTCACAATTGTACAATCCTTCTGTAACTTTCGTTCAGCTTTCAACTGTACTGTTTGGTCTTGCTTCGCAGCATGCTTTGGGGTTATCCGAAATGAACTATTATTATTATTATTATAAAGAACTTGTGGCGCTATCATCAAGAGACATTCTATAAACAGTTAGGGTGCGACTTGTGTGCGAGTAGAACATTCCCACACCGAAAGTTATCCTGCTATAATTTGCTGAACAGAAATACAAAGTAACCTAAATCGGGATCGCCACGAAAGCGCCAGGGGATATCCGCATTTGTATCGATCTCAAATCGCTGAACAAAGCACTCAGTCGAGAGCACTTTTCCTTATTTTTCTGACAATTTTCTTCTGGAATTACCAATAGCACGTTTTATTGCAAAGTCGAGATAGCTTCAGCTTTTTGGAACGTTCGGCTAAATAAAGCCCCGAGCTATCTGGTCCCATTTCGCACACCGTACGGCCGGTACCTTTGGAGGCGACTATCTTTCGGCCTGGGGGTATCAAGCGGAGTATTCCAGAAGCTAATTTTATAAGCCGCAACCCACTTATCTGGAGTACTGTGAGCAGAAGATAATGGTGTCAGTGTCAAGGAACGCAAAGGAAATTTCGATTCCTTTCTGTACCTTTTTTGTATCAAGCTAATACCAGACAAGCTGACAGTTTGCCAAACAGCTATCGAGTTCCGCGACAACATTATCACAGTCGAAGTTATCAAGCTGGATGCGAACAGATGAGCTGCTTTGTATGCATGCTTGCGCCAACCGATACGAAAGGAGTCTTGCTTTTTAACGGGTTTATCCATCCTCTGAGCAAGTATTTACCAGATTTGCCGGAAGTGACAAGACCGATCAACCGAATAAGACATAAATGAGTAAGTTGATGTGGGCGGAAGAACGGAAGTTAAAGTTTGATCGCACAAACCATCCTGTCTTGAAGGCTCCACGCACGGCTCATTTTGTTTGCACCTTACCTCCATTCATGCGGAGCGATATCGGTCAAAAGGGTTCCTGGGCCGTCCTTTCACAACATTGGCACCCGCTTTATTACCAAGGTACGACGTTTGCAGTTTGTGAATAGAAATACACAACATTCAAAACTACTGGCCGTAGTGTGCTCTCCGGAGAAGTTCAACAATTACACTTTTGGGCCACTTATGCACATATATTCAGATCACGTCACTGATCACGGTCTTGGATAACCAGCTTCTTCGAGCCCCATAGTTACTTCAGTTGATAATAATAATAACAACAGTGGCATATTTCTTGATCATGTTCAAGACACATGCACAGGGCATGATCAGAGAACACAGCAACTCACGGTAATGTAGGGTAATCACAATTTTGAAGTTCATGGCTCACACAATTGCAGTAATAGAACGATCAGCTTGGACGGTTTTAAAGTGAACCAAAGAGGAGAGGGTCAGCGCGGCCATTATGAATCGGTTTCGAATTCGGAACGGTGACGATGCGGTTAGCGGGATGGACGTAGGAATGCAGATAAAGCGATACTGAAGAAGGGTAAAAGTGCAGTGTTTGCAAGAACCCATAAAGCAACTGGTATCAAACATCACAACATGAACAGGGGGTTGGGGCAAGAATGATACACAACTTGCCCTATGGATGCCGATAACTGTCTACGACTGATCCGGTAGTCCAGAATGGATCACGGCGATCTACGGAATTTGGTGTGCAGTCGATGAAGATAGAGAGAGAGCGGTGGAGTGAAGGAGATTCAAAGAAGAGTCGGGAAGTGTAGAAGGAGTCGCCGTGTGGCACCAACTGGATATTCGAGGAATCAGTATTGAGAAACTGGTTGGGAGTGTTACCAAAATAAAATTGAAAATAGAGTTACCATGGTGTAATGAAAGTGCAGCCGGAGATGCCTGCAGCATATAGAGAAGATTGACCCTCCATTGGATAACTCATTGTGGGTTTGCCTGTGATACAAATGCAAGTGAGTCGAATGGGATAATCAGATCGGCCCTTCTGTATAGGTAATTCCGATATTATATAGAAAACCACATGGAGGCGGAAACCCTTAGCAGGAGTGCAGTGTGCTTTTAAGGAGCGTGAATGGTGAATGGGCACAACTAGGAATTTCAACAAGCCGTCGAGGAAACACTGTTGGAGACAAACGCTGCTGATGCAACCAAGCAAATATGCACAGGTGGCGATGAGGAAGGAAAACTGCGGTGACTGGGAGACGCCAGACCCAACCATCACAACCATCACATCGAAGAGGTCTGTCGCGTGAGCAAACAACTTCTGAACATTGGGTCTGAACAAACTAGGTGCGTGAAAGTAGCATTTTTGACTCTTTTTGGAGGCATTGTGGGCAAATTATAGTCCACAAAATGACACAACCACAGGAAGTGCAATTCCAAGTTGAGATGATAATAAATACTAGTAACCGCTAAATGCTTGATCTTGACGCTGAAAAGCGGCAAAGAAGCCGGTTTGGAAATAGTTGTATCTGAAGACGCACTGGAACATGTAAATTGGCAGTGCTGTCCGAAGGCGAAGGACAGCGCGACCCTTGCCAGTCTGGAGGTTGTGGCATTTCCTATGGAAATGGGTTGGGAGCCGTCGGAAGCCTTAGGCCATTGGCCGGCGTCGTATACACCAGTGGTGATGACTGATGCAAAAGACTTGCCATCGCCTCGGGCGTTGCGTTGAGAATCAGACCGGAGTAAACAGTAAAAGATACCTAATCGACGGAGCAAACCATGTGTCACATACTAGCGTGTGTAGTGCTAGAAAAATTGAATGGAACCCTCCAAGTTTGTTCTTTATGAGGTGGGCCGTTATCTCATTCTTAGTGAGCTTCTCCATGATTCTGGAAATAATCGGAATATGAATTATGGGGCGATATTTCTCAAGAACATGAGCAGGGCCTTTTTTGTGCAAGGGGATAATTGTGGATGTTTACCGCTGGTTAGAGAACGAGCTAAATTTCATAGACAAGTTAAATAAATTAGATAGAAAGATAGGAATGTCTGGACCCCCCAGAGTAAAAGAAGCCGGCGGAATTCCGTCCGGACTTGGGCGGTAAAATGGTTTCATGGAGACTAGAAGTGGAGAAATGTCGTTTGGGTGAAATAAAACTGTATACAGAGTCTCACTAGGTAAACTTGAAGAGTGTATTCCAGGGGTGGGAAGACTGGCCTTTAGGGCTGAAGTGAAAAATGTGGTGAAAACTTCAGCTATTTCTTCCGGTTTATACAGATGAACTAGTTAACAGTGATGACATGTATAATCTTGCAGGGTTGAGGGTTTCTTGTTATCATCAACCTACCCAGGATTTCCGTCTTCTTGGGGTGGTACAAAGCTTTTGACTCTTGCTGAGTAAGCATAAAATCAATTTGTGATTTGATTTTCGCTGACTGTTGGTCCATTTGGATATATACCGAAAATTCCCGGGTTTTCAGTGAAAGTCGTTTAAGTTTGGAGAGTTTGGATTTCCTCCGCGAGAGTCTGTTTGTTCTAGAATTCGTCAGTGGTGGCATAGTCGGGGTGACGGTGTTAAAAGAATGACTGAGTATAGAATATAGCTGATCTGCTACCACTTGAGGATCGGGCGAAAAAAACTATGTCTCCCAATTTTGAGATCTGATTATGTTTGGAAGGCTGCTCCAGTGAGTTAAGTGATATGGCCTGGCAGACGGTACGGAGGAAATAACGATTTTTGGTACAGAGAACGCGCACCAGACGGCCATGTGGTCACACCTGGGGAAGCTATCTCCTACGGAGGTAGTTACCTTATTAGGCCCTTGAGAAAACAGAAGATCCAGAGTGTTGTTTCCTTTAGTAGGTGATTGAAAGCGTTGGGTCCAACCACCAAGGTGTGTACAGGTAACGAAATCCTGATAACGTCGTGGGCCAGAGTGCGATGGCCAACACACCCCTGGAGCATTGAAATCACCTGCAATCAACTTGTGATCGATGGGTTTATTGGAGGCAAAGTGGAAAACGTTAATATCAGGTACAAAATTGCCTCCGGTTGATTCGGATGATCGATAAATGCATCCAAGCAAGAGTTCTTGTGACTGCAGTTTCACTGTTACCCAGAATGAGTCATCAACCGCGTCGAGGACTGGGTGTTGCATTAAAGAAACAGGAAAAGATTCTCTGCGGTATATTAGGCACCCCCTCCTGGATAATGCATTCTAGAGTTGCTGAAAGCCTTGTAACCAGATATTGTGAGATCTAAGTTGGGAGCTGTCGCGTTAGGCCACTTTTCCGTGATGAGGATGAAATCGTAGTTAGACACAAGGACCCGGGAACGCAGAAGGTGAATTTTTGCCGGTAGTGAGCGAATATTGATGACGAAAACAGACATACGCTTTGTGCCTCCTTGTACTGTCGCAACAGACAGATGTGCGAGCTTTGGGCTGGAGGAGATAGAGGTAATGGCCTTGCTAGTTCTGGTACAGATGAGGTGGATGAGGCAGCCTTGGGTAGATTACTGTGTGTGTAAAGCGAGGACCAATAAAGGGACGTTTGGTCAGTATCAGAATGACCAGTAAAGATTAGAGGAGTGCTGGTAGGACAGGTAGTACGATCGAATTCGATGATTTCTGAGTTCGATTGGGAGCGAGTGGAGTGGTCGGCCGCCGCAGGATCAACCAAGAAGGTAAGGGGAGCTCCGTCGAGGATGTGTGGGGGAGTCTGAGGCGAAGAACTAGTGTGAAGCGGATGGAAGTTAGAAGTATCGTCTGAAATTATAGAGGCTAGGCCTCGGTTTGTGGATAAAATACGAGTTGGTGGACTGATGGTTATACCACCATCGGGGAACAGGTGAGGACGGATATTCTGGGATGGAGCTATGGTAAGGGTCCATGTTTCGCCCAGGGTATATGATGAAAAAATTGGTATTTTGCGTCGGTACTGAGTAGCCGTGGGATGTACCACCGGTTGTTTGGATAAAGCAGGAGCCCGATTAGAACGGGTGGTCGATGGTATACTGCCGCTGTCGGACTGCTGTAGGTAACTTGCTGGGTTACAGGTAGGGGCTGCAGTGGGGTGAGAGGCTTAAAGGGAGGTCTGGTAACTGAATTCAACCTGGTGAAACATGGAGCTAGTACAACGAAAGCTGTGCATGGTGTACTGGAAAATGAGAGAGTTCGAATGGTAGTGACAAAGGTGGTGATGGCATGAACAGGGGCAAATTTGCAATATGGGGGGCATCGGTAGACAGGACGAGGGTCGAAGGTGACATACGAGTAGTTGGTCGCACCACTTTGAGGTTGGCTACATGGGTCTTCAGATGTTTACTTAGGTGCACAGGTGGAATACTGATGGAGGGACCGAGGAGTTTCGGTGGGTGTGCCGGTGATGGAAAGGATTGGGTTAAGATTTGTTTGGCGCTTACATGAGAGGCCCCAGGCTGGTTTATGAGGCAAATTAGGGGCGTGGTAATGTCGATTCTGAGATGATCTAGGCCACGGGAAGCAACAAGGAGGGGGAAGAGGCTGTGCTCGGTTTCGTTGGGGGCGATGTTATTGCTGATTCGTTGGTACGGGGTGGTGGGTTGGAAGCAATCACCTTCTCGGCCTGCTTGGAAGACAAGCCAATAGCTTAGAGATGGCTGTCTTTGAGAGATGATTGTATCGCCGGCTTTCGGTACGTCCCATCGGCAATGGTAGAGATGGGGTTTTAGTGTGGAGTCGTTTGGATGGGCGCTGAGGAGTTGGCGACGAGCGGGATATATCGAGGTCTACATCCACTGGTGGTGCATTGGTTGATGGTGCGCGTGTGAATGTGTTAACTGTGGTGGGTTGTTGAGAGGAGTTGGGCGGCCCTGGATCAGGAGATTGTGACGAGAAGGGATTGCCGATTACCGACTTCAGGACGTCCCTCTGCAATGGGGTCTTGTGGGCACAATTTTTATGCCTTTGAATGGAGTGGCTTTGGCGATAGCCTCTCTCTTTATGATGGATTCCGTGGCAATGTTTTCCTCACGGAACTGAAACAGAAGTGGACACATATACTGCTGTGACATTTTTGTTGGTCGTACGCAGCCGCATTAGTGATGCGACGTACCGTAGGCTAGAATCAACGATTGTTTAATCGAGGGAAGCGAAAGATGGTCCGGAATGTTAAAGACCACAGCATTCTTGGATCTTTTAATTCTTTGGTGGACTTCAGAAGCATCTGAGTCCAGGAGGCGACCAGCCGTTAGTAAACTTTGGATGTTCGGGTATTTTGAAGGATCCACGATAAACGCTAGTGATGACAGTGCGGTCAGAGCATTATCCGTGGCACGTAACTGTCGTTCCAAGGATTCTGGGTTTCGCTTTAGTGCCCCAAATTTGATACCAGCATCACTGTGGGTATCAACTAGTGGTACGGAGCAAGGTACCAAAGCGGTGTGGAGTCGGGGGCGTTTAGTGCTCGCGCACTGAAGGCGGCTTGTCATTCGGTGGTGAAGGCGGACGGAAGTTGCTTATGGCATTCTTTGGAAAAGTATTTTTATAGGATTGGAGTTAGGTGTGTTAATAATAGGGAACACTCAACTATCTTACGCTGGCAGTTGGGAAGCTATTCTAGCAACGTTTTTTTTTGGGTTGGCTGGTTGCCTGTGGGTTTATTGTTTAGAAAATAATCCCCGAATTATTTTGAGTTGTGGAAATACCCCTAGGAGCCAGTATTCCTAATATCACCTTAGGTAGCTTAGTGGAAACTAAACCGATAACAGCATTCATCCCGACGCGGTGTAGCGCAGGCACGACAGTTCCCACATTACGTGTTAAAAAGTACGAATATGAACAAAGCAATCAGCAGGGAAAGCAGATGTTTATGGCTATACACTCTAATGGGCCATACCACCGAGTACTGAGGATGAACGTCGAAATGAAACAGTGAGCATCGCACCGGCGGCTACGGAACATGAAGATTTTTAAATCCAGAGCTCCACGATGGCTTATCCTTTTCTGCAATCCCTGAAGGAAGTTATCACTGAAGGTCGGTCAGAAGATAAAAGAACCCCTTTGGGAGGAGATTTGCTTTATTTCAGACTTCGCGATGAGCTAAAAACTGGGGATGAGCTGCGTTTTCGAGGTGAGCTTTTGGAGGTACCGCAAGCTTTTCCCAAAGACTCTCCGCGTAAGTCACGCCTTACACGTGCAGGTATCATGGATGTGTCGCCCGAGCTAGAGAAACAAGCTATTGGCCAGGAACGGCAGAGGGCAACACAGAGGTTATAGCAAATCGCGAACTATGCAAACAATTTGAAATAGCTGGAACATGTAGCTTAGAAAGGTGTTAATAATAAAGTTTCCATACGTCATCCAAACGTAACAACTCTTGCCCTCGTCATCAGTGGCTCTCGTTAATGACGCTGGATAACACTAAAACTCAATAAGACCGTACATTTGTCAGGATAACAGCAAGATAAAGCTGGAGCCTATGCGGAGATTTTCCACTCTGGTACCTGTTTCAATATCTGGTTTTTACGCCGAACTGTATCTTGCTTGAAAAGATTCTCTACTGATCCAGAATTCCCCAGTTGCCCCTCTCCTTTCCGCATGATACGGGTTACTGGTCCCAGAACTGAACATCTCCCATAGATTTCTTTTGTTTCCGCATTCACCAACATTCTCGATTGCGCCTTCATGAAATCGTTTTCATTTCTTTCCGTTTCATGACTTACTAAGTTTACTGAACCCCGGTAGGCCCATCATTCACGGTTTGTATCATCATTTTGGACAGCAGTTCGGTTTACATTCATTAAGATTCCCTAGTTTACTTTCACATGACCTTTTTCATGTCAGCCCAATATCCCAAAACTCCTCCCTTAGGAAGCCCAAACTTGCCTCCCTCTAACGAAAGTACCTTAAGATGCAGGGACTTTACCTCCCAAACCAGAACTTCTCTCTTCCCATGAGACTAACGCGTCTTACTAATATCATCCGGGGCCTGAAGAAAAAACAGCTCCGCTACGAAGAAGCCAAAGCCCTAAGGCATACCAATAAAACATTGAAACTCTCACCCCTACACAAATCCAGGAATTCAGCAACAGATACTATGATCCAATACGTTGTGTTACCGAATAAAACTTCGGCCACCTCCCCTTCTGATATCGCTGAGGCGTTCAACCATTACTTCGCCAATTCCATGGCCCCCGCCTTAGATACAGCACCCCCAAATCCTCTGGCTATTACCACCTCCTCCCTATCTACCCAAACCTTTGAAGTAAACGTTATTTCCAGGCTCATTTCGCGCTATAAAGCATCCGCCCACCTGGACCAGACGGGTTGCCCCCAGCTGCAATCATTAACGGTGGATCGGACCTTCCGCTTCTATTACTGAACCTATTTACCTTGTCACTCAAATTTAGTTTGGTACCGTCGAACTGGAAGCGTTCAGTCATCATTCCACGACACAAAACGGACCTGTTCACGAACTTGCTAATTACCGTCCCATCAACCATACCACTATCATTTCCAGAACAATGGAAACGATTATCAACGATGGCATTATCACCCATCTTCTCGCTTTAAACCTTCTTAGCGATGGGCAGCGCCGGTTTCTCAAATCGCGATCATGCATCACATGTCAGTTTGACTTACTCAACCTAGGCACTAAGGCTGTTGATAGCGGGCAGGTATTAGTAATTGTCTACCTAGGTCTGTCGAAGGCTTCCGACCGTGTTCCACCCCTGCATCCTATCTCCAAATTGCGTTCATTCGGCATTGATGACCCGCTGCTTTCTTGGCTGAAATCTCATCTCGCTCATCGTTCGCAAGTGGTCCTCACCAATGGACATACTTCTAAACCGGAACCCGTTACAAGTGGCGTTATACAGCGAAGCGTACTGGATCCTCTCCTATTTCTGATGTACATTGATGACGCATTGGATCTAGTACACCATGGCACGCCATTCTTATTTGCAGAAGATATAAAAATAGCTTACTCTTTCAATTCTAATGAAGATATCCCTACTCTTTGCAACATTTCCGCTGACCTCGCTGCACTTGACCGCCGGTGCCACACCTAGAGGATGGGCTTTTCCACTGATAAGTGCGAGGTCCTTACCTACAAGTTCCAATTGCCCCCTGGATCCTTAACTCTTGGTGGGTCCCCAATAGCCAGTCGACCTACCATCCGCGATTTAGGCCTCAACTATTCATGCTCCCTCAACTTTTCTGAGCACGCCGCCACCCAAGCGGCCGAGGCTAGAGGAAGTGTGGCCCTGCGATTCTGCTTCTCTCGTCTCCGGGCCAGTATAACTGACATCTACAAATCCCACATCAGGCCTTTGCTTGAATACTGTCCAATAATATTTTTTAACATGACGCAATTCAACATAGTTACGGTTGAAAGCATATAAAGGCGTTTCACCAAACAACTACTCGGTCGGTCCACGTCTTTAAGCTATAGAGAACGATGCCAAAATTTGAATCTTGACCCACTCTGGCTCCGCCGCTGAAGACTAAACTTAGTCTTCTTGTATATCATGCTCCATAACCGGTCTTTTTCCTTTGACCCAGTAAGCCCATGAAAGCCCTACTCACTTCGGCACAGGCCTTTTACTGTCCTTTCCAGTATAGCTAAGCCGGCCATACGGTCACGTTTTTTCCTTCTTCTCTACCGCAAAGTCTGAAACAAGTTGCCCATCACCCTTCAAGCTTCACAGACCAAATCTTAATTTCTATCGGCCCTCATCCCATATCTCATCGTCACGCGTGCACTGCAGTTATCTAATATGTGCATGGCAGAAGATATAGCTTACGAGAGGGGCCTCGACTTCTAAGACCAACTCCTTCGCCGACCCTGCTCCTTTCAATTAAGGACACAATCAACGATAGACAGTTTCATCTACCTGACTGAGTTCTGAACGTTAAACTATCTATGTCCATTTCCCTAATGAATCAAACAAATTGAAGTGCCACTAATTTCAACCACTTTGCTTTTACCTACCCCCGTTGTTTCTGTCAATCTTATGCCTCGTCCTTTACTGGTCTTTATATGCCTCCATCAACCGTTGATCCACAGCAGGGGCACACCCTGACTGCTCCTTTTTATCTGCTTTCCCTTTCCAGTTCTCTCTTAACGTGAATTTCACCCTCAATGTTGGTATACTCGCCTGGATAACGCCGCTGTTTGGTCGATTATTAGCCGCTGGCTCCGCCCCCAGGAACCCCTCGCAACCTGACCATCCCATCGCCGAACTTATATCTCATAATATCACAGTTGAACTACGCCCCACATGCATAACCATCAATAAACATTGGTGCCATTCCCAAAGGTGCGGGGCGCGGTCAGATCCACCGCTTTGGCCAGCGCACATCGGGCGTGCAGGTCGTCTGCAACGATGTGCTAGCACAATTTGGTTGGTGAATCACACCCCCTGTGTTCACTTCGAAGTGCTTTTCAGCTTGGGTGTCCAGCGCACGGCCAGTCCCACCCACTAGCACTGGTAGCGGATCGCACGCTCTAATGCTGTCAGTTGCAGACCGCATGCTCCAACCATCCTTGTTCGCAGCTGTATGCCCACCCATCGCTCCTATCAGATCCATTTTTTCGTTATCCTATGGTATGCACACCTACGCATCCTGTCCTTGCTCCTATCGACTCTCACTGTGTTACCTCTCATTGCACATCACTATCGTCCTAACCACTTTTCCGACGACCGCCAATATTTTATTTCCTCACCCATGTCGGCTTTGCCGGCTTGTAGCACCTATTCATTTGGTATCACCCTAGGCCTATAAAGCTCATTGATCGCATTATTACGCCTCACTGCCTACCGTCTTGTCAAACCCTCCCTCGTTCTCCCTTCTTATGCCTAATGCCATTACACACCAGCCCCACCAGCACCCATGACCAATTCTGATATTAGAGCTGTCGTTCCAAACTCTGCATCTCTCACAGCCACATTTATTATCCAGTCACTATCACTCCATTTTCCTTGCATGGCTCCGCAATTCCTCTGTGGATCCTTCCACTTGGCAGTGCCCCGATTAGTATCGTCCATTAACATTCGCTTGTACAGTTGCCGGCATGCACGCAGCTCCCAATTTCTATGTCCCCGACTCCAACGCGCATCCAGTGTCCATGCGATATGTTCGTCCACCGGTTTACCTGTACCGGTGCTTCTTTCCTCTCTGCCTTTTTCGTGTCCCACCTGCAATGAAATGATCTTACTGGTTATGTCTCACCTATCCTTTTCGGCTCGTGCTCCCATCTCCTGTTTCGTCTACTGTTTGCCATAGGCAATTTTATGTGCCTTTTGGGCCGTTCTGTTTTTTCACTTGCGGCCTAATGTAAACTCACTGTTTCATCACGGTTCTCATTCACAGCTCCAGTCCGTTTGATCTGCCATTACCCTCTGGTGCCCCTTTTGCTCATTCCTCTCCCACGTTGTTTGCCGTCACAGCTGCTGCATCCTGCACCGCGGACAGTTTCACCTCCCAGGTAACTTTCTTCGCTTTGTATGCACAATCGCTCTGAGCTGCTCAGCCATCTCCATCGACACCATCTTCCTGCTGAATAATGTAAGCCCACTTAATAATGCTTCTCCCATTCTTGACCGACATCGCATGTCTCACCTGCATAAATCAGGTTATTTGATCCATTCTTACCTGTTCTCTTCGGTACTTTCTTTCCTCTCCCCTTCTTTGGACTGCTTCTCAGTCGTCGTCTTTTCTATGCTTCCGCATTCTCCACTCTCTCTTTTGATCCGCCGAGTTCACCTGTCATGAAGGCAATTCACCACGATATTCCAAAGTTAATTCTGCAAACATTCGACTTAACCTAACCCACCCCTCCTGAAAACTGATAATTTCTTTCTAGAACTCCATTGTTATTGATCCGGCTTCTCTTGTATGTATATATATGCATATATATATACATATAAAACAACCGCACATATGTGTATATGCATTCGCTCTGTATCATGTAGTTCTTAACAGACCATCTCTCTTGCTATCATCCCGCTGATCGCCATGATATGCATCCATTCCTTCTACATCTATAACCCACATCTACTGTGTCCAATTCCTATGAACTAATTTTACCTGATTCACTTTTTACGTCTTTTTTGGCTCGCTCTCTGTTTTACAATGAGTTTTGTGCCCTGTTCGCCGACCATCTATTGCAGAGTACCAATGTAACAGCCGGTCGTGGAAAATCCCCCTTTTCCCTCGCGATTCAGTGTTTTTCCCAACATCACTCATTTCCATACACTACTGACTTGTCTTTACGAACTGGTTGTTTTTCTGGACCAATTGTTGTTTGTTCGCGCCCAGAGCGCCACTTTGGCACATCCTTGTTCAGGACCTGCGTGACGCACGTGCTGTCTGCTCACACGCTGCTATTCGGTTTCTCGTTGTTGAGTCCTTGTGATCGTATTATTGAGGTTTGTATATTGTTTATGTCATTGTTTATTGTAATAATCTAGTATCGTAGAATATCACGGATAATCGTCTTTTGATTTCGGGATCCGTTGCGAATTCGGCTACGCATTGCTCAAACGTTCGTAACAATACTCAATAGATCAATTTTGGAACGAGGAAAAATCACGCAAAATGCCAAGAAAAGGATCAAAGGCAGTCGAATCCGGACAGGAAGTAATACGGCAAGTCTCTGGGGAGGTTTTGGGTACATATGATTCTTTAGGTAATGCTAGATCGCCTAGTCCTGTCAGTGCTAGTTCATGTGTTATTGAAAACAATATTGATCGTAAGGATGTCGATTTATATAAGCTGAGAATACTAGAACTAGAGCAACAGTTACTTTCGGCTAGACTACAGGCGCATGAAGCAGAGAAGTGTACACAGAAACAGCGAGAGCATGAGACTAGTGACTTCGACACTTCCGATAGGTTAGGGTGCAATAAGGTAGGGAACCCCACGCCGGTCGCCGACTACAAACCACCATCGATCGATCTGCCTAGAGTGGAGCTAACGGTTTTCGACGGGCGAGCTGAGCAATACTGCAAGTTTGTCAAGCAGTTCGAGACGTTCGTTGAAAATAAGGTAACCGACCCTGGGCAAAGGCTTCTTTACCTTACTCACTACTGCCGAGGCCGAGCAAGAGAAGCTATCAACGGGTGCACCATGCTCGACCCAGAACAAGGCTACACAAGGGCAAGAAAGATTCTAAGGGACTTGTTTGGCCAACCTTTCAAAGTAGCCCGTAACCTAATAGAGGGCGTGATGGCAGAGGCAAAGAGAACCAAGGGCGACGTCTACACCATGGCCGACCTGGTGATCAAGATGCAGAACTGCTCAATAGCCCTCGACCATTTAGGTTACAGGGCTGACCTAGACGCCGTGCACACTTTGGAAGGCATAGTCCGTCACCTCTCTCCCGAACTACAGGGTCGGTGGGCGGAAGAAGCTGAGCGGATAAGCCGAAGCTACAGAGAAGCCAACTTCGAAGACCTGACTGAATACTTAGACAGGCAAACGAAGATAGCTGACAGCAGATTCGGCCGACTCATCCGGGACAGCAACCAAGCAAACAAGCCCGGTACTAGCCAAGCCCAAACCCCTGTACGGGAACATCCAAAGTACCAGCCTTGGACCAACACACACGTCATTTCACGAGATGCTACGGCGAAACCAAATTGCAGACCCTGTGGTACTAGCCATGGACTACCAGAATGCCCCAAGTTTGGCAACGCCACAATAGACGAACGGTGGGGAATGGCGGGGATGGCAAGAGCATGTTTCATCTGTCTCAACACCACGCACCGGGCAGCAGCCTGTAGAACAAGGAATCGATGTGGTTACGAGGGCTGCACGGGCAGACACCATCGGCTGCTGCATCAGGCGAGAGTAACCATATCCGAGGCGAGTGCCAAGCCCAGCGTGATTTGTTCAACTTCACAATCTGCCAGTAAACCGGTACGTTTAGGCGTAGTGGCCGTGGGAGTAGTGACTCCGACTGGGATAGTCAAGGCGTTGGCTTTCGTTGATAGTGGATCCGACACCACTTTAGTGAAAGAGCGGTTTGCCGACAAACACCAACTGGCTAAAGGTGCGACGTCGTTAGCAGTGAGCACGGTGGGCAGAACACAGGTAATGACTGCCGGTAGATTAGGGCTGCAACTCATCTCTCTAGACACTGACGAGGAAATTGAACCAACGGAGGCATTCACGTTAGCGGATCTCCCCATGCGAGCACCAAGGTCGGTGAACGCAATCTTGACTCGGTGGCCCCACCTGCAGGATGTAACCGTTGTAGACTGGGAAGATGATGAATTGGATCTCCTCATCGGATGCGACGTGCAAGAGGCGCATTGGGTGCTTGACCAAAGAGTGGGCGACCGCCAGGCACCTTATGCCGTACGCACGGCTCTGGGATGGATGTTATACGGTCCAGTAGGGGTACGCGGTTCCGTGAATTACTTATCCGCCGAAACGGACCGCATAGAGTATCATCTGCAACGGCTGTATGAAAAGGAGTTTCATGACATTGGAGACGAAAGACCGACGTTGTCTCAAGAGGATCACTTCGCTCTACAAACGGTGCGACAAGGCACTAGAGGCCTCAAAAAAACAGTTCGAGGTTCCCCTTCCATGGCGCACACCGGTCGACCCGTGGACTGACAACAGAAATTATGTTCTCCAACGATTACTACGACTAAAAGAACGCTTCATTCGAGACCAGAATCTGTGGGAACGATACGCGGATTTGATGAAGCGAAACGAGGCCCTCGGTTACGTTGAAGAGGTGCCTGTCAACACCGACAGCAAAAGGGGTATCTGGTATCTGCCTCACCATCCGGTTATCAACCCCAAGAAACCCAATAAACTGCGGGTGGTTTTCGACTGTGCGGCCAAGTTTCAGGGCAAGTCGTTAAACGATCGCCTACTACAGGGGCCTGACTGGACCACACCACTGATCGATGTTTTGTGCCGTTTCAGAGTGGGTAAAGTGGCTTTGTCTGCTGACATTAGGGAAATGTTCCATCAGGTGAAGATTTCGGTAGGAGAACGAGATGCTTTGCGTTTCCTGTGGTGGGAAGGGAGCGACCGGGACAACGCAGTGGTGAATCATAGGATGACCGTCCACCCCTTCGGAGCCATATCGTCACCATTTTGTGCAAACTACGCCCTCCGAGAATCAGCGAACAAACATGGCGATCTAGTATATCGGACGGTGGTAGGAAGCGTCAGCAGGAACTCCTACGTCGACGACTACCTTGGGTCATTCGATGATGTGGAATCAGCTCTAGAGCAGTTCAGGGGTCTGACGAGATTGCTGGAAGAGGGCGGCTTCCATCTAACTAAATGGATGTCGAAAGCTTCAGAAGTGCTGAAGGTCATCCTGTATCACGAAAGGGCCGAAAGGGTAAGAGATTTGGACGGCTCTCCACTTCCTATCGAGCGCACTTTAGGGATACAATGGGACGCTGAAACGGACGATTTTGTTTTCAAACTGAACGTTCCCGAGCTGCCAATAACCCGTCGTGGCATACTATCTGCCGTCTCAAGTTTGTTCGACCCGCTCAGTTTCGTCTCACCATGGCTGCTACCCGGAAAGATCTTGCTGCAGCGGCTGTGCCGTAAGAAAGTTGATTGGGACCAGTCACTGGACCGAGGGGACCGGCTGGACTGGGAAGAATTTTTGAACACCTTGAAGAAATTAGGGTACATAAGAATCCCACGATGTTTGACTCCTGGCCATACGACACGGACTGGAGAACTACATGCCTTTTCCGATGCATCCGAAGTCGGTTATGGAGCTGTGGTGTACGGACGATGGTGCGCAGGAGGTGGACAATATACCACGAGGATCCTGTTCGCTAAAGCCCGCGTTGCTCCACTGAAGTCGGTCTCAATCCCACGCCTTGAACTCAGCGCAGCCGTATTGGCAGTCAGGGTGGTGCAAGCTGTGAAGAGATGTTTCGATCTCTACACTTGGTCGGTGAGCTTCTGGACGGATTCAACGATAGTACTTTACTACATTAACAACGTACGGAGCCGGTTTAGTACTTTCGTTGCTAACCGGCTCACGATTATCCACGATGAATCAGCCACGCACCAGTGGAGTCATGTCAGGTCTGGCGATAATCCGGCCGACCTGTGCTCCCGAGGTGCGAACAACTTCAGGCAACTGGACACGTGGACGAGAGGGCCAAACTTCCTGCAATTGCCCAAACAGGACTAGCCCGTGTTCGAATTAAAACCCCCTACGGAATTGGAACTGGAGATCAAAGGCGTAGTGATAGCAACCAACGTCGTCGAAGCGTCGTCCATTCTATCGCGACTGGTCAGGTTTTCTTCCTGGATGAAGACGCATCGTTCGCTAGTTTGGTTAACCAGGTTCAAGAGAAATTTACTAGTCATGAAAGGGCTACGGCCCTCAGGTCGGATACCGGTCGGCCCGATAGGTCCCGATGAGCTACAAGCGGCAGAGTACGATATTTTCAGAATGATACAACGCGAGGCTTTCGCCCGAGAATTCAAGAGGGCGGAAGAAGTGGGGCCGACCAATGAAGACATGCCATCTCCAAGAGGCGAGCTGAAGCGTTTAAACCCCAAACTCATCAACGGACTGCTGCGGGTGGATGGTAGGCTGACCAACGCCCACCTGAACTTCGACACAAAGTATCCTATACTGCTGCCTGCGAGACAACCTGTAGTAGAGCTAATGATTCAACACGTCCACGCCATGGAGGGACATGCCGGGGAAAGTCACGTGACGAGCGTCATCCGAAAGCGTCTTTGGTTGTTGAGAGGACGAGAGACTGTAAAACGCGTAATCCGACGGTGTGTGCAATGCAGGAGACGCAATGCCACAGCAGGCAAACAACTCATGGCCCCACTACCAGAATGCAGGGTGACTACGGGCTGGTGGCCGTTCAGTGACACCGGGTTGGACTATTTCGGGCCCTTGTGGATCAAGTGCGGGAAAAGATTAGAAAAGCGATACGGATGTATCATGACGTGCATGAAATCACGTGCGGTACACCTAGAAGTCGCACATTCGATGACGACCGATTCGTTTCTACGGGCCTTGCAAAGATTTATCAACCGAAGAGGCGTACCGGCCGATATATACTCAGATAATGGATCGAACTTTGTGGGCGCTCAACGGGAATTGCAGCGTTGGCACAAGAACATAAACAGGGACGAACTGCAGGATCGAACCGTGGCCTACGGCATACGATGGTATTTCAACCCCCCGCAGGCCAGTCACCGAGGCGGCATATGGGAACGCATGATCCGGTCTGCCAGACGGATATTGCTGTCAATCATGGAGCAGCAGCCGCCCGACGACGAGACGCTGAACACCGTCATGACTGAGGTGGAGCGAATCCTGAACAACCGCCCCCTGGTTCCAGTATTGAACGGCGACCCCACCCACCTGGCGCTCACCCCGAACGACTTATTGACGTTAAGGTCGAACGAGGGTTTCCAAGGGCCGGTAAACCTTCGTGGGAGCTACCTCCACGGGTGGAAGCAAGCGAACTATCTGGCCAAGGTCTTCTGGAGGCGATGGCTACGGGAGTACCTACCGGCTTTGCAGACTCGACAGAAGTGGCTGGCCAAAACAAGACCATTCAAAGTTGGGGACGTGGTTATGATCGCCGACGAACGCGCACATTTCAGCGCTTGGTCTTTGGGAGTAGTTACGGAAACCATCAAAAGCACTGACGGAATGATAAGAACGGTGAAGGTGAAGACAGCAAACGGAGTGCTCATTCGTGACATACGCAGTATTAACCTACTCGAGAGCGAAGACGGAGGAGCTGATATCCCTGAGGCCTAGTAAACCTTTTTCACACCAGTAATCGAGGTGGATAAAGAAACACCATATATACCACACAATCTCCGTCAAACACGTTAAGGTGCTCGCGGTCCTTTCGTTGACATTACAGAAGGTTCTTTCCGATATGTGGTGATGAGTGCGATTCCATTATACATCCCGATACATAAACGCATGCACGACGCACTCTACATCCCGTAAACCCATCATACATGTGACAGTGTTCTTTGTTTGCTTTTTGTTGACGCTACCGAATGCCCCTTGCATATGTGGAAGTAGCGGAGCTCAGGTCACACACACATGCTACATTTACTCGTTTTCTTGCCACGCGGTCCTTTGTTGACATTGCAGAAAGTCCTCCTTTGATGTGTAGTCATACCTGTGATTTCATTGTAACCCCGGCACACACACACGCACACACACACACACTCAAGCACGTACATCCAGGACCGGACGGCCCCTTACGAGGACAACGTCTATGTGACCATTCACGCCCGCCATCGGTCATTTGGTCTTGTGGAAGATGTAGACTAGCCTCACTTCTATGTATCCAATGGATTAGGTGCGACCAGTAGTAGCACGTTGACGACGAGCATTAGACGCGCGCACTGACAGGAGGGCCTAGGCAAGTAGGAAGAATCAGTACCTTTATACCGAACCTTTGACTCTGCTAAGGATCCAGGAGGATTTTGGTGGGCGGTGTAACAGCCGGTCGTAGAAAATCACCCTTTTCCCCTCGCGATTCAGTGTTTTTCCCAACATCACTCATTTCCATACACTACTGACTTGTCTTTACGAACTGGTTGTTTTTCTGGACCAATTGTTGTTTGTTCGCGCCCAGAGCGCCACTTTGGCACATCCTTGTTCAGGACCTGCGTGACGCACGTGCTGTCTGCTCACACGCTGCTATTCGGTTTCTCGTTGTTGAGTCCTTGTGATCGTATTATTGAGGTTTGTATATTGTTTATGTCATTGTTTATTGTAATAATCTAGTATCGTAGAATATCACGGATAATCGTCTTTTGATTTCGGGATCCGTTGCGAAATCGGCTAAGCATTGCTCAAACGTTCGTAACAACCAGTGCTTCGTTGCCATCTAATCCCTGCAGTGAATCTCACTTTTTCTTCATCGTCTCTCGTTATTACAGGTTCTTATGCTGATTTTTAGCCTTTCTTATTTATATCAGTCAGCTTTCAGATGTCCATATACTGACCAGCCGAATCCTCCACTTGACCTCGACTTTTCAAACTCACCGGGCGTCCATTTGAATCCGACAGAGGGTCCATTTAAACCTAGTACGTTTCTTTTGGTGTGCGTACACTTGCCAACTTTCACCACACGTTACACCCCATTCTTAGTCCGTTTTTTCAACTCCTGTCATGTGAATTTCTACTTTTTCAAGGGTTTTGTCTGTTTATTCCATCACTTGTAAACGGTTGATCATGCAACTGGCATGCCTTGGGAGCCTCCGAAATATACCATTATTATTACTAATATTATCATTATTATCATTAATATGTCTAACGGGTCATAACCCACTTCGTTCATAGGACCCCGGTAAGCCTCCGTTATTCATGGGTAGCATCGTTTTGGTACATAGTCGTCTTTACCACTACGTACCAACTCTCTTTTCAATATTCCTATGGGGTGCCACTACCTTACTTGAAGTCGAAACCGGTTTGTATTTCCGCGCGGACCAACAGAAGCTTGATACATTCAAACTATTGCTTGCTATGTTGTTCCGTTTTTGAAATTTTCGGCTCTTATTCTTGAAACTCGTGAATATTTCATCGTAGTCAGTAATGTTGTAGACCATGATCATGCCGCTGGACGTGAGTCTCGACAGTAGTCGAGAAATATAGGGCTTTTACCAGTGTTGGGTGAGGGAACCGGTGGAGGCTCGCAAAGTTTCTGACCAGCCTGCGCGAATTATGGCGTTGTGTACCTTTTACCGTGAGAAGCATAGTTACCTGAAGACCACTGATCAGTACGGTGGTTTCTTCGGAGTAGACCTACTAAAAAGGAAGCAACTGCAGAAATCATCAATAAACTGCGAATCAATTTTGCGCTAGTACGAATACCGATTCAAATGAATTTCTACGGTGCTCCTTAGTATCACAGCAACGAATTTCAGCATCTCTCAATGGCTTGGAAGTTCCACCATCAACTCCACTCCGCAATAAGACAAACCACTCTGATGACCAAGTTTCTAAAATCTTTCCGCTAGTGTCACTGACCGACTATTGTCCTGATGTTTCAAGCCCAACATCACCCGGCATTTCCAGCCAAAGTTGTTCCTTCTTCCACTGGGGAACTCTATACAGTCTCTGCCTTCGTCACTACTGCTTGCCTCGCTCAGAGAACTCGTGTAGGCAATTGCCAATCATTTTCTGCATGCTGCTGTCGTGCAAGCAACCACAATGTACTCTTTAGTGCCACTCCTTCCACCAGTTCCACGTTTCACTGTTTTAGGAATCTTCCGCAACCATCTTAGCAACCCGCTCGTATTAACCGCTCAACCTTACGTTCATTTACTTCATTAAACCAACAGAAAAATTTATTTCATTGTTGGTGTGGTTTGTCCCTTTCCCTTTTAGAAAATGTGAATAGTTTATCCTGTAAAGAAACTTTGCACACTTATTCTGTATACCTATGGGCATACCTCGACCAATTTTGAGGGGCAAACAACTGCCATCATATCACCAGTCTTCACCACAGTCTGCACAAAGGCAAAGTTGAGTGCAATGGGTATTCCGACCGTGTGTAACGCGTAGCCCAATTAACGAACCCCAAAGTCAGAACAGGATTAATTCGCTGGTTCTACGGTACTCAGTTAACAAATTATACCGATGTAAATATGCCAAAACTTCAACCGTGAGGCCACAACGCTTAGCAACAAAGACCAGAGTTCAACAAAGGTCAGTGTCAGGTACCACCGTCAATGCAGCCCGCTTTCGAATCAAAAAATGCCACGGTCCATGGGGAAAATATAAACAAATGTTCAAGTGTGGTGATTGCTGCGTGCTGTGCATGTTTGGGGGTCAATAAGATAGATATCATAGTCTCAACTATACAAGTGTGTGACAACGGCTGGGGAGGATTTGCACACATGAACTTTATACGGCCCATCAAATCCTCTCATGATACGGTCGACATCCAAGGAGCACAAGGGGATACTGGTCAGTCCTAACCTACCCAGACCCTATGGTCAGTGCACGCCTCAGTCGTCATGGGCCTCATCTATTGTCGGCTAATAGCAGACATGCTTGCAGGTTTTCTTGAGGTTATGCTCCATACATCGAGGTCTTAGAGTTTCATCTGAAGACGATACGACGTTACCGATATAAAAAAAGGAATTTGGCGTGACTGGGATGCGCAGACAAATTAGGGAAGGTGGAGGACAGAAGGCTTGCCGAATAAGGGTAAAGTACTTGGTAAAATAAAGACTGAGAATTCTTGATGAAGAATCGAGATGGGTACGAGGTACTTGAAATATCAGGGATTTCAAAGTGTGGTGTAATCACTGTAGAAATATGTTTGGCTCAAACCTATATCAACTTGAACAAGGGTTGGATAATAACACAGATTAGAAGTCCCGGAAATAGAGCTGTTTCTAAGAATGGTCAACAAGTGCTTATTGCAAAGATTTCCCAATTTCACAAGAAATGTCTCGTCTTGTGCTAAATTGGGGTTTCGACATACCGACTCCATGGTACATCGTGAACACCGTATCAAATCAGGGGCCAATGTACTTAAGAGACGGTGTGAAGGGTTGAGACCTACAGGAGGATCCGTGGAAAGCAAATAAATAAATTCAGCTCTAGTTGACATCAGTAGACTGAGTTTGAGCTCGGTCTGAAGCGTCGACCTTACCCTCGCCACTATCTTCGTCAGACAAACGTATCTTACGAACACCTCACAATACATTTCTTTCGTTCGTTTGCACCCCACTTTGCGCACGAGACCATCAATTTCTGTACGGCAGTCCTTGATCACTCGAACAGGCCACTAGTCCTTATTTAAGGAGCTTTTCATAAGGATGACGACATCGTCGAGTAGGAACAATCTCTCTTTGGAGATCCACCCTTGCCGAAGCTGCAGGGTCGGTTAATACTCCCTCGTCCAACGCTTCCAGTATTCCTGTGCCAGGTTGATCACTTATTTCCATCCTATGATGGACTTTCCGTGTAGGGTTTTTAGTATAGTTGCTCCTACTTTTGACCGCAATAATAACAGATCGTTGGGAGAGAGAGCTAGGTCGCCTTCCGGATCTGGAGCGATCGGCACCAGGGGTCTGATTTTTAGTGCGCTTTTTACTTCCGTTGGTAAGGTAGTCAGCAACTCGTCACTGAGGGTCTGCTGCTTGATCTGGGCCGCGAGTATTTTTCTAGTCGATCGCATCAGCCTTTCCCAAACGTCATCACTATGGCTGGCATGGGGTGGGTTGAAGTGCCATTCTATCCCCTTTGCTACGGTCCCGTTTCGTATTTTGGCGCAGCTCAGGCGGTTTCACCATTTCCTCAACTCCCTATGAGCCCCAACAAATTTCCAGCCATTGCCTAAGTATTCGTTCTTGAGGACGCCCCACCTCGCGAAAAACCTTTGAAGGGCCATTAGAAATGAATCGGTGGTCATGTTATGCATCATTTTGAGGTGGACTGCTGTGGATAGTAAACGTTGTCAGGCAGCCATACCTCTTTTGCGCGCTCCTTTGCTGGCGTAGAAGTAACGGGCTGGAGTAATCGAGGCCATCTTGCACGAACGGGCAACATCCTGGTTGAACTCTCAAGGCCGAAACGGGGACCGTCATTTGTTGGTCTGCTACCGCTTTCTGGCGACGACAAATGCAATTTCCTATGACTCGGTTGACCGTCTTTGGCATCTTCGTACCCAAAATCGTCGACGTATGTTGCTCCACAAGTAGCCCATGCCTGCTTGTCCCTCTTCTCGATGCTCGTCGCCTCTCGGGCATCTCGTGCTGTGATAGTTACCAGGAACTGTTATGGGATACTTTGTTTTGTCTTCTAGATTTTAATTCGTCAGTCGCCATCCAATAGTCAGTAGCCTTTTGGCTCTCACGGAGGTTATTTCTCGGAGGCCGATTTTCAACAGCCTGCCTCTTTTGGTGTTAGCTTTTATCCTGGCCAGCCTACGGGTCTCGAACGGGAAGGCGTCCAGCTGTAGCAGGCGTGGGAAATCGAGCTCAGCTTGGTTCAGATCTCCCGGTGGTATCGCTCCCACATTCAGCGTGTTCTGTTGTCGTGTGCCTTTCAAATTCACTGGGGGTATTTTGTATCCCGTCTACCAGACCACGGTTTCTATCATTTTTATCCAGTCGGAAAAATAATAGTTTTTCTGTCATACTTACGCTTCCCGAAAAGTTTGTAGCCAATATCAGTCGTTTCCTTTCAGTATCTCCATCCCCAGGCTTAGGTGTTAGTAGTGTTGGCCACATCTCTTTAGATGCTGTTAGGGATCCCGGTTCCTTTGCTGGCCACCAAGGTGTTAAAACAAGTGTAAACGTTGTCCATATAGGGCAGTTTTCTGACTGAGTCTGTCCAAAAGCTAGATTCTCAATTTGTCTGATCAAAGCACCTTCTACTCAGCGTCGTGGTTTTCACAGCCAATACCCCTGCTGTCACTTCTAGCCTCGGAATGGACACCGTCTTCAGTGGAACTACTCTCTCCTTTGCGAATACTCTCTGACTGCGCTACCAAAAATTTTCCTCTACCCAGCAGCCATAAGCCACCACTCCGTATCCTACTCATGATGCATCTGAAAACAAGTGCAGTTGTGCGTCGCGTGTACATTTGATTCCCGTCAAGCATATTTGTGGCTTGATCTCGCCAAGTTGGTTAAGGCTCTGTAACCCCTCAAGCCATCGCTTGTCCTCGTCGTCCTGGAGAGCGCCTGTGCCGGAACCCACGCTAGTTAGCAGTCATCAGTTTGTTCCTCTCTGAATGCCCGCTACTATATCTCGTAGTATTCTCTCGGAAGTTTTAAGCACCACTGACGTCAAGTTCATCGGCCCGTCACTGATACATTTGTCTCTGTCTCCACCTTTATGAACGGGTGTGACGATCGATACAAGTCAGTCTTTAGGTAGCACACTCTTCTCTAGTGATGCGTTAAACAGATTAGCTAGTGGCTCAGCCAGGATGAATGCTAGTGACTTCAGTATTGCTGGCTGGATGTCATCTGGCCCCGCAGCCTTGGATACGTCTAGCTGCTTCAGGCTGTTTAACATCTATCCTGCGTTAATTTCTTCGTCCTCCATTTCCGAGACTTCATTTACCCTGGTCACAGGTAGCCCCTGGATCGTGGTCCTGTCTATTTACCTGGTAAAAGGATTCCAACAGGATCTTTGATTTTTCCTGCCTACTTGTTGCCCGCACCCCCTGTGAGTTCCTGACCCCGCCTACGGCTTTGCTCAGTGTTGCCTTAAGTTGAACGCAGTTGTAGTATGCTTTCGGACTACTTTTGGCGTTCCGCGCAACACTTTCCTGGTAGTTGGTCCTGCGTTGTTTCTGTATCTGAGAGTTTAGTTCTCGCTGCTTTGAACTGTAGGAAGGCCCGGTAGCCGCCGATGCTTCTGTACTTTTTCAATGCTCTTTGCCTCTGTTTTAGGGCCTTCTTCACTCGGCTAGTCCAAAAAGTGGCACTCCGTCTCTTTTGATTTTACTAAGTTGTGTTGCGGCCTCTAGAATTTCCAGATGTCTGCTCTTGATCTAACTCCGTTGCTCTATCTAACTGCACGCCTGCGCATGAGTGTATTGGAAGGGGCAATCATCCCTTGGCCAAGGAGATCGGCTGCACTATTGGGGATAACCGGCAACCGGACCCTGAGATTTATAGCGGCGAAGTACCCTATAAGCTCCCAATAGGTCAGATTCTACGTTGTCGTCATCGCTCACCATATATCAATCTATCCGGAGGCTCAGTTCTACCAGGCTATTCTCGTTTATCGTTGAGAAGTCCCACCTGAATTTATCAGGCGCACTTTTCCCTTTAAGTTTGGCCTAAACTGGAGTACGCCATGATCACTCTTACCTATGGGTTCCCCAACTTCTAGGTTCTAAGTCATTTGGGGCTCTGGTCATCACCAGGTCAAGGATTGACAGTGACTGACCGAACCGACATCTTGTCACTTGATTAACGTGTTGGAAAAGAGTTTTCCTTTGAATTAGATGGAGTAGGCTCTCCACAAATGTACCCTATGAAGAGGTTTTTGAAGTCCAATCTACTTCGGGCGCGTTACAATCACCCATAATAAGTAGCTTCTGTCCGGCATTGGCAACCGCAGTGCGGAAATCAAGCAGACTGCTGTCCTCAGCACCTTCTGCACACAATGAAAGGAAAAAACCAGCGCATCATGCTTCGATTGAAAGTCCACTGCAAACCAGTGTTGGCAAGATTAAGGTTGGAGAAATCTGTGGCGGCCTGACGGAGATGCAAGAAAAAATAAAAATATATTAACAAAAATCCAGCGTACAGGAACGCGGTACAACAGAACTAGAATCAAGGTGATCCACTGTGTGTCCACAACGTTCCGTGAGTTGACACCAAATCGGCCACATAAAGTTGTTCCTCAAATTATGTTCGACACAGCTCTTGGACAGGCGGTCGTACGTCGTCTGAATGGACCCTAACAATTCCACAGTTGGCTGCCGATTCGCAGTAGGTGCGCTAAAATAGCGTTTGGAATTGTATGAGATCGGTCTTCATTGCCACAGGTCACACGGGGCTCACCATCAAAGCAGAGAAAACGAGCCGGTTGAAAATGTTTGTTTAATAATTTGGTAAAACAAAGAAAAGTGTAAAATACGGTGGAAAGCAAGTAGTAGAATTTCGTGAGACGTACAGGGTGGCAAAGAACTCCCCTCCAAGAGCTTTTCGGGGAGAAAAAGATAGAAAAGGCTCAGTGTGTATGCTTTTAGGAAGCTAAGTTTTGCGAGCGAATTGGAAGGTGTATATTTTCGCCAAATGGAGCCTTTTTACATGGAGTATGAACCATTCTTTGGTCCTGTAATGATGAGGACTATATTTGTGCTGGAGGTTGATGCTGGTCCGTCAATGGTGATGGTGGTGCTGGCGGAGGCCGGTGAGAAGATTGTGGAGATATGCGTGTGAATTGCACAACAGAAGAATCTATTACAGATGCGGGTGCAACATGAGGTGCCTCAAGACAGTCAGCGCCAATCGGATCGTGGAATCTTTTACAATCAGTTGCTAAGCGCTTAATAACACGAAACGGACCATTGTATGGAAGCTGAGGGGCTTACGAACAGTGTCACCCTTTGTGGTGAGTACCAAGCGGAATAAATTCCTAGTGCTCCTGCACTTAAATCGAGTTTCTTAATAGTTTTGCGAATTAGCTCAGGAAAATTCACGTTACTGAGCATATCACAATTGCTTTTAGGTGCTGTTATTTGGAGAATAATTTTCTTTCTCCTGTTAGTTTTGCCAGGTAGTATTAGGTGTTTTTGTGGGACAATCTTTTCTCGCTGGGAGTTTTGGCGCTTTTGTGTCAAAACACTGTACTTCAAATGGCAAAGTATTTTTGCGCTTGACTGAAAAGCATCTCAGCTGTTTTCCCTACATTTTGTGATTCTTGGTATGCCTCGCGTTTCTGACCGGAGTCTCTTATCTAAGCACGGAAAACTTGTGGCAAACGGTACAGAGTGCGAGTTATGCAAAAAGTGGGCTCGTCCACAGTGTCCAAGAATAGCTTGGGACACCTTCATCCTTTATAAACAGAACCCATGGGCTGAGTGGGTCTGCGGTCCTTGCAAAGAGGCGGCCGGTCTGGCCTCCAAACCGCAGGTCCAAGGGCAGGACCAAAGTCCACCTTGTAGTACCACTGGCTTGCGCTCTAAAACGCAGCAATCGGGTACCAAGAGGTCTTTTGCGGAAGTAGCAGGCAAGTCTGAGAGGATAGTCATTGGTGCAAGATTGAAGAGTTCGGCATGCGGTCTTTGACTCAAATCCCTTGAAGCAGACCGACAAGGGCCAGTGGACTGTGCAGAGGTCCAGGAAGGCATGGCGGTCCCAAAAGATGAGCCAGTGCAATAGAAGGATGGGCCGGCTAGGGTGGACGATCCTGCGCTTCTGTGGTTAAAAAAGAAAGTGAAGCTTCCGCAAAGACAGACCCTGCCGATGGGCGGGGTCTCAGGCCGCAGCTATAGATCCTTAATGAGGTAGAACCTTGTGTGAAGGAGTTCAGGAAACCCTGTTCCACGCACAAGCATCCTTGTTACAAACGATATTTTTCATTCGTATGAACTATCGTTGCTGGAATTCCGATTGTTTGGTTCATTGCTCTAAATCGTGGTCACAAGCCGGGCTCCCAACGCTACCTCGAGCGTAAGTCACTCAGCTTGAAATTCGTTGAGACTGTATTCGGTAATCTCACCCTCTGTATCTAACCTTTTGCTGTAATTCAGCTGCAGTTGTTGATTTGATGTTCAGTTTAGAGCGTAAGAGCCCAGAAGGAACACTACTGAGGTTTGATTATTGCAAAATTAATTATTTTGTTGTATATAGTACCCTAGCTATTTGGAAACGACTTTGTTTTGAATTGTGCCGGAATTGGTTGCTACGAGTCGATCGAACTTTCCGGTGGCTGGACTTTTCACTCTTCATAAGGCAATCGGAAGCTAGGAGGGACATGGATAGCAGGAGGGCCTGTGACGTACGGGGAATTGCAGGTGTTCCTTACCATACTGCTCCAGGAAGGGTGCGCAGAGTGGGGACGTGGAGGTCAGCACTTGCGAACAAAGGCGAACATCATGCGAGACGAATACTAGTGGAGTTATCTGATGAAGCCCCCTCTCCCCTGAAATAGACCGCCGGTGGGGGCAGCGGTGGTAGCTCACACCATCGGTGGTAGACATCATATTGCGCCACACGAGTGTATAGTGAGGCCCGGTGGTCCAGCCCCGGCCAATAATCTGGCCGGACCCGCCAGAGCACCTGTGAGGGACCACCAAGTACAGCGGAAGGAATTGTTCGGCTCTTGGGCCCCGGCCCTGGCAGCGGCAAAGAAACCGCGTGCGGGTTTGGAAATAGTTGTATCTGAAGACGCACTGGAGCATGTAAATTGGCAGTGCTGTCCGAAGGCGGAGGACAGCGCGACCCTTGCCAGTCTGGAGGTTGTGGCATTTCCTATGGAAATGGGTTGGGAGCCGTCGGAAGCCTTAGGCCATTGGCCGGCGTCGTATACACCAGTGGTGATGACTGATGCAAAAGACTTGCCATCGCCTCGGGCGTTGCGTTGAGAATCAGACCGGAGTAAACAGTAAAAGATACCTAATCGACGGAGCAAACCATGTGTCACATACTAGCGTGTGTAGTGCTAGAAAAATTGAATGGAACTCGTCAAAGCTGCTGGGAAGCATAATGCGCTAATGGTTACTGTTATGGGAACATGGCCTTCTAAATAAGACCACGTGCCAGGACTAGTAAATAACGGTTTTGCTATCTGTAGAAAGGATAAAGAACACGTTTGCCTTGGAGGAGGGGTAACCATCCTCAAAACACCAGGTACAAACCATAATGAGTCTCAGACCAAGATGCGCACTCGCAGTGCCCAGTTTTGCGCAGTTATGATCACCCTTCCAGGTAGAAGGGTTAGCGTTGTCTGTGTCTGTAGGGCATCGAGTAAAATCCGCGACGAGGATGCTTGCTTGCTGTGGATCCTGACTGAACTAGTTGAGGACGCACAAAAGGCCCTCATAGTGGGTGACTTCAATCTTCCGCACATTGACTAGGAGGTTGAACTCTCTTTGCCGGGATCGGGGGAGGGAACCTACTTAGAACGGACGCACGCCAATGCGTTGCACCAGCATATTAGGATAAATGTCAAATATGGGGTTGGGTGCGTTGCATTTTGGCTGGACCTAGCAATAACGTCTCCCCAAAGATGTATCTGGACTACCTTACAGTGCGCCGCTGTGCAAGAGTGACCACGTATGTGTCAAAACCACCCTATGCATGTGGCAGCGCAAGGTACCCTCAAAGCTGGTTAGGAATTTCGGTAGCATGACATGGATAGGCTTAGCAATAAGGCGATGAGGCTGATGTGGAACACTGTAGAAGAGGCGATTTTCGAGGAGAGCTGGCAGGTCCTAAAGGGATCCCTTGTTGCCCTCTGGGAAGAGCTTGCGCCTCTGCAACGGAAGGATGGGAGGACAAACGGGTGTGGTGGGCGGCAGTATAAGACAACGCCATCAAAATTAGAAACCACAGCTGGAACCGGTGCAAAGCTTCCGGCAGTCGGCTAGACTACAGCCGCTATAAAAAGCTTAGAAATTAGGATATGAGCCTTCTGCGAACTTCTAAGCGAGATGTTAGACTCAGATTAGTCCTGCGCGAAGGACAGCAACCGCAAAATCCCGTAGCTCTGTGCAGTCAGAAGGCTCAACAAAGGATGCCATAGGTCCACTTTCCACTAGGAACCACGTTGTTGTCACCAACGACCAGGAAAAAGCAGACGTCCTAGGGGAATACTTTGGTAGTGTATATAGAATAGGTAGGGGGTACGAGTCGATCTGGCTCTTGTGATTCCTCCTCCGTAGGTAAAAGAGCCAAATCTTCCGAAAGCAATCGTGCGAAAGTACCTACAAGAACTAAGCAGCCACAAGTCAGCTGGCCCAGGTGGTATCAATCCAGCTATCATCAAGCCGTTGGCGGATATCATAGCCCCGTCAGTGTGCAGGCTGCACAGGCCCAAGTTGGACCAAAGTAAGCTGCCTGAAACTGGAAAGGCGCGGCCTTCGTGGCGAAACATAAGAGTGCACCTAAGTCGGTTATGCATAACTGCAGGCCGGTAAGCCTAACCGGCATCCTATCTAAAGTCCTTGAGAAGATCTTCCGCGCACACATCTGTCAGCACTTACTGTAGCACTCCATGTTAAGTCCGGCCCAGCATGGATTTCTGAAAAATAGATCTTGTCTGACCAACCTCTCGTGGTTCTTAGATGAAGTAACTCGGCGACTGGATGAAAGTAAGCAAGTTGAGGTATGCTGCCTTGACTTTGGCATGGCGTTCGAGTCCGTTAATCATAGTCCTTTGCCATGCAACATGGAGACGTTCGGTATGGGTGGGCCGGTACATGGGTGGCTGGCGGACATCCCCTTTGACAAGAAGTTTTATGCCAGATTAGTGGACGGATGCTGCAGTTTGAGGAATGTCACCAGTGGTGTACTTCAGAGATCTGTCTCAGGCCCGGTGCTATACTTGTTGTCTATTAACGACCTGGCATCCGTCCTTCAATCGCCCAACTTTATTTTTGCGAAGGGTGTGAAGATTGTTGGATCTGATGGTAGGGTAGTTTTAGGCAGGGAGACAGGAAACGTCCCGGACCAGACACACGAGTGGGACCTGCCCCTGAACGCTGGAAAGAGCCATTTGTTGTCAAGGACAACAGAAGGCCTAACTGTCGCTCATGACCGAGGGCTGTTCTCCATGGAGCAGGAAGAAAGACCGAAGACCCCGGGGTCATCGTGAGGAGTAACTTTCAGTGGTCATCCCGTGCAACTCTGCCGCACAAGTAGCTTTTGGTGAGCTCCTCAGACTGCGGTCAGCATTGTCTTGTCGGCATCCGGAGATGTTCTCACCAGTCTACATGAATGCAGCACGACCTCAATCAGTAGTAAGCTTGCAGGCCTGGCTTCCCTTCTACAAAATGGATGCCGCCTGCTTAGAAAAACTTCGTGTTCTCGCCGCCCCTTGATCTAAATCTTTTCTCGTCGGGAGGGAGGAGAGGTAGAGGAGATTATATGGAAACGTTCAAATTTACGAAGGGCATTTTTGGTCTCAGACCAGATATTCTACTACATGTTAATTTAAATTATTTAACAAGGGGAACGAAAGGAATCTGGCGAAGATTTGACCTAAGCTGACAACTAGATCGCACTTCTCCAGCAACAGGCTAGCCAACAGTTGTAACGGTCTGCCTGGCAGAATGATAGACCTGCAGACTGTCCTGTCCTTCAAAGGTGCCTTAAACCGCAAGTGGTACGAGATACTTCCTTGTAGTGAGGGCTGCCTATGTCAACTCGATGGGTGACGTGTAGCACTGTGGTCTTTCTGCAGCAATGAGGTTTCCCTTTTTCCTCCAATTTTTAGCAGGGATTCCATGAAATACTCTGAGAGGCGGTGGGTGCGTTATTGGTGTGCATAGTATCGAACGAATTCTGGAAGCTCGATTGACCGTGGCCACTACCTGTCCTGTGCGACCTGAACTGAACTGAACTGAACTGAGTCCGAACAGACTAAAAAGGACAAGTAGATAAATCACGGGAAACTTGCCCGGGACGGGCCGTGTTTCGTGTAGCCGTAGGTTGATTTTCAATCATGTGGATAGTTATTTGTGATGCATTTGACGTGTGGCCTAGGTCTGAAGCAGCATGGTCAATTGCCATATCGCCCGGCGTACTCAAGGTTGTGCCATAAGCGAATTCGGCCATTGTGAAGCATACGTCCTCGTTTATTGTGTTGCGAATGCCAAGGAGTACCACCGATAGCTCCTTGGTTCACTTGATGGTTGAGGCGACCATAATGAAAGCTTCCAGCTGACAGTAGAAGCTCCCCTGTAGACCGTTGGAAGCTGGATTGTACGCCATGTTCATTGAGTTCGTGACCACGAATCCGATTAAGATTACGGAAGAGCACGCATGTGAAGTGCACGCAGCGGTCGGACGTAATAGTGGCGGGCACTCCAAGTGTGTGCTACCGTTTCAGCAGAAACATCTTTGGTGGGAACAGCTTTAGGCCAACGGGAAATTGATCAACACGCACCAAAATGTAAATAAGGCCACCTAAATGTGGGAGAACCTCTATGAGGTCGACGTGGACATGCCTGAAACGAACGTCAGACAAAGAAAACTTACCGGGTGTAGTAGTCACATGGTGATGATCCTCAGAGCGTTCGCAAGGTAAACTCTGATTTGTCCAAATGCGAAGGTCCTTGTGCATGTGATCCAGATGGAACGATCAGCAACTAGTTTTACCAAAGAACGAACACCTGGATATGAAATTGAGTGGAAGCAATCAAAAAGGGCTCACCGAAAATAACGAGAGACAAACGGACGAGGTTTTCTTGTTGAAAAGTCACAGAAAATGGTTTTGTCAGAGTTAAAAAAGGATACTCAGCAAATGTTGGACGTGGCGAGAACAAATCTGTTGAAACTTAGCACCAGGTCTTTGGGCAGCGGCTATGTTCGAAAAATAAGGTAGGGACGACGGTAAATTATTGATAAGTACGTGGAGCCTAGCATCGGCCACGACGATATGCGTCGCATATCCGTCAAAAATCATGAAATGTAGCCCTACTGCCTGATCTCCGTCGATCGGTAACGGTCTGTGGCGTCTTGGAATGCGTACACCACCGGTGTATGGTCTGTGGGAATGCAGAAAGAGCGACCTTTAGGCACATGCCGGAAGAGTTTCACGGAGTGACTTGTAATTAGCGATTCTCTACCGAAAGCACTGTTCCGAAGCCGAGCAGGGTTTAGTCTCCGGGGGAAAAGACACAAGGGCCCGAGGCCTTTTTGTCAACTTGTTGTGAAGCAGAGCCAACTGCTGTCAAGTTGGCATCGGTTTTCAGGACAACGGTGGACTCACCCTCAGGCCTCAAAGGCGCCAGGGAAGTGACACGTGACAAGACGGATTTTACTTTCGCAAGTGCTTCTTCAGCGGCTAATGAGAAAGCGATCTTCTTTGGGTTTCCACGGAGCAGATCAGCGCGGAAATGTAAAACACTTGTGCAGTTGAGGGCGAAAGGGTGATAGTTATTCATAATCCCAAGGAACTTGCAAAACCCCGTTATGGATTCTGGAAGTGGGTAGTCGGCAATGGCATTATTTTCCCCTTGTAATGGTGTGATGCCGCGGCTGTCAATGTGGTGTCTAAGGAATTCGAGACTAGGGACCCCAAGAACACACTTAGTTGTATTGATGGAAATATCACTGATTGAGGGTCTCCCGGAAACTTCTTTAGGACGGTAAAAGTGCTCAGCCTCGTCCTTGCTGGTGATCAGGGTATCGTGACTAAAACGAACACGAAGTCGAGGCCGCGGAAAATATGGTAGACAAATCGCTGGAAAGGTTTGTGCCGCATTTCTCAAACCGAAAGGCATGCGAAGGAATTCGAACAAGCCAGAAAATGTGATAATGGCCGTTTTTGGTATATCCTCGGGGACTACTGGAATTTGACGGTACGCCTTGACCAGATCAATGTTCAAATGAATAGTTTTGCCCTACAGGCCAGGAAAAAACTCATGGATGTGGGGCATTGGGGAGTGGTCAGGGGCCGCGGAGTTGTTTAGTGCTCGATAATCACCGTGAGTTGGTTTCGGGGCCATTTTTAGTAGTGGAGCCCATGAGCTGTCCGAAGGATGTACAACGCCGACGGCTAAAATGTGGCCATACTCGGCTTTTGCCACCTCCAGCTTCTCCGGGGTGGGACGTCTAGGAGTGGGGCGGTAAGGGGTCCCTTTTGTAGTGATATGACGAAGTTTGCTAGGAGTTTGTGCTGAGGTGTCGCAAATGGGGTGGGTAATTTGCGGAAACTTTGACAGTACTGAAGAGTAAGTGTCTGACTTTGGCACGAGAGAGCAAATGCCAGGTTGAAGTCACTTTTGCGGCTTTGCTTTGGACTGAGAATGTAGTGGCACTATTGCGCACGATCTTGTGTTTCAAATCAACCACCAGACCAAATCGTGTTAGAAAGTCGATGCCCAGAATGAGACGACTGATATCAGCGATAATGGGAATCCACGAGAAGCACCGTCGAAGACCGAGATCAAGAGCAAGAAGCCCTTTACCATATGTGGGGAAGGTAGGGTTGTTTGTCGCCTGTGACGTGGATGGTGATGGCTGAAGGTGGCGCTTTTCACGAGAAAATGCGATACCACTGATCTCTGCACCGGTATCTACAAGGAACCTTAGGTTAGTTGATCAATCGTATACGAAAAATAGGCAACTTTCAGATTTGACAGCTGAAGCTGGTTGGCTCGGCCTTCCTCTGAGGCTGTGGGGGATTTACTTGCAAGGTTTAGCATGCCCACGCCCAATTGCACTTGTGCTCATTTTCTCCAAGCTGACGACGATGGGAGCATATGTGATCTTCTGTTTGATCGGCTGTTTGCTTGGAGCGAGAAGTGGACCTGGAAGAGCCAAAAGTGGGGCTTGATGGAAATGCTGTTCGTGCTACCCTCAACGTCAATATTATCGTTCAGACTTAAGGTGGGATACATAATTAAAAAGGCAAAAAAATAATGCCTAGTACAGAGACCTTGAGAGCAACCGTGGGAGTTATGAGCAGATCACTTCGGGCTCGCCAACTATGTGGCGGCTCGATAGAAGAGCAAGAAAAAGATGAAGGTATTTTAACAAAAAACTAGCGTACAGGAACGCGGTACAACAGAAATAGAATCAAGGTGATCCACTGTGTGTCCACAACGTTCCGTGAGTTGACACCAAATCGGCCACATAAAGTTGTTCCTCAAATTATGTTCGACACAGCTCTTGGACAGGCGGTCGTACGTCGTCTGAATGGACCCTAACAATTCCACAGTTGGCTGCCGATTCGCAGTAGATGCGCTAAAATAGCGTTTGAAATTGTATGAGCTCGGTCTTCATTGCCACAGGTCACACGAGGCTCACAATCAAGGCAGAGAAAACGAGCCGCGGTAATCATTTGTGGGTCGGTTGAAAATGTTTGTTTAATAATTTGGTAAAACAAAGAAAAGTGTAAAATACGGTGGAAAGCAAGCGGTAGAATCTGTGGGGTGTACTAGGTACCACAATGCAGTCTGAAAGTTAGTCGGAATCTATAGAAACGTGATCAGGTAAAGGACTCACCATCAACACGAATGTTACAGGCCCAACTGTAAGGCCACAGCATTTAACAACGAGAACCAGAGCGACCGCCGAATACTATCGTGATGGCAGTCTGAAGGGCAATTATAATTGCCCCAGCGAACCAGAACGGGATAGGAGAGTATGTTTAGATGTGGTGGTTACTGTTTGGTGTATTTGTGCGAGGATCAACAAAAACAAGTCGTGTAGTCTAAACAGCGCAAGTGCGTGACAATGATTGTGGGATTTCCACAAATTACCATCACATAGCTTGCCTAACCCTTCCGTGTAACGGTCGGTGTCCAATGCATAGATAGGGGCGCTGACTCACACTAACCTATCCGGGCCCCTAAGCCAATGAAAACCCCGCCCGATATTGGTTCCTTCTACTGTTGGTAAGTCTTGGGCACACTTGCGGAATCTCTTGAGAATGCGCTCCAAACACCCAGGTCTTGGAGTTTTCCCCGGCGGTGATATGTTTTGCAGTCCATACTCGGAAGTGCAAGCTTCGGCTGGAGCAGAGTTATTGGACAGTTTTGAGGATACAAAAGGCGAAAGGCTTCCTGACTAAGAACGGAGTTTATAGCCAGAAAAAATCTGAATTTTCTCGAAAACGAACCGAAATAATTACAAGGTGCCTGAACTTTGACGAGCTCATCTCTAGTGATGCAATCGCTTCCAGAACATGCGCCTAACTAAATGTGGAAGTAACATAGGGAAGTTTCAGAAGCAGATTATATGAGGGTGATCAAAAGGCTAACTTTAAGTCAATATAGATGTTATAGGCTCCACCTCGGACTGATAATTATATGAGGTTATTTAGTGAATTTAGGCTTTGGAATGTGGGAAGCAGCATATCCATCCGCTTGTAGCACCGACAGGTCTTACGGCTATACCGTATGGATTACCACAGTATTACCCCTCAGAGAACACCACGGAATCAGAACGCGGACTTGGCACACGACAAACAGTAGCGTTTCGTATATTGCGCACCAGTATGCACCATGTATGTAAGTGAATATAACCTAAATAGTAAAAGTCACGTACGCAGTCAGTGACAAATACCACATCCGCCACTGATTGAATCTAGCTACGGATGCTTGTAGTCCTCTGCAGGCATTGCTCGTATTCTTGCCGATCTTCTGACCTAGGTTTTTTCGGATTATTCCCCAGAGTTACATCCTTTCACTACCAAGACTACGAGCGTCAGTGAGCGAAACATCAGTGGGATTGTTCTCTGACTGACTTTCTGAGTTAAACTGTGCCTGGTCGATATGTCTCCGATGGCTGAACGAATCAAGACCGTCAAGTATGCTCACCATCCGATCACCTTTTCCTGCCAGAATTATGCCACTGGATTACCGTAAATCACTCCCTCTTAAAAAGCTTACCTCAGCAGAAAGAGACCTATTCAAAACTGGGTCTCAAACAAAGAGATTCGAATAATTGTGCTAGGCTCTTACTAGTTGCACTATGACAAGCTTTTCGGTACTGCCTCAAGAAATTATGAGCAGCTCGACCTAGTTCAACATTAGTCTGAGTACTCATAGACGGTATAGCACTTTCAAGATTACGAACAAGACTCTCAGCAAAACCTTTAGAATGAGGATGACAAGGTGCAGCGTACAAATGACAACATCTCAGTCCCACCGAACAACCATCAAGGGACTTAGCAGAGAAAAGACCACCGATATCTGTGACAAGCGCGCTAGGTACTCCTTCCCTACAGAACTTTTTACGAAGTGCAGAGGGAGTGAATTCGGCATTGGGTGATGTAGCTCAAAATACTTCTCCAAGAAAGCGCATCAAAAACTACTAGTGCATATTAATCGCCCAAAAATGGACTACAGTGGTCTGCATGCACAGGCTGCCATGGTTCGCATGAAACTGGTTAAGGGAGTCATTTTCTTGATCTTGAATATGGCTTGTGTAGGTACCGTTGACAGTTCTTGGCAGTATTGGTAACACCATGTGATCCACCTTCTACAAAGAACATCAGTAGTTAGTATTTCACCTGTCAATTACTTCATTACTCAACTTCGCAACTGTATTCATCAGTTGTTCGGTATCCTACCTTGGAAAATCCCCTCGGACATGTTTGATCCTTTCATTCCTCTGGTCATCATGCTCAGCACTCGGAAAACACCAATTATTACGTAAACGCTTGCCATTTAACTACCCATCTTCTTTGCTAGCCGTAACCCTGCTACTATCGTGGCTACCCATCACATATTTATCTGTCGCCGGTTCCCCTCCATGTAGGTGCATCATATTCCTCTATTCTGAAGGCAAACAATTTGCTCAACGATTACCTGCTTACATCCGGCCACCTCTTCCACCA
Organism: Fasciola hepatica; assembly: GCA_948099385.1. Lineage (NCBI taxonomy): Eukaryota > Metazoa > Platyhelminthes > Trematoda > Plagiorchiida > Fasciolidae > Fasciola > Fasciola hepatica. Next base: position 27,779,330 of record CANUEZ040000047.1, read on the forward strand.
CCACCCGGGCTTCCTCTCTCTACATGTGAGTCTTGCACAGGGTGTTAAACTGAATCAGCGGATATTCGGTCGCTAGTCCTTATAAAGATAACCTTCCGATGATGCTTCTTGCTCTGTGTCCGCAATTTCACTCACTATCATCGTCTGATTCCCAATCCCAAGCCGTTCTATGCATTATGGAGGGCTATGGCTGGTTTACCTCTCCTTTGAAAACTTCTTTTTCTCAGGGTATACAAAATTTCCGTAGGTCCTATTTGACTGTCCCGTTGAGCGGTCCCCCTTTTTGTAATACTTGGGTAAAAGTCCACTACTTCCAACCAGCTCCATCTGGACTTAGCCAGCCTGCCCACCCGACTTTCCGGGCTCCACCGTAGAGTAACTTTAGTGCTTTCCGCTTTACTATATTGAGTGCACATACTTGAATCATACTCTAAGAATTTGGATTTTGCTTCTCATTGTACCGTTTGATCTTGCTTTGCAGCAAGCCTCGGGGTTATCCGAACTAAACCATTATTATGGTATTTGTGTTGAACTCAGGCCACCAGCATATCAGTCAAGCTAAGGACTTCATTTTGTCGGCTCCTAAGTGCTCGAAATGTGGGTGTTGAAGTGCGGCTAATAGAAGCGCCAGAGGAATACCAATAAGATCATTAAAGCAAAACAACCCGTCAGGAGTGGACGAAAGGCCCTCTCGCGAGTAAGGAGGTCCGGCAATCCTCGCTTTTCATTGTTTTTCCGCCCACCAAGCAACTCGCAGACCACGGGTGCGAGGTTCTTACGGTTATCTTGAACCGAGTCTTCTCCAAGCAGTGAAAGCTGCTGTACCAACAAGCAATCAGATGTATGCGACGGCGTGGGTATATGAACATGTCGGGATAGAAATTCTGGATGATGAATGCATTTAGCACTTCGATGAGCAATATCGCGGTCTTAAAAACTCATTGCCATGCTCCAACGATGAACCGTTGCGGCTGATGACTTTGCTAGTGGGTGTGTGAGGTGGTAAATAAATCTTAACAGACAATGGTCAGGGAAGGTAGTGAACTTGGTACCAAACAGATATTTGCCTAGGCATTTTACTTCTCAGTAGACAGCCAGTGACTCATTTTGGGTCCGAAAATAACCCATTTCGGCTTTCGTGAGTTGCCGCGAAATGCAAGTTGCAGGTCAGTCGCACTGTTCCGTAACGCTTATAAGAGATGCATCAGTGGCTACAGTGGTATGATCATTCGGTGAAAAGGGTTTAGGAATAAAATCCGACTTCAGAAGTGTCAAGGTTACTCGGTGTGTGCTCGTGAATTGGAGACCATGAAGAACGCTTAGCCGAAATAAGGCCAAACAAACAGCTAGCTCTCTGAGAAAAATCTGGGGTAAACTAAGGACAGTACTGTAATGCACCAAAAACAGAACAAAGTTCACGAATGTTGATGGGCGAACGTACACCAGTTAAAGGCTAAAATTGCCTGGGGTCTGCAGAAATGCCCTCAGAATTCACGGTTTACCCCAAGCATGAGAACTGTGAAACACCAAAAGCAAACCTGTTTGCGTCAATTGCAGCGGTAAACTGGAGAAATAACTCTCATAAACAATAGAGACGGGAATCGTGGATAACTCCGGATGGACCATGAACAAAAACGTGTTGATAGAATCCAGCAACATCGAGACCCGCTATAATAAAGGAACAGACTGTTGGAGTGTTGCCGGTGACACTTGCCAACCAAATAAAAGGAAATTATACTTGTAAAGACCAAATGCAGTAATGACGACAGTTAGCAAACTAGATTCCTCATTACGTGGTGTTTGCATTTATGCATCCTTGAGGTCCATCTAGGGAGTGACTGTGGAACCTGAAAGGCGATAGAGCACAACCTCCGGTTCTTCGGTGGTACAAGTGCTTTGGAGTAGCCGTTTGTTAGGGGTCAACCGATAATCACCATATATCCGTGGGGTTTTGCCATCTGACTTGAGGAGAGTCACAGCGGGAGAGGTCCAACTGGAAGATTCACCCGGCTTGATAATGACTTTATACACATGGATTCTGTAGAGAGGCGAGCTGGTTCACTTAGGCCAAACGGTATGATGTGCCATTTGATAAATATCGGGTCTCCAAACGATTCCAGTCTGATAGGTTGCATATGCATCCCACCAACAACCTTGGAGCATTGAAGGATATGGTTTCAACGGCGAGCAACATCGGCCTGAGTTCTAAACAACGAAATATTCACACGTAACTGAGGGGAAGATTTTAGACCCAGAAACGACGGACCAGAATCAGAAATAAGAGGCTCACAAGGGGTAGGGAGACAGCTGAAAACCCAAATCGGTAAATAATAATCCGCAATATCTCCGAAGGTGACATAAGCAAGCTGAATATGAACATCAGGGGGAAATGATTCGAGATAAGATTTTGAAATGGTGGGCTCGATGCTACCACTGTCAACAATGAACGTATAGGAACTACGGTTCGAAGTAAGCAGAGTTTGGGCAAAAAAGTAGAAGGGTTGCAGAAAACAGCTGGAGCCAGTGAAAAAAGTTCATCTTCAAACGAGGCTGGGGCTGAACCTGGGCTGACCGCCATTAGACATATTTTGCGCTGCTGGACACACACTCTGCATATGACCAGTCTTACTGCAAGAAAAACAATGGGAATGTCGGCGCGGGCAAGAAGACCGAGATTGTGACCGTCCGCAGGAAGCACATTTTCCCGACAACTTTTGCAAGGGCATATGAGAATTGCTGGCCTCTTGGGAGAAGTACCACTGGCACTGTAACCGTCGGAAGCCATGAATTCTTGCGAAATTTTCGGCGATATCTCTTTGTGGAGTCGGTTGAATTGAAGAAACCCGCGTTTTTCACAGGTGCAGTCATGGATCCGACATCCTGATACTGTTAGCAAATAGCTCTAGTGCTCTGAAAGGTTGATCACTCTGAATCAGTAGTCTCTGCTGTAACTATGGTATACTTATTCCAGCTATTAAGTAATCTCGAAGGTAATCATTCAACTGCGTCCTATAATCACATTTCAAAGCTTGCCCCTGAAGTTCAAGTAAAAAGGCACGAAAGGACTGGTTCCCATCCGCTGAAGAGTATTGAGCTTGGCTCATTCAGCTGCAATAAAATTATTGGGTTTGAAGTGCTGTAGCGGAAGCTCCTTCAGTTCGTCGTAAGAGGAATTCACCGGAAAGTCCGAAAACGAGAGATCCTTCAGCAAAGCGTAAACATCTTTGCCAATGAAATTTCAGAAGAATGCAGTTTTCTTCTCAGTACTCAATCCATTTTAATACAGACATTAAATTTCAAAAAGGTTCTCAATGGTCCTTGCTCTCCCTGGGAGGACAGTTTACATCAAATAATCCCGTATCAGCTGAATGCATGTTAAAATTTCCGTACGCGACTCCAGATGCAATAATGTATGGGCTACAGTAGTAATAGCTCTCAAGGATATTACGGAACCAGAACGCGGATTTGGCACACAGCATACTGTAGCATTTCCTATGTTGCTCACCGGCATGTACAATATCGACGTAAGTGAATATAACAGAAATAGTAATCATCACATGTATATTCAGTCATGACCGCCACACCTACACTCACTGAGAAAATGATAATATGATAACCCTTCTAGCAACAAGAAGTTGAGAAATCAGTATTGGGTAGGATGAGATTAGGCTGGCAATAAGTTTTGGTGCCTGACTGTTATTAGTATTGGTTTATTTCAGGGGTTCATATATGGTTATGGTTTGTTTTGGGAGGTCCAAAGTGTGCTTCGATGCTTTACCAAATGATACAGACGATGACAAGGTTAAACTGGTAAAGACAAAACGGAAAATGTACGCATGCCAAAGTGTATGGATGAAAGTTTAAATTGATCAGATGATAGAAGCATCCCCATCGTCCTGTAAATATGGACTTCAAGGTCCAATATTCAAATCCGAGAAGCTCTCAGGCATAGGTCACCAGCCCCATCTGTTGATGCCTTGTTACGAACTCGCTGACATCCGGCTCAAAGAGATTTTCCTGGCTTTTGCGGATCATGAAAGTTCAACCCCCAAGGAAGGACCTTGCTCCCAGCTAATAATAAATCTGCCGTGTGTGCCTGCCCATATATGACCAGCTCATCAACGACGAATTACGGTTAAGTCTACCAACAAGAGCTGACGAAAGGAGAGATTAAATGTTATCAAGAGACCAATTGATAAACCAACTGCTTTCCCCATACAGAGACGCAGCTATTTTAAATCGGAGGCAATTCATTCCGTCCACATTTGAATCCACAACATTTGCGTAATACCCAGATCGGACAAACAAATTATTTGCCCAACTGGGGAAACAAGAAGAACCAAGCAATATTTCGTTTTTCTTTGTAAGTTTTAAAAAGGAAAACTTGACAGACAGTATACTGTTACCCTCTACGAGGACTGTTCCACGCTCCAAGTCCTTTCTCTTCAAGTACTCCAGAATCTGAAATCAACTTCCTTTGCACATCAGATCTTCTCGGTCATAGTATGCATTCATGCATGCTGTTGATAAATTCCTTCCTTTCCCAACTGTTTTGCGCTTATTAGACGTTCACATAACCAAAGGTCAAGCTTATGAGAAAGGCCTTGACATTTAAGCCATTGCTCTGCTTTCTTGTATTACCTCAGCTTTCAAAATAATCTCATCCCTTTGGAATTCTAAATGCTCTGTGTGACCGCTTCTCCTAAGACTTCGCCATTGACCTATTTAAAGCATGTCTGCGTCCAATAACTGTTTTTCCATCCCGACCTATAGTATCCTGCCAGTTTTATTTTGAAATGAGTCCTTCCAGATGCTTTCGCATTTTTAGAGAGGCCACCGTAATACTCCTCACAGTTTGCCAATATGCCTCAGCTGCTCTACGATTTATTACCTTTATTTAGTTATATCACGCCCGCGGCCCTGAAACTAGCCTCAACAATGCAATAGGAACTGCGTCAGTAACTAAGTCCTGGTCCGCTATACATATATATCACTGTCCTGTGATTATTAGCTCAAGCATGGCAAGTAACCCAAAGCTCCTTGATATCTTCTTGCTTACGTTGCCTCCTTTCCACATTAGGTCATACCACACATACTTCGATCGCCACCTCCGCAATGTGGAACTGGGAAATCCAGTCTCTTTTTCCCTCGCTTGGGGTGGTTCACTAACTGAACTCAGCATCCAGTTATGACGTCACCAAATCGGCCCCACCCTATCCATAATTTCATGCAGAATTTAGCTTCTCTTCCACTGAATGGTTACTTTGGATCAAATTCCAACCTCGATAGTAAATCTTACGGTTCACAGTTATTCAAAGTTCACCGTTTCTTTTTTTAGTCTCACGTGCCATAGAACCAACTTTGCCTTAGTCCGTCTACTATTCGACCACTATTGAGGTCTATTGACCCCAACGTTTTCTACATCACCCTTTTTGATCACTTCGGTTCTTTTGTACGAATCCTCATCTATTTATCGATCCATGCATGTCTCCCTCCTTTAAAGCCTTACCTTCTGTTCGGTCTCCCACTACATAGCAACGGAATGGGCATTAGCTAGAAGCCCCTTGATATACTTTTGCCTAATTTGCCTCCTTTCCACACCAGGCCACGCCACACATAATTCTGTAACTATATCTGCAATGTCAAACAGGAAAATCCAGTCTAATTTTTCTCACTTGGAGTGGACAACTAGCTGAACTTAACATCTAGTTACGACGTCGTCATTTCTGCCCCCTACTTATCTCACAGCTAAGATTTTTTCATAATTTCATGCAGAACCTGGTCTTTCCTTCCACGGGATGACTACTCTAGGTGAAATATTAACCCCCCCATTGATGTTTCAGCTCCCACTTACGCGTTTCCATTTTTAGTCTCACCTTCCATGGCCTCAATTTGCCGCTGCATCGATGAGCCCGTGCTTCACTTTTGTTTTTCTCTCAGATAACCGTTTACCCCCAGCTGGGCCACACCCAGACTGCTTCACACTATCTCATTTCCCTCTCCAGTGATCCTCAATGCTGGTCAACCACCTCGGGCAATATACTGATCATCTTCCCGGCTGGTGAACCTGGATAATATTTCCTACACGGCCGTCTACCACTCGCCGCTCCCGTTGGCTCGATTGTCCAAGTTCCCACAACCTGACTAATTGCTCCTGGACCGTATACCCTTATCGTGGTGTCTCAGCCCCCCGCACAACCATCAACGAACACTCACGCCAATCCAAACAGTGCGGGGCACGGTCAGATTCCCTGCTTTGGCCGGAGCACATCAGGGGTGCCGGCCGTCTGCAACGATGTGCGAGCGCAAATAGGCTGGCAGATCACACCTTCTGTGTTCATCTCACGAAGTGTTTCCCAGGTTGGGTGTTCAGCGCACGGTCATTCCCACCCACTAGCAAAGGTTGCGAATTGCACACTCCAACTCTCCATGCCCTATAGCTCTCATCACTCTTGGTTGCGGATGGCATGCCTCTACCATCCTTCTTCCGCCAAGACTCGCTCATCTACCGTTCTCGTCGGCACTCTCATCACTTCCCCTCCGCGTCGTTCCAACTCCGTAGGCACATCTATCCATAACGATATTGCTCCTATCATTTTTCAACATGACAACCCTCATTGCATGCTATCACTCTTGCCTTATCCATTTTACACCGCCCAAGCCCGAAATACTTCCTTTTCCACCCACTTCGCACCCGTCGGCTCCCAATATGTACTCGTTTGGTACCTCCATAAACTTACAAAGCTCATTGACCGCATACCCCACCAACTATCATTTTGCCATATCCTTTCTTGTCCATCTTATTCATCCCACCAGTACGCACCAGAAACGTCCGTAGCCATGACGAATCACCATAAAATAACCCGCCGTTCCAGCCTTTGCATTTTACTACCAAATTTATTATCTTTCTACCACCGTATTTTCCGCGTCTGAATCCTCAGTTTTTCTGCGGATTTCCCTCTTAGGTAATTCCCGACTGGCAACTTCTGGCTCAATTCATTTGTGTTATTCCTGCAAGCATGCGGCTTTCCAGCTCCTTTCTCCCATTTTCGATGCACAACTATTTCTCAAGCCCTTTTTTCCATCACAGGTTTTACCGTCCGGACACCTTTCTTCTTCCCGGTTTTCGTCATGTGTCGTCTGCAGTGAAACAATCTGACTGGTCATCTCTTATCTGGTTTTCTTCGGTCAGAACTCTCATCCCCTTCCGGAGCACTCTGGAAACCTGGGTAGCTGGTCAACCAAATCGACATTAACCTGGATTATCTAAAGGACTAAACGATTTGATCGATCGGATTGACCATGGTTAAACCTATGTTCACACTTGATAACTCCTTATATGGAGCACTTTACATGGCTGACTTGTGATCACAATCCCAAAAACAGGATCACAACCAATCATGATAGTCTCACCAGACTGCGGGACGGATTCCTGACATCACCCATCACCTCACATTCTATCCGCACCCATTTCCAGTACTCCACATGAAAAGTTCAATTCATTCTGCGTGCAGTACCGAAAACAATGACCGGAATCTGGCCCTCTCCTTTGAGTTCCATAGCTACTCTCCCTATTTCGCCAGCCTGTCCCATTTTGACAGCTAACCTCATCATGCCCTACCTGCCATCAACAGCAACCAATGTCTTTATGAAACAAAATATCAACCACTTGGCTATTCATGCTTTCATCACGTACGTAGAAAATCTCGCTTCTACACTCAACTTCCTCTGGTCCTTCACGTCTGGCCTCTGGCAGTCACCGCTGTCTTCCTTCCTCATCGCCACCTGTGCATATTTGCTTGGTTGCATCAGCAGCGTTTGTCTCCAACAGTGATTCCTCGACGGCTTGTTGAAATTCCTAGTTGTGCCCATTCACCATTCACGCTCCTTAAAAGCACACTGCACTCCTGCTAAGGGTTTCCGCCTCCATGTGGTTTTCTATATAATATCGGAATTACCTATACAGAAGGGCCGATCTGATTATCCCATTCGACTCACTTGCATTTGTATCACAGGCAAACCCACAATGAGTTATCCAATGGAGGGTCAATCTTCTCTATATGCTGCAGGCATCTCCGGCTGCACTTTCATTACACCATGGTAACTCTATTTTCAATTTTATTTTGGTAACACTCCCAACCAGTTTCTCAATACTGATTCCTCGAATATCCAGTTGGTGCCACACGGCGACTCCTTCTACACTTCCCGACTCTTCTTTGAATCTCCTTCACTCCACCGCTCTCTCTCTATCTTCATCGACTGCACACCAAATTCCGTAGATCGCCGTGATCCATTCTGGACTACCGGATCAGTCGTAGACAGTTATCGGCATCCATAGGGCAAGTTGTGTATCATTCTTGCCCCAACCCCCTGTTCACGTTGTGATGTCTGATACCAGTTTCTTTATGGGTTCTTGCAAACACTGCACTTTTACCCTTCTTCAGTATCGCTTTATCTGCATTCCTACGTCCATCCCGCTAACCGCATCGTCACCGTTCCGAATTCGAAACCGATTCATAATGGCCGCGCTGACCCTCTCCTCTTTGGTTCACTTAAAAACCGTCCAAGCTGATCGTTCTATTACTGCAATTGTGTGAAACATGAACTGCAAAATTGTGATTACCCTACAACACTGTGAATTGCTGTGTTCTCTGATCATGCCTTGTGCATGTGTCTTGACCACGATCAAGAAATATACCATTATTAATAAATTGCTCGCCACAGACATCTTCGCTGTCTTTCAGGCTGCTTTTTTTCCGCGTCCCACCTGGTGCAAAGTAAGCTAAACACCATTATTTTCATGCACAAATTCAAACCATATATTCTGACATTACCTGGTCCTTCTTACCCTCCACTTACTTATTTCTCTCCCATGTTTTTTGCTGTTAAAACAGCTGCATCTTTGCACCACGGTTCTTCTAACCTCCAAGTTACCTTTCTAAAGGGACATTTTGCACTTCTCCATCCACCTTGTACATCCATTCATTCTGCGTTCTCCGGCCAATCTCATGGCAATCTCCTTGCTGCACGATGTACGCTTAGTCATTGATGCTTCACCCATTATCAACCGTAACCACATGTCACACATCTACTAATGAGATTGTTAGATTCACTCTCACCTGTTTTCGTCGACCCTTTCCCTCGTATTCCCTCGCTTATCAACTTTTGCTCACAGCCATCCTTTCTTTGCACCCAGAGTCGTTTCTCTCTCTGTTGATCCTTCATGTTCAACCGTCATAAGCAAATTCATCAGAGTTTATCCAAGGTGATTCCGTGCCATTTGACCCAACCATACGTGTCTCTTCCAAGCATTGATAATTCCACGTTCCGTCCCTTCCTTACTACTTGCTCAAGCTCTGACATGTATATATATATATCCATATACTTCTCTGCCTCCTCAGGTTCTTTGCCGGCCAGTTCTCTTGTTACTACGCCACCGCCCCCAATGATATGCTTCCATTTTGCCTATATATGTGTATCATAACTACAGTATCTCAATCCTTCTGCGCCACTGCAAAAATCTGACCCACTCTTCAAGTCCTGCATTCGTCGCTCCTTGTTTTCAGATTGACACCGCCCATTCATTGCAACAAACCATAGCACATGGCTACCTAGACACTAGCTATACAACTAAGTATTTTGTCCTTCATTCTTTCTCTCCCTTTTTCCTTTTTTTCATCGTTTCTCGTAACTATAGTTTCTAAAGCCGACCTCCAGTCTTCCTCGTGTAAAATTCTCAGGTTCCGGCCTCCTCCACTTGACTCAGCCAGCTGCTTCATCTGACCTTGACTTTCAAACTAGCCGGACGTATATTTGAACCTTTCTCTGTGTTCACTTAAACTACCTCCATTACTGCATGCACTTTTATCCCTTTCATCTCCTCTCTATTCCTTCCGACCCCTCCGATGTCTTGCGTATTTCCAAGTTTTCATGGATTTTGTCTTCCATTTTTGTCCCTTTTAAAAATTTTGATCATGCTCAAGACATACTTTGGATATCTCCAAAACAAACTATTATTAAATTAAATTAAAATAATAATGAAGTAGTAGCACATAGCGGTGAATAAGATGAATATTAACAGAAAAACCAGAGGTTGATGACGGAACCAAGACTTGTGAAGTTTGAAAAAAAATGGGAAGCAGAAAGCAGAAGGATCACGTAAACGAGACAGTAGAAGACGAATAAAAGAAGCAGAAGCTCAAATCGCTCGGTTTGAGTTTTTGGAGTGACCTGTTTCTTCCTCATTTGTTTGCCCTGTTAGTGGAATAACAATAGTTATTTCACAAAAACTTCGTATTGTGATATTTACTGAAGTTAATTTTTTATTCGGGGAATATTTTACTCCGATTGGTTTGTTTTGGTAAAGAGCTATCTTTCTGACAAAGAGCTTTATCCTCTGTGTGCTTGATGACTGTGTTTATTCACACAATTTTCAAAACCCCCTGGTAGTTCTGGTGTAGGCTGATAATCTTTATTGCTGATTTACTCGTTCTCGGCTTCCCTGATAGCATGATGATTACTTGCGAAGGAAATTCATGTAGGATTAGTAGTTGCCGACAGTATGTTGGGAGGGGTATGCAGTATGGTAGGTGCAATGAGTGGTACCCCCACAGCATCTCTGCCCTGTCGAAGAAAACTATGTGCTGTCCATGGAGCATGAAACTTTGAAGTGGGTATAGGTTCGCTGTGTTGCTTTGGCAGGGGAATGTTCGGGTAGACTACGGGGATCTCTAGGTAGCGGAAACGGGGCCACAGCAGGAAGCTTAGTGCAGGGGTTAACACAGAGCCCGGTAGTAGCAACGAGCACAGTCAGTAGGATAAACGAGCATCAGGAAAAGAAGACCAAGCCGGACAGTAACATGGCACAAACCAGACCGAGGGAAAAGACAGATCTGAAGGTGCATGAACAGAGAATAGAGAGACTTAAAGATGAGATTAAAAAATTAAGATCCTCACCGAGGGAGCTGTTGGGAAGGAGAAGCGTTTCCCCCTGCATCATTGCGCAGAACCGGTGGATAAGTAGGCGCGGATCAGAATGGCAGCCGAAGATGGACACGTTGTAAAAGTACTGAGAAAGGAGGGGCTACTCACTGACTTGAGGTGTGCAAGGTTCCATGGATTACGGCTTTGGAGGGCAAACAACGCGCTTGAGCCAAGACCCCCACAGCAAGGCACGTTTGAGGAATGCGTAGCCAAATTCGCAATGAATACCGAAATCAAAAAGCGATTGTCCGTAAAATTCTACGATGCCATATTATCAGATGAACAATGACACGAAACAGATACAAACCTCAATTATGCAATCAAAAGGAATCAAAAAACGAGAACCGAATTTCGGCGTGCGAGAAAGGAGAACGTGCGTAACGCAGATCCAGAACAGGGATATGACAGAGCAGCGCACTGGGCGCGAACAAACAAGCTTTGGGCCGTAGAAACAAACAGTGCACAAAACAAGCCAATAGTGTTAATAAGTGGGTGATGTTAAGGAAAAGTGGAACTGCAGTGGATTTTGGGGATTTTCAACGATGTGTCGCTATGCTGCTCACTAAAATCCTCCTTAGTCCCAGCAGAATCCAAGATTTGGAATAAGGGCAATTGTCCTTCCCACGTACCCGGAGGCTGCTCTCAGTGCGCGTTCTTAATACCTTGTCGTCAATGTTCTACTCATGTTCGCACTGGATCCGGTGGTCTCACCGGCGTGGGGTTATTCCACGTCGTCCATGAAAACGGCTGATAGATGACGGACTTGAATGCGAAACCTAGGTGCTGTCTCCGGGTGGGCCGTTGTCCCTCGGCCGCGTGTTTTTGTGTGTGTACGTGGGCGAGTGTATGTGGGTGTCACGGGTGAGGTCGCACTTTGGTACGTGGGCAAATAATAGCAACCATCACTTACGGGGGGTATCTTCCACAATGTCAGCGTTAGGCTGGGGACAATCAGCCCTGCGTCGTGTTTTGATGGACGTCACGAAGCATGAAGGTGTGTCATGTAAGTGCCTATGCATCGGGGCGTACGATGGAATCTTAACCACTACCACATATGGGAAAGGCCTTCTGTAACGTCAGAAAAGAACGGTGAGCACCGCAACTTGTTTATATAAATGTGTACCGTGAAGTTTGTATGTGTCAGGATGTATGATAGTTCAATACGTCAGTGTGTCTTAGATGCCCCCTCAAATAGGGGTTCCTTTTACCAACCTCAAAAATGCACGAAGGATAGTCTACTGGGTTTCCGTGTTATCAGCTTCTCCGTCTGTACTCTCAAGGAGGCTGATACTGAGTTCGTCGCGGATTATTCTTCCGTTAGCTGTCTTCAATTTCACAGTTCTTATCATTTCGTTGGTATTTTCAATGGTTCCCATAACCAAGCCTAAAGGCCAGGCGCTAAAATGTGCGTGTTCGTCTGCGATCGTCACTGTGTCCCCAACCGGGAATGGACTTGTTTTGACCAGCCACTTCTGTCGAGCTCGCAGAGCCGGTAGGTACTGTCGAAGCCATCGCGTCCAAAAAACCTTGGCAAGATAGTTGGTCCGCTCCCATCTATGGAGGTAGCTCCCACGAAGTTTCATCGGTCCTCGGAAACCCTCGTTAGATTTTACCTTCAACGAGTCGTTCGGGGTGAATGCCAGACTGGTGGGGTCGCCGTTGGTTACGGGAACCAGTGGACGGTTGTTCAGAATTGTCTGGACCTCATTCATGGCGGTGCTTATCGTCTCATTGTCGGGTGGCTGTTGCTCAACGATCGACAGAAATGTTTGCCTGGTGGAGCGGATCAGGCTTTCCCACAAGCAGCCACAACGACTGGCCTGTGGGGGATTGAAGTGCCGTCGAATGCCATAGGCCACGGCGCCTGTTCTTGTTTGTGTGCCAAAGCTGCAGTTCCCGGCGAGCGCCCAACAAGTTTGACCCATTGTCGGGGTTTATTTCTGCAGGTACTTCTCCTCGGTTGACAAAGAGCTGCAAGGCCCGTAGGAAGAAGTCGGTTGTCATTGAATGCGCAACTTCTAAGAACGCTGCACTTGACTTCATGCATGTCATGGTACACCCGTATCGTTTTCTACTTTTTTCCCGCTCTCGATCCACAAGGGCCCGAAATAGTCCAAGCAGATGTTGCTGAACGGCAACTAGCCTGGAGTCACTGCATCCTGGCAGTGGGGCAATGTGTTGTTTTCCCGCTGCGGCATTGCCTCTCCTACTATGTACGCAACGTCGGATTACGCTTTTTACAGTCGCTCTTCCCCTTAGCAACAAAAGGTGCTTTCAGATGACTTTCGTAACTTGACTTTCCCCAGCGTGTCCCTCCACGGCGTGGATGTGTTGGATTATTAGCTCTATCACAGAATGTCGAGCCGGCAGAAATATGGGGTATTTCGTGTCAAAACTCAGGTGGGAGTTGGTCAGCCTGCCATCTGCCCGTAGTAGTCCGTTACTGAGTCTGGGGTTTAAATGCTCCAAGTCGCCTCTCTTAGATGATATTCCTTCGTCGATTGGTCTCCCTTCTTCCGTCCCCTAGAGGTCGCAGTTGGAAGCCTCACGTTGTATCATCTTGAATATATCGTGTTCTGCGGCTCGTAACTCATCGCAGTTTATCGGATCCACTCGTACCCGGCCGGAGGGGCGAATTCCTTCATGACTAGCAAATGTCTCTCGAACCTGGCCAACCAAACTAATGAACTAAGTGTCTTCATCCGGGAAGAAAATCTGGCCGGTCGTGACAAAATGAATGACGCCTAGACGACCGTGGCCGTCATCACCACGCCTTTGACCTCCAGTTCCGACTCCGGAGGGTTTTTTAGTTCATACACAGGCCAGTCCTGTTCAGGCATTTGCAGGAACTTCGGTCCCCCCGTCCACGTGTCCAGTTGCCGGAAGTTGGTCGCACTCCGGGCGCACAGATCTGCTGGGTTATCGCCAGACCTGCCATGCTTCCACTGGTCCATGGCCGGCCCGTCGTGGGTGATCGTGAGCCGGTTAGCCACGAAAGTACTGAAACGGCTCGTGACGTTGTTAATGTAGTACAGTACTATCGTGGAATCCACCTTAGGACTAGCTGATCAAATGCAGAAGTCAAAGCTTCTCCTTACCGCTTGTGCCACCCCAACTGCTAACACGGCGGCGCTGAGTTCAAGGCGTGGGATCGAAACCGGCTTCGGTGGGGCAAGGCGGGACCTGGCAAACAGGATCCAAGCAGTATATTGTCCATCTCCTGTGCACTATTGTCCGTATACCACGGCTCCGTAACCGGCCTCGAATGCGCCAGAAAAGGCGCGCGGTTCTCCCGTCCGTGTTGCTTGCCCAGAGGGCAAACATCGTGGAATCCGTATGTCCACTAGTCACGTCAAGGTGTTCAGAAATTCCTCCCAGTCCAGCTGGTCTTCTCAGTCCAGTGGCTGGTCCCAATCGACTTTCTTACGGCAGAGCCGCTGCAGCAGGAATTTTCCGGGCAACAGTCAGGCAGGGGCGAAACCTAGCGGATCAAAACAATCTAGAGACGGCAGAAAGTATGCCACAAGGGGTTACGGGCAGCTCGGAAACGTTTAGCTCGAAAACAGTTGTCCGTTTCCGCATTCCACTGTGTCCCTAGAGTGCATTCGGTAGGGGGCAGGGAGCGGTCCAAATATATAACTCTTTCGGCCCTCCCGTGGTACGGGATGACTTTGAGCACCCGTGAAGCTTTCGACATCCATTTCGTCAGATGGGAGCCCCCTCTTCTAGCGATCTTGCCAGGCCCCTGAGCTGCGCTAGGGCCAAGTCGACATCATCGAATGACCCAAGATAGTCGTTGACGTAGAAGTTTCTACTGACGCTATCTACCACCGACTGGTGGACCAAATCTCCATTATTGTTCGCCGATTCTCTTAGAGAGTGGTTCACACAAAACGGTGATGATATGGCTCCAAAGGGGTGGACGGTCATTCTATAATTTATCGCTGCGAAGTCCCGGTTGTTCTCTTCCCACCACAGGAAACGCAACGCATCTCCTTCTTTCACCGGTATTTTCACCTGGTAAAGCCTCCCCCGGATATAGGCAGGCACGGCCGCTCTACCCACTCTGGAACGGCACACAACTTAGATCAGTGGCGTGGTCCTCTCAGACCCCTGTAGCAGGCGGTAATTTAACGACTTTCCCTGGAACTTGGCTGCACATTCGGAAAGCACCTGCAATTCTTCGGGTTTCTTGGGGTTGATAACCAGATGGTGAGGTAGGTACCAGATCCCTTTTCGGCCGTCGGTTTTAGCAGGCACCCATTAAACGTGGCAGAGAGCTCCGTTTCGCTTCATTATTACTGCATATCGTCCCCGTAGATCCTGGTCTCGGACGAAGCGTTCTCTCAGTCGAAGTAGTCTTTGCAGAACAGAGTTTCTCTTATCACCCCAAGGGTCACCTGGTGTGCGCCATGGGAGGTTAACACCGAACTGTTTTGTGAGGCCTCTAGTACCTTGCCGCACGGCTTGCGACAACGATAGTCTCTTCTCTCTGATGTCGTGAAACGTCCCTCTGCAACTGTTACTCTGTGTGGTCCATTTCAGCTGATAAGTAATTCACGGAACCGCGTCCCCTCCACTGGACCATAAAATATCCGTCCCAGAGCTGTGCATGCGGCGTAAGGCGCCCAGTGGTTGCCCACTTTCTAGTCGAGTACCAAATGTGCCTTCGGTACTTCGCAGCCGATAAGGAGGTCCAACTGGTCGTCTTCCCAGTCTACAGAGGAAATATCCTGCAGATGAGCCACCCAGTCAAAATGGCGTTCGCCGACCTTGGTGCTCTCATGGGGAGGTCAGCCAGTGTGAATGCCTCCGTTGACTAGATTTGCTCGTTTTTGCCTAAAAAGATGAGCTGTAACCTCAACTGGCCGGCAATCATTACTTGTGCTCCGCCCACCGTGCTCACTGCTTTTAGCGAGCCCGTGTTTGTCGGCAAACCGCTCCTTCACCGGGATAGTGTCCGATCAACTGTCAGCGAAGGCCAAAGCTTTGACCACCCCAGTTGGGCTCATCACCTTCACAGCAACTACTCCTAAATGTACTGGTTTGCTGGTAAACCGCGACTTCGAGCAAATCAAACTGGGCTTGGTGTTCGTCTTTGGTGTATTTTCTCTTGCCTGGTGTAACAATCAATGGTGTCTGCCCGCGCAACCCTCGTGACCACATCTGGGCTTTGTTCGATAAGCTGCTGCCCGGTGCGTGGCGTTGAGGCGTATAAAGCACGCTCCTGCCGTCCTTGCCATTTCCCAACGTTCATCTATCGTGGCTTTGATGAAAGTGGGGCTTTCTAGTGGCCCATGTCTAGCGTCACAAGACCTGCAACATGGATGGGCTATATAGCCACGCGTGAAGTAGCGTGTGCATTGGTCCAAGACTGGTGTTTCAGATGTTCCCATGAAGCGGTCTGAGCGTGGCTAGTGCCAGATTTCTTTACTCGGTTACTATTCCGGATGAGTCGGCCAAGTCTACTGTCGGCTATCTTGGTTGGCCTGTCCAAGTATTCGGTGATGTCTTCGAAGTTGGCTTCACGGTTGCCTCGGCTTATACGTTCCGCCTCTTCGGCCCACCGACCCTGTTGTTCGGGAGAGTGGTGACGGACTATGCCCTCCACCGTATGCATCGCGTCGAGGTCAGTCCAGTAACCTGAATGGTCGATGGATACTGAACAGTTCTGCATTTTGGTCACTAGTTCGGCCATTGTATAGACGTCGCCCCTGGTTATTTTGGCCTCTACCATAACGTCCTTTATTAGTTTACGGGCTACATTGAACGGCTGGCCGAGAAGGTCCCTCAGGATTTTCTTTGCTCATGTGTAGCCTTTTTCTGGGTCGGGCATGGTACACCCATCGATGGCTTCTCTTGCTCGGCCTCTACAGTAATGAGTCAGGGAAAGAAGCTTTTGCCCAGGGTCAGTTATCTTGTTCTCGACGAAAGTTTCGAACTGCCGGATGAACTTGCAGTGGTGTTCTGATCGTCCGTCAAATCTGTCAGGTCTACTCTTGGCAGATCGGTCGTTGGTCGCTTTGATGTTTTCTATTCGGTGACCGGCGCGGGGCTTCCTATTCTAATTTGTCCTTATCTGTCGGATAGGTCATGGTAGCTGACCTCCTGCTCGCGCTGTTTCTGTCTATACATCTCTTCTGCTTCCAGGGCCTGTTGTCTAGCTAATAACGGTTGCTGTTCTAGGCCCGATATCCTTAAATTAAATGGATAGACTTTCTTGCGCTGCATATCACCCTCAGTTTTACATGAGCTAGCACAGACAGTATTACATGACCTAGCATTAACCAGAGAATCAAAAGCACCCAAGCCCCCCCCCCAGTGACTTTTCGTATTAATTCCTTTCCAGATTCTAATTGTTTCGAAACATTTCTTGGCATGTTGCGTATTTTCTCGTTTCAAGTTAATCATTTGGGTATCGTAAGACACGGTTGAGGAATGCGTAGCCAAATTCGCAATGAATACCGAAATCAAAAAGCGATTGTCCGTAAAATTCTACGATGCCATATTATCAGATGAACAATGACACGAAACAGATACAAACCTCAATTATGCAATCAAAAGGAATCAAAAAACGAGAACCGAATTTCGGCGTGCGAGAAAGGAGAACGTGCGTAACGCAGATCCAGAACAGGGATATGACAGAGCAGCGCACTGGGCGCGAACAAACAAGCTTTGGGCCGTAGAAACAAACAGTGCACAAAACAAGCCAATAGTGTTAATAAGTGGGTGATGTTAAGGAAAAGTTGAACTGCAGTGGATTTTGGGGATTTTCCAAGACCGGTCTTTACACCCACTTATCCTGTTTGCCAACAAACCCGCGAGGTACTTAACGCTGGGCCGGGAACTAACAGTCCAGCGCGCCTACAGCCGCAATCATTAGAGGTAGCCAGGCCGGACAGCCAACACTGAACTTGCCAGCTGCCAAAAACGAGGCTAAAGGGGCTTGGGGGAACGTAATACACGTGTAAAGGAATTAGGAAGACCCCGTTCCACTCAAAAGCATCCTTGTTACAAACGATATTTTTCATTCGTATGAACTATCGTTGCCGGAATTCCGATTGTTTGGTTCATTGCTCTAAATCGTGGTCACAAGCCGGGCTCCCAACGCTACCTCGAGCGTAAGTCACTCAGCTTGAAATTCGTTGAGACTGTATTCGGTAATCTCACCCTCTGTATCTAAGCTTATGCTGTAATTCAGCTGCAGTTGTTGATTTGATGTTCAGTTAAGAGCGTAAGAGCCCAGAAGGAACACTACTGAGGTTTGATTATTGCAAAATTAATTATTTTGTTGTATATAGTACCCTAGCTATTTGGAATCGACTTTGTTTTGAATTAAGCCGGAATTGGTTGCTACGCGTCGATGGAATTTTCCGGTGGCTGGACTTTTCACTCTCCATAAGGCAATCGGAAGCTAGGAGGGACATGGATAGCAGGAGGGCCTGTGACGTACGGGGAATTGCAGGTGTTCCTTACCATACTGCTCCAGGAAGGGTGCGCAGAGTGGGGACGTGGAGGTCAGCACTTGCGAACAAAGGCGAACATCATGCGAGACGAATACTAGTGGAGTTATCTGATGAAGCCCCCTCTCCCCTGAAATAGACCGCCGGTGGGGGCAGCGGTGGTAGCTCACACCATCGGTGGTAGACATCATATTGCGCCACACGAGTGTATAGTGAGGCCCGGTGGTCCAGCCCCGGCCAATAATCTGGCCGGACCCGCCAGAGCACCTGTGAGGGACCACCAAGTACAGCGGAAGGACTTGTTCGGCTCTTGGGCCCCGTATAATGTCAGTGCCCTCCCAGCGTCCGAGTGCCATCAGGAGAGGAGGTGTGACCGAAGTGGAAACGGAAGTGGCGGCCACGCCAATCCATACTAGAATGAATGTCACCAACAGAGATGAAAGACGGGCAACAGCCGTTGCACGAGCACCCGCGCCATTGAGCAGGAGTTAATCCCTATAGCTCTCGAGGGGCAACAGAAGGCCAAGTAATGGGACAAAGGTAGACCCAGGATTTTCCTTCGACAGCACTATAATTACTATGCACGGCATGGCCTCGAAGATTCAGGAAAATATAGGCCTAGTGACTCTCATTACAAAAAACGGGCTGTTCCCTCGGGAATTGCGCCCAGTGGTACAAAGGCCCAAAAGGAAATAATCAAAGCGGATGAACTGGCAGAAGGTGCCGCCATATGGTACGCAAAATACCTGTATCTTAGGAGATGAGTGGGGTAAACTACTGACCAGGAGGAAGGGATTAGTGATTGTGGGTAGCACGAAGGCTTGGCTGGAAAAGGACCAGCCTATGGACAGGACAAAATAGAAGGTAGGATGAATAGAGGACAGCTCCTTCTCATGAGGGCTGATGATATTCAGAGGGATGTCCCGCTTACACCAGCAACACCCAGAATACAAGCCACGGCATGTTGCGCTCGCCTGGGCCGATGGCTGGCGAGGATAGTGTGTGCCTATGGGGCCCCATTAGCAGATGAACAAAACTGTGGACTATTCCACTTTCTACAGATGGTGTTGAGTAAGTCACAGCTCTTCATTATGTTGAGGGACATGAACCTCCCAGAAAAAAATTGGGAAGATGTAAGTGTCCTTAAGGAAGGCACCGGAAATGCTCTCGTAATGTGGCTTCACAATCACGTATTCACACAACAAGCAACAGGAGCCAAGCTCTTCCGCGATGGGCGGAGCTCATCCACACTGCATCTGCTGGTAGGCAGTTATCGATCTGAAGTCACCTCTTTGGTTACAAAAAAGCTGTTGCGGAAGAGCCGCCATGGAGCCCCGCCTGCATTCCTTATTATGAGGCACGTCAAACCAGGGTCCAGGTTGGTCCGTATTTACGCTAGAGAGGATGACGATCAACTGAGGGTAAGGGCATGGATCACATGTTGGTACCCTTAAGCGCCGGAGCCATCTGTGGAGGATAGATGGAGGGCAATAAGGGCCGAAATATTAAGCTTGACAGACGAGCTTGCTCCGTTACCACAGCAAAGAAATAGGAGCCGGCCGAGTTGATGAAAGCCAAGGATTGCAACAGCATTTACTGTCTGTAGAAGGCCAGGGCTCATTACGAGCCTCATAACACGCACTAAGCACGGGCTGATTACCAGACAGCCAGAAACGGGACCCAGGGCCCTCAACGCAAAGCGAAGTAGCAGTATGAGAAGAAACTAGCCAACAGTGTGTGAGCAGACCCCAAGGAGTTCTTCGCTTGTGTGCAGTCCAAGAAAGTTAACGTGAGAGCATAGGTACCTTGGAAATGCCCGATGGAAGCATTGCTGTCGATGATAAAGACAAGACAGGAACCCTGCTTGCGTTATTTAGGAGAGTGTATCATCAGAGCCAGATGCTTAGTTTGACGGGATCAGATATAGGGAGTATGCCAGTGCTGTGAGCTTAATGTAAGTGAGGGCGAGGTGCCCCACGAACACAAATATTTGTGCAAGCACAAAGCAGCCTGACCGGACACAATCCATCCGGCGATTGTTCGGTCTCTTTCCGATGTCTTATCTGGGGCTTTTACTCAGCTGTACAAAGCGTCTCTAAGGGAGGGTGAGGTGCCATAGGCTTGGCGTAAGGTCATTGTGATAGCAATACACAAGACGGGGTCCAGGCAGAAGGCGGAGAACCATAGACTGGCCAGCCTGACATCAGTGTTGCGCAAGCGCTTGGAACGTATAACAAGAAAGCCGTTTTGCCAGCATCTGGTTATTTACGGCCTACTGACACCTGGACAACATGTGTTTGTTAAAAAATGTTCGTTTAACAAAGCTATTGAGGTTCTCGGACGGGACCAATGGGCGAATGAATGAAGGTACGACAGTAGAGGTTTGCCATTTGAATTTCAGTAAGGTTTTTGACCCGAAGAGTCAAAGCCAGCTGGACTATAACTTGCACGTCTGTGAGGCAAGCGGGAAAGCTGGAGATTGTGTTGCACCCTTACTTCTGAATCGTAGTTTTTCTATCATTGTGGGCGGTTATTTTCCCGGTCGTAGAGGGCTACCAGTGGTGTGCCACAAGGTTTAGTACTGGGGCCTTTGCTCTTCCACCTGTATACATATGACCCAGAAAAAGAATCGAAGAACAACCCGCGTTTCATATTTTCGAATGGCGTGAAGATATCTGGATGCGATTTAGCGAGGAATTTATGTGCTGTGCTCGGATGGGCAGAACGATGGGATTTACTTCTGGATATCTCCAAATGACGAGGCCTGGCCACCACTATTAAAGAAACGAACAGCATTCAGTTTGAAAGAATGTCGGGGGTGAAAGACGTAAGCTTGATAGACATAAAAGACCCTAGACTTTTAAGGTATAGCCAGGGAGCTAACAAAACGGCCCCGGGGGCCATTAACTGGGGTGTGAAATACTATCACATGTATAAAACCAGGGGCCTTCATTCCATTTTACAAGGCTTTGGAGCAATCTCCTCTAGACTATTGTGTGCAGGAATGGGCTCCTCATTATCGCAAGGATAAGGGTGCATGGATGGAGTGCAGCGACTTGCAACTAGAATGATCACCCGTCGGAGAAAAAACCTCACACGTAGCGTCCAGATGACCTTGATCACTTCTCTTAGAAGCTGCATAGAGGCCGAAGTGACCTGGTGGAAGCATTCAAGATCAATAAGACTGTCGGAAAAGACATGGGTGATTTGTTCGTTTCTGCCCCTGAATGAGACACAAGGGGACACAGTCTTAGGCTACAGATAGCATGCTGGAGGCTGGACTTAAGGGCGAAATCTTTTAAAAGTGTTGTTGTACCCATGTGGTACAGACTGTCAGAGAATGCTGTTAGAAGCAGACATGTATCAACTTTCAGGAAGGCCTTAGACTCAAGCTGGAGCATGGCACTTTCAGTGCTATCTATATGAACGGGTTTGGGGGTACTGAGCGCCTCGTATTTTTGTCAACGAACTTATGTTTGTGGAGGTGTTACTGCCTCTCCAATTCTGCCTTTCAGACAACCATTCAAAGCGCAGATTTGGGAGCGAAGGTAACTTGCAACAACACAGGGATTTTGACGCTCGATCGGTCCCCACTACTTTCGCCCGGGGGACAATGAACTGAACTTATAGGAACTGAAGCGAAAAGGATATAAAGCTGAAAATCAGATAAGGGAAAAACTTTCGTCGCCGTACACCGCTCATGGGGATTCTGCCCGTCAGGGCCATTCAGCGAGCAACCACTGGAATTACCAACACATATCTCGATAACATGCGGCACTATACCGTGCCCCGTCTCCCATACTTGTGGTTTGAAGCCGATTGCATAGTAAAAGACAAGTTAAGTGAAGCAGTTTGGAGGGGATTCTCCATTATTTCCCTCTTTGAATGGCCTTTACAAGGGGATTGTGTGCGAGGGATGTCTTGGTAGTTTGAGTGGAATGACGGACACCCTGGGCAAACCGTGAAGCAAGTGCTGGCGACAGACCTATTCGTAAACCGGGGAACTGATGATAGTCCTCACGTGTTCCCCTGGGTTCTTCCCAAGCTAATGGATGAAGCTAGAAATGGGTAGTCCCAGGTTATAAAATCGGGATTGTTAGCACTCCCTACCAGCTACCGGAGCAATCACTATGCTTCCTATTCCTATTTTGTCTATAGATTTCGAAGGAGGCAAAAAGGAACACAGAAGTCTAAGCCAAACCTGAATACTAAGCCACATAAAATTGCCGCCAGAACTAAGCATACATAGCAAGCTTCGGGGAACCCTACACAACACAGAGCAGTAAACCTGGCGACAGGAAAATGGCCACTCAAAAACTACGGTTACCATGCACGTCAGTCCTGGAGAATCCTTTTGAATCCTCGTGGACCAGAAATGAATTAGAATGCACAGGTCAGCAAAGGTAGTAGTATAACTTGAACGATAAAAGCCGCTCCTTTATAGAGTCCATAATCTTTAATATTCTGTTCGTAACAAGATGACGATTATATCCGCGGCTTTCAAAGGAGCAGAACTCGAAATGCCGGGGCGGGATGACGTGCTTATTGGAGAAGGGCAACGGCTTGCTGTTGGTGTACACAGGCGGGGGAAGTGGTACATTCAAATTCAGTAGTCTTCTAGATACGCCCATTTGCTGATCTTTGCTACCATGCGTTGTAACGATAGCACTACTGGGGTCTCCCCCTAGAAGACCTGCGCAGTTGGGCTCTTGTCCGTGACCGGTAGGTCGGCTTAGGTGGTAGGAGACCTTATCGTGAATCTCACCGCAACAGAACACGACATCAAAGCCAACACGAGCGGTTCTCCACGACTCACACCGGCCGCTGTGCGCCGATCGAAAAATCGCTTTTTCCCGAACAGTGAATCCGAATTGGGTTGGTCCCTTTTGTGATTTTGCGGGTTGATGACTGTGTCGCTGAGTTCTCCATTGTCGACATGCCTCGAAGCTCCGTCTGCCCGTAGTGGTTACGGTCTGAGAGAGCGAGCCGGCGTCCAGCCTTAAGTGAGTCAAGCCACGATTCAGAGATTTAATTTCTAGCCAAACGAGATCGTGAAAGTGAGTAAGGCTCTGTTCGACTAGACCGACTGGGAGATCACAAAAGCAGGATAGGAGAGCTCCGAGGTGCGGGCGGATATTCCACTTAGTGGGACATATCGGCACAATGCAGGCTGTCGTTAATTCTGCCGCGATAAATGAAGTGCCCTAGCGTTATGGCAATAGTGTATGACTAACTATGAACAGTAAGCCCAAATACATACAACGGTTCAACATCATGCAAGCTTCCCTGGTCGTCTTAGCTAACAGCCACCTCAAGTTCCTCTGTTGACGGGTGCGGCTGTATCTTCCGTGGAGTTTGGTGTTGCAGCAGGTAAAGGGAAGTCGTGAGTGGGAGTAACGGGCGCCGAATTGGGACGACTAAACGAAGGTTGTGAGGAGGTGGGGACATTGGGCGGGCTGTTCGGGGTGGATTCTGCCTCGATGAAGGCTGGTTGAAGGCGGTCTACGCTGATGGTCTCTTTCCTGCCTTCAAGGTCTACCACGTGCTTCTTTTCCCTTCTCTAGACGACGCGGAACGGGCTAGAGTAAGCCGCTTCTGGTTGTGATTGCACAGCATCCACTCGAGTAAACGCACGGCTGGTGGTCGCTAGAGTGGTAGGTTTGTCGGTGCTGAGAGTTCGTTTGCGTGGCGGGGTGGGCGTTAGCACCGGCATTTGGTGTGACGCACGTTTTGCGTAATCCCCGTAGTTAAGACCCACAGGTGGTAATGGAGAAACCAACTCACCTGGAAGTCGCAATGTGTAACCGTAGACCAGTTTAGCGGGCGGAACACGAGCGTCAGCCCAAAGGCTTTGCCCAATCCCAAGAAAACCACCGGCACAACTTCAGTCCGTGAGGGACCATCACTAGCACGAAGGGCAGCATTCAGCTGGCGATGGAATAGCTCCATCATACCATCGGCCTGAGGATGATAGGCCGTCGTCTTTTTGTGTCCCAAACCGAATGCCTGCAGTAGCTCGTAGAAGGCACCGTCAAAACGAGAGCCGCGGTCAGTGGTCACGATAGAAGGGCAACCTAAAGGACTTATCTAACCAGTTAGAAAGGCTTTTGCAGCTTCCTCTGAGGTAGGACGGGAAATAGGTATGGCTTGTGGCCGGCTCGTGAAATGATCTGCATACTCGAGGATGTAGATGTGGCTGTTGGATGATGGCAGGGGCCCTACGAGATCCACTTGCACGCGGCGACAACAAGCTTCCGGGTCACAGAATGTGCCTAACGTAGATTCAGAGGGACGATTTATTATGATGCTTTGGCATCGAAAACAAGTGCGGGCCCAAAGACGTACGTCACGTTTGAAGCAAGACCAAAACGAACTGCTTGGTGATTGGTTTTATTGAGGCGGTTACACCATGATGCGATAAGCTGTGGAGGCTGATAAAAACTTGCCGGCGAAAACTGACAGGAACTAGTGGTCGGTGTCGATCCTTTGACACATTGCAAGTTCTAGTTATGTCCGAAGTTGGAAGGGTCAGTCGCACTGGATGCCGGAAGCTGCTGTTTCTCAGCTGCTCGACCTAAGGATATTTTGTTTGGGCTGCGGCGACTGCCTCTAGGACTATGCCCATGGGTAGTGGGTCATCGATATCATGGACTTGGGAATGTGTGTCTGCTACGGGATTGTGTGCCCCAGAGACGTGTCGAATATCCGTAATTAACTGCGAAACATAGTCTAGGTGGAGACCCATGTGGGAAATATCGACCAGAAGCTGACCGGAGAGCGTGCACTGGTGGCTTGTTATCTGTGAACACTGAAGGTTTGTCACTCGAGTGTGTTGCGGAAGTGTCGGATGCCCAAATAGATTGCCAGTAGCTCTCTGCTGAACTTACTATATGAGGATTCCGCAGGCTGGAGATACTTGCAGAAGGAAGCTATTGGTTGCCATGAACTTTTGACGAATTGTTACAACATTGCTCCAAAAGTCATGTCCGAAGCATCTGTCCCAAAAGCCAGTGGAGCAGAAGGATCGGAATGTGAAAAAGTGCTATGTTGGAGATAGCCTCCTGGGTAGCTGCTACCCAGATACCCGATGTAATTTTCAGTAACTGTTCCTACTCAGCCGTAAAGTACGAGGTAATCTCTTGTCTTTTGCTGTCAGAATCGTCCAGCCTGAAACAGCTGATCCAAGGGACAGAGTTGGGTTGCAAGAAGCCCTCTGCTTCACTGAGAGAAATGCAGCAGCTGGCAGGGCAACTTCTGGAGGGAAAAGACAGCGATTACCACCCAGTATTGAAGCACTGCTCGGGGTTTCTAGCCATCTTAAGTTCACAGAACAGGCATAACTAGAGGACGTCATCATGGAACGTTGCCATCCACAAATGACTGCCTTAACAAACTCGAGCAGCCCCCAGATCACTGCTCTTACGGTAGGATTACACTCCGAGAACACTCTGATAGCTGCTTTCGAGCGGGCTTTCAGACGTTTTTCCACTCCCAGTTGTTCTCACTGTAGAGACCATAAATCTTATCACAAATGTGGCTGACGTGAACGTCTCAGAAGCCTCCAACCGCCCCGTTAGCCCATCTGGATCCACTTACTTTCGATATCACAAACGTTTTGGGGAGAAGGCTCGGCTCCGAGAAACCTGTTGCACCTTCCCAGGTGCCAAACGGGGAAACTAATCTCGAGGCATTCCGACGACCAACTCGGAGGGCGGGCCTAATGGCAGTCGTCTATTGCATGTTCAAGATTCAGTTTCCCATAACCCGTTCCTAAATGACACCGGTGCAGCCAATAGTGTCATTTCAAAGTAGGCAGTTGATTCAGCGATTCCAATAATCCAACGAGCCCGTGCTGCCAGCGGCATTCCTATTGCTGCTTATGGCCGTGAGTCACTCACTCTCAATTTGGGCCTACTTCACACCTTCCGCTGGGTGCCCATAGTAGCAGACGTCCCCTATCCCATACTAGGTACCGATTTCCTTGACCATTTTGACCTCCTGGTCGGTGCACCATGCCAGAGAGTTGTTGGCTGACGGAATTCTCTTTCCGTAACCGGTTCGCTTTCCTCAGTGAACCACATCACGCCTCTATACATCGAACCTTAGGCCGAACACCCCTACGCAGACCTACTTTCAGCTTACCCGGCAATGCTAAGACAATTTGGCCCTCTTCCCGCGGTGGCCACCAACGTCAACCACCATATTGTTACTGAAGGACACCCAACATTTAGCCGACCACGTTGCTTGGTAGTACACAAGCTCCGCGCGGCAAAGGCTGAGTTCGAACACTTGCTAGAATTAGGCATGATACGCCCGTCTATTAGCTCTTGGGCCTCACCCATTCACATGGTTCCTAAACCCTAGTGGCGACTGGCGCCCCTGTGGCGACTATAGGGCCCTCAAACAGGCTACTGTATCAGGAAGGTGCACCATTCAACATGCCCAAGATCTTACTTCTTCCCCATCAGGATGTCCTGTTTAAAGTAGCATCGACCGCATCACTGCCTACTGCCAAATCCCGGTAGCTGAGGCTGACATCCCTATAACCGCTGTCACAACTTCATTCGAACCATCTGAGTTTTTGCGCGTGCCGTCTGGGCTCAGGAAAGCAGCCCAAATCTTTCAAAGGTTTATGCATGAAGCAGCACGCTGTTTGTCCCCAAGGCCTTATCACGCGTACATCAACTAAGTCTGTCACAAACGCCTAACATCAACTTGGACGCAATGGCACAGGCCCAAACTATGGACCCTAACATCGAACAACTTCGACAGAACGGTTCTTTGAGCCTGGCGATAGTACCTATCCCAACTTCCTAGAATACCATCGTGTGCGATGTGTCGCAAAATCGCTCTAGGCCGGTAGTTCCTGCTGCACACCGTTATCCCACTTTCCTGACACTCCACAATCTGGTTCATCCGGGTGTGACGGCCTCGATGAAACTGATAACTGAGCGTTTTGTTTGGCACAATGTCAAACGAGATGTCTGTCAATGGGCTCGTGCTTGCCTGCAGTGTCAACGTGTTAAGACCCATAGGCACACTAAGGCGGCGTTAGCCAGGTTCCCAGAACCTAAAACACGTTTTCATCGTGTGCACATCGACCTCGTAGGACCACTTCCACCTTTGCTTGAGTACGTTTACATACTCACATGCGTGAATCGTCTTACTCGCTGGCCGCAGGCCATCCCTATCCCTCGTCCCACGTCGGAAGAGGCCGCGAAAGCTTTTTTGACCGGTTGGGTTAGTCATTTCGGTTGCCCGGCAATAGTGACCACCAATCGTGGTCCACACTTTGACGGCGCTTTCGGCAGCCTACTCGCTATGCTTGGTTGCCAACACGTTAAGACGACAGCTTACCACCCTCAGGCCAATGGTATGGTTGAGCGTTTCCACCGGCAATTAAAAGCCGCCCTTCGAGCAAACGGTAATCCCCTTTGGAGTGAAACACTACTATTAGCACTATTAAGCCTGCGTAGTACCGTTAAGGAGGAATTACACAACGCCGGCCGTACTAGTATATGGCTGTACACTTCGTCTGCCTGGGGAGTTGGTAGCCCCCTCACCAACCGTGACTTTCAACTACGGTGATTATGCTCAGCGCCTTACGCAGCACACGCGAGTGCTCAAGGCCAGTCCGCCGCGTGAACAACAGTCTACAAGTTATGCCCCAACTGCGTTAGGAACCGCTACTCACGTATTCCTTCGCGTCGATGGCGTTCGATCACCACTACAAGCGCCATACACTGGCCCGTTTCGGGTGATAACACGTAGGGCAAAAACATTTGTCATAGATATCAGCGGACGGCACGACACCGTATCTATCGACCGTCTTAAGCCTGCCGTCATGGAGTGCAAGCCGCTCGGCCAATTTACACCTACTCAAGCAGCTCAGTCACCCGCATCGAGCGAGTTATTACTCGAACCATCCCCAATTACGCCTGGCGAGGACTCGGCAGCTAGTCCATCAGATTCTCCAACCGTACCCGCAACGCGAAGTAGCCGTCGCGGTTGCTCACTACGAAATCCCGTCTGCTTCGCCGATTTCGTGGCGATTTTTACAATAATAGCAATAAGTTGGGAAGTTCACCTCGGATTTACCAAACAACAGACCCGTGAAATTACAATCGGTAGTTATGATTTCATTCCTTCTGGTCTCCTAGCAACTACAACAACACCATCCGCCGGCGCTACTGTGTTCCAGTTTATCTTGCCCTCTCTCAGACGGATCTACACAGTCACATTGGCTTCACCCGTAGCCTCGCTGACTCCCGTGCACGTTCAAGTAGCCAACCACTCATTGGATAACGGGACGATTCGTCAGCCTGGCACCGGAGACGACAACTGGACCTGATGCGGGAACTTCCGGCTCGCATGCGTATGAGACCCGTGGGCGCTAAAACACAGTTGGACCCACGCACATCGGACCTCGAGAGTGCAGACACCGTTAAACTCATCAGCAGTCGTTCGACGTCACCAACAACATAACGGACAAGCTATGAGGAGTTCCTGGACAACCAATAATTCCGGCTCACCATCACGATCGAAGCCCAACTCCGTCGGACTTCCAGGAGGAGGCCCCTGTAGCTGTTGCCATTTTCTTTCGTACTTTCACCACGTTTATTGTTTAACTGAACGCTAAATGCCAAGCGCGGTGGCCATTTGACCGTTGCTCTTGCGCACGCTCTCACGCACACTCCTAAATACACGCTAACCACATCTCCTCCAATCGCCTTCTCGTTCTCACGGGGCGTGGAGAATACCATTCTGGTTAACATATTCGTACAGTGCCGAGCATTAGAGTAACGTGCAGGTGGTTTACGCAGTACAAAGGACCGAAGCACGCGTTTTGCTAAGGAAACCGCGAAGTAAGGTCTAACCAACCTTGCAAGTGTACGCATTATCTGAAGTACACAATCCTCAACTGTTCGCGTTTCCGTTGCAACAAGGAAATGCAACTGCTTGTCAGAAAGTCATGAACAATTTAAGTTCCCACTTGTTCGTAAAAGTTTCATCTTCCAATTTTTCACTCAACCTCTTGAACTCTCATGCTTTTCGCACGGGAATAACGCACTGCATGAACTGCACCGATGCACCCGCAACATGTACAAATTTGCAGTTTAGACTTGACGTCCTCCATCATTTTCTGCAGTTCCACAACCCTAGTGGTAAGATCATTCATCCATGCTGCAATTAATGAACGTAGCATCCGAAGTTGGACATACACACCAAAGTTTCTCCATAAGTAATTTGTTCCAAAGCTTGATCTGTTGTACTTTTTACCTTCGTAACCGTTTCCTTTTTCCTAAATGTAGGAAAGGTGACAATCTGTTTCAGACCTGCACGTACTGTACTGCCTGTATGATGACTGCCTTGGCGACGATTTCGAATGTTAACGTCATTGCGTAACATTCCTGTGGTTGGTGGGAAAATGAAACGGCGCTGGACGCAGCAGCCGCGTTGTGTTCATCTGTGACGGCTGTATGACCGAAGATGATGATTAACCTGCTTATACACTGCCTTAGCTGCATTATCTGCAACAACACTCCGCAAACCAATTCTGCAATGAAGACCACTTCCACGATTAATGATGCCAATTCCTGTATCAGGTACTCCAAATAATGATGCGCGTCAGTCGGTTTGGACATTCCACAATATAGGCCTATAATAAATACTCGCGACGTGGGGCCCAAGAGGCGACATAATATTGGCCACAACTGGTTCGATGCGCCACGAAACAAGCTCGCACGGTCAGTGTGCAACTGAATAAAAACGCAGCAGCCGGCTGTGACAGGTCTACACCCCAGAGCCCGTTGCAAGGTTTCACTTAGTCCAAAATGTACGTATCTACCGGCGCCAACGTTTTTCTTCTGGATTCTCCTTGGGGCCCCCAGCGACGACCTCAGATCTAAAGGCAAGTCAAGCTTTAACTGTCTCAGAGCTCGTGATAAAATCCTCAAGTCGGCCATTGATGATTTCATTTGTATAGCTGCCTGCCTCACAACATCGTTGGCCGGAGGAACAGCTGGGAAGTACAGATTTATTAATTCAGTTACCTTCTGTGAGGGTAGTTATCGTTTTGATCGGTGTTGTAAATTTCATTTCTCCACCCATCAATGATGATTCTGTTGCATATATTGCTGATTACCATGAAGCTTAATTTTCGAGAAAGTGGTAGCCGCCAAAGAAGTTGACTCCCACTCCTCCCTTGGTATGTGCGTGTTATGCTCCTCTTGTTTTCACAACTATCCATATTTAGAAATTCAGTGTGCATTACCTACCATCGGTAGAGGTTGTAGCAGCTGTGACTTGTCGCTCCTCAACTGCTGCCGATGAGACCTTCGGTTTTTCAGGACAGTCGATGACATCGATTAAATCATCGGACTCGTTGTTCGTTGGAACGGAACAATTGCCTGGGAATTTGTAACGAACTTTGTAGCAGCTAACTTTTTACACCATCATCTCATATAACGGATGAGTTGAAATCGTCCTCAATAACCCTGCGAACTGCGATCTGCTTCTTGCGCCTCCATATTGTAGTTCTGGAAGAGCCACACAATTTTGGGTGGGTCTTTTCCATCTACAGATGAATGAAAATAAATGAGATTTACCCTCTGAAGAACATCAGAAACCGACCAAACGCAGTGCAATGTTTAACACCGTAGCCTGGGAGGCGACAACGAACAACCACCGCCAAAGAAATGGCCGCCATGACAGGAATGCATTAAAAAGAACAGAACATCCAAATTTATAGCACACAGTAAAATGGACACTAAATGTCAAATTTTTTCCTTATTACGGTTTTTTACCATGGAACACTGGGTTCGGAATTCGCATGCATTCACGATTCCAGAGATTTCTGTAACTAAAGCCAGTGGGGACCAAGCTACTAAATATTCGCAAATGTGGCTTAACAGTGACTCTCGTTCGAAATCTTTTGCGTTAATGACGGATTCTTCGGTTTTTATAGAGTTTCCGATAGTTTTTGGGAGCATTCGACTGGTTTCCTGCGACTGTCCCCTAGGGTAAACTCAAGTGACGGTCGAGTGTCCCTTTGTCCCGCCTGGGTTATGACCATAAGTCGCTAAATAACTCTGTTTAATCTGTTGGGTGCATATTTATCAAATATCGTTCAGCCTTTAACTTAATTCCGGAATATGCTCTTTGTGACATCAGAACACGTTTCCAGAGACAAACAATTGTTTTCAAGGATTCATTCTCAAGTCTTTACAAATCATATTGGAGGTGGTTGTGCTGAAATGGTCAAGGGTCATTCGGATTGGACGTAGTTTGTGGGGGAGACGGGTTGGGGTTAAATTGTAGCGGTTGCCATCTTCGCCCATACTTTTACCACGTTTATTGTTTAACTGAACGCTGACTGCCAAGCGCGGTGGCCATTTGACCGTTGCTCTTGCGCACGCTCCCAAATACACGCTAACCACTATCTCTCCCAATCGCCTTCTCGTTCTCACGGGTCGTGGAGAATACTGTTCTGGTTAACATATCTGTGCACGCGTTTACTAAGGAAACAGCGAAGTAAGGTCTAATCAACCTTACAAGATCGACGTGTCGATCTGCACGACTAGATCGTGACGGTCACATGGTTCGGAGCTGAGTGACTGGGGTGGGGGTGGTCCACTTGCGGTCAGGGTTGTTGGAGGGCTTGGACGAACTTCTTCTGTGTACACAGAGCAGGTGCGAAAATACGGATGCTTTCGAAACAATCAAATCATGCGGGTCTACCATTCCACGGTTATATGGATTACCCAAGATTCATAAAACAGGCATACTTTTAAGACCAATTCTCTCTATGATTAACTCGCCTTACCATGAAACAGCCAAATGGCTGGCAGCTAAACTGGAACCCATACGCAAAAGTCTTGCCAAAAACAGTCTCAAAGATTCATTCGAATTTGTTGAAATCACCAAACACCGAAACATAAAAAATGATCAAATGTTTTCTCTGGATGTGATCTCGCCTTTCACCAACGTACCCATCTTAGAGACTATTGATTTCGTTTGTGACTACATTGAAACCAATCAAGTGCCGATAAACATACCACGGAAGGACCTGAAAGAACTCCTTCTCAGGTGTAGTTTTGACGTCCAATTTCTATTTAACGGAAAGCTGTATCGTCAATGTGATGGTGTAGCCATGGGATCACCATTAGGCCCAGTTATAGCGGACATATTCATGGCAAAACTAGAGAGCACTACATTGAAACAGGAGGAACAAGAAATGAACTTATATCGGCGGTACATGGATGACATTTTCTGCCCTAGAACTAAAGAAACGGATGTAGAAAATACGAAACAGACGTTCAACAGTGCTCATAAAGCCATTCAGTTCACGGTGGAGACTGAAAAGTACGACACGTTGGCCTATCTGGATGTCTCCATACGCAGGAACACCAATGGAACAGTCGAAAGAAGGATACATGGAAAGCAAACATGGGCTGGACAGTACACCAACTTTCTCAGTTTTGTACCCATACGACATAAAAGAAACTTAGTCCAATGCTTAGCCTCGCGAGTAATAAAGTTATGCTCACAGGAGACCATAGAAGAAGAACTGCATTTAGTTAAAAACACTCTTAGGGAAAACGGTTACCCTGAGCGCTCTATAGGACAAAATCTGACAAATAGACCCAAATGTGCTCCAAGTTATGACGCCCCCAAGAAGAAACTGTTTATCCGTATGTCATTCAAAGGAGACGCCATATCGGACCTTGTCAACAGACATTTAACACTTGTGGTGAGTGGGACATTCAACTCAGCTCGTGTTGCCTGTGTATTCGCAAGCTCTCCCATTATCCGAAATTCTAATAAGGATGTGTTGCCAATGCCGGCCAACCCAATGGTCATCTGTTTGTTCAGGTGCAAATGTAATGCAACCTACATTGGCCGAACGGCAAGGCAACTATCCCAAAGAATTAAGGAACACTGTCCACGATGGCTACAACATGGAGGAACAGGAACCATAGGGAGCGCCATTCTCGGACATCTGATAGACTCAGATCATCAAATAAGCATAGATTTAGCATTTAAAATCGTCTATCGACACGTCGATCTAACCCCAACCCGTCTCTCCCACAAACTACGTCCATTTCAGCACAACCACCTCCTATATGATTTTTAAAGACATGAGAATGAATCATTAAAAACAAGACCACTGGTACTACACCAGCCTTATTCCTTCGGTTGTTCACGTAGTTTATTGATATGACATACGAACAATTTTTCGGGAGTTATCTGAGATACTAGATTTGCTGATAAGTCGTCCATATTCCTGGTCAATAACTTTGGCACTTTTCAAGCTGTTGTGTTTTCGCTTTTTTCCCACACATTATAAGCTACTTCTCGTATGGCTTCTCCGCAACTGAAATGTAGTAGCAAATATTTGGCATGCTGTACCAATCGAAGGACAGTAAAAAAACCTATCTGCTATTCTCGTATCGTCAGCTGAGTGTGCGAATTGTGTTGTCTTGTCTTTCAAATTTGATAGTTCAGGCAATTCTGCATGACAGTGATCAACACACACTATCTCTTCTGACACCGATAGAACTGTAACTATGTGGACACGAAATTATCGTTTGTTGTCATCATGCTTACCAAGTTTATTGTTATTTCTTCTATACTCTTAATTTGAATGCGAATAAAATGCACCATATTTACCCAGCTACGATGTACCGAAAACAATCTGCAAGTGAACAACCGGCATATACCATGATCCCTCAATGTAAAAGTTTGGGTAAAAATACCACATTTATCGACGGTGAACACAGGCCTGACGTTCTGTTTGTGAGCTTCTTGGTTAAGGACGGCTTTCAAATTAGTGTAGTATCGAAACGGGGACAACTACATGGTTTGGACCGTAATGCGAATATTCTAGAAAAAAAAACAGTAACGGCATATTTGGACAAGTTTGATGCAGTCGACAGATGGGACTACTTAAGGTGGCGGTGTGCATGAGCAAGGGGTTAACCAGTCTGGTGTTAAGTCAATGCGTGAAACAATAGCAATGCGGTAGTAACATTTGCCAATATGGGCGTGGAAAACGGGTCGACTGACGAAGTATAGCGTAATGTGCATGCCATCATATTTGCGAGCAATACTGTGGGTGTGGACCTTAGGAGGTAAACCATTGTTTACAACGAAACTTTTGGTATTAAGGTGTAGCAAGATTCAACTTCGTTCATTCTGTGTCCAGCTGAACGCTGACTGACAAACGTGGTCACTATTTGATGGTTGCTCTTGCAAGTACTCACTAACTACATTTTCTCCCGACTGCTTTCATCTCATGGTTGTGGGGAATATCGTTCTGGTTGTGTTTGCATTGTGCCGGACAGATGGTCTACACGCGGTACAACGGAGTGACGAACGCTTTCGACGGGGAAACATCATGGTGAGGTTTGTCGGTCTTACGATGGAGTTGATGCGACATCAACTAGGAGAAACGTGATTCATTACCACAGCCAAAAGATACGGAAATGAACTTTCGATATTGTTGATGACATTTTTTGATCATGTTAAACTTTCATGATATACTTTTGTACACAGAATTTGTGTACATTGTGGTTTACAGGATAACATTTGTGTCTTCCATTACTTGTGTAGATATCAATCAGCCGTTTTCTGGCTCGTGGCCAAACCTGACCAATCGGACCCTCACGTGGTTCTTTACTTCAAGTCTCAGGGTCGCTGACGGTGTGATGAACCTTTGAAGCTATGGGGTGTTGCAGTGAGATTGAAACTGCTTTGTACATTTGCCTGCTTTCATACATATCGATGTTTAGTAACTCCTGTATATTTATGGCTTGGCTACGGCTTCATTACATGTTGATTACAGCCTGACTTTGGGTTATCTATCTATCTATCAATCGAGACTTCTGCTAACAATCGTGTTTGTTGATTGTTACGCTATAGTCAACCTGTACAACATGCAGCGCATCCTACAACCAGACCTCTTGGACGCAGATCCCCACTCGCCGGATGCTGCAGACAAATGGATCCACTGGAAAAAAACGTCCAACTATTTCCTGGTTCCCGCTGACTATTTAAATGTCGATGAACTCGCCTCTCTCAGAAACTACGTCACTCCGTCAGCTTGCAGTCATATAGCCGACTGTGCAGATTACGATACCGTCATCACGGCTCTTC
Organism: Fasciola hepatica; assembly: GCA_948099385.1. NCBI lineage: Eukaryota > Metazoa > Platyhelminthes > Trematoda > Plagiorchiida > Fasciolidae > Fasciola > Fasciola hepatica. Next base: position 27,814,933 of record CANUEZ040000047.1, read on the forward strand.
AGAACCTACAAATTCAACCCAAAATATAATTTTTGCATGACGAGTACTATCCACCACCAGACGAGAACACCGACATACGCTGGACCAATTATCCCAGAAACCAAAATCCCACTCTGTCGATTGCGATTTCAAAACAGTAACTGCTGAAGAATATTACAATGAACTCATTCGACACTTATTCATCGGTGGATTGACCTCTCATCAAACCAGGCAACGGTTGTTAGAAGAGAAACTTGACCTCATGCCCGTCTATAACCTAGCTCGACAAATCGAACTTGCGCATAAGCAATCGATGTCATACTGCGTAAATCTATAGGCATCTTCCTCCTTGTCTACGAAGAAGCTGGCTTCTGAAACTCCGGCTAATTCACACGACACCGGAAGTCTCGTTTCGGCTGTTGGCAACTTCTCCCGCTACTTCTATGCATTAAATCGACATTCACGAACCAAATACCCAGCATGAAAAACCTTATGAAAAGGCCATCTCCAGCGAGTCTGCTGAGCCTCCAGTTCCGGAAAGCCATCACCCTCTCGACACATTGCGTCATTCACGGATTTCGTACTTTCTTCCGTCATCGTTGCAACCGCTCCCCATCGCCTCGCAAGTACCGCAATTCGCACCACTGTGAACAGCATCATGTTACATGCGCTTATTTACACCGGCAGTTCAGAGAGCTACATTTCAAAGACTGCGGTCGATGGGTACGGCTGGTACGTAGCCACATCACAACAAAGAACCTCCATGGCGTCCACCAGCTTATCAAGTCCTACTCACGGTCATTTATTCGTACCTACTCAATTCAAAGACAGTCCTTATGAAAGTATCAAGCTTTCTGTTCTGTCGGATTTATGCACCATGTTTTGCTTGGTCATGACTTTCTTCGATTAAATGTTTTGAAATTCTACTTTCTGGTTCTAAACCGATGTTTTCTCTCTGTGGCCTACTTGCGACTGAAAAAGAACTGCAATGCCTTTATGGTCATCTTTCTCCTGATTGCAGACCTGCCGTTACTAAATCGAGACGCCATTCTTCACAAGACAATATTAACAGAGTCTGAGATCCTAAACTTGTTATCTTCTGGTATTATCGAACCGTCGAAGTCCCCTGGAAGAGCCCAAGTTATTGTTCCGAATGAACGTCAAAACAGAATAGTAACTGACTATAGTCAGACAATTAACCGCTTCACACATTTAGACGCATATCCTCTTCCACGCGTAAACGAGTTAATATAAAACATCTCGCGCTATGACGTGTACAGCACACTCAATTTGAAGAGTGCCATGTACCAATAAAGGCAGGTGAAAGACGTCAAACCGCATTGGAAGATGGCGGCAAACCCTACCAGTTTTGACGTATCTCATTTGGTGTGACAAACAGAGCCACTTATTTCCAACGTGCGATTGATGAGATTATCACCAAGGAACGACCTCACGGTACGTTCGCTTAAGCGGACAACCCGGCCACCTGAGGCACCACAGAGGAGGAAAATGACCAGAATCCAGAAATCTTTCTAGCGGTTGTCAGGAGGTATGGCATCACGTCTAACGAATCCAAAACCATCATACGTCCGCGGCAGTTAGATCTTCTTGGGTCCAAAGTATCGAAAAATGTTATGGAACCTGATCCAGAGGGACTGAAACCTCTGGAAGTACTGCTTCCACCATAAAACACGAAGACACAAGAACTCGTAGTAGGCATGTTCGCATACTGCTCTCGGTGGATATCACATCTTTCTGGTAAAATCAGTTCACTGGTGCGAAACCGAACTTTTTTCTCTACCAGGCGACGTCCTGAAGTCATTCGAAAATCTGTCACTTCTGTTACCGTCGAACCTGTAGAAACTGATGTATCCGATATAGCCATTGCAGCCCCATTGAACCAGAATGGTCGACCAGTGCCATTCTCCTCCAGGACTCTGTGCCCAACAGAAAGGCGGCATTCTTCGATGGAAAAAGCTTATGCAATCGTAAGAGTTCTGAAGAAATGGAAACACTTTCTTGTGGGATCCATTTCAAGTTGGTGACTGATCAGGAATCTGTGCCGTTTGTGTTCGACAGTTCACCTAAAAGTAAAATAAAAGAAGGAAAATTTCAACGCTGGCAATTGGAAACTTTCCGGCTTCCTTTATGACATCGTGCATCTCCCCGGACAAGAAAACTGCGTCGTTGACACACCGTTTCGAGGCTTCTATGGATCCGTCTTCCATTCCAATCTAAGGGAACTCCACGAATCTCTTTGTCACCCGGGCGTAATGAGAATGACATTTTGTCAGGGTTCAGAACCTATTATTTTCAACTGAAGACGTGAAATCAGTCATTACCCAATGCCCCACATGTGCCGTAACCGAACCCCACTTTTACAGTCCACCACATATTCTCCTAACCAAAGCTACACAACCAGTTGAGCGATTAAGAATGGATTTTAAAGGACCCCCGGTATGACTCAAGGAATGAATTTCTCCTCACGACTGTTGATTAGTTTTATCGCTTTTCTTATGCTTATGCATGTTCAGACACATCCCTTACCATCGTAATCAGATGTTTGTGTGGTTTATTTTCTATTTTTTGGCATGCCTTCCTACATATAGTTTGGTCGTGGCTCCTCGTTCATGTCCGATGAGCTCAGAAACTTTCTTCACAATTAAGGCATTACCACTAATCACATTACTCCAGACAACCTTCAGTGTAATGGTTAAGCCGAACGCCTGAACGGTAACATTTGGAAGGCCATTAGCTTAGCACTCCGATCCCGAAATCTAGTCGTTCAGCAACCGGAAGTTGTCTTCCTCGATGCTCTGCACTTACTTCGTACCTTACCATACACGGCGACAAACTCCACTCCTAATGAATGTTCCAACGTAACCGGAAAGCTGCAGCTGGCACGTCACTGACCGGTTAATTGCTGAACTCCGATTGGGCACTCCTTCACAGAACCAACTTATCCTCCGAATTATATCCATTAGTCGAGGAAGTTAAACTTTTGTAGTGCAACCCCAAATATAACTGTAGTCGTTTTACTAACGGCTGAGAAGATACAGTATCTCTCAGACATCTACTACCAGCTACTGAAAGATCTATTGGAAACCAACCCCAAATATCAGAAAGTGAAACGGAACAAGGTCTGATTCGCGAATTTGTAAACGAGCCTCTCTCTGCTACATCAGGATCAGACCCATCTCTCAGTTCGGACGTTGCACAAATAATCGAAGATTCGACTCAAAAACCGTCACTGGATAAAATCCACAGGCTTCAACAAAGAGTTCGCCCTTGTTACCTGAGAAACTCAGAGGCATGAGTAATAAACCTTGCTGTGAACACGTTCCAACTCCTTTTTCTTGTGCAATATATTCAAGTCCATCATTTCATTGTGCGCAAAAGAAACACATCAACAGATTTATTCGCCACACTTGAAATCTTTATGGGTGGGGTGAGTGTGGTGAGGTTGAAACTGCTTTGTACATTTGCTCTTGCCCATTGCTTGTTATCATACATATCGGTGTTTAGTAACTCTTGCGTATTAATGTTCTAGCTATGGTTTTGCTACAAGTTGATTAAAGCCTAACTTCGGGTTATCTTCCTATCTATTAATCGAGACTTCTGCTAACAGTCATGTGTTTGTTGAGTATTAAAGTTATTCCACCCTCTCTGCACTCCCGTGCAAGCATGAAACAAAAAAATCTCACTACCACCGGGTGTTAGTGACGAGCAATGCAGTGTGCAATGAACCAAGCTTAACTTTCCCCTGAACGATAACGACGGTTACTCAGTCAACATCGGGCCTGAAAATGACCTGATTGGTAGGTGAATGAGTCATAAAAATCAACTGTTCTTCCACAAACACCCTAGGTGTGATGCACAACACTAGCCGTTACAATTGCAGACCACAAAGCCGCCTCCTGCATCTTGCACCGTACTGGGTATCACCCTTGCCACATCTGCCTCCTCTCGTTGGCCGATAGCCAATCGACCGGTCTTTGGCATAATCAACGTGGATGTCTTTTGATCCGAATGGATAGCTGTCGTGCAGTTCCACCTGCATAAGATGCGTAACAACAACATCTGAAAGACTATATAACCACTGATGAGGTCAGCGTCCGTAGTTTATCCTTGTTCTGAATCTGGATCAGAGAAGCACCTCGAAACACAATTGTAATGTGGCGGCATTGAACACGTTCTGAATTTCTCTCCGCAGTCGTCGGTTTGTGATTTCAGTCACTGTATCACCTTAAGATGGCGGTGGTGGTCGAGTGGTGTACAGCGTTTGCTTACCACCTCATAAGTCCAAGGTTCGAATCCCCACCGTCACCGGTTACTTTGGTGGTATACAGAAATCCACTGTTCCCGGGATCGTTACCTCACCTGATCTATTGGGACCTTATGTGGTTCTTCACCACTCCAATTCTCAGGATTCGGTTACCGGTTATCCCAATAGTGCACTGCACTCACGTGCAAGCTTGTTATAAAAAAATATTATGAAGATCTGCGTTTCTTACAGCTTATGAGGTGACCTGCGGCACTTCTGACGATATTTATTTTAGTAAACAGTTAACTTTGTGACGATTTACAAAAGGACGATAAGATGAGTATCAGTTTATCACTGGGAGGTTTGCGGAAGCTCTCGCTCCGATGCACATTTAACGTTCAGTTCCCATGTCAGAACTACGTACAGACAACGAGACGACGTGGCTACGCGATCACCACTAGGCTCACTCATTTCCGACACATCCCTTGCAAAGTAAGAAAGAACTAAGACGAAGTCCACAATTACCGAAACCCAACACTACTCTCGCTATGTGGACGGTATATTCTGTGTAGCATGTACTGCTTGTAAACTAGATTCCATGAAAACAGCATTTAACAGGGCAAACAAAGGACTACGCTTTGTAGTTGATATTTTCATTACATACTTGCGCATGAGGGCAGTGGAAGGGGCATATACCATAGCCACAAAGGTCCACTGCACTATTAGAGATAACCGACAATCAGACCCTGAAACTTGAAGTGACGAAGAACCATATAAGGCTCTAGTAGGTCAGGTGTGATAACGAGCCGGACAACAGAGGATTACTCTATACCACCAAAGTAACCGGTGACGGCGGGGATTCGAGCCTCTGACCTTCGAGGTGGCAATCGGACGCTCAAAAACAGCCCGACCAACAGCGGAAATCATCAATCAACTACCATTTCTAAATTCGACTTCTACGAGAATGGAAGATGGTCGGATCCAGCGAAACATGCACATAAAACAAAAATGGAGCGTCCTCTAGCGAAGCCGAGGCGATTGGAATATGGAAGCTGACCTTTGATCTTTGCTCCCAAAAGCGTTTGCTTCAGACACTTCAACTTCTATGGCCTAGGATTGATCGAAGCCGGAAGAATCGATCATCTTGTCACCCACAGGGAGTACGCTAGATAAACCAAGCGCATGACGAGGTCAACTTGACTGGGACAGGCCTTTGCCTATGATTAGTGTTTATTCCGTGTCTATCCGCATGATCTTTCGTCTAGTGTGAAGGAATCTTCATCCACTCCTGGGAACGAAGAATTTTACCTTTCCAGTGAGAAGATCGGGTAGAACGGAGTAACAGAGTCTTCCAGCAGCGCTACAGCAACCCTTGGGTATAGATATCGTATATACTATGTACTTCAGAGGAAAAAGAAAATGCTGTGACAGAACGGGTTATGAACTACGGCGACGCTAGCCCTGGGCATCGTTCACGCTTCCTCATTTCAACAAATTCCCCCTTCGTATCCAGTACCGTTTGAAAGAATGCGAGTGGTTTCTACAGTACGAAAGGCTGGACGTATTCAGGTGCCTTCAGAAAGGGCAAAACGGTGTAGTAAATCTGAGCTGATGTAACAGTAATCCTAAAAAATGATCGGTACAAGTTCGTCAGAACATGTTTTATTCAACTGTTGTGCTAAAAAACACGTACATATGAACACCGATGCTCGTTGCATTGCCAGTCTTTTGGACATGCGGGAATTATTTACTAACGCGAGCGTATGTGAGCAACACAGAGCAGAATCACTGAGACTGCTGAGAGATGGGAGTCTGAAAATGAAGTGCGACAGGAAATGATGAACACTAGTTGTACTGCTAAAGAAAGTTTATCAAAACACTGCTATCATTTAGTGTTGGTTGTAGCACAACACAGCCACGACACAAAAAGTCAAGCGTATACACATATTTTACACTCGTTTGCTAACAAGATTGGTGCTCATGCAACAACAACAGAAAAAAATTACAAAGTCCGGGAGGAGGTTTAGGAGTAAACATAAAGATTTCAACAAGTGAAGGCTTTTTTGTAGTTTTACCGTACATGTTTTGTAGTTTTTTGTCTGTTTTATAATTGTTTATGGGGAACGGGAATTCAACAGACAGGCCATACAGCGTTCGCGTCGCTGGATTTGGTTCCGAGCCATATCTCTCAGAGTCTCTAATCAACGACAATCCTCATCTCTTGGACCAGAATGCAGGTCGGAATAGACAGCACCAAAATAAACCAGTATGCAGAATCACGCCGTCATTCAGCTCACTGCAAGATATAACTTTGTAGCACCTTACGTGTATCACCATCCTGAATGTCGGGGTGAAAGTTATCAGGCCTGCAAGATGGTGTCAAAAGTTCGCTCTCTAGGAAGGTCGTGTTGTGTTGTCAATACGCACATCAAGGTCTCGTTTCATGCTGAACACTCACCAGCTGCTTATGCAACCTACTGCACTGATCAGATCGGCTGCCTAGTGACTTTCTGAACACAAGCCTTTCCACAAATCCAATATCATTCATATGGTAAAACAACTAAGAAATGAGAAAGCGAAAACATAAATTAAAGCTTTTGGCGATGTTTGCCTCAACCGTTGTACGAAGGCTGCTCACGAACCGAAATTCACTGATCCATACATGGTATCTCACTTTTAACGGCAATGTCACATTTAAGAGATCATCGCATGCTCAAACTGGTCCTTACTCCGGGTGATGCATCGACCGGAAAACGTCGAGATGATGAACACGACTGCTGACGGTCCGCGAAAGGTGAGACGTACCTCTAGAATCCAAAGAATATTCAAAATTTGGCTGGCACATTCGAAGTCTGGTGTTTGTTTACCGATACCACCTAATGCCTCAATATGTAAGCCATAACAGCAAAGCCGGGGTACAGCGGAAATGCCTACTATCAGTGGTCTGACACATGAACAGTTCATGCGGCTGCGGAACTGGACGGCCAGATTTACCTAATACCTGATGACACTGAACCGTAGTACCGCTAAAATGACGCTTCTAAATTATATATATATATATATATATATATATATATATATATATATATATATATATATATATATATATATATATATATATATATATATATATATCGGTTTACAAGAAACACGCGTTATAAGCTCAGCAGATAGGCATACAAAACAGTTCAATCACTGGCTGCAGGATGGACTCTGGGAATAAAACGAGTCGGTCAAATAGTATTGTGATCTGTTTGGATACAAAACTGGTTAACAAGGGAAATCATGTCAACGAGCTCCGGTGCCCATTTACCAGCTTCCAACAGCGATCGTATGCTCAAAGTTGTGACAGACGGTCACTACCGCGGTGCTTCGGAATCAAGTGCTCTTTTTGTATTAAACATATTAGACTATCAGGCCTCAGCGGAATAACTAGCGCATAAGAATCTTCCGCCAACATGACTACTTTTGTCACCGTCTTTTGGATAAGGTCATTTGAAGGTATACCTGGGTTACAATTAGAGGCAGCGTACGTACTGTCTCACTAACCGGGGTTAGCCGTCCACCGATGGCGCCAATAAGTTTGAACGGTCTTGGACTGTTACCTGAAGCAGCTGCTACTTCCATTTATTCGGATGCCTTGACCCACAAATTTTCGCAATCCTTCTTAAGACTTTTTGTAACTTACCTTTGTAGGTGTCTTCATATCTTATCCATCTCTTTACAGTTTGAGAGCTGACGGTTTTGCTCCATTAGACTCAGTGAATCTTCAGAAATCCTGTCTTTGGTAGACATCGGATCCAGTACCACAAGTGAAACCTGTCTCCATGTGCACTGCCTGCTGGATATGGGCCCACTGCTCATATATAACACTGTTCGTCGCAAATCCTGCTCATAACTGGTGCGAACTTCTGGATTACACAAACGCTGCACGACTAACCAGGTTTGCAGTTTGCGTCGATGGTCATGGAGCTGCAGCGACAATCACATTAAAACTAATGCATGGCCCAACTCTACGCACGTGGACGAGTAGGGTCCACAGCTCTGGACAGAAATGTGCCACCGGTACCTTACTGCTATAGACCAATCTGACTCAGAGCACGCCGAGATCACAAACAAATTGCGCTTAACACAACTATCCTTTCGAACGCCAACTAACTCCTGGAGTCTTACAGAACATATAGGACTATTAACCGCGATTCAGTTTAAAAGGGAAGCCTCAGCCTTGTCAATCAAGACTATTCCTACACCACGTTGACCCACAGCTATAGCTAGTTCGTCTCATGAAGTGCACACGAAATACATCGATGAGATACCAGGAGCACTTAGTTGAATCACATTGCTCGAATCCTGGATACGTGTTTCACTTAAACAGCAGACATCAATCTTCAGAAATCTATTGTGAGCGCTAGGCACGCCTGCTGACTGGGCTCCATGAGTTTACGCACGTTGAAGGAGCCGAGATTCAGAGGCTAACGAGGCTTGAGATTATGTGAGGTACCAGACAGAGGAGTATTATCGACACTATTTCACAGTGAATCGTTGCGAGTATCGGGAGTGTTGTCAGTGAGAACAGCATGGGTGGATAGAGGGGGCAAAGAATGGTGGTTGGGGAAAGAAGACAAAGGTTGAATAAAAGAGAGGGAACTTTGAGCAGTAGCCCGCTTATCACTAGCCACCTCACTCGATACAATGAGCAGCGCACTCCTGATTATCCTGCGCGACGACCGATGCAGTATGAAATTCTTTGTATTGATGCAGTTCATGAGAGTTGTTGTACGGGTACTTCTGGGGTGTCCAGCCAACAAGCAGGAGATTGACCAAGATACTTAATCAAAACTTTTAGTTCTAACAAGAACCTGCCCGCCAGGCAGTGGGGAATAGCTGAGTGGAAGCCCATTTGCTTGGATCGATTTCTCTTCCACTAATGTTACCTCCAACTTGGAGGACCGGAAGATTGAATTCGTCAGGCTCCTACCCATGTTCCTTCGACGTATGACTGAGTCTTCGATTTGAGGTAGGCCATCCCGTATGGCTCGTTGGGTCGCTAGGGCGGGCAAGCCGTCGTACCATGTGAACGTGCAGTTCCACTACGACAGAAAAAAATGAATCGCGAGTTTCGCGGTGCAAAACACTTCAGACAGAACGATGCACGATTAGCTAGGAGCGAAGCTTGCTTATAATATTTCACAACGTGCTTGTTACACATTCCTCTTGACTTGTATTAAATGACGGTTCGAACGATGATCATTGTCCATACAAAAGATGAAACGCTAGGCCAACGCAGATCAGCAGTAGACAAATCTGTCCTAAGCGGATCAGTTTGCATCGATAATTCGTTTAGATCCAACTAAAGCTGCTACGATAGGCCATACAGAACGAGTCCGGAAATTTCGTCGTAAATATAGGTTTGGTAAATTCTTTCCTGCTGACCTAACACGCAACAATACACTAAATGCACTGGTCATGATTTCTAATCTTATGAATTAACTCACTGTTACGCTGCACTGTAAACAGGAATTACCACTTTTGTGAATATTGAGAGAAGCAGATCCAAACTGAAGGACAAAAGACGCTGTTTAAAAAGAAGAAGCACTAAAGCATTTTCTTGGAAATTTTGGTTATCACAAAGAGCACGAAGTAAAATCTACTCAATAAATCCGGTGATATGTCACTCCGGTCGAATTCTAATTTTACTACTGGAACAGCCAGCAGTAGCCAAAACTAAGCTGACCACTATGAATAAAAGAAAAAAACCGTACGGCCAGAAACAGATAGTGTAAGGACGAAGATGTGCATTATTCACGATGTTACCACACACCAATTTATGGGCTTCATAGCAGCTGCAATTAAGTACAGGAATATATCTTTATTCAAACAGCACTACTTGGAACAGAATATCAAAATTCCGCAGCTCTCTGAGAAACAGTCACCGACATTTATCAACATGAAAGTGTGATATAGTTCACCGCGAACAAGAGAAGCGAATCAAAACTGACGGACTTTTTGAAGAAAACACAGTTACTGGTCCTTCCCTATTAACACTACGGCGAGAAATAAAGGTGTGACTCAGGTTCAAGACACGCGCCAGAAAATCTTCATTAAGACCGGGTTGAACGGATAATCTATTCAGGCTAATAACAAATAGCGCCTAACTGCACGATACCATTTTAACAACTAACACGGACTGATTAGCATACAAAAAGATACGTGACTTACAATTAGTGAAAATGAGATAGAATCAATTAGTGCGCGCCATTTTCGCCTGCTTTTTCTCCTCCAGTTCCTTCTTCTTGCGCTCCAAGAAGAGCTCGCGTTCACGCAAAAATTGCGCGTAGCCTGCGGGACTGTGATCTACCAACCCTTTATCCAACGATTCTTTCGATAAAACTTCAATGCCCAAACGATGAGCAATACCGATCATCATGGAACAGATTTTCTTGAGATCTGTAGTCTCCAGAGCCGCGTCTTGTTGCTTTAGTTGGGCAATGTGGTAAATATGCTTCAGTGTGACACGACCACAAACCTCAGTACCTGAGTGATGACAGTGTGTATAGAAGGGGCTGGCAGTAAAACGTGTCAGGACTTCTGAGATTGCAGGGCAAGGTTAGCAAAAATGAAGAGACATGTTTTCCGCACGGTTATTTTTTCGTTTTTTGTTCAGTTTACGTGGGATGTAATCGTTTTGGTTGCTACTTCTCAGCGGGGACCTTAATCGGAAATAACGAAAAGAGTGAGAGTACAACTGCAATGATACCATCAAGCCGATGAGGGAAGTTTCCGAATGGGGGAGCGCCACCGATTGCAATATCAAGCCATATCTTTCAGTGCATCCCTCACTGACTGGAGTAATCTTTTGGACTCCACCAAGGAAGCCTAACATGTTCTACATGATAAGTCCAATCGTTAGGCTCTTCACGGATTTGCCACTCTTACTCATCTTTCAAACACTACGCGATTCAGCACACTGCGCTTTGAGGAATCCTATCCGGGGACACCAGCAAAACATGTTCCATCCCATCCACCTAGGACTGCTGATCTTCTGTGTTTCATCTGAGGATTTGGTTCGTGCATCTTAAAAATGGAACAAGTTCTGAACCTAAGCAGGTTAGAATGGCTGGGACATGGGTTACGCGTGCCCACTGATAGACTTCCTCGGCGAACGATGTTTCTCGAGGCAGATGATAGTTGGAAGGTAGGTCAAGGTGTCCAGTCCATGACATGGCGAAAAGCCATGAAAACCTTGACAGTGGACTTGGCCAAGTAGAACGTGTTAGACTTCCAGGTTGGGGTTCACGAGACCCGCCTACCGCGCAGTTGAAAACGTCAAGTGATACGACTAGGTGTTGTGACCAGTAACAGTTTAATTCGTTCTCTTTCTCCGTTTTTATGGATACCGGTTCTTCTTCACTTTATGCTATTCTTTTTGCCCTTGACTCCATGATGCTGCAAGGTGGCAACCAAAACCGGACAGAAGTGCTAGGTCAATGGTTGAATGAACTAAACTGTATCTAAGGCCCTATTTCTAATCTTGGCATCGCTGATACGGTGTTTTGACCATATTTTAGCAACGGTTCTAAGAAATCGGTGTTCGAAAACTGAAAATAATTGTCCTCCACCCACTGTGGTCATATTTCTGAACCATATAGAAACGGCCTGACTGCTGCAGCATACATTCGACTCTTGATAGATAAAGGGATGTCACGTAGACGACACAGATGGCTCAGGTTAGAATGCTAGGCAAGCCCGTTTTTTACACGAAGACACTTTCCCTGTTATCCGACCTCTGGGTGAAATGCGGCTGCTTAGTTGACAGAACTTATCTACTTGGTCTATAGTCTACACAGACACCGAAAGATAGGTGCTGAACCAACCCAGCCCTTCAATGGCACCTTGCATTTTAAAGGTACAAAACGAATACCGAACATTGCTACGCAGTTGCTCAAACTGTCCAAAGGAGCTCACAACTTACGTGGGTCTCCACTTAAAAGAATCATGCCGTCCACATATTGAAGGTTTGACACTTTTCCACCAGGGAAAAGTTCAATACTACTATCCTCGTGTGACAATGAGGCGGTCTCTAGGATCATATCAATCACGAAGTTGAAAACAAAAGGGGAAAAGGGACAACCCTGAAGCACACTTCTCGCGGTAAACTCGGATGAAGGATCAATGTAAACCCCAACTCGGCTTTGCTTATTCATGTGAAGTTAAATTTCTCTGGTACACCGTTCAACAAGAAACAGCGCCGGAGAAATATTCGGTCGAATTAGTCGAACGCCGCTTTCAGATCAAAAGAAACAAATACGGTGAGCCTATAGATATGTCTATGTAAACTGTTTCTCTGCAGGTTTATTCGCTAAAGTGTCTTTTCCAGGGGCATAGCGACTAGAACAAAATGTTGTCTGTCAACTGGCTCAGGGAGACTAAAATTCATCGGGCCTCTGATTGTCGACCTTTCCTTTCATTACATGTTCGCGCTTCAGTGCAGTGGAAGGAGTATAAACCCCATAGCCACGAGGGCCCAGTGTACTACTAGGGGTAACCGGTAACCGAATCCTGAGACTTGGCGTGGTGAAGAACCGCATAAGATTCCAGTAGATCAGGACTATCGACCTGTGAGGCATGATTGCATCTCCGGCTTAAGGAAGTCATCCAGCGTAGCTCTTAGCGTCACAGAGGCACGCAAACAACCACACCGTGCCAAGACGCAGTGTTGTTGTGGTAAACTCGTCACAGGGTTTCACAAAAAGTAAGATTACAAGTAAAACGGAGTTGAAAAGTTAGATTTCACTCTGAAATCTTCCAGATTATTTAAGTCGATGCTGACAGACCAATACAATAGAAAGGGAGCATCTTCATAGACACAACGACCTGCTGTACATCGCGAAGGGCCGGAAACTATGACATTGGGACTTGCAGTGACGGAGGATTACTTGAAGTCCCAATTGTTTAGAGGTTTAGTAACCATCTGGGGGATGTGATACTTAGTCTTAAAATATGAAGATACCGGTTTATTCTTACCACCGCCATAAAGAATAGACACCTGTTGATACTGCAGACGATGGCTCTTTTAATCTCCGTCTGCATGGAGCACCGAAGCGGTATCAAACGTCATAGTTAAGGTGTTTAGCTCTATTTCAGTAAACGTACGCCCAATGGTATGCCACTGATATGCTAGCAGGTATTACCTAACCTGAAAAAAGAGCAAGCAAGCAGTTCGAAGAAAATACATTGACCCAAAACCAAGTAGACAGAAATAAAACATGAATGACGGTACAATGTGGTTAAATCATTCTGGGGTCCCAAATAACCAGCAGGTCGACCCCGTGAAGCCCAAACAGAAAGCGTAACACGTCCCACAAGACCAGGCTAATCAGATCAGCTTTAATGCATTTGCAACATGATGTAGAATGTCCATTCATACCCGTACCCTAACCGCTACCATCCCCGATGAGGTCAGGAAGATTAATCGATAACGTGTTCAGTACATATTCCGTTTTAATCGAGTGTCTGGAACAAAGATTGACGTCGTGTGAAAAAATACTAACTTTTGCATTTTGTTGATCCAATTGCACCTCCAGCTTTTAGTAAATCCGCAAAGAGAACGACACTCAAACGATAAGGTTATTCATATATTCTGTACTCCACAGTCATATGGCATTTAAGAGCTACAGCCTACACTCGGATCTCGGTGGCCACACACGAAATCACACAGAATTCACAGGTGGACGCGGCCAGAAAAGACTAAGCAAATCCCCGTATACGCGAAAACACATCACAGTGTGGAATGTGGCTTCCCCAAAAATGAAAACTGCCAACAAGAGTTAATAGGGTAGTCTTAGAGATAAAACACTGTGTTGAAGTAAAAAATGAACCGAGCAATCTAGACTGTGGGAGTGTAACCCCCACTTTAAACATTTTTCGACATCTGAAAGGGCGGCACCAACAAACTGTGCAGTCAAAGAAATTGAGGACCGACTTAAGCACAGCAAAAACGATGACAGTTCATTTGAGTGTGTTCCAAGATCGGCCGACAGCCGAATATAGAAGGATGATGGCAGACAAAACAAAAATTATGATTGCCGCGAATACGTTATGCGAGAAATTTAAGCCCATTACTCAGGAACAAAACGAAATAAGAAATGCTGAGTTCCGTCTTTCATTAGATTAGTTGTACCGTGCGTCAGTGCGATCCAACTAGAAATAAGAGGAGTTATCAGTACAAAGACGAGCCAATGGATAGATAAAAACTGCATTCAACATCATCATCGATCACGAAACCTTTGTTGGGTCAACAGAAAGTGAGGAAATTCCATTCACTTCAAACAACCAATAAACTTGTGCTAACATGCGGTCCAATTATTAGTGTCTCCTGATGGGTCACAAAAGGAGAACATAGTATGTAACCATGCATGTATAATACAGAGGATACAAATGAGTCGCCAACTATGGAAAAAACTGAGAGTGGTGAACATTTCAAATCCGGACCCAGGAAAATAAGACTTTCCTCGAAAACACACCTGGTTCCGAAGCACCCTTCTTCGCAGCAGCGGCCAGACGAAGTAAGTAGACTGAAGGGGGGTGAGTCATTTCCAGAATGTAGGACCGATCGGGCTAACAATCGGTTTTTGAACAGCTGAGAAGAGCTTACCTTAACGGTGATTGCGCATGGAATCGGTGTGCCTTCTTTTATGTCTTTTGTGCGTTCATTGAAATCCTTGCAAAAGTTTGCGATATTTACATTACGCTATTCAAAATCAACGTTAGATATAATGATCAAAATAAATCAAACTTTTCCCAATTGTGGACCGAGGGGAGGAGCAGGCTTCGCTTGTTGAGCTGGAATAGTGACTTTCAGGAATGGTGGGTGAACAACGTTATCCACAACTCCCTTGGATTTCCGTACAAGCTTCTGGACCGCTCTCGATGCCATAGCTGAAAATGTGAGAAGTGCATAATCATCCTCCAAACAAAGCTAATAGACTTCGAGGGTCGGAGAAAATCTCGAAAATTAAAATATGCTAAAAACGAAATACGCTTTTTAGCATTCAACTGAAGTATTTCTTCCATATCATCATTATCATCATCCTACTGCGTTAAACAGTAGGGAAAACCCCACTGACCACTGCCTTTCTCACCATGTTGCACGCTGAATTAGAAAGTATGAATATACAAGATAAACAGGGAGTGGACCTACATGGGTAGGAAAACGAAAGAATGCGCTAGTAGCCAACACACGGAATACACAGTCTAAATGTACAAACGTACATCGATCAGTCATTCTGATTTGACAGAAAGTGACAACACAATCGCCACTGCTCGCGGTTCGCAGCCATATCCTTCAGTGTATCCAGCCAACTGGTAGATGGATCTTTTGGACCCCAAGCACGAAGACGTGAAGCACCTACTATTCCTAAGTCTGCTGTACATTTCCTCATTTCCCGCTGCCACGTCATCTGTTGACCTCCATGTGTTCTCTTCCGCTCCCTAGGAGGAACGGATAATAGGACGCGATACGGTAGACGTGTGTTTGACATACGTAACACATGCCCCAACCAACGAAGTCTACTAAGTTGGATACGCTGTGACAAAACATTCTCCAAATTAGTAACCAATACTCGCTTTCTGACCTCATCATTACTTACTCGGCCATTCCACCCGATCCTAGCGATACTACGTAAACATCGATGGTCGAAAACCTCAAGATGACGAATATCTTCAGCACGCAGATTCCAAGTTTCGCAACCATACAACAAAACTGAACACACTGCAGCGCAGTATACACGACATTTCAACTTCAATGAAACATCCGATCGACGCAACAAGTGCTTCAGTCCAACGTACGCCGCTCGAGCCTTGGATGTACGCGTGCTCACCTCTACTACTGTGCACCCATCCGTCCTCAAGCTGCTGCCGAGATAGGTGAAGTGGTCAACAACTGACAGCACCTCCTCATCGAGCATCAAGCCCGTATTTGTTGACGTCGTCTTGTAACATCACCTTGCACGTTGAAGGTGCAAAGCGCATGTAAAATAGAGCCACAGCTCTTGCGAGATTATCACGCTGAGCATGTTCCGTGCATTCGAACAAGCAGACAACGTTGTCCGCGTAATCTGGGTCACATAGCTTTTCACTATTTCCTAGCTCGACGCCTATATCCTGAAGGTTTTACAGTGCACTCTATATTGTTTCGTCCATGACGAAGTTGAACAGGAATGGAGACATAGGACATCCCTGTCGAACACCGCTGGTCATTTCGAACCGACCGGATAGTACACCGTAAACTCTGACGCGGCCAGAAGTGTGAGAATACAATGATCTCAGTAAGTTCACGAACTTCTGGGGCATACCTTTTCGATGAAGAACACTGAAAAGCGCTGCTCGATCAACTGAATCGAAAGTGCCTTTTAAGTCTAAGGTAACCATTGTTGTCGGTCGGCGGTGGTGTGACGCGTTTCAAGTAGTCGGCGAAGAGTAAAAATCTGGTCGATGCATCCTCGACCTGAGCGGAATCCAGGCTGCAGCTCGCGGACATTCCTCTCGCGAGCCGGTGTAAGACGGTGCAGCAGAATCGAGGCTAACACTTTGGTGACTATCGGAATTAAGCTAATCCCACGATGATTACCACAGTCATTGCGTATTCCCTTCTTGAAGATGGGAACAATCAACGACCCACTCCATATTACCGGAATACGCTCCTCGTTCCAAATGTCACGGAGCAAGACAGTAAGTGATTTGACCAACGTCCCACCACCCAGTTTGAAAAGAACTGGGGGAAGTTCGTCGGGACCTGCCGCTTTCCCCCGCCTTAGTAATCGAATACATGACTCTACTTCTACTTCCGATGGGGGCTCAAGTGATACCACACAAGGAGTCGCAGTTGTTGGCACATGAGTAACTACACTAGCGTGCGGCCAGCTAAACTGTTCCTTGAAGTATTCGGCCCAACGGTCAAGCCTTTGCTGGTTGCTATGGCTGGGTTCTTCATTTCCATCGCAAATCGTTTCACTGACCTGGATGCGCCGTCCACCGGCGTCACGAATAAGTTTGAACAGTCTTTGACTGTTACCTGAAGCAGCTGCTATTTCCATTTCTTCGGCTACCTTGACCCATCAATTTTCGCGATCCTTCTTAAGGCTTTGCGTAACTTGCCTTTGCAGCTTTCTCCGCACCTTATTCATCTCCTTACGGTTCGAGAGCTGACGCTTTTGTTCCGTTATACTCAGCGACTCTTGCGAGATCCAGCGTCTTTGATGAACAACGGATCTAGGACCACAGGCAAAACCTGCTGCAACGTGCATCGCTTGTTTGATATGAGCCCAATGCTCATCTACATTACTGTTCGTCGATCCTAGCTCATGCGCTAACTTCTGCTCGTAACGGGTGCGTACTTCTGGATCACACAAACGTTGCACGGCTAATCGGGTTTGCGACGATGACCATGGAGCTGGAGAGATAACCGCATTAAAACTAATGCATGGCCCGACTCTACGTGCATGGACCAGTAAGATCTAGTTCTGAACAGAACTGCGCCATCGGTAGCTTACGGCGATATGATCAATTTGATTTGAAGTACACGTAGAGTTAGAGCGCCATATCGCTGTGCGACGCGAGCTGTGTCGGAAGTTGGTGCTAGACAAGAACAATTGATTGTCTGCCTAAACTGAAGAAGTCTATCCCCGTTATCTGTGCGCTCAACGGGTAAAGCACAGCGCCCACCTAAACAGGGTTCTGACACACTAAGTTTGCCAACTTGTGCATTGAAGTCACCAGCTCGTACTATTATGTCAGAACCCTAACTGCTGGGAATGAGTGTGGCGAGGGCATCATAGAACTCATCTTTCTGCAAGCCTGGACTGCAGTCCGTTGGGGGGTACGCCGAAGTCACAAACAAATTGCGCTTAACACAACTATCCTTTCGAACGCCAACTAACTCCTGGAGTCTTACAGAACATATAGGACTATTAACCGCGATCCAGTTTAAAAGGGAAGCCTCAGCCTTGTCAATCAAGACTATTCCTACACCACGTTGACCCACAGCTATAGCTAGTTCGTCTCATGAAGTGCACACGAAATACCTCGATGAGATACCAGGAGCACTTAGTTGAATCACATTGCTCGAATCATCATCATCATCATCGTACAGCGTTAAACAGTAGGGCAAGCCCTACTGACCACTGCCTTTCTCATCATGTTGCACGTTGAATTAAAAAGTATGAATATACAAGATAAACAGGGAGTGGACCTACATGGGTGGGAAAAGAAAAGAATGCCCTAGTAGCCAACACACGGAATACACAGTCTAAATGTACAAACGTACATCGATCAAACCTTCTGATTCGATAGAAAGTGACAACACGATCTCCACTGTTCACGGTTCGCAGCCATATCCTTCAGTGTCTCCAGCCAACTGGTAGACGGATCTTTTGGACCCCAACCACGAAGACGTGAAGCACCTACTTTTCCTAAGTCTGCTGTACATTTTCTCATTCCTCGCTGCCACGTCATCTGTTGACCTCCACGTGGTCTCTTCCACTCCCTAGGAGGGGCGGAGAATAGGACACGGTACGGTAGACGTGTGTTTGACATACGTAACACGTGTCCCAACCAACGAAGTCTACTAAGCTGGATACGCTGTGACAAAACGTTCTCTGAATTAGTACCCAATACTTGCTTTCTTACCTCATCGTTGCTTACTCGGCTATTCCACCCAATCCTAGCGATACTACGTAAACATCGATGGTCGAAAACCTCAAGACGACGAATATCTTCAGCACGCAGACTCCAAGTTTCGCAACCGTACAACAAAACTGAACGCACAGTGGCACAGTATACACGACCTTTCAACTTCAGTGAAATATCGGATCGGCGCCACAAGTGCTTCAGTCCAGCGTACGCCGCTCGAGCTTTGGATATCCGCGTACTCACCTCTACTACTGTGCTCCCATCCGTCGTCACGCAGCTACCGAGGTAGGTGAAGTGGTCGACAACTGACAGCACCTCCCCATCGAGCATCAAGCTCGGAATCGTTGACGTCCAGTCTTGTAACATCACTTCACACTTTGAAGGTGCAAAGCGCATGCCGAATGAAGCTACAGCTCTTGCGAGATTATCTAGTGCACGCTGAGCATGCTCCGTGCATTCGAACAAGCAGACAACGTCGTCTGCGTAATCTAAGTCACATAGCTTTTCACTATCTCCTAGTTCGACCCCTACATCCTGAAGATTTTGCAGCGCACTCTCCATTATTTCGTCCATGACGAAGTTAAAAAGGAATGGAGACATAGGACATCCCTGTCGAACACCGCTGGTCGTTTCGAACCCAACGGATAGTTCGCCGTAAACCCTTACGCGGCCAGAAGTATGAGAATACAATGATCTCATTAGGTTCACGAACTTCTGGGGCATACCTTTTCGATGAAGAGTGCTGAAAAGCGATGTTCGATCAACTGAATCGAAGGCGCCTTTCAGGTCTAAGAAAAGCATTATCGTTGGTCGGCGGTGCGTGTGACGCGTTTCAAGTAGTCGGCGAAGAGTAAAAATCTGGTCGGTGCATCCTCGACCTGGGCGGAATCCAGCCTGCTGTTCGCGGACATTCCTCTCGCGAGCCGGTGTAAGACGGTGCAGCAAAATCGAAGCTAATACTTTGGTGACTATCGGAATTAAGCTAATCCCACGATGATTACCGCAGTCATTGCGTATTCCCTTCTTGAAGATGGGAACAATCAATGACTCGCTCCATATTAACGGAATACGCTCCTCCTTCCAAATGTCACGGAGCAAGGCGGTTAGTGATTTTATCAATGCCTCACCACCCAGTTTGAAAAGAACTGGGGGAAGTTCGTCGGGACCTGCCGCTTTCCCCCGCCTTAGTAATCGAATACATGACTCTACTTCTACTTCTGATGGGGGCTCAAGTGATACCACCCAAGGAGTCACAGTTGTTGACACGGGAGTAACTACACTAGCGTGCGGCCAGCTAAACTGTTCCTTGAAGTACTCGGCCCATCGGTCAAGCCTTTGCTGTTTGTTATGGATGGGTTCTCCATTCCTATTGCAAATCGCTTCACTGACCTGAGTTCGCCGTCCACTGGTGTCACGAATAAGTTTGAACAGTCTTTGACTGTTACCTGAAGCAGCTGCCACTTCCATTTCTTCGGCTACATTGACCCACCAATTTTCGCGATCCTTCTTAAGGCTTCGCGTAACTTGTCTTTGCAGTTTTCTCCGCATCTTATTCATCTCTTTACGGTTCGAAAGCTGACGCTTTTGCTCCATTATACTCAGCGACTCTTGCGAGATCCAGTGTCTGTGATGGACAACGGATCCAGGACCACAGGCAAAACCTGCTGCAACGTGCATCGCCTGTTTGATATGAGACCAATGCTCATCTACATTACTGTTCTCCGTGGATCCTAGCTCATGTGCTAACTTCTGCTCATAACGGGTGCAAACGTCTGGATCACACAAACGTTGCACGGCTAATCCGGTTTGCGGTTTGCGACGATGGCCATGGAGCTGGAGAGATAATCGCATTAAAACTAATGCATGGTCCGACTCTACGTACGTGGACCAGTAAGATCTACAGTTCTGAACAGAACTGCGCCATCGGTAGCTTACGGCGATATGGTCAATTTGACTAAAAGTACCTGTAGAGTTAGAGCGCCATGTCGCTGTGCGACGCGAGCTGTGTCGGAAATTGGTGCTAGACAAGAACAATCGATTGTCTGCACAAAATTGGAGAAGCCTATCCCCGTTATCTGTGCGCTCAGCGGGTAAAGCACAACGCCCACCTAAACAGGCTTCTGACACACTGAGTTTGCCAACTTGTGCATTGAAGTCACCAGCTAGCACTACAATGTCGGAACCTTTACTGCTGCGAACGAGAGTGGCGAGGGCATCATAGAACTCATCTTTCTGCAAGTCTGAGCTGCAGTCCGTTGGGGCGTACGCCGAGATCACAAACAAGTTGCGTTTAACACAACTATCCTTTCGAACGCCGACGGACCCTTGGAGTCTCACAGCACATAAACGACTGTTAACAGGGATCCAGTCTAACAGGGCAGCCTCAGCCTTGTCAGTCAAGACAATTCCTACACCACGTTGACCCACAGCTCTGGCTGCTTCGTCTCCTGAGGTGCGCAGAATATACCTCGATGAGATACCTGGAGCAGTTAGTTGAATCACACTGCTCGAATCCTGGATACGTGTTTCACTTAAACAGCAGACATCAATCTTCAGAAATCTATTGTGAGCGTTAGGCACGCCTGCTGACTGGGCTCCATGAGTTTACGCACGTTGAAGGAGCCGAGATTCAGAGGCTAACGAGGCTTGAGATTATGTGAGGTACCAGACAGAGGAGTATTATCGACACTATTTCACAGTGAATCGTTGCGAGTATCGGGAGTGTTGTCAGTGAGAACAGCATGGGTGGATAAAGGGGGCAAAAAATGGTGGTTGGGGGAAGAAGACAAAGGTTGAATAAAAGAGAGGGAACTTTGAGCAGTAGCCCACTTATCACTAGCCACCTCACTCGATACAATGAGCAGCGCACTCCTGATTATCCTGCGCGACGACCGATGTAATATGAAATTCTTTGTATTGATGCAGTTCATGGGGGGTGTCCAGCCACAAAGCAGGAGAACGATTGGGGTCCTCATCCAAAGTCTTTAGTTCTAACAAGAACCTATCCGTAAGGCAGCGGGGATTAGCTGAGTGGAAGCCCATTTGCTTGGATCAATTTCTCTTCCACTGATTTTTCCGATTGATTTGCCAGCTCAAATCAACCCCAAACCTGGAGGACTAGGAGACTGGACTTTGTCTGGCCTCTACCCATTGACCTGTCAGGCATGATTGCATGTCCGGCTTAAAGAAGCCATCCTGTATAGCTCTTTGGGTCATAAAGGCGCGCAAGCCATCACACAACGTCAATGTGCAGTCTCGTCGTGATTGTACAGACAGTGCCCCATCACCCAGCACCCCACTGCCTAGTGACCCCACAGAACTGTTAGAACGACAACAGAGAGCACGTCCATACAGCTTACGAAATCGAGAGGCCTAGACAAACAATTTGATAAACATTTCAAATCTTGCTATGAAAGAAACTTCTCGTAAACCCCAATTTTCCGGCCGGGGTGAATGTCGTGTAATTTTCCTTGTTTGTTTACCTTGTTTCGTTAACGTATCTTACATCGTACCAATTTTTACTTCACACCATGTACCTTCATTATTAGTCAAGTAGAGCGCAACATTCCTGTCACCGAATCTCGTCCTCTCTGATGGAGCTATCACCGTCGGTTGCGAACCGTACGTATCACTTAGGACCAGACTAATTACACCATGACCAGAACATTCAGTGCTAAACCCTCAT
The DNA here is from genome assembly GCA_948099385.1 of Fasciola hepatica. Lineage (NCBI taxonomy): Eukaryota > Metazoa > Platyhelminthes > Trematoda > Plagiorchiida > Fasciolidae > Fasciola > Fasciola hepatica. The sequence goes on from CANUEZ040000047.1 coordinate 27,837,549, forward strand.
TATTCAACGCTCGCAACCGCTGTCTCAAAATGGAACGCGGACGATCCCGTGACGTATGCTGGGATTGCCAATCGTGCCCGTGGCAGTTTGCAATTCCGATCACTGACAGAAGACTAATTTCGATGCCCGGTTTTTATCTGTCGCCGTTGGTCTGCCAATCACTCTGATTTGTGAATTTGACTTTTGACCAAAACCGACCAACAGCCAAATACCACACCGGAAGAACTCGCTGAATAGGGCGAGCGACTCATTAGTTTGAAACAGGATGAGGCAATGATCCAACGTTCAGATCCGCCAATAAGGAAACCATTTGCATCTACCCACTGTGGCCCAATTAAAATGCCCTCTCCGTGCAGACAATGCGACGTGTGCCGTTTCCATAGATTCTGTTCATTCGCTGTCGTCAATTCGTACACCAGAATGGTTTTTGCCAACGTGGAGGATTCCAAAGGAAACGAATGTTCAACCCACTCAGACCACGTGTTAATGCTGACCAGTTGTCCGTCCACTCCCACGGGTTAGTCATAATGTAGCGGCTGCAGTTAGATAGACGTCGAAAGTTTTTTTATTGTTCAGAATAATGATCATTGTGCACACTCCCAAGTAGACACTGCTTCCGACATTTCTATCAAATTGGGAGATACATAGGCAAAAATCGGCCGGCCAGAAGTCCAACCTGTTTCACAGACTGAAACTAGTGCTTGCCGCGGCTCACTAAAGCTTACCGGCCAACTTGGGTGTAGCAAGACTTTTCATGACAATACAGTTTTCGCGACCTATTTCGTCACCAAATCCGACATAAACCAACTAAGAGCACATTGGATTGACGAGCTCAATCTAAATGACCATTCTATCAACTATTTTTGCAGCAAAATCTAAGCGACGTCTGGAGCTACGTCGACAGATTAATTGATCCAACAATTCGCCTTGTTTTTCAACCAGGCATAGGCCTGTGTCCACCATTCCAAGCTACGCTACAGCCTAAACCGCTGTTTCGTCCCAAACGCCGTGCTGTATGCAGCTCAACCACTGGTGAATCAAGAACTTAAACGCTTTGAGGACCTTTAAGTAATGACTCCAGTCACGTTTTTAGGATGGGCCGCAATAATCGTTGTAGTGAAAAAACCAAACGGAGCCATAAGACTTTGCGCTGACTTTTCTACAGGCCATAACGCCGCCCCAGACTCCGATTGTTATTCCCCATTTGTTTCAGAGGACATTTTTACAATGCTGAACGGTGTTATCTGCTTTGCAAGGCTGAACTCAGCTAAGGCCTATTTTTAAATTGAAGTTACACTCCAGTTTTGACACCTGCTAACAATTAACACTCACTGTGACTTGTACTAATTCATGCGCTGATGCATCCTCGACGTGGGCGAAATCTGGAATGCTGTTCGCGGGCGTTCCTCCTGCGAACTGGCGCAAGACGGTGCAGCAAAATCGACGCTAATACCTCGGCGACTATCGGAATTAGGCTGATCCGACGATGGTTATTAGTTATTGCGTATTCACTCCTCGAAAATAGGCATAATCAATGACTCGCCCCATTATCGCGGAATACGGCTTCCTGTTCCAAATGTCATGGACCAAGGTGGTAAGTGGTTTTATCAACAGACCACCGCCCATTATGAAAAGAACTAAAGAGAGCCTGACGAAACCGGCCGCTTCTTCACACTTCGGTATATGAATGCATGATTCCACTTCTACTTCCGATGGGAACTCAGTTTATAGTACCAAGGAGTCGTAGTTGTTGACGTCCGAGTAACTACATAAACGCGCGGCCAGCTAAACTGCTCCTTGGAGTATTTGCATCAACGGTCAAGCCTCTGCCGTGTCCTATGAATAGGCTCTCCATTTCTATCGCACACTGTTCTGCGGACCGGGGTTCGCCGTCCACCGATGTCGCCAATAAGTTTGAACAGTCTTGGACTGTTACCTGAAGCAGCTGCTACTTCCATTTATTCGGATACCTTATCCATCTCTTTACAGTTTGAGAGCTGACGGTTTTGCTCCATTAGACTCAGTGAATCTTCAGAAATCCTATGTCTTTGGTAGACATCGGATCCAGTACCACAAGTGAAACCTGTCTCCATGTGCACTGCCTGCTGGATATGGGCCCACTGCTCATATATATCACTGTTCGTCGCAAATCCTGCTCATAACTGGTGCGAACTTCTGGATTACACAAACGCTGCACGACTAACCAGGTTTGCAGTTTGCGTCGATGGTCATGGAGCTGCAGCGACAATCACATTAAAACTAATGCATGGCCCAACTCTACGCACGTGGACGAGTACGGTCCACAGCTCTGGACAGAAATGTGCCACCGGTACCTTACTGCTATAGATCAACCTGACTCAGAGTACCTGTAAAAGCAAAGCGCCATGTCGCCGTGTGACGCCAGCCGTATTGGAAATTCGTACTAGAAAGGAATAACCGGTTGTCTCCACAAAACTGGAAAGGCCTAACCCCGTTATCTGTGTACTGAGCGCATAAAGCACAAAGCCCATCTAAACAAGCTTCTGACACACTAAGTTTGCCAACTTCTGTAGTAAAATCACCAGCTAGCACTACAATGTCAGAGCCTTTGTTCCTACGAACGAGAGTGGTGGGTTTACCGTAGGACTCATACCTCTCCGTGTCTAAGCTGCAGTCCGTTGGGGCGTACGCCGAGATCACAAACAAATTGCGCTTAACACAACTATCCTTTCGAACGCCAACTAACTCCTGGAGTCTTACAGAACATATAGGACTATTAACCGCGATTCAGTTTAAAAGGGAAGCCTCAGCCTTGTCAATCAAGACTATTCCTACACCACGTTGACCCACAGCTATAGCTAGTTCGTCTCATGAAGTGCACACGAAATACCTCGATGAGATACCAGGAGCACTTAGTTGAATCACACTGCTCGAATCCTGGATACGTGTTTCACTTAGGCAGCAGACATCAGTCTTCAAAGAATCTAATGTGAGGGCTAGGCACGCCTGCTGACTGGGTTCCATGAGTTTACGCACGTTGAAGGAGCCGAGATTCAGAGGCTAACGAGGCTTGAAATTATGTGAGGTACCAGACAGAGGAGTATTATTGACACTATTTCACAGTGAATCGTTGCGAGTATCGGGAGTGTTGTCAGTGAGAACAGCATGGGTGGATAGAGGGGGCAAAGAATGGTGGTTGGGGAAAGAAGACAAAGGTTGAATAAAAGAGAGGGAACTTTGAGCAGTAGCCCGCTTATCACTAGCCACCTCACTCGATACAATGAGCAGCGCACTCCTGATTATCCTGCGCGACGACCGATGTAATATGAAATTCTTTGTATTGATGCAGTTCATGGGGGGTGTCCAGCCACAAAGCAGGAGAACGATTGGGGTCCTCATCCAAAGTCTTTAGTTCTAACAAGAACCTATCCGTAAGGCAGCGGGGATTAGCTGAGTGGAAGCCCATTTGCTTGGATCAATTTTTCTTCCACTAATGTTACCGACTCAATTGCGAACTGAATTTGGCCTACAACTTAGAGGACCAGAAGATTGAACTAGTCTGGCCTCTACCCATTGACCTGTCAGGCATGATTGCATGTCCGGCTTAAAGAAGTCATCTTGTATAGCTCTTTGGGCCATCGAGACGCGCAAGCCATCACACCAGGCCAAGGTGCAGTCTCGTCGTGATGCACAAGTCTCCCCGGGTGGTTCGGTTGAATCACAGTAAGTGAGCACATTCGTAGAAATACCTCTTACAAGGCGGTCAGAATGTGATAGCATATTTGTGAAATCACTTCGAGGTTAAAGGCCGCACTTTTGAGGTAATGGTCCGTAAATACTGACTTCCTTAATCTTAATTTCGACTGGCGCGGGAAAAACCTAACTGCTATTGTCATTATTAGTAGCCCAAATAGAGATACCAAACTCCCGGAGGTTGCCCGTATATGAACAGTCCCAACACCAGAAAACGAACATCGCCAAACTTACTTCTGTGGGGGAATGAGCCAAGCACGTTGCTGACAGACGGCCGGGTTCAATGAAGCAGACAGCACGTGATCGGCTGACCAGAATCGTCGACAAGATGAGAGCCAGTGAGGCGATCCATGGATCAGTCAGCGGTTAACAATCGACCAGAGCCGAATAAACCAATCCGGGCGCAGCCAGATAAACCAGCCAGACGGACCATTTAGGTCTATCAGTAGACCAATAAGCTTTAATGCACGGTTTTGTTTATGACAAGCGCATATCTTATATAAACAATGTATTCTATACCAACAGAATGGAAATGATTTTGAGGCAGAATGGAGTTCCCATTAGGGTTAGTGGGACGGTACAAAACACTTTGAACTGAGCAAACCGGTCAAGAGAAGAGCGCGCTGTTGTCCCACACTTGGAGCAAAACGAATCCAACAGATCAAATCCTGGAACCAAGATGTCGACTCGAACAACTGATTCAGCTAATCCTTGTAGAGGACAAATCAAGTAAAAGGCTTCTCACAATACGATCCTTTGTGTTGCAGATGCTGAGAGACCACTAACCACATGAGGAAAAGATTTGTTCATGCACAGTCCCACGCGGATGCTTGTGAACGCGGCTCGGACATGTTATGTACGAGCAATGCTGCTGTGCCCTGATACAGAGGTGAAATCTGTGGATGATTTTGTATCATTCAGTGTAATCGATTCATCCAAGGCCCGTAATTGACGTATGTCCAATGGAACAGGTGTGCGTTGACATGGTTCGCAACTCAGAGTCAACTTTTCAAATGGGTAGGCCGGAAACTGCACAGCGGTGAATTATGAGATCAGCAGTGGTAGCCCTCTGGTTTTCTGTAAGAGTGACAGTCCCATCTTGGTGGCTCATAGACAAAGTGAATCAGAGGCACACAAACTGTTTGATTTGCTTTGTTCTACAACGCTGGGCTACGATGTTATTGGGCTATGATTTCGAAATACAATTCCGGAAAACAGCGGACTTTGGTTAAGCAGGCGGCCCATCATCCCCAACAACGAATCATCATGCGGACGATTCAATTCAATTCGGTTCCAGGACTTGACGGCGGGATGCCTGAACGTCCAGATTCTTGCACTAGTGAGCTCCTTGGATCCTCCGGTGCTTCGACAATTGGAAGAGACCACTCTTCTTCAATACTTGGTTACAATCAGGGAGGGTTCAGGTTAGATCTCCAACCCTCTTTCTCCTCAACAACTGTTCGCATCACAGCTGTTAGTCACACACACCGCACGGTCAATCTCCCCGGTAATAAGGATAGTATAGTAGGTGGTGGTAGGTACTAGATAAGGGTTCCACGAGGATTGAAGTGAAAGGAACTAATCAGCTGTCTGCAAAAGCGGTAGTAGACTCCCGGTCATATTTCTCCAGTCATTCACACCTTATCTAACCTCCTTCTGAACTCAGCCACTGTGTTCGCGCTTATCACATCCCCTGGCAGCCTAGTAGTCATTAGCGACCCTAACCGCAAAACACTGACTTGATTTGAGTCAGCGTTTTCTCTTTCTTAATTGTCAGTACATGCCCTCTTAGGCAGCCATTCCCTCGCAGCTCAAATAAGACCCCTATGTGACCTCGTGCTTCTGAGTCCTTTTAGTATTTTGAAGGCCACTATGGGGTCACCTCGTCCTCTTCTTCTTTCTAGAGAAAATAACCCTAGTAGCTCCAACCATCGCGTGAATCGTTGTTGTAGCTGCTCAAGAGCCTTGGTGTCCCTCACCAAATATGGCCTCCACGCTTGGCAGAGTTTTTTAGATGAGATCTCAGAAAAGCCTTGTACAATGGGCAATAAGGCCTTTGGCTTCCTAGAGCTGACCGCCCTCCCTAACTGGTGCAGGGTTCTACGTGCTTTCTGCATTACTTTCTGGCACCGGTGACTTGGCTTAAGGTCAGCGCTTACCAACAGCCTTAGGTCCCGAGCTTCTAAGGCCCTCCATATATCGTGTGGGCCGTGGTCCTTCCTCCATGATGAGATGTTGGCATTTAATCACACTGAGGGAAAGATCCCTGTCTAGATCACGCTGAACAGCCGCGTCAACTGGTGCTCCTACCACCCTAAAGTCATCCGCGAACGAGAAGCACGGGTTTTCCAACCCGTCTGCCAGATCGTTATTCTACATCAGGAACAACAGGGGTCCCAGGACAGACCCTTGCGGAACGGCACTATACAGTCTCCCACTGTCCGATAAGCAGTCTTCCACTCTCACTCGGAAAACTCTCTCCTTTAGGCTTTGTGCAATCCACTTCCTTATTTTCGCCGTAAGTCGAAACGATTCCACCTTCGCTTCGGGCAGTCTGTGGTTAACCGAATCAAAGGTCTTTTGCAAATACAGATAGCAGACTTCCACCCGTTCTCCTCGATCCGCTCGACCGGTCACCTTATCCAAGAAATGTATTAGGTCGGAGAGAAAAGAGCGCCTGTGCCAGAACTCATGCTGGTTGGCAGTCACCAACTTGTTCCTCTCTAAATGCCTCACTATTCCATCTCGTAGTATTCTCTCGGAAGTTTTAAGCACCACTGACGTCAAGTTCATCGGCCCGTCACTGATACATTTGTCTCTGTCTCCACCTTTATGAACGGGTGTGACGATCGATACAAGTCAGTCTTTAGGTAGCACACTCTTCTCTAGTGATGCGTTAAACAGATTAGCTAGTGGCTCAGCCAGGATGAATGCTAGTGACTTCAGTATTGCTGGCTGGATGTCATCTGGCCCCGCAGCCTTGGATACGTCTAGCTGCTTCAGGCTGTTTAACATCTATCCTGCGTTAATTTCTTCGTCCTCCATTTCCGAGACTTCATTTACCCTGGTCACAGGTAGCCCCTGGATCGTGGTCCTGTCTATTTACCTGGTGAAAGGATTCCAACAGGATCTTTGATTTTTCCTGCCTACTTGTTGCCCGCACCCCCTGTGAGTTCCTGACCCCGCCTACGGCTTTGCTCAGTGTTGCCTTAAGTTGAACGCAGTTGTAGTATGCTTTCGGACTACTTTTGGCGTTCCGCGCAACACTTTCCTGGTAGTTGGTCCTGCGTTGTTTCTGTATCTGAGAGTCTAGTTCTCGCTGCTTTGAACTGTAGGAAGGCCCGGTAGCCGCCGATGCTTCTGTACTTTTTCAATGCTCTTTGCTTCTGTTTTAGGGCCTTTCTCACTCGGCTCGTCCACCACGGTGGCACTCTCGTTTGACTCCATTAAGTGGTGCCATGACCTCTGGTATTTCCAGCAGTCTGCTCTTGATCCAACTCCATTGTTCATTTTTTACTGCATGCTTGCGCATGGCCATCACGACGAGACTGCACCTTGGCCCCTATGACCCAAAGAGCTATACAGGATGGCTTCTTTAAGCCGGACATGCAATCATGCCTGACAGGTCAATGGGTAGAGGCCAGACAAAGTCCAGTCTCCTAGTCCTCCAGGTTTGGGGTTGATTTGAGCTGGCAAATCAATCGGAAAAATCAGTGGAAGAGAAATTGATCCAAGCAAATGGGCTTCCACTCAGCTAATCCCCGCTGCCTTACGGATAGGTTCTTGTTAGAACTAAAAACTTTGGATGAGGACCCCAATCGTTCTCCTGCTTTGTGGCTGGACACCCCCATGAACTGCATCAATACAAAGAATTTCATATTACATCGGTCGTCGCGCAGGATAATCAGGACCGCGCTGCCCATTGCATCGAGCGGGGTGGGTAGTGATAAGTGTGCTACTGCTCTGAGTTCCCTCTCTGTTATTCAACTTTTGTCTTCTGTCCCTAACCATCCCTCTTTGCCCCATCTATCCACCCATGCTGTTCTCACTGACAACACTCCCGATACTCGCAACGATTCACTGTGAAATAGTGTCGATAATACTCCTCTGTCTGGTACCTCACATAATCTCAAGCCTCGTTAGCCTCTGAATCTCGGCTCCTTCAACGTGCGTAAACTCATGGAGCCCAGTCAGCAGGCGTGCCTAGCCCTCACATTAGATTCTTTGAAGACTGATGTCTGCTGCCTAAGTGAAACACGTATCCAGGATTCGAGCAATGTGATTCAACTAAGTGCTCCTGGAATCTCATCGAAGTATTGCCTGCGCACCTCAGGAGACGAACTAGCGATAGCTGTGGGTCAACGTGGTGTAGGAATTGTCTTGACTGACAAGGCTGAGGCTGCCCTTTTAGACTGGATCCCTGTTAACAGTCGTTTATGTGCTGTGAGACTCCAAGGCTCAGTTGGCGTTCGAAAGGATAGTTGTGTTAAGCGCAATTTGTTTGTGATCTCGGCGTACGCCCCAACGGACTGCAGTCCAGGCTTGCAGAAAGATGAGTTCTATGATGCCCTCGCCACACTCATTCCCAGCAGTGAGGGTTCTGACATAATAGTACGAGCTGGTGACTTCAATGCACAAGTTGGCAAACTTAGTGTGTCAGAACCCTGTTTAGGTGGGCGCTGTGCTTTACCCGTTGAGCGCACAGATAACGGGGATAGACTTCTTCAGTTTTGTGCAGACAATCAATTGTTCTTGTCTAGCACCAACTTCCGACACAGCTCGCGTCGCACAGCGACATGGCGCCTGACGACGGATGGGTGCACAGTAGTAGAGGTGAGCACGCGTACATCCAAGGCTCGAGCGGCGTACGTTGGACTGAAGCACTTGTTGCGTCGATCGGATGTTTCATTGAAGTTGAAATGTCGTGTATACTGCGCTGCAGTGTGTTCAGTTTTGTTGTATGGTTGCGAAACTTGGAATCTGCGTGCTGAAGATATTCGTCGTCTTGAGGTTTTCGACCATCGATGTTTACGTAGTATCGCTAGGATCGGGTGGAATAGCCGAGTAAGTAATGATGAGGTCAGAAAACGAGTATTGGGTACTAATTCAGAGAACGTTCTGTCACAGCGTATCCAGCTTAGTAGACTTTGTTGGTTGGGGCATGTGTTACGTATGTCAAACACACGTCTACCGTATCGCGTCCTATTCTCCGTTCCTCCTAGGGAGCGGAAGAGAACACATGGAGGTCAACAGATGACGTGGCAGCGGGGAATGAGGAAATGTACAGCAGACTTAGGAATAGTAGGTGATTCACATCTTCGTGCTTGGGGTCCAAAAGATCCATCTACCAGTTGGCTGGATACACTGAAGGATATGGCTGCGAACCGCGAGCAGTGGCGATTGTGTTGTCACTTTCTGTCAAATCAGAATGACTGATCGATGTACGTTTGTACATTTAGACTGTGTATTCCGTGTGTTGGCTACTAGCGCATTCTTTCGTTTTCCCACCCATGTAGGTCCACTCCCTGTTTATCTTGTATATTCATACTTTCTAATTCAGCGTGCAACATGGTGAGAAAAGCAGTGGTCAGTGGGGCTTGCCCTACTGTTTAACGCTGTACGATGATGATGATGATGCATGAGTGTAGTGGAAGGGGCAATCATCCCTTGGCCACGAAGGCCCGCTGCACTACTGAGGATAACCGGCAACCGGATCCTGAGATTTACAGTGGTGAAGAACCCCATAAGCTCCCAATAGGTCAGATTCTACGTTGTCGTCATCGCTCACCATATATCAATCTATCCGGAGGCTCAGTTCTACCTAGCTATTCTCGTCTATCTTTGAGAAGTCCCTCCTGAATTTATCAGGCCCACTTTTCCCTTTAAGTTTGGCCTAAACTGGAGTACGCCATGATCACTCTTATCTATGGGTTCCCCAACTTCTAGGTTCTAGGTCATTTGGGGCTCTGGTCATCACCAGGTCAAGAATTGACAGTGACTGACCGAACCGACATCTTGTCACTTGATTAACGTGTTGGAAAAGAGTTTTCCTGTGAATTAGGTGGAGTAAGCTCTCCAAATGTGCCCCATGGAGCGGTTTCTGAAGTCCAATCTACTTCGGGCGCGTTAAAATCACCCATAATAAGTAACTTCTGTCCGGCATTGGCAACCGCAGTGAGGAAATCAAGCAGATTGCTGTCCTCAGCACCTTCCGCTCCTGAGCTTCGATACGTGCAAACAACTGACGCTTCCGGTCCGCCCCTAGCTATTGCAACCTCTACCGCGTGTACATTCGGCGTAACAAGTTGACTGCTCTCAAAGCCGTCATACTGCTCCGCTAGGAGGACCATTACACCACCGGTTCAACCGTCCAGCTTAACCAACCTAAAGCCTGAGTAGAAGTTTGGGATCAGCCCATTGTCGCTTTCGCCTGGTCGTAGCCACGTTTCAGTAACTGCTATCACATCGGCTCCCTGTGTCCTAGCTTTGAGCTCTGGCCATTTGTTACCCATACTTGCAGCATTAGTGTAGGCCACGAGCATCATAACACCCCCCTCCCCTATTTTTCTGCGTTTCCTAGAGAGAGGCGGCAGGTGCTCAGGTCCTAAACCCGAGCACTCGGACCGTTTTTTCGTACCACGGTTGGTTTCCTGGCGCTACTGTCGATTAGTACCCTTCCCACCTCCTGAGTTGCTTTGTACATCACCGTCCTCGGAGTCTCAGTGGGGGGTCAGTTGTCTTAATTCTCCTTTCTCGGAGTTGCGACAGTCCAGTTCTTTGGTAACGGGGCTGTGCAACGTTTTCTCCACCCTGACCATGGGCTCCGTGGTGCTTAGCTCCTTTATTTTGCTTACGTTCACTCTCGGAGACTGTAGGGAGGCCGCGTTGAAACACGGAGTGCGTTATTTTCACCCTCCCCTGACTGATTACAGCTGCTTTATCACCGGGCACCATACCTATTTCTTCCTTTGAGATTTGTCTTATACGCCCGGCTGCAGCTAAGGCGTCCCTGTGACAAGGGTTGGCGAGCTCGACAAGCATAGGTCTTGGTTCGCACCCTTTAGAGTTAGTCTCCCCGGTCCACCGCCCCAATCTTATAACTCTTTTTGCGTCTACATGCCCGGGGATTTTCACTGCTCGGAGCAAGTTGACCAGATGGTATATCACTGCTCTGCTCCTCTACTTGCCAACTTTCACGAACGGCTTGGAAATTCTGCGAACTACAACATTCCGGTTCCTTCCCAGGGCATTACCACTATTTTTCCTCAACATAGTCAGGATTTTAGTGATATTAGCCGTCCTGTTCTAACTTACTTACTCGCACATTTCGGAATCCTAATCCCTCTACTGTCATGAGTCGGCAGCGCAGCAGCTGCTGGCTGTTCCGGCCTTGCCCGGTGTTCTTTGGGTTTTCGGGCCTCGCCTCATGTCCATTGTTGTCCTTAGTTGGTGTCAACCGTTCTTCTAAGGGATTATATGTTTCCGTTTTATTTCCTGGCGACCTCTGCCTCCCCGGTGGCTTTATTATCTGACCTGATTAGCTTTTTGCATTGCGGGCATATCCAGCTAAGTTTATCATATTCACAGTATAGCTGAAAGTACTTCCTGCTCAACCATGAGCGCTTCGTGTGGAACCATCCCAGTCAGCACAGTGGTGCGCATTTTAGTCCCAAAAAAGTCCCTCGGGAAACTGCTTATTGGAATTTAGTTTGAGAAGAGTTTTTGTCATATAATTAGATTTGGACAAGCCTAGAATATGGAGAAATAATTTGACTTCATTGAAAAATACTATGGTTCACCTGCCCGGTCAGCGCAGAGTTAGAGCACATAGTCCTAAAAAAGTCCCTCAAGGGACTATTTTACTAATGTGGTATAAGGTGAAGAATTTTGCCAGTCACTTCAAGTATGGTTCGTAACATGGAGGTACACCTTGACTTCTCTGTAAAATGCTAGGTTTTGTAGGGAAATTAAAGGCCAGAAAGTAGCAGGGTCGTGTCAGGTGATTTTTGAATGTATTCACAGACCATGTTATTTTCATGTCTGAAAAATACCCATTGCATCATATAGAAGTCCAAATCGGCGAAACAATTGTTTTTCAGTAATTCATTCTCAAGCCATTTACAGATTACATAGTAGACATTAGACAAAAGATCATGAACATAGACATGGAATAAACACCAATCATGGGCAGGGGTTTGTCAGTCAAGTTATCCTTATCATGTGATTGGTTTATCTAGCTGACAGCTAGATAAACCAATCACATGATAAGGATAACTTGACTGACAAACCCCTGCCCATGATTGGTGTTTATTCCATGTCTATGTTCATGATCTTTTGTCTAATGTCTACTATGTAATCTGTAAATGGCTTGAGAATGAATTACTGAAAAACAATTGTTTCGCCGATTTGGACTTCTACATGTTATTTTCCCAAATGGAAATTATGGAAAGCTCATTAATCAGTGCCTCAAGATGAAATAATGTAGAACAGCTTAGGGAAATTTAAAAGTAATGCACGTAAGCCGCTGCATCCTCGATGTGCTAAAAAATAGTCCCAAAAACGTCCCTGGGTTGTTCCAAACAGGACTAAATTGGGACTACTTTAGGACCAACCTGGGACTATTTTGTTGACTGGGATGTTTGACAGGTGTCACACTGAATTCGCGCCGTGCCTGCTGACATATTCCCCTCAGAACACCGAGGCCTTCTACACTGTTCATCTGTCCCGCCTGTTCGGTCTGGTATTTTACAGGTTACGGGTCTTTCAGCTGCTAGTTTACCCGTGTTGCTAGTCTAGCCGAAAAAGAAGGGCAATATGAGCAGTCTGGGTAAGCTGAAGGATATCTAATAAGACTGATTTCAGATAGAGATCGACCAATAACGAGAATGACCGACCGGTATGTCACAAGCCGGCTTGCCTTGTTTTGGTTTTTGTCGCTGAACAGTCTTTTATTGTTAACTGTTCCTGTCTGTTGGTTCGTTTTCTATGTTTCTGTCGAGTAAGTATGTTTTTTTCTCCTCCCTGTCTCCCAAGCAGCCCAACATCGCGGGGTAGCACAGGTAAATGATGAAGCTGTTATTTCATGCATCACAACGGAAGAGGAACTATCACACTGTGCGTGCCATGCCTGTCACCTTAAAGCAAGTCCGTGGGGTTACCAAACGCGATACAATTCTGCTGGGGTGACAGCCCTTGCAGCAAAATCGGTTCAAAACCGCTCCGAAACCGATCGATTTTCGGCCGGTTTTTGATCGGTTTTTACTATTACGCCGATCGGTTTTCCATCGGTTTGTTTAGTAGCCATTTTACACAGATAAACATTGAACTTACACAAGGGAAATTGACGAGCGATGTAATGTCTAATGTTTGGTTGGCGTTGCATTTAAATGTATTGCTTTATTTCATCAAAATGTCCTAGAAAATTCAGTATAGATCGCTTTATTTTATTCCCTCAAAATGGATGAAATAAGGACAATTATTCGGAAAATCATAAATTAGTAGATAGAAAAAAGCATCGTAATACGTACTTTGGGTTATTGAACCAAATCAACGAAGCACATGACGTACTTCAAACGACTGGCACAAACCGCTCGGAAACCGTTCAGAAACCGTCCGGAAAATCGGTCGCAAACCACTCAGAAACCGCCCGAAAACTGATAGGCGTATTAGTAAAAACCGATCCAAAACCGGCCGAAAACCGATCTGTTTCGGAGCGGCTTCTGGCTGGTTTCGAGCGGTTTTTGCGAATCGTTTGATATGCTTCGTTAATTTCCTTCAAAAACCCAAATTACGTATTAGGATACTCATTTCTATCTCATAATTTATGAATCTCCGAATAATTGTCCTTACTTCACCCATTTCGAGGGAGTAAAACAGAGCGATCTATACTGAGGTTTTCAGGACATTTCGATGAATTAAACCAATACATTTAAATAAAACGCCAACCGAGCATTGCACATAGCTTCAGTCGTCAATTTCCTTCTTATCAACCCATTGTTCATCCGTGTGAAATTGCTAATAAACAAACCGACCGGAAATCGACTGAAAACCGATGTTACGAACGAGCTGGGTGCTACAATGCAGTACAGTTTCCCCCGTATTAAGGCGCTGATTACAACCGTGTTTTTATTTTCCCCAAAAACATTCTATTTTTCTGTTTATTCTAGTTACCTATTTCTTGTAGTATGTAGTGTCTCCCGTGGGGGTTGCACGTGCACGACCTGCAAAGACAGAAAGAAAACTTGGTGAGCCGGAGCTCAGTAGTCTTGAAGTCTTGAAGTACTACACGTGTTCGAGGCTTTGAGCCTAATTGTCCCGGTTCTCGAGGGAATCTTTGATCCTTTGTGGGATTCACCGAGCTGAAACGAGTAAAAAGAAGCGGGGGGGGGGGGGGGCGGCATAAAAAACAAAATACACATAACATCATGCAGTGTCTCACTGTGGACAGTGCCTTAAGCGGAATGGAGGTGCGACATTCATGAACATATATGCAATAAAAGACATCTATTTCGCCTTTTTGACAAGGAATTATTGGGAGAGACCCAGGCAGAGGTCTAACTTTTTCTTGAAGATAGTTTTGGTCTGCGAGAGAACAATATCTTCCGGAAGTGCGTTCCACAGAGTAATAACCCTATTGCTAAAAAATGTTAACCCTTAGTGAATTGCGTGGTCTCGGTTTGAAAACCTTTCTGCTGTTACCACGGAGAGAAGAGGCTGGACAGACGGAGAAGAATCAATCGCTCTGACCTAATTCAAAAAGGTAAAACATCAAAAACAGATCACCTCTTACGCGTCTTAAGTCTAGGGGATAGAGATTGAGGAGTGAGAGGCGGACGGGATAAGGTAGGTGGACAGACCCCATACTGCTTTGGTGAAGGCCCTCTGAACTCTTTCTAGGATCTCACGGTCTCGGACAAGACCAGAGTGCACTATCTGACTACCGTACTCCAGCAGAGGTCGGATATACGTGCCGAAAATTATGGGGAAACCATCCCTAGACATGCGCGGGAAGGACCTTCGAATCAAATTTAGGACTCGAAAGGCAGACTTGCTCACAAGTTGGTGATGATGAGAGAAGGACAAATTACAATCTAACCAGAAACCGAGCATCTTGTGTCGGCCAACCCTAGGTAGTGTGGTTGCTCCGTTAATGGAGAACGTGTGGTGATGCTAGTGGGACTTATGGGTCTGTAACTAGAAGCAAGATGTCTACTACCCTTCTTATAGATGGGTGCGATAACTGCTTTTTTCTAGCTACTGTGGAAAACTCCATCGTCAACACATCGCTGAAAAAGCGAGGCATAAGGAGCAGCTAATGTGTCCGCGGTTTCCTTGAGAATACGGGGGTGGATTAGGTCAGGACCCATGGAGAAATATTGGTTGAGCCGTCGGAAACCTTGTGCGACTGCACCAATGGGAGTAGCGACGTGGTTAAGGGTAGTGGCCAGAGATAACGGGTGCATGGTAGGGCGGGATGATATGGATAAGGAGCTAAAAAAATTGTACGAAAGTAGGAGCTGAAGGCCTCGGCTATTTGGCTGAGGGAAGTGATTGGGGATCCGGCACTATCTTTGAGAGCTAGTGGCGTCGGAGCTGTGCCCCTTAGACGCCGCATGTACTGAAAGAAAAATGCCTTACTGGTCCGTGCTGGATCAAGTACAGATCGTTGGACTGAATTCTGATAGGACCTAATCTTGTCTTTGCTTATGTTTCGTACAATCCTGAAATCTTCTGCATCACGGGCAAGGCCTGTGGCTTTGTATCTAGCAAAGAGGCGTGCGCATCATCATCATCATCATCGTACAGCGTTAAACAGTAGGGCAAGCCCCACTGACCACTGCTTTTCTCACCATGTTACACGTTGAGTTAGAAAGTATGAATATACAAGATAAACAGGGAGTGGACCTACATGGGTGGGAAAAGAAAAGAATGCCCTAGTAGCCAACACACGGAATACACAGTCTAACTGTACAAACGCACATCGATCAGTCATTCTGATTCGATAGAAAGTGACAACACGATCGCCACTGTTCACGGTTCGCAGCCATATCCTTCAGTGTCTCCAGCCAACTGGTAGATGGATCTTTTGGACCCCAACCACGAAGACGTGAAGCACCTAATTTTCCTAAGTTTGCTGTACATTTTCTCATTCCTCGCTGCCACGTCATCTGTTGACCTCCACGTGGTTTCTTCCACTCCCTAGGAGGAACGGAGAATAGGACACGGTATGGTAGACGTGTGCTTGCCATACGTAACACGTGTCCCAACCAACGAAGTCTACTAAGCTGGATACGCTGTGACAGAACGTTCTCTGAATTAGTACCCAATACTCGCTCTCTGACCTCATCGTTGCTTACTCGGCCATTCCACCCAATGCTAGCGATACTACGTAAACATCGATGGTCGAAAACCTCAAGACGACGAATATCTTCTGCACGCAGACTCCAAGTTTCGCAACCATACAACAAAACTGAACACACTGCAGTACAGTATACACGGCCTTTCAACTTCAGTGAAATATCAGGTCGGCGCCACAAGTGCTTCAGTCCAGCGTACGCCGCTCGAGCCTTGGATATCCGCGTACTCACCTCTACTACTGTGCTCCCATCCGTCGTCACACAGCTTCCGAGGTAGGTGAAGTGGTCGACAACTGCCAGCACCTCCCCATCGAGCATCAAGCTCGGAATTGTTGACGTCCAGTCTTGTAACATCACCTTGCACTTTGAAGGCGTGCGCGTTCGTCTAGAATGCGCCTAATGGGGCGACGGAGGGGCCGCTTACACGTCTGTGGACGACGAATTCTGGGGACAAATAGCCTAGCAGCTAAGGAGATCAACTCTCTGAGATTCCCTGCCATTTAGGCAGCAGAGTTACCTAGGTTAGTTGGATTTAGCTGGAAGCGAATACATGCACAGACTTGGTCAAAATTGGTCCTTTTGAAGGATTCCAAAATTTTGATTTTTGAGGGAAGAGGAGGCCATTTCACAATATAATCGAACCCAATGAGAATGTGATCACTTTTGCCAAGAGAAGGCAAGTAGTGCACCACATCTTTTTGGAACCATTCATTGGTGATGACCAGGTCTAGTATGGGCGGGGTGTGTCCTGTGCGATATCTGGTCGGATCTCTTACGTTCTGCACCCATGAGTTCTTCAGCACGAGATCTAGGAGGGGTTTACCAAAGGTGATATCAGGGGCATTAGCTCTTTGCCAGTCGATGCTGGATGAGTTGAAGTCACCAGTGACAAACAGATGGGTGAAGTCTGTGTAGCTTTTCAGGGAGCCTAATAAGTCTGAGACCTAGGTTATCGGTTGAATTGCATGCGGGAGGACGATAGACTACACCAAGGAGTATGGTGCCTGTGCTAGCGAGGGTAAACACAGCCCACAAACAATCAATACATGAAAAGGTAGGAGTTGTCAGTATAGTGGGAGGAGGGATAGAATTATCGTAGTATATGATAACCCCGCCGGCACGACCTCTACTGGAGTCCTGCCTCACTGTGAAGTATCCCGGAATGGATATTTCGGCATCGAGTATATCAGGGGTGAGCAAGGTTTCTGTGAGGGCTATGGTCTGAGGCTCCTTATCCACTGCAAGCTGCCGAAGCTCCTGGATCTTATTCAACACACCCAAGCAGTTACTGTAAAAACACTTGAGCACATGCTCAGCAGTTGTTGCAGAATCATCAGAGGCAACTTATTTTGGGTTTGAGGAGGGGAAAGAGGGGGAGTTGTGGTGGAAAGGATGTCCTGGGGGAGTCGGGGGCTGAAGATATAGGGGGGCTAGAGTAAGCAAACTGTTGGGGGGACCGGTAAGCTTTGTCGTCTAGTAACCTGGGGGATATCGTACCAGGCGGACGGTCTACATCCTTCGGTCTCCGAAAAGGGTGGGCTGCTTTTTGTGGTTTACCTTTGTGCGTCCTGCATGATTCACAGCTCTGAGTTTTCTCGTTGGTGATCCTGTTTTGCATGACCGCACCAGATATCTTTTCCTCTGCGTTAACCTCCTCACTGCAGCTTTCAGCAGAAACAGGTTGCAGGTTTGTGTCTGGGCTCAAGGATGGGTGAGTGTCGTTTGTTGATACAGTCTTATTAGCAATGTTGGGGTCTGAGATACTTTTCGTAGGCGTCAGATGTTTAGTGGCACTCAACCTACTACTGATGGTACTCTCCGCGACGGGAGATGGAGTGAGTAGGGAAGCAACGGATGGTGGACATGGAGCTCGATCCTCAAGGCGAGTCACCTGCACTACAGGCAGCAATCTGAGCTTGGGATCGGCTTTTTGTGGAATTGCTGGCTTAGCTTTCTCACTGCCGAGCTTTAAATGAAGTGGCTTTTCAGTGGATACTCCCTTGAGCACTTTTATTTCCTCCTTGAGCTTTGCGGCTGAAGAAACAATTCGTTTGGCTGCCTCTGTGGAGCCAATTTCAATGAGAAAGCCGTGTACTCGGTTGATGCCTTTGGTTACCGGCCAAGTGGACCGACTTTTAAGTGGTAAAGGGAGCTTAAAGCGGTTAAACACCTGGGCATAGGTGTCATGAGGGTGATCCGAGTTGAGAAATCGACCTCAAAGGATGACTCGCTTGGAGCATTTCTCGGTGTCCTGCAAAATCTTGGCGACATCAAGAATTTTCTGCTCAGGTACTCTACACACCTGATCGGCTTCCAGGGACAGAGGGAGGGATTTGACAACCGAGCTCCTTAGGCTGGTCAACTCATCCTTAATGGTGCGGACAGGGGCCTTTAGTTCAACTATCTCTGTAGCCTGACTTTAGACTGCAAATTTTAGTGCATCCATTGCCAGCGCGTTATGAAGGACCGTCTCGTTCGGATTGAGGAAAGAGACATTGGCCACAGAGGGGGAATCACGTTGCCTCATGGGAAAAGTAGCTTCGTCTGAGGAAGTGGTTATATCAATGGTAAGGGAAATCGACATTATTCAGGATCCATTCAGTACATCTAAAGATCGACTTAAGCAGGGGAGACGAGCTTTGTATCCTAAAAATTTCAAAAACGGTCACTCTCTCCGAAGGAGACAACCGCACTGCTAGCGTACCGCAGTCAATACCCGGGTACGAGGCTAAAGCAATCATCAACACTCACACCGATAAAGATGGGAGTCGCGGCCTATCTGAGCGCGTTACATTTCTCTGCCAAGTTAAATTCGTACCTTGTCGCTCCACGGTATATTGGCAAAACCCATGTAACCTCCCTCCGACCGACCGGTTGCCCTAGCTGCCCATTGATTTCCAAGGTCAATCTACTCCGACCTAGTGTAGCAGACAAGGTGGGTATAGGCGAATAGTCACAGTGTTCAGTCCAGTTCAGTTTGCACATGACTTGGTGTGGCTAGAGCCAATCATGTGCCCAGATAGTTGTGTTGTCGGCGCGTTCCCGTAGCTCCCAACATTGAGTGATTTTCTTTTTCTGAAATCAAAACTTTTGTGGAGTGTCAGCCCCGACAGAGAAAGGTGGAAACGATGAGTAAATTGCGTCCGACCTGACAAACTGCCTAACTTAATTCGGGGTATACTGCCACCCAACAAAGGTCTACTGCCTTCCTAAATGCCTTCACTGTCTTGGTATTTATGATCTCCTCCAGGAGCACATTCTAATAGGGAACCACTCTACTAAAGAAGTAATTCGCCCTAATTCGGAGCCTCCAGTGCTTCTTTTGTAACCTAAGGCTATGCTCCCTTGTACCTCTCTCTGGAATCGGAGAGAAAAGGTGTTCTCGATTTTTACCTGACAGTTCCTTCATTACGTTGATGGCTTCTACCAAATCCCCGCGAACGCGCTGTCTTTTCATCGCGAACAGATCTAGGACACGGAGACGCCCTGTGACTAGCCGTTGCACTTTCTCCAGACAATTTATATCTTTCTGGTAGTACGGTGCCCAGGCTTGCACGCAGTACTCTATGGTCGGCCTGACTATGGCTTGGCATGTTGGGACGAAAATCTCCGGATCTCTACACGACATAATTGATCTAACTCGAAAGAGTTCTCTCCTGGCCATTTTGGCTGCTGCTGTGCATTGCTTCGACGGCTTGAAGCTGTTGTCTAGTAAAACGCCCTAGTCTTTGACCTGAGAATCTATTTGCAACGATCCTGCGCCATCCCCACCAGCCCCCGTATTTGTGGTCAAGCATTGACACCTGGTGAGGTTTAGTGGAAGGTCTCATTTGCGTGCCCAGTTTTGTACTGCTAACACGTCAAGTTCTATCTATACTCCAGCTCCCTCGACGTCATCGGCAAGCATAAACGTGGGGCTTGTAAGCTCACATGCTAGGTCGTTGATGAAGATAAGGAAGAGCAGAGGGCCGAGCACCGAGCCCTGTGGCACCCCACTTGTTACACCTGGTTTTGATACATGACTACCCACCTTAACACAAAAATCGCCTTGCTAAAAACTATTTATCCATCGTCTTGCCTTTCCAACAATTCCCATAGACTGCAGTTTGACGTCCAGAAGTCTGCGGTTCACAGAATCAAGCGCCCTGCTGAGGTCCAAGTGGCGGTCCTGAACTGATTGTCATTCATCCGGGTGCTTGGTTACCTCATCGAGGAACAGCAAGATACTCGTCAGACAAGATCATCCTGCCACAAACCCATGCTGAGCATTTGATATGAGGTCATGTTGAACCAAGTGCCTAGAGATGTTTCCTGATTATCCGTTTCAGGCACTTACACATTACTGAAGTTAACCTAACCAGCCGGTAATTTTCGGCCTTTTGCTGGGGTCCGCTCTTGCGAATTCCTACCATTGTTGCCCTCCTCCAGTCTCCCGGCCCAATTCCCTCCCTAAGTGACAGTTAATACAGCTTCGTCACCGGGGCCTTCAGGACCTCGGCCAGAGGTTGAACGATGGATGGATGAATCCCATCTGGCCCTGCGGCTTCATTTCTATTCAGGGTTTGCAAATCCGCCCACACCTCTTTCCCTCCTACAGTAAGTTTGGGTATGTAAGGCGCTTGTGGTCCCTCAATTCTTCACTCTAAATTATTTGTCGGTCGATTTATGCCCTTGAAGAAGGCCAAGAGCACGCCGGCCCGTATTCGTCGCTTAGAACTAGTCGTCCCTGTATTCTTTCCGAAGTTGTTACACTTCCTCTCATACGTTTGTGGGATTGCACGTGAACGTAGAACCGCACTGGGCTCACGCAGACCAACACAACTAACCCACGCTTCAGGGCATATCCCTCCATTCTTTTGATCTTTTGGGCTCTGTTCCTAGCCATCTTATAGCTGTTCCATGTCACCTAAGTTTTGTACGGCCTGTACGCCGTCCGTCGTTTCCTACGAATGACTATAGCCTTGCGGACTTTTGACTTCCAACATGGGGGTTGATTTCTACTGCTAACCACCGTCAGAGGTGCAAACTCCTCTGTAAGTTCGAGTAGCCCCATCCTAATGGCTTCCAGGAGTTCCTCTACGGAGGCGTTTGTGTGTCTCGGTGACCACTGAGCCTCCCCCACTGCCCTCTTTAGTTTGCCTATGTTGAACCTCCCATAGCGCAGACCTGACACGATTTCCTCCGGCGCCTTGCTTAGTCTTGTTGTGACCCTTAGAAATACATAATCACTTTTGCTCAGTGGTTCTTACCACGTAATTTCTTTAACGCCCTCGTGGTGCCGCGTTATGATGAAATCAAGGGGAGACGGGTGCTGCCTACTCCTGTGTCTAGTACACAGCGTCATATGCTGCGAGTGCAAGTAACTGGATCCACTGCAGGAAACTGTTGTCCGTTGATCCCCTTGGTGCGGTCCAGCTTTCCCAGTTAGTTTCCGGCAGGTTGAGATCCCCTAATAAGACGAACTCCTTTGTCCGTGCCAGCACTGCGTCCAGCACTTGCAAAAGCTCACAGTCTTCCTCATCTGTCGCTGGCGGTGCCCTGTAGATACAGATGATGCATACCGTTCGCACCTCGATCCTGATAAAGCAGGATCTGGCCTGTACAGTACCAGAGAATAAGTTTAATGGAGGCTCCCAATGGCCTATGTCGGTCCGTGTTAGCAGTGCTAATCCGCCCCCTGCGTTCCATCTCTTCTATCCTCTCTGTAGGCGGCGTATCCCTGAAAGGGCATGTTGCCAGCATCTGGCTTTATCCAAGTTTCTGTTGATGCAACGACGTCAGACTGTGCGATCCCAGTCGTTCACTCCCCCCTTTTTCCCGGGAGACTATAGGTGCTTGTGTGCCATATTGACGGTTCCCTGGTCCTCGCTGCTGACTTTGCAAATTTTACTGCTTGGGTACCCTCGGGCGCGACCTCCGAGGTGACGCCCGGTTTTTTGCCTCCATATATGTTTGCGGTGCTGCATCTTGAATATTAAGTGACGCTCTGGGTTTCGTGGCTTTTTCCTTCCCACCCGTCGACCCGATGTGGGGCTTAATGTGCGCAGTGGACGTTGCCTCCCTTTGAGTCGCCATACTGATGGCCCGGGATGGTCTTGCGACCACCTCGGCACAACTGATTGCCTCGGCTTTTCCCTCTAGTATCTCTAGCTTCGCTGGTTACACCGGAGCAGATTTTTCGAGCGTCTCCTTCACTATCGGGCTGGCTGACTGCCCTTTCTGAATATAAACCGGACTGAATGCCCTGTGGCTCCCCTTCTTTTTGGTCTTCTGAATTACCTGAACTTTGGATTCTTGTTTGCCGAAGTCTAAATTCACCTTTGGGACCTAAGTTACTCTTTCGGCTTTGGGTGTTGACTTCCCAAGAGGGGTCATCTCGAGTTTTGTTGTATGGAGAGTCGGTCGCCTCAGATCAGGTGTGCCCTTTCATAACGAGACTATGGCATTACCCTGTTTGACAAATGCTGGGTTGTCGGGTGTAACCCTAACTATTCCCAGCGTGCCGCCCTGGAATGCTCCGGCCCTGGACAGCAGCGTATCTCTTCAGTAAACACTGTGGACCACAACTACCAGTGCTCGTGACGGCGCTGGTTACTTTCCACTCCATAGTCCTGTTCTGTGGCACTTGACTATTGGTGCCGTAGGAGGTGGGCCAGCCGTCCCGGGAACCTCGGTCACATGAGGGCGGTTTTCGTCCCTGCTGATTCTATCGTCATTTACCACGTTTTCCTTAAAGTTATGAGGTGGCAGTCTTCTACTCCAGTCTGTTATGTCCTCCGTGTCCTGCTTCATGCTTTGCTCGTCACAATCTAGGCGTTTAACCTGCTCCTTGAGGGAGTCTACTTCTGTCAGGAGGCTTTCTTCCACATTGGTGAAGCCTGCTGCCTCTTTGTTTTCCTTGCCTTTTGGCTTGGTTTCTTTCAGTTTTCCGATCTGGCACACAGTTTTCCCGTTCCGCTAATTTATGGATCGAACTCGCTCTCTCTGTTCCTGGTTCCGGTATCTTTTTCCGGCCTCCTTTTCCTGGTTCCCCTTGAATTATGCGCAAAGCACTCGCTTGCGAATGCGAAGCGATGGGCGCATATCCGTCTGAGTAATGCGTACTTGATGTGCAGTTCTAAGCCTTTTTCCTCCAGCCTGGAGCACTTTTGATGGTACCAGAGGCAACACTGGTCGCACTGCATTCACTCATATTGCACCATGTCCGTGCATTCTTTGTTCCCACGGCTCACTGCCTGATCGATAGGGTCAACCTTTGTTTCATTCATCCCAGCAGTGGTGATCGAGTTTGTTTGAAAATACCGTATCGAACACCAGTAGAGTAATAACACAACCTCTTAAACGGGCACAAACGGTACACCAATGCAAGTACCACAAAAACAGTACAACACAAAAAGTGACAAAAAAACTGTACGCCACAAAAGGTGCCACAAAAATGTTATCCGGTATCAATTGCACTGACACCAACAAAAACACCAAAAAGGACACCAAAAGGTATAGACGGCTTTCGAAGAGAAAAATACTTCAAAAATTAGGCTCACCGTAATGCTAATTACGATACGTTAGTTTGGGCGAAGTAACATGTGTTATTTCGCCAAACAGTGCAAAATTGCCTATCACTGAGAGCGGTTCGAAAATTCAAACCACCCGACAACTCACGGTGAAGACTGGTCTCAAATGGGCCCGAAATAGGTTCGCTCGGAGAAGGGGATGGTATGTTCGAGGTCTCATACTGGTGCCCAGACACTTAATAATAATAATAATGATAATAATAATAATATTGGTTTATTTCGGTGTTCGATTGTGTTTAATTGACATCTAAAAGTAGTGGGGGGAGAAAGGAAATGTGATGCGTAAACAGCAGGAGAATCTTACGGTACACCTGGTTAAAACACCGGGCCTCTATTTTCCCTAGGTTATGTTTGGTTTTTATCTTTATGAAGCTTATAACCGTCTGTCATTTAGCTGGAAAGGCGTAAGAAAAATACCCAAAATTTTCTACGTAGCTTTACACTCTCGAAAAGTTCAACTTGCTGACCTATAATCTTTCCCCCTTTTTCACATTATCTCCCTAACTACTTATGGAAGCTCCAAAGGGCCTCCGTAAACGTGCCAAGGTCCCGGGTGCAAATCAGGCAACACGTACTGTTAGGCTCAGAAAAACCAGAAACACTCAACCTCAGTCTGCACTCAGTCCATGCTCAGTACCTCTCGTTGATGTTTATGACGCAGTTAACAAGGAGATTACCGAAGTAGATCAAAGAGTGGCGGACCTGCATAACCAGATCCAGTCCATCGATGACATTCTATTAAAGATATCCCCTTTATCTAGCATAATGGAACCCACGCCTATTGCTAATCGCCAGAGCCTAGTCATGGCGGGCAGCTTCTTAGACTCAGTTGCGACGGAAGTTCATAAGCGTATAGCCAACTCCAAAAACGCGATAGTTTTCAACATCCCTGACCGACTACCCCTGCCGTCAACCAAACTCGCCATCCTGAATGCCTACAACATGGCACACCACAGGTGCTATTGCACTCGACTGCGCAAAAAATCACAACGCACCGATTGTCCTTTAAAGTTCCAATTCGTTGACGAGGTAACAGCTAGAGAATTCATAACTAGTTGGCAAATCATTGCCAATGCCACCCCATTCAAAAGAATCAGAATACTACCGGATAAAACGCCCCTCCAAAGAGAGGTTTTTCGATCACTAAAAAGTGCCTTAGCTTCACCAGCGCAACCTGTTGCTGAAATATCAGTCGCCGCGTCTTCTCGCTGCTTGTCGAGCCACCCCGTAACTCAAAAGCCCTCAGTTGTCCGCACAACTCTGGTTGACCTAGACCTGACCCCATCTCCAGCCATCCCCCTAGTAAACGGCCCTGCCTTCTACCATCAACCTCCGCTTCTTCAAACGGCAACGATATCCATGCCAAACCCACTATTAGCCCAGGGCCACCAAAGTCCCGTGCATCCAAGCCTGCCGCTGCTAATGCCAGCCTACTGCCCACCGTCTCACCACCGAAAAATACTCCGGGGAAGTCTGTTGCCAACAGCCCGTCATGCTCTAATTCATGTCCCACCGTCTTGCAAACGCAGATCGTTCATAAAAGGCATGATCTACTATGTGGCCAATCGTCCCATCGGCAGACAGGACTCTGTGACCCCCCACAGCTTTTAGTTACTCCGGCTACTCCCGTATTCCCCTCCGGAAGTCTTCTCAGAATTCCATTTAGAACCCCCACCAAGCACTCTAATTACACCCCAAATAATTCATACTTGTTGGAAAGCAGGACGCAACCCTGCATCACCCTAAAGCAGCCAACCCCACCTCGTTGTGTTAGGGTGGTACCTCGGCTAATCGACAAGGTCCTCCCAACTCCACTCTACAATACAGGCGAAAACGGCCACCGAGTAGCACATCATCATGCATCGGGATCGAACACACCATATTCTCCAAGTATCCCGAAACAGTTTTCCAATCATCTGGCTGAGCGCCAGCACCTCCCGTCGAACCTCTGTAACCAATTTCTCTCTCCTCCAATGATACAAATAAGTAACCCCCAGTAGAATTATAACCAATGGCCTCAATTGTCTAGCTCCGCGCCCTTTCCTGAACACAGGATGGGCCAGCCCAACCAACTACAGTTATTTCGTCGGTCCTGGTCAAGCGGCAACTACCCGCCCCCAGCGTACCCCGTTGAACCCAGTCACCACTACTTTCTGCCATCTCACTTGCCGTTACCCATTACCTCAGCATCCAACCCCCCACCTGGCTACTTCAACCACCCCGGAAATCCCACCTCCCCAAACGACCAATTTTTTTCTTGACGGCACCCCCCCAACCCAGCTTCACCCCTTCTTCACAATGCCGGTTCCCCCCTTTTAACCCCTGTTTAGACTCCTTCACTTCTATACATGACAACCCTGTCGTTATGAATCCACTTAATGATGTTTACCACCTCGGTAGTGTTAGCCATCAACACCCGCAGATGGTTGTTCCCACTCCACACCATGACGGTACAGTTACACTTAACTTGCTTCTCATTAAAGCTTGCTCATTACTGAATAAAACCCATACTCTCCATAATATAGTACTGTCTTCTGACTTCGACATCATTGTCACAACCGAAACCTGGCTAAATGATTCTGTCCCATTGGACCAAATTTCTATTGCTGGTTATCAAACCTTCATGAAAAATCGTCGTCGTCGTGGAGGAGGCTGTCTAATCCACGGTAAAAACAGCTTGCCTACCATTCCTCTCTCTGATCCAATACTGGACTAAATTCAGGACTCAATATGGGTAACGGTTCTTCTGGCCAACTCTCCACTCCATATCGGCTGCGTTGATCGACCACCCAATTCAAACACCACGGACCTCGCCCACGTAGTCAAAGCCTTTGACCAATTTGCACTATTACCCTCCTCGTCAAAAATCATTGCTGGCGATTTCAGTGCACCTAATATCTGCTGGGACACCATGTCATCACCCCAATACTTCACGAGCTTCGTTTCGACCATACGCGCAGGGCGCTGGGTCCAGCACGTAATGACACCAACCAGAGGTAACATCATACTAGACCTGATATTTACCATTGGCCTATCGGACGCGATTACTACCGCCCTCAACCTTTTCCCAGGCAGTGACCATAGAATGGTATCTTGGAGATTCACAGCCGGACCCATAGACCCCATATGTAGCTCATCTCAACAGCCCCTGCACACGATGAACTGGATGAACCTCAAGCCTATGCTTCGATCCCTCAACCGGGATGAATACTTCCTACAGGACAACATTCAGCTCGCCAGTGACGTACTCTACCATAAGCTACATAGCTGCTTGTCAGCAATCACCACCATCGGGACCAACCGTTCTCAAGCCCGCGGCTCCTACCAAACAAGGCTGCAAAATAAACATGCAAAACTGCATAAGATCTACAATAAAACCAAGGACTTCTCCATACTATTGCAACTTCACTCTCTCTCTGTCACCATCAGTCTTCGGACTAATGAACTGCTGAGAAAGCAGGAGCTTTCGGCCTTGAAATCCTTCGACAGATCGTACCGACTGTCCCGACTGCTGAAGAGCAGAAATCAGAGAGAGCCTACAGGGATACCATATCTAATTTTGGGAAACAGCACGCAGATTAAATCTGCAGCTGAAATCGCTGAGGCGCTCAATACTTTCTTTTCAGAATCCATGACCACTGACGCCACTGTAAATCCGCCACCCGTACCCCTCATCACCGAGCAAGTTCTCTCTGACATTGAATTCAGTTTGAACGATGTGACCCACCTGCTGCTGCGTGTTAGACCCTCCTCCCGCCCTGGCTATGACGGCATCCCCCCAGCACGTTTTCATCTTGGTGGAATTGACATCGCTGCTATCTTTATGAATCTCTACAGCTTATCCCTTAAAAATGGCATTTTTCCATCCCAGTGGAAAACTTCAACCATTATTCCTATCCACAAAAAAGGTACAGTGCACGACCCTTCAAATGATCGTCCTATCAACCATACCCCTTCAGCTGCCAGAATAATGGAGCGTTTGATTAAACAGCGGATGTCCGATTATCTCATTTCCCATAACCTCATTCACAGTGGCCAACATGGCTTCCTAAAGTCACGTTCTTGTACCACATGCCAGTTTGACTTCTTCAACCTAGTGACCACGGCAGCTGACGACGGAAAATCCATTATTATCATCTACCTCGATATGACCAAGGCATTTGACCGAGTTCCTCACTGCCGATTGTTAACAAAACTCCGGGCCTATGGTATCCATGACCCGCTTTTATCATGGATCACTTCTTACCTGTCGGATCGAACCCAGGTTGTATATGCTAATGGTCATCTATCGCAACCGGCGACTGTCACTAGTGGAGTCATACAAGGAAGTGTACTTGGTCCGCTATTTTTCTCACTCTATATTAACGACATTTTTTCGATTGTGCAACATGGCACACCTTTCCTCTTCGCCGACGACATCAAAATCGTGTATGATTTCCGCCATCAAGATTTGAGCACAGCACTGTCTGAAATAGGTAGTGATCTTGAGAAAATTGATCAATGGTGCACTTCATGGCAGATGTGCTTCTCGACATCTAAAAGCTTCTATACAACCTACAGATGTCAAGTCCCCCTCGGAACTCTGTCACTGAACCAAGTACCCATCGCCCCAAGCTCATCAGTGAAGGATCTTGGGCTTCGATACACTAACAATCTACAATTCTCGGAACATGTCTCATTTCAGACGGCCAGGGCCAGACAGATAATAGGCCTAGTTCTCAGATCATTTAAAATGAAACATAGTATCCTCCGTACATACCAATCCCATGCTAGACCCCACCTCGAATATTGCCCTATAATCTTCTCTGGAATGTCTAAATCGGACAGAATACGCCTGGAGAAAGTCCAGCGTACCCTCACCAAGAAGCTAGTGGGATATTCCTCTCCACTGAGCTATAAAGAGCGATGCGTTCTATTAAAACTTGATCCCGTATGGCTTAGACATGTCAGGCTTAACTTGTGTTTTCTATACAGACTTATTCATTGCTCTGCGTTCACTTCTACCAACTCTATACAGTTTTCTCTACCCTCATCTTACCCTCTGCGCCACAGAGACTTCAGGCTGGCAATCAGATCCAACTTCTTTCTCATTAAATATTCTAAGCTTTGGAATAAGCTGCCTCGGACCATTCGCAAATGTGCGTCAATAACCCAGTTCAGCCATGCCCTTAAATCACAACTTACCGTTAGTCATATGTTATTTTTGACTAACGCCAGCATATCTGAGGATCGAGCCCATGAAGAAGGTATCGAACTTTAGAACCCTAGCTTCAGTCTCTCCTCCCGCTCTCTGCTATCCGTCGAGCTGGCCTTCAAAAACGGGTTCAACTACTAGGATCACGGCACCATATCCCAAACCTACCATTTTCTGCCTAACGACAGACGATAGGCTTACCATTTATTATTACTTTTTACGTATAACCCACACTGAACAAGGATAGTTTTTGCAGCGAAAACAAGATACATATAACCTCATTCAGTGTCACACTGTGGACAGTGTCTTAAGCTGAGTGGGGTGCGGCATTCATGAACATATATGCGATAAAAGACAACTATTTTTTTTGACAAAGGGAATTATTGGGAGAGACCCAGGTAGAGGTCTAGCTTTTTCTTGAAGATAGTTTTGTTCTGCGAGAGAACAATATCTTCCGGAAGTGCATTCCACGGAGTAATAACCCTATTGCTAAAACGTTAATCCTTAGTGAAGTGCGTGGTCTCAGTTTGAAAACTTTTCTGCTGTTACCACGGAGAGAGGAGGCTGGACAGACGGGGAAGAAGCAATCGCTTTGACCTGTTTCAAAAAGGCGGAACATCAAAAACAGATCACCTCTTACGCGTCTTACGTCAAGGGGATAGAGGTTGAGGAGTGAGAGGCGGACGGGATAAGGTAGATGGGATAGACCACTTACTGCCTTGGTGGAGGCCCTCTGAACCCTTTCTAGGATCTCACGGTCTCGGACAAGACCAGAGTGCACTATCTGACTATCGTTCTCCAGCAGAGGTCGGATATAAGTGCCGAAAATTATGGGGAAACCATCCCTAGACATGCGCGGGAAGGACCTTTGAATCAAATTTAGGACTCGAAAGGCAGACTTGCTCACAAGTTGGTGATGATGAGAGAAGGACAAATTACAATCTAACCAGAAACCGAGCATCTTGTGTCGGCCAACCCTAGGTAGTGTGGTTGCTCCGTTAATGGAAAACGTGTGACCAGTCTCTCCGCAGAAATACATGCTCACGCATTTGTCATCATTAACTGGGAGGTTCCAATCCTCGGACCAGCGTTTTGTTTCATAAACTGCAATTTGCAGGTCTTCAACGCTTGAACTCCAGAGGGTTACATCATCTGCGTACATGGCAATGTTCGCAGGAAGGGCTGTCGGAAGATCGTTTATATAGATCAGGAAAAGAAGAGGACCTAAGACCGACCCTTGGGGGACCCCAGTTGTTACTGGGGAGGGTTGAGACAAAACATTCCCGACTTTAACCACAAAGGTGAGGTCGGTAAGGAAGCTACGTAGGATGGCCAACATGGAGCCTGTGATCCCGTACATCTGCAGCTTATAAAGAAGAGGGGTATGGGGGACCTTATCGAAGGCCTTAGCAAAATCGATGAATACAGCGTGTGAGAGCTGACCATCATCATAGGCTTTCGTTAGACTATCCATGACAGTAAGCATATTGGTGATGCATGACCTGCCAGGAAGAAACCCATGTTGGGACGGGGAGAGGATCTCGTTTCTATGAAGATGGGAAAGAATCTCACTCTTAAGAATTCCCTAAACATTTTGCTAGGGATGCTAGTAAGGCTTATGGGTCTGTAACTAGAAGCAAGGTGTCTACTACCCTTCTTATAGATGGGTGCGATCACTGCTTTTTTCTAGCTACTGTGGAAAACTCCATCGTCAACACATCGCTGAAAAAGCGAGGCATAAGGAGCAGCTAATGTGTCCGCGGTTTCCTTGAGAATACGGGGGTGGATTAGGTCAGGACCCATGGAGAAATATTGGTTGAGCCGTCGGAAACCTTGTGCGACTGCACCAATGGGAGTAGCGACGTGGTTAAGGGTAGTGGTCAGAGATAACGGGTGCATGGTAGGGTGGGATGATACGGGAAAGGAGCTAAAAAAATTGTACGGAAGTAGGAGCTGAAGGCCTCGGCTACTTCGCTGGGGTAAGTGATTGGAGATCCGGCACTATCTTTGAGAGCTAGTGGCGTCGGAGCTGTGCCCCTTAGACGGCGCATGTACTGAAAGAAAAATGCCTTATTGGTCCTTGCTCGATCAAGTACAGATCGCTGGACTGCATTCTGATAGGACCTAATCTTGTCTTTGCATATGTTCCTTATGATCCTGAAGTCTTCTGCATCACGGGCAAGGCCTGTGGCTTTATATATATCAAAGAGGCGTGCGCGTTCGTCTAGAATGCGCCTAATGGGGCGAGGGAGGGGTCGCTTAGCGGTCTGTGGGCGACGAATTCTGGGGACAAAATGCCTATCAGCTAAGGAGATTAACTCTCTGAGATGCTCCGCCATTTCATCCGCAGAGTTACCTGGGTTAGTTAAATTTAGCTGGGAGAGAAAAAATGCACAGACTTGGTCAAAATTTGCCCTTTTGGCTATCTATCGCTGATACTCTCGGCTTTCATACTTTGAATTTGTGAATATTCCACCTTATTGGGTAAAGTGTCACACCATGACCATGCTCTAGCGCGTGCGTCTCGACCATGGCCGAGAAATATACCTTTACCATTACCATTACCATTACATGAGCTGCCGAGTTCTGCTCTCCCCGAACCACACGACCTGGGTTTCTAATGGGACAACAAACTCCGCCAGTCAGCACAGAGTGACAGCGGTGAGTTGAGGCGTCGAACATGTATTGATGTGAGGTTGCTCCTCCCGGGGCGAGCCTGTTCCTTTTCCCTCCCCTCGGCTATTGCAGATATCAAATTGTACTGGATCCCTGGAAGTGACAGAACAGCGGGCTCGCAGTGCAAGAAACTGGACTTTACCTGGCTCAAGCCGCGAGTCCTGCGACCCTACCTGACTTGATCTTAACCTGTGTTCTTATTCAAGCTAGTGGGCCGTCTAGCTTGGGCTGTTGCTTTTCTGTTGCCGAACATACTTTGCCATCCAACGAGTAACACGTGAGCAGAAGAGAAAAAGGATCCGAGAATAAAGTGTATCAACATTTAACAATACCATCAAAATAACATAGTGATGACACGTAGTTGCATTACATTAGGTGGACATTCGCCGTTCATTGTTCTTGTCTTATGATGTTATCTTGTCCACGTTCGAATTCAAGAGGTCGACTTGATCGGATGCAA
The DNA here is from genome assembly GCA_948099385.1 of Fasciola hepatica. Classification (NCBI taxonomy): domain Eukaryota; kingdom Metazoa; phylum Platyhelminthes; class Trematoda; order Plagiorchiida; family Fasciolidae; genus Fasciola; species Fasciola hepatica. The sequence continues at coordinate 27,869,538 of CANUEZ040000047.1, forward strand.
AGCAATGGAAAGGCAGCTTGACTGAGTTTGTCATAAATGACTACCCTGCTCAAACCCAGCATACCTTCACGTCCCACGAGTCCCCCTTCTACGCTAGTGCCGTCCCCGATGTTCTAACAGTACAACCTTCTGCCGTGACCTCTAGTCCTAGCCCTACATCCCGGGGGCATAGCCTGGTAGTCCCCCGGTACTTTCGCTTCTTTTGAAATATTTGATTTGAGACGATTAAAGTGCACCACCATTGGTTTATTGTTCAACTGGGTAGAATTTCTGATCAGACACTTCTCTTCAGAAGGGGCCCTTTCGAAGAGGTACGAACCTTCCCATTCGTTACGCAACTTTTCAGGGACTCCGGGTAGTGGTGCCACCAAGTGCTACCGGACCAGTGATCCCACCTGGACTGTAGCCCCGATTACCTCCCTGTCGTAGTATGCTTTTTGGTGTCTATGGACAGCTCCTCAATATACCCAAGCAAGATGGCGAACTTCTCGAAATGAGTCTAGCAGTTGGCACAGGTACTCCGTTACCCTGATGTGAGTTTGTTGCGCAACTCGTAAGCGTGTGTCGGACGGCAAGTGGACCTCTATGCCAGTCCGTAAAACGCGCGGGGAGTGCCCAGTAGAGGAATGTGCTGTACTTTGGTAGGCCAACATTCCTTTAGCTAGAGTGAGGTCCCAAGTGTTGATACTTTTTTAATGAATGCCTTGGGTGATGGATTTAGTGACCAGTTTACCCTTTCCACTAGGCCGTTTCCCTGAGGATGACAGGCGGTTGTTGTTGTGTTGTCAATAACAAATGCCTCACAGAGTTCGTGGAGCAGCGCACTTTTAAATTAGTGCCCTGTCTGGAGGTACTTGACAGCCGGCATCAACGGCAAACCTTTATTGCTCAGGATATGCGGTACTAACTAGAAGCCGAGAAGGGCCCATGGAACAGGCAAAAAAACAAAGGTTCCGACGCGTGCCAAAAGACGGCAGGAGTCGATGGAATAGCTGAAGGATTTTTTGTATTGAAACAATGTCTTCCACGTTTGCGATTGAGTGCTACACAGGACGCGATACTAGCCAGAGGAGCTAAACTTTCAAACATCTGCAAGCAGAGCAGTCCAAAATGCGTTTTTTCTGTTGGCCGAGACCAGTTGTCCCTACCGCAAACAGACAATCAACGCACAGCCCTGTGACATTGAACAACATAAAAACTACCCAGAGATAAGTTCTTTGGTTATGCCTGTCTAGAGTAATTTTTGGTCGTGAATTTACACATCCAAACTTGGCCATCTCCAGAACGCTGCATCGGCTCCCCCCTCAAAAAGGAACTGTCAAAGTGATCCTTCAACCTAATTGAGGGCGTACCGCGCACAAGTCGCTTTTAGCATCATAAGTTTCACGTGTCATCGGTACTCTGGAGAACCATGTTACGATGCCAAAATCCACCTGCGCCGGTGGTGGAGAATTACTAAGAAGCGCACGGGCCTAGCAGTCACCTACGAAGCCCTCACCTAAGTGTAGCAGAAAAACATAAATGTGTATATATGCACACCGTACAAAGGAATCCAACCCGACCTTTCGGGGTTCCCACAACCACCGTGCCCGTACATGCAATGGAAGAGGAAAATGAAATACTTGAGCAAACGGCGACGGGTAAAACCAAAAGGAAGGGAACTTACCCCGGTTTGTCAGCGCAATACTCGAATTCTGAAACATATGAAAAACTTTCCTGGTCTTTAAAATAATTTTATAAGACGTCAACAGTAAAGGCAACACGAAGTGGGATTGAAAAAATGAATGCTGTCTAAGGGACGCTTTTGCCAAAGTACATGACTGCCGGATAGCGTCGTTCGCTGCTGCTCCGCGGCTCGGGGTTGCGCCGGTTGAGGCTCGGAGGTGACGCCTCTGATGGGTAGAGGAATCATTGTAGGACTGTCTTTAAGTAAAGTCCCCTTTCCTAGACTACCATCAAGGTGGGCAAACTTTAGACGGTCGACCGGTATGGTTTCATGTTTACCTTTTCGGTCGGTGAGCTAAGCGCGATCGCGTCGATCGAGAACTTTAGATGGAGTTTCATAAGGCGGCGGTAGAGATGTTCTAACGCTATCTACTCGTATGAAGACGTACGCGCAGGTGAACAGTTCAGGTGTAGTCTAGGCCTACCAAGACTGCGGTCACGGTGAATGCGTTTGCAAACGGCACATTTGCGCAGCGAACTGTTGGGCTTATGATGCACAACCGTTGTCGTTCACGCGACCTAGGGCACAGTAACCCCCAGGTAGCGGAGGGGTTTGGTCAAAAGCCGATTCCGCAGCTGACGCAGTAGTATCAGGCTTATAAGCGGGATGCAAGCCTAAGAGAACGATTGGAATTGCCTGCGCCCAATCAGAGCTGTCAGCAGCAGTGAGCGAAGCTTTGAGCTGTCGATGAAAACGCCGAGCCGTACCTTTGGCCGCTTGGTGACATGCTGTTGTACGAGAACGGTGACAGACTGACTTACGCAATGTCTCTCCTAACAGATATGACTCAAACTGTGTGCCCCGATCAGCTGCTACCCTTTCAGGGCAATAGTATAAAGAAACCTAATGCTCCATAGAAGCAACGGTTACGGTTTCCGTCTCTACATTGGCAATGCGGACAGCCTGTGGCCAAAGGGGGAAACGGCCGACCGTAGCGAGAAGGTAAGGGAAACGTTTGCAGGGGCTGGGAGGACCAACGAAATACATATGGATTTGAGAAAACCGTGAGGATACAACCAGAAAGTGGCCTAATGGAGCCATCGTGTGTCATCTTACCACCGATTATTGGCTTTGAAGGCATAAACAAGCCCAATTACGAATACCCTCTTGCAAGCCGCGCCAGACGTACCTATCTGCAACTAGCATGGTGGTGGCTTGGATGCCTTGATGGGCTAAATTATATAAAACTCCGAAGGGCTTGCTGCACCAAGACATGGGCACGAAGAAGCGTGAGTGTGACAAAGTTTTGTTACACGTTATCGAGCCCGAGGAAATGGCCAAAGGAAACTCCGGAGGTTTAAGTGGTGCGACCTGGCTTACATATGTGAAATCTAATTCCGAACTTTGGGCCGCAGCCAAAGCTTCGAGGTCTGTGACCGGTGGTTGACTAGAAATAGCATCCACTCGAGGAAGAGCATCAGTCAAAACGTTGTCTGCGCCAGAAAAGTGACGAACATCACTGGGAAACTGCCCCACGAAGTAAATATTAAGCAACCCACGTGGCGAGTGTTTATCGTTTCAACTGTGAAGAGCATACGTCAGTGGTTTGTGATCGGCAAAGTTGACGAACTGTCTGCCTTCGAGAATATGTTGGAAAAGTTTGAAAGTACTGTAAGCAGTTAGTAGTTCCAAACTAAACGTAGAATACTTAGCCTCAGCTGGTGGAGGACAACGAGAGAAGAAGAGCTAGTGGTTCCCACTGTGATGCAGGCTGCTGCTGCGGCACAGCGCCTATCGCTATGTCAGAGGTATCGGTGACTACACTCAGTTGAGCTCCTGAGTCGAAATCGACCATCAAATTGGCAGAAGCTAAAGCATCCTTGGCTGAGTCGAAGGCAGCTTAAGCACCCTCGGGCAATTCTATGGGACCGTCTTTGGCGCCTTGAAGTAAGTCTGTTAACCGCTGCATCAAGTAAGCACAGTTTTGGATGAAACGCCGATTATAGCTTACCATCCTGTTGAAAAGACAAACCGTGATCTGTAAGTGGCGGAAAGTCAGGAACTGCTTGTACCTTTTCTTCAAAGGGTCGAATACCGCGTTCTTCAATCATGTGACCAAAAACCTCAACTGGATTTTGGCCAAAGGTACTTTTTGTCGGCATTGACGGTTATACCATGTGCGGCCAAACGCTCGAACAACTGATGTAGGTGTAGCTTGTGTGCATTTTCAGATTCTCTAGCTACTAGAACATTGTCTATGTAGGCGAAAACAAAATCTGAACCCCTGGTTATCTGGTCAGTAAAACTCTAAAAGATTAGTGCGGAGTTGCCTAAACCAAATGGCGTTCTTGGCAATTGGAAGGGACAAAAGGGTGTTACCGCGGCCTTAGGTTTATCCCCATCTGCGATAGGAGTCTGGTGATAACCACGTGCCCGATCTATTTGGAGGGCATACTAGCGCCGTTGAGGTTGGCCGTGATGTCCTGAATGTGTGGGATTGGACCCCTATCAGGGACAGTGGCATATTTGAGGGTTGTATACACTCCACCTGGTCGGCAATAGCCCGACTTTTTAGGAAACATAAGAAGTGGTGAAGCCCAGAGACTTTTCGGTGCTCGAGCAATACCCAAGTCAAGCATGTGCCCGAACTCAGCCCGCGCGATTTTAAGCTTGTCGGGTGCAAGCCGAAGTGCCTTAGCAAAACCTGGAGGGCCTGATGTGCTAATGTGATGTCCTACCGAGCTGGTTACGGTAGGTAATGCTGACGGTGGGCGCATCACTTTTGGGTATGCATTCAATACGTCACCGAAGAAGTGCGAACCTGTCGCTAAAGATAGAACTGGGCTGATTGGGTTAGAATCAACCGAAATCCCATTCGCTGATGGATTCGTGACACAATCCACAAGACGTCTGAGGTGAGAACCGACCCGGAGGTCAAAGCAAAGCAGAAAATCAATATCAAGAATGGCTTTTTGAAAGTCTTCAATCAAGGAAACCCAGCGAAAAGTGCGAGGATGACCAAAATCTAATGTCTTCATAATTTGTCCACAGGTCTGAATGAAAGTACCATTAACTGCACGTAAGTTGGAGAGGGGGCACTTATCTAAAGTTTGACCTGAAGGTGAGAGCGCACTAAATTCAGTAGGTGTCTATCAAGTAGCCTGTCCCTGGATTATGATGGATTATGCAAAGAAGGCGACTGCCGTGGCCATTAACTTCTGTCGAAGCTGCTCACTGGCCTTCTCGTTTCCCTGACTGACTTGGGCCATGACAAAAGGCAGAGTGCAATGGTGCGCATTCGAACGATACCCCCGTTGATACCAACGAACAGCCTCAGTTGATGTCGGCGGAACGGGAATAATTGCGCGCTTGGGAGATTTAATTGGGCGACTCTGTCTGTTAGGTGAAGCCGGGGTTGGGAGTCCAGCTGATGACACACCGAGCGTCTCGACATTTTCGACAAGGTCGTACACGGTGGCTGTTAAAGAGGCAATAACAGACCCAGCTTGTTTGGTGAGGTATGATGGGTTCAACTGATAACTGGCATTGACCGGTATATTAGCAGGTTGCGCGTGAACTGTTATTCGTATTGACTACAATGGTGATATCGGCAGGAGAGGCCTTGAATTAGAAAAGGCTAATGGATCTGATAAACAGTTAGGGGTATTTTCTGTCGGGTGGTTTGATTGCGGTCCCAGTTGCTATGAGAGGTTCCACTTGGGTCTTTGTCGGTACGAGTCAAAGTGGCATCCTTGGTTAGTCAGTGTGACGACTGGGATAGTGGGGGACGACTAAAGTGAAATAAATGGGGATTGCAGTGTGGGCGTGGTCCCAGCTGCGGGTTATGGCAACGTAGGACGACAATAACAATGGGTTGGTTAGGTTTATGTGAGTGGGACAAGGATGAGTTTTCATTTGATCGGTCAGTGGCACCTGCTCCACGTTCTGGGTGAATTAGGCTCGCACGGGATTGCGCAATACTGCCACAGGCTAGCAAAGTTGCGTGCAACGGTTAGGCAACTGTGTAGCATTCCAGAGAAATAATGGTTCGCACTTTGGCGTGGCAATGCTCGGATGCTAATAAGAACCCAAGGCTTCGCGGTTGGGAGGAATTAGTAAAGTTTACCCCCAATACCGTTCACTTACTCGGGATGCAGCTCAGCACCGAGTCGGTAAGATAGGTTTGTCTGCCTGCATCGTAACGGAAAACAGAACTCTGACTCGGATGCTATGTCCCCGAGACCAGCTCACAACCACGGAGATAGTCTGGCAAGTGAGGAACTGCACGTAACAGAAGTTGGCCTAGAAGGACTGGATTGTGACGGTTAGGCACAAATACAAGCTAAAGACCCGAAAATCAGACTTGTTCAGGAAAGAATTAGGAATAACGCTGACCAACTGACCGGGAAAGACATGAATGGTGACAGCTACGAAAGCAAATTGACTGAGGACACTGTAGGGCCATCTGATTTTGACTGAAGACTTTTTGTTTTCCCATTAAGTGAAAAATATACTCGGCGAGTCTTTGTCCCTCAAGCCATGGGGAAAGAACTTTTGGCAGACCCACATCACTAACTCGGTCACTCTGCACTGCCGCGCCAAAGTGCAAACCATTATTTCTCTGGAATGCTACACAGTTGCCTAACCGTTGCACGCAACTTTGCTAGCCTGTGGCAGTATTGCGCAATCCCGTGCGAGCCTAATTCACCCAGAACGTGGAGCAGGTGCCACTGACCGATCAAATGAAAACTCATCCTTGTCCCACTCACATAAACCTAACCAACCCATTGTTATTGTCGTCCTACGTTGCCATAACCCGCAGCTGGGACCACGCCCACACTGCAATCCCCATTTATTTCACTTTAGTCGTCCCCCACTATCCCAGTCGTCACACTGACTAACCAAGGATGCCACTTTGACTCGTACCGACAAAGACCCAAGTGGAACCTCTCATAGCAACTGGGACCGCAATCAAACCACCCGACAGAAAATACCCCTAACTGTTTATCAGATCCATTAGCCTTTTCTAATTCAAGGCCTCTCCTGCCGATATCACCATTGTAGTCAATACGAATAACAGTTCACGCGCAACCTGCTAATATACCGGTCAATGCCAGTTATCAGTTGAATCCATCATATCTTGCCACACCCGGCTGATTGATCGGAGCATCCTCCACCCCGCCACAGGAGCGATATGCGTAGGATGTTTTACATTAGCAATATTGGTGCCGAATATCACTGGTACTGAATGCGTCAATATAGTTATATATATATTTATATATATATGTGTATATATATATATATTTATCAGAGAAACGGCTTAATTATGCTTGAGTTCATGAGCAGATTTTCCGCAGTATTATCCATTGCAGAAGTTCTCTTTGTCTCCGAACAGTAGCCGGCTGGAAACTGATTCTTCACTTTTCCCGGAAGCTTTAGTTATGCTTCTTCATTTCTGAATGGTACGGCTAATTATTTTGAAATTGCACTCACCCTTTTGTGGACTGCTTTTCCTTCCAAATCCACCAATGTTCCCAAGTGAACTTACATAAAGTTGGTTTCATATCCCCCTGTTTGAAACTCATCCTGTTTAGTGAATCCCGGTAGATCCGTCGTTCAGATTTTGCATCGTCTTCATGGATTGCTATTCTGTTGGCAAGCATCGATTTTCCCGAGTGTACTTCTATACAATTTTTTTTCTTTTCCCTCTTGTTCAGAAGTTACTCTGTTCGCAAAACCTCATTTAACCTCCCTTTCTCCATGGCTTGCATCATTTTCGTTTATGATGCGTCTTTAGCGCTACGTATTGCCGACCTTCTCGGTGTTCCCACAGTGCACCACCGTCCAGCTCGAACTGGAAACCGGTCCAAAATTGCCGCGCGAACCATTATTAGGGTGACCCATTCAAGCTATCGCTGGCTACATTTTTCTATTTTTGACACCCTTGGCTCTTATTCTTAAGATTTGTAGATATTTCATCCCAGTGAATAACTTTGTAAACCACGATCGTGAGCCCAAGCATGCTTCTCGGTCATGGTCGGAAAATATATCATTATTGTCAATAATACTATTATAAACGTTCCTGCCACCCTTGGCCTCCCGGGTCCTTAAAGTTTTGAGGCCATTTTCGTTAACGGTGGTCGGCGCGTACCAGAAAGTTCTTCCCGAGTAAACAACGCCGACGATATTTCGTGAAATATACCAGAGCCAGTATCTCTCTCTTAATGGTGCAGTGGATCCTCCCTGACTTGTTTGGAAGTCGGCTTCCACATGCTGTCACGTGTGTGTAACCATCCTTGCCTAGTTGTGATAAAAATGCCAAAGTGGCCACAGCAACGGCATCAATATCGAGGGTACAGTCACCCGCTATCGGTGATGGGTTTTGGGAGTGACGTAACTTGGGCAGAACAATTTCGCCCGTAGGTTATGAAAGGCCTTATTGCACACCTCGGACCACTCAAACGCTTGACCCTTTTCCAGTAGTTGGTGGAGTGGTGCAGCAGCTTTGGCAAAGTCGGCAACAAATCTCCAGTAGTCTGACGCCAACCTCAGAAATCTACGGACTTCATCGATGCAGCGGGGCGCCGGCCGGGAATTTACCTGTTCGATCTTTGAGGGGGCGTGCTAACTCTATCCTTCGAAATCACTTGGCTAACTTGGTTATTTCCTTCTGCAAAAATCGGCATTCAGTCTTTCCCAACTTTAGACCATTCCTCAACAGTTGGTCCAGTTAATTCTCCAGATTATTCAGGTGTTCGGAAGCAGACTTCCCATGTGCTGCCACATCATCAAGATAAACCAATTATTGGTGCAGAATTTAATCCCGCAATACCTCCCACACCAGTCGTTGAAAGGCGGCTGGCGCGTTAGACAGGCCAAAAGGCGTGGTCTGGAATTTGTACAACCTCGTAGGTACCACAAACACTGTTTTGGCCCTGTCCAGTTCTTCATTTTCGACCTGCCAATACCCCGATGCCAAGTCTGGTACTGTTAAGTAAGTTGCCACAGCGGAGGCGCCGAACAGGTCGTCGATTCTTGGCAGTGGGAATGCATCTCTTTTCGTGACCCAGTTCAGTTACCTGTAATCTACACATAACCCTAGGATACAGTCCTTATTCTTTACTAGCACAATGGGTGGAGACCATGGCGACTGTGATGATTGACTAACTTTGTTTTGTGTTGTTTTTTGGATTATATGGTACAACCCTTGCTGCAGGGGTTGAGGGATTTGACGCGTAGCGACCCCAAAAATGGTCAGCTCCACGGGTTTCTATCAGAAGCCTCAAGCTACCAGTGCCATCCAGATCTAAGTTGTTCCGAGCGAACACGTCGGAGTAGGCTCTGATCAGCTCTGCTAGCTGATCCTTGATAGCCCATTTGTACGCGCTGTCCAGGTTTTGCAAAACACGTTTGATACAGCTCACTAAATGGCTTCCGCAGGCTCCTGTGTGTATCATGGCATTTGTTCGCTTTAGGTCACCAGTTTGGTTTCCCAGCAAAACAGGGAGAGTCGAGGTGATTGACCGGCTGTTTTCAAATCCAACTGGCATTGAAGTCTAGTCAACATGCCCTTTCCGAGAAGAACTTCACACGGGCTTTGGTTGACAATAGCCAGCGAAAGTTGCATGGTACACCCCACTAACTCTAACTTCACCAAAGCAACCCCCTTTGTGATGATGGTGGTACCATTGGCTGTGACTGGGCCTTCGAAATGAGCCTGTCGATGATCGTCTTTTAGTTTTCTCAGGGTTGATGTTCTAATCAGCCACGCGAGGCCATCATATCTATCGGTCTCGGCAATACCATGCCACTTGTACTCAACCCAGCTGATGGGGCACTGGTTTTTTGTTACTGCCACGAACGGCCGGTATATCGGTGACATTGGTCGGTGGAAACTCAGCTTTTTCTTTGCTTGCGGAGTTGGAAGTTCGACGCCAAAACAGGATGGTGGACGAACGCCGATATCCGTAATAGGGTCTTGAAGCTTTGCCTTTTGTCCAAGTTTTCCGCTTTCCAAAATACCTGTTGCTGTCTTCCAGTGAAAAGCTTCGCCACAACCTGTGCCAGGCGGCAGCACACGTTGCTCTAATTCTTCAGCCAACTTTAGGGCACTTTATAACATATCAGGCAGGGGAGCGACAATAACTTCTGGACTTTCGGGGTCCTCGCAAACTCAACAAGCTGCTATCACTTGAACGTTGCATTTACGTTTAACTTCTGCGAGCAAGTTTGCTGACAGGCTTAGTTTAACCAGTAGCCACAAAAGTTTATTGCTTCAGATAAGTAGACCAAGATAGTGCAGCAAAATGTTTTACTCTGGAATGTCTTCACTTCGATCGTACGTATGCTGTGTGCAGCGGTCTTCTGATAAATATGCCAATCTCGAGTAGTGCAGCGGGGTCAGGAATTGATTCCTTATGGAATGCAAATGATGACCACAAATGAAACCTGTTTTACGCGCAGCCAATACAGGGGGTGAGCAACCACAGGCAATGACAATAAGTTGTAGGAAGGAAGGACGGGAATTACAACCCCATCCTGAACCCCAGACAACAAATTTCGCTGGAAGATTTTGGCCGGCTGTGTAAAGAATAAATACTGGAAATCCTTCCAAATGTTCCATCTGACTTGTGAATTTGACTGTATTCGACATTAAGTTGAAAGGATCATCCATACACCACAGTTCCTCACGCTTGCTTATTTATTTGGGATGTCTGAATTTGGCGTTGAACCGTTTCTGACTGTCGTGCTTGGGCCACGGGGCTTTGAACCCTTGGGTTTTACTGTGGAGTCGACTTGGCCGCATACTTGAGGTTTGCATATATTTCTACCTTTTGTGAACTTCAATTTAGTACCTTAGAAACTACGAATTAATCTTTTTCTGGTCTTGTGATTCATTTGAATTGGGTGCTCTTTGCTCAATTTGCGGGAGTTGACCTACAGGCACTATAATTTCACCTTTCCGTGACATCTCTCGCTCACATAAACGGCTTCCAAGTTTTCGCGCGCTTTACTATTTTATGGGCCAACCTCCTTCTGTAGCTTTATGCTCTTGTACATTTTATAGCCCAGTTTTGTAAAACTTTTCGGACCAATCGCGTTCCGATTTCAGGATTCTTTCGAATTCAGCTGCGTACTTCTCAAAGGCTTGTCGCGATACCCATTTTGCTCACCGTGGAACAAGTATACACGCCATACGCCCAGGAAAGAACCAGAGCTATTTGAATCTGGACAGGGGTATTCCGGACTGTCGCTTGGGAGGGTTTGGGCGCATTTTATACCATCGTAATGTTAGATCACCTAGCTCTGTCAGTGCTGGTTCGTGTATAACAGACTGTACTGTTGAGTGATTGGCTTGAGTGTATTGGATCTAGAACAGCAGCTGTTATCAGCTAGGCAACAGGCCCAAGAGGCAGAGGAAATGCTTGAACCGAGCGAGCGCGAGCACAAAACTGGTGGCAACGTTCCATTTGTCGTACCAGATCAAACAAAAATAAGAAACTTTACGCCGGCAGTCGAACATAAGACAGCAGCAAGACCAGCGACTGAATTGCTAAGAAAAGAGCTGACCGATTTCGGGGGACGATCCGAGCAGTACTGCGGGTTCATTTGATAACTCGAAGCCTTCGTCTGAAGTAAGATAACCGACCACGGACAAACACTGCTCTATTTGACCCATTACTGTCTGGGCCGAGCCAGGGAAGCTACTGATGTTTTCACCATGCTCCACTCGGAATGAGGCTACACTTGGGAGAGAAAGATTCTGAATGACCCACTTGGCCAGCCACTCAAGGTCGCTCGCGATCTAATATGTATGATTTCAGAGGCCAAACAAACAAATGGCTACTTCTACGCAGTGGCGGATCTCGCAGTTAGGATGCAAAATTGCTCGATAGACCTCGATCATTTAGGGTACAGGAGTGACCGCGACGCAACGCACACATCAAAAAGTATAACCGGCTGCCAATCTTTCGAGCTACAGAGTCGGTGGGAGGAAGATGTAGAACGCATACGCAAGGGTGAACGTTGGGCCGACGTCGAGGTCCTGACCGAATATCTAGACAGGCATACCAGGATGGCCGACAGCAGACTTGGTCGACTTATTCGGGGTAGAAAACTGGCAAACAGACCTAGCACCAGCCAAGCTCAAGCCACCGCAGTGGAAGACTCCAAGCATCCGCTTTGGATAAATGAGCCAGCCGCTTCACGCGAGGCCATGATTCGCCGAAGCTGCAGGGACCGCGATGCCAGTCATGGGTTACTAGTATGTCCCAAGTCCATCAAAGCCACAGCAAGCAAAGGTTGCGGAATGGCAAGGAAGACAAAAGCCTGTTTTATCTGCAATAAAACCTCATGCCGGGGAGTAGCTTACGGAACAAGAACCAGATGCACCAGGAAGTTAAAGCGGGCAGACACCACCGAATAGTACACCCGGTGAAAGAAGCTACCCCAGATGTGGATACTGCTCAGTGGAATTCGCTCAAGGTCATGGTCAGCCAATAAACCAACAAGGCTAGGGGCGATTGCTGTGGAAGGTGTCTGCAATCTCCAAAGACCGAAAGAGGTCATGGCATCTGCCCCATCACCTGGTTCTTCATCCCAATAAACCCGAAAAGCCGCGGGTGGTCTTCGGTTGTGCGGCCAAGTTCTAAGATAAATCTTTGAATGATTATCTGCTACAGGGGCCCGATTGATTGAGGCCTTTCACCGCTTCAGGGTGGACAGAGTGGAATTGTCAGCCATTATCAGAGAAACTTTTGCCCAGACTAAAATGCCTGCAGACGTAAGTGGCACTTCGAGATTCCTATGGTGGAACGAAAAGGAACTGAACGAATCGATGATTAATCATAGAATGACGGTCCAGCCCTTCAGAGCGATATCGTCGCCGGTTTGTGCGAACTACGCCCTACGAAGAACCGCGAACAAACATGGAGCTGTGGTCCACGGGCCGGTAGTATACAGCATCAGCAGAAATTTCTACGACGACTACTTTGGGTCTTCCGATGATGTTGACTCGGCCCTAGAGCAACTAAGGGGCCCAACTAGATTGCTGGAGGAGGACTGTCACCACCACACAGAAGGCATTTAGAAAGCTCCGGAGGTGCTTGAAGCCATTGCACACTACAAGAGGGCCAGAAAGGTCCGAGATATGGATGGGTCCCCACTTCCCACCAAATGCAAGCCAGGAGTACAGTGAGAAGAGAAAAAGGAGGGCTTCGTTTTCGAGCTAAACTTTCCCGAGCAAGCAGTAACTCGCAGCGGCATACTGTCAGATGTCATAAGTCTGTTCGATCCACTCGGTTTTCCTCTCTCTGGTTGCTACCCGGAAAGACTTTGCTGCAGAGGCTCTATCGCAAGAAAGTCTGTTGCTACTAGCCCCTGGATCGGGAAGATCAGCTGGAATGAGAAGAATTCCCTGTCACTTCGAAGAAACCGGGAGACATTAGGATTCCAAGGTGCCTTCCCTCTGATCATACAACACAGGCGGGAGAGCTACACGCCTTTTCTCTTGTGTCTGAAGTCGGGTACGGAGCCGTGGTTTATGGAAGATGGTTTGTGGGGGAGGGATAACACACTACGAGGATCCTGTTAGCCAAGGCTCGCGTTGCCCCAATGAAACCCTTCTCGACCCTGCGACTAGAACTCCGTGCTGCCGTGTTATCACGGAGTAGGGTACATGCTGTAAAGAGATGTTTCGGCTTTGATATTTGGTCAGCTGGATCTTGGACGGACTCGACGATAGTACTGTACTACATTAACAACGTCAAGAGCCGTTTTAGTGCTTTCGCCGCTAACCGGCTTACTATCATCCACTACGAAGCTGCCATGAACCGGTGGAAACATGCCAAGTCCGTCGAAAACCCAGTAAATCTCTCCTTTCGATGTGCGACCAACTTCCGGCAACCAGACACGTGGACAAAGGGGCCGAAACTCCCGCACACGCCTAAAAAAGGCTTACCCGCTTACGAACTAAAGCTACCCCTGGAATCAGAAGTGGAGGCCAGGGTCAATTGCTGACGGTGGCAGCCGCCGAATCGGCGTCTATTTTACTACAGATGGCTAGATTTTCCTCCTAGATGACTACGCTTCGGTCACTAGCGTGATTGGCCAGGTTTAGGAGACATTTGTTAATCATGAAAGGGTCCATCCACACTGCTGTGTAAAAGTGGGTCCAACAAACGCTGATAAACTGCGAGCCGCAGAGTACAATCTATTCAAGATGATATACTGTGAGGCCCTGCCCAAGAACTCGAGAATGCCGGAAGAGCGAGACTGACCGACAAAAAACGTCACGTCCAAAAGATAACTTGAGGCCTGTAAATCCTAAACTCGTTATTGGATTACTACGGGTAGGGGGCAAGCTGAACAACTCCCACCTGATTTTTAACGAGAAGTACTTCCTACTACTGCCGGCTCGGTAGCGCGTGATGCAATTGATGATTCAACACATCAACACTGTAGAGGGACAAGCCGGGGTAAACAGAGTGACAACCGTCTTTCGAAAGCTGTTTTGGATGCCGAAAGAGATGCCTACTTTTAGACGCGAAACTCGGCATTTTGTGCACTGTAGGAGCCGCTGTGCTGTCGCGGGCAAACAGCATATACCTCCGCAGCCAGAATGTAGACTGACCCCGGGGTGGCGGCCGTGCAGTGATACCGGACCTGACTATTTCGGATCTTTGTGGGTCAAGTGCTGAAAAGGCCTGCAGAAGAGGCACGGGTGAATCATGTCATGCATGAAGTCTGGTTCAGTACACCCGGAAGTTGCGCTCTCGATAATCACCGATTCCTTCTTCCGGGTCTTGCAAAGCTTTATCAACCGGAGAGGCTTACCAACAGATATTTACTTCGACAATGGTTCAAATTTTGTGGATGCTTAACGGGACCAGCGGTGTTGGCACCAAAACATAAACCTAGACGGGCCGCAGAACCAAAACGTGGCTCATGGTATACGATCGAACTTCAACCCCCGCAGGCCAGCCACCGCAGTAAGGCGTAGATGTGCCTGGTCAGGTCCACCAGTTGGATATTGCTGTCTACATTCTAACAACAACCACCCGAAGATGGGACGTTGTGCGCCATGATAACGGAGGTCGAAAGGATCTTGAGCAACCGCCATCTAGTTCCAGAGCCTGCCAGCGACCACAAATATCTGGGGCTCACTCCGAAAGACCTGCAGACTTTAAGGCCAAACGTTAATTTCCAGAGGCCACTAAACCTTCGAGGCAGTCGCCCACAACAATAGAACAGGGAAGTCATCTGGCCAGGGTTTTTGGAGGCGATGGCTGCAAGAATATTTGCCGGTCCTGAAAACTCGATAGAAGTAGCCTGCGAAAGCAAGACCATTCAAATTTGGTGATGTGGTGATGCTTTCCGATGAGGGCGCTTAGCTTGGCACCTGGCTTTTGGGTGTTTTTCGTGGAAGCTATCAGCAGCGGCGACAAACTGATGAGAACTGGTGGCGACCGCCTAGGAAAAGCTGACTTGCGACTTGCGCAGTATCAGTCTCCTGGAGGGCGAAGACGGGCCAACCGACGCCACAGAATCCCGGTAGACCATTTAGCTCCCCGAAAGCCGGACTATTTCTTTTCACCCATAGAACCGTTCTACGAACAGTGGTCTTTGTTTTTGATATCCGCTCTCCATAACTCCGACAAAGATATGCTATAGTACTCGCCGTTTCTCGTTTGTCATTGAAAATGTTGAAGAAGATTACATTATATGGTATTAGCTGTGGCTTATTTACATACCCAAATACGCCCCCTCACGTCACTTGCACGCACATGAGACAAGTTTCCACCCCATACTCCCATAAAGATGTGACATTGTTTTACCAAGTCCCATTTCGTTATTGACCACGAGGACGACAATTCTGTTTATAACCACTACCGTGGTTTCTTCGCGCACATACACCCACCCACACACGTATTCATTCACGACGGCTCTCTTGAAGATAGCACGTGGGTTTTGGAATCTACGTGTCCCCCTTCAAACCTGCAGTCGAGAAGCAGTTCTTGTGAACAATGCAGAGGAATACCTCGTCGGCCTGGCCACCGGATCAAGTGCTGAATTGAGTACATGAGCAGACTATAGACGTCTGCTGTAGTAGTTACGCGCTCTGACAGCAGGGTCCAGGCATTTAGGGGGAATCGGTACCATCAATCCAAACCTTTGACTCCGCTAGGATTCAGAAGGATTTTGGTGGGGAGGGGGAAAGTTGTAACGGTCGGCTGTAGAAAATCTTCGAAGACACTATAATTTCGTGTTTCCGTGATATAGCTTGCTCACATACACTATTTGCGTGTTTCCATATGCATATTTTTTATGGGCCAACCGTTTTTTGTTGACTTGTGTTGTTCTTCATTTACCAACCTGGTCTCGTAGAATTTACGGCTCATCCTCGTTTTGGTTTCCGGATTCTTTCGAATTCGGCTAAGTATTGCTCAAAACCTTGTCACACTGCTGGTGATGAGCACTGAACTCTTGTGTATGCTCTGTCTTTACCAATGAAGAGTTTACCAACCCCAGCAACTGTATGGACGTGTCCTCAGGCACCCTTCTTCCGGCTACACCTGAGTCTGAAACTTTTTCAAAGGCCTCGTCATCATACAGTGGTGAAAGATGCTTCCTCGGCTTTTAAGGAGAAAGTTATTCAAGTAATTCTTTGTCTGTTTCTCCCGTCTGGCGAAATTACTAACAACAGTGAACCTTTCGGGGGCTGGTATTAGGGCTGCTGTCACGCTGTGTGAGAACCTCCCGAGGACCTCTGTTAAATTTCTGTCACTCGAAGGAAATGCTGGTTCCTCGGTCTAGCCTCTTTTTCAGGTCCATGTTCGTTTTCGAATTTCAGGCATCTTTTAGCTCCTGGATCCTGGCAAGGTTGCCAATTTTAGAAAACGACCAGAAGAGGAGGAGGATCCGAGAATGAAGTGTTTCAACACGTAACAATAAGAAAAATGACAGAGTGATGACAGTTAGTAGTAACACTTTATGTGGGCATTCACTGTTCACTAATCTCGTCTTATGATGTCTTGTCCACGTCCGAATTCAAGAGGTCGAGTTGGTCGGCTGCAACTCAAAGGAAAGACAGCTAGATTGAGTTTGTCATAGTTGACTATCCTGCTCAAGCTAAACATACCGTCACTCCATAAACGAAATTCGTTTTGCCGGTACGCGTCCACGTGACGGGCGCCCATTATCCGGTTGATTCAATCAAAGGTTGCAATTTTTGAGATTGTTGAGGAAGAGGCAACACATTTGGCGACGAAAACTCTGACTCATGGCGAAAGAGGAATCTACGGAAGTTGGCCCGAAGAACATGGTGAAAAGACAAGTGCTCTTGATCGTCCTCATCTCTGCAAGGCTGGTAAATTTTGAGGCCGTTCACAACTGTTGATTCTTGCACGGCTGATCATATACCACGTAAGGTCTCCTATTCTTACGATGATCGGGCCGCAGGAACCACATTCGGATCCTCGTATAAAAGCTTCGAAGATATCCTTATTGTATCACTCGCTGCCAAGAATGACGGAACCAAAATTCATCTACTGCTCCGGATAGGGAGCCCTGCCGAGCATGTCACAATTCAACTACACCCTCCCTGATCAGCCCCAATCTTTATTTTTCGTTTACACGGCATCAATTTTGATAAAATTATTTTTCCGGACAGCCCCCTTATGCAATGTTCGATTTAAGTGCCTCCAGTTAGTTAAGAAATATTTCGATGACTTAGTGGCAAACGGCTGTTTGGTTAACGAAAAACGTGAGTGGTTTCGTTTGGGGCCTCTCACCAAACGTCAGTTCTGTCGACTTGTTTTCATCGGTGGCCTTCAAGCACTAAGGTACGAGGACGTTAGAACCAGCCCCATCGCAAAGATCAACCCAGAACCTCGAACAGGCTTCCAGAATTGATCGATGATGGCCAGCTCACTGAGCACTTCATGCATGATTCGGCCGTGATTCAGAAACATGTTTGCCTCTAGGAAATTATTCGTGCTATTACTTCCCCCCAGAATTCCCCAATATTGTCACGATTATCACATCCTTGTAATGGTATCCAGCCTACTTTGCCATGTGAACACTGCTGGTCTTGATAGTTTCACCTATCTTGCTCCTTTTTTCAACGTCGCGGCCCATTATGTGAGACGACCGGTCACAAAGACGGAACTGGACGTGAGACACCCGTCGATTCCAGTCAACCTAAGTCATCAATCCGCCCATGCCATCCTATGAGCAATAAAAGTCGGCCATTCTCGAAGCTTCACAGCGCGCTTCCCGACAGAATACGTTGTTTCTTGGTAGTTCATCAGAGTGCATATCAGTGGTCATCATGTGCCACAGGGAGGGGACAAATGAGGAAGACATTCAAAGGCTTTTATGAATGTGCCGGTTGACGCTTAATGTTGAGACACCCAAAGCCCAGTCTCCTGCAGAGGCCCTGATAGGGCGAGAGTTCCGCACTATCCATCAAGCAGTGGTACCGGCTAACGAACAGCCACATCCAGCATCTAAAAGGCATCAGATCGGCGCATTTGATTCAGAGTCATTTGTTTACGCAAGAGATTATTAGGCAGGAAGTGGCGGTCAGGCAGGAGGCACATTCAAAAGGCAAATTGACCGGGTATTGTATGAGGCAAACAGTCGAAGGTGACATCCGGATTCGACCCAAGAATCAACTACTGGCACGGAAGACGTTCATCAACACCAAGGCAGGGACAAGCATATCCAACGGATGTGTTGCTGGATACTTTTAACATCTTGGCTGTGGAAGTTGAAACAACTAACTTTGTCATCGAACTGTTTCCCCCCCTGTGGTCTGATCGATAGGTTGCCATAGCTGCCTACTGACTTCCAAGGTCAACCGACTACAACCTGGCAGAACCTGTGTTAACCGTCGGGTTCTGCGCTGCTCGAACTACAAGATCTGGGTGCTCAGTGAGGCAACAAACTTCGTCGGTCAACACTTTAACCCGTGTTCTTATTCAAGCTAGTGGGTGGCCTGGCTCCGATTGTTGCTCCTTTATTGTCGATCATATTTTGCGATCCAACGAAAGTCGTTGTGCCGGTAATTTTCTAAGTGGCACTTGAGCGTCTATTATCTGACTGGTTCATGTAAAAGTTGGAATCTTCGGAGATCGTTGAGTAGGACACAACAGATTTCACAGTAAGTTATCACATTTGTTCAGACCTCATGGCCTAGAATACACTATGGAGACACGCGACACCCTTTCCACTGTCATTTATCGGTCTCCGTTGTCGATGCTTATCCTATGTTATCCCACGGTGTCTTGGTTCCAGTCTCACTGGGGCTTGTCACACTCAAACAATTTTGCACCGGTTGTCCAGGGATAACCAGTATGGAGGCATCAATTAGAAGCTGCACACACTTGCCACGAATGGATGGTGACACCACCAGCGTAGTTCGGCAGGGCTGGCAGTGACAACGCCCACCAAAAAAACCGCCACGCCAAATATTGTCTCCATGACCAACCCCAGAAAGCCCCGGGTAAGGCTCCACTTTGATTTTGTTGGACTCATGGGCGGTAAATCCTGCCTCCTGATTGCCGATGCCCTCTCAAAATGGCCAGAACTAGTAGCACCCAACCCTGAAAGGCCGTGGAAACCTTACTTTTATGTATGGTGAAAGTCCCGCACACTACGCGGACAACCGATCAATATTCATTTCATGAATGGACATACTCCTGTCCTGCCTTGATCCTTATTCATGCTTAAGCCCCAGCAGTACTGACCAATCTATTTTGCTGCTTACCGATAGGTCTGACTCTGTTGCTCGTAACAGCACATGTAGCTTAATTCAATATGCCAACTCAGTTGCCTGTTCGTCGCTCACTCGCCAAACGCAGCCGGATTTCGTGTCTACGATAGCACAAATAAGTGCAGCGCCACCATTACGTGCTTACTGCCAAATATAGACGCAACCCTTACCATGCTGTTTCCTTATTTCATGCATTCGTTAGACTTTCCCGCTATACTCTGGCCACCCGTCCAACGCTGTGGTACTCCGCATAACACCGGTGCGGCGGCTCTTCGTGGACACCGAAATCACTAAGATGCAACTGCTAGCTTAGTGCTTAGGTGCACCTCGTTTGTGAATAAGCATGGTAATGAAGAAAATGGGTCTAGGGCCACACATTACTCATAAGTGCACCACTACCCTGTTTTCGTGCTCGTTATGTCTCCTTTATCTTCCTTCGGGCCTGGACTTTGCCATTGTCTGTATGTCTGCCGAAATCTCATTATCCTTCGTCTTCCATTAGATTCACAACCATCTGTCCCCGGGACTCCCGGCGCCCAGGGCTTTAAGAGACTTTCGCCTAATGAATGCTCTCTGCCTGTCTCCGTGTTATTCCTTTGGATGGGCTGCAGAAAGGGGCTTGTTGGACAAAGGGCCAGTACATATATATCTGGTTCTGATCGAGCCTGTCTCGGACCCATTTAAGGTCTGCCGTCACTGCCTTTATTCACACAGACCCGCCTTGTCGCCTACAGCTTCTACACCAAAGTCTACTTTGGGAGTGTTAGCTGCTGTTCAGGGGAATCCGATTCCATCATCGGGTCTTCCATTAATAACAGGCTAGCCTTCTTCTTGAATAAGTCCTCAGGGTCAAATGAAGTGGCCTATAGTTGGGTACAATCGCACTGCAAGGCATTTTACCACATCACGAACACGAGCTCAGTATGGAATTTTTAAAGGGCATTTGATGGCTCTCACCAGTCATCCACTGAGTTAAGTGACTGGCCGAGCAAACCTTGACCGGCAACTCCGACAGGTCAGGAATTTGGGTTAGTTCCAATTCCTTCAATTGACTGGTTGTTTGTAGTCTCCTTTTTACTTCCATCTGGTGCAGTCCCACAGAGGATCACGGCAAATCTAAGGCCTGCGGCTCGGGAGACAAGGAACACTCTGGCTGGTCGGTTCTAGTCATCAGCTTGCTTGACCTCCCGTCTCCTGTCAGCTCCACAGGACAGGCAATTTAACCATCGAAATCCATCGGTTCTTATAGTTCTGCGCTTTGTTTCGTTGGACGGGAATAGTATCCTCATAAACCGTTCGTGCATCTTAACCAAAGTGGTAACTAGAGCGTTGCCTTCCACGCCCCATGAGGTGGAAAACACGGTTAACAAGGAAAAAATTATTGTGTATTGCCAGAGCTTGCATGCGCGGCGGCCAAATGGCAAATGTTCTTGGCAGTCAGCATTTAGTTAAACAACAGCTTGCTGAAAGATTGAACGAAGATGACTCACTGTGACCCCGTTACTTTGAGAGGAAAAATGGCAGCCCTCCGATGAATGTTTACACAACATGGATTGCCTGACTCAATGGTGCCCGACAAGCGGTCACTATCCACTTCGGCAGTTCATCACAAACTGTCAGAAAGCCAATAATAAATGCTTCCTCGCCGCGGTACCACCCACAATCTAACGGTCGCGAAGAAAGCTTTGTTGTTGCAGTCAAAAGGACACATCTGAAGTCAAAAAGGAGGGATCACGGGTGAAATTATGAAGAAGTGTTGTTCTTGTACCACAAAACACCAGAAACCAACGCTCCACAAAGTACTTCCCCGGCCGAAATACTAATGGGTCGAAAATTGGAGACTATCAACAACGCCCTATTCCTATCAAACAAAAAACAGTCAACCAAACTGAAGGATGAGTTTCACGTTGACACCGCAGTCTGTGCAAAAGATCATAGGGATAGGAATCCGAATAGGGCCCTATCCGTAATTCCTAACCGACCGGGTACCAAAATTTACAAAGTGAAGTCTGATAACGGAACAGGAACCTGCCATAAAAACCAGCAGCGCAGGCGATGTAACGAATCCTCAAACAGTCCACACGAACAGGCAGTTCCACTAGAAACCCCTCTGTATAGTCTCAAAATACCAACAGCTATACCACCGACCATGGTAGCAAAAAAAGCTGCCACCATGTCCGTAGTTTAATCTACCAAAGAAACCCACAGTACGACTGCAACCGGATCCTGCTGGTCAAAGCCTCAATTAACTACCCAAAGAGGAGGTATCAGGAGGCCAAAATACAAACAAGAAGATTTTCAAACAAGCCATTATCCAGCTCAAACACACCAGAATGGATTGAATAATCAATCGTTTACCGGATCACGCAAGATATAACTCCCTCGGCTATTTGCGTAGCCACCTACGATCCGACTCAAAACTGGCCAACGAATGAGCAACTGATTCGGCCAAGACTGTCATCAACCTAAAAGGCCTAACAGGACCTAAACCTCACCTGGCGCCAGAGTTCGGGAATATTCGACTTTCCTTCCAAACACCAGACGTATTCAACGTCGCACAAAGCTAGGCAGCAGGGCTAGCCCCACTGGCCGCTGCCTTTCTCGCCTTTTTGCACTTGGAAGCAGAAGTGATGAATATACTACACCGTTATTACGGTAAGTACACAGTCTTTTTGGCCTGCCGAATTGTCCACTTCTGATTCGCCATAGCGGGCTGCAGCCATAAAAGATCGAGTACACAGGTTTACCGTTCCAACCGTAGGAAAAAGTGCATGGGTCGAAACAAGGCGTGACATCCTATTGTCTATCAAGAGTAGAGTGTACCCTGCTGCGGTAGTGTCCGTTCTTCAATAAAGACCTGAACTATGGCAGTTGTGTGTAGAACTTGGGCAGAGGTTGCCTGTATTTGAGCATCAATGTCTCCGTATAATTTCTCGAATATAGTGGAAGCCCCATACCAACAATCCTGAGGTTGGTCGTAGGATGTTGGGATCCGGTGTAAAGAACGTACACTGAAAATCCTTCTATATGTTGTACGTGACTTGTGAATTTGAATGTATTTGACATTAATTTGAAAAGCTCATCTATACACCACAGTTCCTCACGCTTGCTTATTTATTTGGGATGTCCGAATTTGGCGTTGAACCTTTTCTGACTGTCGTGCTTGGGCCGCGGGGCTTTGAACCCTTGGGTTTTACTGTGGAGTCGACTTGGCCGCATACTTGGGGTTTGTATATATTTCTACCTTTTGTGAACTTCAATTTAGTACCTTAAAAAATACGAATTAATCTTTTTCTGGTCTTGTGATTCGTTTGAATTGGATGGGCGCTGCTCGATTTGCGTGAATTGCATTACAACCAGTGATCAGACACTGGGGCATGTGCTAAGTACACCAACCACAGACTTCTTCGTCGTACCCTGTTTTTTAATCAGGTTTCCGATTAACTTTGTGGCCTTACCGTATAAATCGGGTTTCCTTGCAACGATGACCCTGAGGGTCATACCAACTGCAGCAAAAAGAGTTATCCCAGGGTCCTACTTATTGGACAGACCAAGGGCGACGAGCCAGAAAAATGCCATGCAGCTTTGTTAGAGGGTTTTTGCGGGACAGCAGACTCTTTATGTGAAAGCCATGAAGGAGCACAAACAGCGAAGCCATGTGTGCAAATGTGGCCACCCAATAAATAAGGTTATCGCCTCTTGCCCAGTACTCAGCATCCCCAGTTTGTTATCCTCGACTGTCAGACTGCCATTCAAATGTTGTATGAACCGCTTTGCTGGTCACTGGCTCACAAAACACCTACTTCATTTTGCCCGAGAGGTAGAAGTTATTTGTACACGGACCAGCGTTGCTACCTCGAAAGAAGCCAAGTGAGGCTAAGGAAACCATTTCTTACCTATTATTATTACACTCGAAGCGGATTACAGTAACAGGGGTCCACTCTATAGTTTGAAATGTACTCTAAGAGAATTAAGTAAGGAGCATTTGTGCCAACACCAGTTCATCGGTTCCGCCTTTGAAAAGAAAAGGGCTGCATGTGGATGGCAAGAGAGAGAGGAGAAAGGGGTTCCATAACTGTTCCGTTCAGTCCAGCTTCGGGGACCTGACGGCATTTTGTCAGATCGTCTAGTTTCTTGAACTAGTGGGCTGTTTGGTCTCCAGGTGTTTCTGCATTATACATAGTCTTTTTTTCTTCTAAGACACTTCTGGGAGCGGTGGGACAGAAAACTCTGGATTGGACCTGCCGTAGTGCTTCAATCCCATTTGAATCTGGGGTAGTGCTGCTGGTATCAACTCTGCCTGACCAGACGCCTCTTGGGGTAAAGAGATTAGGGACAGACAAAAGGCGAGGGACAGAAGAGTGACAAGGAGATTTCTAATCATCACTCTCACCAGGCGACCCCCTATGCCATATCTAGTTGATGTTCAAAGGCATCCACAGCATAGTCATATTAGTCTCATAGACTTGATCGTGTTAAGAACTAGAAGCTGGAAGGCGAAACATTGTTTTCAGTGCATCCTATATTTGCCCTTACAATTCGCATGGTTGAGGTGACACTGGAATGCGGCAACCATTGGCCGGAGTGAGTCCCATTGTCGAGGCGTTAGACGGAGGGTGCGTGGTGGAGGGTGTGCCTCTATCGTGTGCGCAATTCTGTGAGTTTCACGCCCATCGTCACGAGTGGTTATCGACAGTGGATTTTCGGGGCTTGGTCGGTAATCCACGGTTTCCGCTTTTGATCAGGGCAGCTAGGGGACTTGACTGGTCGC
The DNA here is from genome assembly GCA_948099385.1 of Fasciola hepatica. Taxonomy (NCBI): domain Eukaryota; kingdom Metazoa; phylum Platyhelminthes; class Trematoda; order Plagiorchiida; family Fasciolidae; genus Fasciola; species Fasciola hepatica. The sequence continues at coordinate 27,893,751 of CANUEZ040000047.1, forward strand.
TTTTGAGCAAATGGATCAGGGTTTAGTGGGCGAAAGGTGATTGCTTTTGCCATGGCCAGGGATCGAAATTTATTTGGTCTTGCTTGTTTAGGTGGAACTGGTATATGAATTTGGGTGATTCTTCAGGGTCGATCCTATGTCCACTCTACACTAAATGGTATAGAATCGAACTAGTAATCACACCGGTCTTCCCCCCAACTCAGCCTTTTTGGGTGATGTATTTTATTGTGCCGAAACAAAAGTCCAGCCTTGCGACTTATGCAGGATGCACTACATTTGCTTCTAAACTAGTAAGTGATCATGGAGAGGTCAGCTCATGCGGTTTGTCTTTCATTTGCCTGCGGACCAATGGAGAGTTGGAGAACTTGCTATTCAGTCTAGCCGCCGAGAACTTTGAGTTTACAGTTGCTGTTAGTGTTTTTGTCATCGGTTCTGCGTTTGCATTCGGCGTGAGCTATATTTTAAATAAACTTTCATTTTCCAGTACGCAGGATGACTGCACCGCTGGACACTTCCTTTTAGTTCTTTTGGATGAGCTTTTCAAAGTAGCCATTCTATCGAAAAACTTATTACAAAACTAAGTTCACTTTGCAAAGCCACTTGTGAGCAAAGTTCCAGTTCATATAAGGGGTTCCACCTAATCAAGCAAGACCAAATAAATTTCGATCCCTGGCCATGGCAAAAGCAATCACCTTTCTCCCACTAAACCCTGATCCATTTGCTCAAAAGCGACCAGTCAAGTCCCCTAGCTGCCCTGATCAAAAGCGGAAACCGTGGATTACCGACCAAGCCCCGAAAATCCACTGTCGATAACCACTCGTGACGATGGGTGTGAAACTCACAGAATTGCGCACACGATAGAGGCACACCCTCCACCACGCACCCTCCGTCTAACGCCTCGACAATGACACTCACTCCGGCCAATGGTTGCCGGATTCCAGTGTCATCACAACCACATGAATTGTAAGAGCATATATAGGATTCAGCAAAAGCATTTGTCCGCTCTCCTAATGTTCTCAGTGAGTCCACCGAGGTTACTTCAGTTATCTCCCCTGGTAGCTCATTCTGCTCACTAACAGACCTCCCGGCGAACCAGCGGCTCCTAATCGCTGTCCTTACACAGTCGCAGTTTGTCATCCTCCCGAATTCTCGAGAGAGACTTCCCAGTCTCAGATGATGTAGTCATCCCTTTAACGTGTTTGAACATCTTGATTAGGCTCCTCCTAGTCTCCGTCTTTCCAAAAAGAATAGATATACCTTGGTAAACCTTTGTTCGTAGCCTAACCTCCGGCAGCATCCAATCCACCTAGTGAATTCCCACTGTCCTCCTCCAGGGTTTTATTATCTAGCACGAGGGACGGATTCCTGGCCTGAGCGCAGCGTTCCATTAGGGGTCTCGCAATGGCCCTGTATACTGGTAGAGACTTCTGATCTCTTCCAGCCTACTGCGAGCTTCGGTTGGTTAAGTGCTGTCGAGGCTTTTTTCATGGCAATGTCACATTGCCTACCTGGTTTTGAGTCCGTTCTAATTACCACTCCCAGATCCCTAACCACCACCGTTTTAGCCAGCGCCGCTGGTTGCTTGGCCGATCCATGTAGAGGATGGACCGCAGTTTGCTGCCATCAATGGGGGGTTGGTATTTGTTCAGGTTGAGAGGGAGATCATGAGCCACCGACCACCCGTACACGCTATCCAGATCTCTCTGTACGGTGTCATCTGAAATCGTTTCAAAATATTTTTGCGTCGTCCGCAGATTTGTGGCATTTACCCTCCAGCCGGTCTGCTAGGTCGAAAGTGAACAAGCCAAACATCAGGGGCCCAGAACGGATCCCTGCGGTACACCGCTATGTAATATATACAAGCAGCAAAAGACTCCCTCTACCCCCACCTGAATTTGCCTTCCAGTTAGTTCTTTGACGATTCATCCTTCCACCAAGGGGCCCAACTTGATTTCTTTTAGCTTACTCCCCAACAACCTATGGTTCAGAGTCAAACTTTTTCTGGGAGTCCCAATAGCAGACTCCAACTCTTTTCACTTGGTCTAGTTTTCCAGTTACTTCGTCCTAGTGGTGTGTAAGATTAGACCAGCATGACCTCCTCCAAATGAAACCGTGCTACTGGGGCAATATCAACGGGGGCTTTCCAGGTGCTTAACTATGTGGTCCCGGATCAGTCTTTTCCATGATCTTCGGTGATAGTGACGTCAGGTTTATCGGTCGATAGTTTGCAGATGCCCTCCTGTCACCCCGTCATGGACTGGAGTAAGGGTGAAAGTGAGCCATTCTATTGGCACTTCACCTTCTTCCAACGATGTGTCAAACAGAAGAATTCGTGACTTAGCTAATACATTAGCTAGCTGTTCCACTGATGCTGGATAAATTCCATCAGGTCCCACCGCCTTGCGCCATGATGGGAGCCTCGGATTCTCGTAGGCTTCATTCTCACAGACTTCAGTGCTCACAACCTTTGGGATGCGCGAGTTGTATTTGATGGTTTTTCCGGGCGCTCCTCGATTGGGTCTTTATACCCCCCGAGAGAATCGCAGCAGATTCCCAGCCTTTCTTTGCTCCGTGTGAGCCCTTGTACAGTTCTCATTCTTAACCTCCTTTATTGCTCTTCTGATGGTGACCTTTCATCGCACGTAACTGCGGGATTCACCCCATCGTTTGCGGTGATCCTGTTTTCGCAGCCTCACATGCACTCCAGTTGTTTTCTAGCAGACCTTCTTCTGATCTCTGTATTGCAGGAAGACTCGGTACCCCTTTGAGCGTGCATACCTTTGTCAGGCCGCCTGCTTTCGCTTGATGGCCTCTTTGAACGACTGCTTCATGATGGCCTGGTGCCCATCCTCCTTGATTTTCTCAGGGGGTTATCTCATCGGTGATTTTCAACAGTTTGTGCCTGATTCGCCGCCACCGTGTCCCCACATAGTCTTCCGCCCTTGGCACTAATCACTCGACCTGCAGTACCAGTTCCCGCAGCCTTTCTTTGCTTAGTCCGGAGGAGTTCCTTATCTTTTTGTCCGATGCACCTACTTCCTGGAGATTCACGGTCATTCACAGAATACCGTGGTCGCTCTTGATCACCGGACCACCCGCGTTCAGTGTTTCTAGATCTTTAGGAGATATTGTTATAGCAAAGTGAATGAGTGACTCTGCGTGACCATACCTCTACTTAGCTACCCGCTCCGCCTACTGAAACAGTCTTCAGCCTGGTATAATCCCCCTTTCTTTCCTTCCAGTAGTTTGCCCTGGAAATTTGCCAGTTTGTTAGTCTATTTTAGGAGCCTTAAAACTAACTAGTATGAGAACTTTTTGCACTCAATTCACCGCTCCATTAAGATAAGATAACAATTCTTCATCCCCCTCTCGGATAGGTCACGGGCTTTGGTACACACAGGCTATCGAGATTTCAGATCTTACTAACTCCATCGCCCGTTCTTTTGGCGCGGCAAGCCCTTCGCCTTCGGAGGTCCTATGGTAATCTGCCACAAGTACGAGAACCCCACCTCCCATGGGAACATCGGCCCTATCAACGTGATGGGCTATGTATTGTTCTGGACACAGTCCATTTTTGCGTTTAGTAAAATGCAATCCAGTTTCCGTGGGCTCTACGACGCCCGTACCCTCTGTCGTAGCCCAGAGTCCCGGCCAAATGTTCCCCGCATTAGCTGCCCTCGTGTAGACTACGAGTAGCCTCGCCCTTCTTTGACTTGCTCTTGGCCCGTCAATTAGGGATATAAGCTCCTCGGGCTTCACGCCTGAGGGACCCAACCTTTGTTTTGAAGCAAGCTCTTGATAGCCTCATCACTTCTATTCAATTTTCTATCACTTTTTGAGCTAGCAGCCTGCGGCTCGCCTGCCCCCAGAGGGACTTGTTTCGCTGTCCGACTCGTTATGTCTCCCGTGCATACCAAATCAGTTTGGTCTGCATTGGCGGCCTTTGTCGCCAAAATTTTATGCACTGGATGATGAGTCCTCTAGAATCGTGTTTTGGAAGAAGTCGTCAGCACCGTTTTATATCCTGTTATTCGAATATCTTCGGGCCTTGCCTGTTTCTTACGCAGGTGTTTAACATCGGGTGCAACCCGGATGATCCCACTCGTGCTACGTTCTGCGCTACCAGTTTTGCTGAGAAACCTGTTTCTGTGTGGCCGATTGCCAAATTCGGCGAGAGTGGAAATCGTCTCGCAAACATCTCTTCCCTCTGACCCGGACCAATTATTCAGCCGCTTTACTCTTTTGTGGGGGACATGCTCGGGTATATTCGCCGTCCGCGTTACCCGTGGTACCCGCCGGTCCTCTTCCACCACCTGCCTTTTTCATATAAGGTTCTGTTACACCCTTCATGAGTATATTTGTTTCCCCAGTTGCTATGCCAATTGAGTTCTGCAGTTTGTGATTGTCCACGGTGGTTCTCATTAGCAGTCCTTCAAGGGGTATTATCCGTTCTCGAAACTCATCGATTACTGCTATTTCTGACTCGACCTGTCGCTGCTCCGTGGTTTTTCTCAAGGGTCTTTTCCTGTTCCGTTACTTCTTTCTTTGAACAAATGGCTTTTCGGTTATGCACGGGCTCTCTTTCTGTCCCCCTAGCAGCTTAGGATCCTCTGCCGTAGCCCGCCAATTCGTACCAGGGGTTGCCTTCCTGGACCTGCAAATCATCTGGCTCTCGCACATTCGGGGTGGCTGCTCCAGCTACCCCTTTTGGGCTTTACTTTACTACGTTCTGACTACCTTCCAATTCAAGCGGTAGCCTACAATGCATTTGGAGCCAGTTTTCACGCTATGGGCTTATCCAGGTCAGCTCTTGGCATTTACCGCACACTGGGCAGTGCCACATTCCTAGCCCTTAATTTCCATGTGCTACTAAAACTCAAAGGCGTCGCGCATGATTGTGCTCTTACCAGGGGATAGGAAAGCATCTTGTTCATCCATACTGACTGATAACCTGAATGTGATCAAGTAAACGGAGGCCATAATGAGAGTTGGCAAGATGAACCCGACAGCTAAAGTTTTTGGAATCAAAATGTAGTGCAATTGGGCAAAGAAGTGAGACGACATGGTCTGTAACCAACAGAAAGAAAGTTCACCCAGCTCTCAGTTTCTCTACTTGAAAGTGAGGAACAATCGATCGTTTCTCTTTGCGGTGTTTTGGACAGACTTTGTTATTCTTTCCCACTATTTTCTCTTCTTTCCTAAACTCAGTTTCCACGCAGTGCCACTTCATGGAATGGGACACAATATGCACGTGATAAATGTCCCAATAACACGAATTACCTGGTGTTGACACACCACCCACGGTGAAAGTACGACACATGCCATGTCTTGAACAACCACAGGACACGTCGCCAAATAACCACACAGCAGGGCACAGAGAGCAAGGACTGACAGCTTGACGCGGAAGACCAGAGACAAATGCAAGTAGGTAAACGAGTCAACACGATCGCGAACGATGAGTGATACATGTGGTCAAGCAGGATAATGTCACAAGACCCCAGATCAAATCCATTGACATGTAATCGCACGACAAAAGTTGTCCCAGGACCTTGAAGTAGTAAAAGAGTGCTAAGCTGAAGCTTAGGCGGTCCTGAATCTTTTGTTAGTCCCCAGCTCAGTTCATTTCAGTTTCCACAAGACGAAATTGGTAGTGTAGCCGGCGGGTTTCCTTTGGCCCCCAATACTGCACTTTTAATGTCCCGTTTGGAAAGCGGAACCTTCGAGGCATTATCGCCTTCACAGACATAATAATATTGGTATATTTCTCGGCCATGGTCGAGAAGCACGCTCTAGCGCAAGATCACGTTGTAAAACCTCACTCAGTAAGGTGGAATATTCACAAATTCAAAGTATGAAAGTCAAGAGTGTCAGCCGTAGATAAACATAGCCAGCAACAGTTTGAATGGATCATTTTAATGATGGTTTGCGCGGCAGTTTCAAACCGGCTTCGAATCCGGTCTGGGCGGTGGCGCGCGGTGGAGATATCGAAAAATCGGTAACGCGGTGCCAGGGGAGCATTATGAACGAGAATGATGCAAGCTGAGGAAAACTGAGGCCTACTAACGTTCTGCAGATGGAGTGAATGTTGAGCAGGAAGAAAAAAATTGTAAAAAAGTGTTATCGGGAAAGTCAATGCTTGCGAAGAGGATAGCAATCCATGAGGACGCTTCGGACCCTGAATGACGGATTTACCGGGGTTCAATAAACGGAATGAGTTTCGAAACGGAGCCGTGACCAATTTCGCGAAAGTGAACACTGGTGGATGTGGGAGAAACAGCAATCAATAAAAAGATGAGTTTAAATTCAGGATCAGTAAGGTATACCGTTCAGAAATAAAAAAGCGCGACTGGAGGGTCCTCAAGAAGTGGAGGATCAATTTCCAACCGGCTACGGTTCGGGGGAAAGGTAAACTGTGGTAACGGATAATAAAGTGGGAAATCTCCGCATGGACTTGAGCGTTATTATGCTGTTTAACTGACAAATATATGTATATGTTAACGAATTTGCCTTTGGTGTTATTCAGCGCCGTTTCTGGTAACGTACGACATCGTATGTGTATGTTTCGTCTGGCAGGGCAAGGTATGAGTCGGTCAATCGGTCGTGTGTGGCGTTATATTAGCAGCATGCGCGTGAACTGGAATTCGTGTTGGTTGCTTCTGAAAACGCTGAACGATCTGATAAGCAATTAGGAGTATTTCCTGTCGGGTGGCTTGGTTTCGGTCCCACTTGCCATGGTAGATTCCACTTGAGTCTCTGTCCGTACGAGTCAAAGTGGCATCCCTGGCTATCCGGTTTGGTGACTGGGATAGTGGGAGACAACAGACCTGAAATAAAGGGGGTTGCAGTCTGGACGTGGTTCCAACTGTGGGTTATGATGATATATGAAGACAATGAATAATGGACTGGTTAGGTCTGTGTGAGTGGGGCATGGATGAAGTTTCATTTGAACAGTCAGTGGCACCTACTCCACATTCTAGGTTAAATAGGCTCGCAATGGAATTGCGCTATACCGCTGCAGGCTGACGAAGTTGCGTACACCAGTTAGACAACTGTGTATGCATTCCAAAGGATTTATGGTCGAAACCTTGGCACGGCATCGCTCGGATACCAATAGAAGACCTAGGGCCTCGCCGTTTGGAGCAGTTAGAAATTATAACCCTCAGTACCGTTTGCTTACGCAGATAGAAGTTTGGCAACGGGGCGATAAGATAGGTTTGAGATAACAGTCTGTGAACGAATGCGACTGGCATACAGTTAGCGTAGCACTATGCTGTTACTGTCTCTTCCGGTATAGTGGTTATTCTACACTGAGTAGTTTCTAAGGAGCCTTAAAGTTGAAGAAACTATTGGGGTGACAGTGGTAATGCATTAGAGGCAATCGGTCACTTTCCTTGGAACGGTAACGGGAGTTCATCTATGCTCTTACTCGGTGGTGCTATCGTACTGAGATTATGCTGGAGTATGAGCAAGGAAACCTGACGTAGACATGATTGCATGGTTATCGCGGTGTCTTTTTCGTCGTTATCGTATTGCAAAGCAGAGAAACACCGATGTGAGGACTGGTTTTGGAGAGCCTTGAGAAATGTGAATGGAATGGGTCCGAATTTTAGTCAAGGAAGCAACCTCCAACGGTTTACATTCGGTGCTCATGGTAGGCGGCACAAGGGCCTGCTTCAGGTAGGGAGGTAGCACGATACACAACCACTGGCATCCAGCACGTGGCGCTCCAAGAATGATCCACACTTTTTTAGACGTTTTTATTTTATTTTTAATGGTTTTATCACAGTCAGGTATCTGGCTGTCAGAGAAGGCGGAGCCGCCTTTGGTGGGCGACCACAGCTTCCACGTCCCGGCTGAAACATGGACCGCATGTAACAAGCCGCGTTGGGAATAGGTCAACCACATCAGTCAATCCGTAGCAACACTGCAACCCGGAGGCATGAGTCACATGTGACAAGGCTGGTGTGCCTGGAAGACAAAACAGTGGGGTACTTTTTCTCGCTTTTTATGCCAATCTCTACTTTTTGGCAGTCATGTCTCATTGGTGGTCAACTCTGTGCAGGGAGACCATCACGGCCAGGAATGTTTGCAGTGCCGCGATAACACTCGCCTTATCCGCGAAGTCAGAACCCTCATGCTGTTTACATGGGACAAAAGTGCTAGGGGAGGCAGAGTCAACCACAGCCTGCGATTATTCAATGGGGTTTATGTTCAACAAAACACCAGTTTGCACAAGGATGGGGTACAACTTGCAGCAATAATAACTTGATTCGTCGGGACGATCCACAGATGGTTTGTAGTTTTGCTGGCTGAGTATCAAATGTTATATAGGCCAATCATGAAAGATGCTAGAGTTCTGTGATTGGGACGGAAGTTGAGCTGTGAGTGACTAATTGTGACCACTAGATGGAGGTTGAGGAGTCTTGCAGATGCTACGTCTTTGGTTAGAGACAAAGGCGAAGACTAAGTAAAAACAGCACTGGGAATGTTTAAAGACTATCTCTCATGCTTCCAGTGGTATTTCATATAATCATATACGACTTCTGATGCACTGGCTTCAGGCATGAGAATTACTATGTTTAGGCGTTGTAACCTGGTAGGTTTACGCTTAGGTGATGGCAACTACGGTGTATGGTGTGGCACATCCTAGATTATCAAGGGTTCTGGTTAGTATCCAACGCTTTCCTCATAAGCTCTATCAAAAGTCAAGCAAGGATTTATAAGAACAGTCAGTTTTTGGATGTCCAGCTCTACGTGTGGTCTAGACTTAAACATAATTAGGGAATCTACTGAACGGATATCAGCTGGGAGTTTATTCCACAGAGTTCCATATTTCACGAGGAAAAAGTTTTGCCTTAAGGATCTCCGAGAAGTAGGGATCATTATACGGTTTTCCCTATTGCGCGGCTGATGTGTCGAGTTTATACTGAACTGAACTTGGCTAGACGATACAGCTTGTTTGTGGAGCAAAGTAAACAGAAATGCAAGGCTGAGTTTTGTTCTCCTAAGCCACAGAGGATCAAGCCGCAGGAGTGCACACCGCAGTCTGTAGTTCAGGGTATTAGAAAGGCCGAAACAGTTTTTTGGTAAATCGAAGCTGTACATTCTCAATGTCGATAATGTCACGTTTATGCATATTTGAGAACACAAGTGTACAGTACTCTAGGGCTGGACGAATGTGAAATTTGTTTATCTCTAGCTTACTGTTCGCGAGAAGAAAATTTCTCAACAACAAGCCAAGGGAATTGTTTGCCCGTGCAGTTATGTAAGAAGTGTATTCAGAGAAATTGAAAGTGTAAGAATATTGCAGTTTAAGGTCTCTTATTGTAGAGGAATATGGGAGTGAGACACCGCCAGTTCTAAGCGTATCATAAAGAGTATTGCAGTTTAGCGTAAGATGACTGCTTTTGTTCACTGAAAACTCCATTTTCCAGCCATCGCTCCAGGAGAATAAGGACTGTACGTCGACAGTGATGTTATTCAGTGCTACAGGTAGGTTTCCTCTTTCGAATTCGTAGACTGTCTTCATACCGTCGGCAAACAAGAAAATTTCGCCATAAGTGATGACACTGCAAATATCATTTATATATAGTAAAGGCAGCAGTGGTCCTAGAACACTACCTTGGATAACCCCGCTGTTTACTGGGTGGGGGTCTGACATCTGGCCGTTGATGCAGGTAACTCGGTGACGGTCTTGTAGGTAGGATTTAAACCAGCTGAGTAGGAGGTTTTCAATCCCGCATCCTCTAATCCTGTTGAGCAACTGCAGATGTGGCACTCTGTCGAAGGCTTTCGTCATATCAAGATAGATGATGACGAGTGCTCTGTCTTTGTCGGCAGCAGTTGTTACCAAATTCAGAAAGGTTGAACACGACCGTGATTTGAGAAATCCGTGCTGTCTTGGGCTGATGAGCTTGTGTGAAGAAAGGTAGTCGGTCAGGTAGTGTTTCACTACTTTTTCTAGCAGCCTCGAGATCATTGGAGTATGATTAATCGGGCGGTAATTGGCAATGTCATGCACTGCGCCTTTCTGGTGTCTGGGGATAATAAAGGATTTCTCCCATTGGTTGGGGAAGATCCCGGTTTGCAGAGATAGATTGTATAGGTTTAGCATTAGGAGGGGAATATCAGGGCCGCCAAGAGCGAATATTGCTGATGGTAGGCCGTCGGGTCCGGGGTAATAGGTCGGTTTGAAAGTGTGGATTTACCTATTTATATCAGTAGTGGTAACCGTGATAGAACTGAGTGAGGAACTTGTGACAGACGGGGTGACAAGCTGGGTACACGCTTGACTGAGAGACGCGGCGGTTGTGAAGAAAGTATTCAATGTGTCAGTTATCTTTCGATGTGAGGTTACGAGATTAGTCAAATGGATGATCTGTTTTATGCATCAAGTTGATTGTGGGGCACGGGCACTGTGCAGTCGGGCTAGCTCTTGAGCCTTGTTTGGGTGGCTTAAGGCTTTGGTTTCTTGCCTTAGTTGTAGGTCACGGGCCTTGCAGTGGATTTCGTGGTAGAGGCGTTCCTGTCTGAAGACTGTAGAAAAGTCTCTATTTTGTTGTTACTGCCGTCGAAGCTCGTCGTGCTTCTGCCTTAGCCTGGCACGATGCCCAATTCTTCCTCTAGGTCATTTATGTACAGGAGGAAGAGCAAAGTCCCAGTACTGAGCCTTGCGCCACACCACCGGTAACCCTGTACGACCTAGATAGATAACCGCCTACTTTGACACAAAAACTACGGTTCAACGTTAAGTGTGCTACCCAATCATCTGCTTTCCCGATTATCCCACATTCCCGAGGTTAAAAGTCAAGCGGGAGTGACTCACGGAGTTCAAAGCTTTACTGAAATCCAAATAACTAATCTCCGCTGTCTCACCTCGATCCATTTGTCTTGTGGTCTCGTCCAGGAACATCAGTGGGTTTGTCAAGCTTGGCCATTTTTAAACAAACCCATGTTGTTCAGGTGTCACTAGGTCGTTATTAACCAGATGAAGGCGCCATCGCTTTCCGATTGTACGTTCCAAGCACTTGCACAACACTGATGTCAGGCTGGCCAGTCTATAGTTCTCCGCCTTCTGCCTGGACCCCGTCTTGTATATTGCTATCACAGAGACCTTACGCCAAGCCTATGGCACCTCACCCTCCCTTAGAGACGCTTTGTACAGCTGAGTAGAAGCCCCAGATAAGATATCGGAAAGAGGCCGAACAATCGCCGGATGGATTGTGTCCGGTCAGGCTGCTTTGTGCTTGCACAAATATTTGTGTTCGTGGGGCACCTCACCCTCACTTACATTAAGCTCACAGCACTGGCATACTCCCTATATCTGATCCCGTCGAACTAAGCATCTGGCTCTGATGATACACTCCCCTAAATAACGCAAGCAGGGTTCCTGTCTTGTCTTTATCATCGACAGCAATGCTTCCATCGGGCATTTCCAAGGTACCTATGCTCTCACGTTAACTTTCTTGGACTGCACACAAGCGAAGAACTCCTTGGGGTCTGCTCACACACTGTTGGCTAGTTTCTTCTCATACTGCTACTTCGCTTTGCGTTGAGGGCCCTGGGTCCTGTTTCTGGCTGTCTGGTAATCAGCCCGTGCTTAGTGCGTGTTATGAGGCTCGTAATGAGCCCTGGCCTTCTACAGACAGTAAATGCTGTTGCAATCCTTGGCTTTCATCAACCCGGCCGGCTCCTATTTCTTTGCTGTGGTAACGGAGCAAGCTCGTCTGTCAAGCTCAATATTTCGGCCCTTATTGACCTTCATCTATCCTCCACAGATGGTTCCGGCACCTCTGGTACTGACATATACTTCGTGCCCTTATCGTTGGTTGACCCTTCTCTACTCTAGCTTAGTTCCGGACCAACCTAGATCCTGGTTCGATGTGCCTCACGGTGAACCTCGCAGGCAGATCTCTATGATCATTCCTTCTCTATGGCTCCTCTATCAACAAAGGGGTGACGTCAGATCGAAAACTGGATACCGGTACCTCCGGAGCAGATGAATGCTGCCCACTGTGGAAGAGTTTTGATTCTCTTAATTCTTGCGAAACCACATCACGAGAGCATTTCCGGTGGTTCCCTTGGGGCACATTCATCTTCCCAGTTCACTCCTGGGAGGTTCATCTCTTCCGACACGGTAAAGCGCTGTGACCTACGCTACACCATCTGTAGAATCTGGAATAGTTCAGCTCTATAGACAGACTGTCCCTGCCGGCCATCTGTATAGGCAAACGCAACATGCCGTGATTTGTACGTTTGGTGTCAAGAGCGTACATGGGACCTCCCACTGAATGCAATCAGCTCCCGCGAGAAACAGTACCCCTTCAGCCAGACCACCACATATTCTTTCTTGTCCGTAGGTGGCGCAGCCTCGAAGTTGTATGGCACTCTGGCACTTTTTCAGCCAAGTCTCCGTGATTTCTATATTCTCTAATCCATTCGTCCCAAAAGTTAATTCCCCCCCACACCTCCTAAGCTACAGGCATTTGTATACCATATGGCGACACCCGCCAGGTCATCTGCTCTGATTATTCTCTTTTGGGCCGTCTTACCATTGGAGCAATTCCAATGGGGACAAGCCGTTTTTTGGAATGACAGTCACTAGGTCCGTATTTTCCTTAATCTTCAAAACTACGCAGTGCTTGGTAATCGTAGAGCTGTCAAAGGACACCCCCGAGGCTCCCTTTGTTTCACAACTTGGCTTTCTGTTGTCCCTCAAGAGCTTTAGGGACTAAATCCTGCTCAACGGTGTGTGTGCTCGTGCAACGACCGTTGCCCATCTTTCGTCAGCATTATTACCGTTCCGTTTTATCTGGTTTGGCCTCGCCGCAACCTCCATTTCCGTTCCGGTCAGAACCCCTCTCTCGAGGAGGAGTAGCTGCCTAGCGTTCACCTGTGCAATACAGTCTGTTTGTGCTTTTTACATACTGCCCTATCCACCTTGCTTTTCTAGGCTGGCACTCTAAATATTCGCTGTCCATCATGGATACTGCTAATTATTGCAGCTTTGGGAGTAGATTTGTTTATAGGTGTGTCGTCAGCTCTCGCCATCATGAAAACCGGTTGCTTGAGTTCCGATTTAATAGGACGCGGCGGACTTTGCACCTGAGCCACCTTCTAACCGAGGAAAGTGTACGGAGTGATCCTTATGAACCCTCCTGCGGGGCGCCAAACTATGGACCCCGGGCCTAGAAGTAGGCCCCTCTGGTAAGTGATGGCGAAGACGATAAGCAGGGGCCTCGGCTTTAGCGCTTTTTTCGCCTCCCAAAACCCCGCAGTACGGCACCTTGTGTACTTCAAGTTAGTGGGTATCCCCTCCATCCACAGGACATTTACAACTTGCCCTTGTTTGGCATCCCTTCTGATCCGCATCTATTGATTCACTGGTTCCGCACAGTTTTACAGGAGAAGACGCTTGTTCTTCCAAACAACTCCCTTGGAGATGGTCTTTATTTTTTGAGCCCATCTTCAAGTCTCTACTTCCCCTGTTTAAGCACCTCCAAATCTGCCGCTTCCCTGGGTCTGTTTCGTTCCTGGTTACTGTCCGGCTTGCCCTTCTTTGCCTGATGCTCGTTTATCCCAGTAACTGTGCTAGTTGCTATTACCGGGCACCGTGGTAACTCTTCCACTAAGCTTCCTGCTGTGGCTCTGTCTTTTCTATCTGAAGATCCATGTAGTTTACACGAGCATTCCCCTACCAAAGCAAGCAGTGAACATATACCCAATTTGAAGTTTCATGCTCCCTGAGCGGCCCATAGTTTTCTTGTTCAGGGCAGAGCTTCTCCGGTGGTGCCACTCGTTGCACCCATCACTTTGTATACCTCTCTCAACATACTGTTCGCAACCACTAACCCACACGAATTTTAGTTTTAAATGGTTGTCATGCTATCGGATGGACCAGAAACATGTAAACCAGGTAAAGACGTTTAAAGCAAAACCCAGAAACTTCATGCTGTTGTGATAATTGTTTAAATAAACATAATTATTGAGAGCACAACAAATAGAACGTTGCAGAATAGACAGCACTTTATCGAAAGTGAACCAATCGGAATAACTAATTCCCCAAATAGAAAGCGCACTTTACTAAACACTGAACTACGTGGCTTTTGTGAACTGAATTTCCTTAACTCACTGTCTGGGCAGACAAAAAAGGACAAAACGGTGCACTTGAAAAGTTCAAACAGCGCAAAACCTCCCAGTTTAGTTATCTGAATGTCACCGATCAGCTTTAAGTTAGTTCATCGGATAACTGGAAGATTAAAAAATAAAGAGGGTTCAAAATACAAATATTGCCGTTATCTTGCATCTGGTATTGCCGGTCAACTGAAAGATGGGCCACAGGAAAAATCGAAAGGGTTCAGGATACTAGTCTTGACTGCTTTTCGCCTCTTGAACCATCGATGAGCCTGAAAATAGATCACTGGACAATGGACGAAAGCGCGCCGTTTAGCTTGTGTAGCTCGAGGGGTTCTGCCTTGGAAAATCCTTCGGAAGTCAGACAGCGAGACTTTTGGACCGAGCTCAGCACGCGGCCTTGCTATCACTGCTATCACTGAGTAAGCTGCCAGATCCTCTTCATATCTGAAGACAAGCCACTCAATTCAGCTCGCACAGGACTTCGTGTGGCTAAAGCCAATCGTGTGTCCAGATAATGGTATTGTTGGAGATTTTCTGTAGCTCCCGTCACTGCGTGTTCGAGACGGCAGCAGTGACCCACCTGTCCAAATGCAGACACTGCTGGGGTTCCCATGCATCTGTAACGTCAAGATTTCGTTTAGTATTTCCAACCAAAAACGATTTTTCGTTGGAAATCTCTCTTGAAGAGCGCATGCAGCCGCCACGGAGCGAGATTAGGTCAGGTCAGGCCAAAACTGATTGCAGAACTAGCCACTTGAGCTTATAAAGTCCAGTTTCTTGCACTGCCAGCTCAGGGATTTCGAGCAATGATGCAACTCCCAGGTACCCAGATCATTCTAGTTCGGTTCAGTTCAGTTTGCACAGGACGGGTAACGGTCACGGCCAGCCCAGCGCCCAGAATCCTTTCGATGGCATGCACACCCGTTGTGTACCCATTATTGCGCAGTATACTTCGTTGGATCCGAACTAAGAATGGGAGGGAAAAGCAAAACCCCATCGCACATCAACCGCGAGAGACATTGCTCATTGTGAGCGTTCAATGAAACAAAGTGCAACAAGCGGGAACCTCAGTTAGAGCCCACCTCAGACGGACCATAGTGTTAGTCATCATCCACCCAGTGAAATGCTTGGAAGGCACTACCAGGGATAAGCATGTACCGCTCGTGACCCAGGCTCCTCTTGAAGGACCAAACGGTCTGCAGGTCTATCTTTCCACAGGGCAGCCTATCCCATCTGTTCACCATCCAGTGGCTGAAGAGATAAGATCAGCTTAATAACCCAGCTAAAACCATCGTCACTCTCCTCCCGTGTTTCCTTTTTTGGAATCTGAAGCCACTTGGAATAGACTATCTGGCCTAGGACCGGAAAAACTTTTCAATAACTCTTAAGACTCGTGGTTTCTTCCTTTCCAAAGCAAAGCTCTCGAGATAAAACAGCTTCCATTCATACATCTTAAACCTCTGCCCTTCGATCTTTGGGGTCGCAGTAAGCTGTACTTTATCTAGGCAGGCGAAGTGATTTTGTAGAATTGCACCCAAGCCTGCAAGCTACCTTATAAGTGAGGCCGAACCGCAGCCACTTAAAAGGGTATGAATACTCCCGGCTGATGGCAAGACCTTGCTGATGGCAGTCTAAAGAGCTCTCCAAGAGCCTTTCGTGGAGCAGCTTTGCAAAGGTCCGTCCACTTAAAGCCACTAACCATAGTGATCTCGAGATCTTTAACCCTACTAACCCACTGACACCGTTCGTCGATTATAGAACTTCATCCTAATGCTCGTGCTGCTATCACCAACATATCATTCGTTGTCCTCTCCAGCGGCTGTTTTCCATCCAGCTCGTCCTCAGTAGTGAGATTGCTAGTCACTTTTTCATACTCGGCCAAATTTATCACTCAAGTTAAGTGACTAATGGATCGAAGTCTTCATTCCCGCCCATAAACTGTATACTGTCCTTGACACGCTATAATTCCCCATATAATTAATCATCGGTTTTGGCAAGCACCTTACTGCTTACTTTATTTGCATCCCACGTTTGATCACTCTCCCCGTCCCTTCAACAAACCGGCTAATTTACTATGTCAGAACTGGCGGCAGCTATTCATTTACTGGCACATATACTGTCACCGTTCACTTTTTCGCCGAAATCGGCAAAGTACGATCTTTTAAGAAATATATTTCGTAATTCTCCAGAAGTCAGCTATGCGATTGGAGAATATCTGCTTTCTACATCAGTCTAGATGCTGCTTTACATAGTGCCCATCTATTGCTTTTCCTGATCTCTTAGATCCCCTTGATCCCATTTTGTTTGAGCTCCTCAGGCATGTTCATCTGCTGCTCAACCCGTGTCATTACCTGGGTGGGCCTGTCAAAACCATCATTACCGTTGTAAATTCACCGTCCACCTGCAATAACATCACCTTTGCATTTTATTCGTCCATCCATCCAATTTTCAACGCTTCCGAGATCGGTTCGTTACACGATTACCACATGTACGCTGGTATAACACTATCCACCGGTTATACCGTATAGACTGCTGAATACTTACATGTCTCGCGTCAGCCTTTCTTTCAACCTTTCGGCGGTCCCTCTCCCCCACAAGATGTGCCGTCCGTCTGGTTCGTTTAATTCATTTCGTCCGATTTGGTATATATATATATATATATATATATATATATATATATATATATATATATATCTAGGTAACCAGCATCCATACACAACGACCATCTCACTCGCTTGATTTGTTTCATGCTATAGCTGTTGGTGCACCCAAGTTTTCTCAGTTGCGCATCATGCAGCCTCAATCACACGTCATTATGACATGATACGCCTACTGGAATGTTTAGTGAAAGATGTGCACGTACTCATCCTCTGTTCTATCATCTCTTCGACGAACTATGAATCTGTGTATTTGCTGTGTTTTCCGCACCCCATATGGAATCATCCTCTATTTTTACATTATTGTTTCTCGATCAAAAACAACGCTTACAATTCGCCTTCCGCCACCCGTAATCCTGTGGACCTCCTTTCAACACCACTTTCGTCGTCTCCATATCCTTCCAGAGTTGTCGCTCGTTTGCAATACAACATTACGTTGGAATCGAAACTCTAATTTCCACAGCTATATCAGGCGACTGTTATTCTTTTATTCCAAATTCTATGTTCTGATCCCTTCCTTCGCTTCGAAATCACTGGTTTCGCAGCTCCTTTCACCCCTACCGTATGTTCTGTAATCAGAACAGTCACCGGGACGCTTATCTACTCTGCATTCCACTACGGCCTCTGCACACTCCGTCCAGGCGATCGTACTTCACGTTGACCTACCACCAGCATCCCATCTTCTTGTTGTTGCTTTGCGATATACCTGCATCGTTGTAAATAATTCGCCCAATGCCCATCTGTTTCCCCCTCTTGTTTCTCCCATCACCGCCCTTGAATCGTACCCTCGGTCATTCGGATCTATTGTACACTTATCTTGTAATTGCGTCTGTTGTCATCTTCCTACCACGTTTTTACCACCATACGACCGAATCAATCATTTCAGCTTATCCCTGAAGATCCTTTGCCATGCGTCTTTCAGTTTTCTGTCTAAATACGCTTTACACAATCTAAGGTGCCAACGAACCTTCGGAAAGCCCTTGATAAACTCCTTTTATGAAAGCTTAGTGAAAATTCCTCGATTTCGCTTGAATACCCAGTCGCTGTGTTTACCTCCTTTGTTAAGGTACACCTCATCGTTAACCATTTTTAACAGCCATAGGCCAAACTGGCCGCTTGGCCTCGACCTCCAAGTTTGCCGGGCATTATCCTCGCTTTGGTCCACCTAAACAATCTTCCTCTACCCTCCATGTGCATATGTTCTAATATCTTGAGAAATCCTGCCCTGACATCACCTGGATAACCTGATCATGCATTATAGCATGTATCGGGCCCCTCCAAAGTATACCATTATTATTAATATCATTATTACTAATATTATTATTACTGTTGAATGCTTCCGTAGTGAACAGCCGATGGTCATGGGCAACTGTTGAGGTTTCTGTCGACCCTGACAACAAATGCCTTTTTCAGCCTTCACTTGTATGTCCAGTCCACGACGGCTGTAATATTTCTGCCCTGGGTGCTCTTGCCCTCAGATTTAGCAAACTTCACCTCATCCGCAAAAATGAAGCTAGGCGATTGAAGGGCTGGAGCCGAATCTCTAATAAAGAACAGGAATATTTTCAGGCCTAGTGACCTTCACCAAACCGGAGCACCTGACCCTACTTCGAAGCAGAACTTCTAGTGGAAGGATGTCGCCAGCCATCTCTATATTGGCCCACCTATACCGAAGCTCTTCATCTTGCACAGCAAAAAGCCGTGGATAATGGAGTGGAACGCCTTGCTTAAATCAAGATAACATACATCAACCTGCTTGACTTCATCCAATCTTCTAGTCATTCCCTCTGACAAGCACGAGAGATAGGTCGGACGAGACTTCTTTTTTAAGGATGCATACTGGGCCGGATTTAGCATGGAGTGCTCCAGTGAATGCTGACTTATGTGAGCGCGAAAGACCATCGGAAGAATTTTACAAAGGATGCTGGTTGGGCTTATTGGTCTGCAGTTACGCATAGCTGAATTAGGTCCACTCTTAGATATTGCCATGGCGGCCGCTTTTTTCCAGTCCTGAGGCAGCTTACCTCGGTCTGAAGTGGACCAGTACGGCCTACTTTACGGAAGACCTTTGATATCCCCAACGGCCCGATGGCAGCTGGATGGATGCCATATGGAATCGACGAAATATGGGCATTCAATTCCTGTAGGTTAGTACCCACCATTCACTCTGAGAGACTTATTTCGTTGAACACCAGAGAAGAATTCACTGGCACCAACTGGACTAGTACTGCGTTGAACGCTCTGTTTACATTGTCAAGGAATTCATCCATTCGGTTGGCCGACCTACAGAAGCTTTGTGGGGGTTCTAGCTGTGTTTTCTAAATTTGACTGCATCAGTTATTGCGGCCTCCCACCACAATGATTTGTCTGGCCCACTCCTTTGTTTCGAGGGTGCATACCTAGTCTGGAGATCACTTGAGGATCTCTCCATGACGTTCCACTCTTCCTCAACAATGGCCTCCTCCACAGTGTCCTCCATCAGCCGCTTCGATCTAGTGCATAGCTCATCCATGTCCGTACTACCGAAGTTCCTAAACAATCTTGAGAGTGTCTTCAGTTGCCACATGCACACGGAGATCATGACACACGCGTGGTTACTTTTGCCCAACGACGCACCTCGCTGCCGTTAAAATAAATCGTGGGGGAAGTTTATTATTGCCAGTCGATCAAGGATGGCATCCATCGAGACCAGCATCTATCATCTCCCCTGAAATCTTGTGCAACACTTTTCCGGGCAGCCGCCATAAGTAGCTCTCCTACTGCGATTCCGGAATGTTGACTTCAACAGCCCACTCAATGTGTGGAAGTTTGAAATCGCCCTCCATGAGGGTATTTTGTGCATTCATAACCAGTTCATTCATGGTTCACAGTAAGCGTACATCGTCGTGGTTTGTACTCGGGGCCCTGTAGACATGAAAGGCTGTAACCATTCTGTCTGGAAGGATGATCGTAGATGCGCTCACCTGGACGTTACGAGAACACCTCTAGGTCTGAGACTGAAGAAAATTTGTACCTGGCCTAATGAGAACTGCTACTTCTCGCCCAGGCAATCGTGTTCCCCATCCTTCCCATGGATCGGGAAACCTTTACTTGTTAACCCCTAAACGTGACCTTCTCTGGGAAGCCTCCTCCGTGGCCGCAATAGTTGGCACGTTGTGGCCTCAAGCAGCCTAGGAAAGTTCGCCCCACTTGTCTCCAAAGCTGAACGCGTTGCAGTATAGCAACACCGCGTTGGCCCCATCTTCTAGGGGCCTAATATTCTTCATTCCTGTCTGGTTCCCAGGCGCAATACCCAAGGCGATAGCAAGTTTTAGTATCATTCCGCCCCACTAGGGTGCATGACGACAGCTAATGATCCAGGACTTCCAAGGACTCCCTATTCATCTCTATAGGAGTTACCACGGCGTCGAAGTTGACAAGGCTCGCGTTGTCTTCCTTCTTCGAACAGCATGACACATTTTTACCTCCCAACAAATCCTCGATTACAACTATTCCTGACCGCATAAGCAGCCTGTTTGGTGCTATTGGTCAGGTGGCTCGAGAGCAGACTACCGCATTTGGCTGTTCTTGGGGACCTCTTACCAGCACCCCAGCTGGTTTTTCCAGCTTCCAGCCTACCGCTAGACAACAAGGCCTTACTCCGTGCTCATTCGTTGCAGGCTGATATCTACCCTTGGTGATGTGGGCCACTATTGTCACCCTCACAATCAGTCTATCTTGTACGGACTCATGGGCGAAATCGACTGGTGTTGGTCTTGTATGAAGTTCTCCCTTGTTCGCACGTAGTGACCTCCATGTTCCCTCATAGTACCTCCCTAGAGAAGCAAGGTACGGAGCACCTGTGTTACGAACGTTTGAGCAATGCGTAGCCAAATTCGCAACGGATCCCGAAATCAGAAGGCGATTATCCGTGATAATTCTACGATACTAGATTATTAAAATAAACAATGACATAAACAATATACAAACCTCAATAATACGATCACAAAGACTCAACAACGAGAAACCGAATAGCAGCGTGTGAGCAGACAGCACGTGCGTCACGCAGGTCCTGAACAAGGATGTGCCAAAATAGCGCTCTGGGCGCGAACAAACAACAATTGGTCCAGAAAAACAACCATTTCGTAAAGACAAGTCAATAGTGTATGGAAATGAGTGATGTTGGGAAAAACACTGAATCGCGAGGGAAAAAGGGGGATTTTCCACGACCGGCATAAGCAGCCTGTTTGGTGCTATTGGTCAGGTGGCTCGAGAGCAGACTACCGCATTTGGCTGTTCTTGGGGACCTCTTACCAGCACCCCAGCTGGTTTTTCCAGCTTCCAGCCTACCGCTAGACAACAAGGCCTTACTCCGTGCTCATTCGTTGCAGGCTGATATCTACCCTTGGTGATGTGGGCCACTATTGTCACCCTCACAATCAGTCTATCTTGTACGGACTCATGGGCGAAATCGACTGGTGTTGGTCTTGTATGAAGTTCTCCCTTGTTCGCACGTAGTGACCTCCATGTTCCCTCATAGTACCTCCCTAGAGAAGCAAGGTATGGAGCACCTGCACTCCACAGGGCGTGACAGACCCTGCTTTCCGTGTCCCACCCAACTTTTGATCCTTTTATGAAGCTTATCTCCTAATTAAGGATCAGGAGTCTGCTGCCTCAGAACCTCCCATCGATAAGACTTGCGTTTGCAGATCCTCCGCATCACGTTCCAACATCAGGGGCTCAGAATCGTCCACTCTGGCTGGCCCACCCGTAATAGCCCTACGGGTATACTATTTTTTGTGCCTTCTTTCTTTTATAGATTTCTGCCCAGTTCACTTTCCCCCGTTAGTCTGCTTCAAGGAAGCTGAGGAAACTACCGCAAGACAAGCCTATAGAACTTGCATACTCGCTTCAACAACCGTCTTCACACGCACCCCTACTATTTCCATCACGGCTTTCCACTACCAGTCCGGGGTACTTTGGGGTCATGCTAGGAGTACCACCTGGTTGGTTTTGGTCCTCCTCTTCGGCCTGCATTTTGAAGGCTGGGTCAGCCGTCTATTTGAAGGGAATGCAGACACACCCAACTCTTTCGGTTCTATTTTAAAAGCAAACGAGGGGTCGTCTGCTGTTCTCTAGGTGAGCTTATATATTGCAAACGTCCCACTCTACAAGTTAACTTCAAGCTTTGCACATGGGTACGAGGCCCTGGCCAGAGACAGATGGCCTAATGATGGACACAGAATGAAGTAAAACTAGCTCAGGTGCTATAAAACAAAGCGCAGAAATCTTTGACATTTGCAGGTACAACCATTTCAAGTAAATGCGAAATTCTCTAGGCGAGAGAAGATAGCCCCACAAAAACGCCGAAAAGCACTCGGCAAAACGACCAGGAGGAAGTAAACATCCTTTGAATAAAACTCCATTCGCCTGCGAAGCTGATACGCTCAGCCTTGTAAAATATCATGGACCAACTCATCAAGCTTTTCAAAAATTCTGCCTAAAACTGAAGGCTTCGAAAATATAAACCAAGCGGTGCTCATCAGGTGTATTGCGGTACACTAAGCTAACGTCAAAACTATCTGGGAGAACACTAGCAAACTAGGATAGGCGGGGTGAGCGGCTGGGTAATTAGAGAAAAATAAGGTTATTATAGATAGGAGAGGGTAAATAGCGTAGGATGAACTATTAAAAAACAACCGGTCTCCTCTTAACCTCCGGTGAAACAAGTTCCAGAACGATCCAAAGCTACTCTTTATCGTATATCCCTGTCACAAGTGTATGTTTCTGGAAAAGTGTGCTTCGATTGTCTACCTTCGAATGTCGTTGCTGCAAGGGGTGCTGTGCTAAAAACCTAGCAATGATAACAATAAAGGCTTATTTCGGAGAGGCCTGAAGCGTGCCAGGTGTATGATCAGACCGTCACAGACGACCACATGGACAATTATTTTGTGATTGTGTAAGAGAGTGTATGACCGGTGCAGGGCAGATAAACTCAATACGGGTAAAAGTGAGAATAATGTAGGGTCATTGGAAGCGCAACACGGAATATTGGAGGGAGTTATGAATGGGCCCATTTACAAATCCGGCTTGATGTCTGGCGAATCCGGAAGTGGGGGTCAAATGGTGGGGTCTGGCGGTTGCATCAAATCATCCAGGGGGTAAAATTTGTAGGGGCCTTTTCTAAGGTGATTACTATGTACGTCATCGGCGGCAGATTTAGAGCAATCAATCCGGTAATGTGGAACTAATACACTTGGTGTATTCTGGTCATAGAAGTGGAGTTTTAGTTGACGGTTATATCCTATTCCACAAGTCGTTCTGTTTGTAAGTGCCAGTGAATTAGGGTTTACAAATTCCTGTCGCTTTGGCTTGTAGTTGAAGAAACTGAGAAACACATCTACAAAACGGTGTTATCGTTCATCCTGAAAGGAAATACCTGATGAATTATATTTGCCTTGGCCCTCCGGTTACCAGATAACTAATGCTTACTTTCATGCGACATCCTATGGGGAAGTTTTGCGCATTACCCTTGATTGTAAACGAGTATAACCCGGTGCACGCCTAATCTTGATAACTAACGACATAGGAATATCATAATTATGCAAATTCCCTCTAGTTCACCGTTTGATAACGCACCGGACTTACGGTGGCCCAATGTTTTTCTTTTTCCTCTTGTGAAGCCGTGAAAAGTCAGCTGAACTGCAAGGACATGACTTATGTTGGTCGGTCTAAGGGTCAGACAACATACGCATTCTGCCTTGCAAAAAAGAAAATCGCGAGGGATATGGACTAAACCTACTGTATGGAATGGTTCTAGGTTGGAGCTAGGAGTATTTTAATGTCCAATGCCAAGACATAACAAAAGCATATATCTATTACTATTGGCGAACCAGATGACGACTAATACTCTCATAAAGCACTTTAGCCGGGATGAAGTCCTAAGTCAATGCAAACGGCAGAGCCATTTAAGCTATTACTGGAGGCATTGGAGTCCCACAACTTGGCTGTGCACATGAAAGCAGATTCAAGTGCCATCTATTTACTGCCCTTGTCAAAAAACAAAACAGGAATGGCATTCAGTATGGTATGGCACTGAAACGGCCTTGGGGTTCTTCCACGTGTTCCGGCTTTGGTGACATTGGGCCAAGCAGTGAACACAGTGGTGGCTCTCCTCGCTTTGCAAGGTTACTCGCCGGAAATATGTCCCTGTTTCACAAGTGACTCACTGAAACCACTAAACATCCTCGTCCAGGTCCACCGACTGCTCTCCTTTCCCGCATAAGCTGCTGACGTCCTCCCAAACCGGTGAAGACGAGTGGTACAACCTGCTTCTCTTTGCCACTGCTCGGTGAGTAGCGGAAGTGGTTTTGCGGAGTCTTCGAAACTGGTCTATGTGCTGCTGGTCCGTGTAACCTACCGTATCACCTTCATCTACTTTCCCGAGTCTTGAGTCCGACTTAAGCTGCAAGACGTACGTGTCCTGCGCTGACTCACCTCGAAAGATATTTGCCTAGCTGGTGCCGGGAACTGATACGCTCTCCAGCTTTATCCTGCCGTTCCCTGGGTTTGCATATTTGGGGTACTTTCGCATGTGAATCAGTGACTAAAAGACTCGCATCTTCCGGCAGCTTGTACAATACCCGTAGGTTGGAACGCACACCCACCATGGCCATCAGTACCCTGACCGGATTTTTGAAGTACCGGTTCTCCCAACACACTGAAAGCGACAACCACCTCTTTTGCAGGGTACTCGGGCGAAGCCAAAAGGTCATTCTTAGTAATGATGTTCGACTAAGGCTGCGATCCCGCTTCCAGCAGGGCATCTACGTCCGTAGCGGCAGGTCGAGTTATCTCCAAGCAAGACCATATAACCAGTGATATTTCATCTGATGGTTGATTGTTCTATTTTATAACCCGCAATATGTGCCTATATGGAAGTCCTTAATGGTGACCGAACAAATAGTCATACGTGGTATTCCCCATCACCGAGAAGAGGTACATTTTTCTCATACGATTTCGAAAGAACCCGGTCTCGTTGACCTGAGTTAAGGAAACTATCTCTCTCCTCAGTTGCTCTACGAGCTCACTGCGAGTAACCTTTCATACCGTTTAAAATAGGTCGCGGCCACAGCTGTCCAGCTGGGTTACGAATACACAACTTTTCATCCTGAGCCAGTCGGTGGGATCTGGTCTCATTAAGGAAAAAAAAGCGTTTAATAATATTAACAAGCAGGTCCAGCACAGTGGAACCATTAGACGTGCCATCTATCATATGCCTGTCCTCTGTTTCCACTTAATTTGTTACGAAATTCCCTAGTAACTATATCTTAAGCAACAGATAACCTGCCCATAGCCCTTTTGCGAGCATCCATGTGTGATTCAGGTATGCGGCTGCCTCAGAGATTCATGACCCTATCGCTGCCTGAAACGTTTCAGAATGTAGCCGGACAAGCGAAAATACTAAATCATGCATCCACTGTAAGACGCGCCGTCTCTCAAATTGCCGCAGTCCTGAAGCCGGTTACGCACTAGTGGAATATCTTCAGCAAAATTCGGCCCTCAGAATACCACAGCCACTGAGGATACACTTTCACAAAATGCACTGTACTGTTCATTAGAACAGAGAGAAGGCATAAGTCGCGAGATGCAAGCATTTCGTTTGCTCTTGTCAACTGCGGACGTAAAACGTGTCAGTATATATACATGGTACAGTAGGGAGGGAGGTGCAACAGTAAAGTAAACACGATCGAAAGTTCTTACACTGAGTACGTTGGGGAGTGAATTCTGTCGTGTTAACGTCGGGGTAAACAAAAAATTTGGGTCAGTCGTTTTTGTGCACAGAGTGCTGGCTGATGCACTGTACTGCGCCAAAATGCGGCAGAATACAACAGTTTTACAGAAACCACTTCGCGGAATAATCCGGAACATGAACACTCACGCTCTATGGTAACTAGTACTACTCATTTTGGAGAATCGCATGAAAAGTGCTGCGCCCGAGACCTGTTGCTTCCACAGCCATGAAGTGTCATAAAATATACCCGCGCGGTTTAGTCGGTGGGCGGCTACAGTCAGCACTACATCGCTGAATCTAGTACCTAACTCCTCACTAACATGATGCACGAAAAATACAAATTTCGTCTCCTGCTCCCCGGTCATTATCCCCAAACTGTCGTGAGCATCTACTGAAAGCTGAACCTGTTTCGGCTCAGTAAACTTTTCTTTCACGGTTAAACTAAATCGTACGGAAGTGAAATCTTGACGCGTAACTCTGCGACTGTATCTCTTCCCTACGTATTTCCTAAGCTCCGACGAATTCCGTAGGCTACCCATCAGGTGGAAAGCTCATTTTTGCCCGTTCGTAGGCCGACGATCAAGATTGTAGAACCCTTCATTCCCAACTTGGCAACTGCAGGAAAGCTTCACGGACCAAATGGCTAGACAGTAGCACGAGCTAGCTTAAAAAACTGTGACGAATGCACCCCACTCCAAGCTGGGATATTTGAAAGCAATGCCACCTTCAATGAGTGGACACCTACCTGTGCAATTTGTCACTCTCGCATCCCTGGTAAAGGCAGAAAAATATGTTGAGGTATTATGGCACACCTTCCGGCTATTGCAAACCTGCTTTCTGTGCCATCCCGTAGGCCTCAGAGCTTTAAATCTAGAAGAACGTGCACGGTTCTTTCTGGAAGTATCGGAAATCGGCTTTGAAGGAGTCAACACTGGGATACGCACCTCCCACCATAAGCCGGAAGGCCTTAGAATCATCGATTGTCATGCTCTGCAAAACCTGGGCCGGGGGGCACAACAAGTTGTGTCAGAGTAACGAAGTCCCGAATCACACACCTTTGGGCTGCTACCTTGGAGTATTACATGTACGAGGTCGGTGAGGATGCACCATAGATGAGCAACAGCCATTCGGACTATGTACAGAGTTGAGACAACTCAAAGACTTGACAAGCTGGCTAAGAAAAAGAAGCTTTTTCTATCAAAACTCCCAGAGGGCTGACAAGATTGGTTTGTTTACATAAATCCACAAACATTGAAGGCGCCAATTCACAAAATGGGTGGGTGTAGACTATATTCAGCTTGAGATATAACTGTGTACGAACGGATCGTTGTCACAGAACAAACTCAACTGATTTGACGAAATCAGGTTGAGATGACTGAACCACGTCTGAGTGACAGTTCATCAAACCGTTGGGAGTACTACTATAAAATGATTACTTTGGGTTAGATAAATTCAGTCTGAAAGTCCCTAAGTCAAAGGTGGTTGTAAATAGAAGTGGATAGAGAAGATATATGAAGATAGAACCCAGTTGTACATCACAAAGGTAGCAGACTTGAAGAGCGGTATAGATGCTTAACGAAAGCAAAGCGCCCGTAAAGCAAAGAGGAAACTCACCGAAGGGTAAAGGTTGGGCTTATGACAGCAGAACACAAACAGGTGGAGCATTGGTAAGAAGGAGAGCACATTTACAACGAACTCATCCAGAGACGCATCTTGAGAATGTGATGGATGTTATGGAAGAGCCTAGAAAAGGAACATAAATACAGAAACCAATTCGAAAGATCCGTAGGATGGAATAGAAGGCTGATATCCAAAGAAAAGGGATGCTCCTCAGCATTCAGAATGGTGAAACGAGCAGAATCGAGTTATGGGCGAAAGTGGTGTACATGGTGGTTGGAGTCGGATGGATAAAGGAAATATGGCACACAGTCATGTCGTGCGAGCTCTCTTTAGAAAACATTTTCCGACAGTCTTGTCAGCACATGATACACAGCCGGAGAAAAGAGCCGGCATTTATCAAATTTTACTTGATTCCTGGGTCCAAACCGTTGCTAACAGCGTTAACGGGATCAAGAAGGCCAGAATTCGGATCGAAGCCATTGGAACGGGCTCTTGTCTGTTGGTGGGTCTTTAATGAGTCTCTCTGGCGGCCTCCGCCCGATGTGGTAATGAGCTGTGTTTGGGGCCGATGTTGTAACTGACCAGGGCACTAGTGTTCGTCAGAATGATGCGCAGCTGCACGGAGTTCAAGGTTTCAACCGAATGTTTCTGAGATCAAAAATGCACAACGGCAGCTTGAAGTGCCGCATTCTGGAGCCCCAGTGAGGTCAGCTTAGGGTTGAACACCGGGCTAGAGCGTTGTATGATTCCCATTGCTTGATGGGCACCAAAGGGGTCTATATTGGTGTCTGTTGCAGAAACAAACGTACCAGTTCCGGAAACATTATTGGTAAAATTGGTGATATTGTTGGGGCCCAAGGAGGAAGTGGTACAGTAGAAGTGTTGTACTCGGGACTGAGGTCGTGACTACACCAACGCAGCCGAACCGGGAACGGTGAATAACCGCAGGGTCTTAGTCTTCAAGCCCACTTCGTTCATTTGCAGGACCGATGCAGCCATCACTAGCTGATGGTTGGCCGATGAAGGAGGCTGAATAGAAACCCACTGAACAAGCTGAGGGACAACAGCGGACTGGATAGTTGGAGCCCCGGTCACTACAGACGAAGCGGAGACAGAGGGGCTGTTCGTGACCAAATTCAAAGGATGAAAGCCGGAAAGTGCAGTTGTATGTTTGGCTGCGGACTATGCGGAACAGGATGGGACGATCACCACATTTGTGTTGGTAGATCCGAAGAGTGTTTGTGAGGCTTCTGAAAATGTCGATGTTGCTACAACACTACCCGAAGTTGGACTTGAGGACAGTGTGCCGGTGGCTGGTTCGCCAGGTACCACAAGTTGCTGAGCAGGATTGGATCGGAGGCCAGCCTGTCCACTTTGAGAATGCAACGCAAAAAAGGCAGCGTGATGTTCAGGATGACGTTTGATCCAGTCGAAATACTTGCGGTTTTGTTCTTCGCTCGATGCGTCCGTCGCTTTCACGTAGTTCATCACTTGGCTTACACGAGTAACATCTTGCGGCTTCACCTTCGCAGCCATTGCCGCTATAGCTACAGCCTTTTAGTTGTTCGGTTAGTTGACAGGACTGGAAGCGGGCGTATGAACTGATGTAGATGGCGATTGGGAAGGAGAAAGAAGCTGAGTCTGGCAGTTCGATATGCTACACGGTGTTCAGGGAGTCGCCGTGGCCTTTGGACGCGCGCGCCAATTTCCACAAGTAGCATGAATTCCCAAGGTTGTCGACTGGGGATGAATGTGGCTCGAGTGTGCTGGCTGGACCACGACCCGGGCAGTCGGAGGGGTTGCAGGTCCTCCAGAAGCAGAGCGACCAGAAGTCGATGAAGTGGGTTGCGATAAGGAGGTGATTTGAGCTGAAGCTGAGCTCCGTATATCTCCCATTGTTAGAACCGTGGATGGTTGTTGAGACATCCGACCCCCGTACTGGGTAGACTGATAACTGCCGGAAGACCCACGTGATGTCGTCGCTAACTGAGAGTTAGCCCCGCCAGAGCCATGAACTGAAGGACCTGAACGTAAATCCAACGGACAAGCGTGTGCCGGATTCGATGTTACCGATCCACTGGTGCAGGCCACCGCCCTGGAGTAGGGAGTAATAGAGTTGCGATCAGACGGCGGATCTGCGCCACGATGCATGGTGGAAATGCGGCTGAGCAAAAGTCTGTTCTTCTGGAGTCGTTGTTGTAACTGCTTTTGTTTGACACGATAATTATGTTTGCACAGAAGGGTACTGAACACCTCGATTCTTCGCAACCGCGAGCTTGTTGCCACAAGAGAGAAAGCGGCCGCCGACAGAGTACGCAAATATTTGTCGTTTTCTTTACGCCGTTGCTCGCGTGGCAAAGCACTCTTTTCGTTAGAGTACAATTCTGCGCACGACAGTTAGCTTCCCGGCACTGACAGGCTTGTAGTAGAGACTTAAACATCTTTCTATAGTGCTGCGCTTACCAGCGGTCGAACTGGCTCCATCCGCGCGATCATTTGCTCCTTTGGATGGCGAGGGATCCTCATCAATACCCAAACCATATTTAACCGCAGGATGAAGATGTTTTTCTCTCTCGTAGTAACTTGAACACAAATCGCACTCCTCACATTCACTGCAGTGCCACCGCGTTTCTATCGGAGCACCACATACATCGCAGTTGTACATGAAACCTTGTCTCAAATCCACATGAATTTCATAGAGGAGTACCATGGTTGGGAGCTTTGCCCGCCGAAGAGATGAGAATTCCAGGTGACCTTCCCTGGTCATCTGCAGAAACGCATCCCGGCTATCCATCAACTCACTGTGTATAGGTTGATCTGGATCACTGGTGGCGGGAAGTGATGCGGCCGAGTCATGATGGTGAGGTCTTATAACGATGAATATCCTTGAGTTTGTCCATTGTGTGGTACACTTTCCGAGAAAGCTCTTGTGCACAGTCGATAGGACCGCCTGGCCGTTTGCACTTGCTAGCCGTAGATGCATTGCCCTTTTTATCACCCTTGTGCATTTTTGCTTTTTCCTTGCCACCCGTCTTACCAGGGTCACTAGAAGCACCATCTCTCGATTTGCTGGTACCATTTGAGTCGTGACCTTCTGCTTTTGCTTCTTCATGACGAACCCTGGCCTTTTCCTCCTCTAATTCTTATAGTAAATCTTCCAAAGTATTCGGCCAAAAGTCACCCTCGAAGTAGGGTATTTCTGTAGAGGACACCAACTGATGGCCCAGGGCGTCCTCTAGAATAATTTTGTAATCCACAGCAATCTCCTCGATTGTAGCCTTTTGAAGCGTCCGCCTGTATCTTTCTTGTAGAGGCATTGCCTTGGCTATCTGTTGTTTGGCCGAAAGATTTAATCATCCCCTTTGCCCGGTGGACAAGCCCATTTGTAAGCCACGGTAAAAACACATCGCTTTGCGTACGTCAGATAATCGACAAGTATATATGACCGTTGAGCCAATGAAAACTCCCCACGGCAAACGGACTAGCAGTAATAAAAACGATCACGCGGGGATGATACAGAACCGACCAACGTTTTACGGTGAAAACAGCTTATCAGTTCCTTTAGAAAGCAGATTTATACCGTTGTATCCGTCACCTCACCATTCGTGTCAAAACGGCTAGTGATGCTTTACACTGATACTTCTTCAATGATCGGGCGCTCCCGGGTCCGGCTTGTCCATGTGGGGATAGCAGAAAGTTGGGAGTTGCACACGAGGGAGACCGAAATACCCTCGGAATATCTGCGTCAAATAAAGACGACGAAAAATAAACATATACGCTTGGGAAGGGAATGGACGGAAATGATGCACTGCTAAGCTGCTATTAGTGGTCAATAACAGGTTGCAGAACTCAGTGTGGAAAAAGGGGTAGGCAAAACAGGCCTTCCAATGTGGGTGACGTGTAAAGAGAGCTTTAGAGAGATTGTCTTACGATGGCTATCAGGTACCGATGTTTTCAGAATGAAAGCATATCAAGAGATGCAGCTGGATGAGGCAAGAGGGATGGCCGTCAAAAACTGGAGGATAAAGGGGGAAAATGTTCTAAGCGTCAACGACGAAAATTGGAATATCGGCGGAGGAGCACAAAGTATTGATTTTTCTATAAAAACAGAACGTTGTGAATCTGCCGGGCGAGAAATCGGCCTCGGCGGCCCGGAGGTAGTGTCAGCTGTGGCGAACAGCCCGCGAAGGATGGAGAGTGAAGAAAATGATCAAAGGAAGCTGGTGGGAGCAGTTTGATTAACTCATTCAAAGTAACCACATCATGAGATATGGAGAGGGCTGGGACGCACGGAGAAAATGTGGTTACTGAATGGTCGCTGTAGTGAGGTCTGATGTCCGAAAGATTTCTTTTCAACAGATGGAAATTGGAGAAACTGAGTAGTCTGGAAGGCTCAGGAAGGATGTCCTTGGCGAACAAGACATAAAACAGGAAACAAGAAAACTGGGCGTAGTGAAACGGGTAAGCAACGAATAACCAGATTATTTTGCCACAGGCGAATCACAAGAAAGGCCGAGGAAAGAGGAGGCAGAAGGACAAGAGTACCTACGAGGGAACAGTAGTCGTGAGAAATACATGCATGGTGGAGATGGGACGGTGGAGCTAGAGAGCAGCATGTCAGCAGGTACTTGCGTAAGCTGGATGAATCGACAATGCCAATCAAAGCATTTACTGATGAAAAGAACAAGGGGGATCCTTAGAGCCGAGGGCGAAATATACTACAGTAATTATTCGCTAATAAACATGGCCTCATCGGAAGCAGAGGTTGAACGGCAAGTTCCAATATGGGGATTGGGAATGCGTGCTGATGGGGTTTTCGATGAGAAACGATTTAAAGACGGACCAAGAGAATCGTACAAACTGTGGTAGAATAATGATAGTAGTAACAGGGGCAAGGTGGCTGTGCATGCATACACGAAGCGAAAATAGGGAGCAGTTACAGCAACAAAACTCGGCGGACAAGCGTACCGTAGTTGAACGAAGGCGAGGAAGGCTTGCGATCAGGAAACAGTTATATTGAATGCGGCAGGGCCGGGAAGGCGAAAGCTTGTAGCTCTTGATCAGTGCTAGTGGATGGGACTGACCATGCACTGGACACATAGCCCGAAAAACAATTAGTGAAGTGAACACAGGAAGTGTGATCCACCATACTGCTGGCACCCGCACATCGTTGCAGTCGGCCTGCTTGTCCAGGGGGTGGATAGGACAGAGCCCCGCACCCTTAGGATTTGCACTTACTTTCCTCGATGACTATGCGTGTGGGGCCCTGATCAACCTCGAAGATATAAGGTCCGCGATCAGATGGCCACATTGTGAGAGATCTTAGATGGCGGAATTCGTGGAGCCGGAAGTTGGTAAATGGCTACAAATCAGCGTCATCTGGGTACGTTTATAATGGGCGCCGTCATCACGACGCTAAAGCATTCGGCCAACTTTTAGGGTAAAAAGCGCATAGCCAAAGAGCAGAAAATAGAAAACGGTTAGAGAAGAGCAGTCAGGGCATGCCTCTGCCGTGGATTGCGCGTTACTGGAGGCGTACAAAAACCAAGAGAGAACGGAGCCCCGGGGGGTCTGAAACTACGGACAGCGGGGGAAGCAGAGTTCAGGAAATAATTAGTATTTCAACCCCCCTTTACTAGGAAAGATATTGCCATGGCTAGTCAAGCCATAACAATTTGTTCAGGTAGACAGGCAGCTTATCGTAGACGGTGTCCCCAGTCGGTGGGCGCAGGATGTAACGACCGCTAGTGGAAAATCCCCCGGAGACACTGCAATTTCATGCTTTCTTGACATCACTCGCTTATATGCGCAGTTTGTGTGCCCTTATGCGCCGTATGTTTTCGTGAGACCAAAGCTTGTTTCTTCGCAGCGAACGCGCCGATCTGTCATATCCTATTTTGGACCTGCCTTACACACGTGCTCCCTCCTCACAAGCCGCAATTTGGTTCTCGTTTTCTGAGTCCCTGTGATTGCGTTATTGCGGTTTGTATGTTTTGTATCATTGTTCATTCTATAATCAAATATCGTAGAATTTCACGGATAATCGCTTTCTGATTTTGGGATCTGCCTCAAATTTTGCTACCTTTTGCTCACAGGCGTCTTACACAGGGCTTCGAAGTAAACCGCCTGACTTAGAAGTCAAGGCCCCTCTGTATGCCGTTTCTTCAGGCATGCACATATCAGATAGCTGAACTGCACATGTAACGTTGAGATATGGAATGAGCGTCGGCAGAAATTGGGACTTGGTCTGAGAAGCTGGAATAGCTATGAGCAAATTATTTCAGAACTTAGGGTGGACAAGAAGAATAAAGTACGACCGCCTTGCCGGTGCAGCTATGGTAGCGGGGATAGTATGACGCTAGTGCCGAGGTGATTATGGGGTTTCACATGAAAAGCCTAGTGGTTTAGTTTTGAACCGCGGAGCCAGAGTGGGTCGAGATCAAGTTGTGAGCATCTTTCTTCGCAGCTTGGTGACATCTTCCAAGGAGAAGAATGTTTGGCAGAAAGCCCTTGTATACTTCCGCTTGCCGCTCTTTCAGATTTTGAAAAGTTAGAGAGGACTAGTGGACATTATTCAAGCAAGAGCCCGATGTGGGATTTGCAGATGCTGATGATACTGCCCCAGAGACAAGAAGAACAAAGAAAAGAGACAGCACCTCTTTTAACCTTTGCCTCGTGGATGGTGGCGTGCTCAGAGAAGTGGAGAAATCGAGTAGTAGAAGTCCAAATCACGGATTGTAGGTCAACAGGCAATTGCAGACCCGTAAAGAGTTTAGGACTTATGGGGAAGTTGGAATTTGTTTGTCAAGACCCCTTTCGTATCAGTAGAATGGCTCAGCACCTAGGGCTGACTCCAGCCGTCAAATGCAGAAAGGTCCTCGAAAAGTTCGCAGAGAGTAGAGGTAGATCTATAAGAATTGAAACTCTGGACTACTTTCATGTCGTCCACAGAAGAAAGGCATGCCATGATGTGCTACAACCATTGCGACAATGTTATACATTAGAAATAGAAGAAGACCCAGCACACCGACCCGTATAACGCCATTAGTGACGCATCTCGGGTTAGGAGTTCATCCGTTGGTGAGAACCACTTGAGAACAATGAGTGAGATAAGGCTGTAGCGAAGAAAACAGTGGGTCAGTAAAGCCGAATGGAGGCAATTCAGCGATGGGGTGGGGGTGTAGAACTCAGTCGAAAGCCATCGACATATTTAAGTAGAGAACGACTAGTGCCCGCCAGCTGTCAACAGCCTAAGCGACTAAGTTGGTGAGGTCAAAGTGGCATGAGGTGCATGAAAGAGACTTCAGAAACCCGTGCTGCTTATTTCTAGGAAACTTTGAAGCAAGGAAATGAGTAGTGCTGCCCTCTTTGACAACTGTTTCCATTATTCTGGAAATGACAGCGGCTTGCGAGTTCGTGGAGGGGTCCCTTTTGTTCCGTGGAATGACGACTAAATTCTTCCGCCTGGAAAACACCAAACTTGATTTGAGGAACGAAGGGAATAGATTTAGTCATAAAAGTGGAAGGTCCGATCCATTTTTAATGGTTGCAGCCGGACAACTTGCCCGGTCAACGGTGCACCGATGCTTTTTGGCGTAAAATGAGCCTGGAAATAATGTTTGCATCCAATATTAGGGTTGACGAAGAAGGGCCGGTGGTAGAAGGAGGATGTGGGAGCTATATCTAGGGCTGGACCGTAGAATCAGTGAAGTGAAGGTTAGAGGCCCCAGCTATATCAGAAGGGGAGTTAACTGAAGTTTTATTCTGCAGCTCAAATTGCTGAATGGTAGTTTCTCCCTTTGAATACCTAGATTTATGTAGAAGCGGGAGTTTTCATGCTTTACAGGCATGCCTCAGAGCTTCATCTTTATTTCAAGACTGGTCTTCCTTTAAATCCCGGATAATATTAGTAAGGCGTGTTAGTCTATTGAGAGGGGAGAGGTCATGGTGTCGAAAGCCAAGTCTTTGCATCCTAAGGTACCTTTGTTGGAAGGAGACTAGCTTGGACTTCCTGAAGGAGGAGTTTTGAACGGTAGAGCTAAGCTCCAATAGACAGTTTCCCATGTTAAGGTGAAGGTGATCAGCAGCCAGTTGAGGATCAGCCGTTAAAAAATTGCTCTAATCCTAATTACGGATGAGATTAGGCAGAGGACTCAAATTTAAGCAGAGAGAGTTGTTGAATGAGGTCAGGTAGCCTGATGTATAAGAATTGAATGAAAGTTAGCCCGCTACTATCGTATGGTCGCTACCCGGAAATTTACACTGAACTGGGGCAGAAAAGTTGGAAAAGCCATTAGCAATTATAGGTCTTAGGATATTGGCGTTTCTGGTGAGGATTTGAAAGTGGTACACCCAACCCCCAATGTAAGCATAGGAGATAAATTCCATGAAGTAGCGAGGTGCTATGAATTT
This sequence comes from Fasciola hepatica, assembly GCA_948099385.1. NCBI lineage: Eukaryota > Metazoa > Platyhelminthes > Trematoda > Plagiorchiida > Fasciolidae > Fasciola > Fasciola hepatica. The sequence goes on from CANUEZ040000047.1 coordinate 27,929,349, forward strand.
CGTCCAGGATATTTTAGGCCAGTTGAAATGACCGGCCATGGTTTTCTCTGCCGAAGATAGCAGCGAAAGTTAATCAAGGGCTTCATTTAAGGGAGAAAAGTCTGTAATAGTGGGGGAGACTGGGAAATAGACAAAACCAGTGTGCATGGCCATAGCTGAGAAAAGCTTTTTGAGCAACAGAGAACCAGGAATTGAGTCGAGTATGGCATATCCAACGGGCGATACTAAGGGGGCGTGCAGTGCGTACACTAGGCACCCCCCTCCGCGTCCATCAGTCCTACTCACCCCAGAATTTTGTATCCCTCAAGCAGAGTTTCACCTGTGGGAGTGTGTCTTTTGAACCAGGTTTCAGTATTAAGTAAGACATCAGGACATGATGTCATGATATGATGTTTTAAGTGATGAAGATTGTTCAAGATTGAACGAGAATTTAATGAAATCAAGGAATACCCACTTGTGTGGAGGTGAATGACTGGGGTAGGTATCGTAGGGGGTATGGAGTGTGTTGGCTCTCCCGCATAGCAACCTTGGTAATGTTTGTTATTGTGTGGCAAGACCGGTCCCCAGAAGGTAGGAACTGAGAGGATGTGAGGTAGTTTCGCCACAAGTCAATGCTGTTTGCTAGGGTGAGATGGGGCAGGTGTCGGCGGTTGGTAGAGAAGGAAGGAGTTTATTTTGAAAAGAGGCGGTGGGAAATGCAGAGTAGTGCAGTTAGCCCACAGAGTTTGGTATGCTTTCGGAGATATAAGATGCTGGTTCAGGAATCAGGATCATTAAGTTAGGCAAGAGGGAAAGATTGTGGGATTGAATGCTGCGAGGTAGCGGAAGTTTACACGGAGGGGGCTCGTGTATTTATCCTGCGGGCATAAGGGCTGTAGTGGTTTGGACGATAGTGGGAGAAACAAAAAATTGGGATGGAAACGAAACTAAGCGGATGAACTCTGAAGGCGCGGAACGGTTAGAAAATGGTGAGTTAGGCAGATCTGGCGTCAAACAACAGTTGCGAAGTAGGTTGGGGTAACCATTAGCGTAACGGCAAGTGGTCCGGGGACTTCACTAAGGGGGAGAACGACTTAGGCAGCTGTCTGGTTCGTGAACAGAAACCCTGGGGAATGGCATTTTTGATACCCTGTTAGGATTTTCTTTCGGTTGCGGATTTTGCAAGACAATCGGGGCTTGAACTGGAGATTTTAGGAGGTTGCTGTCTAGTTAACTAGACGTTGAAGCCTTTGGCACGGAAGGGGGATGGGTTGTTGAATCTAGGATTTAGGGCCATGGGTTTGCTTTGGTGCTGACGCTCCGAATTGGAGGCTGAGTACGAAGCGTTACCAACTTTCGGCCCAAGGGTGATACAGCAGGTCACGAAGACGAGGGTGTGTCCTTGGGGAAACTACTTCCCGGCAGTTTTGTTTGTGGGGGTTCGCCCCGAGGGCTGACTGATCTGATTTGGTCGAGAGCGACTTCGCCTTTAACAAAACCGCTCTGAAACCGATCAGCTCTCGGCAGTTTTCAGAGCACTTTTTGCTACCACACCAATAGGTTTTCGGTCGGTTTGCCTGTAAGCCATTTAACACGGATCAAAAATGAAATGATGCAGAGGGAATCGATGACTGGACTGATGTGCAATACTTGGTTGGTGTTTCATTTAAATATATTGGTTTCATTCACTGAAATTACCCGAAGTACCTAGGTTCAGATAGCTCCATTCCATTTCCTTAAAATGGGTAGAACAAGAACAATTGTTCGGAAAATCATAACTTGCAAGAAGGAAATGAGCACTGGTAAGCTGAACTGGGCCAGCGATATAACTAACAGAACATTTCACGTACTTCAAGCGAACGAAACAAGTATTTAGAAACCATTCGGAAATCGACCATGAACGGCTGAAAAACCGCTTGGAAACCGGCCAAAAGCCAACCAATTTCGGAATCACCTTTGGCCGGCTTTTGAGCTGTTTCCAAATACTTGTTACATTCACTTGAAGTACGTGAAATGTTCTATAAATTTTCGAAACTTGTCCAATTCAGTTTTACAAAGCTCATTTTCAACTCCCAAGTTGACTTCCCGAATAAATGTTCTTATTCTACCCATTTTGAGGAAATGGAGTGAAGCTATCTGTACCTAGGTATTTCGAAGAATTTCAGTGAACGAAACCATTATATTTAAATGAAAAACTAATTAAGCTTTGCACATCAGTCCGGTCGTCGATTCCCTTCGTATCATTTCACTTATGATCTGTGTAAAATGGCTAACAAGGAAGCTCATCAAAATCTGATGTCGCTAAAGGGCTCCATGCTATAATGGTTGTCTGTGGCGTGTTGTTCTCCGACGAATAAGTTTTATTCGCAGCTGGAGGATGGGGATAATAATGGCTATACTTCGGTTTACTCGTCGCTCTTAGAGAGCAAGGCAGGGCTGTTTGGTCAGATAGGCCACTGGATCTGGCAGCTATTTTTGATACACAAGGATTGGCTTACCGGCGGAACTTGGAGGATTACAGCGGCAAGCGTCTATGACAGAATGGGTGAGTCTGGGGTTCTTGGAGACTGGTAGGTTTAGGGAAGGTCCAGGCATTGTCTCAATATCTACATCAGAACGTTGTTGGCTGTCAGGCTTTAGTTGCATAGAGCGGACTGGAAGAAAGCAGGGGACAGGTGTCTTTTTGGTGGGTCCCTTCTTCATACCTTTGAGAAAGTTCGGCTTTCACAGCAACTCTCTCTGAAGTGGTTTTTTGTGTTATCAGGATGTTCTTGTATGTTAAATTAACAGCAACAACCTTATGTTTATGAATAAACTCACTGGATATCAGCGGGTCCAAAAATTGAAAAATCAGAAAGTACTGGTTTTGTTGTGTTTGTTTTCGTAGCCTGGTGATGCGGTATGTCACCATTTCCGTTTTAGCGGCCTTTAGCAGGGTACTGCTGACCATGTTCAGCGAGGCTTTATCGGTGATGTCAAACACAATGGCGTACTTAGAATTTCGTATTCGTTTCAAAACCACTGATGGTATGCTGTCAATAAAGTTACACATGGTAACTAAATTACAGTCCGTGGTCATGATAGAGGGATCAAAAATTTTAGCCAGAGGAATCAGAATTCTGATGGCTCTGTCAAGGGCTTTAATTCGCGATTAGAGTGAGCTAACCCAAAGTAAGAGGCTGCCTACCTTTCCTTAAGGGTCTTCACGGGAGTTCGTTGATGGGATGGAGCATGGTATGGTGACTGAGAGACGTACGTTTAAGCATGACAAAATCTCACTTGCTGGCCTGCTTCTTATGAAGCTGCGCATTGTGATGGTAGCCCTCGGACAATCACGTAGTTTTGTTGGGTAGTTGACTACCGCATAAATCTCCGATACGAAGCAGAAATCAAGTCCCGTAAAAAGTCAACTAAAAACGTTACTAAAAGGGTTGACAAGAAGCTTTCGTTGTACGGACGGAGGAGGATTAGGGTTTTAGCCAAAGAGGAGTAGATGAATAAACGAAGCGGCTTATCAAAGAGTGAATAAGCGTTTTATATGTGAGCTTTCGAGGGGTAATTTCTGCTTTATATATCTAGATTTCTCAGCATAGATTGTTGATGATTTTTCGTGGTAATAAATCACGAATGAACGGTGGTGTGTCGCAGTTATTACTGCTGAAAGTTGAAGGCTTCAGTATGCATAAGTGTTATTACTAGATGTGACTAAAAACCAAGTCAGGGAGATGGGAAAATAAAAGAAACGAGGCAACCTGATTTATACGCCATGCTGTTGAGTGAAAAATATACAGATACCTACTTCAATACAACCTCATTTTTGGATAACATCCTGTGTTCATCTCTGAGTGTGCTCTATGTAGAATATGGCTCCACCCCCTTATGTCGGGCTCAGGAGCAGGGGCAAACAAATCTTCCATGTCGGCTCCAGAGAGACTCTTTATTGTGGACCGGTTTAATCAAGTCACCCCGGTCTCTGCAAAGCCCTAAAGAGAAGTAGTTATGATCTTCCAGAGGATGTGCTTATGATCCCCTCCCTGGCCGGTGATCGTTCCGGATGAAGGCTGCTGCGCCTTTTCCAAGTACTCTTTACCCATAATATACAAAGCGGTCCATGCCTGTACAGAACATCCTAGAGGTCGCACCAAAACCTTGTAAAACGGCATGAAGTCTCCTTGTTTTTGCTTATGAGAGTATCGCCCATCCCAGTTGGTACCCTGTGGCTGTATCGGAAGCTTTCTGGCTTTGCCATGGGGATCTTAAGTCCCGTGTAACTATCACATTCAGTTCCTCTGCCCCTGACTCTACTGAAAAAGGCACAATGCTCATTCTGCTTTCGTTGATAGTCACGACTGAGCATTTAGGAAGACTCATGGGTAAACATCATAGACAAGCCCGTCTGGAAGCTTTGTCTAAACCACGTACTAAATCACTCCCAGCTATCCCCACGTCATTGGCAAATATGAAACACGGGTTGCCTAGTTCTTCCTCTAGGTCATTTATGTACAGGAGGAAGAGCAAAGTCCCAGTACTGAGCCTTGCGCCACACCACCGGTAACCCTGTACGACCTAGATAGATAACCGCCTACTTTGACACAAAAACTACGGTTCAAAGTTAAGTGTGCTACCCAATCATCTGCTTTCCCGATTATCCCACATTCCCGAGGTTAAAAGTCAAGCGGGAGTGACTCACGGAGTTCAAAGCTTTACTGAAATCCAAATAACTAATCTCCGCTGTCTCACCTCGATCCATTTGTCTTGTGGTCTCGTCCAGGAACATCAGTGGGTTTGTCAAGCTTGGCCATTTTTAAACAAACCCATGTTGTTCAGGTGTCACTAGGTCGTTATTAACCAGATGAAGGCGCCATCGCTTTCCGATTGTACGTTCCAAGCACTTGCACAACACTGATGTCAGGCTGGCCAGTCTACAGTTCTCCGACTTTTGCCTGGATCCTGTCTTATGTGTTGCTATGGCAGTGGCCTTGAGCCAGTCCTCTGGCACCGCACCCCCCTTCACCGGTGATTTACGCAGCTGGGTAGCAGACCCTAATATTGTATTGGAAAGAGGCTAAACATCCGCCGGACTGATCGCATCCGGTCCGGCCGCCCTTTACTTGCACAAGGGTTTAACTCCTGGAGCACCTAGCCACCGCCTATGGTATGCCTTCGAGGCACTGGCCTACTCCCAGTTTCTGAGTCCGTCACAGTAAACATCTGGTGCTGACGATAAACTCCCTTAGAGAATGCAGGTGAGGTCTCCAGCTTGTCTTTGCCATCAGAAGAGATGCTTCTGTCTGGCACTTTTAAGGCACCCTCTCTCACATTTGCCTTTTTCCTGGACTGCATACAAACGAAGAACTAAAGATCTGTGTGCTCATTCTTGGCGAGTTTTTTCAGTACTCGTACTTTCCCCCCTTTGCAGGCACTGGTTAGTGTTTCCGGCCGCACTGTAAGTAGGCACCGCCTAGCGCGTGCTGTGAAGCTTGTAATGAGCTCATTGCCTTTATGAACAGTTAAGCTCTTGCTATCTTTGTCCTCTACCAAATCTGTCGGCTCTTGTCCATTTGCTGTGACAACAAGGAAGATTCCTCTCTCAGGCTCATTCGCCCGATTTTTATCGCCCTCCATCTTCCCTCGACCGATGGCTTTGACATTTCCGGGTAGTAAATAACGCTTCGTGCTCTTGCCCTCAGTTGGTCCTCTTCCACTCCGACGTAGTACCGAACCAGCCTAGATTCGCTGTCACTGGCAGGACCCCGTGATCGCTGCTCTGCAAAGGCCCCTCTGCCATCAAGGAGGTAACTTTATGTCAATATCTGTCTTCCAGCAGATCAAGAGTAGGTAAAAGATGCCCATCGCAGAAGCTAGATGCTCCCCTTACTTGCTATGCGAGTGCATGGCTGTGAACACACCCCACGAGAGAACTTCCGGTGGTTACTCCGGGGGCACGTTTGTCATCTCAGCTTGCCTGGAAGACTTGCCCCTCCCAATACCATAAAGCACTATGGATCACTAATCACTATCTGTAGAAGTTAGAATGGTTTGGAGTCTTCCTATTCATCAGATTGCAATCCTCTAAAAACACATGCAGTCCATACCGGCCGCCGGCCCAGGCAAACGCAATATACAGAGGCGTATATATTTGGTGTTACTAGTATGAATGGGAACTCCCTGCGACCGCAAGCAACACTCACAAGAGGGAGTGCCCTCCAGCCAGCCAGCCGTCGATTCCCTCCTCTGTATGTGAAACAGCCATGAAGTTGCACAACTCTTTGCTCCTTCCTCAGCCATGTCTACGTGATATCCGTAATCACTGATCCAGTCCACGAAGTCAGTAATTCCCCCACTGGCCTAGTAAGTTTTGGGAATCAGTTTGCCACGTGGCTGCAGTCTAGCCAAGTCTTCTGTTAGACTGTACCCTAAAGGGTGGTTGCACTCTCCGGTTTAATTCCCGAAGAGAGCGCAGGGGTGCTTACGGGAGTGAATGAAACTGGACAACACGAGATAGCAAACGAGAGGGCGAACTAGAAGCAGCTGGACAGAAAATTTGAAAAAAGACAAATACACATCCGGTTATATCCAGTGTATATATATTCATTCTTTTTTCAATTTTATTAGAGGAAAACTCTGTAAATGGGTGATGGCATAGCAATAAGAACCAAACTTAGTCCAGTTTCTTCTTATGATTTCTGCCCATGTTTTTTTTGACTTCCATCATTATTTCTTGGCTGTTTTTGGCTGCTGGAAGGGGGAAAATGCAACCGAAACACCTGGGTGAAAAGCTGGATGGATTAGGTTGAAAGTGGGCCGGGGTCCCACCCCGAGTGACGACTTAAAAAGCAACTGATGCAGCCCTGGAGGATGTTTCTACTACTTCTTGTGGAAGATTGTCCCAAAAAGATGAAATTTGACAGGTGGACGAATTTCGGCGCACAAGAGTGTGGGAACTCAGGTTAAACCGTTTACTGCTTTGCCTAACCAAAATTTCAAGGCTTAGACTTGTACAAACTGATCCACTCTGTTAGCAGAAAATAAGTTGCACTTTGGGCAGACATCTCCTTGTACTCTACTGGCATCTAAAAGATATAGATTCGGTTTGGTCAGACGAGCTGAGTGAGGAGCTTGCCAACGGCCGTGCGCCGTCTTCGCTGCTCTCCTCTGGACTCGTTCCAGTGGGTCCCGATCCCGGATAAGACCGGTGTGCACTTGTGGTACTGCCAACGTAGGTTTCACAGGGGAGACGGAAGTGCTCTTTGATAAATTAGAGGGAGAGCTAAATTGTAGAGGATTAGGAAACCACATTTTTCGACTTTACCTGGATGAGAAGAAAAAGAAGAATTTTCAGAGAGCCAAAACCGCAGATGTTTGTGCTGGTTAACCTTAATAATTGCGAATACTTTTTGATTATTTGTACCCTCAGAAAGCAAATGCAGAGCAATTCGCCCACGGACTTCTTGTGATTCAGGAAGAACACATGCTAAACGAGGGTACAGGCTCACTTCCTCCTGCGCATTCTTCCTGAACTTCGACACGTAGACACAACGAAAGAACATGAAGTGTTTAGCTTCAAATCACCACATCCGTCAGAGCTTCGAGCGGGTTCTGGATTTTTGAGATAACGAGGAATACAATACTGGTCTATGCCACGAGGAGGTCGAGAAGCTTGCTCAGGTGCAGGGTCAGTGGGTGTAAAGATCTATATGAAAATCCTTTCAAAAGTCCTGCATGCTCTGTGAGTGTGGCCACATTTTACATTACCTTGCTGGGATTGTCCACACACAAAAGTCTCGAAAGTTCGCCTATTTTTGTGGGACACTTGAATTTGATCTTCAACCGTTTATGGCCGTCCTGCTTAGACTACGGGGACTTGAAACTCAGGGTGTAAATTTTGAGTCTATTTTGCCGCATGCTTGAGGCCTGTACACATTTGCACATTTTTTGATTTACAGTTTAGTGCCGCAGAACCTATGAACTGATCTCGGTCTGGTTGTAATATTGGTTCTAATTGGTTACCTATTGCTTCATTTGCGATTATTTTGATTTCCAGTGGGTGCAGCAATGTTCGCAGGTTGAAGAATTTCACATTATTCAAGGGGGACTCAAAATAGTGACAGCCTCCTGGTAATGGTGCAAAAATGCGCTAAAAAGGTTGGGATATGCTCGCAAAATAAGAACTGAATAAACTGTGATAGCAGCCCTTGGCCAGGGGCAGCAGTTTAGCTGTAGATACACTACTAATTTATTAATTTGCTGGTTATAACTTTTGTCGCCCCTCCGGGCCTGAAATTTGACTTCGTCGGCTGATATTCCTACATCAGTCCCTTATCCTTCATTTCATAACTGCTTTTCCTTGGGAGTCCCTGCTCCTGTAATGACGCTTCACTTTGGCCCAAACATGCGCAACCCCGGCCTCCATCTTTCTGGTTCACTGGTGCGAGGATTAAAAGGACGGTAGGAGGCCGGTCTTGTATTTTCTATCAAGACCGATCGTCATCTGCCCACTTGCCTAGATCTGAAATCTCCGCTATATAAACGGTAACTTTAGAGGAAAGAATGAAAGCCCAAACACGGAGAGGTTGAGCAGGGACTCGAAGAAGTGAAAATCGCTGGAGCATATCAAAGCTGGAAGAATTCAGAGCTCCAAATACAATTAGAAAGTTTTGAGGCAGCCATTACGGGTGAATTATATGCAGCGGAAATATAAAAGGATGCTACTTGTACATGGACCAGTTTAAATTGAAGCAGATGAACTATCACCGAAAGCCGGAAATTCTGGCGAGAAAATTAACATAGGGGAACTGCCAGTATGGAGAGTGCAAAGGTGCGGAGCAAACAATCAGAATACATGACGAATTAGCAGGCGAAGCGGTGTGGATGGAAACCATGCCATCATTGGTGGAAAATGCGAATGATTTTGCCGAAATTGGTTATAATTATCTTATTCTGGAAGATCGCTGTATGCCCCCCGGGGAATTGGCCGTAGCTTTTCACATATCAATCGGGGGTTGCCAACTACGAAGAAAATGGCTGAGGCATACCACGGCCGACGATGAGGGGGGACGTTGAAGCAGACGGTCGAGTGTGAATGGCTGAGCCAGCAGTTGACCAGGAGTGCTTCGAGTATTTCAGGTGATGTAATATCGACGAACGGCTGGATTGCTGTGCGGAAAACCACAAGTGAGGGCCATGTTAGATGAAGGCCGATCAAACAGCCGGGTCATGTTAGCAGGAGTGGTTTGTTGCTGGTAGGTGGTTGCTGTGTTCGGAGCCACGCATTATGGGATCATTATCGGAACGGTTTCGGTGCACGAAGTTCCCAATAATCTTCGGAGGGTCGTGATGCAGGTGAAACCGGGTCACGAGACTGTAGCCTCGGTAGCCAGCAACAGGAGCGGTTGTATACATGGGGACAAAGTACTGAGCGAGATGAACTTCCAGCGTGATATATTACAGCCAGGCGATAGGACGATCCGAAATCGAAAGAAAAAAAGAGGGTAGAGGTGTGGAGGAAGTTCCAATTGAGAGTCAGCTTGGGAAAAATAGGAAGTATAAACGCAGAAGTTTAAAAGGAGAAAATGGAGATGGCAACATCACGGAATGGTGCTGATCACCTCCTCAAGGGTGAGGGGGACGATATGTTGTTGAAGTCTGCCCCAGCCCAAGGGCCAGGGTTAGACGACGGGGCATGTTACGAACGTTTGAGCAATGCTTAGCCGATTTCGCAACGGATCCCGAAATCAAAAGAGGATTATCCGTGATATTCTACGATACTAGATTATTACAATAAACAATGACATAAACAATATACAAACCTCAATAATACGATCACAAAGACTCAACAACGAGAAACCGAATAGCAGCGTGTGAGCAGACAGCACGTGCGTCACGCAGGTCCTGAACAAGGATGTGCCAAAGTAGCGCTCTGGGCGCGAACAAAGAACAATTGGTCCAGAAAAACAACCAGTTCGTAAAGACAAGTCAATAGTGTATGGAAATGAGTGATGTTGGGAAAAACACTGAATCGCGAGGGAAAAAGGGGGATTTTCCACGACCGGCTGTTACACCGCCCACCAAAATCCTCCTGGATCCTTAGCAGAGTCAAAGGTTCGGTATAAAGGTAGTGATTCTTCCTACCTGCCTAGGCCCTGCTGTCAGTGCGCGCGTTTAATGCTCGTCGTCAACGTTCTACTACTGGTCGCACCTAATCCATTGGATACATAGACGTGAGGCTAGTCTACATCTTCCACAAGACCAAATGACCGATGGCGGGCGTGAATGGTCACATAGACGTTGTCCTCGTAGGGGGCCGTCCGGTCCTGGATGTACGTGCTTGAGTGTGTGTGTGTGTGCGTGTGTGTGTGTGCCGGGGTTACAATGAAATCACAGGTATGACTACACATCAAAGGAGGACTTTCTGCAATGTCAACAAAGGACCGCGTGGCAAGAAAACGAGTAAATGTAGCATGTGTGTGTGACATGAGCTCCGCTACTTCCACATATGCAAGGGGCATTCGGTAGCGTCAACAAAAAGCAAACAAAGAACACTGTCACATGTATGATGGGTTTACGGGATGTAGAGTGCGTCGTGCATGCGTGTATGTATCGGGATGTATAATGGAATCGCACTCATCACCACATATCGGAAAGAACCTTCTGTAATGTCAACGAAAGGACCGCGAGCACCTTAACGTGTTTGACGGAGATTGTGTGGTATATATGGTGTTTCTTTATCCACCTCGATTAATGGTGTGAAAAAGGTTTACTAGGCCTCAGGGATATCAGCTCCTCCGTCTTCGCTCTCGAGTAGGTTAATACTGCATATGTCACGAATGAGCACTCCGCTAGCTGTCTTCAACTTCACCGTTCTTATCATTCCGTCAGTGCTTTTGATGGTTTCCGTAACTACTCCCAAACACCAAGCGCTGAAATGTGTGCGTTCGTCGGCGATCATAACCATGTCCCCAACTTTGAATGGTCTTGTTTTGGCCAGCCACTTCTGTCGAGTCTGCAAAGCCGGTAGGTACTCCCGTAGCCATCGCCTCCAGAAGACCTTGGCCAGATAGTTCGCTTGCTTCCACCCGTGGAGGTAGCTCCCACGGAGGTTTACCGGCCCTTGGAAACCCTCGTTCGACCTTAGCGTCAATAAGTCGTTTGGGGTGAACGCCAGGTGGGTGGGGTCGCCGTTCAATACTGGAACCAGGGGGCGGTTGTTCAGGATTCGCTCCACCTCAGTCATGACGGTGTTCAGCGCCTCGTCGTCGGGCGGCTTCTGCTCCATGATTGACAGCAATATCCGTCTGGCGGACCGGATCATGCGTTCCCATATGCCGCCTCGGTGACTGGCCTGTGGGGGGGGGGGTTGAAATGCCATCGTATGCCGTAGGCCACGGTTCGATTCTGCAGTTCGTCCCTGTTTATGTTCTTGTGCCAACGCTGCAATTCCCGTTGAGCGCCCACAAAGTTCGATCCATTATCTGAGTATATATCGGCCGGTACGACTCTTCGGTTGATAAATCTTTGCGAAGCCCGTAGAAACGAATCGGTCGTCATCGAATGTGCGACTTCTAGGTGTACCGCACGTGATTTCATGCACGTCATGATACATCCGTATCGCTTTTCTAATCTTTTCCCGCACTTGATCCACAAGGGCCCGAAATAGTCCAACCCGGTGTCACTGAACGGCCACCAGCCCGTAGTCACCCTGCATTCTGGTAGTGGGGCCATGAGTTGTTTGCCTGCTGTGGCATTGCGTCTCCTGCATTGCACACACCGTCGGATTACGCGTTTTACAGTCTCTCGTCCTCTCAACAACCAAAGAAGCTTTCGGATGACGCTCGTCACGTGACTTTCCCCGGCATGTCCCTCCATGGCGTGGACGTGTTGAATCAATAGCTCTACTACAGGTTGTCTCGCAGGCAGCAGTATAGGATACTTTGTGTCGAAGTTCAGGTGGGCGTTGGTCAGCCTACCATCCACCCGCAGCAGTCCGTTGATGAGTTTGGGGTTTAAACGCTTCAGCTCGCCTCTTGGAGATGGCATGTCTTCATTGGTCGGCCCCGCTTCTTCCGCCCTCTTGAGTTCTCGGGCGAAAGCCTCGCGTTGTACCATTCTGAAAATATCGTACTCTGCCGCTTGTAGCTCATCGGGACCTATCGGGCCGACCGGTATCCGACCTGAGGGCCGTAGCCCTTTCATGACTAGTAAATTTCTCTTGAACCTGGCTAACCAAACTAGCGAACGAAGCGTCTTCATCCAGGAAGAAAACCTGACCAGTCGCGATAGAATGGATGACGCTTCGACGACGTTGGTTGCTATCACTACGCCTTTGATCTCCAGTTCCACTTCCGTAGGGGGTTTTAATTCGAACACGGGCCAGTCCTGTTTGGGCAATTGCAGGAAGTTTGGCCCTCTCGTCCACGTGTCCAGTTGCCTGAAGTTGTTCGCACCTCGGGAGCACAGGTCGGCTGGATTATCGCCAGACCTGACATGATTCCACTGGTGCGTGGCCGATTCATCGTGGATAATCGTGAGCCGGTTAGCAACGAAAGTACTAAACCGGCTCCGCACGTTGTTAATGTAGTAAAGTACTATCGTTGAATCCGTCCAGAAGCTCACCGACCAAATGTAGAGATCGAAACATCTCTTCACAGCTTGCACCACCCTGACTGCCAATACGGCTGCGCTGAGTTCAAGGCGTGGGATTGAGACCGACTTCAGTGGAGCAACGCGGGCTTTGGCGAACAAGATCCTCGTGGTATACTGTCCATCTCCTGCGCACCATCGTCCGTACACCACAGCTCCATAACCGACTTCGGATGCATCGGAAAAAGCATGTAGTTCTCCAGTCCGTGTCGTATGGCCAGGAGTCAAACATCGTGGGATTCTTATGTCCCCTAATTTCTTCAAGGTGTTCAGAAATTCTTCCCAGTCCAGCCGGTCCCCTCGGTCCAGTGACTGGTCCCAATCAACTTTCTTACGGCACAGCCGCTGCAGCAAGATCTTTCCGGGTAGCAGCCATGGTGAGACGAAACTGAGCGGGTCGAACAAACTTGAGACGGCAGATAGTATGCCACGACGGGTTATTGGCAGCTCGGGAACGTTCAGTTCGAAAACAAAATCGTCCGTTTCCGCGTCCCATTGTATCCCTAAAGTGCGCTCGATAGGAAGTGGAGAGCCGTCCAAATCTCTTACCCTTTCGGCCTTTTCGTGACCCGGGATGACCTTCAGCACTTCTGAAGCGTTCGACATCCATTTAGTTAGATGGAAGCCGCCCTCTTCCAGCAATCTCGTCAGGCCCCTGAACTGCTCTAGAGCTGATTCCACATCATCGAATGACCCAAGGTAGTCGTCGACGTAGAAGTTCCTGCTGACGCCTTCTACCACCGTCCGATGTACTAGATCGCCATGTTTGTTCGCTGATTCTCGGAGGGCGTAGTTTGCACAAAATGGTGACGATATGGCTCCGAAGGGGTGGACGGTCATCCTATGATTCACCGCTGCGTTGTCCCGGTCGCTCCCTTCCCACCACAGGAAACGCAAAGCATCTCGTTCTCCTACCGGAATCTTCACCTGATGGAACATTTCCCTAATGTCAGCAGACAAAGCCACTTTACCCACTCTGAAACGGCACAAAACATCGATCAGTGGTGTGGTCCAGTCAGGCCCCTGTAGTAGGCGATCGTTTAACGACTGGCCCAGGAACTTGGCCGCACAGTCGAAAACCACCCTCAGTTTATTGGGTTTCTTGGGGTTGATAACCGGGTGGTGAGGCAGATACCAGATGCCCCTTTTGCTGCCGGTGTTGACAGGCACCTTTTCAACGTAACCGAGGGCCTCGTTTCGCTTCATCAAATCCGCGTATCGTTCCCACAGATTCTGGTCTCGAATGAAGCGTTCTTTTAGTCGTAGTAATCGTTGGAGAACATAATTTCTGTTGTCAGTCCACGGGTCGACCGGTGTGCGCCATGGGAGGGGAACCTCGAACTGTTTTTTTGAGGCCTCTAGTGCCTTGCCGCACCGTTTGTAGAGCGAAGTGATCCTCTTGAGACAACGTCGGTCTTTCGTCTCCAATGTCATGAAACTCCTTTTCATACAGCCGTTGCAGATGATACTCTATGCGGTCCGTTTCGGCGGATAAGTAATTCACGGAACCACATACCCCTACTGGACCGTATAAAATCCATCCCAGAGCCGTGCGTACGGCACAAGGTGCCTGGCGGTCGCCCACTCTTTGGTCAAGCACCCAATGCGCCTCTGGCACGTCGCATCCGATGAGGAGATCCACCTCATCATCTTCCCAGTCTACAACGGTTACATCCTGCAGGTGGGGCCACCGAGTCAAGATTGCGTTCACCGAAATTGGTGCTCGCATGGGGAGATCCGCTAACGTGAATGCCTCCGTTGGTTCAATTTCCTCGTTAGTGTCTAGAGAGATGAGTTGCAGCCTTAATCTACCGGCAGTCATTACCTGTGTTCCGCCCACCGTGCTCACTGCTAACGACGTCGCACCTTTAGCCAGTTGGTGTTTGTCGGCAAACCGCTCTTTCACTAAAGTGGTGTCGGATCCACTATCAACGAAAGCCAACGCCTTGACTATCCCAGTCGGAGTCACTACTCCCACGGCCACTACGCCTAAACGTACCGGTTTACTGGCAGACTGTGAAGTTGAACAAATCACGCTGGGCTTGGCACTCGCCTCGGATATGGTTACTCTCGCCTGATGCAGCAGCCGATGGTGTCTGCCCGTGCAGCCCTCGTAACCACATCGATTCCTTGTTCTACAGGCTGCTGCCCGGTGCGTGGTGTTGAGACAGATGAAACATGCTCCTGCCATCCTCGCCATTCCCCACCGTTCGTCTATTGTGGCGTTGCCGAACTTGGGGCATTCTGGTAGTCCATGGCTAGTACCACAGGATCTGCAATTTGGTTTCGCCGTAGCATCTCGTGAAATGACGTGTGTGTTGGTCCAAGGCTGGTACTTTGGATGTTCCCGTACAGGGGTTTGGACTTGGCTAGTACCGGGCTTGTTTGCTCGGTTGCTGTCCCGGATGAGTCGGCCGAATCTGCTGTCAGCTATCTTCGTTTGCCTGTCTAAGTATTCAGTCAGGTCTTCGAAGTTGGCTTCTCTGTCGCTTCGGCTTATCCGTTCAGCTTCTTCCGCCCACCGACCCTGTAGTTCGGGAGAGAGGTGACGGACTATGCCTTCCAAAGTGTGCATGGCGTCTAGGTCAGCCCTGTAACCTAAATGGTCGAGGGCTATTGGGCAGCTCTGCATCTTGATCACCAGGTCGGCCATGGTGTAGACGTCGCCCTTGGTTCTCTTTGCCTCTGCCATCACGCCCTCTATTAGGTTACGGGCTACTTTGAAAGGTTGGCCAAACAAGTCCCTTAGAATCTTTCTTGCCCTTGTGTAGCCTTGTTCTGGGTCGAGCATGGTGCACCCGTCGATAGCTTCTCTTGCTCGGCCTCGGCAGTAGTGAGTAAGGTAAGGAAGCCTTTGCCCAGGGTCGGTTACCTTATTTTCAACGAACGTCTCGAACTGTTTGACAAACTTGCAGTTTTGCTCAGCTCGCCCGTCGAAAACCGTTAGCTCCACTCTAGGCAGATCTATCGATGGTGGTTTGTAGTCGGCGACCGGCGTGGGGTTCCCTACCTTATTGCACCCTAACCTATCGGAAGTGTCGAAGTCACTAGTCTCATGCTCTCGCTGTTTCTGTGTACACTTCTCTGCTTCATGCGCCTGTAGTCTAGCCGAAAGTAACTGTTGCTCTAGTTCTAGTATTCTCAGCTTATATAAATCGACATCCTTACGATCAATATTGTTCTCAATAACACATGAACTAGCACTGACAGGACTAGGCGATCTAGCAATAACTAAAGAATCATATGTACCCAAAACCTCCCCAGAGACTTGCCGTATTACTTCCTGTCCGGATTCGACTGCCTTTGATCCTTTTCTTGGCATTTTGCGTGATTTTTCCTCGTTCCAAAATTGATCTATTGAGTATTGTTACGAACGTTTGAGCAATGCGTAGCCGAATTCGCAGCGGATCCCGAAATCAAAAGACGATTATCCGTGATATTCTACGATACTAGATTATTACAATAAACAATGACATAAACAATATGCAAACCTTAATAATACGATCACAAAGACTCAACAACGAGAAACCGAATAGCAGCGTGTGAGCAGACAGCACGTGCGTCACGCAGGTCCTGAACAAGGATGTGCCAAAGTAGCGCTCTGGGCGCGAACAAACAACAATTTGTCCAGAAAAACAACCAGTTCGTAAAGACAAGTCAATAGTGTATGGAAATGAGTGATGTTGGGAAAAACACTGAATCGCGAGGGAAAAAGGGGGATTTTCCACGACCGGCTGTTACAGGGCATGAAGCCGGTCGGTTTGCGTTTACTGCATTGTCAGTCTTAGATATCGTAAATCAATATCGGTGGAGACCAACTGCGTTTGAACTACGAGGCCCAGCTACTGACTTCCGGTTCAGCTGGGTCACAATAAAACGTGTCTTTTGGCAATGCGGGTAATTAAGCCATGGAGGTAAACTGAGGATACCGGAAGCTGAGAGTCCAACGAGGTAGAAAGTAGGCTACAAGGCTATTGATCACCGTGGTCTTCTACCGACCTGATAAATTCAACTGGTAGTTCCAATTGTTCCCACATCCCTTCTCCTTTGATGCCCAGTTATCCTGTCCTCAGCAGTATCTTTCACCACGCAGTCATTCCAGCTTGGTTGGGGGCCACTCCATCTGGACCTCCTCTAAAGTATATATCCCTACAGTCCCCTTTGGCCCTCTCATATAATCACTATTTTAACTGGATAGGGGAATCTTGGCTGTCTGAAAACACTACCCATAATCAAGCATCTTTGATGGGGTGTAATCTTCACAGAGCCAGTAGGCTAAACCGGCGTGGTGGTGGGTGCTTAGTCTGTGCCAAGGAAATCCTCACCACCACCCCTCGTTTGCAAGCTGTGCTCGATTCGGTCCCCGGTTCACTCTGGTCCACTGTCAGCATCCAAAGAGCTGTACTTTACATTGGCTGCCAGTATTGCTTGTCACATTTCCTTAATTCCCTGCCTCCACCTCTTAGTAAATCTTTCCACGACCCCTCCTTTCTTCCGCAACCAAGCTTATTGCGGTTAGCCTTAACTTCCCTCATATTTGGTGCCCCTCTCGGCTCCTCCTTATCATACGGACTTCTTAGTTATTATTCACTTTTGTGGCTGGAGGTAGGATGCCTTTGAACTTACCAGAAATGGGAAAGTACCGGATATAGTAATTACTCAATACATACTCCTCACTGACATGTCAGCTAGACGGAACTTCCTTTGCACTGATCATGAAATGGTCATCTGCAGTTCTCCCCTTAGTGTCACCAATAATCCCGCAGAGCCCTCCAGCAATACATTTTCATGCAAAAACTGAGTTTTTCCAATCGTGCTTATTCGCCCAGAAGGCTGGGGAGAATGTTACTTCACCCATGGCTCCTAGATTGCTGCCGATGTTTTATACTCCCTCTTTTCGGACTGTCTGAACAAATCGTTTTCTACCTCTCAGGCTTCTTCCGGAAAGAGTTTGCTGTGTCGCCATTCCACAAGAAATATGGTAAAATTCTCAAGCAACTACATAATTCCGACGACTTATCTGAGGCATTTGATCGTGTAACTCCCTCTCACCTAAAAAAGCTGCGATCTTTCGGCGTTATGAGCCCGCTACTTTCTTGGTTCTCATCTTACTTATCCAATCATTCACAGGTTGTTGTAAAAATCCAGCACCCCCCCCCCCCGGTTCTAGGCTTGTTATTAGCTGTGTCATCCAGAGCAATTTTTTAGGCCTCCTCCTTTTCCTCCTGCACATAAATGCCACGTTTATGACAACACTTATTAGCACTCCATTCCTGCTTGCGGAAGACATTGAGATAGTTTGCTCTTTTTCTCCTGGCCGCCTCAGTACTGCCATCTCCAAGATTTCCGCCGACTTGGTCGCTGCTGTTGAATGAAGCTCAACCTGGGCGATGAAATTTTCTGACGGAAAGTGTATCTCTCCCAGAGATGCCATGTTACTCCAGGTTCCTTGTGCCTCCACGGTTCATCCGCCGACAGCCAGCCCCCAGTAATAGACCTTGGTTAAATTACAGTTGCTCTTTCACTTCCTCTAAACGTGCTGTTTTCCAAGCGGCTAATGCTAAAATGTAGCTTGGTCTTCTGTTTATTTATCTTTGGCCTAAAGGAAACATCCTTTACACGTACAAAGTGCATGTCGGAATTCCCTCGAGAGCTGCAGGTTAGTCTCGTTTGTATGCGGAAATTCTACAGCATTGTCAATAAATTTATTCACGAAGACAAATAAAGGAGTTTTTCCAGTGGCCGACACAAACTATAGATAACGATGCTCATACCTCAAAATCGAACCTTTATGGTTTTGTCTCCTCGAGCTCAGCCTGATAATCCTGTGTGAGTTAGAGACTAGGTGACCTTATTCCTCCCACCAATTGTTTCCCATCGGATACTGCTTATTAACTCCGTTGAAGACAGCCCACTTTCCAGTTTACAGCCCTATCTAACAGCCACCTGCTGCATTAGACCTGTAGATACCCCACGATAGGATTTGTCATATACCCTGTGGATCTATTATATAAACTTGTCATTTGGGTTCTTAGTGCGTCCCAGCTGCTTCCTTGTGACCTGTAATACACCACTGTGGGATTTGTCATATATCCCCTGGACCTAGTATGCAATTTGCCATTCAAGGTTCTTCGTGTTGCCCAGCTGCTTCCTCATGTAGCCCCCAGACCCTAGTCCAAATGCACCTCAAAGTCTTTATTAACCCCTAAAGATAAGACTTCCAGGTGAATGGCCGAATCGGTAATCAGTAACTTTGCCCGGTAGTGTAAGCCCAGTTAACCCTCACGGACATCGAATCACAATACCAACGACTCCTCATTTCACCAGGACCATTGTGTCTCATTTCCAACCTCCGTACTCTTATCTGTTACTTTGCTCCCACAAACCCTCAGCTGGAACATCTCCCAGACTGCTTTCCTCCGCTCTTCAATTTCAAGACCGCCCGACCATCAGGTTGCCTGGCTGTAGTGTATCGTGCAGACAGTTTATCGTTTTCCCTGCCCGTCTACAACGGCACCAAAGGCTTACTACCGCGAATAAGATCTAGCCACCGGGTTTCACCCACAAGAAGTCCTGGTATTGCTGCATATGCCCCTCATCAACTGAACTCAACCTCCACTTGTGACGTCATTCATTCCGCCCAAACAATAGTCCAGCTAATTTCATCCCAAGATCTCTTGCAGAATTCCAATTTTTCTTCCACAAACCGGTTACTCAAAGTTAAGTCGCAGCCTCGTTAGTGAATCGTTTAGCTCTTACTTCTCCATGGCTCGAAGTTGGGCTGAGGGAGTCCGTGGCCGTGAAATCAGCAAAAAAAGGAACTTAGTGTCTCGGCTACCATGATAGGCCAGGTGGTATGCACTTTGTTGGCTAAATTTAGAAAGGAATACCAGTAGGCTTGCGCTGATTTTCGTTCTCTATCATGTCATGGTAATGCAGGGCAAATACTTTCTGTTTTTGACAGCATCACCGGTCCCCATCCCGACCGTCAGCAAGCAGCTTTGGAGCTACGAAACGGGGGGAAGCCCCTTCAGTGACCGCTGCTTTTTCAGCCTCAGGTGTTTGTATTGCATGGGGGTCAGGGCTGAATTACGGACTCTGTTTTTTATATAGCGCGATTAGTGGTAGTCACGGGCAGCCGGTTGGATAGGCCAGAATGTAGTAAGTCATTAGTCGGCTGAGGGTTGCTTTGCAGAGAAATGTCTTCATAGTTCAAAGATTTGGGCCCGTAGATGAGACCGTCTCGGCTGATGGTTGAATACAAGTTACTGGATGAATGGAGCCCATTATCATAAGCTTTCAGGACTGAGAAGGTGCTAACAGTCGGTTGTAAAAATCGTCACGAAATCGGCGAAGCGGACGGGATTTCGTAGTTGGCTACCGCGATGGCTACTTTGCGTTGCGGGTACGGTTGGAGAATCTGATGGACTAGCTGCCGAGTCCTCACTAAGCGTAATTGGGGATGGTTCGAGTGGTAACTCGCTCGATGCAGGTGACTGAGCGACTTGAGTGGGTGTAAATTGGCCGAGCGGCTTGCACTCAATGACGGCAGGCTTGAGACGGTCGATAGATACGGTGTCGTGTCGTCCGTTGATGTCTATGACAAATGTTTTTGCCCTACGTGTTATCACCCGAAACGGGCCAGTGTATGGCGCTTGTAGTGGTGATCGAACGCCATCGACGCGAAGGAATACATGAGTAGCGGTTCCTAACGCAGTTGGGACATAACTTGTAGACTGTTGTTCACGCGGCGGACTGGACTTGAGCACTCGCATGTGCTGCGTAAGGCGCTGAGCATAGTCACCGTAGTCGAAAGTCACGGTTGGTGAGGGGGCTACCAACTCCCCAGGCAGACGAAGTGTACAGCCATATACTAGTACGGCCGGCGTTGTGTGTAACTCCTCCTTAACGGTACTACGCAGGCTTAAGAGTGCTAATGGTAGTATTTCACTCCAAAGGGGGTTATTGTTTGCTCGAAGGGCGGCTTTCAATTGCCGGTGGAAACGCTCAACCATACCATTGGCCTGAGGGTGTAAGCTGTCGTCTTAACGTGTTGGCAACCGAGCGTAGCGAGTAGGCTGCCGAAAGCGCCGTCAAAGTGTGGACCGCGATCGGTGGTCACTATTGCCGGGCAACCGAAATGACTAACCCAACCGGTCAGAAAAGCTTTCGCGGCCTCTTCCGAGGTGGGACGAGGGAAAGGGATGGCCTGCGGCCAGCGAGTAAAACGATCCACGCATGTGAGTATGTAAACGTACCCAAGCAAAGGTGGGATTGGTCCTACGAGGTCGACGTGCACATGATGAAAGCGTGTTTCAGGTTCTGGGAACCTGGCTAACGCCGCCTTAGTGTGCCTATGGGTCTTAACACGTTGACACCGCAGACAAGCACGATCCCATTGATGGATATCTCGTTTGACATTGTGCCAAACAAAACGCTCAGTTATCAGTTTCACCGAGGCAGTCACACCCGGATGAACCAGATTGTGGAGTGTCAGGAACGTAGGATAACAGTGGGCAGCAGGAACTACTGGCCTGGGGCGACCTTGCGACACATCGCACACGATGGTATTCTGGGAAGCTGGGATAGACACTGTGATTAAACTCAAAGAACCGTTTTGTCGAAGTTGTTCGATGTCAGGGTCCATAGTTTGAGCCTGTGCCATTGCGTCCAAGTTGATGTTAGGCGTTTGTGACAGACTTGGTTGATATACGCGCGATAAGGCGTCTGCGACGGGATTAAGTACCCCAGAGACGTGTCGTATGTCCACAGTAAACTGCGAGACAAAGTCTAAGTGGCGAATCTCGCGTGGTGAGTATCGATCGGAAGCTGACTTCAGTGCGTAAACCAAAGGCTTGTGGTCTGCAAACACCGTGAACGAACGGCCTTCGAGTGCATGTCGAAAATGACGAATTCCCAAGTAGATGGCTAATAACTCTCTACCGAACGTGCTGTACCTTGATTCCGCAGGTTGTAGGCGCTTGGAGAAGAATGCTAAAGGTTGCCAAGAGTCATCTACGAACTGTTGCAGTACTGCTCCAACCGCTGTGTCCGAGGCATCCGTCACTACCGAAATAGGAGCCAAAGGGTCGGGGTGTGTAAGGAGTGCTGTGTTGGCGACAGCACCTTTGACCAAGGCGAATGCGGCTTGTGCCGTGTCGGAAAACACGAACTTCCGCTTACCTTCGCGCAACAGGTCGGTGAGGGGTTGCATCATTTCCGCACAGTGAGGAATAAATCGGCGGTAGAAATTCACCAGGCCAGCAAACTGACGCAACTGGCGAAAAGATTGGGGTTCAGGGTAGTCGCGAATAGCGGAAACTTTATCTGACAGAGGGCGGATACCCGAGGATGAAATAGAATGTCCTATGAAAGTGATATCAGACCGGCCTAATTCGCATTTCGCGATATTGATCGTAACGCCGTGCTGGCTAAGGCGTTCGAAAAGTGCTCGTAAGTGTGTAGCGTGCTCTTGCTCTGAAGAACTCGCCACCAAAATATCATCCAGGTATACATGGACATTTTCCAAACCACGAGTTGCCTCGTGCATGAACCGTTGAAAGGTCTGGGCTGCATTGCTGAGTCCAAACGGCATTCTCGGAAACTCGAACGGCCCGAAAGGTGTAGTGACGGCAGTTTTAGGGATATCGGCCTCTGCTACCGGGATCTGCTTGTACGCCCGAACCAAATCGATACGGCTGAAGACGGAGCAACCTGATAAAGACGAAGTAAGATCCTGTATATGGGGAATCGGGTATCGGTCCGGGACGGTGACTTTGTTAAGCGCTCTGTAATCACCACAGGGTCGCCAGTCGCCACTAGACTTAGGAACCATATGAAGGGGTGAAGCCCAAGGGCTACTAGAAGGGCGTATTCTACCCAGTTCTAGCATATGTTCGAATTCAGCCTGTGCAACACGAAGCTTGTCTGGTGCTAACCGAAGCGGCCTACTGAACACTGGGGGTCCCGTAGTATCGATATGGTGAGTGACACTAGTGGTCACTGCTGTGAGAGGCCCGGCCTGCCGGAACATGGCTGGGTAGGCGGCGATGAGTTCGCCATAAGGTTGGTGTGCCGGTGGTTGAACGTAAAAAGGCGTGACGTGGTTCACTCGCGAATTATGACCCGCAACAGCGAGAGTGGTCTGACGATCCACCACTCTGCGGCGCCGTGCATCAACTAACAAGTCAAAGTGCTGCAGGAAGTCAATGCCCAGAATTGGGTACGGGACGTCGGCGATGATAAATACCCAACGAAAATTACGCTTTAAACCCAAGTTTCAGGTGAGCGACCGCTGGCCAAACGTTGGGATGGCCATGATATTGGCAGCGCGTAGTGTTTGGGCCTGCGGTGTGCTATTGTCGTCTTTCGCTCGGGGGAGGACGCTCACTTCAGCACCGGTATCTACAAGGAATAAGTTATTTGAAATAATGTCCCTTACGTTCAAAAGACGACTATTGGTGTGATACCCGGCTTCGTGGGTCGCCACCACGGGCCGGGGGTTTAGTTTCCCTGATGAGCACTGGGAAACGTACACCCTGGTTCGCATCGTTTGCTCCCTCACCGAAGCGACTGTGGTATTTACAATACCCTTATTTTGAAGAACCGACAAAACGACGTCGCAATGACGGACTATGGAGCCTAGGTGAACGTGCGCGGTGCCGCTCCTGTGACCTACTTCTAACTGCTAGGCGTTGCAGGCTCGCAAAAATTCTAGACAAAACTGACGCGAGGTCATTAGATGTTGGCAAGGCAGGCACCGTTGCGACGGAGGGCCTGGTTACTCCAGCCACAGCGGGGTTGTATCGTGACATAATGTCATCAGCTATCTCCGCAGTTTCCTCCAGCGAGCATTTGCGCGTGGCACTTAGTAAAACTGGAATGTTATGCGGCAAACGCTGCAGCCAAAGTTCACTTAAGAGCGGGTCCTCGCCTACAGTCGGTCCTCTCAAGCGCTGCATCTCACGCAGCAGTTCGGAGGGCTTCCTACTTCCAAGCTCAACGTTTTGAAGTTGTTGTATACGTTGGTCTTGCGTTGGGGTCGTGCGGGCAATGACAGCCCCCTTTAAAGCCTCATAGCTTCGGGAAGAGATTATTACGTCCCTTACTTGCATTGTGACCTCTTGCGGGAGGCGGCCTGCTACCCACCTGAAACGGCTGGCGTCACTGGTTATACGGCAGTTTTCGAATTCTAACTCGACCAGCGTGAACCAGAGTTCTGGATCAGCAGGTGTGAATGCCGGTATGTGCAGCGTGATCGCCCCAACGGTGGGGTCTGAGCAGGGTTTCCGTTCAGTGGACATAGCGATTGCTTTATCGAACACAGACGGGAAAAGAAATCAACGATCAATGGGGCACTATAATCGTCGCGAGAAAAGAACAAAAATCACGACGAACTAGACACCAAAAATATGTATGGACAAAAAAAATTATTTGGTAAGCCGACCGAAAAAAATCAACAGATAGGGAAACGATAAAACACAAAAACGTACGCAGACGGGACCTTCAACGGTAGAAAACAAGGAAACTCACGTGACCTGGGGATCACGTCGGGCTCACCAATTTGTGAGGTTGGTTAGACCTTACTTTGCGGTTTCCTTAGTAAACGCGTGCTTCGGTCCTTCGTACTGCGTGGACCACCTGTACGTTACTCTAATGTGCGGCACTGCACAAATATGTTAACCGGAACAGTATTCTCCACGACCCGTGAGAACGAGAAGGCGATTGGGAGAGATAGTGGTTAGCGTGTATTTAGGAGCGTGCGTGAGAGCGTGCGCAAGAGCAACGGTCAAATGGCAACCACGCTTGGCAGTCAGCGTTCAGTTAAACAATAAACGTGGTAAAAGTGTGAACGAAGATGGCAACCGCTACAATGTCGATAGTGGTAATTCCACTGATGACTACGGTGATGATAAGTGGAGACTTCAGTTGTTCCAAAGATTTGTTGAGTCTAAACCTAGGGGAAGACGTTTAAAAGAAGGAGATATAAGGCGTTATTGGTAGTAAGATTAGTTTGAACGCGACGGGTACTGTCTACGGGGGGGGGGCGAGAGAAAAGACTGCGGTTGGATGGCAAAATTGGATGGGCTCGTGGTGATGCAAGGCAAGAGATAGCTACCCGAAAGTGATCGGGTATCGCTTGGGGTACAGATTGGTCGATGGGCCGGAAGATAATTTAAAGGAGTAATAAGTGGGCGAATCAATAACGGATTACTGTAGGGTAGAAATGATAAGGCAGTTATTCAAGTTTGCATAGTGGGGTTCGAATTTACTCGAGAGGCTGAACAAGTTTGGCCAGATTGCGCTATTTTCCTACGGCTCGAACGTGACTTGAGTTTACAGACATTGTTTTTAGGCTGTAAATTATTATTAGAACAGAGAGAAGACATGAGTCGCGAGATGCGAGCATTTCGTTTACTCTTGTCAACCGTGGACGTAAAACGTGTCAGTATATATACATGATACAGTAGGGAGATAGGTGCAACAGTAAAGTAAACACGATCGAAGGTTCTTACAGTGCGTACTTTGGGGATTTAAGTCTGTCGTGTTAATGCCAAGGCAGACAAATATTTTGGGTCAATCTTCTTAGTGCACAGAGTGCTGGCTGATGCATCATGATTAGAATAGCTTCACTGAACGGCAATAGTTTCGGTGTTGGATTGCGCAACAATGCTCTGAAACACTGAGTCAGGTCAACTTTGTGACCTGATGCAACCATGTGTCTTGAAATCGAAGAGGCTGGCGGTTTCGCGTCATTGTGTACTGCCCCAGCAGGCTGCGTCATCAAGTTTGACAGCCATTTGGGTATGTGTTCTGACACGTTGAGTCAAGCGACGATCCGTCCTGCCAACGTATACATCACCGCAACTGCAAGTAAACTGATAGGCAATATGTGAGACGTTGGGATCAGCAAGACTGTTTGAGTGATTTTGAATACATAGCCCTTTGGTCATCTGCAGCAAACGCAACTGTGACGTTGCGTAAGTGTGCCTTAGAGCTGACTTAAGATTACAATTTATTTGATTAAATAAATGATCTCCTTTAAAGGGAAAGGTGATAAAATCTTGCTCAATAGTTTCTGAGGGTATCCGTATTGGCCGGCCAATCTCTTGTGGCCGGATCTGATCAGATGAGATTGTTTGAGGTAACAAAACTCGCCGCTCTGGCCAGTGCATTTCTAGGTTCTAGCAATCGAGGGCTGAAAATATCCCACTCTGCCTCAACCGTCGGTTGGTCTACATTTTGCGGCTGTTGAGTGGGAGGCTGCTAAGAGACAGTGAGAAGGAGGTTCGCTCAAGAAGAATCGGAAGTAGCTGTGAATAGACAGGTTCTCCGTCCCAACTAGCTGCAGTGCTTTCCTTGACAAACCTCCACTGGGCACAACTGGATAAATAAAAAAACCTGGTTCTTTTTATTTCATTGTGACTGGGGAACAGATGCTTTATGCCAGAGAATAATAATAATAATAATAATAATAATGGTATATTTCTGGACCGTGGTCAAGAAGCACGCATGTAAGCATGATCAGAGTTTACAATATCACTGAATGAAATGGAAAATTTCACAAAATTGAAGGAGAGATTAGCAAATCACGGTAACAATGGAATAAGGCTGCCGAGAGTTTTAATGAATCAAACGAGCAAAGAACACACGGCGAACACTAATTGATTTCAAGTCAACGGCGGCAATAGTAGTGAATCAGCCGGATATAGGAAGGTTCAGACGGACATTGGCTTAGGACGCAGGAAATACGATATTTACAAGAATAATGCGAGGAAAAGGTCGGCACTGCATATTCATGTTCACTTAAAAAGGTAATTGACGTTGAGACAAAGGAGGCAGGGAAGAATTTCACGAAGGTTAGCAGAGGAATACTAATTTTCATAGACTTGCGGATGTGAAAAGGAATAGTACCCCTTGAAAAGGTGAGACAATTTTTGTGAGAGGTGATGTGTGTCATCTGGTGTCAGCAGTTCGCCGCTGGTGGAGGATGGATGGAGTTCCAGGAAGGAATAAGCAACAATCGGAATGTCGTGTCCATGCGGAACAAAATAAGGCAAGACAAAAATAAAGACCTTTGCAATAGGCAGGTTATGCTGGTAAATTGGCAAATACATCATTTTGTTGAGTTTCTTGTGGGTTTTCTGTGTCCATGTTGGGCTTTTTGGGCAAGGGTTGACTGCGGTTTTGTTCGCTTTCTCATGGAAAAGAGGCGGGCATCGCCGAATCTGGACCGATCACAGTATAATTAGAAGTCCTCGCACGGCAGCTTCGACATCGGGAGGGTCTTGTAGTGAGAATTCTTCAGTAAGCCTCAGAGTAACGTATGCAGTGATACCAGGACTTGTTTTGGGTGAACCCCGTTGCTAGATCGTATTCGCGGTAGCCAGCCTTTGGTGTGGTTGTAGACGGGCAGAGAAAAAGACAAGCTGTCTGCACGATATATTACAGCCAGGCAACGTGATGGCCGGGTGGTTCTGAAATTGAAAAAGGGAGGATCGCAGTCTGGGAGATGTTCCAGCTGAGGGTTAGCGTGAGCAAAATAACGAGAGTACGGATGTTGGAAATGAGGCACAATGGTCTTAGTTAAATGTGGGGTCGTTGGTATTGTGGTTCGGTGTTCGTGAGGGCTAACTGGTATTATACTACTAGGCAAAGTTATTGGTTAACGAATCGGCCGTTCACCGGGAAGTCTTATCTTTATGAGTTAATAAAGTCGTGGAAGTGCATTTGGACTAGGGTCTGAGGGCTACGTGAGAAAGCTGCTGGGCAACACGAAGAACCTCGAATGGCAAGTTTGCATAATAGGTCTAGGGGATATATGACGAATCCCACAGTGGTGTTTTACAGGTCACAAAGAAGCAGCTAGGACACACCAGAACCCGAATGGCTAGCTTATATGATAGATCCGGAAGATGTATGAAAGAAATGGGGAGGCTGGCTGACTCCTGAGGTGGTGCTCACTTGTTTAGTCAACATCCGGGTAAACCCCAAAATTGCAGTCATCCAACTCTCCTTCATGCATGACGACACTAACCGTGCCACTACATGAGGTCGTAATATGTTTCAAGGGTCCGTTACTCATTGGGAAATGTGTGCCCGCAAGCTTATGATAACACTGGGTTTCAGTAGTTTATGCTTGTGCTCCCAGATCCTTGGGTCGTCACCTAGAACTGGTGGCTGCTCGTCAGTTTCGGATGACTTGGTGAGCCGTTTAAACGCCTCGTTCAGGTCTACTTCGAGGAGACTCCTGGACGTCGATAACAGGTGGTGCACTTTGAGGCATTCTTTGTATGACCTGCCCAGCCGCCCAGTACCAATGTTGGCAACCCGCTTCTGAACGGTTACCAAAGGTTGTTTATCTCTGAACAATTCCGGGGCTCATGTTTGAAAGTAGTGTTCAGGATGGGGAAGTACATGCCTTTTTGGAGTGGCTTTGTTGTTTTGGCGTCCCAGGACCTGAAAGTCCGACATAATTGAAACATCGACCTTATCCTTTGCTGCGGCCACAAAGCTCTGTTGAATAGGCTTGAAAGTTTTGTGCGCTTGGGGGCCGAAGTTATTTTGGCCTCAGTTCTCTCGATTACCCCGTATGACCTTTCATCGAAGAGCCCACTCTCCCTTGATCCCGACCTGAAGAGGTGGTCTGCACTCAGGTCGGTTTAGAGGGAGCTCTGACGTTTTGGTTGGCTCTCATATTCTGGCCAGGTCTTCCTGTACGCAGTTAGATGCTCGCCCACAATTTTGAGACCACCCAAGAACACGAAACCAAGGCACTCCAAATTGTCCACCAGGTTGTCTCGTTATTTTTTGCTTTATTTCCATTGTCTAGAGGAAGTTTTGTTTTTATTGCATTAAATATCATCTCCAGTGAATAGTGACCTAGTTATAGTAGTTATAGTATATTTCTTGACCGTGGTCAATACACATGCACAAGGCAAGATCAGAGTATACGGCAGTACATGTCAATGTGAGGTATTCACAAATTCTAGATTTATAAATCACACAGCAACCGAAATACACCAGTGAAGTCATGTAGTGTTTGAGTGAACAAAAGTGGTAATGGTTGGGGCGGGAATTTTGAATCGGTTTCGAAATCGCTGGGGGCGGTGTGGATAGCTGGACAGTCGTGGGATTGCTGATATAAGCTACAATTGGACGGTCACTAACGAGTAATCGGGTGGGGGAGATGCCAAAGAACATTGTTAGAATTAAAGCAAGCATGGGGCTTCCAACGTGCAGTCAGAGATACCAGCGGAATATTGGACACTGATCCAGCATTGGGTAACTAATTGGGGAGGAAACATGTGAAATAAAGGCAAGTGAGTCAAAGGTTATAATAAAACGGACCTTTTGTGCAGATGATTTCAGTGTCACATGGAAATTCACATGAAGGCGAGAAGCTTCGCAGGGACTTCAGTGAACTTTTGAAGAGCATGAATGGTGTATGGACGTAAAACGGACTTTTAAAGAAAAGCCGTCAATGAAACGGATTAGTGGAGACAAACGTCAATGGTTCGGCTAGGCAGAAGTTGGAAGAGTGTAAATTTTTTTTGTATGTGATAGAAAATTGTTAACCAAATTATGGTTGGCTGCAGATGGCTGGTATTCTGTTTCGTAAAGACCTTGGTTGCAGATGGTGGCAGGTAGAATGTTGAGGGAGACAGGTTAAAAACGGCTGGGTTCCGGTCATCGGTTTCATACTGCAACGCGGGAAGAATTGAACTATTGGGCTGGATTATTTGGGAATAGACGTCGAGGGGATGTGTTGATGGTTGGTGTCAGGAATCGTCTCTGCGATCCGGTGAGACTTTCATGAGGTTTTGTTAATCCGTGTACAGTGCCCCATGTAACGTCAGCAGGCGAGAGTATAGGTTTGAACCATGATCAAATTGTCCAGTCCTTACGGTAATCCGGAATAAACGTCGGTTTGGCCGATGGCTACCGAAGTAACCAACGCAACATGGAAGAGATCAGGAGTGCGGCAGTCTGGAGAGTGTTCCAGCTGCATGTTATGATTATCGTTTTTATGGAAGCAAGAAAATGAACATTTTGTTATCCGAACAATTAGTTACCGTTTGGCTATTGGACCGGTCTATTAGGGATCCCTAGACGGAGATGGTAGCTTTCTAGGGCAGTGGGGTGATAGTAGAGATTTAGGGCGGTATCAGGTAGGCGGTGGATGAGAAGAGGGTGTCCGTTTGGGAACCAGGAATAAAACAATAGTAGAGGGTATGGTCTGGACGAAGAATAAAAAAATAATAAGATAACAGTCTGGTCAGTTCACAAGCTGTGGTCGAGGACGGCAAACAGTAAAAAGGGGGAAAAACACTGGGTGTTAAGGAGATGATTTTTCCTGTGGAAGCACACGTGCTGGTATTCCGCAGGGTCAAGAGAAATCAAAGGCATACGGATTCCGGTTGGAATGGGGTCTTAATTTACCATGAGCATATGCGCAGAGTAGTGAAGCCTAATTACAAAGGAATGGTAATCCGTGCGGTAAGGCTTTAGTATACGAGGAATGCGCAAAAAAACAGGATGGGACGGCTGAGTTCTAGCCCGAGCCAGGAATTATGTGAGAGCGAGCACCCTTGGCTAGAGGACGGAACGGTTGTATTTATATATATGCAAATTATGTTGTAAAATGGCACAATCTAGTTAGGAAGGGGGGGGGCAAAAGTGAGTGGAGCATACCCAAGGTATATATATATATATATATATATATATATATATATATATATATATATATATATAGACAACTTCGCCACACCATTCATTATCGCGAATTATTGTTATACCTCGTTTTAGAAACTCCCATCCCTTAACACACCAGAAAATACCCCTTAGTATTAGCTATATCTAACCTCTTCAATTTACCAGCCAGATCCCACTTAACCAGTGGCTACTGTCCCCCATAAACACGATACCCCACTTATAATACCCTAATCGATTACTGGTGATTGGTCGAATCACCTCAGCACACTTATTTGCTGTTTGCCGTACTTCTTGCATCCTCAGGCCACTGCGGACCTTAACCAACGCTCAGAACACTCAAAATGCAAGTTAGAAAACTCAGACCCGCCCAAGCCCACACAGGAACAGATTTCTGCTTGGTCTCCCTCGACGATATCGCCAGTTTGTCACCTAGTAAATCTAACGACTTGAGAAGGAGCATAGCGGAGTGTACCAATAAACCGCAACTTATCTAATAATCTCTGTTTAAGTTCTTCTCCCTGTTAACCCTTTTTGAACCCCGGGGCAGCCACCCCCCCCCCTTACAGACTACAGTCAGCGGGGAACTTTCTCGACTCCAGCCAGCACAAGCTAGGACAATTCCTGTAGGAATTTAGGGTAATTCGACCGCGTCCAATCGCTTTGTCGTCCAACTCCGGCTGGTCGTTTTATTTGTGTTCAGGAAAAATGACGACGGCAGTGTCTCACCAATGATTGGTTTTTGCGCAAGAGATACCTTATCTTGTGCACAGGTGTGCATCTAGCGCGGTCATATACACACCGCGGTAAGTAAATGGCTGGGATTCAGGGGGAAAATGATTGGAGCCAACTATTGCTTATATATTATGCTTTTCTAATTCAATAAGTGCTACTGGATAGTAGCATAACAAACAACAAAAGTGACGTGAACCGTGGCCGACAGATCACTGCAAACGGAGAGAAGTGGCAAACACTCTGTTAGCATCAATGTGCGGGCTAACTAACTCTAACAAATGGCCTTCTAAGATACAAAGTTTTCACACCTAAATAATCCCATTTTTCATTTTGCTTCGACCATCTGTTTTCATCAAATTCCCCTCTTACAGAAACGTCACGGCGGGGGACTACAGGAAGATGAAGAAATATAAATAGTTGCCACAGTTCAGTGTAAGTATTGCTTCTTGCTTTTCTAATATGATAACCGTTTTGGTAAACGAGCTTTGGTTTGAAATAAGGTATGTGAATCCGTCAAACGGTGTATGCGTAATTATTGGTTAGCCTTCCCTTGGGGGTCCCTGCAAGATTGACCTGAAATTTTGCGGGCTACTTGCATGTGTACACATGTGTACACATTTTTCATCATCTGATATAGCTTTATACTGTGTAGGGTAAAATCTTGTACGTGCTGTCCACGACATTGTGCAAAATGTGCTACCCTGCGGTTATATAAGAGGCTAGCTCAAAAAGTGTGCCAGTAAAATGCTTTCTAAATAAGGCTTGGTTAAATTAACGGTAGCTGAAAGAAACTTATGCTGGCAAACGGTTTATGATTATTCAAGTAGAAGCGCCGACTTCGCCCATCTGAAACTGATGAAATGGTTTATATTATTTAGAAAACCTTACTTTCATGGTGAAGAGAAGCCGTCAGGGGCCTCAAAAGGGGACAACAGAGGATGAAGATTGATCACTGCGATTTATTGCACACAGAAATCAGCTAAATTTCGTAGGAGCAAAGAGGTGTCAATGGATTATAAAGTCCAACCAAAATTATTGCCGTTCAGCGATTATCAGTTGCAAGGATATAAAGTGCTTTGACGAGTTAACTTTTGTGAACAGTAAATAAAGTGTTCCCCACTCAGAGCCGCTTCCGATCAATGTAAATAAGAAAGCTTTCGCAACAAAACCGTGGAGGCTATGATGGCATTGCACGGATGGACGGCACAAATTTATTCGACGCCCGAATAACCATTGTTTCTTTCCCTGTGGATGGCTTGCTGTTTAGATTCAATTATAAGAATTTGTCGTTGTATATTACAAAACGAAAAAATGGACGAAAGGAGCCAGCAAAATCCGAAGCCTCATCTTATGGAAACCAGTTTTATATGTCAATATACTGACACAGTGCTAACAGACAGAGGTAAACGGAACAATTTTCTTGCTGCCCTTGTTTGTTTTCGCTTCAAGTTATGATATTAGGAGCAAATGTGTACCAAACCGCAGTTTGATAGCGCATCATAATGACGAACAGTGGAAACTATTAGGTTGCTTCTCTAAGTTTTACGGTAAGTGGTGCAAATTCTTGCCCCACGAGCGAATGAACCAACGATAGTCTTGTAACTGGAAAACTGTTATAAGTATATTACGGTGTCCTTATTTAAGAATAAACCACTATTAACAATTTCTCCATGCGAAAATAACACCTTTTGTTATTTCGCGAAAATACTATTATTTTAACGCCGTGGGCTTGCTGGTGGTGAGGTTGCATCTTTTCTAGAAAAAATCAAATCCAGCCCAGAAGGAATTAGTTTGAGCATTTGTCGCTCGTCGTAAGATAAAATACACAACTCGCTTTGGCGTAAATGGGCCAAGATCTCAGAATCACACGGGAGTTATCAGAAAGAGGTCAGATCTGATGATTCGCAGATGGACTGACAGGGTACTCCTACACTGGCACACTGAAAACGTCTTGCTGGTGACGATGATGAAGTCACGTCCAGCCAGCCGCACGGAGCTTTCGTAGTTTTCATTGGTTTGAAAGTTTATGCTGCATTATGAACAATGTGACTGAAAGCTAATCTGCTACTCACAAATTACGGTTGAATCAATTTACCAGTTTTTGGGACAACTATGGGTTAGCTTACTAAATCTACCCTTGTTGATTCCGTGGTAACTGTTTCTCTTTTGCTAACTATAAACCGAAGAATAACATGCCCTTTTCGTGACTAACGGAAATACGGGAGCTCGCGTAAAAACTCTGATTAGCCAACAGTGAACGACGTTCCGTGATATAAAAACCAACTTTATTGCTGGTAGCAATCAATTGACGAATCAGTATCATTTCAGTTTTCAGGTTAGCTTGATGCGGGCTCCGCTTACCGCGTCGGTCGAATGGTACATGCCATACCCCCAGCATTAGACGCATCGGTAACTGTTGTATTTTTCCACCTAGTTCCACCTTAAGAGTCGAGTCCTATCAGCCGATTAAATGAAAAACCTTTAACCACTTGAAACAGGAGTGGAATTTTATCTATGGCTTGCTGACCTTACGGTCGCGATAGAAACAACACATAATCTGCGGTGCCATGGCCATTTTATTGTAGCCGTCCTGGAACCAGATGCACGATTTTAGAATACCACACAATGCATGAATTTCAATCGAGTCACCTGAGTAACAAGGCTGTTTGATAGCGTGAACCAAATCGTAGGCTTAAAGTGCACACGCGGAAGGTTTGGTGACGAGCCCACTAACAGATGGCTGATCACGTTAACGAGCTTGCAGCCGGTACACCACTTAGTTCATGATAGCTTCGTTTTTGTTATGGGGCCCTTAACTGCTATGAATCCCCCTCGCTCATCGTAACATGCGCATCCAGCAAACAGTGACCTTATCAAAGTGGACGGTTAGACGGTATACCAACCAGCGATAAGCAACGAGTCCCAAGCTGTCTGGAAAGTTGAAGCGTCCCAGGAACATCGGCCTCAAACAGAATGTGTGGATGAAATCTGATCCTAAGGAATACTGGTTCCACGGCCACAGATGGAGCCTGGCCGTAAATCTAAGGATAGAGTGGAACATTTTATCTTCAGAGAACGGGCTATATTCGTTCTTTTGGTAATTTCCTAATAAATAATGTCATATCATTAACAAGACAAGCAATGTCAAATTGCACATCAGGAACAAGGTCAGCAGTTTGATATATTTGTTGTTACGTGGGAATTCCCCAGAAATCAGAGGACCAGAGTCAGTATAATTCACTGAGATGGAAGCTACCTAAAGAAATACGATTTCTTAAGAGGCAGTTTATTTCAATAAAACGGGAGGAAAGTGATTGAATGTAAAGTATTTGTGCTGTTTGGTGGCTGTACACATTTCACGGATAAGGCTGAGATATGCATCATCGAGTAGTACAGTTCATCGACGGAAGGGTTTACTGGTAAACTGTTAATTTGTAGGTCGCCAACACAGACATTTTAACCGGGTTAAGATTGTTGTAAACTTCGTGTAAAGAAATATGGGACCGATGAATGCTACCTTACTGAACATCATAAGTAATTTATAGAAATAATCCTTCGAAATTTCTATCACCTTCACTGAGTTCACAAGTGTTACAGAAGCGGAGGCTAACAGAAAAACAGGTACCCATTTTAACGAATTATATTTGTTTAAGCCGGTCATTTCAACTGATAATGTGTCTAGTTACACTTTCGTGGAGTTGTGATAAAAGTATCTTTGTTTCATTTTCCCCTTTCAACAAGCCTATGTTTAGTTATTTTTTTTAAGCTCAAGCAAGTACAAGTTTTTCAAGAAATGAGTTCTCTGCAAGCTAGTCCATTCATTGACTGACCCCTAAATTTGAACACTTTTTCAGGTAACAGATTGATCCCATCTTGGATTATACTTTCCTCTCATGACAGTTACCGTGTGTACAAGTACATATGGCAATGTTTGTCGTCATAGAGCGCCACAATACTCAGTGAACGAGCCTTGGGATACTTTTGTGAGGACAAACTGCTAGAAAGTCCAGCGGACTAATGAACTGAGGTTGGGGGATATTGGTGTCCACTGATGATAATGAACGAAACTTATTCGCACCCGTTTGTGGCCTATGAATAACTGAAAATGACAGAGTGAAAGTGCCATTCTCTAGAATCGCCGTAAAGTGAGGTTTCTACGAAGAAAATACGTACTCGACTCTGGTGAGCTACAGAGAGCAGAGTTGCTCATAAAATCGTGGCTTTACCTCGCTCAAGCTTCACATCTATGTTCGCAAAACGGTGAATTTTGTCCACAAGCTAGGAAAGTGTGTTTCAATCCCCAATAGAACCATTCTATGTGAAGCAAAAGCAGCAGATTCCGCAGTTCATGGGTGAGAAATAAGTTTACCGTGGGTGATTTTTAAAATAACGCTTAGTTGTTCAGGAGTACATGCTAATCCTTTGATAATCGTCATGGTTAGCAAAATATCTTATGATGACGCTAGCTCTTTATTGATGAGCCTAATCAACAAAATAGGTTTTTACTTGCAATGCGGCGTTTGGTGTAACCCTACATGTTTATTAAAATGTGAATTTTGCAAAGCTTCGTCATTATAATGAACTACTGGTGTTTACAATTATCGCTTCTAGAAGAAACCGGCTAATAACGTCTCAGGATTGTAACAAGTTTTTTCCTTGGTGTTTAGTAAGATTTTTAATCCAATTAGTGGCCCTGATCCAGTGTGCCAATGGGTGCTGGAGTGAAATAACCGCTTTTGTATACTATCATCTGTTCCTTGAAACTACGGCACCTTGTCTCACTATGGACAAATAGAATAAGGGCGGTGCCTCATAATAGACACCCTCCCTGACATCTCTGCTTCCGTAATCCGAGCTCGAGCGGAGAAGGAAAAGAAGAACAGTACACCCCTGGGTTGCCACTTCTCCTAATCTCTTCCTCTTCTGTCAAAAGCCATGATGACTGGCATAACCGTGAACACACAAACACACACACATAGTAGTGGATGAAAGTTCACCGAACCCATGGCTTGATGATAGCACGCATTTGAGTAGTTCCTAGTCCATGAATGTCGTCACCAAACGTGTCGCAACGAGCCATACACCCCAGCATCACGAGGGTGTTTGACTGCCTAAGTTAGCCCCCGAGTAACTCTCCAGATGTCGGGTATCGAAAAACTGAGCATTGCGAAGTGTTTCAAAGAATGAGAGGAGACCTGAATGTTACCTATTTGGATCACTTTATTTGTGGCAAATCATCCACTTCAATGCACAAGGAAAGACGGCAGCATTCTGTTTGCGTGATTTCGTGAGCGTAAACGGTTAACGACTTGAGAAACGCACACAGGTGTGGGGACAAGTGTTTTCGGAGTTGTCACGGGACCAGGATGATAAGCGGTCTCGGGGCTTATTCGATAAGGGGCATTACCTTGACTTCACTCTGCATCAAATCCCACAGGGGTCTGGGGTTGAAGTTGTGTTTTAAGCCTGTGTGGTATGAGGCGTCGCCTCAGGGCCATACACAGACCCTACGAAGACTACCGTAGTGTTCCGTACTGGGTCGACTCTTTGTGATGGTAGCATTGAAAAGTGATTTTTGACTGAATTCCGGAAAAACGTTAGAAGTGACAGTGTTATTGAGTTCAGTGCATCCCATAACTCATACTGGCGAACCACCGAAACTAATGTGCTATTCATTTCTGAGTCGACTGTTCTGTAATCTCGCCTGCTAATCATTAACAGCTACTGAGTAGGTCGTAAAAATGGAACACTTAGCATTACAGTAACAGAGCCGTGGCAGCTTGGGGAACTCATTTCACATTAGGTGCTAAGGCAGGTAATTCGGTTTCACAAATCAGAACATGATAGACACTAACCTATTCATCACTGGCGCAGACCTTCCGAGTAAAACACTGCGAGAAAATATCACCCGATGTTCATAGTAGCGTTTAAATTTCATGAAGGACATTGGTGTCGCTTTTATCCTCTATCAAGGCAGGAGTGAAAATGATTTCTAATAAAGTTAGCGAAGATTTTTTATTAAAGCGGACCATGCTTTTAAAGAGTTTTCTTGATATCTGCATGAGGGTAAACAATCAGATACTGTCGCAAGTTTTATCCATTCTCCACCACCTGCAGGTATTTGCTGTGCCCGCCAGCTCACAGATGGTCTACGCTCGGTGAATGTAGACTTCTGTTGGATTTGCAAAATTTGATAAGCCTGGGCTATAGTTTGGTGGTTGCATGTCATCATTTGTTAATCTTACCACCCCCACCCCATGAATGCCGATTTCTCTGAGTCATTCATTTGGAAACGAGATTTTTGCGAGACGACGGTTGATCGTGATATCTGGTCGAGATTACTCGCTAACTTCATCCATGGTCCCTTATTTTCAGGCAGATCTTATTGTGCATCAGTTACCAGAATAAAGACATTACAGACCATTTGACCATTTTTCACTTTTAATCTTAAAATGAATAAACGAGATACCTCACCCATTACGTCATCAGACAACTGTTACCGTGCGCAATCGAGGAGTGAGAGATTAGATTTGTACAATATGATTGACCATGCAGCTTGGACGCTGAACTCACTATTGAAAACCATCGAAGTACTGTTTGATTGTCTCATCCTTTTTAGGAATCAGCAGTGGAGCACATCCACTAAGCCCCTCGGGGACTCGAACCGAGGGTGAAGGATGGTGAAACAGCTGTACAGTGCTTCCAAGGCTTTCAAGGTGAGTTGAGCGTCCAAGCTGCGCGATGAGTCAAATTACACAAAGGCAACCATGTCTGGCGGAATCCATTCGAAAACGTCTCGACCTGTCGGTCTGCAGGTAACTTTGATTCCCCCACTCAGAACCCCACCACTCACCGTCGTAGCGGTTTTCGCTTACTGAACTTGTTTTCAGGATTATTGTTCACTATAGTACACAATGAACAAGCCTGCAGCCCAACTCGGCCAGTCACCACTCAGAGCGTATTCTGGCTCATAACAACCGGAGGAAAATGTCATTCTTTTGGGGAGTCACGTAGGCCCCAAGCTGTCTATTCCGACGAAATTCGCCGACGAAAGCCGCTGACAAATCGGTTCTCTTGATCTTTATTAGGATTTTCTCATTTCGTTTTCTCTCTGATGACAGATGGCTAAATTTTTAAAATAGGTTTTTGACTCGCGGTTTACCAAAATTTTAGTGAATAATCGTAGTGCTCACTGGTGTCACCCGATGGCCATTTTGATGAGTAGCTCATCTGCAGGCTGAAGAATAATGGACAAGCCGATTTAAGGAACCACATATGCAGTACTTGACACTTCGTTACTGAATAAATTAATATGCTAGGTATTTTTCAGCCTTGGCCCTAAGATACGCAATAATGATGTTCCATGAGGAATGTGCTGGCTATAACCTATCGGCAGAAACAGGTTTATTTCGTTTCTTATCGCTGAAATGGTTCCCTCTATTTATATTCCAGCATTCAAGTTGGCGGAATCACTGCCTACTGGGCTATTTTATAAAAATGTACAATCCGCTGAAAACGATGCAGCGTTCAATCCCAATGACAATGCTACTTTAGCAAGTCACAAGACCATCAACCGCTTACGTGTTCGGGTTTGGAAACTGAGCTCCTATTACCGCGTAACTTGAAGAAGTAGCTCTGTATGTTTCGTTATTCACCATTACGATGCGTTAACAATCTGGAGTTCAGACCCACTAAGGTAGGTAGTAATAGTATCAACCACCCTATATTTCTCTTATCTTTTTCCAGTTTAGATGCAGGCGGAAACCAACCGTCCTTACGGCAAACAGACGACCGACGAACGGCCCTGTGACATCGAGAGAAATACTAACCACCTACAGCTCAATACTAGTCGTTTAAGTTTCTCCATACTGAGTTTCGGTCACAAATTTAGGCACTTCAACTGAATCGCCTCCAAGTAGCTACAAAAGTTATAACCCAACTACAATTTATGCTAAACAAACTCTGCTTATTGAACAGAAATCCACAATAATCGGGTAGCGCTCACCTAGTCGCTATCCCAACCAGATGTTTTACGAACTCCAAAAGCTGCTGCGAATACTGTGTGATATTTTATGGCACTGTATTCTTTACTAGGAGGATTGTCATTCGTGCTCCTGCCCCTGCTGATTTTCATCTCGACTGCCAGTAAAAAAATAGATTTTCCGTCACTGCCACCGGCCAGGGCCGTGATTTGTTTGTCTCTGTGGCCGAACACAAAAATCTAGTCACTACGGTTCCACATATGACCCTCGTCGACTCCATAACAACTGACCACGAAGCGTACTTTAGCAGATTTACGAAGGCGCTACGACACAAGTGGCTGATGATCACAACTGTGTGAACCGCTTGCAAAGTTGTCTCACTGCACCGTGTCTGATGGAATTTCCACTAGCCGGTTGCACTGCGCATCAGAGTTCACCGGTCAATGATGAAGCCACAACCAGTGGGGCCTCTGGCTAGTTACTTCCACAAGGTGCGTCCGAATCTGTGTACTACCACACAAACGGGTTTGAATGAAAACACACCTGATTCCCCCTTGGAGTTTGCTATCGGCAGACAGTGCTACAAATTCCAATTATCAATCTGCTGTAATAACTTCTGGTTATCTGCGTTCACTTGCGTCACTTTTCCCATTTTTCTCACGCTTTACTGACACTTACGCAAGAATGTTTCAAAGAAAATGATCGATCAGAGATTACGGTGGTCACACCAATGTCTTGGAGAAATGTTTGGGTCTCAGACCAATACGCTTGGGAGCTAAAGCAAACCTTATGCAGTGACCGTCCAGTGGTCCATGCTGGATATGACAGAGGGGCCTGGCACATCACCGGAACCCAGTTTAACGCAAGTACTAGCTGCTGAGAAAAGCTAGGTATTATTTCCAAATTATGGCCAAATTTTACCTTTCAATAGCCCCTGAAAGGCTCTGGCAAACGTGGATTGTCCGATATGACATGTCAGTGGAGGAGACCAAAGATACCTTGACGCAGTGGCAACACTTTTGTCAGCATCTGCCAAAGGACGCGCGAACACTCACGTCTACTCCGAGGAAAACAGAATTGAGCGATTTTTACCCAGGAAAATACCGCCACATGGAACTACGAAAGGCAATGATGAAGATTCAAAGCCAGGCAATAAACACGAGGCGACAGGGATAATGAATTTAATGACATGTCGACGGCGTGCCTCATTTCTCTTCTTCCGAGCAGAAGCTCCGGACAATCTTCGGTAGACTGGTCCAGCTTATCTTGTCTACACTATTCTTGATTGGCGTCTAGCCCGGGAAAAGCAGGCACATGACTTGAATGGATTTTTGAAGGCCTTGGTAGCTGAAGCCCAGGAAATTCGAAGCCAACAATAGATTCTCTTTGGGAGCAATGCCTAAACTGGGCTGGATGGTGAAACAGTCCTATGCAACTACCCGGCACCGTCGTGTGTGAAACGAATGAGGTCATATTCTGGATGCAGTGACTGTGACAGGTGCACAAACCAGGGTGTGTACAGCCTCTCTCCCATCTTTGAGAGGTGCATTGGTAGATGACCAACGATTTCGGTCATTTCATTTTGCTGTTGCTCAGGAGCCACCATTGGAGTTTTTGAAGACAGCCCTGGTTAAACAGTTTCCAATAGATTACGTGCACTGCATTTGTCTAAGCTTAATGCGACTTTTGACTTAGTTGTGGTCTGATTCGCCGGCAGTGGAAGGAAGGCGGACCATAAGAAAGAAAAAATATCTTGTAAATGAAAGACTAACGCGGCTGAGAAAAGAACTACCATGTGAGTTTATCAGGAAGTGTCAAGGGTGGGATGAGCACAGCCCACGGAAAGCCACTGAGTTCAGTGCTTGTTGCACCTAGGAGTTTTTGCAATGGAAAATAACATTTCGTGGCGTGTTTGCACTCAGTCTTTACACTTATCTTGTGCTACCAACATTTTGGTTTGTAACGGCAACAAGGAGACCATTATTTACTCCGACAGTCTCTCAAAGCATTTCGTTTATGGGCATTGCCAGCTATATGGATTAAAGGAAACGACGACTAATAGACATTTCCTAGTTTATGGTGCTGAGGATGTAAGCACCTTGGAGGCATTAGATATGACAGCGTTTCTCCTTTTGAGTCCTCCTTTTACAAGGTCAAATGAGCTCCACACGGTACAAACAGAATCTGCTTATAATTATCTTGCAGATTCTCATAGGTACGATTAGCCCCATCAATTCCAAGAGGCTGCACAAATCCCGTCTTGGGAAAGAAATCCGAAGCACTGATTTTTCGGATTGGCAGCTCCATCCTGATTTGTTTTGATCCAGACAAAGTCGTGTTGGTTCGTGGGTCACCGGCAAGAATTCCGTGGATCGAAAGAAGCGAACCAGGTGATTCGTCGATCGAATTCAGAAGGTATACCAAACTTAGGGACTTCTCTGATTCTCCATTTTCTTCGACGTGCGGCTATGTTTTTGCCGTCAGTGTTTTGGCTGACTTCACTGACACACAAACGATCGAGGAACTCGACTGTAGGTGTGTCGCTTTGCTTGATAAGTAGGTTAACTGTCACAATACACCGTTTCACATCAATAATGGGTGACACAGAATACGATTCTTGTTGAATAAATATTAACCACCGTTCCGACGGTTAAATTTTCCAGATGTGACCACTATCCATGTTCTCTACCGTCATCTTGGGCGACGAAAACGGACTTAGCTAAGTGCAGATGGAAAGTCTCCTGTCTTCCCCAATATCGTAGGGCAAAACGTTCACCGGATAGTGATGGAGCACCAGGGGCCGGATAAAAAAGCCTCCGTGAGAAATGTCCTCCTCAACACCCACATGTGTGGGTTCCACTCAATTACATTGAACCGGGACATATTATTTCTCTCAAGGGGAACTCAAACATGCTTTGAAAGAACGGAGGAAGAAACTGAATAATCAGTCGCCATCCAGAGACTCGACCTTTCGAATGGATTTACCAGAACGGGTTTCGTAGGTTGTTACGGCATTCCACTAGTAATCGAAGTTCGAAGGAAATGACCGGCGAAGTGCCCACCTCGGAAGAGGAACCAGTCAAGCAGGAGTTGATGGTGGTCCCATCAGAAGCACAAGGTAAATTGCGTTTCATTTCATTATAATACTTTGCACCGCAGCAGCCAGTTGACCAAGGAAGGAACAATTGACGAACTGCCCACTAAAAACACGAATGCCACTGTACGAGTTGCCAAGAGATACGGTTCAGTTTTCTTCGAACTATTCTAGCAGTAGATTTTCCTGTGATATCCTCTCCACACCTACTATTCCGATCACCGGGCAGACCGTCAACTGAGTGTTTTGCTATACATGGCCGTAGCATCCTCTGCTTCTCGGGCAACCCCAGTCAGTGCATTGCGTAATACTGTCAGGCCAATACTGGGAGAGATCAGACCTTTGTGCGTTGATTTGACAGCAATGATTGCGGCGGTTGCAAGAGATACTGCCGAAGTACCTGAGTTCATGCCGCAGCTTTTTACAAACGGCAACAATGGTGCGGCTTACCTACTTTCATTATGGACGTTAGAAAGGCTGCTCAAAGTAGAGGCAAGTATGTCCATTGCTGGTAATCCCAACCAGATGGTATGTCTACCACTTATATCTAAAACGCTCCCCTGAGAATACATTTTCAGGCCCACAAACGCGGATTTGGTGGGGAAATTGGTACACTGCCCGATGTCCCGAATGTTGCGTAACAGCCAGCTAACCGACACAAATTATCCCGGGGTTCACGGTAAGTTCTCTTTCATGCGAATCGCAATCCAATGCTTCGTGGTTGGTAGGTCATAAACCTTCCCAAAACGGCCCTAGATGCCATACTTGACAGGAACATAGGTTTCACAGGCGCAGATATTGTGAACACTGATGTGCCACAGTGGCTACACAGCAAGGCCAAGAATACCAACGGCAAGCCAGGTAAAACGGTAAGTTCATAGTTCTAAACTTTTTCTCTGCCAACTCATAAACCTGGGGATAAACACAATAGAGTACGAGTCGAGCAAACGGACTTGGAGGACTAACGTGTACATTTCTCCAAAATATAACTGTAAAAAGAACTGAAATGCTGTTTACGGTTTTCGTAGTTTGTTCATCCGTGAAATTAGTTGGACGGGAATGGACTAATGCGGGAAGATCATATTTTAGAAATAATAGCAAGCCAAAATCTAATTATCATGCTACTGAGATACCAATTAGGCAGTTGATCGCGGCTGGGACCGGGGATGGATCAACCCTTCAGGGGCATGAACAGGCGGAGGGCCCGGACAGGAAACAAATATGGCGTATTTTTATTGGTTGAAATAGGGTAGGGTGATCGGTTAAGGGGGTGAAAAACGTTTTCTATCCCCTACACAAGGATTGTGGAACAACACCCCTTCTTCACGGTGATTGGTTTTCGAAATGGAGGACAATATCGGGATCTAAAGTTCGGCACTGACCCTGACATTTT
Source organism: Fasciola hepatica (assembly GCA_948099385.1). Lineage (NCBI taxonomy): Eukaryota > Metazoa > Platyhelminthes > Trematoda > Plagiorchiida > Fasciolidae > Fasciola > Fasciola hepatica. The sequence continues at coordinate 27,972,883 of CANUEZ040000047.1, forward strand.
CCATTTCTCATTATGGTAAAGAGGCGGTCAAAAGTGGGGTTATGACTTTTTTCTTCCTGGCTGGATATCTCCGTTCAAGCTTAACATACTCATTGCATGAGTTATCACTCATCACAGATGCCTTTTCCCCGGGCCCGGCAAACATTCCCTGCGTCCTAACCGTCCCTTACTACATGAATTCAAGGACGGTCTAAGAGCCGAAGGGTTCGATAACAGTAAACTGAGGACTGCCGCCTGTTTGCCCTATAGGTATAACAAAATATTTCTCGATAAAACACCACTTCAAATGGAAACATCTTGCTCGCTTCAAAGTAAAACCGCTTTACCCACCCGTACGGGTCCAGTTGGCTTTGGTGCAAAGCCAACTACAAACCTCATAGGCACGAAGTCGCCAAAGGATCCAGCTCTTTCTGTCGCCCACTCTCATACTGCGGACTTAGACCACACCAATCCCCAACCATCGACCCTGCTTCTGCTCAAAAGCCCTCATACGGCGTCCCCAAATTACCTCAGTATCGAACCTACACCTCCCAGTGCAGACCCAAAGCCGAAATTCGATGCGACCTCAACCCCAACCTCTGCATTACGTATCCTTACTTGTCTACTCAGCCTCTACCACGTAGTGCTAATCCTTGCCCTCCCTCTAACGAGTCTGCCCACTACCCACTCCGTAAGCACTCTGACCTACCACCTCTCAGAGCTCCATGCGAAGCTCCTTCGAAACTTCCAATGGGTACGTCGTATCCCCCAACTAGGTCTGCTACCGGCCAACTACTCAATTTTCCTATTCATCTTCGTCTCCTTTTGAGTCTCATAGAAATCCAACCCACGCACTGACGGGAGGTGAGCGGTTGCCTTACTCCACAATTCAGCCAAACACCATTGGACCGGACTTCCTCACTGGCCTTCCTAGCCTCTGTCATGCCATCAAAAACTCCACTTCCCATTTTAAGCCCCTTTTACTCTCCCCCTTCTAACTATATGCAAAGTCCAAACCACCCATAAGACTTGGCAGAATATTTCCCTTCTTTTCCACCTGACCACATCCCTCATTTAGCGGTCTCCGTGTGTCTCAGCTGCCTTCAACAACTCTTTGCCAACTCCTGTCTTTTACCGAACTATAATATGAACATCCTATCACTAATTCCGGGATCAGACCAGCATCCAGCCTCCTAATGCCACGCACGCTTCCACCTCAATTAAAGGCCGCTATGCCCTAATGAGTCTCCAGCACTTTCCATCCATGGTCACTAATATCCTGGCCCCTCACTCTCACCATTCTTACTTATCTCGCCTACATCTCTTCAGCCATATGCCCTTTTACTCATCCAGTACTGGCCCCTCCTGAGAGGTACTTTACCCGCTCTCTTGCAACCATTATTCCTAACCAAAGCTCACTGCCCCTTTGCCCTATAGTCAACGATCCTGCAACCCACACCAATGATCACTTGCGTACCCATAATATAGATCACCCACATTGATCAGTGGAGCCTCATACTGAAGCTTCTCCTAATAAAGGCCCCCCTCCTACGTCACTCACCCTTTCACTTCTGGTGACCGTTCATCCCCTCTGAGACCCAGTCGCTATCGCCACAGTGATCCCAATAGTCATGCGCCTGCTCCCCTTGCTTTGCTCACCCCGACATCGACTTCCTTTCTACTAGTTTTTATAGACGCTGGGTCTTTTTTAGAAAAAAATTGCATTTGCGATCCTTGACTCCTGTATTGAACCCGGAAATACTACCACCAACTGAATCCTGGCTGTCCAAAGATATCTCACTCGATCTTGTTTGCATTGCTGGGCATCGATGCTTTTCAAACACTCTCCGGGCAGGGCGTGGTTGTGGCTGTTAGGTCTTTACCAGATGCACCACCCGCGCTAGCTTTATTGACCACCCCTCTCTCCTGCTTACTGGAGATTCACTACAGCTATCCATTCATGCCTGTAGTCAAAACCTCCTCAGCTGTGCCTACTTCCCTTTTGGTCCGGAGCCCTCTAAAATAGACTCTGTCGTGGACATCCCGCCGGCACAAAAACTGTTACCGGTGACTTAGACCTCCGTCTGATTTGCCGGTCCTCTTATACTAGCCTTCCAGCCCTCTCCATCTTCCATTTCTAAGTCCTTCTTGGTGGATTGACCCCATTTGTCTCCAGCCTCACAATGGGGAACATCGTCTTGGACCTGAAATTCTCCATTGGTATTCCTGATATCGCTGCTCAGGTCACTCACTACTTCCCAGCTAAAGACCACCGTATGGTCTCGTGTAAATTCTGTTGCTTCAGCTGCTCCCACTGGAATCAATCCCCTCCGCCTGTTCCGACCTCGTACAGTTCATGTAACTGGCCTCTCCTGCCAACGACAATCCGTCTCCCCACCGGGATGCCTTTTTTCCCTTATTCACTAATTGTTGTCAACTGTATAAACCCGAAACTCTTACGGTGATTAAATGCCGCTAACCTGTGTCGACCTAATCCCCGAGACCTGCAGTTCTCCTCTGTCACTTTTACAGCGTAAGGTGGGTAAGTTGCAACCTATCTTTGCTAGATCATGCAACTTCTCATTTCTTCTGCGCATCAACCAGTTGCCGCTCAAGCTGCTTGGCACGGCCGATTTGCATCTAAGAAAACAAGAGGCCACGGCTTCAGAGCATCCCAACAAAACTGGCTGCCATCCCAGCCTGCTCTTTGAAAAATCTGACCGTCCATCACTTGCCTCACCCAAGTTCCTCATCCGCGACTTATCCACCCCTGACACATCAGCATCCATTTCTGAGACCTCCAATAACCATTTCGCCTCCTCCCTTACCAACTGCCCTGGAGTCCCTCCTCCTACCATTCTTTACTACTTCTCAGCCTAACTTTCATCGATTTTCTTCACCCATCCAGAAATCGACAAATTAGTCTCCCCTATTAGACGTTCCTCGAAACCGGCCCAGATAGTGTACCACCGGCCCTCCCCTCTGCTGGTGGATCTGACCTATTTGTTGTTACCTATTTTGCTTGCACAACCTCCGAGCTTAGCAGCTTCATCCCCCTTCAATGGAAAATCTGTTGTACAATCGCCTTTCAAAGAGGGCGCACATCTTGACCCGGATAACTATCGGCCTATTAACCACGCCCAGTAGTTTTCAAAATCATGCACGGAATTAGGAAAACTCGAGGTTCCTTACCTCTTATCTACCAACCAACTGCACCCTGGTCAGCATAGTTTTCTTGAATCCGCGCTTGGTCCTCTTACCAACTAAACTTTCTCAGTGTCCTTACTTCCACAGTTGACTCTGGCAACTCTGCGGTAGTCCGGTACCTTTACATGTCTCAGGCCTTTGACCCTGTTCCCCATGTGAACCTGATAGACAAAATGCGGTCTCTTGGTATAACGGACCCTCTTCTTTCCTGGTTATCCTCTTATCTCTCTCACGGATCACAAGCTGTGGCTGTTGACGGCCACTTATCCCCTGCCAAACCCATTGCCAGTGGCGTCATACAAGGCAGTCTTAGGCCCATTACTATCCCCCGTTTACGCCGACGGCATTTTCTCTTCTATTCGCCAGGGTACCCCATTCCTCTCTGTCAATGACTTAGAAACGGTACACTACCTCCGCTTAAGTGAGCCATCCACAACCCCACGCAATAGATTGGGGGATTATCCCTCTCCCAAAACTTGGCTTACGGAAACCTCTGCAAAAAGTTCCCTCTTGCATGACAAATGCACTGCGCCGCCATGTAAAATTAATGTGGACCTCCTTCCCGTCTCCACACGCTTCTCTGGTATTGATCTTCGAATACGCTAATCTTTTTCCGTTAACTTCTCGGAACAGGCACTGTTCCAAACTTCTAAAGCTAAGCAAACCCGAGGCCCGACACATCGATGATTCTCACCATAGCCCAGCTGCCTCCCCATTTACCTCTATTAAGTAAGGTCACTTCTGGAATACTGCTCGATTACCTCCAGCCGCTGGCCAAGTTCTTCCATTATATCTCTTGACAAAGTTCAGCTTACCCACTAAAAAAGAGCTTCGCTTATCCATAACCCTAGCATACAGCCAGTACTGTGAGCTCCTACACACAGAACCCTTGTGGATTCGCAGCATGAGGCTCAACCTGGTAGTCCTCTTTGAGCTAATCCGCAACAAAGTCTACAATTCTTACCATATCTCGTTTTCTGCCCCCTGCTCAAACTACCTCCTTCACCGTACCTTTTCTTTCTCTGTATCTCAATCTAATCTCGCTTCAAGACCCAGATTCTTCCTGTCAGTCTATTTCAAAGTACGGAATGAGCTTCTCCACACCATAAGCAGTGCCGCTTAGCCGTACGCTCTTACGCTTCCACTTCTCATCTACTTAGCTGTCCCTGATGCCATGCTGATAGCCAATAAGTGTCTCTCCAAAGGTCCGGCCTTTGGAACAAGCCTCAAGCTGTAGCCCTATTACCCCTGCACTAAAAGCAGGTGCCTATATTCCATGCCTAATCCTTTCCTTCTACTCATACCACGAACCACGACTACTGCCACCCCCGATCCGCAGTTGATTTACCCCCCCTTTTTTGGTGCGATATCTCTACTCCTAACCCATGTTCGTCCAAATGCTCATCCTGACTCCATCAGCCTTTTTCTATCTCGTGTTATAAAGCTTACCTTAGCACGGTTCCCCACTGCCCGTACCCATACTAATACAGTAGGTTGTATCTATTCACACTCCCTATTTCCCAACTAAACCTAAGGACTCACCACACCGACGAGACAATTTTCACATTTATATATATTTTTCTCTCCGTTATCCGTTGATCCTCAGCCAGGGCACAAGCAGACTGTATTTCTTTCCCATTTTTCTTTCCCAGGATTTGCAATGACAGTCAATCGCTCCAGGCACTGTACTGATCACTTCTCTGGCAGACGCGTCGAGTCAACAACGCTAAGTGTTCATCCGCCACTCAATGTTCCCGGTGGCTCTGCTGCTCAAGTTCTCACACATTTTGGTCAACAGATCCTGGACTGTATACCGCTGTCGCGGCCAGTCTGCTCGACTCTATAACCATCAATAGTCACTCCTTCAATCTCAAAGGTGCGGGAAGCTGTCAGACCCACTGCTTCGGCCGGTGCATATCGGGAGTGCAGACTGTCTGCAAAGATGTGCCGGCGCAACCTGGCCGCCGGATGTCACCGTTTGTCACCAAACCTAATTTCAGATTGAGCGTCCAGCGCTCAGCCAGTCCATTCACTAGCACATTTTGTGGATTAGAGAACATCAATTTTGAGCCCGTATTACAGCAACCAAGGTGTCACTCGCCCCGCATCCTCCAACAACTTTTTCTTCCTTCAACCTCGCCCTCCCCCCAGTATCATTTCTGCCCTACATTTTCATTCCCAGCAAAGATCAGCATTCCGTTTATGTACAAGGTTAGCGTGTAGATTTCATCCCCATTTACCAGCGTCTTTTTTCCCTGGCATACTAAAATTGCCTACAATATTACTCATGGACCTTGGTAAATACCCCCGTGCATTTGCCCCCCTCCTTTTCATGTCTGATTACTCTCCTGTCCCTACCCTAGACTTGCCCATTCCCGTGTCAAAAAGCCCTGCTATTATTCATTTACTGGCGCTTTTACTGTCACTGTTCGTTTCCTCGCCACAACAGCCAGTCCATGTTCTTCGCTTAAATATATTCCGCCGTCTCTCAGCAGTCAACAATTTGATCAGCGAATATTCTTCTTCCTTTCAGCCCAACTAATCGTCCACACGGAATTTTCATTGTTTCGCCTTGATCCTGGAGGGCACCATGACTCCTCCACATTTGCATGTCTCCGATATATTTACCATGCAGCTCTGCCATTGCTATTATCTCAAGCCACCAGTTGAAATGATCAGAAAACGGTAGTCATTAACCGTTCACCCACCATATCACCACCTTTGCCTGCTATTCGTCCATGAAACAACTTTTCAAAGCTTTCCAGATAGATGACCCACCAAGCTACTACCTTCTTGGTGCTGTCGATGTATCTTTATGCGTCTGTTACGCAGTAGAACCCAGCTAAATGCCATCATGCGCTAAGCCGGCCTTTCTTCCAGTCTAAATTTCTCCCGAGCTGTGCCACTCGCCTGACTTGTATAATAAATAAATAACTCCGTATATAACCAGCATCCATGTTCTACCGCTATTTGCAACGCTTGAATAATTTATGCTGTAAACATTGTTTCACACCTGCTTTCTCATTTGCCTGTCATGCAGTTTTATTCGCTTGCCATCATCGCGTGGTACACCTAATGCAATTTTGACTAACTTTTGTGCGCTTATGGCTAATCCAATCAATCAGCTCTACTGCTGTCTATCTACTTTTGTAATTGTTGTAGCTTAGCGCATCTGAAAATTCTTTTATCCTTATTTTCACGCTGACGTTTCTCAGGGAAACCAGTATAGGCAAACAACTAGCCTGAAGCTCCGCTTTCCTTCGGCCTTCCCTCATCATCGCCTCAGTGGTCTTCTCATACCTCGAGAGGTGTCACTCGTTTGCCATACAACAGACTCGACCGGTATCCAACCAAAAGTTTTCAATGCAATCTCTGTCGACTAATTTTTTTATTTTGAATTCGACGTCACGTTCCTGATTTTTGTATCGACCCAAATGGTCCCGTAGCTTCCTTATGACAGTTATATTGTGGTCCGTCCATCAAAAGGGTCAACAGGCCCTTTGTCCACCCCGCTCCTGCGCGCTGTTCGCCTCTGCAGTCGCCATGCAATGCACTTCACAATGACTTTCTGCCTTAGTTCGATATATGTGCTAATGCTTCACAAATTACCCATATGGAAGTAAGTAGTTCGTTTACGGCTTACCGGTTCCCCTATGGCTGTTTCTTCCATCACAACTCTTGAAATCTTGCCCTATATCCATCGGATTTCCTGTCGCCCTTCCTTTTGATTGACTCCGCCGGCATCGCGCCATCAAATTTTTACCACCATACCTGCCGTTGATTAATTGCATTTCATCCATGGGGATTCATCTTTCTACGTCGTCGAGTTTTCTATCCATATGCTTTCCACACCTTGCAGCGTGCAAATGACTCTTTAAATCCCCCTTCATAACTTTTTTAAAAGAGCGGAACAAATATCCTTTGATTCAGCTCGACTTTCTGATGGAAGTGATCATTTCCGGCACTATTAAAGCATACACTCCCGCTTTCTACCGACCGCAACCACCATTAGTAGAGTCGACCATTTGCACTTGACCTTCAAATTTGCTGGGCTTTATATCCACCGTTTTGGTCCACTTTAACCCTCTATTGAATTTCCTGTTCACACGTGTTGTACCCTCTAGGAAATCTCTAATATTGTTTCAGTTGAATCAACGGATCTCTCACTCTAGCATGCTTCCGTCTCATCCGGTGTATACCATCATTATCACAACCCTCGTTTTTACTTCAATAACACTCCCTCCCATCGGTTCCTTGAGATGGGTGTCCTCCATAGTCACGAAGGCTCACTGCACTGTTATGAACAGCCGGCCACCGGAATATGAGACTTAACGTATTGGAGAACTATATTAGGCCTCAATAAGCCAGGTAAAGTAGCAAGGCGGACGAAAGTAGATTACTGTCGGCCATCGAAGTAATCGGATGATGGCGATGGATTCAAACCTTCGACCCTAACGGCTGTAGGCAAATGCTCTGAACCATTAGACTAAGGCCAGTCCTTTGATTCAGCAGGTTGCCACCTATGCCCGGTAGCCCACGCTTCCTGTCAGTATCGGATATTGAGTGGTACCACTGTAACTACCAAAATAATAATAATAATAATAATAATATTGGTATATTTCTCGGCCATGGTCGAGACGCACGCGCTAACGCATGATCATGGTGTAACACGTTACTCAATAAGATGAAATATTCACAAATTCTAAGTATGAAAGTCGAGAGTATCAGAGATGAAAAAACAAAGACAGCAACAGTTTGAATGGATCATTCTGATAATGGTTTGCGCGGCAGTTTTGAACCGGTTTCGAATCCGGGCTAGGCAGTGGTGTGCGGTGGAGATATCGAAAAATCGTTAACGCAGTGCTAAGGAGGCACTATGAACAAGAATGATGCAAGCCAAGGAAGCCGGAGGCCAACTGAGGTTCTGCAGATGGAGTAAATTTTGAACAAGAAGAAAAGGGGGAAAAATCGACGCATGCGAAGACAGTGCAGACACTGAATGACGGATTTACCGGAGTTCGATAAACGGAATGAGTTTTGAAGCAAGAGGACATGAAGCCAATTTTGTGAAAGTGAACTGGTGGATGTGGGAGAAAACAGCAGTCCATAAAAAGGTGAGTTTAGATTCAAGGCCAATAACATGTACTATTCAAAAATAAGGAGGCGCAACTGGAGGGTGCTCGAGAAGTGGAGAGTCAATTTCCAGCCAGCTACGGTTCGGAGGAAAGACAACCTGTGGTAATGGATAATAAAGTGGAAAAATCTCTGCATGGACTTTAGTGTTATTATGCTGTTTCACTGACAAATATATATGTGTGTATTGACGCATTTGCCTTCGGTGTTATTCATCGTCATTTCTGGTAAAGTACGGCATCGAATGCGTAAGTTTCGTCTGGCAGGGCAAAGTATGTGTCGGTCAATCAGCCGAGTGTGGCTGTATATTAGCGGCGTGCGCGTGAACTGGAATTCGTGTTGGTTGCGTTAGAAAACGTTGAACGATCTGATAAGCAATTAGGGGTATCTCCTGTTGTGTGGTTTGATTTCAGTCCCAGTTGCTGTGGTAGGTTCCACTTGAGTCTCTGTCCGTGCGAGTCGAAGCGGCATCCTAGGTTAGCCAATTTGACGACTGAGATGGTGGGAGACAACGAACCTGGAATAAAGGGGGATTTGCAGTCTGGACGTGGTTCCAGCTGTGGGTTATGATAATACATGAAGACAATAAACAATGGATTGGTTGGGTCTATGTGAGTGGGGCATGGGTAAAATAGGCTCGCAGTGGATTTGAGCTATACTGCTGCAGGCCGATGAAGTTGCGTACACTGGCTTGGTAACTGTGTATGCATTTCAAAGGATTTATGATTTTCCCTTGAGCATGGAATCGCTGGGATACTAATAAAAAACCTAGGGCTTCACGGTTAAGAGTGGTTATTATTGATAACCCTTAATACCGTTTGCTTACGCAGACGTAGTTTGGTAACGAGGCGATAGGATAGGTTTAAAATAACAGACTGAGCGAGTAGGACTAACATACTGTTTGCGTGGCGCTAAGCTGTTACTGTCTCTTTCGGTATGGTGGTTATTCTATACTGAGGAGTCAGAGTAGAAGGAACTATTGGGGTGACAGTAGTGATACATTAGAGGAAATTGGTCGCTTACCTTGTAACGTTGACGTGAATTCATCTATGCTCTTCCTCTATAGTGCTATCGTACTGAGATTAAGCTCCAATGTGAGCAAGAAAATCTGATGTGGATAAGATTGCATGGTTACCGTGGTATCTTTTTCGCTGTTATCGTGCTGCAAAGCAGGACTACAACGATGTGAGGACTGGTTTGGGGAACCGTGAGTGGTGGGTCCGAATTTTCGTCAGGCAAGCAGACTCTAACGGTCTACATTCGGTGCTCATGGTAGGCGGCACAAGGGCCGGCTTCAGGTAGGGAGGTAGCACGATACACAACTACTGGCATCCAGCACGTGGCGCTCCAAGAATGATCCGCACTTTTTTTGACGTTCTTATTATCATTATTATTTTTTTAATGGTTTTATCACAGTCAGGTATCTGGCTGTCAGAGAAGGCGGAGTCGCCTTTGGTGGGCGACCACAGCTTCCACGTCCCGAATGAAACATGGACCGCATGTAACAAGCCGCGTTGGGGATAGGTCAACCACATCAGTCAATCCGTAGCAACACTGCAACTCGGAGGCATGAGTCACGTGTGACAAGGCTGGTGTGCCTGGAGGACAAAACAGTGGGGTACTTTTTCTCGCTTTTTATGCCAATCTCTACTTTTTGGTAGTCATGTCTCATTGGTGGTCAACTCTGTGCAGGGAGACCATCACGGCCAGGAATGTTTGCAGTGCCACGATAACACTGGCCTTATCCGTGAAGTCAGAACCCTCATGCTGTTTACATGGGACAAAAGTGCTAGGGGAGGCAGAGTCAACCACAGCCTGCGATTATTCAATGGGGTTTATGTTCAACAAAACACCAGTTTGCACAAGGATGGGGTACAACTTGCAGCAATAATAACTTGATTCGTCGGGACGATCCACAGATGGTTTGTAGTTTTGCTGGCTGAGTATCAAATGTTATATAGGCCAATCATGAAAGACGCTAGGGTTCTGTGATAGGGACGGAAGCTGAGCTGTGAATGTCTAATGGTGACTACTGGATGGAGGTTGGGGATTGTGACAGATGCTACGTCTTTGGTTAGAGACAGAGGCAAAACCAAATAATAATCAGCACTGGAAATGTTCAAAGACTATCTTTCCTGCTTCCAGTGGTATTTCATATAACCAAATACGACTTCTGAAGCACTGGCCTCAGTCATGAGTTATTATGTTTAGGCATTGTAAACTGGTAGGTTTACGCTTAGGTGATGGCAACTACGGCATATGGTGTGGCACAAGGGTCCGGTTGAAGCCAGACCAAAGGTTCAGTGCTCAATTCACCGACTAATAAGCCTTATTCAATCTGAATAGCACCGAGTAGCGTCAAAGCAATGCTTAGTCCAAATCAAAGAGGAACCCAAGTCAAGAACCCAACTGCTCTGCAAATTCGACGGTGCAGTTATCGGGTAAAAATATAAATACCAAAACGATCACAATTTTACAGTGAGCCTAGGTCACTATCATGCCGAAAAGTAGTCAAAAATAGGAGGGAGTTCTGTAAAAAGGAAAAACAGTCGGCCAAAAGCATAAATAGTAAGTATCTGTCGTAAAGGCCCAACGAGTAGAACAAGCTTTCCACGCCTAATTACACCAAAAGAACAAATTCCTGGGCGTGGCAGTCAAATATCAGAGCAGACGAGCTGAGAGCCTACGACCAGTAGACTAAACCAGAAATTAAAACCCAGCCGTAACAAAACAAAGCTGTGTTGAGTCAGTGCGATTCACTACCGCACCAACCCTCCGCAAAGTATTCACGGTAAGAGAGCACGACCATAAAAAGTAAAGTAAAAAGCTCCGAGCGTAGAATAATTATCTACCACAAAATTGAGACAGTACAAATAAGGTTCGAGGAAGCAGTCCAAAATTCGCCAGAAAGTATATAAAGGAAAGTGGAAGAGGAATCTTTCTATCAAAAAGTATGTCACAACCAAGACATAGCCATTGGAATGGTGGACGAGGGCAAATACTACGTAGAGAAGAGTTCAAATGTTGACAACCGTGGCATCCCACTAGGTAGCCGGCCGAAGCTCGTGCAGTATAGTACCTATCTAGCCTTCAATATTAGCTTGTGAGTAACCGGAGGTTACCGTAGGCCATCACAATACCTATAATAAAGGTATTTTTGCGGATATCTGAGAGGTTTATGCTCGCTCGATCAAGTTAGTGCAAGTAAAGTATACTGGAAGCACAAAGGCTGATATTTGCAAGAAAAAGTGTAAAACAGTGACGGCGAAAGTCGGTAAGCTCTGGCCCTGGATGAGGGCAAAACACTGAATAATAAGGCAAAAACCTGAAATATCGGAAGCGGACAGTGTCTAAGGAGGAAAACAAACCTCTAAGGGGTGTGATGAGGGGCAGAACGGTAGATCGTGAAAAAGGTTGTGCCCTGTACGGTAGGATGTGAGGGGACTCAGATGGTGTTTTGTGGTTTGAATTTTCAAGAGGCGAAGACAACAGATCTATCCTAGCCCGACGTAGGTTGGTCTCATGCATACTATCAAGAGGAAAATGCGGTATTAGTTTCCATAAAGAAAGGATGAGAAGAAGTGATGTGTTTCATAGTATAAGGCTGGCAGTTAGCTAAGGCTCTCGGCTTCCGTGTACTGAATGAAGTAGCAGATCTAGTAACCTAGAGCGATGTAGAATGATGCCATAGGGGATGTGTGCGGCGGCTTGAGTAGCAAGAACAGTTGTTATCTTAGGCGAACCAAAGCCCATCTCAGCCTATTTGGCGGTATATCCACGGGTCCAGACGCAGGTTGAAGGGGTAAGATGCACCAGTAAAGACCCGTCATATCCACCGCATAGTGAGAAACCACTATCGGCGCGTGGCAGTAAGATTTAATCATCATGAAGTGTGGCATTTGGAAAAAGGTTTACAAATCACTCTGGCCCTGGCATGGTCTAGGGGTCAAAATTAGAAAGGGACAGATTGGACGTGGTCTCATAGACCAGCACATGAGAACAAGATGGTGGCCAAGCTGGTAGCGAAAAATGGTACATGTGGCTAGTTAGAAGTAACAATATCATTTTAATAACCTACTGTCAGCGATAAACAGAAGTTCGACAGAGTGGAGGTAGTTTGTGGGAAAATATGAGGCATTGTTGATTGCAACCGGACAAACTGAGGATAACATAGTCGAGTTAAATCATGATAATATTTGTAGAAATTCGAAGGAAGCTCGGAGTTTGGTGAAGGATGAATTGAAAACCAAGGAAACTCACCAAACATTTGAGTCATTGGAAAGCAGAAATAAAACAAAATAAGGTCAATCCATGAAAAGGTTACCCGGATAATTGCCTTGTAAAACATCTTCGGGGTTCACAGGAAATACAACTCAGCGAGACAGCGGCCGGCTGAAACCTCAGCGGAAAACTGGATTATTGACTCGCGAAAACCGCGGGAAGCATGAGCAAAGGGCAGAGACGAAAACCCTGGGGAAACGAAAGGAATCTGGGCGGAACAATAGTAAAACGTTCAGGTAAACTACAGTGAGGGTTTTAGGTTAGAAAAAGAATAATTGGACGAAGTGAAAATCAGTGAACGTCAGGAGAACCCGACCAACAAACGACGAGCCGAAATTTAATGAATCTAGGGTGTGTTACAGGAGAAGATCCTGGAATTACCGGAATTGTCCAGATGAAAAGTTGATAGGATATTTGTGTTAGATAATGATGAGGTTTATTGGAAGTGAAAAAGGAATAGGACAGGGTGTGGTTCAGGTAAGAGCTCAGAAACTACCTGCCGAACCACCAAACTGAAATCAAAAGGGGAAGAGTTCAAGTGGCGAATGGTGGTGTCCGGATGGAATAGTGATAGAACTGATGGGTAAGGCTACGACACGGTTTGTAGACGAAGAGAAAATTTTTAAGGATAAAACGAAGTTAGCAGGTTCCGGAGAAGCCGTCAACCATATAGCATGCCAAAACCTCAAGAAGCGAGTATATGCAATGAGGAGGACACCCTAGACTGAACGGAGGCCTCTAGATGGAATGACGGTAGACTAATTGGGTTGAACAACGATGTTGTTAGTGGTTGACAGCAGGATGCTTACGAAAAGGGGTTTTGGTTGGGTGGTCTGTGTTTGGAAGAACTGCAGGACCAAAGTTCATGGCAACCAGTTACTGAATATTGTGGCCGGTGAGAGCCACAATACCGGTGAGTATTTTGTGTCTCCTAGATAGAGAGTAACCAGAGGTAATGATGGAAGCTGAGGTGGCGGAAATTTATACGGCGCTGAATGGTCTCTAAATGCCTCAGTATGATTGGAGTGGGTTTTTGCGACACCTAGGTGGCCATTTATCCTAAACGCTCCTCGAAATGCCCTAAATGACCATGGGTCTGCCGCACCCTCTGTTGAGGTTACCCCACTCACCGCCTATTCGTGTCTGAGGCAATCCCCCTAAAGTGGGCGGATGAAGACCAACTCCCGGCAACCCCCACCGGAGTGAGTGGCCAATCTATGGAGGCCGCTCAACCGTAATCCCTAACCGACCCCGGATGGCGTAAAAGGCGTACCGCGGTATTCTCACCAGCATCTTTAGTCGAGGGGTTTACTGGGCACCCAGGATACCTCTTCTCCGCCAAAAGGGATCGGCATTCAGTCACCGTCTCCGGCCTATCGCAACGAACCCTGCTGCGTTGCTGAAAGTGGTTGGCTAGACGAGGGCTGGGATTGTATCCTCTAATGAAAATGCCCACTCTGGACTGGGCAGCAGAGTGGTACAACGGCCCGCAACGCGGGCAGCCATGACCACATTTACCTGCTTTATTGACTGCTCTCAAGAGTGCACGAAAGGACACTTCCCTAAACCGCCTAAATGTTGTTCTCCCATCTCTACTCCCCTCTCACTTCCACTACCACATTCATATCACTGGGGGTTCTCCGGTCTCCTGAGTCGGCTGTAGTGCCATTGGAGAAGATCCTGGCTGCGCATCCCTTTGTCCTTCTTCGGCTACCTCCCGCTTCTCGCTGAACCCGGTAATCCGACTGATACTTTCCTTTTTGCTCCTGTACATTCAAACTAGCCACTTCCAAAGTGCAAACCCCGAAGCATATGGGAAAACAGGTGGGTTAAGCTTGTACTTTTAAATCCCCTGCAGCGGATGTGTTTCATTATGGAGACCCGCACCCTGCACTCCAGTTCCATCATTCAGCTGACACCCCTGTCTAGTCCTTCTGCGAAGTTTCACTTACACCTTTCTAAGGAAGCTGGGCTTGCGACTTCTGGTCTTGCTGGCGAAGGTATAGCCTCAGAGAAAGGCTTGAAACAGAGCTGTCAGACAGGATCCCGGTCGACATTAGTTTTTGTGCAGTGAGTCTCAGGGGATCTTGCAAACCGAGTGGTCATTGCTCTGATAGACACAGTCCGTTTGTCGTTTTCGCACATGCACCCACCGTCTGCGGCCCAGAAGCCATCAGAGAGACCTTTTACCAGAGGCTTCACGACCTATTACTCAAAGCAAGCCAAGCACATTTCGCGACCTTGGCAAGGGATCTGAGTGCCAGATTTGGTCCGCTGCCTTCAAATAAGTGCCCTCCAGAAAGCTTGTTTTGAGCCAAAGTATTGCCGCTCGCAGGACGGGGAATGGTTTTGGGTTTCGTGCCCAGATGGCCGCCTGTTTCTCGTCAGCAACAATGTTCAGACATTCCAATAACAAATAATCGATATGGCGTCGGCCCTGTCTGGGTCAACCCAAGGCTTAGGTCGAGCGTATAGCGATAACCCGCAAATGGCGGTGTAGGAAACGAGATTCTCGCTGGTTCTGAGGCACCCCCTTTGACTCTGATCACGCACTGGCCATCCGTGTGCTTCCATGGACGCTCCAACGCAGGCTAGAACGACCATTAGATGGCTATACGTTCTCTGATCCACCAAGCTTTTCCGTCTTATAAAACACGCCTGACCAGGCAAGTCCTCACAGCATGCTTGTGAAGAAGGCCCTGCAAATCTGGTAGCGTAGTGGGCAGCAGTTTGGCTCGTCTTGCAGCCTGACTTCGGATTTCCGCGCATTGCCGGTGCACGCCAGCAGATTGCGGCTTGAAGAGAGTATATTAAAGCATGGCCCGTGATAGAACAGGCCCCTGGCGGGAGCCTCCGTAGGGGCCGAGAAACCTGGTGATCTCAATGCATTTCAGAGGTGGAGCATTCTGCCGCCATGGGAACTACCTGAAACCTTCCCCTTCTCACTCTAGCCATGTGTAGGAAGCCGCTGGGTGTGAGCGAAATAGTTTGTGCAACTGACGGTCCATCAACTCATAACCAAAATCAACTTCTAGAAAGCTGAGCAGAACACTGCTGCGCAGCTCAGCTGGTCGTCAGTATCGGCCACTCATAGAACCTTTCCACCACACATCCAGTGGTTCATTTTGATAGATTCACCTACAGAGAATACGATCCGCAACGAGATCCAGGCCTGACAGCTCCACAGAGCGCCGGCTCCTATGGTCTTCCCTCCGCTCCTTTCAAACGCAGTGGGGTGCAGCCCACTGGACAACTTCACTTTTAGTTCTCAAAAGTTTGAAGTCCCAAGTGGGTTTCGTCCGCGTGATGGGAATTGATTGTTGTCTCCACCTCTGACAGGGGCTTGTGCAATGACTGCGCTCACCAAAGGGGTGCGAACCTTATTTCAACGCCATCGAAGCCGCCTATGTCTGCCATACCTCGAAAAGTATTGCCAAACGCGTGAACAGCAGGTTCGAGACGGGCGAGCCGGGTTTCCTGTCAGTCGTGGATGCATCGATGGAACCTCCACTCTCCAAAAGCTGCTAGAACACCGTCACTCGTTTTCAGAGACCGACAGTCGTCGTGTTACTGGACATTTGAACTGTTTTTCACTCAGCTGACGAGACTGGACTATGGAACCGTTTGTTGAGGACTGAAGCAAGTGGGACTTGTGTTAGTCCTCAGAGTGTTTTGCCGTCGCATCTCAGGCCGGGTAAAGGCCTGTGGCCAGCTGTGGTCTCCTTTTTTCCTCCCCGGTGGACTTCATCAAGGCTGCTCTGTGTGCTCAATTCGTTTTAGCTTTGCCTTAGAGAATGTTCTGTGGAATTTCTTATTAGGTCTTCCAAAGGGCCGGGTTGGACTTCTTTGAAGGGACAGAATTCGCGACCTACTGATTGGTAAAGCACAGGCGATGTAACATGCATCAAATGAATTGGCGCTCGACTTATCCAGGTATGGGATGAACTTTGAAAAGTGCTTTTGCGAGATTGACAGGAGGGTGCGCCTGCTTCCATTATTTGTGGTGATCAGCTTGAGGTAGTGGACAGCTCTGGGTACCTTCGGAGCTCAACAGCAGTTGGGATTGGGATCCATCCGCTAGTAGTGAGAGCTAGAGCAACTTTTGCAAGCCTGCGACACTTTTGATGTCGCTGTGCCACTCATCCTTCTCTTAAAGGATGGGTTTGCACCACTGAGGCTGGCATTGTTTTACCCTATGATAGCAAGACCTGACCCACTTCGCGCGGAGAATGCTTGGCTTCCTTCCGAGTCCGACAACCGATGTCTTCTAGCCATTGCTGGAGTCAGGTGGGGACTTCGGATGGACGATGACGAGGTGCGCTTTCTTGTGTTAGGCACGGATAGTAGCTCTCCAAATGAAATAAACGCTCTGCCTCACCTCCGACGGCTTGGTAGTGTATATTGGGTGCCTCGTTATCGTCCAACTTTCCGTGCTCTATTCGCAAGTAGAGGGCAAAGCTGGAAGAAGCATTTTGGTGGTCAGCTCATGACCTGGAGTTCAGGTATGAAGAAGCCAGCCTCAGTATCGGCTTTACTTGGTGCTTCTCGCCTCCCTGACAAGGGTCCAAAGGACATGGACTGTCGTCCGTTAGAGATGTCAGTGGACACGGCCGTGGACGGACATCGGTGATGCGAATGCTATGTGAAATGTCTGTGGAACCTCATGCCCAGCAGCCAAAACGCTGCCATTCCGGAGAACTAGGTGACAAAAGTACATCAAAAGGCTTATGGAGGAGAGAGAGACGTGCGTTAGTCCTCGCGTAAATCATCCTTTTCACCAATTTGGGCATCTCTTCCCCTATTGGTGATTGTCATTGTTGCGTTGGTACCCTACATGTGTATTTGAAGTACACGCTGGAGCCAAGGTTTCCAGTGACAAATAATGAGGGCTGGTGGAAGAGATGCCCTCCAGTCTCCCATGAGTTGGGCTTGGGGGTGGCAGTTTCGGGTGTACCGACTGACGCGTCAGGTCGAAGCGCGGACGGATTTGAACCTGGAATCTGTTAGAATGTTTCGTAGATTATCGGCGTGGCCGCTGTAAGACAAGTTTGAGCAATGCGTAGCCAAATTCACAAAGGATCCCGAAATCAAAAGGTGATTATCTGTGAAATTCTACGATACTATATTATCAGATGGACAATGATGCAAAACCGATACAAACGTCATTTATGCAATCACAAGGACTCACAAAACGAGGACCGAGTAGCAGCGTGCCAGAAAGGAGCACGTGCGTCACGCAAATCCAGACCAAGGATATGACAGAGCAGCGCGCTGGACGCGGACAAACAAGCGTTGATCCGTGAAAACAAAGAGTGCATAAAACAAGTCATTAGTGTAAAAAAAGTGAGTGACGTTGAGGAAACATGGAAACTGCAGTGGTTTTCGGGAGATTTTTCAAGACCAGTCGGTACAGCTGCCGTCTGGCTTATTTATTTCTTGAAAACAGTTAACCAAAGATGGTAGGGTCACTTTTCGTTGGTTAGTTTTTGGGGTTTTCTGAGGGAATCATAAAACCGGGGAAATTAATAGTCCGATTGTTTGATCGACTGTTTGTTTGGCGACATCGACGAGAGAAGGACACAGGGGGGTGGCTTTTACTAGTTAAAGCAGTGGGGCGGGCACCAAATACAGACTTTTACTGAAGGGTCGGTGCTTAGATGATGACGATAGAATGGCCGTCCTACTTTGCTCACCTTGGGCAGATTGGCGGGAGATGGCAACACTTTCAGATTTTCCAAGACTCACGGGTATAAAGAGTGACTTCGGAGGTGAAGGGTCCTTTTTTTGTTTGTCACGTGCTGTCTTTGGAAGAAATTCTCTTTGGACAAGAGCCTTGTCATAACTGGTTTCAATAGACTGAAATAGGGTAGCGGAAGCAACAAATGGCCGCTTTCGATGAAATTCTTGGTAATGATGTCATTAGAAAACTGGAAATATGTATGATAGTAGTTCCATTGGACTCATTCATGAAGCTCAGTGCGGCATCACGGGCGCTGTTCTATGTTACTGGCCTGAAGTAAATTTTTTTCAGCGGAATTCAACGAGATGTTGTCGGAAACAACGAAAACCACAGCCTTGCTCTAGCTTATGGTTTACCTCAAGGCTTCTTGTAAATCTGAATCAATGAAGCAGTATGAATTGAATTAGTGTTTGTAAGCTGGATGCTGAGCAGCAGAGGAAGTTTGGATAGATGCCTTTTGATTCAAGATATCTGACAAGTCAGACTCGATATCATTTTTCCCGTGAGACAAGCATTGACTTAAGTGCCGTTGAACACATTAGCCACTTAAGCCAACCAAGGACGAAGACTAAATGCAGGCACGTGGTCGTGATTTTGGGATTTTGGCGTCTTTGGATAGCAGCACTAATGTGTTCAGTAACTGACGAGGTTATGGACTTCAGATGATTTTTGGTTATATCAGATACTCGTGTTTATTGCTGTTCCGTTCCCCGGGATCCAGGCAGATTTCTACGCGAACAGTTTGGCACACTTGCGTATGAGTAACAAAGGGACAAATAACTCATTATACACATCGAGAGAGTGAACAATTAAGAGGGATATTGGGAAATAAAATGTTGTGAAGAAACTTTCTGCTAGGAGGTAAACAAAGGGAAACACTTTTTATCCTGTGAAAATGAATCCAAAAATAACTGTCCGTACTTCGCGGCGCAGTGCTTGTGAGAGTAGAGAGATCTGAAGGCTTTTTGGTAATGCAATGGTAGTCCACTTCAACAGAAGTACCGGAAAGGAAATGACGTTGTCTAGGTTTTCTGGTAAACCACCGAAAACTTCAAACTTTCACTAATTTAGGGGGTTGCCTCGGAGTGCCATCAAAGAAAAAACAAAAAGGGAGTACGGAGAATATGTCGACCATTCGGTTATAAATAAAAATTATAATATTTGAGGGGAGTTCCCAAATTAGGCCACGCAACTGAGAAAGACATTTGGTCGTGTAGCTACCTTCTTCCCTCCAGTTCTCTTAGGCCCCAAAATAGGAAGCTAGAAACACCGTGCAAGGACAAACCTGCCGATCGGGTGTTGTAAAATACTGCTGCTGACTGCATGGCTGGAATTTCACAATTGATATTTCCATCAGCTGTCTACAGAGTTTACGTTGTACCTAATGATGCTTTGTGGGATAAATGAGTCCCCTCTCTGACTAGCTTATCTGAGCTTCACCACCACTTATTTATCTCGTAAATGATGGATTAATTCACTCGACCTAACCGCTTTGATATCCACTCCGGTTCTCCTAACCCAACTGAATTACGACTCTATTGGCACTGTACATTCAACAGGCTTATTAACTCCATCAGTCACGTAGAGTCAAAAAAACAGGAAGCGTTTACAAAATACCTGGCTCCGCCGGTTTTGTTATGTGAAATGACGTCCTGTCGGATAAACCACCACACACCTTTCTAGTCGAATTACCTTCAAATAAAGAGGGAGATGTTAATTTAGACCTAAAAGGCACTTGCAGGCAAGAAGCCAAATAAGCAACGGACCAGGTCCTTTAGCAATTTATAATTACTCGACGATTTCCCACTGGAGGGCTAGTCGGATCCATGCTTATCGCATGTCCTGGCTGGTCATGCCTGACATGGGAAGCAGGCCAGTTGCAAATCACGTTCTATTTCCTCCACCGACGGGCATCATAGAACGTTGTCAAGATCATGCTTTCTGAATTTCTCTAGACAGTGCTTATCCAAGCTTTGCGTTGACCACCAAGGCTACGGCACCGTAAGAGGAGGGCCCTGAGGCTGGTAGACCACGGATAGTCCTGTCCCTGAAGCCGCAGTCGATAAAATCAGAAGGAAAAGCGAAAATTTCGAAAATTTCAAAAGGCTGTTTTTGGTTTTATTGCCGGAAACTGTAGAAGCAGCTTACTTTCCGAGGCGCTGCAGGTCAAGGGGACAAAACTTGTACACCCTCTCAGCACCCCTGTCACTCAGAGAACAAGTATCACACCCGAAGCTGATGACAAGTCGTATAGCTGCACGAGAGATGCGCACCTCGGTCCGAAGACATATTTCACCACAGGTCCACATAGCCCGTCACATCAGGCGGATGCTTATGAGCAACTGCGACCGCCAGGTGGCCATACTGAAGGACACAGAGGAGAGGCCCTACGCGGTTCCATCACAGACTGACGGATAATAATGACATTGGTAATTATACTTCAGGAAGAGCCCATAGCATGCTTGAAGGCTAGGCCAAACGGCACAAGTGGAGTCAATATGGCTCACATTAGGAAAATAGATACACATGAACCACAGTACAATGCAAAGACAGAATACTCGAAGCTGGAGGGATAAAGTACTCCGAAAAAATGAGAGTCAAGGTCAGATTATGAAGCCCGTGGGGATCAAATGGAGGTCGGTAAATGTCGGAATATGAAACGTGAAGCTGGCAAAATTGGATGAAACCAAAGAGGTATCGAAAAGGAACAATGGAATTTTTCAAAAGAACAGTTTTTATAAGGGAACTTCTTAAAGAACGATAAGATGTTGGAGTGGATGAGATGGATTTGGCTGAGAGTTGGCCGATGAAGAGAAGCAACTAATTGGGGACGAAATGAGGTAAGTCTATCGACTGGTCTACTGGTTGGGATTGGTACAAAACTACTGATAAAGACAAAGCTTCATCTGAAAGCGGTGACAAGTCAGGAGATAAAAATGAAATTGGTAATAGCGGAAGAGGTCGATGCTAACAGTAAACTTGGACCAATGGATTTTCTTGAAATGACAGCTGATGACCAGAACCGACAAGATTAAACGTCTTGGTAGATGTAGAGTAGCAACTGGAAGTTATTGTCCAAAGCTGATGAGAGGAGAACCCGCAGAAAAGAACCAAAAGTAGATCGATTGGGCTTTTTCTTTACTGGTAAGTCACAGAATATCCCCAAGAAAAAGAATCCGCTGAAAGATTCAATTTACGGAGTGCACAACTGGACAGGATATGAAGCTTCACATGATTAGAATGACGCAATGCGGGATTTCATTACTGTGGGTCCGTTGGACCGATGGTGACAGCCTGAGTTACGCTAGGATGATTTTCAAAGTGTAAAGTCATCCCATGTCTGTACTGCCGCAATTCGCGACGACGGTAGAAGCGGTAATGAATACCAAAGCAATGGTACTGCCAAGTTCAGTTTTTGGAAATAAAATCGAAGATGCATAGGAAAGGGTTGGGTGAGCTACTCGGTTTGTAAGGTTTTGGAAGGCACTTTTTGTAGATGATACCGTGAAGCGGAACCAAAGATTGTACTAGATTACGAACAATGTGCCTCATGAGGAAAGATGGCTGGAGGTTAGAGCCGTGGGGAGTAGGGTGAGCAAAATTATAACAAGGTATTATCCGGGCGCAGGTGAAGTATAATGGCTGAGGTGAGATATATCGAAGGCACGCAAGGCAGAGATCGGCGAGAAAGAGTTGAGCCATACCAGAGGGTGCATGTGATGGACAGGGTGGCGAGAAAAAGGAAGCTTATTGATCCATAAACGGAGTTAAAGAGTAAGACTGGCCGCGCCGGAGGCCGAACCTGAAAATCACTCTGTCAAGTGAACACAGAGGGTTCCATCAGCCATACTGGTTGTGGTGGCACAACGCCGCAGACGTTTAGTACACCCCATGTGCCCCGGCCATAGAAGTGGATCTCACTTCCTCGTGTGTCGCTGGGATTAGAACGAGTGTACGTTGTTTGGGCTGAACGGGATACACAACCGTACACATCCAGTAATTCTTATTCTGAGCTGCCCGGAAGGTAAAAGCCCCTAGGTAGAAGCCACTCGTTGCCTGGAAAAAGTGGCCCATGGGCCCAAAACTTTGGCCCGGTATAAAGTATACAGTTCTGGGGTCACAGGAAAGTCGGGGAAGTTATTCAGCGCTACGTGGGAGTCCGGAAACGAAACAACATGAAGAATCAACCCGAGTATGTTCCAGCTGAGGATCAGCAACTATCGGGAAAAAGTGCCTCTGAGGACCGACCAGGAGGTAGTTGGAACAGGATGAAACGCAAAAAGCACACGGTTCATTGTAGATGAAAGGACCTGCAAAGTGAACTGAAGGCCCTTGGAGAGGGATCTTTTTTAAGGCCGGTATGTGTTCGTGAAATGGGTTAAAAGACGACAGAGAAACTACTGTTCCACCGAGTAAAACAGCGTAACGAGGCTGAGGTCGTGGATAGTACTGCCAAGCTTGGCAGGAGTGATTCTGCAAGAAAACTTAAACAAAAGGATCTTGGGGGAACTGGTGGTGACAGAAGGAGAGTTGTCGTCACTGGAGGTTGAGGTCAGTTGTTGAAGCGAATCGAGTGACGATATTATAACAAGGAAGCTTGCTACTTTGTAGCCGGGGATAAAGGCCAGTATAGTGAGGCCTAATACACATTGAAGATGGGGGAAAAGAATGAACGTTAAATGGCGGTAAAGGTAATCGCAACGCTGCAGCTGTAGGGGGGGGTAAAGAAAACATTAAAATTCGAAAGTGTAAGATGAAGATTTCTGCGGGGGAATGAAGATCAAGCCCGGAAAAACCGGAATAAGGGAAGAAATTATTACAAAACACGGTGGAACAAGTGAACCCGTTTGATAGTAGATAACTAAACGGAGTACGATCAAGCTGAGGCAAAATTTTTAAAGGGAACACTTCAGAACTCAGTGACGGGATCGGGTCTGGGCCGAGAGCTACTAGCCAGAGGTAAACAATGAAATAGCACAGAAAATCGAGTGATAAAAGGGGTCGAAGGATAGTCCGTGTGAACTGAATGGATGACTTCAGGGCTATAGGCTGACTTCAGGCAAGAAAGCACATCAAAAGAAAACTTCGAGGCTAAATTTGTGTCGAAGCCTGTTGAAAAAGTGTTCAGTGCCTATGTGGTGGGATCTAATAAGGAGACGAGGCAAAGTATATAGATTATTAGCAAAAAAGGCAGGGGTAGTTACGACGCTGTGGCTGTCGGCGAGGACGCTCAGAATAATCAAACAGTGGGCGAGCAAATGGCAGAAGATTCAGATGAGGATGTCAAGTTTGAAAGTCAAGTCAAATTCAAATAATGTGACAGGATGCAGACCAGAGAGTGCCGAATTCGCCCAGGTGCTTGCGCCATAGGCTCCAAGAGGAAGAACACTGCATTCTTCGGTTATTTGGTAAAGATAAACAAGAGGAGACTACACCCAGCGGCGCCCTAATCTAAGGATCCTCTTAGGTTAGCCGTCACTTGGTGAGTTCCAGCTAGAACCGCGTCCGCTCCAAGGACAAAAGTCATGAAGATGAGAAGTTGGAGGTGATAAAAGATGTGGTATGGTTTTTGTAAGAAGGTAATAGAAAACTCGAAAGAGAGGACCTAACGAAGAATTTCGAGGGCGGCAAAGTGAGAACAAAAAAGCCGAGGACAAAGGTCGACTGAGGGATTGCAAAAGTAGTGATGCTAAAAGTTATAGGAGAGGTGAAAGAGTATAAAACGTAGGGCGGCTGCCTCATTGCTGGATTCTGTAAACACGCTGCCTCAGTGGCGGTCTGTCCGATGTTCAAATCCCACAACAATTTCAGCGGTTATCACTTCCAGTGGGAGCTGGTTTCCGTGGTTCACAACTCTAAAGGCGAACCGGCTCCCTCTCAAGCTACTTAGAACTTTCTCCTGTGTCATCTTCCGTGGGTGCCCCCTGGTAGCCGTGCGACCGCTCTGGGTCAAAAGCAGTGTAGCCAACCGATAGAGATCAACCTCTTTTTGAGGATCTTAAAAGCTTGTATTAGGTCACCTCTTCCCTTCTGCGCTCGAGCGGGAACTAGGTCAATGCCTCCAGCCTCGGCTTGTAAGCTAGGCCCATTAGGGTAGCAGATCATCCGGTGAAAAGTCGCCGAACCTGTTCGGGAGACTTGATATACTTTACCAAAAGATGCAACCACACCTGAACGGTACTTTAGGTGCTGCCTTAGGAGTGCCTTGCATTACGGCAACAGAATCCAGGGTTTCTTGCAAGCTGACGTTCATCTAAGCCGACACAGTCAACATAGGGCATCCTAACCCTATCCCCCTGCTTTACCTTTCGGGTGACCTCATGGGTGAAACAGATGAGGTTTGAAAAGGAGAATCTCTGACGAATGGACCCGTACTGGGTTGTTGTTATCAGTCCGTAGTCGATCGCGTGGTTAGCACTCCTGTCTTGAAAAGCCAGTCTATCTCCCTTAACAGTGCTACTGGAAAACTAACGGACCTGTATTTCAGGTAGGTTTCTATCCCCGGCTCTGTGGGTGACCGTCGCCTTGAACCCATCCTCAAGTGCACGACTTTCGTGAGGGATGCGATGAAGGGCGTGGCCAGCCGCTGAGCTAAAAGCTGTTCCGGAGGCTGAAAGATTGCCGGACGGATACAATCGGGCTCTGCTGCATTGGCCCCTAACAAATCACTTGGGAACTCGAGCAACTCACTCAATGTGATGGCGCATTCCGACATCTGGGATGCAGCCACAGAAGCTATTAGCAGAAAGGTCGAGGGTCCATGTTCTCCTCCATACAGTCATGGCTGCCGAAAAGCCGTATTAAATGATCTTTGTTGGACACAAGATGTCTTGGAGACACCCATCCTGAGTGACATTTGTACATCTTTCTTTATCTTTTTAAGTGCATTATTTACCCACTCACATGAAATCTCTGATCGACGTCGGCCGTCAGAACTTTCAGCTTCGCTCCGTTGCACGAGCGGTCGACCACCTCTTTATTTCCTATGGTTTACGGTTTGGTTGGAGCGGTTCTTTTGCCCGTCCCGGAAGGTGGCTCTTTAGGGCTCACTCGAGACGGAGCCCTGTCAAGTGGGTTTTGTGCACAGATTTTTCTACCCTGAATGATTATCATAGATACTGCAAAATTTTGGGCTGTGAAAGATTCGTCAGTCTTCGTTCAGTCGAAGCTTCTGCTTCGTGGACCTATTTCGATTGGACTTGCGATAAAACAATGCTTGTTTGCGCGCGTGTAGACCCTTAAGATTGGGAAGCTTTGACAGTATTTTTCATCCGAAAATATGGTGGACATCTACAGACCTACGGGGAAGTTGTTCAGCCTAACTTTTCGGAACATTCCGTTCTGATATCTCTTTATCGGTTGCTTTTCGAGCTGACTACTGACCCCTTGCATTTTTTTACACCCGATTTGTGTTAATAATCTCTTATTTAACTTTTTTGCGACTGATCCTGCTAATGAAGGTGATTTTGCATCAGAAACTGATCATAAAATGTCATCCGCACTCCCATTTTGTGAGTCACAGCCAGCACACGAGTCTTTATACATGAAGGCAAGTGGCTCTACTGATTATGCGGCCTTGGACTTACAAAGACTGCTGTTAAAGGTAGAATCAACGAAAGCCACGAAAAGAACAGTGGAAGCCAAACGGGGCACTGCAGCAGCTTCAAGAAAAAGATAGGTGATCAGCCTGGCTGATGACGTGTGCCGATCAGCAGGAGACATGTGCGTACTCGTCATTCCGTGATGGGCAGAATTTCAGACATTGATGGGGCTTTGAGGCCAGGCCTCTGCTGCCTCCCAAAGCAGAATAAAACTTAAGTTTCGTGGGGTTGTACCTGGGCTTGCCCAGTTGTTGACTCGGTTAGGATCACCTAGGTATAAACTTCCATGTTTCAATGGTTTCCAGGCCCGGTAATTCATATTTCTGTCAGTTCGAAGGTCAGGTTGAGTCGCGGATTTCCGGCGAAGGCTAACGTCGGGCATACTTTTTTCGTTATTGTACAGGAATGGCAAAGGAATCGATACAATTATATCTATTATACCCCATAGAGGGATATAAAAGAGCTAGAAAGTGCTGAAAGATTTGTTTTGTCGGCGGCACATTATTGGGAGAGCCTTGTTAGAAAAGGTTACTAATCCCGGCTCCATCCATTTGGAGGCCAAACAGATTTCGACTTACTGTAAGCTGGTTACTTGTGCCGAAGAGCTGGGACCGTAGGGGCATTCAGGCAACTTGGATTCAGTTACTGCCATGTAAATAATTATCAGAACGTTGCCGTGTCCCTCTGCTCTGTACTGGGGTAAAAGGTCCCAAAAATATTTCAGGTACTGATGGTGAGCCGGACTTTTGTGGCCTGCGTAATTTTATTAGCTTCCAAGCTGGACTGCAACAGAGTCACCACATCCTTTTTTTTCCAAACCCGCAAAGCCATATCAGGCCCCCAAGCCGGGGACTATACAAGTGGCAGGAGAGCTTGTGTTCTGATCAACGATGACAGCATTTGTTCCAGATGTGAAAGTAAACGCCGTCTCACAGGCTGCTTAGATTTCTTCACAGTGACCTTCAAAGAGATGTGGGATATCGTTGCTAGGCGAAACTTTGCCTGAATTATTGCATCAAGGGCCGCCCAACTAAAAACACCGCAGAGAAGGGAATAGCAAGCAGTGGTATCATCGCTTGCTACATAAGGCCGACGGGAATTTTGGCTCCGAGGTTCCTTGTCAACTGTTCTCTGGCGGTCACGGGATAAGCTGAGGCAATGCACTCAATATTATCGAGGGGCTGGGAGGATCTGTCCCAGTCAGAGCGCTGCTCAACACGAGAGCTGGCACTTCTTTTGTTTGGGCTGACTTGGTCCGTACGTTGCGGTTAGTTGGCGAGGTATCAAGAGTGCATCAGAATAATGCTCGTAGACAGCACGGTTGGACTGTTAACCATGATTTCTTCCTGTCGAAAAGTGAAAGAAATGAAGGGGGCGTATTCGGTGCCGCCAGTTGCAAAGGTATCAGAGAAGACGCAAGACCCAGAAACTCTTTTAAGGTGAGTATCGACTGTACTGCCGTTCCTGAATCAACAGAGGGTTTATTGGTGGGGCTAGAATCTCCTGACGCGCACTGGGTTCTTGGGCATCGAAAAGGTCACAAAGGGGATCCGTGTGCGGGTTGTACTCCCTTAGACTGGATCTTCCGAGGGACACTAGATAACTCTCTTTGAGATGAGGTGAAAGCACCTCCGTTTCTTACAAGACCACGTGAGATTGAGCACAACCTGGACGGACCATACAATCAAGTCTATAAGGTCAACGCCTCGGTTGATATTGCACCATCCGTGTAAGGCGAATGAATGGTGGACGAGGTAGAAAGTTCATAATCTTTAAGGATGGAATTTTTTGAGTGGGCCTTTCATGGAAGGAGGATACAACAAAAAGTTACCGTTAGAGAATGGCGGCGCTTCACCGCATACTAATACTGGGTAGAAAGGTAGGGAAGGATGCAGAATTTAAAAAAGGTATTTGTCCGTTAATCACCGATATTCGGAGGGGAAGTCACGCCACTGGGGCAGTCAATGAAGGCAAGAATACCAGTGGAGTGTGGTATCTGCCACACCAAGCTGTAGTTAACCCGAAAAGGCCAGAGAAGCTTACATTGGTCTTCGACTATGCGGATTTTTATCGGGTGAATCTCTGAAGTCACTTGTTTTAAGGTCCAAAGATAAAAACAATTCTAATTAGTATATTACCACGATCCCGACAAGGACCCATGGCCACCTCTGCGGATATCCATGACTTGTTTTTACGGGCATTTGTGCCAGTAAGGGACCGGGATGCACTCCGATTCTTGTTGTAGCTGGACGACCATACTTCGATGGAGCCTGTGAAATGGAAGCGTAAGATTCGGCCGTTTGGAGCTGTTTTCTCAACTTTTGCACTAGTTCGGCTCTCAAGAAAGTTGCGGAGGTATTTGGCCGCGATTATAACCCCAGAGTATCAGAGGCAGTAATTAACGTTTTTTTATGTAGATGATAGCCTTTTGTAGACAAATGATGACGCTGACAAGTTGATATTGGTGAACGAACTGCGTCTGGTAATGCGAGGTGGATTTAGGTTGACCAGGTGGGCCGACAATAGCCGTGCTGTTCTTAGCAGAATCTCGTTTACCTAGCGGGACAATTCGGTTAGCGAACTAGATGTAGAAGCTGTTCTGACTCGGTGAGCATTGAGACCAGCCTGAGGCTTTAAGGCTGATTGTTCTTTCTACCAACTCAATATTAGATACCCACCAGCGGAGGGGAGATTTTTTCGGTCCAAGCTAGCTATGATATATGACCCTTCAGGTCGGATCTGACCCCATGCTTCACCTTTAAAATTGGTGCCAGAGGGACCCAGCCTTCTGGAGGTTGTTTGTAGCCGCTCACACCTGGAGGTCTCTCACGTTTTAAACGGCAAAACTCAGAGCATACTTGTACAGCTTGTAATGGCTGTACTTCTCCCGGCTTATTTTGGCGGCTTCTGCAGAACGGTCCTCGTGATTTCTTCTGCATTCGTTGTGAATGACACCTCATTTAGCTCCTCCTGTTCAATACTGCGAGTAAAGCCTGAGACCACCCCTGCTCCGGTGTCTGGCATGAGCAGACTTCTTTCTCCGTGCTGCATTCCGGGCGCGACTAGACCACCATGGCTGGGCACCCCTCCCTCCAAAGAATCTTTCAAAAAGTAATGACCCAGTCAGTCAGTGACAACAGGTTATTCCTAAAGTGCGCCCGAATCTGCTTCACAAAGGCCTCAATTTTAACCTCTTGTTTGATCTTAGCCCCCAGTTCCTCCAGCACCATCCGGCCTACCAGGCGGTAGCCACCTCTGCCCTTGTCTGGGAGTTCTAGCCTGCACATATTCCATGCTAAGCCGAGTGCTTCGTGGCCACTGTTTCCTAGCAAAGCCCCAATTTGAGGATTTGAGACATTTCTTGGATATATTGTGAACGCAAGTCACAGGGTGGAGGGAAGTTGTCTATGCCTCCATTAGGCCTCCTCGGCAACATGCTGGGTCGGGCTCCCACAATAAGTGGCCTGGCGAGCTGTTGTCGAGCGAATTCCTAGGAGCCATCTTGGCAAACCAATCCACCTCCAGTGCACTGAGGTCGCCTACAAGTAGGGCTCCCCTCCAAGTCCGTGATAGGCCAAAATTATTGCTTCGGAGGCTGTTTGCGGTGCTTACGTACAACTCATTTCTGTGCGGTAGCCTTTTGGGACTACAGAATTGGCTTGTAAATGCCTCAGGTGCGGCCTAGATCCCTCCCGCTAGTGATAGCGCCTTTGCGTGCCAAGCAGTAACCCTCGGCCACGCCGTGCTTGCGGCCTGTCGCCGCGGCTATTACAGAGTTCGGGGGACTTGGTGTGTGATGTCTCCTAGGGTTGAAGTCGGGTCGTAGCAACCCCTATCACTTCTACACTTAGTGTGCGAGTTTCAAATTCCATTCGCCTCTTACCGATAGTATCTTGTGGTCCAACCTTAATGACGGCCAAATTGGCGTTATTCGGGAATACTGAAAAAAATGGTTCCAACTGATGAAGTCATTTTTGGGGAAAATAAGAATGGTGTTCCTACTTTTGCGGCGACTTTTGTTTAAGTTGGCCACTTCGTTGTATATAAGGGTTGCGCAAGGTTGTTACCGCTCAGACCTCTTGACTGTCATGGCCGTTGCACGTGCTTTCGTTGATGACTGAGAGTTTCTCCAGACAAGTAAAAGATGC
Source organism: Fasciola hepatica (assembly GCA_948099385.1). Taxonomy (NCBI): domain Eukaryota; kingdom Metazoa; phylum Platyhelminthes; class Trematoda; order Plagiorchiida; family Fasciolidae; genus Fasciola; species Fasciola hepatica. Next base: position 28,002,972 of record CANUEZ040000047.1, read on the forward strand.
CTATAAATTGTTCTCAGGGTTCGAGGAAGACTTTCGGTTATTTCAGCAGCAGACTTTCACTTAGTTTTACGTGTATGAGAGTGTTAGTGCTGAGAACTGGCTTCGTACGCATCCGGATGCACTGCCGAAAAGTTTCCCATACTATCGGGTTAAATTTTGCTGCGCGCACAATCGACGCCGAAATAGGACAGCCACTACGTTTGCGTCCACCGTCTGGCTGATGAAAAGTAAGTGAGTTACAACCACGATTTTCATTTTGCCTTGTACAAAGTAAAAACAGATAATAATTGTTTCCATTTCTACTTTACAGACCGAACACGCAAAACATTACAGCGTCGAGGGTGCTGGAGGCTGTTCGATCCACCGTTATGACCGTAGAACTCCGGCACGGAAGTGTGCATGAAAGGATCATTTTGTACCATTGAACAACCATCTTTCAATACAACTCTTATTCTTCATTCTGTCCTCCATTTTGCAATCGGTACGGAACGGGTCTGTCCGTTAGGTGCAACGTATTACGATGTGTGTGGTTTATGTGTAGATAGGTGCGCCCAATGGGCGTCGTGCTTCAGCTCGCGTAATTAGAGGTTGGCTTAGTTGCGGTAAGGGAAGCAAAATCGTTCAGGCAGGAGTTGATCTGCTAATTCCAGAAAATTAATCCCTATACGTATCGGATCTTCATTGTGGTTACACATATATTTGTATAGGTTTATATATATATATATATATATATATATATATATATATATATGCGTGTGTATATATACGGATCTATGCACACGTAAGTACATGTATAGATCCGTATACACACATATATATATTCCTATATAAATATATATACAAGTAAATAGATAAACACACAAATATGTTCCTACGTGTGCAGATATGCTGATAAACATAAATATTTATTTAAATACAAAATGTGTTCACGTGTGCATATATATATATATATATGCACACATATGCATTTGTATATTTATTGATATGGGGAATACACCAGACCTATCTACATTATTTAGGTATCAAATACAATTGGAGCTTATTCCTTCTTATGATCAATTGAGCTGTATAGTTCCCCGTTTTGCTGTAAAATTCCCACATTTGGGTATCGGTTACCGTGAACTGTATCTTATCCCAAATTGCTGTACTTTGACCAAAAAAGCAACTGAGTTGTCGCGCACCCAATCAAATCGACGCCAAATTTTCAAATAACGCGCTGTTGGACCACAGGACGCTACCGCCTCTTACCCACCTGCGCTTCTTTTGAGCAAATAGTGTTCTCACAGTCCCTCGTCTACTGCGTGGATCCTTGAGGACCCTTTTACAGTCAGATCCGGGTCCGAGCGGCTTATGCGTATTTCGTAATAAAGTTCTGGTAACCTGTTGGCTTCCGTTCATGGGAGAACTCTCCACTGCGGCATACGGGGGGCAAGCACCGGATAAGGCTGGACCACCCAAATTCTCTAATAGTTTCTTCATCTCGGTTTCAAATCCTGCTAAGGCTCCTTCTGAACCAGCTCATGGCGACAGTGGCAGCCGAGCTACCCGGACTCTTAAAATGGAAACACCTGTGTTGAAGCCCATGGGGGAACAAGGTAGGATGGTTGACAGGTGTCCAGCTCGAAGAGACCAGTCATCGGGGTTGAACAACGGTTGAACCCTCTGCGTCACTCCCGATCTCTTGTGCTGCAGAAGGAAGCTATATCTGTGTCTGGGATTACCGAACCTTGCACCGACCTGCCTAAGCCTCTTACCTTGATCCTCCCGGGGGCTCTTTCATTTGCCAAGCCAGAGGATGCATTTATGGCCACATGGCCAAGCATACCGATGATCCCGGAGGGTTGCCTAAGTAAAACCTCGCTTCTGGTTCCATTCCCTTCCCGCCTTTCGCAACTGGGTAAGGGGAGCCCTTAACTACGACCTTTCCATCCCCTTTGAGAGCGGCCTCACCCCTGAGTTTAAGTTTGGCCAGCTACTGGGCGAAGATTTTCTTCTCTTTCCCAAGTTCCGAGACTGTTACTCAGACTTATAAGTTAATCTCCTAGAACGGTTTCCACGAGGCCCCGGGTGGTGGCGGATTGATTTTTGCTTCCCCTGTGAGACTTCTGCTTCTTAATTCTTGAATCTTAGGTCCTAGCTCTAAGCTCCGAAATAGACGGATGTGAATGGCCGCCCTTGCCTGCCCCTGTTTAAGCCCCTGGACGTGACGTGTTTGACATGAACTGTACACAAATGTACTCTTTCCCACACTCCTCCGGATAGCCAATTTTTGGGGGAAACAATCTTATTCGGCGACAATATTAGGGGTCTTAGCCCTTGAGGCTTCCTCACCAAGAACACCGCCTTTAGTAAAGGCGGCTTATCCAAGCGGGGCCGAGGTTCTTCTCTATTCAGCGATGTAAATCGCTTGTGTGAGACCAAGGTTCAGGGGTTTTCGACTGTTTGCCAGATCCCGTCCAACCCTTTAGGCCTGCAGCGAATGCAACGAAGGGTCGCCTTTAGTCCTCTGCACTCAAAACAGGACCAACGGCTGCGGCCGTCAAGCTGGATCATCATGCCTGAATGATTCTTTGCAAAACTGGAATTACCACAGTGGTTGCCGGTCGGAGAACTTCCAGTATGTTTGCCACTACTTTCACTACTTCTAGTTACCATAAACGCAGGTGAGCAGGGGGCAAAAAGTGGGCCCAAACATTTGGTTGTATCCAGATATAGGGAAAAAGCGTGCAATCCTCTCCCAGTAGTTTGACTGCACAACAATGGATAGAATGAATCTAAGCTCACCTGTATTCTCTTTTCCAGGGGGCACAAAACCAGATCTTCTCGACTCCGAATTTTCATCTCAGAGAGGCAACTTTTGAATCTTCGACCTCCCTATTTCCCCGGACTCAGAGTTGTTCTCTTCAAATATTTTTGTCTTTCCTGAATAATACACAGACCAAGCATTCATATCCAGCTCATCATCCGAACCGTTACCACGATTTTCTTTCTGTCTTTGATAGCAGCGCAGAAGATAGCATGCGATAAATTGCCAACAAAATGCTAAAGAGTCGAGAATTCCGCAAGGCTTTCATCCAATGGTTATTCAGGCTGAATCTTCTGAGGATTTTGGTTTAATTTTCCAAAACATTCCCATTTACCGATCTCGCGATGATAGATTACAAACTCTCTGGTTTGTGTGGCAATTAATAACAACGCGGATTAAAAACTTCACAATATTTCGCAAAAATTCAAGATATTTACTCCAGCTTGGTTTAAATGGACTTGAGAATACCACTCTGAAAAACACATCCAGCAAGAATTCAAAGCAGAGGAAAGGAAGGAAAACGCATGATTAGGAAAGCAAAGGATCCACCATGACCGTAGGTTGAGTTTCGTGAAAGTGACATATCAAGTGAAACCATTAAGGTCAAGACACCAGCCAAGCAAGCTGAGAATTTGGCAGGGTCTATTCGTTAGGACTGGAAACTAGGGGAATTTTGTGGAGTTGACCGAAACCAAAAATGCCCACAAGGAATGACCGTGCGGAGGCTGTGAGCGAGACCTAGAAGAGATAGCAAGACAATGAAAAAGGTTATGATGCAATTCCGGCGGGAAGGTTAAATCTGGGCTTGGAATTACTGGTTACATACAAATAAACTGCTTCAGTAGGCAGTGGAACAGTAAAATCTAGACGAATATGAGTGAGAAGTCGTGCAGTGGCTTCTCCGAAAATCTGCAAGCACATGGAAGGAACTATTTCAAAATTGAGTTTGAGGAATTCAAGGAACTAATAGTTAAATCCGTTTGGAATTGAGGTCAGGCTTACAAATTCATCAGTAACCAACAGCAATAAAAAAAACTAAGGAACACTGTTAGTTTGAAACAGTCAGCAGTGGGAAGAAATACCTACCTGAATAGATGAGTTGTTCAGAGGAGTCGAGTGTGGATTCTAAGGTCGAGGCTCCCTCCCTAAGCTTGGTTTTCGTTTATCTGGATGTAGAAAAAGTAAAAATTACCATGATAACAAGGAATTTATCTATGGCTTCCGCCAGTGAAACCGTTGATTGAGAATGTCACATGTGAAAAGCAGTCCATTTCATCTTCTGAAATAAGTGGGGAGAAAAAACTTGAGACGTACAACGGCCCTCCAAGAGGATGTGGTATTGGTATACCCATTTCTCTCCCACGCTGTTTGCCGTCACAGCTGCTGCATCTTGCACCGCGGACAGTTTCACCTCCCAGGTAACTTTCTCCACTACGTATGCGCAATAGCTCTGCGCTGCTCAGCCATCTTCATCGCCACCATCTTCCTGCTGAATAACGTAAGCCTATTTATTATTTCTTCTCCCATTCTTGACCGACACCACATGTCTCGCCTACAACAATCAGATTATTAGATCCATTCTTACCTATTCTCTTCGATACTTTCCCTCATCTCCCCTTCTTTGAACTGCTTCTCAGTGGTCATCTTTTCTGTGCCTCCGCATTATCCATTCTCTCTTTTGATCCGCCGAGTTCACCTGTCCTGAAGGCAATTCATCACGATATTTCAAAGTTAATTCTATAAACATTCGACCCAACCTAACCTGCCCCTCCTACTAAATGACAATTTTTTTCGAGGACTCCATTGTTATTGCGCCGGCTTCTCTTATATATATATATAATATATATATATATATAAACATGCGCACATATGTATACACGCATTCGCTCTGTATCCTGTAGTTCCTCACAGGCCATCTCTCTTGCCATCATCCCGTTGCCCGCCACGATATGCATCCATTCCTCCTACATCTGTGTCTCATATCTACTGTGTCCATTTCCCATGAACTATTTTTTTACCTGATTCACCTTTTACGTCTTACTTTGCTCGCTCCCTGTTTTGCAATGAGTGTTGTGCCCAGTTTGACGACCACCTATTGCAGAATACAAATGCTTCGTTGCTATCTAGTGCTCTGCAGTGAATCTCACTTTTCCTCCACTGCCTCCCGCTAACACAGTTTCTTATGCCGGTTTCTAGTCTTTCTCATGCATATCAGTCAGCTTTCAGATGTCCCCATACGGATCAGCCGGACCCCCATCTGACCTTGGCTTTCAAACTCACCGGGCGTCAAGATGAATTCACTCATGGGCATATTTAAACTGGGTACATTTTTTTGGCGTGCATACATTTGCAGCATGTTCATCCCACGTTACTGCCCTTTCTAAGCCTCTTTTATCCAAATTCTATCCTGTAAATTTTTACATTTTCAAGGGTTTGGTCCGACCATTCCATCACCTGTAAACAGTTGATCATGCACCTGGCGTGCCTCGGGCGTCTCCGAAATAAACCATTAATATAATTAACAATAAATGCTTATCCAACTCAACCTTACACGGAGGAAAAACAGGATTGATCTAAACAATCCACTATAATAGAGTAGCCAGGTACAAACACTCAAAAGTATGCAATCCTCAACAAGGCACCAAAAATCCTCACCAAAAGAAAGCTGAAGTTTACCGAATCATAGGACAAAGAGCAATCACCTCGGAAGATTCAGAGCTAGTTATTGGTTTGCCTAAAAAAACAGAATTCTCTTGATAGTATTGATAACGGCATGTTTCTCGACCCCGGCTGAGACGCGCGCATGGGAATATGACCTTTTCGGACCTTTAACAATTTTGTCAATCGTTAGTCAGGTTCGGTTGCAACATTGCTGTTTTGTACTTTGATACTATTTTTGTCCTTCTCTTTCTCCGATTGCTTTGACTAAGGGCGACATTGAAATATAGCGAAAGAACCTACAGCTCCCAGTGCACAGTAATTCACCATATGAACTGGATTAGTATAATGGGCAAAAAGCTTTGGAACTGTAACTGGTCGACGACATCCTGCTTAGAAATTTGGTGTATTGATTTAGGAGTGTTTTGATCTGGTTAAGAATCAAAGCTTCTGTTCTAAGGCGAATAATGGTGCTCCAATCAGAGAGCTGCTGGGATATATCTGGTCTTGGTGTTTGATGGAGGTAAATCACTGACCTTTGTAACAGTTTATTTACCAGTGGATGCTATGGAAATTCAGTTTCTAGAACAATCACTTTTTGGTTGAGGTTTTCAAAAGATTCTGACAAAATGAAGCGACTCGAAATCCGGGTATTATCCAGGAATCTGAGGTTCAAGCCGTAAAATGACACCATAATAACCGCCTGCGATAAAGTTCCAGGGACCGTGGACACTATCACAATCAACATGCACCAACCACCTAATTTCATGGTTTATTTACCAATGGACACTGTGATGGAGAATTCTAAGATCCACCTGAGGCGTTTTCTACTACATCTGTCAATTTTTTGGTGGCTACGCTGTTCATCGTGACCGTAGGTTGAGTTTCGTGAAAGTGACATATCAAGTGAAACCATTAAGGTCGAGACACTAGCCAAGCAAGCTGAGAATTTGGCAGGGTCTATTCGTTAGGACTGGAAACTAGGGGAATTTTGTGGAGTTGACCGAAACCAAAAATGCCCACAAGGAATGACCGTGCGGAGGCTGTGAGCGAGACCTAGAAGAGATAGCAAGACAATGAAAAAGGTTATGATGCAATTCCGGCGGGAAGGTTAAATCTGGGCTTGGAATTACTGGTTACATACAAATAAACTGCTTCAGTAGGCAGTGGAACAGTAAAATCTAGACGAATATGAGTGAGAAGTCGTGCAGTGGCTTCTCCGAAAATCTGCAAGCACATGGAAGGAACTATTTCAAAATTGAGTTTGAGGAATTCAAGGAACTAATAGTTAAATCCGTTTGGAATTGAGGTCAGGCTTACAAATTCATCAGTAACCAACAGCAATAAAAAAAACTAAAGAACACTGTTAGTTTGAAACAGTCAGCAGTGGGAAGAAATACCTACCTGAATAGATGAGTTGTTCAGAGGAGTCGAGTGTGGATTCTAAGGTCGAGGCTCCCTCCCTAAGCTTGGTTTTCGTTTATCTGGATGTAGAAAAGGTAAAAATTACCATGATAACAAGGAATTTATCTATGGCTTCCGCCAGTGAAACCGTTGATTGAGAATGTCACATGTGAAAAGCAGTCCATTTCATCTTCTGAAATAAGTGGGGAGAAAAAACTTGAGACGTACAACGGCCCTCCAAGAGGATGTGGTATTGGTATACCGTCTAATGCGGAGCAAGTGAGGAGTGTCCGGGTAAGAGCATATTTGTTCCGAGAAACAAGAATGCGACAAAGACACTGGATGGGAGGCTGAAGAGGTCGTAAAAGGAAGAGGGGAAACTCAGACGGCCATCGATGACGGCGACTGGCGGTCGGCCAGCTTGGCCTATTTAATAGGACGGTTTGCTATTGGATAAAAGCCCAAGAGTACTCCTGGCATTGAAGAGTAAATTAGAAAGGACAAAGTCTGCAACTAGCTAGGACTACTGAGGGTTAATTTTAGCAGCTAGGGCAGTGGCTGAGATAGAGAACGTACTGAAGGCTTCGGCCATATGAGGGGGAGAGGTGACTGATGAGTTAAAAGCCGAAACCAGGAGTTGGGAGCCAGGTTCTAAGTAAGCCTCCCTAGATTCACGTAACATACAAAACAGGTAGAATTTATTACCCTGGCTCAATGCCTCAGTTTTCCGGGCACAAAACCCACCTAACCCTGCTGTTAAGCAAGTACCAATAGACGATTTAGTTGATTGAAAACAGAGAATTTACCGGAATTACTTAGGTGCTTAAGAAGCTTTTGATGCTTTCTGTGAAGCGATAGGACAATGGACCCTTTTCTGGGTGGGGCCTGAGAAGCATAAGATAATTTGTTCGAACAATGAGAAAAGTCGCTTTCTGATGACATGGGTGAGAAAATAATCTTTTCATTCTTGTCGGCGATTGAGCCGGACTACTTGAAGTCCGGTTTTGCGCTGGAACCTATTATTGAAGGTGCTTGTGAAATTAGGAGGACCACTAAGAGGCAAAATCAAGGTGAATACTCTATGGCCACTACCTGAAAAATTCTGTCACTGCCAAATCAATAAGAGAAACGATGTGATTAATTGTCTCATCTAGTACATTTCCATTTCCGGCAGGTTTGGAGACCTGCCGAGCCTCCGATGTAAATGGCAGTAATAAAGCCTACAAAGCAGGAAGGAGTCGAGAGGGTGGACCAACAAATATAAGAAAGACCAAAGTCCCTAGCAATAAGTTTGGTGCTGAGTGGATGTAAAGAATGGCATTCAAAAGGCTTGACAAGGAACGGATGCAGGGAACAATGGAAAATGGGCCAGCCATGCGCGCAGCCCATGTAAAGCACAGTGCTATGGATTCCGATAGCGAACCGGAGTAAACGAGGAACAGAATCGAGGGCTGTGTAGGTTTTCTCAACGTGAGCGAAACGTCTCCCACCAAGCGTTTTCGTTCTTTGTGAACAGTACTCCGCCAGTGATATCTGATCATCGGGGGTGTCCTCAGGCAGCCATGATTCCGTTATCGAAATTATGTCTTAGTTGTTTGCAAAAACAAAGCTTTTTTCGTGTGTATAAACTTATCGCAAGCAGAAAAGAGTTAAATGGGAGTCAAAGGGGGTATACAGATGTGGAGACTAATGGTGGCTCTGGAAAGACGGCCTCTCACCGAGATGAAGCAACTGGTGTAGTGCAAGGGATCTTTCAGTGGCAGCGTGACCGAGTATCGAAGACATGGGAAACTTCGAGGAAAAGGGAGAACCTGTTCGACTTGTCGGGTCTTTAGCGGACAAGGGTGATTAGAAGCATTTAAAAAATATTGGTCAGTTGGAATGGAGCAGCCACTGAAAGGGTTCAGACGGCAGGGTTTAACATTTTTCAGAAGTAAGGATATGAAGGAAACTTAGGTCGCGGGTTATGATAGAGGTGGGGAGAAGTGAAAAGTACAAAAAAGGGCCTGTGCGATCAAGGGTGGTAGGGATAGGTTTTAGGTGAATTCCACGGGGGATGGAGGAGACCGCTTGCGGAGGCCGTATTTCAGTATTAGTGAGCTTTGAGTGCGACCCATTTGTGAGAGCGGCAGATGCATATGAACAGAGCTTATTCGTTGAGGGCAAAAACTGGATTCAGTGAGTTAAAAGGGGTTAGTTCTTGAAGGGACATCCAAATGGGGGAAGGGGATTTTGAGAGGACTGGGTAAATTGATGGGCCTGTTCATCTGGGTGGTGCAGACCAGACTTCCCTTTTTGCACAGCTGTCCAGGCAAACCACGAACTTCAGATCCAGCTTTCTACTTTCTAGCAAACCTTGTTTGATCTGTTTTCGCCGACCGTTCTCATCATTCACTGACTTATGGTACTCTCGGGGCCTTCCTGATTTAATAATAATAATAAGAAGAAGAATAAAAATAATAATAATAATGTCGCTTACTGTGAAGGAGCCCTCAGATATTGCCTCGTCTGTCACACTGCGATTGCTGGGAAAAATGGGCTATTTCAAAATCTCGGAGTCTCGGGACACTGTCCGGTTGGCTTCAGTGAAATCGTGGCTTGACGACGGGAAGGGCAGCTTTTTAGCTTGTAGCTTATTATATATGAAGTCCAGCTTCTCAAAGTGGATAATACTGTGTCCAATCTTGCCCCCTTTTTGCGTCACTGAAGACACCGAACCTTTCACCCCTAACGGTCCAATAGCGGATGGTACTTTTATCGACCCCTTTGCGTCAGAGGTTCTAAAAAGAATGAGCCATCCTCATGATGTGATGGTTTTTATATTCCAGACCGATCATTCCTCGAACAGGCCGAGAAAGCTTTCCCAAATGCTTGTGGTATGGTCTATAATCCGTGCCAATTGGGGGGCCGCGTAAACGTGTTCAGGATGATAACTTTCCAATTTCCGTGCACACTGCAAAACGCCTGTCCGCCGAAAAGCTCAGTAGAATGTAGAGCATCGCGGCTTCTATTTCCATTTTAAATGCATAATAAACGAAAAATAAAGTCTCACGCTGAAGGTCAGTTACTATCTTCCTCCTCATGTTCCTCTCAAATAAGACTAACAACCTCAATCTCCCACCCCGTCGTCCGTTGTGCACACCCGACGCTCCCACTTGTTCTCAGTCTCCTTCGTCGACAAGCCAGTTTCCACCCAGATGAACAGGCCCATCAATTTACCCAGTCCTCTCAAAATCCCCTTCCCCCATTTGGATGTCCCTTCAAGAACTAACCCCTTTTAACTCACTGAATCCAGTTTTTGCCCTCAACGAATAAGCTCTGTTCATATGCATCTGCCGCTCTCACAAATGGGTCGCACTCAAAGCTCACTAATACTGAAATACGGCCTCCGCAAGCGGTCTCCTCCATCCCCCGTGGAATTCACCTAAAACCTATCCCTACCACCCTTGATCGCACAGGCCCTTTTTTGTACTTTTCACTTCTCCCCACCTCTATCATAACCCGCGACCTAAGTTTCCTTCATATCCTTACTTCTGAAAAATGTTAAACCCTGCCGTCTGAACCCTTTCAGTGGCTGCTCCATTCCAACTGACCAATATTTTTTAAATGCTTCTAATCACCCTTGTCCGCTAAAGACCCGACAAGTCGAACAGGTTCTCCCTTTTCCTCGAAGTTTCCCATGTCTTCGATACTCGGTCACGCTGCCACTGAAAGATCCCTTGCACTACACCAGTTGCTTCATCTCGGTGAGAGGCCGTCTTTCCAGAGCCACCATTAGTCTCCACATCTGTATACCCCCTTTGACTCCCATTTAACTCTTTTCTGCTTGCGATAAGTTTATACACACGAAAAAAGCTTTGTTTTTGCAAACAACTAAGACATAATTTCGATAACGGAATCATGGCTGCCTGAGGACACCCCCGATGATCAGATATCACTGGCGGAGTACTGTTCACAAAGAACGAAAACGCTTGGTGGGAGACGTTTCGCTCACGTTGAGAAAACCTACACAGCCCTCGATTCTGTTCCTCGTTTACTCCGGTTCGCTATCGGAATCCATAGCACTGTGCTTTACATGGGCTGCGCGCATGGCTGGCCCATTTTCCATTGTTCCCTGCATCCGTTCCTTGTCAAGCCTTTTGAATGCCATTCTTTACATCCACTCAGCACCAAACTTATTGCTAGGGACTTTGGTCTTTCTTATATTTGTTGGTCCACCCTCTCGACTCCTTCCTGCTTTGTAGGCTTTATTACTGCCATTTACATCGGAGGCTCGGCAGGTCTCCAAACCTGCCGGAAATGGAAATGTACTAGATGAGACAATTAATCACATCGTTTCTCTTATTGATTTGGCAGTGACAGAATTTTTCAGGTAGTGGCCATAGAGTATTCACCTTGATTTTGCCTCTTAGTGGTCCTCCTAATTTCACAAGCACCTTCAATAATAGGTTCCAGCGCAAAACCGGACTTCAAGTAGTCCGGCTCAATCGCCGACAAGAATGAAAAGATTATTTTCTCACCCATGTCATCAGAAAGCGACTTTTCTCATTGTTCGAACAAATTATCTTATGCTTCTCAGGCCCCACCCAGAAAAGGGTCCATTGTCCTATCGCTTCACAGAAAGCATCAAAAGCTTCTTAAGCACCTAAGTAATTCCGGTAAATTCTCTGTTTTCAATCAACTAAATCGTCTATTGGTACTTGCTTAACAGCAGGGTTAGGTGGGTTTTGTGCCCGGAAAACTGAGGCATTGAGCCAGGGTAATAAATTCTACCTGTTTTGTATGTTACGTGAATCTAGGGAGGCTTACTTAGAACCTGGCTCCCAACTCCTGGTTTCGGCTTTTAACTCATCAGTCACCTCTCCCCCTCATATGGCCGAAGCCTTCAGTACGTTCTCTATCTCAGCCACTGCCCTAGCTGCTAAAATTAACCCTCAGTAGTCCTAGCTAGTTGCAGACTTTGTCCTTTCTAATTTACTCTTCAATGCCAGGAGTACTCTTGGGCTTTTATCCAATAGCAAACCGTCCTATTAAATAGGCCAAGCTGGCCGACCGCCAGTCGCCGTCATCGATGGCCGTCTGAGTTTCCCCTCTTCCTTTTACGACCTCTTCAGCCTCCCATCCAGTGTCTTTGTCGCATTCTTGTTTCTCGGAACAAATATGCTCTTACCCGGACACTCCTCACTTGCTCCGCATTAGACGGTATACCAATACCACATCCTCTTGGAGGGCCGTTGTACGTCTCAAGTTTTTTCTCCCCACTTATTTCAGAAGATGAAATGGACTGCTTTTCACATGTGACATTCTCAATCAACGGTTTCACTGGCGGAAGCCATAGATAAATTCCTTGTTATCATGGTAATTTTTACCTTTTCTACATCCAGATAAACGAAAACCAAGCTTAGGGAGGGAGCCTCGACCTTAGAATCCACACTCGACTCCTCTGAACAACTCATCTATTCAGGTAGGTATTTCTTCCCACTGCTGACTGTTTCAAACTAACAGTGTTCCTTAGTTTTTTTTATTGCTGTTGGTTACTGATGAATTTGTAAGCCTGACCTCAATTCCAAACGGATTTAACTATTAGTTCCTTGAATTCCTCAAACTCAATTTTGAAATAGTTCCTTCCATGTGCTTGCAGATTTTCGGAGAAGCCACTGCACGACTTCTCACTCATATTCGTCTAGATTTTACTGTTCCACTGCCTACTGAAGCAGTTTATTTGTATGTAACCAGTAATTCCAAGCCCAGATTTAACCTTCCCGCCGGAATTGCATCATAACCTTTTTCATTGTCTTGCTATCTCTTCTAGGTCTCGCTCACAGCCTCCGCACGGTCATTCCTTGTGGGCATTTTTGGTTTCGGTCAACTCCACAAAATTCCCCTAGTTTCCAGTCCTAACGAATAGACCCTGCCAAATTCTCAGCTTGCTTGGCTAGTGTCTCGACCTTAATGGTTTCACTTGATATGTCACTTTCACGAAACTCAACCTACGGTCACGATGAACAGCGTAGCCACCAAAAAATTGACAGATGTAGTAGAAAACGCCTCAGGTGGATCTTAGAATTCTCCATCACAGTGTCCATTGGTAAATAAACCATGAAATTAGGTGGTTGGTGCATGTTGATTGTGATAGTGTCCACGGTCCCTGGAACTTTATCGCAGGCGGTTATTATGGTGTCATTTTACGGCTTGAACCTCAGATTCCTGGATAATACCCGGATTTCGAGTCGCTTCATTTTGTCAGAATCTTTTGAAAACCTCAACCAAAAAGTGATTGTTCTAGAAACTGAATTTCCATAGCATCCACTGGTAAATAAACTGTTACAAAGGTCAGTGATTTACCTCCATCAAACACCAAGACCAGATATATCCCAGCAGCTCTCTGATTGGAGCACCATTATTCGCCTTAGAACAGAAGCTTTGATTCTTAACCAGATCAAAACACTCCTAAATCAATACACCAAATTTCTAAGCAGGATGTCGTCGACCAGTTACAGTTCCAAAGCTTTTTGCCCATTATACTAATCCAGTTCATATGGTGAATTACTGTGCACTGGGAGCTGTAGGTTCTTTCGCTATATTTCAATGTCGCCCTTAGTCAAAGCAATCGGAGAAAGAGAAGGACAAAAATAGTATCAAAGTACAAAACAGCAATGTTGCAACCGAACCTGACTAACGATTGACAAAATTGTTAAAGGTCCGAAAAGGTCATATTCCCATGCGCGCGTCTCAGCCGGGGTCGAGAAACATGCCGTTATCAATACTATCAAGAGAATTCTGTTTTTTTAGGCAAACCAATAACTAGCTCTGAATCTTCCGAGGTGATTGCTCTTTGTCCTATGATTCGGTAAACTTCAGCTTTCTTTTGGTGAGGATTTTTGGTGCCTTGTTGAGGATTGCATACTTTTGAGTGTTTGTACCTGGCTACTCTATTATAGTGGATTGTTTAGATCAATCCTGTTTTTCCTCCGTGTAAGGTTGAGTTGGATAAGCATTTATTGTTAATTATATTAATGGTTTATTTCGGAGACGCCCGAGGCACGCCAGGTGCATGATCAACTGTTTACAGGTGATGGAATGGTCGGACCAAACCCTTGAAAATGTAAAAATTTACAGGATAGAATTTGGATAAAAGAGGCTTAGAAAGGGCAGTAACGTGGGATGAACATGCTGCAAATGTATGCACGCCAAAAAAATGTACCCAGTTTAAATATGCCCATGAGTGAATTCATCTTGACGCCCGGTGAGTTTGAAAGCCAAGGTCAGATGGGGGTCCGGCTGATCCGTATGGGGACATCTGAAAGCTGACTGATATGCATGAGAAAGACTAGAAACCGGCATAAGAAACTGTGTTAGCGGGAGGCAGTGGAGGAAAAGTGAGATTCACTGCAGAGCACTAGATAGCAACGAAGCATTTGTATTCTGCAATAGGTGGTCGTCAAACTGGGCACAACACTCATTGCAAAACAGGGAGCGAGCAAAGTAAGACGTAAAAGGTGAATCAGGTAAAAAAATAGTTCATGGGAAATGGACACAGTAGATATGAGACACAGATGTAGGAGGAATGGATGCATATCGTGGCGGGCAACGGGATGATGGCAAGAGAGATGGCCTGTGAGGAACTACAGGATACAGAGCGAATGCGTGTATACATATGTGCGCATGTTTATATATATATATATATTATATATATATAAGAGAAGCCGGCGCAATAACAATGGAGTCCTCGAAAAAAATTGTCATTTAGTAGGAGGGGCAGGTTAGGTTGGGTCGAATGTTTATAGAATTAACTTTGAAATATCGTGATGAATTGCCTTCAGGACAGGTGAACTCGGCGGATCAAAAGAGAGAATGGATAATGCGGAGGCACAGAAAAGATGACCACTGAGAAGCAGTTCAAAAAAGGGGAGATGAGGGAAAGTATCGAAGAGAATAGGTAAGAATGGATCTAATAATCTGATTGTTGTAGGCGAGACATGTGGTGTCGGTCAAGAATGGGAGAAGAAATAATAAATAGGCTTACGTTATTCAGCAGGAAGATGGTGGCGATGAAGATGGCTGAGCAGCGCAGAGCTATTGCGCATACGTAGTGGAGAAAGCTACCTGGGAGGTGAAACTGTCCGCGGTGCAAGATGCAGCAGCTGTGACGGCAAACAGCGTGGGAGAGAAATGGGCAAAAAAGGTGCCAGAGGGTGATAGCAGATCGAACGGACTGAAACCATGAATGAGAACCATGACGAAACAGTGAGTTTACGTTGGGTGGCAAGTGAAAAATCAGAACGGTTCAAAAGGCACATAAAAAATGTCTATGGCAAACAGTACACGAAACAGGAGATGGGGACACACGCCGAAAAGGACAGGTGGGACATAACCAGTACGATCTTCTCATTGCTGTTGGAAATGAAAAAGGCAGATGGGAAAGGAGCACTGGGACGGGTAAACCGGTGGACGAACATATCGCATGGACACTGGATGTGCGTTGGAGTCGGGGACATAGAAATTGGGAGCTGCGTGCATGCCGGCAACTGTACAAGTGAATGTAAATGGACGATACTAATTGGGGCACTGTCAAGTGGAAGGATCCACAGAGGAATTGCGGAGCCATGCAAGGAAAATGGAGTGATAGTGACTGGATAATAAATGTGGCTGTGAGAGATGCAGAGTTTGGAACGACAGCTCTAATATCAGAATTGGTCATGGGTGCTGGTGGGGCTGGTGTGTAATGGCACTAGGCATAAGAAGGGAGAACGAGGGAGGGTTTGACAAGACGGTAGGCAGTGAGGCGTAATAATGCAATCAATGAGCTTTATAGGCCTAGGGTGATACCAAATGAATAGGTGCTACAAGCCGGCAAAGCCGACATGGGTGAGGAAACAAAATATTGGTGGTCGTCGGAAAAGTGGTTAGGACGATAGTGATGTGCAATGAGGGGTAACACAGTGAGAGTCGATAGGAGCAAGGACAGGATGCGTAGGTGTGCATACCATAGGATAACGAAAAAATGGATCTGATAGGAGCGATGGGTGGGTATACAGCTGCGAACAAGGATGGTTGGAGCATGCGGTCTGCAACTGACAGCATTAGAGCGTGCGATCCGCTACCAGTGCTAGTGGGTGGGACTGGCCGTGCGCTGGATACCCAAGCTGAAAAACACTTCGAAGTGAACACAGGGGGTGTGATCCACCAACCAAATTGTGCTAGCACATCGTTGCAGACGACCTGCACGCCCGATGTGCGCTGGCCAAAGCGGTGGATCTGACCGCGCCACGCACCTTTGGGAATGGCACCAATGTTTATTGATGGTTATGCATGTGGGGCGTAGTTCAACTGTGATATTATGAGATATAAGTTCGGCGATGGGATGGTCAGGTTGCGAGGGGTTCTTGAGGGCGGAGCCAGCGGCTAATAATCGACCAAACAGCAGCGTTATCCAGGCGAGTATACCAACATTGAGGGTGAAATTCACGTTAAGAGAGAACTGAAAAGGGAGAGCAGATAAAAAGGAGCAGTCAGGGTGTGCCCCTGCTGTGGATCAACGGTTAATGGAGGCATATAAAGACCAGTAAGGGACGAGGCATAAGAGTGACAGAAACTACGGGAGAAGTTGGAAGCAAAGTGAATGGAAATAGTGGCATTTCATTTCCGTTGATTCAGTACGGAAATGGCCATAGTTAGTCAAAATTTGGAACTCGGTCAGGTAGATGAAACTGTCTGTCGTTGATTGTGTCCTCCACTGAGAGGAGCAAGGTCGGCGAAGTAGTTGGTCTTAGAAGTCGAGGCCCCTCTCGTAAGCTATAACTTCTGCCATGCTCATATTAGACGACTGGAGTGCACGGGTGACGCTGAGATATGGGACGAGTGCCGACAGAAATTTGGACTTGTTTGTGAAGCTCAAAGGGTGATGGACAACTTGTTCCATACTTTGGAGTAGACGAAGGAAAACACGTGACCGTATGGCCGACTTAGCTATACTGGAAAGGACAATGAAAGGCCTGCGCCAAAGCTGGTAAAGGGTTTCATGGCGAAAGCTTACCGAATCAAAGGAAAACGACCGGTTACGGAGCACATTGCACAAAATGACTTAGTTTATTCTCAAGCGGTGGAGCCAGAGTGGGTCAAGATTCAAATTTTGGCATCGTTCTCTACAGCTTAAGGACGTGGACCGACCGAGTAGTCGTTTGGTAAGACGCCTTTGTATGCTTTCAATGGCAACTCTGTCGAATTGTGTCATGTTAGAAAATATTGCTGGGCAGTATTCAGGCAAAGGCCTGATGTGGTATTTGTAGATGCTGATGATACTGTCCCGGAGACGAAAAGAGCGGAAGAGAAGGGCCACACTTCTAGCCTTGACCGCTTGGATGGCGGCGTGCTCGGAAAAGTTGAGGGAGCAGGAATAGTTGAGGCCCAAATCGCGGATGGTAGATCGACTGGTTATTGGGGACCCACCAAGAGTTAAGGATCCAGTGAGCAATTGGAATTTGTAGGTCAGGACCTCGAACTTACCAGTGAAAAAGCTCATCATCCAGGTGTGGCACCAGAGGCCGAGGGCAGAAAGGCCAGCGGAAATGTTGCAAAGAGTAGGGGCAGCATCATTAGAGTTGAAAGAGTGGACTACTTTTATATCTTCTGCAAACAAGAATGGCTTGACATTTGCAATATCGACTTACATTCACGGCCACATATTAGTATGCGTTGTACTATGAATACCTCTTGATTTCGGATGAGAAGTAGGCGTTCACACACGATGTCTTGAAGTCTTGAAGTGTTTCGCCGGTATGAGACCTGAGCCAAAATACTATTGGATCTTGCGTTCATCGTTTTTTTCGTTGAATTGCAGAACCTAAAGAAGTCGGACAACATGGGGCGGCATAAAGGTTCAAGAATGAAAAGCCGTTGATAATAAATGGAAAAAAATAAATAAGTGCACACTATTTCATGATTGGTTTGCATGTGTATGTACGTTAACTTTCTTCCTCTTTATTTACTATGGGGAAGATGGTGAGAGAAAAACTTGGAAAATAATAATAAAAATAATAGTAATGGTTTATTTCGGAAACGCCCTAGGCACGTCAGATACATGATCAATTGTTTACAATTGTTGGGATAAACAGACAAAACCCGTGAAAAAGTAGAAATTTACACGACAGGAGTTGGAAGAAAGAGGTTTAGAAGGAGGAGTAACGTGGGATTAAAACGTGGCAAATGTATGCACACCAAAGAAAATGTACAAATGGGTGAGGGCATGGAATTTCAAAAGGAAAATGAAAGGCCATGGAGTCTCCGATTTTACCTTATATCTATTACTAATTTATTTCCCTATTTGGCCTACTGAATTATGCATTATTATCTTTTCAGATTCTTTTTCTCTGAGACTGGTGGAAAAGAAAGAAGATACAAAACAACCCTAAAGCATGACAGATGGGGAGGTAGGTTAATTTTGGAGTAGGCCAGGGCCTAACCTCAGGTAACAGTCCATAGGAGCCTCAGAGGTTGCTTTGGACGATGCCTTTATTATTTCTGCTAAAGGATTATTCCAAAAAGACAATCCTGCAAAAGAGGAAAGTTTGGGCTCACAATTATGCACGGACCGGGCGTAAACAGCTTCTTACTATGCCCACGTCGAGCTTCCTGGCTTTGAGGCGTGGATAATTGATCCGCTGAATCTGCAGGTAGTTACTTGTACGTGAGGGAAAGACCTACTAGTACAAGTGTTACGTCTGGAGGATGGAGATTCAGCTCAGTCGTACAATTTGGGTAGAAGATATATCGCAAAACATGCACAATCTTTGTCGCTCCTCCCTGGACTCGTTCCAACAGGTCTCCACCCCTGACAGGACTGGTGTGTACCACTTGACAGCTATATACTAGTACAGGTTGGATGCACGTTCCACCGGGGAGATCGAAGGTTTCTATTCATACATGAAGGAAGGAACGCTAATCGTGTAGAGAACTAAGAAACCAGATTGGCTGGACTTTCTTCAATGGAAAGAAAAAGAAATGTTTTTACAGACCCAAAATCCCTGTATATTTTACTGGAGTACATTTAGGGTTTCATTGCTACTATTGATCCAGAAATGATGATAGGGAGTTCTACCAAATGTGTTTGAGACACACATGTCACCACCAGCCAACAGGCCCCATTTAGAAGACCAAAGTTTTTGCTGCAACCATGACCGCTTACTGTTCTATTGGACCAGATCTTCACACTGTCACATCATCCGCAAACATTGCTTTGTCGACGGGGATAACGTCAGATGGGTCTCTAAAGCAGATAAAAAGGAGAGTGTCGGGTACTGAATTATGAGCAGCCCCAACAGAGACCGATGATAAGCAGGAGTAGGAAGGCCCTGTTCTAACCGCGAAGGATCAACCTGCAGGAAAACCGCTGATAACTGAAATTCGGTGACTCGGAATGCCATAACTTTTAGATTTACCGGGAGGAGACCGTGGAGCATTCTACCAAAGGCTCCGGTAAAGTCGATCATCGTCCATCAACAGATGCTTGTGTTAAATTGTCCATCACAGTCAGCACGTTGATATTACAAGATCTGTGAAGCAGGACATCTTGCTGGGAAGGAGCATATAGTCCAAACCCTTTAGGACAATCTAGAAAGCAGGTTTTCAGAATGCTTTCAAAGAACTCCCGTGTATGTTAGTGAGAATAATCAGCCTGTTACCATCCGGAATATGATGGCTTTTTTCTTTGAAAACAGGAGTTAGTAATGGTTTCATCCGGCTATTGAGAAAAACACCCTGTCTGGGTATTCACGGAAAGAATCTGTATAGGTAAGGGACATTACCGCGACTTCTCCTCTAGGAGTTCAAGGGTGAATCATGTCCGGACCCACGGGACTATAAGGTTTGAGAAGACCGCTTTTTACGACCTCCATTGAAAAAGATATCAATGTGTTCCAGCGGTGAGTGAAATACGGGGTGTGAGTCACTAGGACCTACAATCTTGGAAGAATATCGAGCTGAATCAAGACCAAAACGACATCTGCCACTTAAAAATAATAATAATAATAATAATAATAATGGTTTATTTCGGAAGCGCCCGAAGCATGCCATGTGCATGATCATGTAGATACAGGTGATGGAATGGACAGATATAATTCATGGAAATATGGAGACTCTCACGGAAATATTGGATAAAAAGGCTCAGAAGGGGGAATAAGGTAGGATAAAAATAGTATAAACGTATGCGCACCATAGAGATTGCGTGGAGTTTAAATGAGCTCAAGAGCAGATTTGAATGGACGCCCGGTGAGTTTGAAATAACAAGGTCAGGTGGACTGAATGGCTGGTCCTGGGCAAATACATATGGAGGCAGACTGGTAAACATGAGAAAGGATGGAAATCGGTATAAAGAACTGCAGTAGCGAGGAACGATGGAGAAGAAGGTGAGGTGCACTGCAGTGGATTAGATGACATTGAAGCATTGGTACTTTGCAGTGAATTGTCGGCGGACAGGACACAAAACTCACCGTAAACAGGCAGCGAGCAATGCAAGACGTAGAGGGGTGATCAGATGACAAAAACGATTCAGAAGGATTGGATACGGTAGATGTGAGGCACGGATGTAAAGTTGATGGTTGCCTATGATGACGGTCGTTGGGATGATAGCAAGAGAAATGGCAGGTGAGGAACTGCAAGATGCAGAGCGCGTGCACATAGATATATATGCGTAAGTTTATATATATATATATATATATATATATATATATATATATATATATATATATATATATAGGTTTAAGAGAAGCAGGAGCAATAACAATGGGGTCCTAGAAAGAAATTATCAGTCAATAGGAGGAGGAGTTAATGTTAGATCAATTGGTTGTAGGATTAACTTTGGAATATCGTGGTGGATTAACTTCATGACAAGTGCACGTGGCAGCCCAACGGAGAGAAAAATAGAATGCGGAAGCACAGAAGTGATGAAGACTGTGAGGAGCAGTTCGTGGAAGAGTGAAGATGAATGACAGGATCAAGGAAAACAGGTAAGAATGGGTCTAATTATTTGATTAATACAGGTGCGAGATGTAGTGACGGACCAGAGGAATCGGGTAGTGATAGGTCAAACAATTTGGAACTGTAAAAGAACGTCACGACGTAACGTTGTCATTACAATGGTGGAACATGGAAAAGCGGGCCACACTGGAAGGTACAGAAAAACATGCCTGCAGCGAGCAATAAACGGATCAAGGGATGAAAGCAATGACCGAGGAGACACAGGTAAGAAATCACCAATCAGATCACTTTACTGCAGATGAAACACGAAGGAGGCGGACAAGGAAGCGGGAAGCCCCGAGATAAGTGGACCAGTAATAGAGCAAAAAGGCCGCAAAAAATGAATGCTCAAAGGAGTTGGGGCAATGGAGCTGGAGAGCTGTGTGCCGGCAGACAACTGAACAGGTGGATACTAATCAGGACACTGGAAAGAACCGCAGAGGAATCGCGGGGCCAAGTGAGGAAGATATGGCGGTGGTGATTAGATAATAAATGCGACTGTAAAAGATGCGAAGTTTGGAGCGACAATTTCTAATATGCGGACTGGGCATGAGTGCGGGTGCGGTTGGTGCATGATGGCATGGGCACGAGGAGGGATTAACAGGGCGACAGGTTCAAGGAAGCTATCAATGGGCGTTTTGAGCAGAGGGTAACACCAAGCGCATAGATGATAGAAGCCAGCAATGACGGCAGGTGGGAAAAGAGTTATTGGCGAGCGTCGACAGAGAAGAATGGTTAGGACGATAGTGACTCAAAGCAGTGAAAGTTGATGTAGAGAGAGGCCATAGGAGGGAGGACAAAACGGGAAGGTGTGCATACCGTGGTAGGGCGACAAAAACGGGAAGTGGAAACAGATGATAAAAGCTATAGGTGAACAAGCTGTGGCGGAAAAACGATGAGGAGCATGCAATTTTCAACCGACAGCATTGGATTCGGTAGTTCAAGAAAAGTTAGGGCGTGCCACCAGCAACCGGTGCTAGTGGGTGGGACTGGCCGTGCGCTGGGCACCCAACCTGAAAAACAGTTCGTGAAGTGAACGCAGGAGGTGTGATCCACCAGTCTAGTTGAGCTCGCACATCGTTGCAGACGGCATGCACTCCCTATGTGCGCCGGCCGTAGCGGTGGATCTGACCGCGCCCCGCACTGTTGGGAGTGGCACGAGTGATCATGGATAATTGTACAGGGGACAAAACGACCGCGATGGGGATGCGTGAACCAGGAACAATTGACCAAGCCGTGAGACCATGGACAGGAGAGCCAACGGAAACAGCAAGTGGTAGACGACCGTGTAGCAATATTATCCAGGTGCACCTGCCAGGGAGATGGTAAGTACAGTGCCCGAAGTGGTTGGCCGTCAGCGGGGATCACTGGAGAGGGAAAGGGATAGAGAAGCGCAGTCTGGGTGCGCCCCAGCTGAGAATCAACGGATACTGAGGAGAAAAAAAGTGAGTATGATGGATAAGAGATGAACGTAGGTGAGCAATAGGGTTACCTTATGATGGCAGGCGGTAGGTTCGCTGTGGATCAGTGAAGGCAATGGCCTCAGTTCGCGGGGTGTACCTAGTGGCTTGTGAAGCAGAGGTAGTAGAGTTACAGTGTGAGACCTCTTTCAAAGGCCAGGTCGGCGGAGACGAGCTCACTGGTGAGCAATATAGCATTGGGGACTGTTAAGTATGACAAAAGTGCGCGCCTAAAAGCGAACATTGAGGAGGCACTGCGTAAGCTAAGGAGCAGCTTATTCCAGATTTTGGAATAGGCTGACGGAAAGAATCGGGACTTCAGACAGAGATTAGAATGAGGGACAGTGAGAGAGAAGGCACGGTGCCGCATGGGGTAGGAGCAGGGCGCAGCGAATGAGATGAGATAAGAGGTTTAGGCCAGGTTATGGATTAGCTTAAAGAGGAAAATAAGGTTGAGCCTCATGCGACGAATCCATAGAGGCTCAATTTGTAGGAGCTCACACCGCTGGCGGTATGTCAGGGCTAGGGATACGCCCAACAGCCTTTTGGTGAAGGTACGCTGAACGTTCTCAAGAGATACAATGGAGGAACGTGGCCAGAGGCTGGAGGTAATGGGACAATATTCTAGGAGCGGTCTCACGTGTGAGAGGTACATGGAGAGGCGACTGGCCGGTATTAGGAAACACCGATTGATCAGGCCTAGGGTTCTCTTAGCCTCAGCGATTTGAAATGATGCCTGTTCGGAGAAGTTAAAGGAACAAGAGTAGCGTACGCCAAGATCGGTAACCATGGGGTGTATGGGGATGGGCAGGCCGTCCAGACAAATTTGGCCGGGTAGTACCGTGCACTTGTATGGCAGGAGGGAGCTTTTCTCCGCAGAGACTTTCATGAACCACGAGACGCACCAAGTTTGGAGAACAAGTAAGTCATGCGATATGTTGCATAGAGTCACGGATAGGTCACAAGGGAGGAAAGAGTACACTATTTTTATATCGTCGGCAAAGAGGAAAGGAGTGCCGTGTCGAATAGAAGAGAAAATGTCATTGATATAAATAAGGAATAGTAATGGGCCTAGGACACTGCCTTGGATGACGCCGCTAGTAATTGGTTTGGCGGAAGATAGGTGGCCGTCGACGAGCACGGCTTGTGATCTGTTAGAGAGATAGGAGGATAGCCAGGAGAGGAGAGGGTCAGTAATACTGGAGAGGTGGTTGGAGAGCTGTCTGGTGGCTGTAAGACAAGGGAAAGAAGTGAGGTCTGCGGGGCATGCCTTAAGTGATCATTGCGAATAAGCCTATTGCTTCGCATTCGATCAGAGAAGTCTCCTCTGGCTTTGAAGATTTTGTCTGACCTTAGGTTTGCACAAATTGCTGTTGCTATGAGTTCGTTAACCTCCGTTGTTAGGTTTCTGTGCATGTAAACTGCAAAGAGCCACACTCTTTCTTCTGCTAGTTGACCTATTCCTATGAGAAATGGGCTTTGTTTCTATCGGTTTTGTAGGTCCGTTGCACAGACAAATGGTCAGCAGCACCAGGATACTGCCTGATTAGACCATCGACTTTGTCGACTTCTGGTTTACAGTTGATGCTCTCACACCGGAGCTGCAGTGATTTCCAGATCCTTGGGAAATCGGTCCATTTGAAGGATCTACCGCTCAGATTCAAAAAGTCACACCTAGGTAATCTAGTTACAAGGTAAAACTTAAGTACTATGCTGCCACTCTCTCCGAGTAAGGGGAAAGGAAGAACTACTTCCACGAGGCGGCTTCCGCTGACCGTGACGAGATCTAGAACAGATGAGTCATGTCCAAGCTGCATCTAGTATGAAGTGGGACTTGCTAGGTTCTATTACGCTCTACTGTTGGTCTAACCAGAGATTACTCAAAGATGCGGTCTGAAGCGTGAAGTCTAACCCAGTTTACCCCAGGGGCAATAAAATCACCTAGCAATAAGAGATTCACAGAGGGGTGTTAGGCCCATATTTCAGGCACCCATTCTGCGAGACATTTCTGGGTTCGGCAGTGCAAGCTAAGGACCTGTAGATGACTCTCATAAAGAGGGCTTTACTAGAGGGTAAGATAATTCCGGCCCATAAACAATCGTTTTGAGAAATGGGATCCAAGTGAACGACTAAGGCTGCTGGTAACGGGGAACAAAGAAAAAGAACTTCCCCATCGATTTGACCTTTGTTTAGCCCCTACAAACCAAAGTGTAACCACTGACAGATATTTCGTCTTCATGGTCGAAAGGTGTGAACCTCGTGTCTGTGGCGGCAAGAAAGCGAGTTTTCCCATCGGCCACCAAAGGTCTCGGCTTCAAAACCTTGTTTTGAATGCTCAGACTGTTAGTGGAGGACAATTTGGAGACCTTCCATGGGAGACTGAGGAAACAACAAATTCAGGAGCTGGAGGGGATGAGATCGTTGAAACATGGGGGACGGCAGAGAGGTTGGACGTGCTAGGGATGGATGAATCGATGGGGGAATACTAAGTTGAGACTGAATTTCCAGGGGAAGTGCATAAGATGAGTGTTCGGGGAGCATCCCATTCGTATTGACTGGCTGCAGTGGGTCTGGTGGTTTCGAGACCATGAGGGGAGAAAAACGGGGTAAGCCAGCTGTGGATCCCTTATATAAGCCTGTAGGGGTACCGGCCTAGGAATGCCTATGCCTGCCCAGATAAACCGCGACCTCTAGCTCCACTTTATTCTGATAGCCCAAGGATGGGTTCCACGGCTAATGATCACAAGGCGGACATAGCTCCGCTCGTTAAAACACCTGGGTGAAAGAAGGCTTTGTTGACTTCCGGCGAGGTTTAGATATGCGTTTTGAACAGCAGCCTATCGTGCGCATATCGAGTTTCCTGGCAGCAATAATAAATCTGATCGGGTGGTCGAACCCCAAAGAAAGAGATAAAAGCGAAAAAGCTGAAGACAGGACTGACAAAGTTTAGCGATACCGGCAAAAAGGAACGAAATTTAAACGAGGTAAATTTCTACAAATTTCCTCGTTAGAGCTCCTTCCACATAGAGTGCGCGAGTGGAAGCAATGACTCTAAGGCCTGCAGCGAATGTGATTGAATGCCATCCAGGCACAACAAACAGCCCGCATGAAAACTCTCTCGAACTGTGAGCACTGTTTATTCAACTAGGAAGACGGAATATTTCGCCCGAAAGTGCATTCCTATTCCATGAATACGCCAGAATTCGCAGCACCTATTATTTGTGTAGGGAAAATTGCCCAGAAGACAGTGAAAACCGCAGTCCGACCTTGAAAAGCAAAGAGTCTAGGCTGAAACGATACCAGCATTGTAGACCGCGCCCTTGTGCCTGGAAAATCCGTGCTGGTGGATTGCTTTAATACGTTTACCCTAGTCCCCCGCTGGAAAATCGTACAAACTGCCGCTCTGTCAAGAGTAAGTTTAGACCTCGTTAGAAACTGGTGTGCCCTCCACAAAGCCCGCTAAACTCCCGGATGTTATCACGTTAGAACATGAGGGAAACAGACCATCCCAAGCGGTTGCAAATACTCGAATGCGAAAAAGTTTGGTCGGGTAATAAAGCCGTAGGATGTTCTCATATGGATCCAATCACCTCTCTCTTAGGAAGGGATAATAAAATCAAATCTGTAAATATACCATAGCCGTGCGCGTCATATCACCTAACTGTTTATACCAGCTTGCCATTTGGGTTCTTAGCCCATTCTGCTTGCTACCTCGTCTGGCCCTAAGCTTCCGATATCCTCAGTGTACCCTCACAATCTTGTCACCCCCCCCCCCCAGGGATTTCATTTACTGCGACCCTGTCGAACAGGCAATCAGTAACCGGGCCTAGTAGTGAAAATGCAGTTAGTCTGCACCAGTGGTGATTCACAATATCTAGGACTTGAAATGTTGTAGACAAAAATCAACTGGCTTCATGCCCCCCCCCCAATGACCCCTGGCCCGTGAGCTGGTATAGATCCTCACAGCATCTTATACCCTCCCTCCCGCGGAGGTCATCATTACCATTCTGTCATGTCGCAGCCTCCGTTAGGTCCCCTCCTTTCCGGCCTCCGCATTTCTACCTGTTATTCTGCTCAAACTACCCCCAGCTGGGATGCCCCGCGGACCGCTAACTTCTCTTTCATTTTCGGTTCCAGAGCATTGCATCACCTGGCTGTACATACCATGCAGAATGCTCATCTCATTGACTTCCTTTTCCACTCGTAAACAACCGCGCCTATTGCTGGTTACCGAGACTACAGTCTGGCTACCCAGTTTTGTGTGCATCAAGTGTCGCTGGAGACCATTGGGAACTTCTTACAGCAAAACCTTTCTGATACTGAGCCAGTGCTACATGAAGCCGAACACCACAACCACCTACCAGCGCCTTACCGCTCCTGCCAACATGGCCTGGCTGTTCGACCTGCCTTCACCTACCATGGCCATCAGCTATGGTTTACCATCGAGCAATCCAGCTGTTTATTGGTACCACAGTACCCATCGCATGTCGTCATACCTGCGATCCACATCTGACTGTCCCCTGCAACTTTCTTCCTCAGATTCATCAGCAGAATGCCCTGGCTACTTTTTCAGTGACAACTTACCCCTCCGATCGAGACAAGAAGGCTACGTCCAATCCCCCGGGGATGTATCCTGACTCGCCTGGATAGTGCTTTTATGCATCACTTACCACACCATATTTATCACGTATTCCATCAGTGGTGACTTAGTTTCCCTCCTCGCAGCTCCTTCCAATAATTTGCCAAAGGCGTTGATTATTCTGTTCTGCAATTTTCTGCACCCCACATTTGTAATTACGTAATGCCAATTTTTCCATCAGTGTGCCCGACATTCACCGATACTTCTGCCACCTGGGTTTATATCGATCCTCGCACAAGTTGCAAACTTGCATCCTTCCGCTGCTTATAATGAACCCATAATGACCCCCTGTGGACTTTCCAATCGTATTTGATCATTGGTGTCACCAGCTTCGACTTCATGCAGCATTCCTTAAATGCAATAATCGCCTGCTGTACCATTTTGCTTTTGAACATCTAATCTTTCTTCTATCACTATCGTTTATTCGAATTGTATTTTGCTTGCGAATCCCGGTCATTTAAGTGCATTTAGCACCACTGCAAAGGGGCCATCGCTATTGTGCATCCACCTTGATCAACGTAAATGGTGCTCCATCCGATGATTCTGCTCCTACACAGGCTTCTTTACTCATTCAAAAAGTGCATCAGTAATAAAAATTGCGATAATTTTCCCTCCAGGTATTGCTGTATGATCGAACCACAGAGGGCCACAAGTGGAGCTCGACGAGAAGCACTGTATTTTTTGTACGGCAGAAGTTGTTTGTCTGGAATACGGTAGGGTACTCGCTCGAGGTCAGCTAATCCTTAGCTTTCATTTAACTATTCTGTCATGAATTCAGAGTGCTCTGACCTGCGAAAGGCAGGTAAATTCTGTGTCTTTCTTGCTGAGCTACCAATTTTGTCGTTGATTTAAAATATTTAAGGCTTACACTAGCAATTATGGACCTTTTCTTAAATCTTCGACTTTTATGTGTCAAGCATCTTTTTCCGTTCGATCCTTGCAGCTCTTTTTCACAAACCTTGCTGCGTGGAACTGCCCTTTCTGGGCTTTGGGTGCAGAATATGGGTAGCGGAAAGTACTGGGCTTGAAGTACGCAACAGACCTTTTCGCGAAAATTGACCAGGGTTAATAAAACATGTATCCATTATTTCTCTGGGACTGTTTCATCGAATATGTCCTTGGCCTTTGCTAGGAAGCCGCAAGACTAGGCCGCGCAGTGCGATTACGGCAGGGCGGGATGAAACCCCCCCAAGGGCTGCAGGGGATCTGCATGTAGGGAGCTACCGCGCCGTGAGCCAACAGGGTGACTCGCATAGGTCATATGTATGCCTTATAAAAAAGTCCTTCCGACAATGCAGGACCAGGCGGGCAACCGCCGTGTGGCTGAAGGATCCACTTTTGTGCGGCAAAGCGCTAAGTTTGGGCAATTGGAGGAGAACCCCAAGATTAAAAACGTAAGAAGAAATCTGATGCAGAGGGACGACTAACATAACCTTGAAGACAGACGAGTTCACTTAAAGTAGTCTCGAAATCCAATTGATATATCTAAAGAGACGGATACAGCCAAAGGCTAACACTATTAAGTCGGACGGGGGGTATGAATGGGAATCTGAGGCTAGAGAGGAGATATACTTGGGGCGGGCGTACAACGTACTGCTTATCGCGGATATTCCAAGTTCGTTTTCTTGAAAATGTGTACAAAGTTGGAATTTGGAATTCCATTCTGTATGTGAACTCTTCTGTTGCATATCCAATCCTGTTTGGACCTACTAATGGGTGTATCAGGAACATGCTGCTAGCTGGGGTGACTGCGTTGGCCGACAAAAACTTTATTAGATACCGAATAATACTGAGAAAACAAAATAATGCCAGGTGGTTTCCCAACGGATGGAAACCTGGCAGAGCCTGCGGAAGCGGCGGTGGAAGGTTCTAGATGGTAAAAATGTCGTGCACGACAATCAAGTTGCCTAAGCGACGGCTGGTTTAAGCCATTTATATAGCCCACACTCAAGGTGAGCGGAGTGGTATCGGAAGCCTAAAATCATCAACGCTTTCCGCAGGTGAAGAAAGAAGCAACCTCTGCCTGCTTTGGTGCCATGCCAGCCCTCATAGGGACGTAAACTGTTTTGGATCACAAACAGTCCTTGTGCAAACACGTGAACAAATGTCTTGCCTGAATCTTGGGCGTCCTAGGCCCAAGCTGGTTCAGAAAATAACAGGCTACCGCGCCTTGAAGCAAGTGCTGTTGTGCCGTGGGCTAACGCATGTGACACTGAGAATAAAGGGATGAGGCTCTCTAAAGCCGCCAGGAGGGTGGCCGAGAAGCTTTGCCTACTCACTAGCAGATATTGCTTGAACCAACAATGCGTCAGTAAATGTCGCTTCTGAAGCACGGCTTGCTTGATAAGAACAAGTAACAAGAATAACAGGTGAAGGGTTTGCAATCCATGAGCAAGAAGAATGGACACAGCCGCCTTAGGGGAGTGATGGCAGTCTTCATCCGATCGCTTGCGCAAAGCTTTTTTCTCGCCCTTAAAGAGTTGGTTTTTTGTTATCCCACTCAGTTATCATGTTTTCGCTCAGCTTGCGTCCTCCACTGAAAAATTCTGGAATCAAAAAGGTGCCGCGCATTATATCGGTGAACATTTTTGTTTACGGCTAATATTAACCGAACATGAACCAAAAAGCTAAAACTTACTGACAAGTAGGCAGCATTTATTTGTGTTGCCTCACTCTTAGTAGCTGTGCCGTCCGTGGTCAATGCTTATGTTCGTTAGCTCTTCTCAGAACCCTCGGAATTACTGAGCATTTCACGGACACAGGCTGTTTCATATATGCACAGCTGACGGGAATGTTGAAGACACTCGGATTCGCATGGACGGATTCCGGTGTTACTATAAAAATCTATTTCTCAAGGACAAAAGCAAAGGATTGTGGTGGCACCTCAAGCCGAAGTTAAAATGTGGTGACAAGTCCGTTGCTGTTTTTAGACTCTTTGCGAATGATACGGATTGTCTCTGTACAAAGAGTTTCGCCGGACTTTCTCGCTCTAAAGACACTACTATCACAAACTTTCGTACGTATCAGTGTATCCTCTTCCCAAGGCTCCTTGATACCTTTTCTTTCCCCTCCGCTAGGAGAAAGTTGGAATATACCCGTTGATGATCACAGTCGTGTTGACACCTATGCCATTTTTTGCTTTGGGTTGACAGACATGAGCATCTCCTCACAAGAGGTAACTGTGTTGAACAAGGCCGTTAATAACAATCTCGTCACACCCTCTCCCATACCGACGGCTTCCCTACTGACAAGTGATTAAAACTTTCTATTTCTGAAACCAAAACGGTACTTACCTACCTTACCATGTCCTCAAAGTGGGCCACACTTCACCCTCGTAACCCACTTCCTCACAACTAGTTCCTTCATAGTGCAACATTGCAGTTGCCTTCTCGAGGTTTTCCTCTGCCATCTAAATGTTAAAGGCAGCAAGACTGTTCACCGAAGCCCTAGGTCATATTTTCCGCTTTTCCTACCCTCACATCCGCCTACCATAAAATCATTGAAAAGGCTGTTTTCGGCCGTCTTTCGAAGCATCATAATGTGCTGCCTGGCCTGTTTAGGCTTGCTTGTAAACCCAAAAGATCCATTTTTGATGCTGCAGCCTGCTTGATTCACTCTATCAGTTAACCCTGAAATAACCCTAGGCATTCTGACCGACTTGTAATAATAATAATAATAATAATAATAATAATAATAATGGTTTATTTCGGATAACCCGGGGCATGCTGTAACGCAAGATCAAAAGGTACAATTGAAAGTAGAGTCCGAATTCCAAGAGGATGATTCAGGTATATGCACCCGTTATTGTACAAAAGAAATTATTTAAGTTACTCTTTAAAGCTGCGCCCGGCAAGTTTGAACTCAAGGTCGGGTGGCCAGCTAGGCCAAGTCAGGGTGAAGCTGGTCGGAGGTAGTAGACTCTTCCTGAAATAGTACAAGAAGAGGGGCTATGCAACGAGAGAATCAAACAGAATTGACGAAAGTTTTGTTCATCTTGAGGAAAAAGAAGTTTCCAAGTGAGACATGAACCAGCTATAGCGCTCCGAGGAGTATGGAACGGCTTTGGATTGAAATCAGACGATAAAAGGAATGAATTTGCAGATAAAGAACAATCAAAATGTTTCGAAGATTTTCCTTGTAACTTTCAGCGACCAAATATCGGCTGAGTCCGTTAAATTGTTGCGCATATTGTTCACTTTCATAAAGGCGGAATGTGACGCCCCAAAACGGAAATGGGAACTGGGCGACCAATCAGTTTGTGATGCGTAGCCATGATAGTCGCAGATACACGGTTTGCACGGATGAGTATTTAAATGACAGGTAAGTATTTACTTTCGATTATCGTTGTCTGAGAGCTGAACATGAAGACCAGAGAGACGCAAGAATCAAAATTGCCTGAGAGGATTTACCAAGATAGAATACCGGATATGAAAAAGCTTCAAACAACCGATGAATACAGTTGCGAAATCTGACGGTGAAGTAGTTAACAGGCGAAATGCTATCTGCAGTGATGGCGAAAGATCAAAAAGCTGCGATACAGATGTCAGTATATGGGAAAGGCATGAATCTTTGCAAGGTGAGGATATTGCTATGCTACAGCCATATGGGAGAACAGAAGGACTGATAGAGAGAGCGAACTATCACAATATAGCCGAATGATGGGATGCTCTGTGAAATATACTGTTTGGACTCTGTGGGACGGACGTGTATGGCAACATTAAATGTGACTTTTGCAAATATATCGATAACCGTGATAAAATAAGAGCGAGTTTTATCTCGGGGGTTGGTTAAGTTTGCGAATGGGACAGGCGGGTGGTTTGGCATGAATCCTCGGGAAAAAGAATCATGAACGGTAAGCCGAGTACGGAAACGGTCTTTTAACTCCGAGATAATTATGTTCTAGGGAAGGTGGGGTTTTTCGGGCGTAAGAAGCGGTATGTTAAGGTGGCGAAGAAAGAGACAAGTACGATGAAAAATAGGCGATAACTGGGGGAGATAGTTCCATATTTGCAGCATTTCGGGTGAATAAATGTTGTTTTTTGCCGCAACCGGTGCTGATGGGTGGGGCTGAACGTGCGCCGGACACCCAACCAGAAACCATTTTTGGTGACAGGAGGTGCGATCCGCCATCCTAGCTGCACCCGCACATCGTGGCAGACGTCCTGCACGCCTGATGGGCGCCGGCCAAAGCGGTGTATCTGACCGCGCCCAGCCCCGACGGTCTCCGATGGAATGATATTGGCGTTGTCACATAGAGATCGAATAGTCCAGAAGCTTGCGACCATGGTGCGAGAAGTCCTGTAGAGCAGGGTCTATGTGGTAGTGACGAAATGAGGAGCAGGTATCGAATTTTCAGCGGGAAATGTGGGCCAGGTATTATGCCGAGCCATCGAAGGGAAGGCATCATCAGTGGTTGTCTGGAAAGGTAAAAATAGAAAAACGCAGTCCGGGGTGCTCCCAGCTGAGGATCAATGGTCAGTGGTAAAGAAAAACCTCTAGTATCTAGAAATTGGAACTACTTGGTGAATGGTTCGACTTTGCAAAACACAAGGTTGTACGCGAAAGATCAATAAAACTTGAGTGGTATATACGGCGACTTTTGTGGTACGTAGGTCTCGTGGCCTCCGACTCAGACCCGCGTGTCAGTAGCCCAAACCAACTTCGTACGCTCGCTCCTCCGAAGTGTATGGATCATTGTTTGATACGAGCGTCAGGACGTCAAGCCGTTTGTTTAATTCCTCTTTAAATCTCGGCAAGTGGCTTATTGCAAGGACATTCGGTGGAAGTTTATTCCACATTTGTGAATATTTAACAATAAAGAAATTGGACCGTAGGCTGGTTCTCGAGGACGACACAGTGACCGAATGACTGCTGTGTCATAACGAGTACCTTAGGCCTAATGGGTCTCGTACCACAGGGGTGGCTTTGCAGGATCTATATTTTAATAATGAGTGGAAAAAGGACAAGTTGTTTTTTATCCGTCGGAGCCAAAAGGGTTCGAGGTGTATTCCTTGATTACTTCTCGGCCTTCAATTCTGTACCCAAATTGTGTCTTATGCAACAGCTCGAGGCTTCTGAGTGTGGGGCACAACTTTACTGACCATCGAACTACTTTCACGATCCAGTCTAGCGAACCAAAGTCAGGCAAAACATCTCCAAACCACTTGTTAACTATATCGGTGTACTCTAGGGTGCAGGGCTAATCTCTCCTCCATTCTTGACTTACAATTGCGAACTTCCATTTTGTTCCCCATCCAACATGTTCAAATGTCTTGAGCGTGCTTCCCCTTGTCAAGCCCTCTAACTACCCAGTTTTCAGAAAGTTCGATGAGAACTTATCCCGATTGAGGCTCTTCTCCTCCCATTTATGCCTAAAACTAAATTTATCCAAATGTCTTGATTAATTTTTACTTCTCTCGCTCACATTTCACCAGAAAATCTGTTACACTGAAATTCAAATCCCTATCAGGATTTAGTCCCGTCAAATATCAGGGTGTTATCCTGGACATCGATTTGATTTGGAAACAACACATCAAGTGCTGTCTTGGCAAATTGAGACATCTACCTTTACGAATGAGAAAACTCACTTGGTTCCGAGTACCTTCAAAACGGTTCCCAGATTCGTTCTCCAACAATTTCCCCCGGTCTTGTTCTGCTGTTCTCCGGTAGTTTTCCTCGGTTTTTTAAATAAGACTTTGAAGCCCCTTGATGCGCATCGGTTATTATCAGCTGCTTTTCTCCCCTCATATCTGACTTTATTTTCGCTGAACCAGTCAAACAACTTGAAATGCCTCGCGTAGCCTCAGCTCACAAGATATTACAGGATCCAAAGTATTCATTACTGTCTGACTTATCCCTTTGTCATTCCCATTTATACACCAGGCCTGAATTTTGATAACTTTCTTCCAGAATTTCTGTACACTAGAACTGCTCCGCGCTCTGTCTGATGCGGGTACTGGCCAACAAGAACAAGAGTGAAACGGAATTACTTTCTAAATTTGGCTGAAGTTTTCTGCTTTCTTTTTGCCACTTGACTTTGGCGACCATCATTGTACGATTTTTAACCCAATTTCTTTAGAACGAGTTGATTAAAAAGCTGCCAATTTCCTTGCGAAATCCCTGTTATAGGAATTTAAAAAATGGCCCCGAATGGCATACCATCATCCCACTCAATATTTCCGGCTAAGCAGAGTTCCGATCATTTATCTAGGCAGAAAGATACACTTTATCTGTGTCCTCGCGACTCCGAGCACGAACCGCAGTAAGGATTTTTGCCTACCGCGGGCACGAAATGAACCAGCAACGTAGTACATAAATCCCTCATAATGGGCAATTTCAGCCTGCCGCACGTTGTCTGAATAGCCGAAGGGTACATTCGAGGAACAATGGAGAAAAGCCACTCGGAGAAGCTATATGCAAATACTGTGAACCAACATGGTACAAGGGGCATCGGAATAAAACCTGGAAGCGCCATCTTTGCTGGATATAGAAACAGAGACTCCCCAGAGTGGCGTTTCAGGTCTTAAGCCCTGTGTTCTATTTCGTACTACTGATCGAGCTTGCGTCGGAATCCCTTTGCGCGTGCGGCAGATCAGTGCGGCCTAGCAGTCGGTTAAGAGATTTACACTTTGGGAAGTGCTATCCCTCGTACTAAGTCGGTAAGGCCATCAAGAAAAAAGAAATGATTTCCTGTAAAGGGACTAACGAAAGTATTTATGGAACACCTGATACTGTCCGAAAAGATCCAGCTCATACGATGCGCGAGATGTGCAATGACAAAAGGTTACTTTGAGGTGTTTCAATAATCAGGGAAACCCAAAGTAGAAACCGTACTTGGGCTCCCTTGAAGGTTTCGTGGAGTCACCATGCCCCGACTAGCCCCCCCCCCCCCCCAACAGTTTAACTGAGAAACTGAACCTCCCGCAGTCTACCGAGGGCGACCCTGGGGTCATGTCGAACCAGTGAGCCAAGAATAACTTAAGATGTCCTGTAGCTGCGAGCTGTCTAGGTATTCTTTAAGGCCGGCGATTGGACCACAGACAACTCTTTGCCATAGAGTGGCTGCAGAAAAGCCAGGCAAAACAGAGACTCAGGTTGGCCATTCGGGCAGTTTGCACGGATAACTTAACGGTACGTAAATGTGGCTTGATGCTACTGCTCCTCCACTAACAATAAATAAGTCAAATCTATTGAGGGAATCCGTTGTCAAGCATACTGAAGGGTTAGCTATCTATTAGTGCGCTGTACTGAACGACCTTCACTCTGCCTTTGGCGAGCCGTCGGTAGCCTTCTTTCTCGCGACGGTACACGAGTTTTGCAAGTCCATATTGGATGAGGAGAACTTGCCACCAAGGTGAAAAAGCAGCAATGGTGACCACACATGCGGAGGTGCCAAGCTTCAAGTTGGACAGCCTGGACCGGTTGGGCTAACTAGCCTTCTGGGCGGGTTGCTGTAGAAGATCACCCCATTTAACGTCCGCCGGGGCCTAACGAAGAGTTCTATGCTTTGTCTAATTTAGCATGAATTTCAAAAAAGTTGTTCTTGCTTGACCAACCTCCGGTGCTTCCTACATGAAGTCATGACCCGGCGGAACATCGGCTTCTGCTCATCCAGTTGGGTTTACTTGGTCTAAGAAAACAAATTCAGGAATTGCTAAAGGACTTACCCAGCGAGGTGTATACATGGTGAATTTGGTGACGTGAAGCCAACTTGGTGCACTCCGCTGACGAATTACCTCAGAATAACTGCCAGGCCAACGACTGCTCCTTTTCCTTATAAAAGACTTCACCTTTGACCTTAAGCCATCTACCCTTTATTTTTCAGATGATGTGGAGTACCAGAGATTTAGTGAGAAAAAGAATCTTAGAGGGGACACAGTTGTCGTTTTGAACCGAGCGGATGAGTCAGACTTGCTGCTCGGTGGTGTCGAAAACAGCACGTTATCAGGGCCTTTGACGAGCCTGAAGGTCCTACAGTGCCAAGGCCCATCCACCAAGGAGGCAGCAGACAGAGTTAAAGACACTGCCATCTTGGTAACTTCTGGTCTTAAGCGGCTGTATCACCGTGTGAGGGCTGCGCTAGATGCACTCGGCCAGCCTTTCAGACTGAGGGCAGCGTTACCGAGAAGAAAGCCAGAGGCTTTCTTACTAGCGTTCGTGGTCATAGGCCTGTTTTGGAACATTGTGTACAGGCATGGTGGCCCTTCTGCAATAAGGATTCTACGTGTATGGAGAAGGCTTAACTTGCAGCTGTGTGGTAAAGGGTTCGAGGGGGGGGGCAAAACTTAAGGCATCGACTCCAGGACTCTGGACTTTTCTCTGTGAGAAGGAAGACACTAGGGATTTGATGAAGACATATTAAATAATAAAAGGCTTCTCTGGTCTCTGCCCGAAATGTCCATTACGGAAGTCACTGGAAGAAGCTGGCAAGGGTTGGATCTGGAATGAAGACTGGGCGGTAAACTGCTGGAATATGCCTACGTTGCTCAATCCTTTACAGGACGCCTAGCCAAGATGTTGTATTACAGTGTCCATAAACCTTTGAGCTTTGACTGTTGAACCCACAGTGTGTAGGCTCGTTCCCAGAACGTAAGATGTCCGCTGCATTTTGGTAGGCTAGTCCCTTTACTTCGGTTGTTAGCTTTGAGCTGATGGCGCTTCGTGCACTCAACAACGTTAAGGTACATCTCAAGCTACCTGCGATATGCTTGCCCGCATGATAAATGATGTATTCGTAAGTTATGTAAAGGGCACAAACGCTGATATTCGCTAGAAGTGTAAAACAGTGACGGCGGAAGTCGGTAAACTCTAGCCCTGGGTGATGGCAAAACACTGAATGATAAGGCAGAAGACCTGAAATATTGAAAGCGGACAATGTCGAACGAGGGAAACAAACGTTTAGTCTGTGTGGCAAAGGAAAGAACGGTAGATCGTGAAAAAGGTAATGCCCTGTACGGTAGGATGTGAGGGGACTCAGATGGTGTTTTGTGGTTTGAATTTTCAAGAGGCGAAGACAGCAGATCTATCCTTGCCCGACATAGGTTGTTTTCACGCATACTAGGAAAAGGAAAATGCGGTTGAAAGGGGGTGATGTACTTGATAGTATTAAGCTGGCAGTTTGTTAGGACCCCCGGCTTTTTTTGTACTGGAGGACGTTACATATCTTGTAAAGTAGTGTGACGTAGAATGATCCCATGAAAGATGTGTGCGACCGCATGAGTAGAAGGAACGTTGGGTATCTGAGACGAATTACAGTCCGTCGTCGGCATGGTTGATGGAGCCGTCGCTGTATCTCATTGCCGATTGACGGTGGCGGAATGCATAGATTAAGGCCAGTCTGGATCCACTATATAGCGAAGAAGTCTACTGGAATGTATCGAAAACATTCACTCAGGCATGTATTACGGCGAAGCAGACGGTCGAGGACTTTAAAACAACTACAAATTTTGAGTTTGTTCCTCTGTTTTAATAGACTTTCTCGCTCATTGCAAACAGTCTCAGTGATTGCTCACGAAGCATAATGTCTCTCGCAGTTGATGTGCGATAAGGTTTTCCGTTTTCCTGTCATATTTAGCGGAGATTCGACGAAATACACTCGGCAGTGGTGGGTGCATAACTGGTGTGCATACCATCGAAGGAATTCTGGAAGCTCGAGTGGTCGTGGCCATTACCTGTCCTGTGCAAACTGAACTGAACTGAACTGAACTGATCTCAGAGGCAACCAAGTAGAAGAATGTTCTGGCTGCAGGTAAGCCTTAGGAGGTGGTGCGCCTTGGGATGCTGAGATCCGCAGGAGTGGTGCTAAATTGTATTTATCGTCTGTCGAATTAATTTGGCTGTTCATGTAGGAAAAGTCCTGTCCTAAATCATTATTTATTTTTGGCTTCGCTATTATGTCCACAGGAGTCATAACGCGGTTCATGTGCGGTCTGGGTGAGTGAACGCAAGCTTTTTTCAAGCAGAGCACACTTGACAGGGCCGTTGCCAGTGTTTTGTTTTGCATACTCATAATGCTCGGCACTTTAGCTTGCAGCGAAAATCGGATAAACCGTGAGTGATAATAAAGAGTCTAACGAGCTATTATTCGGGGAGGACAAATAAGCCCTCGGCTTCATTGTGAGTTACCACGTGAAGGAGCGTAACAAACGGAATTTTCGAAGATCGGAGGGAGCAATATCCGTAACGACTTTGACCACCAATGGGTGGGCCCTTTTGAAGAATCTGCGGTACACCAGCTGTGCGGTAGTGTTTCCTTCGGTGAGTCTCGCCGTTCCAAAGTTTTGGGTTCTGAGGAAACCCCTCGGGTACGAGGGGTTTCAACTGCGAGAGACATTATGCTTCGTGAGCAATCACTGAGACTGTTTGCAATGAGCGAGAAAGTCTATTAAAACAGAGGAACAAACTCAAAATTTGTAGTTGTTTTAAAGTCCTCGACCGTCTGCTTCGCCGTAATACATGCCTGAGTGAATGTTTTCGATACATTCCAGTAGACTTCTTCGCTATATAGTGGATCCAGACTGGCCTTAATCTATGCATTCCGCCACCGTCAATCGGCAATGAGATACAGCGACGGCTCCATCAACCATGCCGACGACGGACTGTAATTCGTCTCAGATACCCAACGTTCCTTCTACTCATGCGGTCGCACACATCTTTCATGGGATCATTCTACGTCACACTACTTTACAAGATATGTAACGTCCTCCAGTACAAAAAAAGCCGGGGGTCCTAACAAACTGCCAGCTTAATACTATCAAGTACATCACCCCCTTTCAACCGCATTTTCCTTTTCCTAGTATGCGTGAAAACAACCTATGTCGGGCAAGGATAGATCTGCTGTCTTCGCCTCTTGAAAATTCAAACCACAAAACACCATCTGAGTCCCCTCACATCCTACCGTACAGGGCATTACCTTTTTCACGATCTACCGTTCTTTCCTTTGCCACACAGACTAAACGTTTGTTTCCCTCGTTCGACATTGTCCGCTTTCAATATTTCAGGTCTTCTGCCTTATCATTCAGTGTTTTGTCATCACCCAGGGCTAGAGTTTACCGACTTCCGCCGTCACTGTTTTACACTTCTAGCGAATATCAGCGTTTGTGCCCTTTACATAACTTACGAATACATCATTTATCATGCGGGCAAGCATATCGCAGGTAGCTTGAGATGTACCTTAACGTTGTTGAGTGCACGAAGCGCCATCAGCTCAAAGCTAACAACCGAAGTAAAGGGACTAGCCTACCAAAATGCAGCGGACATCTTACGTTCTGGGAACGAGCCTACACACTGTGGGTTCAACAGTCAAAGCTCAAAGGTTTATGGACACTGTAATACAACATCTTGGCTAGGCGTCCTGTAAAGGATTGAGCAACGTAGGCGTGTACGAACTCAGTTTAAAAATGTAAAGGAAGGCATAAATACAAAATATGGAAAATAAATTTTTAGAGCAAACGTCCACCAATAAACAGGAATACGAGAATGGATGAAGTGCAGTAACCCCTAACGTTGAAAAACACCGTACGTACAGTAAGTACCGAGGACTATAACTGAACCTTCCCTCCAAGAAACAGCTTACTGAACACCCCGATCTACAACCCCAAAGGAAGTAGAAACTATCACCTCCCTGGTCGGCCCATCCTTCTCATGAACCATATTATTTGTCTTATTTAGATTTCACTAAATTCTATGCGAAATCCCATCGACTACATGGACTAGGTCGCCTGGTCTTCGGTTTTCTTTTACACCAAACCACTTTTATTTTTTTGCAGCAAGCCTGTATGTTTAGGTTCCCTAGGCCTGTGGGAAGTTTCCGCCAAACTATGCACTCGTCTAGATTGCTTAAGGCAGGAAGGCTGAAAACCTGTTCATTGAATATATCTTTATCGCTAAGCAGTAAAGTCAACTGCCAGATTTCAAAGTTTCATATTACTTTGAATTCTTCGTAATAGGCACAATGAGGAGACCATTAGGTGCTTTTTACACCACTGTCAAAAAAGCCCAAGATTCCTTCGTGCTTCAAGCCTTGACCGTAAGCTCTTTCATCAGAAACACGACCTGAGTAAAGTACCACCTTTGCTCGCTATCCCGTAATGATTAGCTTTTCGAGGTCCGAAAATCGGTTGGATTCCAAGTTTTGATAATAACGGTCCTTTTTATCCTGGTAAAAAGTTTGGATGCCAGTTCGAAGCTTAGCCGAAACTCCTTTACTCAGTTCAGTTATCACTGGAGAATACTAGAAGGCTTTCCCTATTTAGCAACAAATCCTAATAAAGCTTATTATCTGTGCTCAGCAAAATCATAAGTGCGCCGCTCGCAACTTCATGTAGGTGAACAGTCTCGAACAAAACTTCCTTCACCTTCTCCAAGCCTCACATGAAGAGGTCCAAAATAATCAACACCCACGCTCTCACAGGCGTGACCCTTGGTACCGCGCGTCTCAAAAGTATTGGAGCTGTTTGCTCAGGACACCGGTGAAATAACAAACTGCAGCAAAGTCAGCGCCCTCCGGCAACTTGTCTTAAGGCTGCCATTCCCTTTAAAGTCCACAGGCTCCTTCAGAGGCAGTCAAGACTCGTGAATGACAAAAGTGGCCTCCATTTTATGGTATGATTTTGCTAACAGTTTGATCGCCCGGTGCGCCTTTGGCAAAAAATTGTAGGTTCCTTTTCAAGCGATAAGTAAGGCCATCCCTGCCTGCCTCCCAATTGCGAAGGCTCGTCATCCATGACAAGTTGCAGTTTCCTGGTGGGGGCCGCGTGCTAGTAAATGCAAGAACTTCCGATGACTTATGTTTCGTCCCATTAGGAAAACACTTTGCACGAGCCTCGCGAATGCTTTACAACTGCCTCTGATCTTCAAATAATTGAGTGACTGCACTTTTCAGATCATGAGATGCCGCCCTTGTGGCAATACTTGCGCGATATCTCTTAACAAAGTAATCCAGGACAAGCGGTTCTCGAAACGTAACTAGAATGGGCTGTGATTCATCGCCTCGGCCACGGCACACGCCCTCTTCTCCAACAGTCGGTTTTTCCTTAATCAGAATTTTCGCGCCAGATTCAGCTGCTCTCTGGCACCAAAATTGCTTTGGACCATGACGCCACCGCTAACGGTCCCCCTGCTCAAATCGCTTATCCTGAGAAGCTGGGCCTGTCGGCTTCTCAACACGTGTCTCCATTCTGTTAGATGTGATCAGGCCCTCATCTCGGAAAATGTCCGTGACATATGCTGCAAAGCCTCCTCTATCGCTCCTTGTGCAGTGAAGAACTACGATAGAATCAACCCAGAAGTAAACGTCACGTAACCCCGGGTTCACTTTGTTTTCAATCATTTCTGCTAATAAAACTGCAGTGACAGCCGTGGTCGGCTTCATCATTGGGATGTGGACCTCCCTCTAAGGTTTCACACACGAATTAGTAGAGGACAGTGAGCATCTTGATTCCAACAAGTCGGATATAAATGGAAAACAGGACACTACTCCGTAGTTAATCTCGGACGCGTCACAATAGGATGTACTTCAGAGTCCGTATAAGCGTCCAAACGCCATGTGCATACAACGGTAGCCTATTTATTTATTTGGCCTATTCCAGAATCCTTCTCAATTTCCTCACCTAGCCCTGGAAGTTATGCCCGGTAATTCGTCTCAACTAAATATTTTCCAGCGGAGATTTTATAAAGGTTCTTTTATGGAAAAAATGAACGAACCAGCACAACCTAGGGGATCACTGATCGCGGTTAATAGCCCCAATAAGGCTGTCCTTGTTGTCGAAGGATCCTTTAAGCGAACACGATATTCAAGGGAGTATGTACCAACGTCCTAAATAACACTCGGAGTTTTCAGTGTCGGAATCGGATCCGCGTCAGTTTTCATAACAGTATTTCCGTGAAGAAGAAAACTCTTGCCCTGGTTTGGATGAGTTCTGCTCACTGATCCAAATCTCCATTCACAAAATAGAAAATTTCATCGTACAGGATAGCAGCTTGGAGCCTCAAATCCATGCGTGGCTGAAGTTGACGCAAAAGCCAGGCGATGGAAATCTGCTCTAAAAACACTACGGTGCCATTCATGAATTGGGATGAAAGTAGATAACGATCGAATTTTTGAAAGCGAGCTTCGGTCATTATCCGACAAATAGATGATCACAATAAGAAGAAACCCTGTGAGTAATAAACAACTGATCTGGAAGAATGAAAGAAAGTACCCGTCACGTGAAGCAAATTTTTACAACATAATCTGCATGTATGATCCGGCCCGGTCAATAACTTCTTGAACGTTGCCGACAAAACCCATAGTAAAGGAACTAAACGTCTGCGATCCGTCAGAGCGAGAGGGAAAACAAACCCGAACAGAAATAAAACAAACTGAGCCAAATTCGCAGGGCATGCCGTTACACAAAATGCTCACAATATATTTCCAGTGGAAGTGTAAAGAAAGATTCCTGTGACATAAGGAGGAAGGACCAAAAGGTAGTAGGAGTAAATGTAAGTTAAAAGTGACCAGAGGATATCAGTTATAGTTCCCTCCATCAAAAGCAGCTTCTTTTGAAACCTCTCGCTTGTTAGTCATCCACCTTGTTGGCCTTGACCACCGAGACATGATAAAACACGTAATCACTCAGCCGACAATATTGCTTATTCGGCATTCCAATAGCTGACGGAAAAATCATTCAAAACCACTTGAGAGACCTCCGAAGCGAGCTGATTTCCAAATTACGCAGCCATTTTCTTCAGAACAAAACTAGCACAAAAAGGTGACAAAACCCTTCAAATGGATTTGCTGTTGTCCTGAGTTCCTTCAGCTTGAGGATGTCATCTTCAGGCAACCAGAAAAACCAAAGGGCATCTCGGTCTTCTTCGGGAACTTTCGCCTACAGAAAGGTATCTTTAGTACCAGCTCACATAGCAAGAGCTTCCGATGAAACTGTGGAAGCACAACTACCACACTGGAAACTAAATTAGGGCACTGAAGCAGTTGTGCACTGAGTTCTCCTCTTCAGGCTCTGGGGCGGAACGAAAGACCACCCAGAGACTTTTAGGCTTTTCATAATTTAACACCAGATAGCGGGGCAGATGCCACTTTACACCACAAAGTGCCGCGGGCTCCGCTTGCACCTGCACCGCTCAGTTGAAGGTTTATAGCCAACTTTTAATACAGTTTCTTTGAGAAACCTATTTCCCAAGGGCCTCAAGCAACGGAGGGCGGCTGATCGATTTCCTGGTCTAGCTAGGCCATTGCCTTTCCACGGCAAGGCGAAACTAAAATGTCCCTTCACAAGCCTTTAAGACTTCCCAGAACTTCCATGTCCCTTTAGCCCTCCGTAGGCAAGCAGGTTCCCAACGGATGACTCCTGCCGAGATATCTGCTATTGAACTTCCGGGGGTTACTAACGTTATCCTGCGGGGCACATTCTATGTCCACCCGGTCAACTTTATACAATAGATGTCAGATGACTCAGCTCAAATGGAAGTGGTCAGCAGAGAGTTCTAACTCAGGACTTTTCACTGTTCTAAAACCCGGTGAGCCGAAGGAATATCTAGACCAGTTAACACTAATTACTGGGTCCGCAACAGCTACAAGTTTATTCCTCCCACGTGACTCCATTGAAGAAGCCTCCCTGCTAGCTGCCACGGCCTGTAGGTTTGGAGATGTCGGAAGGGTACAGAAGCCCATCGCCGATCACATTTTATCACCCGAAGATTTCACACTGAACGACATCCTTTCGCAAAACTGTACTTTATTCTCAACGAGTGTCCAAGCTTATTCCAGCTGTCTCCTACCTAACCTAAATGCTCAGCTACATCATAAAGCATGTGTGTGCGTTACCGGCACCAGTAACTAGCACCGTACACACGCGCAAGGACCATTTGGGCTCCCAACAGTGGCCGAAATGACCTCCAGGCTAACACTGAGATCCGGGAAATCAATTAACAAGAACATGTGACGAACAGAATCTCGCTCGTCACATGCAACAAAGGATTACGTTGAAGATGGCAAGTTCCTCCTTCATACGACTCCCAAATGACATCCATAAGCACGATGACCCGGACGTCGGCAAACAAAACAAAAACTGTTTCCCAGACTAAGACTCCCAGAGACTTTCCGGTGACCAGGCCTTAAAAGCTTGACAGACCTCTAGGTTAATTTTGCCATCCAAGCTGATTCAAATGGCACCGCTTATAGACAACTTAAAGGTTTTTGTGACTAAAAACAGCCTTATAAGCAACTAACGCTTTCTTTCCTTCATAAGTTAAATTAAGGTGTCTGTTGCATTGAAAACATTCAGGCAAGTTTATTCTTGCAGGCAGCCGGTTCATCCCCTCAGCCTCACTCTA
The DNA here is from genome assembly GCA_948099385.1 of Fasciola hepatica. Classification (NCBI taxonomy): domain Eukaryota; kingdom Metazoa; phylum Platyhelminthes; class Trematoda; order Plagiorchiida; family Fasciolidae; genus Fasciola; species Fasciola hepatica. The sequence continues at coordinate 28,047,283 of CANUEZ040000047.1, forward strand.
CAGGTTAGATTTCTGAACATGCCAAACGTTGTCAACTCGGCCTCTACTATTCTTAGAAATGTCGCTCTCCGAAGTGGACAGCTTGGTATGGGAGTCGCCATCAACCCATCCGCCAAATGATGGTTTTCCACATTAGTCCTGTCACTAAGCTGTCTAGGCCCCTCATTCGCCTCTTGTTTGATGTCGGCCACCGCACACTGCCTCAGCAACTTACCAGTTAATTTGCACACCTTTCATCTTGGTTTTACCCGCTCGTGGAAGTCTGGCTAATCATCATCAACAAATGAAGCAGGAGATTTACTGGAGGGTGGTGTGCTAGCAGCTTCAGCTGGTGATCTAGCCAAAGTTATCCCTAACATATAAAGCCATTGCCAGCAGAAGAAGATATGAGGAGAAGGCCAAATATGGAACTTGAGTTATCAATGAAGATTCGAAAGAGAAAGATTTTTAAGCAAAAAATGTCTAAATAGTAAGTATTCCACAACTGATAGGACGGAATGAATAAGAGTGGAGCGGGTGTGGTTCCCTCGATCTCTTAGAAAATGTGAAAATTCCCCAAACATTATTTTGAATCTTCTCTCAGCTATCATTCCCGGTGCTCGGTTTGGACTGCACAGTTTTCTTTGATTGCATACTTTTAACCGAAATGAACTTTGCAAGGTTACTGTATACATCACCTCTGATGCTCTTTCAGTTTTCGCCAAATGAACACGCTCTCCGCTTCGCTGTTGCATTATTTTGCTCCAATAGCGTTTCCCACATCGTTGTACTTTTGTTGCCATGGGATTTGGAATGCCCTATCAAATCTGCCTGTCAACTGGAGTTATTTCTATTCTTTCGATCTACGGGGTTTTGTTTATGGTTCATTGTGAAATCTGACGGGGGACCAGTTTCTCAGGCTTCCACTGAACATCCATGAAATTCCGCCTAAGTGAAGCAAGAATTGTTAGAAAGAACCCTGCCAAGCAAGAATGAAACCTACCACCTAATTACCATGAGTAGGATGAAGGTTGGGTACTTTCCTGTGCGAGAAGCTGCTTGCAGCTGCCTCCTTATGGTAATAAACTCACCAGCATTTGACTCGGAAGCTCTCGACATACCGTCGGTAAGCTATCTGGTTGGATAGATGCTGTAAATGTAGAAGCGGTCGGTTGAGTGCTTCGCGTCCCAAGAAAAGCCCTAGCTTCGCGAGGAATCCCTCTATTAACTTTTACGCCTACCACAACAATAACAATTACAGTGTGCTTCCCGACCAAGGTCAAGAAGCATGAGCAAACTAATGATCAATGTGCATAGGATCAGCCATCAGGGTAAGATGTTCTCGAAATCTAAAAAGTGAATAGAAGCTTTCCGTATAAATACAATGAGGATGGGAGGGGTTTGAATGAGATGAAATAAAGGAGGTTTACCCGGCAGACGCGGGTAAATTTCAAATTCGAGTTGGGTCACAGGGCTGAGGTGGAAAAACATGAATCGTTGAAAAAGGCATTTTCGCTGAATGCCGAGGATGCTACGTGCACAAAAATGACGCAAATCTCGGTTGACGGCGGGCTCACTCGGATTCAATGAACGGATCAATTTCAGGTTCACCGCAGTTATCACTACTATCACAATCTTATCAACTACCAAACTTTTTTGCCCATCTTCTCCCTTTTCCTTTTTATCAACCCGTTAATCTCTTCTCTTCACTAAACTTCAACGCCCGAGCAACCTATCCGGCGGGTGCCACGAGAACCAGAAAATCTCAGATGTAGTGACAGCGCATACATAGCCGGCAATCTCGGCTCCACGGCCACCGCAAGTGTATGCCTTGCATTGTTCCCGCAAGCCAAGCATTTCCTGATTAGACCGCCAATATGACGCCCTTGTAAATCCTATCTGATCGTTTCTTGCTCCACATTTCTTGCTCTGGAGGCTCCCATTAACATCTCTGTGGCTCGACTCTAACTCTTTGCATCAAATGATTCATTGTAGTAGTTATTCGCCGCGTCCGTACCCCATTTATCTCGTTAGCCTTGACAGCGAAATTTGTGGACCCGAGGTGATCTCAGCACACAGTCCCCGCTTTTGAATTGTTGGGGGAGTTTTTCAAAACCGACGAGAGCCCATTATCTGGTTTTCATCTACTTCTCAACCTTTTTATCTCAATAACGCTTCGGAATCCTGTCGATTAACCCCCATATTATTTTAAAAACCTTATACTGGCTGAAACTCAGTTAATTTTCGAAAATGGCTGACTTGCAGGAGGATCCAATATTGGCCTCTGAAGATGTAATAAAAGTATGACAGTCCGGCTTGTACTCGGCACCTGGAGGCTTCTCCAGTTTTCACTCGCGGGCCCGGAGTTTCGGACGGTTTAAGCAGAAGCTAGTCTTCTAATAGCCCGCATTAGCAATCAATCTACCAGACCCGCATATCTCGTGGGACATTAGCCACCGGCCTTGCCTCCAGCATTCAGGGATATCGTACGCAATCCACCCGAGGAGAGCCGGTGGTGTAGGCGGCGGGATGCCAAACTCGGAGACGTTTTGTGTCAGCAGAACATCCTCTTAAGTATCTGGGGACCTGTCTTAAGCTAAATGATTCTGGCACCCAAACACCGGGGCAACTTCTACAGTTTATAGAGAGACAGGTCTCTAGCTTCCAAACGGATGATCCACTGTTACGCGTGCTTCGAGTGGAGGCAAATACAAATGACATTCAAAATACCCAGCCTTTTTGAGAATGAATGAACGTTAGATGAAATAAGGGCAGCGGCTTATTAGGCATAAGCACATGGCTAGCCCGTTTCCAGCATATATTTAGGGACCCCGGCTTAAACCATGTTAACAGCAAGAAGCGTTCAGCCGAGCAGGCGGAGTAGCTATCTTCTCAGGATACCAAGCTACATCCATCGCGATCAAATTCCGCACCCAGCAGAGTAAGCAGCCCAAATTGTTCACCGCAGCTTGGTCCTACAAACCCCGGCCTACGTCGGCATCACCAAAACCATTGTGATAAAGCAAAACAGTGCTTCAAGATCTGCAGTTACCTGTGTGAGTGTCGAGGAAGTGGGCAAGCCGACTAGTTCGGGCAACAACCGTGAAAGGCCGCCCGGCTAGAATTAGCCCACATTTTGTAACTGATAGAATAAACGGAAAGTCGTCCTTGGTATACCTCAGCCCTCAGGAAAGCTTTGTCCGACCTTACTCCACAAGTCACTTCCGTCAGTTGAACGCCGAGTTGGTCGCATCAATTGAGATACTCGGCAAGACTGACGGTAGGCTTTCAGTCAAGCTGAACCTCAGCTCAAGCCGTAATCTTCAGTGGGTACTTGTCATTGCTGACCTTTCTCCCTCGATCATCGGCATCGAATTTCCTTGACATCTTTATTTCATGATTGGTCCGTTCGGTTTTCACATCGTTTATAGGACCACCGGCTTCTTAACTAGTGACACGCCGTTAAAGTATTAATCGCTCTCCCTGATTTTCGTCCTTTTCTTTGCTACAGAAGGCCACCAGAAAGTCCTCCTCGAGGTTCCTGGACTGCTTGAACCTACTAAAATGTTTTCGCAGGTGTCATTTGAGGTACCACATCACAAAGTAACTGTTTATTCATCGGTTCACTTCCCCGCCAGGCTTTCAGCGCCCGAAAACCCAAAAATAGCCCAGGCTGAGTTTCAGCACATGATGGATCTTGGTATTACCAAGCCGACTTCAAGCCCGTGGGCTACTCCACTGCATGTGGCATCAAAATGGTCTGTTGAGAGTTGGCGGCTTTGTATTGGATATCGGGTGTTAAGCCATAGCATTACACCCAATCGCTACTCAGTTCCACTTATCCAAGGCCTTATGACAAGTCTAATCGGCTCCAAGATTCTTGACCGCACGGATTTGGTTCGCGCGTGCAATCAGGTTCGCATCACTTCTACTGACAACTGGAAGTCAGCTGTAATCACTCCGTCTGGCCCATTGGAGTTGCTCTGTAAGCTATTCGGCCTTCGAAATCAGGCACGGATATTCCAGCGACTTATGGATTGGGCGAGCCAATGTCGCATGGCTCGCGCGTATTCTATCCATAATCGCGGTTCTCGGATTAGCTTGGTTTTGAGGAAGCATAATCTCTTCTGAGCCATTTCTCGGCTGTTTGGCATAGGTTTCATGTTGAGTCCCCACGGGACAGGAATCTAGAAACGGTCTACTACGTACTTGGCCTTTTTGGCTACTATTTTCAAAGCCGATCTATCTTCTCGTGATGGGGCATCTCTATCAATGGCCGGGTCGGCAAATTTGGCGTTATACAACTGTTGGAATGCTTGCTCAATGTTCACCGTTTCCACCGAAGTGCAGGTGATTTGGATTTGTTTGACGCGTCCTCCATCTCTACTACCATGTAAAGTCCAGCCGAATATAGTGCGTACTGCATAGAGTGCTTTGCGGCTTCCTATTCTTTGATTTAGGACCCAATGAGCTTCCGGTACATCACAACCGATCAGCAAGTCAATTTCGTTATTCAGCCACTCCTCTATCGTAACCCCGTCGAGATGCGGCCAATGAGTCAGAATGGAAGGCACTGACTGAGGTGCTCTCATCGGCAGATCCTTCATGGTGCATGCTTTTAGAGTTTCTGCTCTATCGTTGGTGACCAAGGAAAGGAGTTGTGGGTGCAGTTTAGTCTACTTGGTGACCTGGGTGCCCCTCACTGTGCTCACCGCTAATGAAGATTGATTCCCTCTGATCCCATATCTCTCTGCGAACTCCTCCCTTACGAGAGTGGTATCCGAGCCATTATATACGAGGGCCTACGCTCTTATAACCCCAACTGGGGTTTCCACGCCAACTGCTATTACTCCCAGGCGAGTGGGCTTGTCAGTGGAGCGAGACACCGAGAAGCCACTCTAGGCTTTGAGGTTTCTTTGGCATTTGATTTCTTGGGTTTGCGCAGCAGGTAATGGTGTTTCCCATGGCATCCGTCCTGACTACAATTGGGTTTATTTCGGCACACTGCTGCTCGATGTGAATCGTTGGGACAGACAAAGCAGGCACCCAGTCTCTTAGCCATTTCCCATCGTTCGTCGACGTCCACAATGCGGAACCGGGGGCATTTCGCTAGGCGATAAGGCGCCCCACAAACCTTACACACCGGCAAGCTTTCACCTTCGCGGGATAGTGCGTATGTGTTTGCCCATGGTTGGCCTCTACTTGGTTCCCTGGTCCAGCCTTGCGTCGTAATCCTAGGTAACTAGCTCGTCTCGCGCACAAGTTGACCCAAACGACTGTTTGCTATTCGGGCATTAAGGTCTATAAACTGCGTCAGGTCTTCAATCGTAGTTTCCCGCCCAGATCTACTGATCCCCTCGGCTTCCTCGGCCCATATTCTCTGTAGTTCCGTGGGTAAACTGAGTACTATGGTCTCCAACATGTGCAGTGCGTTCAGGCCGATCGGTAATATAGGTGATTCAGTGCGATGCTGCAGTTCTGCATTTTTATCACCACATTAACAGGAGAGCTCGACTCGCTTTTGGAACGTTCTGCCTCTGATAGTACACCATCGATCAAAGTCCGGGGGACTTTAAATGGTTGCCCAAACAGGTCTTTCAGGATTTCACGTGCCAGAGTTTAACTCTTTTCAGGATCCAGCATCAAGCCCCCGTCGATGGCTGCCCTAGCTTTTCCATGACAGTAATGTGGCAGATGCAGGAATCTCTGCCCTGGATCGGATACTCTCCCTTCCACGAAGTTCTCGTCTTGTTTATTGAACCTGCAGTACTGTTCTGCTCTCCCCGGTCGAAGGGGGACAGTTCCACATTTGGCAAGTCAATAGCGTGTGCTACGCTGGTACAAGTCTGCCTCATTCGTTCCACAGAATCGCTAGGTCGAATGGCTGCATGCTCGGTGGTCCTCATGATCACTTCTCGCTCCCGCCTTCGAAGTTGTTCTTTCTTGGCTGAATCGGCTTCTTCCCTAGCCTGCCTAAGCTGGATTTCTAATTCTGCTATTCTCAGTCTGTAGATATCATCAATATTGAATTCTATACCAATGGCTGAAGTACATGAAATTGCACCGACTGGACTAGCAGACCTAGCAATATCTAAGGAATCAGTATCATCCAACAATACCCCAGGGACATGCCGGGTTACTTGTTGTCCAGCTTCGGTTTTCCTTGGTCCTCTTCTTGGCATTTCTCATTGATTTCCTCGTAGAGATTCCAAGTTGAGTACTGCACGGTTTTTCCGACTGCGAGTAACGCGTAGCCAAGTCAAAACGAATCCCAAAACCAGAGCAAGATTGATTCGTAATTTCTACGGTACTGGATTAGCAAGTCATACGCATATAAATATGCACAAACCTCAACTGTACGGCCCCAATGTCTAGAAACGAGGACCAGAGTTCAACAAAGGTCAATGTCAGGTACCACCGTCAAGGCAGTCCAAGTTCGAATCGAAATTATGCCACTTAACGTGAGCGAAATATAGACAAATGTTGAAGTGTAGTGACTGATGCATGTCGTACATGTTCGAGGGTCAATAAAATAAAGAGCAGAGTCTCAACAATACAAGTGTATGACAAAGGCTAAGGAGGATTTCCACGCGTGTATGTCACGGGGACCAATCTTATTCCATGGTCAACATAATTTAGGAGGTCTCGGCAAGCCTAGCTTTTTTTGTTGCGACTCCGAGTAACTTTTACAAACAGAGAACTTTCTGCAGCGGCTGTGCGCACCCGACTCGAGTAAAAGCATAACTACCTACCACACATCGCGGATATTTTCGAGCCAATAAGCCATCCTGCAGACAAGCAAGTGTACCATTCTGAATCTTTTTCCTCTGTCTCCAGCATACGGTAAATTGGTGACCGTCCAGTCCTTATTCCTAATTCACATCTTTTTCGTTGTCTTCTTCGACAGTGAGACTTCCTTCAGGAGAAAGAACATCGTCTCTAGGTGGCACTTTCATGACATCTCTCCCAGTTTTTCTGGGAAGGAGGTTGTGTAGTGACACCGAATTAATTCCCGGCAATCTAGGCTTCACTGCCGCACCTTGTTTAGACCCCGTTTTGTTACAGCGAACTAAGCTTTTCCTGGTTCAACTTTCAGTATGACACGCAACTGTAAATCCTATCTGATCGCTTCTCGCTCCACACTTCTTGCTCTGAGGGCTCCTATAAGCATATCTTTGGCTCGGCTCTAATTTTTTGCCTACTAGCGAGCATCATTTGATTCGCTATTGTAGTTGTCAACCGCGTCCGTACTCCATTCATCTCGTTGGCCCCGAGCGCTAAATAAGCGTCGTTCACACGAACTTCATAACAACAGCATCGGAGAGTGAATGATTGGAGACAGCATTGAAATAGGCGTCCAATAAAGTGTAACTACTTCTCGGTGTCTGACATCACACTGTGCTGAAGAAACAACCGTATTGAACCATATATCATACGTACATGCATACGGCCAAATGTCTATTTATTCCTGTTTTCCAGCTGTGAGAGCCGAAACCGAACAAAACCAGACCGGAAGTCTCAGCTTGTCAGGGCGGTTCCAGAGACCCTACTGGTTCAAGCACCCGGCTCGAGTCTGTATTTGTCGTTGCATCCTGGCATGACAACCTAACTACAGTTCAGTTCAGTTCAGTTCAGTCTGCACAGGACAGGTAATGGCCACGGCCAATCAAGCGTCCAGAATTCCTTCGATGGTATGCACACCAGTTATGCACCCACCACTGCCGAGTGTATTTCGTCGAATCCCCGCTAAAAATGAGGGGGAAACGAAAAACCTCATCGCACAACAACTGCGTGAGACATTATGCATCGTGAGCGTTCACTGAGACAGTATGCAATGAGGGAAAAAGTCTGCTAAAACATACTCCAGAAGGACCACAGTGCTACCCGTCATCCATCTAGTTGATATACTCAAGGCTCACTACAAGGAAAGATCTCGTACCACTTGCGATCTAGGGCACCTTTGAATCATTGGACTGTCTGCAGATCTACCATTTCACCAGGCAGACCGTTCCAACTGATCACAACCCTATTGCTGAAGAAGTGCGATCTAGCCATCAACCTAGATCGGGCTTTTATCAACTTCTTTTCATGTCCCCTTGTTCTGGAGTCTACGGCGACTTGGAATAGACTATCTGGTCTAAGGCCAGAAAAGCCCTTCATTACCTTGAACGTTTCTATGAGATCCCCTCGACGTCTCCTCCCTTCCAACGAGAAAAGATTCAGGTCACAGAGTCTCTGCTCGTAAGTCTTACCCCTCAGCTCTTCAACCATTCGCGTGGCGAGACGTTGGAATTTCTCGAGGCAGGCGGCGTCCTTTTTGTAGAAGGGTGAACAAGCCTGCACGCTAACTTCTAAGTGAGGTCGTACTATAGCCATGTAAATAGGTACGAATACCTCCGGCTTCCGGCAAGACAAAGCTGATCGCAGTCTAAAGAGCTCCCCACGAGCCTTATGCGCAGCAGCATTGCATTGCTCCGACCATTTGAAGTCACTGTTCATGATGACCCCCAGGTCTTTAACCCTACTGGCTGCCTCTACGGTGAACAGCCCTTGATCATGAGCGACAGTTAGGCTCTCTGTTGCCCTTGATAACAAATGGCTTTTTTGAGCGTTCAGAGGTAAGTCCCATTTGTATGCCCAGTTCAGGACGGTACCTATTTCCCTGCCCAAGTTCGCCCTACCCTTAGATCCAACAATCTTCACATCATCCGCAAAAATAAAGCTGGGCGATTGTATAGTGGATGCTAGGTCATCGATAAATAACAAGAACAGGACCGGGCCTAGGACGGATCCCTGAGGTACACCACTGGTGACGTTCACCAAACTGGAGCACCTGTCCCCCACTTTGACGTAAAGCGTCCTGTGGGAGAGGAAGTCCTCCAGCCACCTATATACTGGCCCATCTATACCGAAAGTCTCCATCTTGTGTAGAAAAAGACGATGATTAACGGAGTCGAACGCCTTGCTAAAGTCGAGGTAGCATACCTCAACTTGCTTACCTTCGTCCAGTCGTCGAGTTACTTCATCTAAGAAGCACAGGAGATTGGTGAGGCAAGATCTATTTTTCAGGAATCCATGCTGCGCCGGGCTTAGCATGGAGTGCTGCAGTAAGTGCTGGCAGATATGGGCACGGATGATCTTCTCGAGGACTTTACAGAGAATGCTAGTTAGGCTTACCGGCCCGTAGTTCTGCACATCCGACTTGGGCCCACTCTTATGTATTGTCCCGACTGCCGCGACTTTCCAGTCCTGAGGCAGCTTACCCTGGTCCAACGTGGATCTGTACAGTCTGCATACCGATGGAGCTATGATATCCGCCAACGGCTTGATGATAGCTGGATGAATGCCATCTGGGCCCGCTGACTTGTGGCTGTTTAACTCCTGTAGGTACTTACGCACGCATTCCCCCGAGAGATCTAGCTCGTTTAGCTGAGGAGGATGCACCAGGGCCAGATCTACTCGTATCCCACTATCTATCCTATGTACACTACCAAAGTATTCCCCAGGGCGTCTGCTTTGCCCTGGTCATCAGTGACAATAACATAGTCTCTAGTGGATAGTGGACCTACGGCATTTCTTGTTGAGCCTTTAGATTGTACATAGCTGTAGAACTTCTTCGGCTGTTGTCTTACAGACTGGGCCAATTTGAGCTCAAATACCCTCTTAGAAGTTCTCAAAAGACTTACAGTCTCGTTTCTCAGCTTCGTATAGCGGTTCCAGGCTAGCTGACTGCCGGAAGCTTTGTACTGGTTCCAAGAGCGGTTTCTACGTCTGATGGCCTTGGCTATTGCAGCCTTCCACCACATGGTTTTGCCCTCCCCACTCCTTCGTTTGAAGGGTGCGAACTCTTCCCGTAGGGCAGTCAGGGATCCCTTTATGGCCTGCCAGCGCTCCTCCACAGTAGCCTCCTCTGGCGCGTCGCGGGTCAAGACTATCGCCCTATTACGAAGCCTATCTATATCCATACTACCGAAATTCCTAATCAGCCTTGAGGGTTCCTTCGGTTGCCGCAGGCGTAGGACTATTTTGACACACACTTGGTCATTCTTTCCCAGCGGTGCACAATAATGCAGTCCAGCCACATCGTTGGGGAAGTTCGTTATAGCTAGATCCAGCAAGGATGGAACGCATCCAGTCCTAAATCTGGTATTCTCCCTAATATGCTGATGCAACGCATTATCATGCAGCCATTCTAAGTAGGTTTGCTCCTCCGATCCCGGCACGCACACCTCAGCCACCCAGTCGATGTGCGGAAGATTGAAGTCACCCACTATGAGGGTCTTTTGTGCGTCCTTAACTAGTTCAGTCAAAGTCCGCAGCAAACAAACGTCCTCTTCGTGGTTTGTGCTTGGTGCCCTGTAGACACAGACGACGTTAACCCTTCTGCCTGGAAGGATGATCGTAACGGCGCATAGCTGGATATTGCGAGTGCACATCTTGGTCTGGGACTCAAGGTGGTTTGCACCTGACCTAACGAGGATGGCTACTCCACCACCAAGGCGATCCTGTTCCCGATCCTGCCTGTAGACTGCAAAACTGTTACTTATTAGGCCTGGCACATGGTCTTCTTCAGAAAGCCACGTTTCCGTGACGGCAACTATTGACGCTTTCTGTTCGTCAGCGGTTTTGGCCAGTTCCGCCCATTTGTTTCTAATACTACACGCGTTAGTATATAACACCACCGCGTTTGCTCCGTCGCCTAGGTGTCTTTTGTTATTCATTCCTGACTGTTTCTCAGGCGCAACGCCTGAGATGATGACCCGTTTTTTGCTTCGGATGACCCCACTGGGGTGCATGAAGCCGGCTGATGGTCCAGAATTTCCGACGACTCCCAATCCATCTCTATAGGAGTGGCCACAACATCCAGACTGGCAGGGGTCGCGCTGTCATCTATCTTCAGACAGTACTGCCAATTCTCGTCTCCTGTCAATGTCTCTCCTGGCCTTCGATTCCCTTATAAAGGGTTCTTCCTGGTTTAGGACCAGAAGCCTGTGGCTTGAGACCCTGCCCATCGACAAGATCTGCCTCTGCAGGTCCTTCACCTTGTTTTCTAGTACCAGAAGAGCAGGGTCACCCACCCTAGCCAACCCATCTTTCGCTCTATGACGGTCGCCCTTCTTGTTGACCTGCCTCGCCCTTCTCGGATCTGCTCCGTCCATTGGCCCTCGTCGGTCTGCTTCAAAGGAGTTGAGGCAACGACCGCCTGGCAAGCTCTCGGAGCTGGTCCATTCGCTCGGATGATTGTCCTCTCGGGTGTTGATACTACTTCCGCAAACGACTTACTACAACCTTCTTGCGGTGGTTTAGGGCTTATAACCGAGGTACTACTTGGTGGACGTTGATCCTGCCCTTGGGCCTGCAGTTTAAAGGCCAGACTGGCCGCCTCCTTGCAGGGGGCACAGACCCATTCAGCCCATGAGTTCTGTTTATAAAGGACATAGATGTCCTTTGCTATCCCTGAACACCTTGGGTGAGCCCACCTCTTGCATATCTCGCACTCTATACCATTTATCACACGCTTTCCGCACTTGGGTGCTAGACACGGGTCGGAAACGTGTGTCATACCGAAAAACCCAAAAAACGAGGGCGAAAACAACTCCAGTGCTCTTTACCCAAACACAAAATACGCACTCTGACAATAGCAGGTAACTCCCGCTAACACAAAAAACAAAAACAAAAAGCAAGATTAGAAGCGAGGAAAGATCGCCTCAAAAAAACACCGAACACTACTCGGCAATACTACAAGAAGAATAAAAATATTCACCGGATAAAGCGCACCTTAAATGCAATTATGATACGCTCAGTATTGTGAACTAAACTGGGTTAATTCACAAAACTATTCAAAAACTCAATTCAAAGACGAGAGCACTATGAATTCAAACCACGCGGCACTTACACCAGTGTAGAGGATCGAGAATCTATCACGAAGATTGGCTTGCTTAAAAGAGGCAAAGAAGGTGCTCGCTTATTTGGTGTGACTACCACATCCATAGCTTACCTCAGTCAATGAAAATACATATGTATTATGTTTGGCCGTTGTTTTACTGAACCATATCAATAACCTATGTTGCTACTCTAATACAGAAGTAGCCCAGTGTGTGAGTTTTCGGTTTTGAAGGCCGGCTGGGGGCATTTGTGGTGACTAAGTTCGTGAATTTGGATTTCACTTTTGCTCCCGTCAAAGTACAGTTGGGACTTGCTCCTGTCTTGTATTTTCGGTGCACCATTCTTTGTATAATCATGGGAGTTCGATGAGTTCATATTTCGCGTTTCACGCGTCTGTTTCCCTTCATACTGATTAATTGAGAGTGGTACGGGGATGTTTGGTCCTGTATTGGCCTCGAAAGAATTGACTTTTACTTGGTGTGTCATAATTCTTATAGTTTTGGCAATGCAGGGACAACATCTTCACCAATCTTTTGACCCAATTAGCACATTGCTCAGCGCTACCCTGGGCTAACGCTAGCCAAAATGGGCAAACGCTGGGCTGTGATGGGTTAATGCTGGCCAAAATGGGCTAGTGATGGGCCAGAACTACGCGCAGAACTCCCTCTTCACGAGGGGACACCCGTGCACTCTAAAGAAGCGTCAGTCGGTGGGCCAACTACTGGTGTACCATCTATCTCGGAGAGTGACCAACCTATGAAACATGCTGCCAGCCGTAGTGGTGGAGGAGCTTAATGATATTGTTTAGGTGACTACTGGACGTATTTCTGAAGAGGTAGTGGCTTGTGACTCACGCCTGAGTCTACGTCCCTGAGCCGTGGTGAAGAGACTTACGCAGGAGAAACCCTCTGCGTCTGTTATAGAAAAGAATAAATGAATGAGACGCTGGAATGTAATGGGCTATCGCTAGTAAGATTTTGTTGTATTTATCCGACTTCATGAAATTTCCACCGTATTACAGATATACTTCTAGCAATCCAGAATGAAGAAAAATTATAAAACGGAAATCGGGGAAGTGAAAAGTAGATAAAGGGCACTCATTTGTAGAAAAACTGGACGATAGGCTGGGCCTATCTTTTGCCCCGTTAGCAGTGCCCATTTTTTCAATGTAACTGCACAGCGTTTGCCCATCCGGGGCCCAGATGGGCCCCATCTGTGCGTGCCGCTTGGAGATGACCCGTCCACAGTGGTTAGGCTCAGGAACAAAACAGTTGCCTAGATGTCGACGTATGTGTACTTTATTGGATGGAACTGTAGTTTAAAAAAAACGTGAATTTTGAAGGCAGCCCAAGCCTGCACCCTTCCGTAATCCGATCGAATGAACAGCAAGACCTAAGTAGGCTCTGGCTTGCTTCAAGTCCAATTTTTCGGTATCGGAGGCAATGGGAAACCTACCGTCCGCTCTTGGCTATGGTCTCACGGTAAAGATTCACGCCAACGCACCGTCATGTAGGCGTCTTGATTCCTTTTGAATAGTCCAATTTACCTCCTTCACCACGTCAGCTGGCAGCGGGTTTCACATTTTGGTTGCCCTCCTGGAAGGACGGTAGACCAGTCAACTGCAGCTTCATGAGCGTCATCGACTGCCCGCTTTTGCGCGAGTAGCCACGAAGGGAAAATTCCGCCGGCAACTCGGTGTCTATTTTGCCTCGAAGTAAACGTTGGATACATGTCAGGTCAGTTCCCCGTCTTCGATACGCTTCCGGAAACGGACCTGTTAACTCCAACTGTTTGTTGTAACTGATCCCCCGTAGTGCAACGACGAGACGAGTGGCGGCTCGCTGCACCCTTTCCAGCTTCGAGAATTCAGCAGCCTTGCAGAACAATATACCGGCTCCGCCGTACTCCAGTCGAGGACGTACGTAAGGTATACAGGCGTCTGAAAAATACCGTAAAGTAGTTTCCAAACGTCCGACGGATGGCATAATAGATGCTCCAGGCCGAGGAACACGTTGTCAGTGTGGTCGTGGGTTTTGACCGTAGAGGACACTATTACCCCCAAATCTCTTTCACCAATGAACACTCGAAGAGTTAATCCTTGGAAGGAATAGATGTCGTCAGGCTGCAGCTGTGTGCACTTTTGGACACTGACTGGGGGAGCCCACATGTTGGACGACCGCGTTGGAGTATCCAGATCCGCTTGTGGTGCCTCGTGATCCGCTGTAGTTTTGATCACCCGCCACATTTTGAGATCATCGGCATAGATCAGACAAAGGGAGATCAGTTCTTGTGGCAAGTCGTTGATGAACGCCGAGAATAGCAATGGGCCTAAGACAGCCTCGTGGCATTCCGCCGAAGGCCTCATGTCACTCGGAGTATGATGGAGCAACCTTCACTAAGAAAGACCTCCCTTTCAGAAAGTCTTCGATCCACTTGAGTAACTGTCCTGTCACTCCTAACGATCTCAACCTAGTGAGCGAACGATTGTTTGGCACTTTGTCGAACGCTTTACCGAATTCAACATAGATAACGTCTGTAGAGTGGGCCCGTGCGCAATTTTCACGCGCCAGTAGGTTGGACAGACAAGATCGGCCCTTTCGAAAACCATGCTGGTGGTGGCAGAGAAGCTCGTGGCCATCTAGTTACTCATGCAGTTGTATCGAGACTAATCGTTCGATAATCTTTCCGACCACACACGCAAGGCTGACTGGACAGTGATTCACAGCTGCCACCCTTGAACATCGGGGTGACAACGGCTTTTTTCCATTCGAATGGTAGTTTGCCCTCTTCTATCGGGTTTCCAAACAGTCTCGTGACTGGGGGCGCAACGACGTCAGCTAGTCCCGAAGGACTAATGGATGGATCCCATCCGGATCAAGCGTTGTATGTGGCCGAAGCCCTCGCAGAGCATCGACAACATCTTCCACCACGAACGACCGAAGTGTTATGGTGGTTGAGGTGAAGGTGACCTCATAAGCTAGAATAAGGATGGGATATGTGCTACAACAGTTGCGAATCCTAAAGTCTTCTAATGTTCGAGGTTATTCGGTGTGTTTACTGATCTCGATCATGCTTAATCACGGAGTAGGGCGTCTGCTCACTGCGAGATAGAAACTAAGGCCATTTCACCCAGTGCTTGGTTGGTATTTGTTTGAACAGAGCAGAACGTCTGGACGTTTGTAATCGGGTGGAGTGATGCAGCAGGCATTAGAGTCATTTTCATCGCGACTTAGCGTGGCGTGACGGTTTGCTTGCCTCCATGATCAAAAGGACTACGCTGGGTGGGTCCCTTGAGTCAAAGAAGTAATCATACATGGCAGGCCGCCAGGTAATGGCCAGGCAAAGTCCAGGCTCTGAACCAGTTTTTGAGCTATATCTGATTCTCGCCAATATGCTTCAGAAGAGGAAACTCCAGCGAATAAAAACGGTGAGACAGTTTGCCGGCCAGGATATATCCGATAGACGGATGTAAAAGTGGGGCATCTGCGGTTTCTCTCGACAGTGGGAGAAGTCATCACGCTGTCACCGACACTAATTGTCTTCCTAGATCTGAAAGATGCCTTCGATCCAGTTGATCGAACAGCGCTATTCAATGCTCTTCGCCGAAAGGGTCTGCCTCAGAAGTTCGTGAATCCACTGAGGTCGTTCTATTCTCATACTTCTGGCCGCGTAAGGATTTACGGTAAACTACCCAGCTCATTCGAAACGACCGGCGGTGTTCGGCAGGGATGTCCCATTCCTCCATCCTTGTTTAACTTCGTCATGGACGAGATAATGATGAATGCCTTGCGAAACCTTCAGGATGTGGGCGTCGAACTATGGAATAATAAGAAGCTGTGACCTGGATAACGCGCACGACTTTGTTTGCTTGTGCAAGTGTACGGAACATGCGCAACGTGCACTAACTGGACTCACAGGAGCTGTAGCTCCATTCGGCACGCGCTTTGCACCTTCAAAGTGTAAAGTGATGCTGCAAGACTGAACGTCAACTGTTCTGAGCTTGGTGCTCGATGGGGAGGTGCTGGCAATTGTCGACCGCTTCACTTACCTCGGCAGCAGCGTGACGACCAATGGGAGCATAGCAGTAGAGGTGAGAACGCGTATATCCAAGGCTCGAGCGGCGTACGATGGACTAAGACACTTGTGGCGTCGACATGATATTTCGTTGAAGTTGAAAAGCCGTGTGTACTGTGCTCCGGTGCGCCCAGTTCTGTTGTGATGTTGCGAGACTTGGAGTCTGCATGCGGAAGATGTTTGTCGCTTTTAGGTTTCTGACCATGGATGTTTTCGTAGTGTCAATAAGATTGGATGGACGATTAAACGACGAGACTGCACCTTGGCGTGATGTGATGGCTTGCGTGCCTCCATAACTCATAGACTAATAGCGTCATACGCCTTCACAGCGTTGGACTAAGATCGACCATATTGTCATTGGTCATCAATGGCGTGGATCATTTGAAGATTGTCGTTCATTTTGGTCTACGTCCGTCGACCCAGATCACACCTTGATACGTGCTCGTTTCTGCTTACTTCTCGTCTGTGGTCGCACTAATATAAAGGCCACCTGTCCCGCGCAGTTGCTTCTAGATGATAATCGACGATCTACTCTTCACACAAAGCTGTGCACATGGTTATCGATGCAGCCGAATGTGCACGACCCAGATGAACGCTGGCAACAGACCAAACCTTGTATTCCGCTTCAAATGCCACCAAGGACTTTGGTTCAAGTCAGCCTGCCAAACGATGGATATCGTCGACATCAGTTTCTCTGTTAGATGCTCGCAGATCCGTCCCTCCGGATGCCACATTCAATGAAGTGCGTAAATCCCTGAATCCCCGCCATCACCCGTTACTTTGGTGGTCGACAGTAACCCACTCATCTGGATCGTTACCACACCTGACCTCTTGGGACCTAATGTGGTTCTTCGCCACTCCAAGTTTCAGGGTCTGGCTGCCGGTTATCCCCAGTAGTGCAGTAGGCCTTCGTGGCTATGGGGTAAATGCCCCTTCTACTGCACTCATGCATAAGCATGTAATAAAAAATAACTAGGAGCCTGAGAAATAACCATGAACAGTCGTGGATTGCGAAACGTAGAGAAATGGAAAAGGCTGCGTCCATTAACAATACTCGCAACGTTTACCGTCTGATTAAAGGTACTGGTCCACTGAAGCCCGGTCTGAGTTAGCCAAGGAATCCGATGGCTCGCTGGTTCACTCAGGGACGTCGTCTGGATCGTTGGGCGTAACACTTTAGGGAACAATTCAGTTGGCCCACTTCAACAGTGGGTCTTCCGAATATACCTGTCAGAGAAGCGATACAGGTGGAAATCATTGTTCTGTCTTAGATGGATAATATGCAGGAGATAGATTATTTGAAAAGATTCAAAACCGCTGGACTGGATGGGTTGTCTCCATCTTTTTCAAGGATGGAGGTAAAGCTTTGGTTTCGGAGTTAACGAAGCTCCTCCCGATAATCTTGGACAGCGAGCAGATTCCCAGGGAATAATGTGAATTGGTGATTATGCCGATTTGCAAGAAAAGTGATGGATTTTTTTGTGTAAACCACGGAAGAATTCGCTTGCTAAGTACCACGTCTAAACTGCTCACCGGGCTTTTTCTTCACCGATTATCTAGGATGCGCAAATGTGTGCGCATAAGAATCAAGCCGGTTTCAGACCCGGTCGTCGTGGTTGTATCGACCACATCTTCACGCCTCAACAAACCTTAGAGCACAAAAATCTTTCCTAAGCGTACAATCTCTCTTTCTTGATCTGAAAGCGGTGTTCGATTCAGTCGACCACACAGTTCTCTGGCGCTGCCTTTCATTGAAGGGTGTACCGGAGGAATTTATTTCTCCTGCAGGTGCCTCATTATGGCCAGGGTGTGTGGGTCACAGGCTCCGAAATGGCCACTCTCCCTGAACGCCTTTCGAAATGCTGCCAAATACTCGTGCGTCCGCCGTAGCCCCTGCTAAGGAAGTCGTACTTACTGCCTTCTCGCGGCGGAGATGTCCCGGCGCTCTCCACCGAGTTGACTGACTGACAGTCAATCTAGGGGAGATGACTAAACCCTAATCGCAAACCAGCCATGGATAGCGTATGAGGCGTACAACAGTATGTTCACCGGCATCCGTGGCGAAAAGGTGTACTGGACACCCAGGATGTCTAGTCCCATTCGAAGGGCGTACGAACTGAATAATCAGGCACCGGTCCTCAGTGGGCTACGACCCCACGCTTTGTCCTATTACCTTGCGGGTTAAGCTTCGGCAAGCTAAAGGCTCCCGTTGTGGACGCTTAAAACCACCTGTTTGGGCCCTGGCAGCCTGGCAGTATTGCGTTCGTCAAGGTTTCCCTCTATTATCCTTCCTCTTCAATTTTGTAATTGAATTGATTTTTGAAATATCGCTATCTTCGTGTGAGAATAGTTGAATCGATCGTTGCTCAGACAATGAACTGTCTGAATTGGGATACACGGACGATATTGTTCTTCTGAGTGAAGATCTAGTTAAATTGCAAACTTTCCTACATAGCCTAAGCAACAGCGTAGGAATGTATGGGATGCGTTTTGCACCTTGAGAGTGTAAAGTGCTGCTGCAGGACTGGGTTGGCTCAACACCAAACCTTGTGTCAGCAGGGGAAGTTCTAGATGAAGTAGATAAGTTTTGTTACTTGGACAGTTACTTTTCATAAGATGAACAGATATCGGATGAAGTGTCATCGCGTATACAGAAAGCGCGTTTGGCTTCTGCCAACCTCAATCACCCGTGGCTCCGGCGTGACATCTGATTGTCTGTTAAGGCTCGAGTGTGCAATGCAGCGGTTAAGTCCATTCTTTTGTACGTCGCAGAAACATGACCGTTAATTGTAGAAGATAGACGAAGATTGTCGGTGTTTGAGCATCGATATCTCCGTAACTCTGCCGAAATATGATGGGAACACTGTATCAGCAGTGCTGACGTTAGAGGTCAGTCGCTGTATCAAGTACTGAATCTGAGCAGATTTAGGTTGTTAGGACATGAATTACGCATGTCCACCGATAGACTTCCTCGGCGTACGCTGTTCTTTGAGCCAGATAATGGTTGAAAGTTAGATCGATGTGGTCAGTCCATGACCTCTCTTTTATTCAACCTTTGTCTTCTGTCCCTAACCACCCCTCTTTGCCCCATCTATCCACCCATAATGCTCCCATTGATAACAAGGTCGATACTCGCAACGATTCACTGTCAAATGGTGTCGGGAATACTCCTCTGTCCGGTAACTCACATTTTCTCAAGCCTCGTCAGCCTCTGAATCTCGGCTCCTTCAACGTGCGTACACTCATGCAGGCCGGTCAGCAGGCGTGCCTAGCCCTCACATTAGATTCTCTGAAGATTGATGTCTGCTGCTTAAGTGAAACACGTATCCAGGATTCGAGCAGTGTAATTCAACTAACTGCACCTGGTATCTCATCGAGGTATTTTTTGCGCACCTCAGGAGACGAAGCAGCTAGAGCTGTGGGTCAACGTGGTGTGGGAATAGTCTTGACTGACAAGGCTGAGGCTGCCCTTTTGGATTGGACCCCTGTTAACAGTCGTTTATGTGCTGCGAGACTCCAAGGGTCAGTCGGCGTTCGAAAGGATAGTTGTGTTAAGCGCAATTTGTTTGTGATCTCGGCGTACGCCCCAACGGACTGCAGCTCAGACTTGCAGAAAGATGGGTTCTATGATGCCCTCGCTACTCTCGTTCGCAGCAGTAAAGGTTCTGACATTGTAGTGCTAGCTGGTGACTTCAATGCACAAGTTGGCAAACTTAGTGTGTAAGAAGCCTGTTTAGGTGGGCGTTGTGCTTTACCTGCTGAGCGTACAGATAACGGGTATAGGCTTCTCCAATTTTGTGCAGACAATCGATTGTTCTTGTCTAGCACTAATTTCCGACACAGCTCGCGTCGCACAGCGACATGGCGCTCTAACTCTACAGGTACTTTTAGTCAAATTGATCATATCGCCGTAAGCTACCGGTGACGCAGTTCTGTTTAGAACTGTAGATCCTACTGGTCCATGTACGTAGAGTCGGACCATGCATTAGTTTTAATGCGATTATCTCTCCATCTCCATGGTCATCATCGCAAACCGCAAACCGCAAACCGGATTAGCCGTGCAACGTTTGTGTGATCCAGAAGTACGCACCCGGTATGAGCAGAAGTTAACACATGAGCTAGGATCCACGGAGAACAGTTATGTGGATGAGCATTGGGCTCAAATCAAACAGGCGATGCACGTTGCAGCAGGTTTTGCCTGTGGTCCTAGATCCGTTGTCCATCAAAGACACTGGATCTCGCAAGAGTCGCTGAGTATAATAGAGCAAAAGCCTCAGCTCTCGAACTGTAAGGAGATGAATAAGATGCGGAGAAAGCTGCAAGGGCAAGTTACGAAAAGCCTTAAGAAAGATCGCAAAAATTGGTGGATCAAGGTAGCCGAAGAAATGGAAGTGGCAGCTGCTTCAGGTAACAGTCAAAGACTGTTCAAACTTATTCGTGACACCGGTGGACGGCGCATCCAGGTCAGTGAAACGATTTGCGATAGAAGTGGGGAACCCATCCATAGCAAACAACAAAGGCTTGACCGTTGGGCCGAATACTTCAAGGAACAGTTTAGCTGGCCGCACGCTAGTGTAGTTACTCATGTGCCAACAACTGTGACTCCTTGTGTGGTATCACTTGAACCCCCATCGGAAGTGGAAGTAGAGTCATGTATTCGATTATTAAGGCGGGGAAAAGCGACAGGTCTCGACGAACTTCCTCCAGTTCTTTTCAAACTGGGTGGTGGGACGTTGATGAAATCACTTACCGCCTTGCTCCATGACATTTGGAACTTGGAGCGTATTCCGTTAATATGGAGCGAATCATTGATTGTTCCCCTCCTTCAAGAAGGGAACACGCAATGACTGCAGTAATCATCGTGGGATTAGCTTAATTCCGATAGTCACCAAAGTATTAGCTTCGCATTTGCTGCACCGTCTTACACCCACTCGCGAGAGGAATGCCCGCGAGCAGCAGGCTGGATTTCGCCCAGGTCGAGGATGCATCGACCAGATTTTTACTCTTCGCCGACTACTTGAAACGCGTCACACGCACCGCCGACCAACAACAATGGTTTTCTTAGACCTGAAAGGCGCCTTCGATTCAGTTGATCGAACATCGCTTTTCAGTGTTCTTCATGGAAAAGGTACGCCCCAGAAGTTCGTGAACTTACTGAGATCATTGTATTCTCATACTTCTGGCCGCGTTAGAGTTTACGGTGAACTATCCGGTCTGTTCGAAATGACCAGTGGTGTTCGACAGGGATGTCCTATATCTCCATTCCTATTCAACTTCGTCATGGACGAAATATTGGAGAGTGCGCTGCAAAATCTTCAGGATGTAGGCGTCGAACTAGGAAATAGTGGAAAGCTATGTGACCTAAATTACGCAGACGACCTTGTTTGCTTGTTCGAATCCACGGAACATGCTCAACGTGCAGTAGATAATCTCGCAAGAGCTGTAGCTCCATTTGGCATGCGCTTTGCACCTTCAAATTGTAAACTGATGCTGCAAGACTGGACGTCAACGATTCCGGGCTTGATGCTCGATGGGGAGGTGCTGTCAGTTGTCGACCGCTTCACTTACCTCGGAAGCAGCGTGACGACCAATGGGAGCACAGCAGTAGAGGTGTGAACGCGTATATCCAAGGCTCGAGCGGCGTACGCTGGAATGAAGCACTTATGGCGTCGACCTGACATTTCACTGAAGTTGAAAGGTCGTGTATACTGTGCCATTGAGCGTTCAGTTTTGTTGTATGGTTGCGAAACTTGGAGTCTGCGTGCAGAAGATATTCGTCGTCTTGAGGTTTTCGACCATCGATGTTTACGCAGTATCGCTAAGATCGGGTGCAATAGCCGAGAGAGTAATTATGAGGTTTCTGGCAAGTACGAACTTCTGCCATAAGGAGCGGCATTGACCCACATCGCGTCCTCATACGTCTTCACAACGTCGGACTAAGATCGACCATATTGTCATTAGTCATCGATGGCGTGGATCAATTGAGGATTGTCGTTCATTTTGGTCTACGTCCGTCGACCCAGATCACACCTTGATGCGTGCTCGCTTCTGTTTACGTCTCGTTTTTAGGTAGGTACCTTACGTCTTCGTGGTTGGAGCCCAAAAGGTCCCTCAGCCATTTGGCCGGATACACTGAAGGATATGGCGGGAAACCATGAACAGTGGCGATCGTGTTGTCACTTTCTGTCGAATCAGAATGACTGATCGATGTGCGTTTGTACAGTTAGACTGTATTCTCTGTGTTGGCTACTAGGGCATTATTCCCTTTTCCGATCCCTATAGGTCCACTCCCTGTCCATCTTGTATATTCGCACTTTCTAATTCAACGTGCAACATGGTGAGAAAGGCAGTGGTCAGTCACTGATTTTGCCGATTTAGTTGCCAGCTCAGATCGACCCCCAACCTGGAGGACTAGAAGACTGAACTTTGTCTGACCTCTACCCATTAACCTGTGAGGTATGATTGCATCTCCGGCTTAAAGAAGCCATCCTGTATAGCTCTTTGGTTTATAGAGGCGCGCAAGCCATCACACCACGTCAAGGTGCAGTCTCGTCGTTGTTGGAGCCCAAATCGTCCGTCAGCCAGTTGGCCGGATACACTGAAGGATATGGCAGGAAACCATGAACAGTGGCGACCGTGTTGTCACTTTCTGTTGAATCAGATCATCGTCGTACAGCGTTAAACAGTCGGACGAGCACCACTGACGACTGCCTTTTTCACCATCTTGGACGTTGAATTAGAAAGTGTGATTATACAAGATGGACAGGGAGTGGACCTATAGGGATCGGAAAAGGGAAGAATGCCCTAGTAGCCAACACAGTCTAACTGTACAAATACTTACTGACCAATCAGTCTGATTCGACAGAAAGTGACAACACGATTGCCACTGTTCGCGGTTCGCAGCCATATTCTTCAGTGTCTCCAGCCAACTGGTAGACGGATCTGTAGGACCTCAACCACGAAGACGTGAATCACCCACTTCTCCTAAATCTGCTGTACATTTTCTCATTCCTCGCTGCCACGTCATCTGTTGACCTCCACGTGGTTTTTCCCACTCCTGAGGAGGAACGGAGAATAGGACACGGTATGGTTGATGTGTTTGACATACGTAACACATGCCCCAACCAACGAAGTCTACTAAGTTAGATATGCTGGGGCAGAACGCTCGCTGAATCAATACTCAATACTCGCTTTCTGACTTCATGATTACTCACTCGGCTATTGCACCCGATCTTAGCGATACTGCGTAAACATCGATGGTCGAAAACCTCAAGACGACGAATATCTTCTGCACGCAGACTCCAAGTTTCGCAACCATACAACAAAACTGAACGCTCAATGGCACAGTATACACGACCTTTCAACTTCAGTGAAATGTCAGGTCGACGCCATAAGTGCTTCATTCCAGCGTACGCCGCTCGAGCCTTGGATATACGCGTTCTCACCTCTACTGCTGTGCTCCCATTGGTCGTCACGCTGCTTCCGAGGTAAGTGAAGCGGTCGACAACTGACAGCACCTCCCCATCGAGCATCAAGCCCGGAATCGTTGACGTCCAGTCTTGCAGCATCAGTTTACAATTTGAAGGTGCAAAGCGCATGCCAAATGGAGCTACAGCTCTTGCGAGATTATCTACTGCACGTTGAGCATGTTCCGTGGATTCGAACAAGCAAACAAGGTCGTCTGCGTAATTTAGGTCACATAGCTTTCCACTATTTCCTAGTTCGACGCCTACATCCTGAAGATTTTGTAGCGCACTCTCCATTATTTCGTCCATGACGAAGTTGAATAGGAATGGAGATATAGGACATCCCTGTCGAACACCACTGGTCATTTCGAACAGACCGGATAGTTCACCGTAAACTCTAACGCGGCCAGAAGTATGAGAATACAATGATCTCAGTAAGTTCACGAACCTTTGGGGCATACCTTTTCTCTGAAGAATACTGATAAGCGATGCTCGAACAGCTGATTGGAAGGCGCCTTTCAAGTCTGAGAACATCATTATTGTCGGTCGGCGGTGCGTGTGACGCGTTTCAAGTAGTCGGCGAAGAGTAAAAATCTGGTCGATGCATCCTCGACCTGGTCGGAATCCTGCCTGCTGTTCGCGGACATTCCTCTCGCGAGCCGGTGTAAGACGATGCAGCAAAATCGAAGCTAGTACTTTGGTGACTATCGGAATTAAGCTATACCCACGTTGATTACTGCAGTCATTGCGTGTTCCCTTCTGGAAGATGGGAACAATCAGTGACTCACTCCATATTAACGGAATACGCTCCGAGTTCCAAATGTCACGGAGCAAGGCGGTAAGTGATTCTATCAACGTCCCACCACCCAGTTTGAAAAGAACTGGAGGAAGTTCGTCGAGACCTGTCGCTTTTCCCCGCCTTAATAATCGAATACATGACTCTACTTCTACTTCTGATGGGGTTTCAAGTGATAGCACACAAGGAGTCACAGTTGTTGGCCCATGAGTAACTACTCTAGCGTGCGGCCAGCTAAACTGTTCCTTGAGGTATTCGGCCCATTGGTCAAGCCTTTGCTGTTTCCCATGGATGTGTTCTCCATTTCTATCCCAAATCGTTTCACTGACCTGAGTTCGCCGTCCACCGGTGTCACGAATAAGTTTGAACAGTCTTTGACTGTTACCTGAAGCAGCTGCCACTTCCATTTCTTCGGCTACCTTGATCCACCAATTTTTGCGATCTTTCTTAAGGCTTTTCGTAACTTGCCCTTGCAGCTTTCTCCGCATCTTATTCATCTCCTTACAGTTCGAGAGCTGAGGCTTTTGCTCCATTATACTCAGCGACTCTTGCGAGATCCAGTGTCTTTGATGGACAACGGATCTAGGACCACAGGCAAAACCTGCTGCAACGTGCATCGCCTGTTTGATTTGAGCCCAATGCTCATCCACATAACTGTTCTCCGTGGATCCTAGCTCATGTGTTAACTTCTGCTCATACCGGGTGCGTACTTCTGGATCACACAAACGTTGCACGGCTAATCCGGTTTGCGGTTTGCGGTTTGCGGTTTGCGACGATGACCATGGAGATGGAGAGATAATCGCATTAAAACTAATGCATGGTCCGACTCTACGTACATGGACCAGTAGGATCTACAGTTCTAAACAGAACTGCGTCACCGGTAGCTTACGGCGATATGATCAATTTGACTAAAAGTACCTGTAGAGTTAGAGCGCCATGTCGCTGTGCGACGCGAGCTGTGTCGGAAATTAGTGCTAGACAAGAACAATCGATTGTCTGCACAAAACTGGAGAAGCCTATACCCGTTATCTGTACGCTCAGCAGGTAAAGCACAACGCCCACCTAAACAGGCTTCTTACACACTGAGTTTGCCAATTTGTGCATTGAAGTCACCAGCTAGCACTACAATGTCAGAACCTTTACTGCTGCGAACGAGAGTAGCGAGGGCATCATAGAACCCATCTTTCTGCAAGTCTGAGCTGCAGTCCGTTGGGGCGTACGCCGAGATCACAAACAAATTGCGCTTAACACAACTATCCTTTCGAACGCCGACTGACCCTTGGAGTCTCGCAGCACATAAACGACTGTTAACAGGGGTCCAATCCAAAAGGGCAGCCTCAGCCTTGTCAGTCAAGACTATTCCCACACCACGTTGACCCACAGCTCTAGCTGCTTCGTCTCCTGAGGTGCGCAAAAAATACCTCGATGAGATACCAGGTGCAGTTAGTTGAATTACACTGCTCGAATCCTGGATACGTGTTTCACTTAAGCAGCAGACATCAATCTTCAGAGAATCTAATGTGAGGGCTAGGCACGCCTGCTGACCGGCCTGCATGAGTGTACGCACGTTGAAGGAGCCGAGATTCAGAGGCTGACGAGGCTTGAGAAAATGTGAGTTACCGGACAGAGGAGTATTCCCGACACCATTTGACAGTGAATCGTTGCGAGTATCGACCTTGTTATCAATGGGAGCATTATGGGTGGATAGATGGGGCAAAGAGGGGTGGTTAGGGACAGAAGACAAAGGTTGAATAAAAGAGAGGGAACTCTGAGCAGTAGCACACTTATCACTACCCACCCCGCTCGATGCAATGGGCAGGGCAGTCCTGATTATCCTGCGCGACGACCGATGCAGTATGGAATTCTTTGTATTCGTGCAGTTCATGGGAGATGTTGGACGGGTACTGCTAGGGTGTCCAGCCACAAAGCAGGAGAACGATTAGGGTCCTCATCCGAAGCCTTTAGTTCTAACAAGAACCTATCCGCAAGGCAGCGGGATGGCTGAGTGGAAGCCCATTTGCTTGGATCAATTATTCTTCCACTGATTTTTCCGACTGAGTTGCCAGCTCAAATCAACCCCCAACCTGGAGGACCAGGAGACTGGACTATGTCTGACTTCTACCCATTGACCTGTAAGGTATGATTGCATCTTCGGCTTAAAGAAGCCATCCTGTATAGCTCTTTAGGTCATGCAGGCACGCAAGCCATCACACCACGTCAAGGTGCAGTCTC
Source organism: Fasciola hepatica (assembly GCA_948099385.1). Lineage (NCBI taxonomy): Eukaryota > Metazoa > Platyhelminthes > Trematoda > Plagiorchiida > Fasciolidae > Fasciola > Fasciola hepatica. Next base: position 28,073,716 of record CANUEZ040000047.1, read on the forward strand.
GTCGTGATGGTCGACAGGAAGTGACCGTCGCCGAGTTTATGCAATAACAGGGTTAAGCAAAGGGAAAACCTGAATATTAGTCGACAATAACAAGCAGATATTTATTTTGTGTGGGTGACCGCGAAAGACCTTTAAAGTCAACGTTGAGTCTCACCAAAGGTTGTGTAGCCTTTATCAAATTGTTTCCAGCTTAAGTAACTGGCTTCACTTCCGCGCATGCTCGGCACTGTCGCGTTACAGCCTTCACCTACCCGACCGGAAAAGGCAAGTTCTTTACACGAACAAAATGATTCAAACGTGTAATGCCAGGGTGGCAAAGGGTATCATGAAGTTGTTTTAGTTGGTCCGCGTTGAAAGTTGACCAACAGTGTCTCCGAGAGGGCATATGGGGGACTTTTTTCCCCGTGCCAGGCCGATAGATAACAGTATATAGAGTATTCAAGAGGAGTAGCACCTCTGAGTTGGTAGACCGTCGTGCCCCTCGGGGTATCTTCCATCTCTTTGGTCTCCACTTGCCCAACTCTCACATGTGGCTCCACGAAGCTAAGGCATGCGTCATCGGCCACACCCCGGCAAACCGCTCGACAGGCAGGCCAAACCAGATTGAGGGTAACCAATGCTTAAAATCCTCGGTGAGGCGGCGCCCAACATGCAGAGACGCATACTTCTGCATAAGCGGATGAGACCTGCCGGAATCTAACGGCTGCCAATGAAATCCGTCCAATCAATAGGGTTGCATAGATCCATGGGTCTAGGTGACCTCTACCGAATGGCGAACAAACTGTTAGGGAGCCATCGGCAACCATGCACCTCGATCACTTGGACGCGTTGGACATCCCGGATTGGTAGACCACCATCCAAAAGGCGTATGAGTCGCTCGATCAGCCACCAGCTCCCAACACAAAAACTTCCCCTTGCCCAACAGGCAGCACTTAGCTGTGCACGGACTTAAGTTGCCACCTCGAACAAAAAGTCGAATGACGCTAAGGACACCACTTCGTACCAAGTTCCCAAGACTCTTCATGACAGGTTCCCTTTCATTCGGGACGTGCGTGATGCCGGCTCATCCGTTCGCAGGAGCTAGCTGCATAAAAGAAAGAAGTCATAAGAAAACGGAGATAGTTTTGTCCGTCAGCGTTGTATTTTATCATTTTTAGCCTCCCCTCTTTCTTTGATGTTATACATAAATGTAACTGAACGTTGATCAGTTACCAATCTGCAATGGATATCGGGGAGATAGTGTTTCCATTTTTGAACTGTCTCTATCATGGGACATGTTTCTTTCTTGACTACAGAATGATGACGCTCACTAGGAAAAGAATGCACCAGATCACTCATTCTGATTCTGTGTTGCGGCGATAGCTGTTTCGAAGGCGTCAATCTCTAGTATCGTTGGAACATGTGTGTCTATGGCGGCAAGAACGACTTGGAATAATTCCAACTTGATGTTTTCGAACGCAATATTGATATCGTATGGCATTGGGAATGTGCGATCGATAATAAGGGGATGAACCTTGCCTGAAAAATGTGAAATCAAGTGGGAATAATTGGTAAACATTCCAACAACCCGCTGTTGAGTGTTAAGATCAGCGGGTAGTAACATCTCGATGAGAAATTTAAATCTACCTGAATCAGGTTTTATCTGTCTGAACGATATTTCGTAGCCAGATAGTTTCACCGTGCTAGTGGTGAACGTGCACTTACTCCGATTCCGTGTTCCTGCATACTTCTCCGCAACCTCGAGGAGTCGCTTCAGATTTTGATCATGTTTTTTCCGCGTCGTTGCCGCAGACGGTTAGGTTATCAACGTATGCGAAAGTTCCTTCAAAATTTCGTTAGAACCAGGCTGCCTCAATAATAACACCAAACGGGATGCGCCTCAGCTGATAATGATTGCTGCAGGCCTCGAATGCGGTACAATTTTTTCATTGTCACAGATCGGAAACTGATGGTAAGCGCCTTCCAAATCCACCATCCAATACAGCCGGTGTCGGGATATTTTCTCCGCCATTTCATCGATTCTCGGCATCGGATGAGCGTCTATATCGGTGAAACGAATAATTGTTTGCCTATAATTAATCGCTATTCGCTTCATTCGGGGTGATCAAACCTGGGCCCTTCACGTAGATCTCTAGGGTTCGATTGTTCCTTTAGGTGCCTCTGAACTTCTTGTCGAATGAAATGTTTATCTTCGACAGAATGTCCTCTTCGTAGCGATCGACGTGATATTATATACTGAATGCTCAAACAAAGGCGGAGCACGTACTGAAGAAGCAGTAAGTTTCAGTTCCGTTCATACAACCACTGACCTCGCACTTTACTCTGGTTTTAGTTGCTACCTTCCACCGTCGTACAGTGAAGGACAAAAAGAATAGAAGCATCATATGGAAAAGGATCCAAAAATCAAAGTACTAAGTGGGAATCACGAAGACAAAGGAAGATCCGGAATGCAACTACGCCACTGGACGTGACATCTGGGCATATCACCCAATGTTTCCAACCATTTGTTAGGTGGATCACGTAGACCCCAACCCGGATGTCTCTCACGTTCTGCTTGACTAAGTTCACTGGCCAAGGTTTTGATGCATTTCTGCCATGTCATGGACTGACCACATCGATCTAACTTTCAAGCATTACCTGTCTCAGAGAACAGCGTACGCCGAGGAAGTCTATCGGTAGACATGCTTAACACATGTTCCAACAATCTAAATCTGCTTAGGTTCAGTACTTGATCCAGCGACTGACCTCTAACGTCAGCATTCCAGCAGAGTTACGGAGATATCGATGCTCGAACACCGACAATCTTCGTCTATCTTCTACAATTAACGGTCATGTTTCTGCGACGTACAAAAGAATGGACTTAACCGCTGCATTGCACACTCGAGCCTTAACAGACAATCAGATGTCACGCCGGAGCCACGGGTGATTGAGGTTGGCAGAAGCCAAACGCGCTTTCTGTATACGCGATGACACTTCATCCGATATCTGTTCATCTTATGAAAAGTAACTGTCCAAGTAACAAAACTTATCTACTTCATCTAGAACTTCCCCTGCTGACACAAGGTTTGGTGTTGAGCCAACCCAGTCCTGCAGCAGCACTTTACACTCTCAAGGTGCAAAACGCATCCCATACATTCCTACGCTGTTGCTTAGGCTATGTAGGAAAGTTTGCAATTTAACTAGATCTTCACTCAGAAGAACAATATCGTCCGTGTATCCCAATTCAGACAGTTCATTGTCTGAGCAACGATCGATTCAACTATTCTCACACGAAGATAGCGGTATTTCAAAAATCAATTCAATTACAAAATTGAAGAGGAAGGATAATAGAGGGCAACCCTGACAAACAGCACTTTCCGTGGTGATCTCGGGTGCAGGATCGCCGTATGCACACATTCGGCTTCAGCTGCTTGCATACAAGCATTGCCCGTCGGCGGTGGAGTCAGCCGCTAAGCATGATTCGCCTAGAAACCTCCAGTATCTTTCCTGTGAAGGGGCTTACAAATTTTCCCTCTTTTTACTTTAAGATCGACGCAAAACGCCACTGGTTATTAGGGCTCTGATAAAAGCAGCAGTTCAGGAGTTGGGTATAAATCAGATCCATTTCTTGAACGCGAGTATTCTTATCACCTGGTTACATTTACCGTCCGCACACTATATCAGATAGGCCAACAGGCTGCCCTCGCCAAAACTCTTGACACTTTCAAGATAGGAGTATGTTGTGTCACTGAAACACGCATTAAAGAACCCATTTCTGTGATCACTCTTCGCGCCCCAGAAACAACCTCAGTCTCCCGCTTCACTCCTCGTGTGTTGGGTGATTCGGTGTCTGGTGCTCGTGGTCACGCTGGCGTTGGGATTATTTTGAGCATGAAAGCTGAGCGTGCACTGCTAAACTGGATTCTAGTCAGCAGTCGTTTATGTGCAGTTCGGTAGGACGGTCCTCTTCGTGTCAACATCAACAAACGGAAACGTCGATGCTTGTTCACCGTGTCTGTGTATGCGCTTACTGACTGCAGTTCCTCTGAAACGAAAGACGAATTCTACCACGATCTGTCTCCGTTTCTTCGAAGCGTGCGTTCAACAGACGTGGTGACCATTGCTGGGGATTTCAACTTCTAAGTTGGCCGTTTGGAACATTGCGAAAGGCACATCGGAGGCCCATCTGCCATCCCGGCCGATCGTACCGATAACGGCGATCGTCGCATTCAGCTGTGTTCTGACCACACATTGTTTCTGGCAAGTACGAACTTCTGCCATAAGGAGCGGCATAGACTCACATAGCGTCCTCATACGTCTTCACAACGTCGGACTAAGATCGACCATATTGTCATTAGTCATCAATGGCGTGGATCATTTGAAGATTGTCGTTCATTTTAGTCTACGTCCGTCGACCCAGATCACACCTTGATGCGTGCTCGCTTCTGTTTACGTCTCGTTTTTAGGTAGGTACCTTACGTCTTCGTGGTTGGAGCCCAAAAGGTCCGTCAGCCATTTGGCCGGATACACTGAAGGATATGGCGGGAAACCATGAACAGTGGCGATCGTGTTGTCACTTTCTGTCGAATCAGAATGACTGATCGATGTGCGTTTGTACAGTTAGACTGTATTCTCTGTGTTGGCTACTAGGGCATTATTCCCTTTTCCGATCCCTATAGGTCCACTCCCTGTCCATCTTGTATATTCGCACTTTCTAATTCAACGTGCAACATGGTGAGAAAGGCAGTGGTCAGTCACTGATTTTGCCGATTTAGTTGCCAGCTCAGATCGACCCCCAACCTGGAGGACTAGAAGACTGAACTTTGTCTGACCTCTACCCATTAACCTGTGAGGTATGATTGCATCTCCGGCTTAAAGAAGCCATCCTGTATAGCTCTTTGGTTTATAGAGGCGCGCAAGCCATCACACCACGTCAAGGTGCAGTCTCGTCGTTGTTGGAGCCCAAATCGTCCGTCAGCCAGTTGGCCGGATACACTGAAGGATATGGCAGGAAACCATGAACAGTGGCGATCGTGTTGTCACTTTCTGTTGAATCAGATCATCGTCGTACAGCGTTAAACAGTCGGACGAGCACCACTGACGACTGCCTTTTTCACCATCTTGGACGTTGAATTAGAAAGTGTGATTATACAAGATGGACAGGGAGTGGACCTATAGGGATCGGAAAAGGGAAGAATGCCCTAGTAGCCAACACAGTCTAACTGTACAAATACTTACTGACCAATCAGTCTGATTCGACAGAAAGTGACAACACGATTGCCACTGTTCGCGGTTCGCAGCCATATTCTTCAGTGTCTCCAGCCAACTGGTAGACGGATCTGTAGGACCTCAACCACGAAGACGTGAATCACCCACTTCTCCTAAATCTGCTGTACATTTTCTCATTCCTCGCTGCCACGTCATCTGTTGACCTCCACGTGGTTTTTCCCACTCCTGAGGAGGAACGGAGAATAGGACACGGTATGGTTGATGTGTTTGACATACGTAACACATGCCCCAACCAACGAAGTCTACTAAGTTAGATATGCTGGGGCAGAACGCTCGCTGAATCAATACTCAATACTCGCTTTCTGACTTCATGATTACTCACTCGGCTATTGCACCCGATCTTAGCGATACTGCGTAAACATCGATGGTCGAAAACCTCAAGACGACGAATATCTTCTGCACGCAGACTCCAAGTTTCGCAACCATACAACAAAACTGAACGCTCAATGGCACAGTATACACGACCTTTCAACTTCAGTGAAATGTCAGGTCGACGCCATAAGTGCTTCATTCCAGCGTACGCCGCTCGAGCCTTGGATATACGCGTTCTCACCTCTACTGCTGTGCTCCCATTGGTCGTCACGCTGCTTCCGAGGTAAGTGAAGCGGTCGACAACTGACAGCACCTCCCCATCGAGCATCAAGCCCGGAATCGTTGACGTCCAGTCTTGCAGCATCAGTTTACAATTTGAAGGTGCAAAGCGCATGCCAAATGGAGCTACAGCTCTCCCAAGTCTATCTAGTGCACGTTGAGCATGTTCCGTGGATTCGAACAAGCAAACAAGGTCGTCTGCGTAATTTAGGTCACATAGCTTTCCACTATTTCCTAGTTCGACGCCTACATCCTGAAGATTTTGCAGCGCACTCTCCAATATTTCGTCCATGACGAAGTTGAACAGGAATGGAGACATAGGACATCCCTGTCGAACACCACTGGTCATTTCGAACAGACCGGATAGTTCACCGTAAACTCTAATGCTGCCAGAAGTATGAGAGTGATTGGTCAACATGTGTTTGTACGGTTAGACTGTATTGCGTTTGTCGGCTACTAGGGCGTTGTTTCCTTTTCCCACCCCTGTAAGTCCACTCTCTATCCAACTTGTATAATAATTTTTTCTATTTCTACGTGCAGCGTGAGAAGGGAGACAGTGATCAGTGGTGTTTGCCCTACATCACGACGAGACTGCACCTTGACGTGGTGTGATGGCTTGCGTGCCTGCATGACCTAAAGAGCTATACAGGATGGCTTCTTTAAGCCGGAGATGCAATCATACCTGACAGGTCAATGGGTAGAAGTCAGACATAGTCCAGTCTCCCGGTCCTCCAGGTTGGGGGTTGATTTGAGCTGGCAACTCAGTCGGAAAAATCAGTGGAAGAATAATTGATCCAAGCAAATGTGGCTGGACACCCTAGCAGTACCCGTCCAACATCTCCCATGAACTGCACGAATACAAAGAATTCCATACTGCATCGGTCGTCGCGCAGGATAATCAGGACTGCCCTGCCCATTGCATCGAGCGGGGTGGGTAGTGATAAGTGTGCTACTGCTCAGAGTTCCCTCTCTTTTATTCAACCTTTGTCTTCTGTCCCTAACCACCCCTCTTTGCCCCATCTATCCACCCATAATGCTCCCATTGATAACAAGGTCGATACTCGCAACGATTCACTGTCAAATGGTGTCGGGAATACTCCTCTGTCCGGTAACTCACATTTTCTCAAGCCTCGTCAGCCTCTGAATCTCGGCTCCTTCAACGTGCGTACACTCATGCAGGGCGGTCAGCAGGCGTGCCTAGCCCTCACATTAGATTCTCTGAAGATTGATGTCTGCTGCTTAAGTGAAACACGTATCCAGGATTCGAGCAGTGTAATTCAACTAACTGCACCTGGTATCTCATCGAGGTATTTTTTGCGCACCTCAGGAGACGAAGCAGCTAGAGCTGTGGGTCAACGTGGTGTGGGAATAGTCTTGACTGACAAGGCTGAGGCTGCCCTTTTGGATTGGACCCCTGTTAACAGTCGTTTATGTGCTGCGAGACTCCAAGGGTCAGTCGGCGTTCGAAAGGATAGTTGTGTTAAGCGCAATTTGTTTGTGATCTCGGCGTACGCCCCAACGGACTGCAGCTCAGACTTGCAGAAAGATGGGTTCTATGATGCCCTCGCTACTCTCGTTCGCAGCAGTAAAGGTTCTGACATTGTAGTGCTAGCTGGTGACTTCAATGCACAAATTGGCAAACTCAGTGTGTAAGAAGCCTGTTTAGGTGGGCGTTGTGCTTTACCTGCTGAGCGTACAGATAACGGGTATAGGCTTCTCCAATTTTGTGCAGACAATCGATTGTTCTTGTCTAGCACAAATTTCCGACACAGCTCGCGTCGCACAGCGACATGGCGCTCTAACTCTACAGGTACTTTTAGTCAAATTGATCATATCGCCGTAAGCTACCGGTGACGCAGTTCTGTTTAGAACTGTAGATCCTACTGGTCCATGTACGTAGAGTCGGACCATGCATTAGTTTTAATGCGATTATCTCTCCATCTCCATGGTCATCGTCGCAAACCGCAAACCGCAAACCGCAAACCGGATTAGCCGTGCAACGTTTGTGTGATCCAGAAGTACGCACCCGGTATGAGCAGAAGTTAACACATGAGCTAGGATCCACGGAGAACAGTTATGTGGATGAGCATTGGGCTCAAATCAAACAGGCGATGCACGTTGCAGCAGGTTTTGCCTGTGGTCCTAGATCCGTTGTCCATCAAAGACACTGGATCTCGCAAGAGTCGCTGAGTATAATGGAGCAAAAGCCTCAGCTCTCGAACTGTAAGGAGATGAATAAGATGCGGAGAAAGCTGCAAGGGCAAGTTACGAAAAGCCTTAAGAAAGATCGCGAAAATTGGTGGATCAAGGTAGCCGAAGAAATGGAAGTGGCAGCTGCTTCAGGTAACAGTCAAAGACTGTTCAAACTTATTCGTGACACCGGTGGACGGCGCATCCAGGTCAGTGAAACGATTTGCGATAGAAGTGGGGAACCCATCCATAGCAAACAACAAAGGCTTGACCGTTGGGCCGAATACTTCAAGGAACAGTTTAGCTGGCCGCACGCTAGTGTAGTTACTCATGTGCCAACAACTGTGACTCCTTGTGTGGTATCACTTGAACCCCCATCGGAAGTGGAAGTAGAGTCATGTATTCGATTATTAAGGCGGGGAAAAGCGACAGGTCTCGACGAACTTCCTCCAGTTCTTTTCAAACTGGGTGGTGGGACGTTGATGAAATCACTTACCGCCTTGCTCCATGACATTTGGAACTTGAAGCGTATTCCGTTAATATGGAGCGAATCATTGATTGTTCCCATCTTCAAGAAGGGAACACGCAATGACTGCAGTAATCATCGTGGGATTAGCTTAATTCCGATAGTCACCAAAGTATTAGCTTCGCATTTGCTGCACCGTCTTACACCCACTCGCGAGAGGAATGCCCGCGAGCAGCAGGCTGCATACCGCCCAGGACGAGGATGCATCGACCAGATTTTTACTCTTCGCTGACTACTTGAAGCGCGTCACACGCACCGCCGACCAACAACAATGGTTTTCTTAGACCTGAAAGGTGCCTTCGATTCAGTTGATCGAACATCGCTTTTCAGTGTTCTTCATGGAAAAGGTACGCCCCAGAAGTTCGTGAACTTACTGAGATCATTGTATTCTCATACTTTTGGCCGCGTTAGAGTTTACGGTGAACTATCCGGTCTGTTCGAAATGACCAGTGGTGTTCGACAGGGATGTCCTATGTGTCCATTCCTGTTCAACTTCGTCATGGACGAAATATTGGAGAGTGCGCTGCAAAATCTTCAGGATGTAGGCGTCGAACTAGGAAATAGTGGAAAGCTATGTGACCTAAATTACGCAGACGACCTTGTTTGCTTGTTCGAATCCACGGAACATGCTCAACGTGCACTAGATAGACTTGGGAGAGCTGTAGCTCCATTTGGCATGCGCTTTGCACCTTCAAATTGCAAACTGATGCTGCAAGACTGGACGTCAACGATTCCGGGCTTGATGCTCGATGGGGAGGTGCTGTCAGTTGTCGACCGCTTCACTTACCTCGGAAGCAGCGTGACGACCAATGGGAGCACAGCAGTAGAGGTGAGAACGCGTATATCCAAGGCTCGAGCGGCGTACGCTGGAATGAAGCACTTATGGCGTCGACCTGACATTTCACTGAAGTTGAAAGGTCGTGTATACTGTGCCATTGAGCGTTCAGTTTTGTTGTATGGTTGCGAAACTTGGAGTCTGCGTGCAGAAGATATTCGTCGTCTTGAGGTTTTCGACCATCGATGTTTACGCAGTATCGCTAAGATCGGGTGCAATAGCCGAGTGAGTAATCATGAAGTCAGAAAGCGAGTATTGAGTATTGATTCAGCGAGCGTTCTGCCCCAGCATATCCAGCTTAGTAGACTTCGTTGGTTGGGGCATGTGTTACGTATGTCAAACACGTCAACCATACCGTGTCCTATTCTCCGTTCCTCCTCAGGAGTGGGAAAAACCACGTGGAGGTCAACAGATGACGTGGCAGCGAGGAATGAGAAAATGTACAGCAGACTTAGGAAAGTTAAAAGCTTCACATCTTCGTGGTTGGGGTCCAAAAGATCCGTCTACCAGTTGGCTGGAGACACTGAAGAATATGTCTGCGAACCGCGAACAGTGGCAATCGTGCTGTCACTTTCTGTCGAATCAGAATGACTGATCGATGTGCGTTTGAACAGTTAGACTGTGTATTCCGTGTGTTGGCCACTGGGGCATTTTCTCCTTTTCCGATCCCTATAGGTCCACTCCCTGTCCATCTTGTATATTCATACTTTCTAATTCAACGTGCAACATGGTGGGAAAGACTGGTCAGTGGGGCTTGCCCTACTGTTTGACGCTGTACGATGATGATGATGATGATGATGATGGTGTTTGCCGTGCTGCCCAACTCTGTACGGTGATCATTTTGCAGTTTGAAGTTGCCACCGAGTGTATGTAACGGGTACCACCGATCCTAGTACCTATCTAATGATTGTTTAACTGAATTGATCCAGCTTCACTTTTCGGTATATTTTCAGCTATGGGTGCGTTTCTGGAGAAACCGAAAACGGAGAAAGTTCGTGAGTCCGGGGCTGGAAATGGTCTGCGCTATGGTCTTTGCAGCATGCAGGGGTGGAGAATCGAGATGGAAGATGCTCACGTAGCACGAGTAGAACTGCCGCCACCTTTTAAATCGTGGTCTTATTTCGGAGTATTCGACGGTCATGCAGGTGCACGTGTTTCGGAACGTTGTGCTGCGAAGCTGCTTGACGTAAATATAGTGCATATTCTATTATATTTTGTGATTTCTGTAGACCATTTTAAATACAGAAGAGTTCAAAAAAGTTGCTGCACAGGACAGTGCTGAATTGGATCTTGCTTTGATCAAGCTCGGCATTATCAACGGGTTCCTGGCTTTTGATCGTGAACTAGCTCTCGAGGATCGCGAGGAAAAATCAGGCTCCACGGCGGTTGTTGCTTTTATCACCCCGAGTCACATAATTATGGCCAACTGTGGCGATTCCAGAGCTATGGTTGTGCGTGATGACAAACCTTTCCTCGCCACTGAAGATCACAAACCATATCTACCCACTGAGCGGAAACGAATATCGGAAGCCGGTGGTCAAGTGATGTTATCGCGGGTCAATGGTTCCCTTGCGGTATCCAGGTATGCGGTGGATTAATGTTTTGCATAATTATTCATCCATTTCGTGACACTGTTTTCGCCCCACTTGGACAAACACCACACTTAAATGAGATCTGTTTTTATCGAGTCCTTATAAAAAGATTCACAAATGTGAAAAACCACCCAACATGCCACCTGTTTTCACATGTGACTTTGTATTACATTTTTGTTCGATAAAAACAGACCATACGCAAGCAAACGTTTCTGACGCTTGTTTGTCTACTTGGCTTATTGTTCACCCCATCTGAGGAGGTGGTTGTTGCTTGTTTTTCACGATTATCATTGAGTCATTTTTGACACCTCAAGTTGCGTAGAGCGTATTCGTAAGCTTTTTAAGTCTCGCTCCTAATGACTTCCAGATTTCATTGCCATTATTGCCAAACCTATGTTCGAGTTTTGTTTGCAGCATTATATTGAGATTACAGACCACACCCGGAATATCGTGACGGTGTTCTTTGTAATCGTGCAAAGCTCGCAAATGACCTTTAATTTTTATTCTTTGCTTTCACATAAGTGTAATGGAAGAAATACACCCAGTGGTCTCCATGGCTCACTGGATCATCGGGAACAACCGGCAGCCATGACTGATTCTTGAATCGGAGAGTTTAGATAAGGTTCGAATAGGTCAGTCGCAGTAACGAGTCAGGCAACAGTGGATTGCTATCACCAATGTGGCCGATGCTGGAAAGGTCCCAACTGCCGACGCGATGGAGACCCATATCATTGGTCCATTACTTGCGCATACTGCACAGTGCTCGTTATCTGCTTAAGAAGAACCATCGTAAGGCGTAGTTTGTGAGGTGATTCCATTACATTTTACTTTTCCCTTCCCAACCGATAACATGTTTGGTCTACCACAAAAACACCAGTAATTGGTTTATATTAAAGCGGAAACGTCATTTGCAAAACATTCCCCATGGCAATCTCAATGCAATATGGGACTCTTAGTTTTGTACTGCCACACGATTTTGATGACACAGTAACAACTGGAAACGCCTGTCAGCATCACTCCTTGTTTTTACCTTAAGTGTGACTGACCGTTGACTTCGTAGGACGTCCGGTAATCAACATCACCTCGGCCAAACTTCAGGTTCTAACTTCACAAACTTCATTCATTCGACGGAGAATCGTAAGAGCAAGCAGTTTTCATGTGCTAGTAGGCTTATTGTCTTTGGGGTCGGCTCAGCCACCGATTATCTCCATCTACTAGAAATCTTTCCAATTTTTTGTTACTAGTATAGGTATGATTGGACAAAAGAGTATCGAGGGCGCATCCCTGATGAACGACAACCACCACAAAACCAGTCCTGTGCTTCCGGGGAAATTTTGTTCTCTGCCATACTACATTAACACGCTTTTGCGGTATGACTAATGTTCAGCCTGCGCTCTTGTTAATAAGCGAAAAAACCCATTCAATTTATTGTTCTCGTGTTACTTCTGTATTTCATGGATAATCGCCGTGACCGAAGGAAAGCTACTGTCCATTCACAGCGCTTAAATTATACTTATTGTTCCCGCATTCTTTATGGAAGCAAATTAACTGACTTATCCGAGTTTTCTCTGCCCAGCTTTTCAAACAACCTCCTAGAGAGTCTATCTGTTGATCATCAGCGTCCGAGTTATTCTCACTTACAGGTAAAGGTGATTTATATTTGATCGTTGTCTTGCCTGTTTATTTTTGGCAGATCACTCGGTGACTTCGAGTACAAACAATTAGGCAATCGCGGAGCCACAGAACAACTCGTTTCCCCGGAACCAGACCTTTTTGTAGTGACTCGGAATAAAGATAGAGATCAGTTGCTCATACTCGCTTGTGACGGAATTTGGGATGTCTTTGAAAATGATGCCTTAGCAAACTACGTTTTGCAGCGGCTACGTTGTGTCGCTTCCCTGATGGACGTATGCGGAGAAATTTTGGACACTAGCCTCCATAAGGTTTGTCACTGCCTCTGTTAGTTAGTCCTCGTCTGTGTATCGTCTTTTCTGAACACTGCGTGACACGATTCACCTAGTTATTTGGTGTTTTGTCCTCTGTCATATTAATTTACTATGACGAATATGACATTCAACAGTTAAAAATTTGTGCTAGCTTGAAAATAGGAACCGATGCAAGAATGGTGCGCTTAAAAGAGCAGTGATTGGCTCGTCGAGAATTTGTTTCCAACTCACGTCGTTTCTGTATTGCCACCGATGGTGTTTGATTCGTTATCTTTGCTCGGTGTCCTAATTCTGAATGTGGGTTCTTCCTATGTGTGAGTTTGACCTACCTAACAGCGTTTGTAGAATCTATACAGTATACGGTTCTACGGGGCATCATCGGTTACTCGGCTAAAGCAGTCGTGTTAAACCAGCATCACCAGAGAATCAGCAAATGTATTCCATTCTGGCGGTTCTTATTAAGGGATCGTAATGTGGGCTTACCAGTGGCACCAGTCGCTCAGGATCACTGAACCGTGCGTTCGCGCACGTGATCGGTGTGGCTCAAGGTGAAAGTGCATGTTAGTAAATAGACGTTGCTTGTCAAGATCTAACGATAATCAATGGTACAACGGGGAAAGAACAAGAGCAGTTACTCAGTCGGGTTCTGAGTGGGTTGGACAGTCGATACGTCAATACGACTGGCCTTTGTTGGTTTCGGTACACTGGGCTGTCATAATCTGCATAACCAGAAGCGACCTAATATTCTCTTGACGGTTAAGCAGTTTGTTTTTTCAGTGCTGGATTCGAGTTCAACAAGGAAAGCACTTCCTGTGTTGATTCCCTCAATGAGGTAATTCCGAATTTGAATGTGTTGCGACTGATATGCGTAATGTAAATGGTCTTTATCCGTTTGGATTACTTCATTTTTCAAGGGTCAGATGTGTACTTCAGCGGTTAGACAAATTTTGTAGTTTTGAAAGTCCTCGTCTTTTAATAAATGACTCGCTGTTGATTACCGATATTTGAGCACTCGCATTTTGGCGGAATGATGGAGACAACACACAGATGCTAATGAAGCTTGGCGTGATAAAAATACGTTTTTGGCGAATCGCTCCACATCTTGTGTTGCTTTCATTCCAGCTAGATTGTGAAGGCTACACGTTGGCGACTGAACATCATCATGGTGAATTGAACTCGTGTGTATTTCGTCAGAGGATTTTTTTCAATAACGGTGTGGTGTAACTAGGTCATCGGAATCGTTTTGGGGCGTTTCGTTTCCACATTGTAACTGCTGATTTCCTCATTGGGTGTATAACAGTTTATGCCGCTACCTATGTTGTATAGCTTTACTCTGCTCTTTTCCCCCATGTTATGCTGGTTCCTCTCCGGTTTATTCCACTGTTACAGGGAAGTCGAGATAATATGAGTGTTCTCCTGGTGGCACTAGACAACGCACCGAAATTGGATCCAGAGGCTGCCCGAAAAGATGTCGAACTAGATAAAGCTATCAGTTCCATTGTCATGGGTAGGTTCCTAGTCACGTTCATGTAATTTCCAAATGCACGTTTGCATTGTGCTAATGATTTGTACTAGTCTCATTGATCGGTTGATCGGCTGACTGCACATGATGGAGGTCACTTCGATTACTATGCATATTTCTACTGTCTGTGTGCAGCACACCGAGTGTGCGGGTCTTACACGGTTAAGGCAACCGAGACAAATTCTATTTGATAGCTATGCAAGCAACGGGTCGGTGCTTTGCAAAAACGATTGACGGAAGGGTGCTGTAACATGTATTGTTGATGTTAAACAAACCGTCGAGATTCAGCTCTTGTAGCCCAGCGGCAAGGTATCCAATTCAGTCGCTCATCTCGACTTCGAGTCCCAGCATGGGCTCGGTGAATGTGCGCCACTGATGATTACATTATATATATATATATATATATATATATATATATATATATATATATATATATATATATATATATATATATATAATCATGTAGATTTTATGACTCGTTCATGCGAATTCGTTGCGTAATAGTTTTCAGAAACTGCGTATCGCTGCAGAATGAACATCTCTCGTTTACGAGGAACATAATTTCACCGTTTATTCGTACTTCCGATTGCCCTTTTTGTACAAATGCGTCATGGGCTAGCTCGACCTAGTACAGCGCACTCATGTCTTTTCCGTTTTTTCTCCTCGTGTTCAATTTCGTTTGTGTATTAATTTTTTACCTGTACCAATACTGTGGTTCATCTCGCCGTCATTGACCATGGGTTGTCGTCGCACATGATCGGAACCTTGGATAATCTGCTAGGGAATCGAACTGTCCCTCAAAGTTTCATCCGTATCAAATTGTTTTTGCTAATTTCCGCACACGGAAGCCACTTTTATATACGGTCTGTTAGTCGGGATGATGCATAGGTCAACCTAACAGGTTGATGCGTATTTCCTAGAAAAACGGATTTCGATAGCCTCAAATGATCCTTTTTATTACACAAAGTGAATTACAGTAGATGGGGTAAACCCCATAATCAGAAGACTTGCTGTAAAAGTGAGTTGAGGGAGAACATTCACGTTAGAACCAGTTTATTGATCCTGCTTTTGAAGAGGAAGAGGCCGTAAGTGGGTGGAATGACAGAAAAAGGGACTGAGTTCCATAATATAACGGTCTGGGAAATGAAGAAGATTGAAAGGTAGAAGCGCGACATCTAGTGACAGAAAATTGATAAGGATGACTACTTGCCTGGGTACATGATGTTCGGGAAAACGTTTTGGGAAGAGGAACTCCCGAAGCAAACTCAGAAGAACAATCCAAAACGGTACCGGTAGAAGAGAGACAACGAAGCAACAGTCCGACGATGAGCTAGTGACTGCAGACTCGAGGCTAAAGAAGGGGCGTCTGTCAGCCCGATGACCTTTCGTTGAACCTGGTCAAGAAGAGAAAGAGAGGTAGGCGGAGTTTCACCTCAAGTGTGACTGGAGTATTCAAGTGCTAGGCGGATTTGAGCTTTGTACAGCAGAAAATGAGCTGATGTGAAGAAGCGTCTGGCGCGGAACAGAAAACCAACTTTGCACGCAATACGAGAGGCGAGCCGAGATATGGAAGCGGATCATCGTAGAGAGGAAGTTATTAGATAGGCCGAGAAGAGAAACAGAATCTGTGGCAGGCAGCACGGTTGAATCAGAGGATAAATGAGGGAAGAATGAATGATGTTTCAATGAAATTGAGAAAAGAGAAGTTTTGGAAACATTAAATGCAACATGATTGTGGGATCCCTAGGAGGAGGTGTTCGAGATCGGGGTCTAAAGATGCACTGATGGCACTGCGGTCACGATCGACGTTGGTGTTGGCATGGCGGGGAGTGCAGTAAGAAAGGGAAGAATGAAGAGTGGCACTGTCAGCAAGGGAATGGATTGGGTTGGAAGTAGTGCACAAAGATCATTAATAAATAAAAGAAACAGGGTGGGCGCAAGTACTGAACCTTAGGGAACTCCAGCATTCACAGGAAATGGCTGGGACAAAACCCATCAACTCGGACGGAGATAGTTCGCTTACTGAGGAAACTTGATGTCCACGATGCGAGTGCGGAGGAGAACCCGAAAGATGGCAGTTTCATCAGAAGACCTTTATGCCAAACTTGGTCAAAGGCCTTAGAGATGTCGAGCGACATCATGTGTGTTTCTCCGTGATTGTCGAGTGCAGCCGACCAGGAGTGTGAGACGAGGACCAGTATATCACTGGTGGAACGGCGAGGTTGGAATCCGTATCGGCGATCGCTCAGTAGTCCTTCGCGTTCGCGAAACGTACGCAGTTGGTCGGAGATGACAATTCCAAATACTTTCGAAAAAACAGGTGTAATGGAAATAGGACGATAGTGATTCGGGTCAAAAGGATCGCCACGTTTGCGAATAGGAAAAATCACGGAGTGTTTCCAGGGCATCGGAAAAGTAGAAAGCTGCAGAGAGAGAGAGAGAGATAGAAAAGACGACGTAAGAGAGGAGCCAATTCATGGGCACACATTTTAAGGACGGTGTTTAGTATGTTGTTCGGACCGGGTAGTTTGGATACGTCCAGAGAACGCAGCGCTTGGCGGATCTTCCCAGTGCTAATATGAGGTTGAAAGTGGGATACAGGGAAGAGAAGGAACCGGAGGAGTAGGATAAGTGGGTAAGGTGGAATTGGAGGCAAACGGAGATGCAAAAACTTCGGCTTTCTCGTGTAGTTCACAAACAAGATCACCAAAGGAATTACAGATGGGAGGGAAATTGGAAAGGCAAAAATTGCGGGAGACTATTTTGGCAAGGGACCAAAATGTTCGGCTACCGATGTTAAGTGAGAGTAAGCGTTTGGCTTTCCAGCGGACGAAGCGTTCTTTGGCTCTCTGTGTGGTTGACGAGCATCTGTTTCCGGCTTGCACGAAACGGCGATGGGAGTCGGGAGTGGGCGAGCGGCACCAGAGGCGAAATGTTACACGCTTCAAACGTACAGCACGATTACATGCGTGGTTGAACCACTCAGGGGATTCGGGTTTTCCGGGTTTGGAAAAGTGAGGAATAAAATGTTGCATACCTTGAAGAATAATGTCATTGAAGTCAGAAACAGAAACGGAAACGTCCGAGGTAATGCAGCAATCATCCCAAGGATAGGAGGTTAGGAAATCACGAAAACCATCCCAGTTGGCTGAACTGTAACACCGAAATGTGTGCCTGGAGATGGGTGGAGGATCGGGGCGAGTAAAACTGATGGAACAGAAAATAATGCAATGGTCAGATGAACCAAGTGGAGAGAGAGCAACGATGCCTGAGAACAGAGAGGGAACGGAAGTGAGAATCAGATCAACGGTATGAGCACGATCGCCAGCTAGCTCGGGAATACGTGTGGGGAAGTCAACAAGTTGACACAGGTTGTTGACCACGGCGAAATGTTCGGCTTCGCGCCCCAGAGCCGAGGTGTCCGATGAGTGAATCAGCCGATCTCGATTGTGAACATTAAAATCTCCTGGGATGGTGATATGGCAGTTGGGATCCGTAACAAACAAGTGCTAAATGTTCGTAGATAAGAAATCAAAGGTCGATGGATCACTACTGTTGGGTGAACGGTAAACAACACAAAAGTAGTGATTAAAATAAGGAAGTCGGAGTTTCAGTCGCATCAACTGAAATTCACGAGTGAAAAAGTCAACATTCTGGATTCTGGATGTGGCGATTGATTAATGGACAAAGGCGCAGACGCCAGCTTTGGGCGAAAAAGAGGAGTGAAAGGCATAGTTGGGAAATTGGAGGTGGGTAGTGTCTGATGAGGGAGAAATTTGGGTTTCGGTCAAAAATAGGGCAAGAGGAGAGGAACACCAGAGAAATTGGTGCACAGAATCGATATTATGGTTCATTCCGCGAATGTTAGTGAGGGTGATGAGTTTGTGCTTGTTTTCGAGTGAGCGGAGCGAGCAAAACAGTGAGTGCGTGTATCGTTGTGTATTTTCATGATTTGTAGTATGAAGGAAACGGCAACCATGATCCTGAGACTTAAAGTGGTAACCACATAAGGCCTCAATGGATCAGGCGTGGTAGTGAGCCGGGCGACAGCAGAGCCGTCTACCACCATACTGTCTCGTCTCTGAATCTGTTAGAAGGAAACTCCTTTCCCCGCAGAATCCCATCTGGTTGAAACAAATATATCATTGAGCGGTTGAGTACTTTCACTCTACCGGCTGTTTAGTACCCGATGAATTGCTTTCATTTAGATAGGTGGAAATAAGTGTGACGTTTGTAATAAAACTACGTTTATCTTGACGCCACGTTGCATGTTTAGTCTTCTTTTTACTGTTGGTGACCCTATCCATTAGACCTAATAGTTTTTTAAAATATCGAAAAGCTCGTTCAGTTGGTGTTTAGGAGTACTTTATTTTTACGAGGCTAGCTCCTGCGAGATGAGTTGATCTCAAAGATGTCCCGAACAAGACCTGCCCATGAACGATGTGTGTAGGGGAACAGTTCTTGAAGGATCCTGGGAACTATGAACAAAGTTACTTCCTCAACGTCAGCCGATTTGGGGATATTAGATAACGACTGACGGCGGTGTTGCGGTTTGGAGTGTTTACCAACCACCAGTTCAGTTCACTCAGAACTTACGTCCTCTGGTTTTGGTTGTTACCTTCCACCGTCGTACAGTGAGGGACAAAAAGAATAGAAGCATCATATGGAAAAGGATCCAAAAATCAAAGTACTAAGTGGGAATCACGAAGACAAAGGAAGATCCGGAATGCAACTACGCCACTGGACGTGACATCTGGGCATATCACCCAATGTTTCCAACCATTTGTTAGGTGGATCACGTAGACCCCAACCCGGATGTCTCTCACGTTCTGCTTGACTAAGTTCACTGGCCAAGGTTTTGATGCATTTCTGCCATGTCATGGACTGACCACATCGATCTAACTTTCAAGCATTACCTGTCTCAGAGAACAGCGTACGCCGAGGAAGTCTATCGGTAGACATGCTTAACACATGTTCCAACAATCTAAATCTGCTTAGGTTCAGTACTTGATCCAGCGACTGACCTCTAACGTCAGCATTCCAGCAGAGTTACGGAGATATCGATGCTCGAACACCGACAATCTTCGTCTATCTTCTACAATTAACGGTCATGTTTCTGCGACGTACAAAAGAATGGACTTAACCGCTGCATTGCACACTCGAGCCTTAACAGACAATCAGATGTCACGCCGGAGCCACGGGTGATTGAGGTTGGCAGAAGCCAAACGCGCTTTCTGTATACGCGATGACACTTCATCCGATATCTGTTCATCTTATGAAAAGTAACTGTCCAAGTAACAAAACTTATCTACTTCATCTAGAGCTTCCCCTGCTGACACAAGGTTTGGTGTTGAGCCAACCCAGTCCTGCAGCAGCATTTTACACTGGATCTTCACTCAGAAGAACAATATCGTCCGTGTATCCCAATTCAGACAGTTCGCTGTCTGAGCTACGATCGATTCCACTTTTCTCACACGAAGATAGCGCTATCTCGAGAATGAATTCAATCACAAAAATGAAGAGGAAGGGTAATAGAGGGCAACCCTGACGAACAGCATTTTGAGAACAAAACAGCATGGTGAACAAGCTCGTTTTTAGTTGTTCGTACTCATATCAATACATAACAGTGAATATGACTAAAACCAACACAGGGGATGATCATCCAAATCTGTTTGTGCACGTGTGTGTGTGTGTGTGTGTGTGTATGCATGCATGTGAACTTGATCACAGCCAAGGATGTTCGAGTGATTGCACACGTGTTCGGGAAGAAGAAGTGGGCCATGGAGTTTCAAGTGCTTTCACAAATTGTTTCTGAGCGCACAGGGGAGGATTGGAGAGTCGAATGCTCACGGCTTCGGCTGTGGCTAAGATGCGACACTTGAAAAGTCTTGATTGCTTGCACCGCACTTTGTAAGTTGTGCGAGAAGCGTTTATCACCTCTACGGAATGGTTTGACTCAGCAAGGTGTGAACACACAGCACTCGTAATTGTCCTAATTGCTCCAGTGTTCAACCAAGCCGGGTGGTGTTCACGAACACGTTCGGATAAGCACCCGGTCGTGCGGCCAACGTACCTGGTTCCACAGGAACAGGTGAATGAATATACACAAAAAGATGCTGCAGAATCTGGCACTTTATCCTCCAGTCGAAAACACACGATCGGTTTAGACTCGAATATAATTTGTAATTGTGCAGCACTTTCCGTGGTGATCTCGGGTGCAAGATCGCCGTAAGCACACAATCGTCTTCAGCTGTTTGCATACAAGCATTGAGAGAGAGAGAGAAATAAACCTTTCTGACACACCCTTCAGTGAGAGGCAGCGCCAGAGAACTGTGTGGTCAACTGATTCGAACGCCATTTTCAGTGGACCAATACCTTTAATCAAACGGTAAACGTTGCGAGTATCAATAATGGATGCAGCTTTTTTCCATTTCCGTACATCTCGCAATCCACAACTGTTCACGGTCATTTCTCAGGCTCCTAGTTAGTCGGCGTCTCAGGGATTTACGCACTTCATTGAATGTGGCATCCGGAGGGACGGATCTGCGAGCATCCAACAGAGAAACTGATGTCGACGATATCCATCGTTTGGGAGGCTGACTTGAACCAGAGTCCTTGGTGGCATTTGAAGCGGAATACAAGGTTTGGTCTGTTGCCAGCGTTCATCTGGGTCGTGCACATTCGGCTGCATCGATAACCGTGTACACAGCTTTGTGTGAAGAGCAGGTCGTCGGTTATCATCTAGAAGCAACTGCGCGGGACAGGTGGCCTTTATATTAGTGCGACCACAGACGAGAAGTAAGCAGAAACGAGCACGTATCAAGGTGTGATCTGGGTCGACGGACGTAGACCAAAATGAACGACAATCTTCAAATGATCCACGCCATTGATGACCAATGACAATATGGTCGATCTTAGTCCGACGTTGTGAAGACGTATGAGGATGCCATGTGAGCCTATGCAGCTCCTTATGGCAGAAGTTCGTACTTGCCAGAAACAATATGTGGTCAGAACACAGCTGAATGCGACGATCGCCGTTATCGGTACGATCGGCTGGGATGGCAGATAGGCCTCCGATGTGCCTTTCGCAATCTTCCAAACGGAAGTTGAAATCCCCAGCAATGGTCACCACGTCTGTTGAACGCACGCTTCGAAGAAACGGAGACAGATCGTGGTAGAATTCGTCTTTCGTTTCAGAGGAACTGCAGTCAGTAAGCGCATACACAGACACGGTGAACAAGCATCGACGTTTCCGTTTGTTGATGTTGACACGAAGAGGACCGTCCTACCGAACTGCACATAAACGACTGCTGACTAGAATCCAGTTTAGCAGTGCACGCTCAGCTTTCATGCTCAAAATAATCCCAACGCCAGCGTGATCACGAGCACCAGACACCGAATCACCCAACACACGAGGAGTGAAGCGGGAGACTGAGGTTGTTTCTGGGGCGCGAAGAGTGATCACAGAAATGGGTTCTTTAATGCGTGTTTCAGTGACACAACATACTCTCATCTTGAAAGTGTCAAGAGTTCTGGCGAGGGCAGCTTGTTGGCCTATCTGATATAGTGTGCGGACGTTGAAGGCAGCGAAGTAAAGTGAACATTTAGGCTTGAGGAGTGCAGTTGGTTTATGTCCAGCTCCTGGACTGTTGCTTTCATCAGAACCGCAAAATCCCGTGGCGTTTTGTATCAATGTTAAGTTGAAGGAGGGAAGGTTGGCAGGACCCTTTACAGAAAAACTGCTGGAGGTTTCTGGACAAATCATACTTTGCAGCTGCCCACAACGCAGAAGAGGTTTTTATTTGGGAACCGTAACCGGAACCTTTGACTCAAAAGTCTGACCCACAAGGCAATGGGGCGTTAACCCGACACGGAAACCTGACCGAAGAGCCCGTGAATGAACTTCTTCTGGTCTGTCATGTGAGACCTGATTGTTGCACGCGTTCGGTCTCGTCTTCGGTGGTGCTCTATTATCGATCCGCCTTTCGAATTCAGTCCTCAGTCCCATGCACCTAATGGAGCAAGCGTAACGTGGACGGGGCAGCATCTTTTGGGCTGGGGGCTGCCCAGCTTAGGCGGGCGATGACTGCCCAATGCAGTGTGATGACTACTCCCACCGTGGAGAAAAGCCCCAGGTACTCCACTCCTACGTCCATCTGGTGGGGATTTTTAGACCGGTAGACTGTTTCTCTCCGTATTTATTCGCTGAAGTGTCCTTTCCAGGAGCATAGTGGCTAGAACCAGATATTGCCTACCAACTAGTTCTGAGACTGAACTTCGTCTGATCTCTACCCATCGACCTGTGGGGCATTATTGCATCTCCGGCTCAAGGAAGTCATCCTGCATAGTTCTTTGGGCCATGGAGGCACGCAAGCCACCACACGACGCCGGGGTGAAGTCTCGTCGTGATGATTTGCCAACCACTTCGGAGGTCGCTTGGCCCACTTACGTAGAGGGGTATCCGGTTCGTCTTTCTCGTTTCCCACACTTGACGCTTTGGGACCCTTCGTGGCTCCCCATGGAAAGTGTCGGTCTGGTTACGGGTTATCCTTTATAGGGCGGTGGGTTTTAGGTATAAATTCTTTCCTCTGCCTTGATGTGCAAGCGGGTCTTAGAAATTTGTCAATGATGCCAACCTGAGATACAGTCACCTCCAATTTTTCAATCATACATTCAGTGTGCTTGATCATCGATTTCTCTTGTGCCTAATTTTTTATTGATCATGTGCTAATACTATTTTTCGGTGAGGCAGCAACCGATACTATCACAGTATGGAGTTGAAAGTGTTCAGTGTGAATTTTCCAGTCTTCTACCCACTTGCGTATACTTTATCTACGTATAACTTTCGTTACCGAAATGTTTACCACGGAACTATTATTGTGGAATAAACAATTTTAGTCTTATACTTTGTTTCTTGATAGCTCTTTTTTGCATTATATCCCTGTCCTCAAGTGATTGTATGTCAGATTCACCCGGGCCGAACGATCCAGCAGCACACCGACGCATACACTTCCCTCTTTTTAGGTGCAGTCCATCGCACACGGGAAATGTGATCACAGTCATTGTTTGTTATCTACGTGTAACTCAGCCAATGAATATCGGTTTTTTCCACCAGTTATCCGAGTCATAGTTTTATAGCAGCATTGTGTTCAAACCCTCGGTTTAATTGGGTGCTTCTGTCCTTTCCATTTTGTCCCTTCCATCTTTTTGTGCTGTTTTCGCAATTACTTTTGCCATGCTCCACCAAATTCATTCTTTTCTTTCACCTAATCTTTGTGCAGTTTTTTTCGCTCCAAAACTTGAATGTACTGTGGTTTCAAGGGGTGTCAAAGAGATAGCAAAGGCAAGCTGATGACTTCTACTCCAAAATTCGTAGCTATAAACTAATTATGTCACTTGCTTTGGTACTCCTGAATCGATTAATGATTACATCGTGGTCTTTCTGTGGAAACCAGCTTTCAAGAATAACTTTGTTCTTTGCATTTCGTATATTCGGAAATGTTCATGCAAATCTCTGATTTTGTATAAACAAAATTCGCAGTTTGTTGGGTACATGACGGTTCCACGGTAGAGCTCAGTTTTTTCAATTAAGTTTGAATTCTGCAACCACCAAATCTGGAATTCTCTGTTCTATCACGTAATGGCGGACGTACCGATGTAATCGCTTCCGGGTATTACATCAAATTCTTCGATATACCGAGATCCACAGACAGTAGTCTTCCGCTGCCCCGAAAACGATATTTTTTGGGTTGAGTGTTTTCGTCTTTGATTTGTTCGAATTTTGTTTAGCGGCTGTCAGTATGCTGTCGCATGCTACTCCACATTGTACTCTGTCTGTGTGTCTATCTCTCCTACTGCACTTCTTTGCTGCATTTTTCGCTATTTCCCTCTGTTATTCATGCTCCCGTTTGTTTTAGCAGGTGCGGACGGCCCGTATTTACCTGATTCTACCAATGAGCTGGCACTGGACTCAAATGATACAGATGATTTGTTCTAGTCGTACACTCGCCTATCTCATATGAACCCTGATACCAACGTGTACATTATTGGGCGTTCAGTTACGTGTGGTTCTCGCTCCGACCTATCTTATTCTGTCGTGCTGCCTACACTTTTACCTTGAACTCTTGATCTGTAAAGTTTACAAACAATTGACCTTCAAGCTAAACCCTCTTATAAATAAAAACGTTGCATTCTCTAATCAAGATTTCTAGTCTTTCGGTGTTTCGGCTCCCATCATGCGGGTGTATTCACTTTCAGTTATTTCTTTGATGGGGTATGGAGATCACATCCACTGACGTGAACGCAATTCAGACCGAACACCTCGTGGTCAATTTGATCCCTCTCTACTGTGGACAGATCATTGTCCGTTCACTGGTTAAAATTTGCTCTGATTAAAAAATCGTACATCGCAATGGTCTGTTAACTACGCCATAGGGTTGCATTGTTTAAATTTTTTTGCGGTGTGGTTTTTCACCCGGCCCCTTCATTCATGTGCTTGCATTTGTTCATTAGTGCCATTTTGTTTCTGCTGATTGATCGTTCGTAATTGATTGGCAGTAAGGAAGAGCATATACTGTACTCAGTCTGTCTGTGACCTCGTGCTTATACCGCTCTCCTTCATGGCTTGTTCTCTATCAGCGCCCCAGATTTGTTCTCTGTACCCTGTTTCGCAATACTGTCTCATTTCCCGTGCGTTCTCACCCGATTGATGTGAATTATGCTTTCACAACCCAGCGGGCCTTTTCAGCCAGCTCTTGTTCAACGTCGGTTTCTCTGTTATTGGTTTTTTTCCTGCCTCCGATGTTCACAGAACTAATGGATTCCTCGGTCAGAGAACCGGAAAGCTTGAATGTGAACTACGTAGCAAATGTGGTGCAATCCATGGAACTTCCTAACTACCCACCAGGAGGTTTTATTACCAAGTGAGCGACATCTGATAGTAAATATTTTACCAATTTCTGATCATGTCGGGATCATCGAATTTCCAGTCTGATTAGGTAATAGTAAATTCGTTATTTGGAGACGATGTTCTGAATTTTCTTTTATACGGAGACATGGCTGTTGTTATCACCACTTACATGCTAATTACCCGGTGAGGATTGGAGGAAAGAAGCCCAATTTTCCTTTTCACCGCTGTTTGGTTAAAATGTAACAAACATTTGAGGGTATTCAGTGAAATTAGGACTACGGAAAATGGCTTCATTTGAATCTATTCTGTATACCGATCACGACAAATCATCACTTTGAAGTACTAGCATATGTCTTATTCCCATTATTTCAGAAACTAGAATCGTGTCGAATCCAAATGCTACTGAAGGACGGGTGCTGACAATAGAGATCTGTTTGCGGTCAATCATCTAATAACCTAGAGGTGGTTTCAATACAGTCCAAACGACTAACGTCCATATGCTCGAATAAAATATGCGTGATTTCAACTTCAAGTCTCACTCATTCAAGAGCCGTATATATATTTTGCAGTGGCTCGATCGGTCCTACTTTGCGTTGCTGTTGTTGATTTCTTTTGAGATATATGCATTAACCGATAATTTTGAACCATGGACGGAAATGAATCGCGATGAATAATCGCGACCAGATGACCATGTTAGGTTAGTGAATGACAATTTCCGGTTGCTGTTGATAAAGAATAGAAAAAGGGATGATGGTTAGGTTGAAGATGATCTGTGAGGTTTATGGAGTATCTAATGTTAGCAGAACAGCCATGATTATATTGCTGAAGTTTGTTTCTGATTTGTTTTTGAGGTCGCGGTGCGAACAGTCCACTGTTCAAATGTACTGATTCGGTAGCACCAATTCCGTCGTAGCCATCCGACTTTTGCAAATCACCCTGCCATGTTTTTCATTCACCTGAAAGTCAGAAAAGTTATGCAGCGCCGATGATTTTTTCTCGCACATTGGTTCCATGGTGTAAACTCGTAGTGAAATATCACTTTTTTTTACTCATTTGCAGAAGGGGTTTTGTTGAAGGCTTATACGATGTGCGGATACGACAAAATGATTGGTGAGTTATCGCTTGGTATGAACCATTTTGTTCTCCTGTTTCCTATTTGCTACGTCCATCCTCGCCTAACAAAATGGTGGCTTTTACGTTACGCAAATTAGCGGACTATTCACTCAATTCAGTTCAAACAATCATTAACCATGCACTGCGTGCGGTGGCTTTGACTGCTATCTCCTGGCAGCACCCTCAAAAGGAAATAATGAAGAAGAAAAGAGTACGAAAGGAGTAAGAGGAGAACTAGATTAATGGGATTAAACCGATGAAGAAAGTTTGTGAATGCAAGAGCGCCACTGAATGCTTCATCCAGCCATATCACCCAACGTATCTAACCATTGAGTGGGAGGGTCTCTTGGACCCCACCCAGGAAGTCTAACCCGCCCTACATGGCCAAGTCCACCAGTTGTGCTTTTCATACCTTACTTCTATGTCATGGACTGACCACCCTTGCTCATCTTCCAACCTGTACCCGCCTCAGCAAACATAGCACGCCATGGGATCCTGTCGGGGGACATGCGTAACACATGTCCCAACCATCTTAGCCTGGTGAGGTTAAGTGTTTCATCTAATGATTTGATCTTTGAACCCAAGACTTTCCGCCGAACCTCAGCATTGCTCGCACGGTGTTTCCACCAGATTGGAGCAATACTACGCAGACATCGGTGTTCAAATACTGACTATCTTCGTATGTCCTCCACCCGCAGTGGCCATGTCTCCGAACCATACATAAACATGGGCCTCATTGCTGCAGCGTACACTCAACCCTTGATAGGTAAACGGATGTCATGTTGACGCCACAGATGACTCAGTTTGGTAAATGCCAAGCGAGCCTTCTGTATACGCAGAGTCATTTCATCCGATATTGAACCGGTTGAGATGCAGCTCTCCGGATAACCGAACTTGTCTACCACGTTTATAATCTCCGCAGACACCGAAAAGTTTGGCGTTGGACCAACCCAGTCCTGCAAAAGCATCTTGCACTTTGAAGGCGCGAAACGCATACCGAACATAGCAATGCGGTCCGTCAAGCTGTATAGAAAAGCTTGCAACTTACCTGGATCTTCGCTTTGAGAACTATGTCGTCCGCATACTCAAGGTCTGGTACTATTCCACCCGGGAAAAATTCAATGCCGCTGTCCTCACCTGACAAAAATGTGGTCTCTAGGACCATATCAGTCACGAAGTTAAAGAGCAAGAGAGAGAAAGGGCAACCCTGACGTACACCACTTCTCGTGGTGAACTCAGGTGGAAGACCACCGTAAGCCCGAACTCGGCCTCGGATGTAAATGTAAAAGGATTTTACGATGGAAATGAATTTCTCTGGTACACCCTTCAGCAGAAGGCAGCACCAGAGGACTGTGCGGTCGACTGAGTCGAAGGCCGCTTTAAGATCAAGAAAAACGGAGATAGTGGGCCTACGGAAGGTGTGTCTATGTTCTAAAATTTATCGAAGAGTGAAGATGTGATCAGTACAACCTCGGTCAGGCCTAAACCCAACTTGATTCTCTCGTGAGCACTAATCGCGAGCGTTAGATAAGTGGTGGAGAATGATACCAGCGGGCAGTCTGGATGCGATGCTAATCAGACTTATTCTCCTGTGATTTTCACAGGGGAACCTGTCGCTTTACTTATAAATCGCAACGATCATCGATTCACACCAACTCTTTGGAACTTGTTCCTTCTCCCATATCAACTCCAGTAAAAGTGCTGGGCCACCGTCTTTGGAAATAGACGGAGGCAACCCATCCTTTCCGGTCCCCTT
This sequence comes from Fasciola hepatica, assembly GCA_948099385.1. Classification (NCBI taxonomy): domain Eukaryota; kingdom Metazoa; phylum Platyhelminthes; class Trematoda; order Plagiorchiida; family Fasciolidae; genus Fasciola; species Fasciola hepatica. Next base: position 28,101,964 of record CANUEZ040000047.1, read on the forward strand.
ATGTCGTTTAAGATAACTTATCTCACGAAGAACCTCCGTTTCTGACTGAGGATTGGTATCTACAACAAGATATGTACCTATTGTGCTAGTGAGCAAATACAGGACAGGATAAAGGCCAATTAGACTGCTTCTCGAAATGCTCCGCCCAGCTGCTGAGTTTGAACCAGTGAGCTATTCGCTTCTTTGATCAACTCGCTGACGCCTGGTTTACATGGACCGGTTTGTCTAATCAGACGGAAAAGGTTTCGGCTGTTGCCAATCGCCGCAGCTTTTTCTATCTCCCTACACTTCGCAATCCACCACTGCTCAGGCTCCGAATCAGTTGGCGTTTAAGGCATCTCTGTGCCTTATCGTATCTGGAATCCGGAGGAATCGTTCTGCGCACATCTAAAAGTTCAACTGAGGATGCAGATATTCATCGTTTCTGTGTGTGTTTAGTTGTTGGACCTTGGGTAGCATCATCAGTCTCACGTAGAGCCTGTTTTTGATCTCTGTCCATCGCCGTTCTGGATCCTGGGCATTTGGCTGAATCGATAACGTGGTGGATAATTCCGCTTGAAAAACAGATCGTTGGTTATTGTCCAGTAGCAGCTGTGGGGGACGGTTCGCTTTGGCGTTGATCCCAGCATCAACAAGGCGCCAACTGAAACGCGCGCCGACAAGAGCATGATCAGTGTCTACAGACGTGGACCAAAGTGATAGACAGTCATGAGTTGATCCGCGCCAGCGGTGTGCGATAGCAATATAGTCGATCTGAGTCCAATGCTGTGAACGTGCAGGAGGACGCCAGGTTTATTGGTGTCGCTTTTTGTGCGAAAAATTTGTGCTCGCTAGGAATACCACATGGCCAGAACGTAGTTGAGTGAGTCGATTACCGTTATCAGTTCGATCGGCTGGAGTGCAATATCGGTCTCCCATATTCCTCTCCGTCTCATCTGGGCTTCCGACATTCTCCAAAATCTTCGGATTGTTTGTTACTTCACATCAAACCACCTACTACTCCAAGTGTCCACCGAGCGGACCTTCACGACGAGACTTCACCCCGGCGTCGTGTGGTGGCTTGCGTGCCTCCATGGCCCAAAGAACTATGCAGGATGACTTCCTTGAGCCGGAGATGCAATAATGCCCCACAGGTCGATGGGTAGAGATCAGACGAAGTTCAGTCTCAGAACTAGTTGGTAGGCAATATCTGGTTCTAGCCACTATGCTCCTGGAAAGGACACTTCAGCGAATAAATACGGAGAGAAACAGTCTACCGGTCTAAAAATCCCCACCAGATGGACGTAGGAGTGGAGTACCTGGGGCTTTTCTCCACGGTGGGAGTAGTCATCACACTGCATTGGGCAGTCATCGCCCGCCTAAGCTGGGCAGCCCCCAGCCCAAAAGATGCTGCCCCGTCCACGTTACGCTTGCTCCATTAGGTGCATGGGACTGAGGACTGAATTCGAAAGGCGGATCGATAATAGAGCACCACCGAAGACGAGACCGAACGCGTGCAACAATCAGGTCTCACATGACAGACCAGAAGAAGTTCATTCACGGGCTCTTCGGTCAGGTTTCCGTGTCGGGTTAACGCCCCATTGCCTTGTGGGTCAGACTTTTGAGTCAAAGGTTCCGGTTACGGTTCCCAAATAAAAACCTCTTCTGCGTTGTGGGCAGCTGCAAAGTATGATTTGTCCAGAAACCTCCAGCAGTTTTTCTGTAAAGGGTCCTGCCAACCTTCCCTCCTTCAACTTAACATTGATACAAAACGCCACGGGATTTTGCGGTTCTGATGAAAGCAACAGTCCAGGAGCTGGACATAAACCAACTGCACTCCTCAAGCCTAAATGTTCACTTTACTTCGCTGCCTTCAACGTCCGCACACTATATCAGATAGGCCAACAAGCTGCCCTCGCCAGAACTCTTGACACTTTCAAGATGAGAGTATGTTGTGTCACTGAAACACGCATTAAAGAACCCATTTCTGTGATCACTCTTCGCGCCCCAGAAACAACCTCAGTCTCCCGCTTCACTCCTCGTGTGTTGGGTGATTCGGTGTCTGGTGCTCGTGATCACGCTGGCGTTGGGATTATTTTGAGCATGAAAGCTGAGCGTGCACTGCTAAACTGGATTCTAGTCAGCAGTCGTTTATGTGCAGTTCGGTAGGACGGTCCTCTTCGTGTCAACATCAACAAACGGAAACGTCGATGCTTGTTCACCGTGTCTGTGTATGCGCTTACTGACTGCAGTTCCTCTGAAACGAAAGACGAATTCTACCACGATCTGTCTCCGTTTCTTCGAAGCGTGCGTTCAACAGACGTGGTGACCATTGCTGGGGATTTCAACTTCCGTTTGGAAGATTGCGAAAGGCACATCGGAGGCCTATCTGCCATCCCAGCCGATCGTACCGATAACGGCGATCGTCGCATTCAGCTGTGTTCTGACCACACATTGTTTCTGGCAAGTACGAACTTCTGCCATAAGGAGCTGCATAGGCTCACATGGCATCCTCATACGTCTTCACAACGTCGGACTAAGATCGACCATATTGTCATTGGTCATCAATGGCGTGGATCATTTGAAGATTGCCGTTCATTTTGGTCTACGTCCGTCGACCCAGATCACACCTTGATACGTGCTCGTTTCTGCTTACTTCTCGTCTGTGGTCGCACTAATATAAAGGCCACCTGTCCCGCGCAGTTGCTTCTAGATGATAACCGACGACCTGCTCTTCACACAAAGCTGTGTACACGGTTATCGATGCAGCCGAATGTGCACGACCCAGATGAACGCTGGCAACAGACCAAACCTTGTATTCCGCTTCAAATGCCACCAAGGACTCTGGTTCAAGTCAGCCTCCCAAACGATGGATATCGTCGACATCAGTTTCTCTGTTGGATGCTCGCAGATCCGTCCCTCCGGATGCCACATTCAATGAAGTGCGTAAATCCCTGAGACGCCGACTAACTAGGAGCCTGAGAAATGACCGTGAACAGTTGTGGATTGCGAGATGTACGGAAATGGAAAAAAGCTGCATCCATTATTGATACTCGCAACGTTTACCGTTTGATTAAAGGTATTGGTCCACTGAAAATGGCGTTCGAATCAGTTGACCACACAGTTCTCTGGCGCTGCCTCTCACTGAAGGGTGTGTCAGAAAGGTTTATTTCTCTCTCTCTCTCTCAATGCTTGTATGCAAACAGCTGAAGACGATTGTGTGCTTACGGCGATCTTGCACCCGAGATCACCACGGAAAGTGCTGTTCGTCAGGGTTGCCCTCCATTATCCTTCCTCTTCATTTTTTGACTGAATACATTCTTGAGATAGCGCTATCTTCGTGTGAGAAAAGTGGGATCGATCGTAGCTCAGACAGTGAACTGTCTGAATTGGGATACACGGACGATATTGTTCTTCTGAGTGAAGATCCAGTGTAAAATGCTGCTGCAGGACTGGGTTGGCTCAACACCAAACCTTGTGTCAGCAGGGGAAGCTCTAGATGAAGTAGATAGGTTTTGTTACTTGGACAGTTACTTTTCATAAGATGAACAGATATCGGATGAAGTGTCATCGCGTATGCAGAAGGCGCGTTTGGCTTCTGTCAACCTCAATCACCCGTGGCTCCGGCGTGACATCTGATTGTCTGTTAAGGCTCGAGTGTGCAATGCAGCGGTTAAGTCCATTCTTTTGTACGTCGCAGAAACATGGCCGTTAATTGTAGAAGATAGACGAAGATTGTCGGTGTTTGAGCATCGATATCTCCGTAACTCTGCCGAAATATGATGGGAACACTGTATCAGCAATGCTAACGTTAGAGGTCAGTCGCTGTATCAAGTACTGAATCTAAACAGATTTAGATTGTTGGGACATGTGTTAAGCATGTCCACTGATAGACTTCCTCGGCGTACGCTGTTCTCTGAGACAGGTAATGGTTGAAAGTTAGATCGATGTGGTCAGTCCATGACATGACAGAAATGTATCGATACCTCGAGCAGCAGAACGTGATAGACTTCTGGTTGGGGTTCTTTAGGCCCGCCTACTGAATGAGAGTTGATAATAGGTGATATGGCTAGGTGTAGCAGCTGGTGTCTCAGTTGTATTCCGTATCTTTCTTTGTCTTCGCTATTTCCGCTTGTCGCCTTTCCTTCGGCTCTTTTCCGCTTGGTGGTTCTATTCCTTCTGTGTTCTACTGGACGATTCTCTAAGGTAGCTGCCAAAACCGGACGACGTAAGTGCTAGATAAGTGTTGAATTGATTGAACTGGACCGACCGGTTCGTCTCTCTTTTTGAACGGTTCTCGTGTGACTCTTCTGACAGCGACGGACATCTGCGTTTCATTTCTCCTTGGAAATCTGATCGGATCCTGATCGTATCGAAGTTATCGGTCGTGCGCTTCATTTAAGAAAATGTTTGCTTTGCAGTCTTTCATGCGTAGTTCATTGCGCGTGTTGATTCGTACATGCGTTCGTCTATTGTTGGTTTTTACATAGCTTTTTACATAGTTGTATATGTCCTTTTTCATTTTTTCGAAAAAAAGATGTGTACATTTTTATTTGTTGTTGTGCTCGAATATGAATGTAGATCTATTGATCTGGAATTTCACTCCATCTATATACTGTCACGCTAATCACGTGTGGTTTTATCCAGTCACGCGTTTTCTAGTAGAATGTGTCATGTATCAAGATGTGTGTGTGTGTGTGTGTGTGTGTGTGTGTTTGTATGAGCTCACCACTTTTCTGACCTCACGTTGGAAACTGGGGTGATAACAATAATGGCTATGGTGTGAACTGATCATCGTGTCTTTCTGATAGAATGTTTCCGCATAAGTACTACAGAATACAAAATGAATAATGGCTTGCTGGACTGCGTGCTATCTTATAGGAACCGATGGCGTTTCATGCTCCAAGTATCTTGTGGCAAAGGAGAAGTACCAAAGTTTTAATTGAAACCCAACCGTGACTGTTTACCTGGTTTTTTCTCATTGGCGAGTGACAGTCAGTTCATTCAACAACCCATGTTAAAATTCATTGGAGAATATTATCTTTCACTGAACTACCAAAGTTCTCAGCCGCGAAAATCGATGGGACGTCTTATGTGGTGATTGAGTGGTTTGAAGTTGCTGCCTACCACCTCAGAGGTCAGAGATTTAAATCTCGCCACCGTCGGTCACTGGTGGTAGACATTAGTCCATTGTCGTCTTTCTTGTTATCACGCTTGACCTACTTTTGATTGCACGCGTGTGCTTGGGTGCAGTGAAAGGGGTATATAGCCCATCGCCACAGAAGCCTACTGCACTGTTAGAGATAACCGATAACCACATCCCGAAACGTGGAGTGGAGAATCACGTAAGGTTCCAATAGGTCAGGTGTGGTAACGAGCCGGAAGACGGTGGAATGTTGCCCACCGGCGATGGCGAGGATTCAAAGCTCTGACCTGGGAGGTGGTAATCAAACTCCCTAAACCACTCGACTTTATGTGCCTCTCCGCTTCACGTCTCAGGGTCTGATTGCCGTTTATTCGACATGATGCAGTGGGCCTTCGTAGTTATGGAGTATAACCGCTTCCGCAACACTCACGCACGAGTACGTAAGGAGAAATGTACAGCACGGTGTTTGTGAAATACTTCATACTCCGTACTTTATAATAAGTCGATGGTTTTCATCCTGTCCAACCGCGCCTTAAAGTCGTCTTCATGCTCTTCCAGTAAATGCTAAGCCAATCATGCCATCGTCGTTGACTGTAGAACAGGGTAGAATTTTCGACGGTGGATTCATTTATGATCCGTAATGAATACGACGCTACCGGTTGTTTCCTGTAGATTCATTATATGCATGCTACTGTTCGTTTTCATCTACCCTTTCGGATTTAAATCTACGCGGTCGTGTCCATTTCAATGATGTCGCCACATTGTGATCATTGACCATTAGCTTTTCTAAATTGCATCAGTTTGAGTCTTTGAGAAATTTGTTTTTCAAATGGAATAAGAAGTTTATAAGCTACGTCTTCCGTTTCTATTCCGTAATGTGTAGTTTTAATTTTTCTACTCCCACTGTAGGTTATGCCCAACGGGCCGTTCAACTTATTTTAAACCTGATTAGTATGAGGCTTTAATCCAGACTATGCCGAATGCATTAATCTCGCGGTTATTTCCCCTACTTTTGCAGGCCCTCCCAAAGCAAAGAATCTCGTGTTCAATGACCATTGTTCTTCGTCTTATTTTGTTGACTTAATGTCAGTACCGGTCGCTTGTTCACCCCAAGCAACATGGGTACCGTTCACCTGCAACCGTATAAGACCAATTTTCAACTCCGGGGCGACTCACTGAAACCCTGTTTCAGAACGCGACTTGAATGGGTTTCGTTTCTTATGTCTATTTTCGTACGAAGCCTGTCTACGTTTGTTGATCTCCCCAGCCGTTTAGTGACCGAGTAAAACTAGTTTTCTTCCTGGTCTACCACGCTCTGCACATTTTTGTCACTCTTTGCGCGTGTTCGTGTTGCGACTGTCGTCACACACCTTATTCCTGACCACTTACACTTTCTAACAGCAACAGGGAAAACAATCAGCAACTCATTTTCCAGTCTACCACTGCGATCAAACTACATACTGCGGTCGGCTTCCCATTCATGTCCTCTTTCGTTTATTTGACAGTACTTCTGAAAACTCGCAAATGATCTGATGTTTTTGGTTTAATGTTCTCTTCATCCGCTGGTCTGGATCTGAGGGCAATTCCCAATTTTACTGTCTGTCCACATCTGCATGTCGAAAGGAGCAACGTGTTTTGTCACGTAGCTTATTTCTCACGCCATGCCTGACTGTTCTACTTGTGTTGATCTTTTTAAAGGAATGTAACCTAGTGGTTCACACTGTTTCCGCTTCAAGTAGATTATTCTGTACTGACATCCGGATTATTTTTATCTTCCATCTCCTTCGGTCGCCACCGCGAATAACGCATTCGGAGCCTGTCCTGCTATTCAGCTGAACAATGCACGCACAAGTCTTCGCGAACCAAATAGCGATCCGAGTTGCCCGTCTAGCGTGCAAACCCACATTGTATAGGGAGACACATCTCATCCATAGACCAAATGTTTATTCATCTGTTTCCAAATCCACACTTACGTACGTTCGTCTGCATCCACTGGTTGTCCGCCCACTTGTATCTGATACGCGATCCCCGTCTTTTAGAGTCCGATTCGGTTCAGTTCAATGACGGCCTGACCACTTTTTTGTCAAGGCTTCTCGTCATACTGGCTGATGCAACACGGGTGCCACAGATTTGTCCATTCTCTTCGTCCCGAGCCTGATTATCCATTACAGTCGTCGTTTGATGACTGATTCCCCACAGTTCTTACCCGTCGAAGAAAAAAAACGAATACCGTTTTCTCTTGCTTTGTGTTTTCTCATCTGATTCAACCAAACCACTTCATTCTGTCCATCATTCGCCCCCTGGTTGCTGTCAGTTATGAGTATAATTTTATCGTCGCGATTAATTTCGTTGCCATTTTTAATTTGCCGTTATTCATATGAAGAGTGTGATTGTTATTTTCCATTGGTTAGATGAACTTGAATTTGTCGCTTTATTGGCCAGACGAAGCAGGGTATTAAATGTTCATCTAACTGAGTTTCACAAGTGGTCGCATCCGAGAGGGATCACGTGTCGGGTTTAATTCCCGTTCGACTGACTTCATTCACATGATGGATTTAGTTCTACAGCGATTCACTGTTGTTTGTCACTTGCATCGCATCTACCACGAAATTTCCCCATACATTGAACCGAAGTGGGAAATGAACATCAAGATGCTTCCGATGCTCAGGTAGCCTGAACAAAACTAGAAATCTATGTACGGTTCTCTTCTCTTCGATTGTTAACTGGTCTCCTAGTTGAAATAAGACATTATCGAGTTAATGATTTGAGCTCTAAAACTGAATTCATATATCGAAGTACATTTCGTTGTTACCCTCCTTCTCCGTATCTACATTCAACGACCAGTCGGTGCTGGTATCTAGATATGGTTGGCTAATAGTAGGTCTAGTACACGGGGATATACGCGTTCTTTCATGATTAGATCACATAAAATGAAACCGGACATGAGTTTACCGCTTGTCGAACTTTTTTTGCGTGCTATGGCTGTTGTCGACCAGTCTTATAACCTATTCCCTTTATTACTGAGGTTGTGTATTATCTGGCGCGGAACAAATCCCAATCTGTGATACTTGCTCGCGCGCGTGAATAAATGAATGACTGTCTTGTTGTACTTCGCATACATTTGACGAATGGTAAACTGGCACACAACTGGTTAGTCCATTCATCGAGTCGCTTAGTTAAATGCCTGCTGCTTCACTTTCGAAATTGGCTTCAGTAACCTATTCAGATTATGAGGTCTGGCTCAGCTATGTGACTATAGTATTCAGTTTCTGATAGCCGTTCGAAAGCTTTGGTGTTTACCCCGGTGTTGAATGTAACACTGGTCTCAGGAGACAGAAAACTGATTTTTAATCCAGGTATGAGTACGATAATGTCTAATGACTGAGTTGGGTTGTTGTAATATTTTGGAAACAGGGACCGCCAATGCCGACGATATCAATATCGTCCTCTGCCTCTTGTCATTGTTTCGGATTGGCCTAGCTAGTTCTACCTTATTCCCCAGTTGATTCTCGTAGTTTCTATTCCATCTAGTGTCAGATTTTAGCTGCACAAACCTGTATTGTTTCCATTATCGAGCCATGCATGGAGGCATGAGGACCGGTAACTGACATCAAAAGATTACGAATTTTGCAATTTGCAGATCGGAAGCAATTTGTTTGTATGTGTTGATGAAACGAATTTCAGTCATTTTTTGTTAGCTATATATATATATATATATATATATATATATATATATATATATATATCACACTTGTCTGGTTTCAGACTGTGTGCCAAACAAAACATGGTGCAATCGGGTGGGGGGGAGGGGAAGGGTAGATAGTCTGAGTTCATGATTTGTTTGTGGGCGGGAGACTGCCAGGTTGCCCAAGCCAAAGTAGGTGGTTTTTTTAGGGATCCACAACCGGAGCCTTTAGCTATCCAAAGCTTGACCCGCAAAGCAGCGGGACAAAACGTGGGGTCCGTAACCTACTGGGGGCCGGTGACTGATTCTTCGGCTTATTCGCCCTTCGGACGAGGCCAAACATCCTGGGTGCTCAGTGAACCTCCGCCACAAATGCCGGTGAGCCTACCGTTGTACGCCTCATACGCCGCCCGTAGCTGGTATGGAATCAAGGTTTAGCCATCTCTAGACTGACCACTAGTCAGCCAACCCGGTTGAGAACGCCGGGCGTTCGCCTTCGTCCTCTCACTTTAGTGAGAACGCCTCCGCCACGAGAAGGCAGTGAGTAGGATTTTTTGTTAGCTAGTGTGGATCATCCTATTTGGAGGAGCCAGCCATAGGAGGATTGACTCGTGTGGAACGAATCTGCATCTAACTGGAGTAATTACGATCTCGGTTGTTTGATTTTCTGATCACAGTTTATCCATCACGGAGGGATTCCCCTTGTTGTGATGTGATGGTTTGCGTGGCTCCACGACCCCAGTATTTGCAAGTTTGCTTCCTCAAACTGGAGATGCGATCATGCATAATAGGTCAGTGAGTAAAGACCACATGAAGTACACACTCACCGAACCATCACTGGATAACGTCTGGATCTAAGCGACCAGGCAGGTTTTCGACTGAAAAAACCAAAAGGTGAACATTCCGCTTACTCCATTGATTGTATAGGACTAAGATGTAAATCCGAAAAGCGGATCGATAATTATTACATCGAAAAAGGCAACAAGATCTCATGCGACAGTCCAGAAATTCCCTCATTGGTGTTTCGGGCATGTTGACGGACCACTACCTTTTGAATCGGAGACTGCGGTTGGGGTTCCCAGAGAAAAATGCATGCAATGTGAAGAGCAACGCAGAAAGCTCCGGTATCTTGCTCTAATAGGTTTCACTAATTTCCTCATAATTTAAGATCACTGTGAAATGGCGTGGGTTATTACGCCTCCAGATGTTTGATGACAATGTTTGCTTCACCTGGTTGCCCTTCACTTACGAACACCATGTCAGATGAGCCGACAGGCTGTTCTGGTGAGAACTCTTGATGCCTCCAAAGTACAGGTACTGTGGGGATTCGGAGAAAAATATCTTCATCATGCACTTTACGTTCGTAATTTTTTCATATAATACCAAAGAAAGGTTGGAAATATGATATTATTTGTAACTTCATATTTCCCACGTCAGTAATGCAATGTTCTATACGAATCTGAAATTGCGTGACCCTGGTCAGCATGATTAATTTGACTGATACTCGGTAAAAAATTGAATGAACGGTCGGTCGTGAATAGCTTTCAAAGTTAGGAAAGTACAACTCATCCTGTGGTTTTCGCCAGGGAAGTATTAATACTAGTCCTGTCGCGAGCAGTTCCCCTCGTGGAAGTGTCAGTTTTGTTTCTGTATAGCAGAACAAAGCAAAAGTAGTACAAACATTTAGAAAACGCTTTCTGGTGGTTTATTATCAGTTTTGCGACTGGTGTCAGGCCCACGAAAAACTAGATTTATTTGAAATACATGACCTTGAGATCGATGGCATGTTAGCGTGGGCCGGTAAACGTCCGGATTGTTTTCGTCAAGAGGAGTAATGTACACCCATGACAGGAAATGTTTACCACAATAATAAATAAGAGTAACAAAGGCATGGTACTGCGTTTAGTACGTTTTTCTGTGGAATATTTTGTTCAGATCCCCGTTAACAAATAAGCGATTATTCGTGTAAAAAATAATGACACAACAAGATACGACGGGCAAAATGTAACACTACTGACCTGGATAACGTTTTTGGTTTCTGATATATAAATAGGATATCCGTCGGCCGCTAAATGTGTTCAGTTAGGATATTTTTGTGCATATCCTTACATGCCATTACGAAGAGGGGTGAGGCTAATTGAATTTCCTAATCATTTAGCCGATGAAAAGCCAGTGTTATACGCCTGATAAGGATGGCAAATTGCCGCGGTTTCGAAGAAATTCATATTTCATCGTGACTCGGCTTGACTTTCGATTTACTTTCCGTGCTCTATGGTAAAACGTGCGGGCTCAAAAACGTTGTCCATGGTTAAGGATTCTGAACGTAATTCATTCCGGTGACGCTGGGGTTACGAAACTGTTTACGTTGGTTAATATAGGCTGGAATAAATCGTGACCGTCAAAGTTTGGGGAGTATTATTTACGATACTACGAAAAATAAATAATTCAACGAGATGGAATTGCATTTGTTAGTTTGTCAGATTGGAAGTTCTTGGAAGACTACTTTATAGCATAGTAGCGCGTCAAGCTTTACCACCAACAATGGAAATGTGAATCTTATTGACGTGAAAATATGCGGTCATTTGTTATATGCTTTTACATTAGCGAAACGTTGGAAATTCTAAAGGTCTAGCCATAATAATTACCCCATAGAACCTCTGACTTGAGTATGATGTGCTTGCAATTTGCTGGCGAAACAAGTTGAGGCACTTTCGTCAGACTGATATGAAAGTTTGTATCAGGTAAAGCGCTTTTTGTCATGGACTTTAATTCTAAAACTGCAATTTCATTCGAATTTTATAATAACGGTAGATGCATCTACTGGCATACCTTACATCTATGCTATGCCACTGATACGCGCGTACAAACTGCGATGATGCAGCGGCCTCCACACGTGATACGGCCAAGTACAGCTTCGTAGCGAGGCACACTGATGAGCCTCAACCAATCAGGATCGCCGAGGACAGGTACGGCAAAAACTCCTTGTGATTAGTCAACTAGTCTAGCAATTATTTTCTTTGATTTAGCATCTGTACAAACCAGTGCCGCGACACAATTAACGTGCTATTCCAGTCTTGGTCTTTTTGCTACTAGTTCCGGATGGGAGCGATTTCAATACGTCCTGTCAATTTGAGGTATTGCAAATATTACAAAAACCCAACTTTCGTGGCCACTCCCCGCGGCCCAAATACAGTCGTCTCTCGCCTCACACATCGTGCGTCTTGTGATCCAGTGCCTAGTATCGGTGGTCAGACTGGTGTTAGGATCGTTTTGAGCTTGAGAGCTAGGAGTGCGTTGCTAGACCGGAATCTAGTCAGCAGTCGTTTGTGTGCAGCTCGGTTGGCTGGTTCTGTATTTGTAAACAGCAACAGACGAAAGCACCAATGCTTGTTCATCGTGTCTGTGTGTGCGTCCACTGTCTGTAGTTTGAATGGAGCCAAAGATGAATTTGTTTCAACTGCTTCGAAGCGTGTATTCAGCGTAAGTTTTGGTTGTCACTGCTCTTTCAGTGCCCACGTTGCCTTTTTGAGGGAAACCTAAATGTACGTCAGGGTCCCCTTTACCATCCCACCCGACGAAACTAGCAACGGCGATTGACTCATCCAGTTTTGTTCTGACCATGGACTGTTTAAGGCGTGTACACACTTCTGCGATAAATTGCGGCATAGATCCACCTGGCGCCCTCCTACACATCTACAGCGTAAGACCCAGATTGATCGCGTTTTCATTGGTCACCGGTGGTGTGCATCAATGGAAACTTATATTCATTCTGGTGCACACCTGCGGACTCGGATCACACCTTGGTACATGCTCGCTTCTGTTTATGTTTCGTGCGTGATAGAACCAACTCTGATACAACCCGCGCAGCACACGTGCTACTAACGACAACGGATGGCTCGGTTTTCAAGACAATCAGATGCTCAGGACCTAAATGTACGTTAGCAACAGATCAGTAAATCCTTATAGCTTGCTTTTATTGTGACACAGGACCCCAGTTCAAGCGGACCCACAAAAGATGGGTATTCAAAATAAAGTCAACTTTCTCAATAGTTTTGAATATTCGTGTTGCTTGTAGCCCAGGTCGTTGACTGCCATGATGTTCTGATCGCTGAGCTTGGTGTTTAGATCATCATCATCATCACCAGCCGACATGACATCGTCAGTGCATGTGCGCTGTTGGCAATGGTCTTTGGTATTCATAAGTTTGTCACTAGTTCTGACCTTGAGCCTCGTAGACGACCTTGTCTCCGAAGCTTGACTCTTGTTTTTTCGCTTGACCTTGACCTTTGACCCTAGACGACTGACGCTCCATGTAAGGAACTTGACCTCTTGGTGCTGTTGTTTCCATTTTTCATACTTTAAGTCTTAGTGATTCAGTTCTGCAGATGTTTGAGTGTGAGAAATTCAGATTCAATAATACGGGCTATATGATCTGGGTCCACTGATTCGATTTCTGAACTGCCAGTTTGAGAAACAGTGCGACGATCGAAGAAGACTGAATCGTAATGTATTTATATCTATACTTTTAAATCAGGAATAGTGTGCCACACATTCAGATAAATCTTTACACCGCTGAACTCTGCCTTCTCTTCGTTGACTGACTGTTACACTTATTTCTTCGGTTTCGAGTTTTTTTGGTTCTAACATGAGTCTTCTCATGGTTTCCGTTGATCTGTGAGCAGTTCAGGACCAGTGACAAACTTATGAATACCAAAGATTACTGCCAACAGCGCACCTGCACTGACGATGTCATGTCGACTGGTGATGAAACGTTTGCCATCTAAACACCAAGCTCAGCGATCAGAACATCGTGACAAAGTCATCTTTTCTAATAATCGTATGATATTAGCTGAAGCAATGTCCATGCCTTTGACTATCATTCGCCCGAGTTCATCCGATGTGGCCTATACCACCCCAACATATTAACTTCGCCTTTAAAATGATTCTGGAAATAGAACTGCACTTTCGTGAGAATAGCGACATCGATCTTTGTTCGCACAGTAAGCTAAATGACGTAAGATGTGCGGTGGATGTTGTGCTTCTAAGTGAAATCACACATCATATGTAATAAAGTGCGAGTTTTATAGATTTTCCGAACAATGGTGAACACAAGGATGTGCTTTGCGCCTTTTAAGTGTATGATACTGCCTCAGTAATGGGTTGGTCTCACACTGAACCATACCCAAGCCAAATGAATCTTACCCGAATGCTTTTCACCTAGCAGCTACATCACATGAAGTGGTCGGATATCGGATGAAATGTCGTTCCGTCTACCGAATGGTTTATTTGAACTGCCTGATATATCTACGTGACGTTAGTGTGTCCATCACGGGTCGGTTGTACACTACGGCAGTGACGTCAGTCCTTCTTTGTGGCCCAGAAGCCTGCCTTTTTGAACGTCGATATTCTCGCGGTATTACTATAATGTGGTGGTAACATCATATTAGTGATGATAAATTCTATGGATACATTAGCGATACTGAGATTAACCGTAGGGTATTGGGATCCCTATTTCAGTCGATGTAGCAAGTGTTTTCGTGGGTTGGAACATGTGTTTCGTATAGCCACAGACTTCCTCGGTGTACATTCTTGTCTGAGGCAGATAATGACTGGAGGATGGGTCGAGGCTTTCATTGCGCTACATGGCAAATAGGTAGGAAAACATGAATCAGTGGACTTGGCCGAGAAGAACATGTTCAACTTTCTGGTTGACTTTCCAGAAATCCGCCCGACTGTTGGTTTGGGACAACTGATAACATAGTTAAGTGCCTCGGGCAGTAGTGTAGCTGCACCTTTCGTTGTTTCAATGAATACTATTTAATTTTCTTTTCTGTTTGTTTGCTCCTCGTTCTTCCATTAGTTTCATTCTCGGTTAGATGATGCTACGAAGTAGCGACCAAAACCACAGCACATGAGGGTGACTTTAATGGTTGAAAGAATTGTATCCATCGCAGTCTGTAAATCGCGTATTCCGAGTTTTTGTTTGTCTCATTATCTGATAAACAGTCCATATCGACTTTGATTGATTTTATCCGATGATACGCGGTCACCGACAAAAAAAAGTGAAGGTAGAGTAATATGGATTTACAGTCTGTATAAGTGTGAAGTACAAAGAAAAATTCCCCTCAACTGAAATTTTGTCCCTGCATGCACATACAGATGACTAAACGGAACGCCTTCAATGAACAGCTGAGTTGCATTCAACCTAACCCTAAAGACTGGAACAGTTTAGGACGCGGGCGACACACGGTTAGTGGATCTTGTTCATTTCAGAAGTACGGATTACACCCGAATGGTAATTTTCATACTTACTCGGTGGAAGGTGAATTTATCAGCTCATTCAGCAGGACGAGAAAACTCAGCGCTTTCTAGCAAAGACATTCCATAAACGGTACTGTAACTACTAATTTTTTTTCGGAATTTTTCTATGGTTTAGGAGTATCCGATTTATGTATAAAATCAAAAATTGTCTGAGGAAAGTACACACGTACTTCAATAAATGACACAGCAAAATGTAGTTTACCTTTCAGAATATTGGGATAATTCCATCACCTGTTAATACTTTCAATACAGGAGTGAAAAGAAATCCCAATTGTATTTCATTTTGAAGATAACCGTCCTGACTGATTCACAACTGAACCTTCCCCGGAGATAGTTTAATAATTCTCGTACGTCAGATATTTATACAAGCAAATAAATGGAAATAACAGTCAATATAAGACTTACGCAAAAAGAAACTCAGTTGGGCTTTGTACACAACTAAAGGGCGAAATTTCCAAAATCACTCAAACAGTATTGGTGATCTGCATGTCTCGTATGCTCTCTACCGGGTCAGCAGCAGCAGCTGTGACTTTAAACATTATATATATATATATATATATATATATATATATATATATATATATATATTATTGAGAGGGTTCTATAGAGCCGTCTATCAACGGCTGTCATGTTTATATATTGGTGAACACTTCATCGGGGCGTGAATGTCAATGAGATTCGCTCGCCATCGGATAACAATTACATGTGAGTTACGCTGCCTTTATATAAGGATTTTGTGGATAAGATTTTGATTTGATACACAATATTGGACCTACAAACCTATGCCTCTTCGAACTAGAATTGTTTCCTAGCATTCACTGAAAGGTCTGGCCAAATTGCTGCTGAGTGGTGGTATGGTCCATGATTTCTAAAAATCTCAGTCCAGCAATTGTAAAGACGCTGAAATACGAGTACATTTGCACTTTTGCGGCTATACTGCAGCCTTGTTTCCCAGTGCTATCTCCGGAGTCGTCCTTAGACCGCAATGCGGCTTCACCTACTTTGTTCACTTTACTCACTTGGAAAGTGGCAGCTGACTGAGAAAATTTCCTCTGTTTACTGGTCGTGTAATTGATATCCGTGCGATCATCAAGTAGATCCACAGAACAGTCAGTAAGGCTCTTAGCTCCTGCCATGACAAGATTTGGCATACAGTCACCATTAGGCTTGTACATTATGGTGCGATGCGCACAGGACGAGCATGCGGTGTGGTCACCAACGCGAAATGCTTGAAGGTGATTAGTTCGCTGGATTTCGGACCACTCAGAACGACATCTCAAACAGCCAACCGGGGACAGTTCGTGAGATTGTTTGACATAATTCCGCTGGTTCAGTTCCGGCCCGGGGCGTCAACGTTTAGATACGAAAGATGCTAGTGGATTATCACTGTCTATAATTCTGAGTACTTTTGACGTAATTCCAAAATAATGTGAGGAATTGTACGGAACGAATGAGCAACTCCAGTCTTCGGTTTTTATGCAGTCGAATCCAACCAGCATGTACAGGAGGTCGTTTCGGATATCTGCTCATTTCAAGCAACAATTCTACCATGACCTCAGTCTGGTTCCAGATTCATTTTTCGTCGCTTAACTCTATGTGCTGTAGTACATCCGTGTACGTGCGCGGCAACTTTCTAGTCAAAAGCTTCTTAAGCTTTCTTTCTACTTGACCTTGCTTTGATTCAAATCAGTTAGCTGGTTGAAGAATTTCCGTACGGCGTTTTTGAGAGTTTCCTGAATTACTTCTTCTATGTCGATTCTGTTCTTGATTTCATTTGTTCGATTGTATTTGGATTATGATGATCATCGAGTGAAAAAATGTGGTACTCGGTGGGCACATTTCCGTATGACTCGTATTACCGTGCAAACAATGAACCAAGCGGGTAAGTGAACACTTATGCAGACATAGTAAGCCCATGAGAGGAATGAGTGAACCCAAAACGTTTGGTAGGCTGACGACCACCTGGAGTAAATGATGTTGAGTAGCTGCACAGAATACAGTAGTGGCGTAGTTTAGTATAAATTTTTGAGATTAGGTTGGGAAACTATCACGTTGGTTTACGGAATTATCACATATATTTGGGAAACTATCAGTTTAATCTGAGAACCGAACGCAATGACTGGTTGCCACATCCGTATAACGCACCTCATCGGTCAGCTGGAAGCAAGTATCTATAGTCCATAATTGATCATAGGGACCACCTGTCTTCCGTGCTCTTTCCGTGCAAAAATGGCATGGACCTCAGTCGCGCATCAGGTCGCTCTCACGGACAGACGTCATTGAGTTGTACCAAACGGTCTGAGCTAGAAAACCAAGCTCTCCTTACCCTATCAGTGTCAATGACGACGTATTACGTTAGATGTCTTTAGGCTAGCGAATGAATTTTGATTATCTGGTGGCCAGAGTAGTGATATTGGCCTCCGAACAACATCAGTATTCTGTTCATAGACATGATACGGAAATGAAAATATGTTAATTACTCCAACTTTTGGAATAGCTCGGTACTTCACCGTGTCAGGTGACACTTGGTGTTTCAGTTACATTTAGATTCCCAACCGATATACTTGTAAGGTAACTTTTCACGATGTGTGTACAATAAAAGGATATATTTACTGAATAATCGCATTTTGTCTCAGAGAGGGACTACACTTAGAGATTAAGCTCTTTTTCAGAAGCGGAAATAGAGAATACCCGAAACTCGTGTCTTTTTTGTTGGCCTCCTCCCAACCGCGGAAAAACAGCAAATGCCTTCCCAATTCATGGCCGTCCGATCACATGCTGACACACAAATATTGTTGGTGAATTATGCGTTATTCGCACCCTACTATCCGTACCGTGATAGATCACTTTGTAGTGCAACTGCCCGGTAAGCAGGATGTCGCTGGTTCGATTCCGGTTAGAGCAGCTGAATCTTTGGATGTGAGAAATGCACGTGAATTTTTCATTATATACTTATGGGCTCCTAACTTATAAAAATGCAGCTGTAGTAGCCACGAGGCAAATGCTACCGCGAACGAGCTTGTTCGCTGTTCGTGTATTTTCTATATGTATGTATGTACAAATTACGTACCGTATGCTTGAGTCCACGTTAACATATACATGGCGTCTGGGGGTCCCATATAAACGTATTTTCGGAATCAACAGAAAAGAATTCATCAAATTAGTCATGACCTTTGGAATCTCCTGCTGAAATCCGAAAATCTCAGTACCATCTCAGGAGAAGACGTTTATTTCTAGAGAGGCTTGCGGTCAGTTGACCCACGGGGTGCGCTATACAGATGCGGCAAACAACCACTGCGCTCCGTTCTCAAGGTAATCTGATAGCTCTCCAGTCTATGTGATAATTTATCAAACGAGTGTGACAATTTCGCAGATTAATTTGGTAGTTTCTCAACTCAATCTTACAATGGTCTAGTGTAGGCAGGTAAACACCTACACACAAAGGTTGAGAGGCACAACGCGCACGGGTACAAAGGCAGGTGCACTAGTCATGTGATGTACGGACTTGCGGGGTTTGTGAGCCATAAGTGAGCGAAGCTTACATGTTCAACTAAGCACTTCATTGTAACTCTGGAGGATATGGACATCAAGAGTTGGACGTGGATAACTTTGCCAATAGGACAAAGTGAGTTGGATGACTGAAGTAGCAAACAAAAGGAAAACTGTTAGTTTTCCCCTGCCAAAGGTACATGAAACACACGACACACCTGCAATATCACCGTTCACTCTTGTCCCCTTGAGCAGAAATGAATGGTTTTGTTACCTGGTTGTATATATATATATATATATATATATATATATATATATATATATATATATATATATATATATATATATATATATATATATACATATATATATAATATCTGTGTGTGTATCTGTGCTCATACCCTTGAACTTTTAATTGTTGCAGCGCGTCACATGATGCCCGCATCCCATCTATCACGCACTATTTTTGTGTCACAGATGTGAATTCTGCTGTTTTATTGATTTTAAATATGTCTGTTGGCCCTCTATGAACGGCCAGCATCCAGTCAGTGAAAAACATCTAAGAAAATGAGCTACGAAAGACCAGAAAAGATAGCAATTCAGTTTGGTTTCTCATGTTCACTGTGGTTTAAAAAGGTAATAGAGGTTGTCCTTCTCTCAGGTATACACTGTTCTGTGTACGCACACATTTCTCCTGTGAAATAGTCTTTAGGAGATATGAGTATATAAATGTGATGCCCTGAATAAGTTTCACGGATAGTTTCATATGATGCCTTATCATTTTGGGCAATATGAGAAGAATCACACCTGGACTGTTAGAAAGAAGAACATTAGCAGATTGATTGATTTCAGCATGAACAACTTTACCTATTGGCAGTTACCTGGAAATGGGGTCAAGGTCACCGAATGGACGTAGTCGTATAGGATTACGGCGGATGCCCGTATTGCAAACGGAAAATGTGGAAGACAACTTCAAATCTGCTTTTACCAATGGATAAGGCTTAATTCACACTTTCTGAACAGATAGCTCACCGAAATTTTTATTGAATGTAAGAGGAGAATGCCACTGTCGAGGGGTAAGGTTGATAATCTAATGATTAAAAACCGAGCTTTTATTTTAGAAACCTTTCAGTTTCATCTGTTCGGGAACACACTGGGTGGATGAAGGTCATTTACTGCAACACTAAGAGGTGAGCTTCTCAACTTACTGAGTAATCTTGCGCCGACATATGGGACTGTTACATATATATATATATATATATATATATATATATATATATATATATATATATATATATTCTGGCATTTGTAAACCATGGCTGGTAGTTCCGCCGATGGAAATTTAAACCTCTATTACGTTTACGGGGTTCGAAGACGGTAAATAACAGAATTAGAAATGAAAGATTACCCTCTTCCGGGATTTAATATGAATGAGTGTTTGATCTATTGATTAGCAACCCATGTGTCACAAGATGAATTGGGACTGCTGGCAGTCAAAGAAACAGGTCAGAAATCGGAGGACAGACGTGACTCAGTGTTAAAAAGCACTTCACTTCTTTTTATTCACGAAAAAGCAACTGAGGAAGAGGGCCACGGCCAGAGAAGCTTTACCTCATTGGAAAGTGACCGGGGGTGGGGGATATTGAACCCGAGTCGTTATTGTTCAAAATCCATAATGATAACTGTCTAACCACAAACTTCGGTAACACAAACCTTAGAACTTCTTCAGCAGGCTTAATATCATAAACTTTGGCGCACTTGTGAAAAGTGCCGTCACAAAAACTACAAGTTAGACGAAGATTCTTGGCATCACATGACAGACAGTAATTCCATCATTTATGGAACATCTGTGAAATATCAACGGGTTTCTCATGCTAATGGACTTGAGTAAAAATTTGATTCGGTGAGTCTGTTGAGATAATGAATTGTGGGCTATAATTAGCATTAAACGAAATGGCCGGATTCTCACGAACGATTGTACTGAAGTTTGGAATCGTTCGCATAATAGTTCGGTAGATTGAAGTGTGCATCCATGAGGCAGAAGCAACTGTTTCTGTAATTCGACCTGTTACACAATCGCATTTTTAACGGATCGCAAAAGTATACCGAGAGGTCTAAGTTCACTTTAACATAGCAAACTCGCGTATTGGTCGGTTATTTTGGTGTACCGGGGGATGAAATTCTGTTTCTTGAAGTGGCTCCAAAATTGATTGGTTGTAAGTGCTTTGAGTGCTTTGAGTACTTCTTACTGCTATGGAATTGTTGGATCTGGAAAGGGTGGATTTTTCACAAGTCAGCATGCCTCCTTCTTGATAAGAGATACGAAGTGTCCAGCCTCGCCCTTCAAATCCCAGCCACCAAGTATCAGACTTCAGGTTTCAACAAAACTAATATGGTCTTCATATTCATGGAAATTACCTTGATTATTCAGGGTATCCAAACCGTTGGTATTCTTTACCATTTGGGTGACAACGATGCACTGCGTAGTAATTTGAAATACGCTCGCGAATAGGATTACTCACAATAAAAGTTGAAATACTCCAGTCCAAACTGAGCGCAGTGATAGAGTGGAGCATATAAGTCTCTCATGCAAGCCTTGCCGAATCTCAGAAGTCTGGAAACTTTCGCTGAGAATCAAGACAGATCAGGCTTTGGATGCTTCTCTTACCGAAGATTTTCTGTAGACCGGGGATCCTCAGCTTCTTCGACATGGTATAATGCTTTTATGTGGCCAGAGGACTGAACACAAAAAAGATAAGGTCCATGTGAACCACCTTAATGCCGCATTTATACATCGCTCCAATGACAGCCCTCCTTCATATTTCCCTTGTGTTTCTAAAGATCTTGAAACTTTCTCTACTGTAGACATTTTTAAAACTGTTCGCAAATCTGGAATGTCGTCGGCTGTTGGTCCTGAAGGCCTTTCATCCGCAATTCTTAAGTATGACGCTGCTCAGCTTGCCACACCGATCACTACTGTGATAGACGCATTTCTGTTCAGATGTTCATTTCCTGATCATCATGCCAATTCCTAAAGGCCTTAACACCTCTGGCGGAATTAAACGGTTTCGCTCTACTGCCCTCACACCAGCCCAGCTTGAAGTCACTGAAAAGGCTGTTTTCAGCCATCTTCAAAAGCTTCTCAGTGTGCTACTTGACTTGTTTTAGCTTGCCTATAAGCCCAAAAAGATCCATCTTTGATGCTGCAGCCTGCTTGATCCATTCTATCAATTATTCTTCAAACAACTCCAGGTAATCTGACCGTCGTGTATTCCTTGACTACTCCTCCAACTTCAACTCTGTACCCTAATCGTGTCTTCTCCAGAAGCTTGAAGCTTCCGATTGTCGGGCACAACTTTACTGACCATCGTACTATTTTCATAATCCAGTTCAGCAAACTAAGGTGGGGCAAAACAACTATAAACCATTAGTTGACAATTCCGGTGTATTCCAGGCTGCAGTGCTATCCCTTATTTCTACTTCTGACCTATATTAGCGAACTTCAAGTTTCTTCTCCGTCCAACATACCTAAATATGCCGATGGTACTGTCCTTTTGTAATAATCGTAATTAACTGAATTGATAGTCCGTACTGAAATTGCCCCCACCAGGAACTACGCGAAATAGCACGTTAGTTGTATTGCAGAGTGGGTTTAGAGAGGGAATATAATTGGTAAACTCTAAGATGACCAGTCACAGGGAGCTTCTGTCGGAATTGTCCGCGGTGATCCTGATTGGTTGAGGCTCATCCTGCACGTGGTTACGAAGCTGTACATGGCCGTATCACGTGTTACAGCTGCTGAATCACCATATCTTTGTCAAGCAATTTCTATTTACCTAGATTTGAAGGAATTCAATGAAAACCTATCTCGAATAGAATGTTTCTGTTCCCATTTGGATCTAAAACCGAATTCATTTAAATGCGTCGAATGTGTTGTCGGTCTCCATCGCTCACCTTTTCCTACAGATCCTGTTACATTGAATTGCGAATCCCTACACAGAGTTAGTTCCGTCAAGTATCTGGGTTTTATCCTTGACATCGATCTAAGGTGGACAACTCACATTCAGTAGTGTATCGACAAACTGCGACGCCTATTTTTTCAAATAAAAAAACTCATGCAGTGTCTTACACCACCAACAATTGTCCTCAGATTTGTTCCTCAAAGTGTTCTTTCGGTCTTACTGTACTGCTCACCCGTAATTTCCCCCGACCTTTTGAAACAGGACTTCAAAGCTTTTCACCGCGGATTGGTAATTATTAAACGCGTTTCATCCCTCGCCTTTGACTTTCTTTTGACTGAACTAGCTAAACAACGTATTGTATCCTGCGCAGCCCTAGCCCACAGGATATTACAGGAACCAAAGCATCAATTACACTCTGACTTACCTCTTTATCGCTCCCACTCATCCATCAAGTCTGGGTTTTGACACCTCTCTTCTAGGATTAACGTACACAGAACTCTGGTGCCTTATCTGGTGCGGGTACTGACCAACAAGGACAAGAGTAAAACGGAATTACTTTCTGAATTTGGTCGATGTTTCCTTTTTCTTTTTCACTGCTATATACATCTAGCGCCCACAGCTCTATATTTTGTTTATTTTACCCCAGTTTTGTAGGGTGTATTTTAACTGAAACGTAAGCACCTTGCTTGCAAAAGCCTGTCATACAAATCCGAAGCATGTAGTTGTGACGCGTCAGTATAGACCGCATTTTACATATTCGTATACACCTGGCAGTTACGTGTGAGTAGTGTGTGGCATTGATGTTACTTAGCTTGGCTGACTGTCCTTTGAACGTTGAAATTCAGCAGTTCTACCGACGGAAAGAAGCACCCACAGTAGTAAGTGACCGCCTGACTCTTTCCCACAGTGCGGTAATGCCCCAATGCCTTGGAACAAAAGTCCTTCGCCAGCTATACACCGGCCATCCAGGGATGACGCGACTGAAAGCCATCGCGCGCTCCTACGCATACTGGCCTAAAGTAGACTCAGACATTGTTGAACTTGTCCGCAAGTGCGAGCAGTGAGCGCTAGCAACAAAAGCACCTGTGAAATGTGAACATCACACATGGCCTTTACCTTCTGGGCCTTGGGCACGAATTCATGTAGACTACGCCAGACCTGTGAAGTATCGTACCTTCTAGTCGTGGTTGAGGCATATCCTAAATGGCCTGAAATAATTCCAATGACTCAAGCATCCACGTTCACTACAGTAACCCCACTCAGTCTTCTTTTCTCTCCATTCGGTATCCCCGAAACTGCTGTTACGGATAATGGTGTGCAGTTCTCCTCAGTGGAGTATAAACAGTTTTGCGACTGTGTGATACACATCATGTACGTAGCCCCGTGTATCATCCCCAATCCACTGGACAAGCTGAATAATTCATAGACAACTATAAGAGGACTCAGCAGAAATTGGATGCTTTCTGACGGACCTATCGCTCCACACCAAATCCATCGGCGAGCCAAATGCGAAGTCACCAGCATAACTGTTCTTGGGAAGAAGCATGAGAACACCACTTGTCGCGATTTTACTAGTTACTTCGTTGGGTCCCAGAAATCTCATAATGGAAGCTCAGTTCATTCGGAACCACGGGGCGAAGATGAAGGGTTTTCAAAACAGGTGACTCAGTCAAAGTTGTAGCATTCAGTAGACATCAGAAGAGTTGAATTTCCGGTGTTGTTCTGCATCCGGTCAGCAGAGTCCTGTACGCAGTCAACTGTAATGGGCGAACCTGGACAAGGCATGTAAACCATCTACGGTATCGATAGGCATCCGAAACTAACCTTCAATCTATCCATCAAGAACTACCACATGATGTATTGGTAAACAAATTCGCACTTCCACAACAGCACAGTGAAAATTCTGAAATCAATACTGAGCCACCTGTAGAGTGCAGGCATTCGACACGAACACGTGCACCGATTCAAAGGTTGAACATTCAGTCGAAAAAAAAGATTTTGTGCTACTCCTTACTTTTGGAGGGAGGTATTACAGAGGCATTCAAATAACCAGTAATCAAACATTGCTTTCGTATTACCCTGTTTGTCATGACTCTTTTGTTTAGCTAACATTTAATCGATAATTCAATGGTGTCCAGGTTGTTGAATTTTGATTGGTCCACCATTGGCCAATTACGTGCGTTTATGTATTGTATCAAGGTCACGTGTCAGGCGACACAGCAGGGTGTTCAAATCCGATAAAGCGTTACCGGGCCCTGTTGCTGTTCTGATTAGCGTGTTATCTGCTTTAACATGAATGTTCGTTGGTAAGTTGAGCTTTGGTACTGTATAATTTATTGTCATAAAAAACGTGACAAAAATCACGTTCCAACAGCAGGCCGTTAGTGATTCTTAAATAGTAGAAAAAATCATGGGTAGCGTATCTATGAAAAATGGCTAATCCCGATGATCAATCTTGCAAAATAAGTAATCTGTTACACGGGAGATTTTCGAAAAGTCTGTGATTTAGTTCGGCAAAGTTCTCCACGACGCAAGAAACAACATGAAGTTAAAAAGTGATCAATAATATTCGTAGAATGTTTTATAGGCACGAGGAGCCTGTATCTTATATAGTGGAACGTCCTGCTGCAGTTTTTGTATTTAAAAATGCAAGTGGAGTTTCCCTCATCCAAGACCTACAATAGTTGTGCCGAAAATGCATTCCACGAATATATTTCAATACCCATTGGATCTCGTTCAGCCGTGTGCGGTGTCCTTCTCATTTGGAATAGACCGATGAGGTTACCACCGTAACTTAAACCGGAACAGCTGCTGGGTAATATATGAATAGCTGTTTGCTCCTCATTGGATATTCTCTCGCATTATTCACACCCGGTTAGCGGTGCCATAACAGCTAGTCTTGTAGAGCATCTGCTCGGCAAGCGGAATATAGCCGGTTCCATTCCGACTTGAGGCCTTGAACTTATAGATGAGTTTTGGTTAGAGACCTCGAGAAGTGTCCTTTGTCAGGTCCCGAAAAGAACTACCAAAGAAATCCCCTCGACTGAATCAACAGAGAAGACTCAAATTAGTAGACAGACGCGGTAGCGTACTCTGTGTATCGTAGCAGAGAAATAGTGCAGATACGAGAAAAAAAAACGGAAAGGGAACGAACGCAACGGTGAATTAAAAAGCTCACTTAGAGCGTGCAATAAGCGAAAAACCGAAAGTGTGTTAAAGACAAAGTCGACAAAAAGTTGTGAATGTCAGCTCAGTAAAATGTAGGCAACCGAAGAAAAACAGTATAGTCAAAATCAGGGGTCGGAGAAGATCGTAAAGAAAATAAATCTAAAATGATGCTTAGAAAAATTTAGTTACTCAGAATTACCGAGGTCACAACAACACTTTGGGTGCGAAAAATGCAAGTGGATTTTCACTTTCTAAAAGAAATATCCTGGCTTTGTTTCAGGTATCATTTGGCTCAACGGCAACGAAAAACAGGTCAGCTACTCTGGCTTCAGAATACAATGACAAATAAATTCATCATAGTTGTGTCGCCAGCTGAACAAGATAGTGGGAAATTCACTTGCATATTAACAGACTTCCTTGCATTCGTTTTGAACGGTAAAAAAGAAGGCCATTCAGCGGACTGATTCTTATTTTGGTGTGAAGCGCAAGTTCGGGTGTGTGAAGATGAAGCTGTTTTGTGCTGTCCCAATCTAGCTAGGAAGAAAGTCTATCTACTTCCGAACTATCTCAACTTACTGTATCGGAACATTGTTTATGTGGGACTCTGATTCACCATAACCAGAAAATGAAGGGGTTGAATTGGTATCTGTGATCGCCTCCCCTGATCGGTTGGTGATACGGTCAACCACTGTTCGACGGGATTCCTTTCTCATCTTATCAATCCATACTGCCTGTGCCGTAGTGAGACTACAAATCGGTCCACCTAATTCCATAAATCAAGCCCGTTCATGCTCAGCTGGCCGCGCGTGACTGGCCAGCATTTCTGTCTCCTTCACACATTTTATCCAATCTAGTTTTTCTATCGATTTGTACCATTGCGTTGCCAAAACCATTCCGCAAAACATTTTCAGTTAGACAGTTCTGATTCAATGGTCCGTGTTTTTTATGACTGGGATAACCAGACCAGAGTCCTCCGTTGCAACAGTTTCTGGTGACTCTGAGTAATGGCTATTCCTGTGAAATTTATGCGGCAGTTACTAGAAAAATAACAAGATCAATTCAAAATTTCTATCCAGCGAATTTCATGGCAGTAGAAAGTGGGAAACTCAAAGTTATCAACTGCCGAGAAGATTTTTCAAAACGTGAATGAGTTTCATTAACAGTCTGACCATGGAATAACATTTGACTCGTGGTACTAATGTTTGCAACTTTCAAAGAGTGCTGTTGATTACTTTTTCTCCCATTTAGGTCGATCATTGTGAGTATGGAGGAACCAAACTTTAAAGTCTCACGAAAATTTATTTCAAAACTCATTTTGTGTGTGATCTTAACTCATTTGATGATAATGGCATTCGCAACCGGCAATTATCCAGGCTTGGAAAGAAATTCGAAGTCATAATACTCTACATCAACGAGGGATATTGGTGCTTAATTCACTCGAAACACTTTTGCAAGACGATAGAGAAAACAAATGTGCAACCAACTCATGTAATCAATGTTTTAACTCATTCCAGAAGACCACGAGCTCCCCAACCGAACTTCAGAAACAGACAGTGCACTGCCATATGGCACCGCGGATGGTGGCATTTCGCTCGTTTTTTTGCGTACAGGTCATACATGTGTGGAATCTGTGGAGGAATCGGTCATAAAACAAAAGTCTCTTGCGGCCGTCGCAAGCCATGCACACAAATCAACCGGAAGTCATAGCTCCTCAAAGCTCATTTTTGGCATGAATGCGGACGATTTCAAGTCCTGTCGGAAATATATTTCTATTTGTAGTAACAAACTCCCAGTTCAACAGCAAGTGAATACAGCATCTGAGGTGGCTATTAACTGCATAGGTACCTGAAATTTATTAAGCAGACCAGCTTATCAGCAAACTGCCCATAATGCTGGGGAGGTTTCAGGTGAACAGTTTGCCATTTGTAGCTAAGGTTCTATGCCAATTTTCTTCTTGTGACAGTTGTTCTCAAGGGATTTGTTACGTAACCAAACTAAGTCACCCGAGTCTACCTGGTATTTATTGAATAGAAAAATTGAAACTGTGATAGTTTCACTTCGATGAAATTTGTGATTCCTTTAACTCTATGGAACCCTCACAGCCAAACCATTAGATCGATTTTGCATCTGTAAACTCTGAAGATGTGTACTGTACTTTCACATTTTAAAACAGACTATTCAGACGTTTTTCTCTGACGTTATTGGTGTGTAAAGTAGGGTAGAAGCATTCTGCCTATACATCGCGACAGCAGATCTGTATTTTGTCCCAAAAAGTCTATACTTCACACATCAGTGTGGTTTGTCAACCGCGAGTTAGCCCGGATAGAGCAGTTGGGAGTAATTACCCCATTAATTATTCATCATGGGTGGCACCGATCTTAGTAGTCAGAAAAGTGAGCGTGGTGATAGTACATGAACTCTATTTGTGGTACACCACTGACTACGTTCGATATGATTGACCTTGACTAGTAAAAATGATTAATTCCAATTAGGGCTTCAACTTTGGTTTTTCTCATACTCCTTTTAGAATCGGGATCACTATTCTTATTGATTTCGTGATGCAATATTTCACACCTATGAAGTTTCTGCAATTAATCCAAATTACTCGCTCCTACAGTATGGAATTTCTGGGTTTAAACGCTCCTGTGTGGGGATTGAGCGTTAGTTCTAAAGATTCTAACTGTATTGTATTGCTTGTGAGAAAATGTTTGATGAAGACAGGGCAGCTGTTTTCTTGATTATTGCTGGAAAATCAGCATATTCTGTTATCAAGAATTCATAATTTTCACAGAAACTTGTTGCTCTGAAATAAGAATAAATTAAGAATCTTGTGCTGTAGCATACCCAACCGGTTACTTTCGAAATTGCCGAACAGGAGAAGTTTCACCAAATTCAAGGGGAAGACTTGCAGATTATTCGTGAGTCTATTCGTCAGATTCAGAAGCAGGCAGCTGGTTGTACTTTTGGAGATCAATCAGAAATACAACTTCATGACATACTGATTGCTGGCATCAGTGGTCAACAGTTGAAGTAAAAACTGCTCCTACTACCTAATCCTACTCTTCAACATGTTCGTGAAGTCTGTGAGCAATATAAAGATGTGAATAGTCCTACTGAATCCACATCTCATATCACGTTGTATAATCGCAGTTCCAAGCGAGCCGGAAGTTATCCGACGATTGCCCGCCAATTCAAACAGAGGGGTACCTGTCAATCCCGATCCCTGAAAACTCGGAATGATTCGTGTGAAACCTTACATTCTCGATCCACCTGTGGTTTTCGTGATGCTAAGTGTTTCAGATGTGGCAAGATCGGGCACATTCAGTCAGTCTGTCGGAATTCCCGGACGTAGTATTCCAACTGAGCAGATAACGTTTTTTCCCATGATTCTCCCCGATTTTCTTTGTTGTAGTTGCACCAACACAAAAACATATTTTGCTTTCTTTTCTGGTCGGTGGTAAGATTCAGCATGATTTCGTTGTTGATAATGGTATTGTTGAATCAGTCATTCCCAAGACTGTTACGAAAATTCTTCCCAGATCTAACTATACTATTGACACTGTTTTAAAGTGCTTTACCGGAAGTGCGTTGTCACTTAAAGGTGCCGGCACATTTCCCCTCACAGATTCATATGGCAATTCCTTCATTTTTGATTTTTTCGTCACTCACTCAGGACCTTCTATACTAGGGCTGAATTTCATAAAACTCATTGGTATTTCCATTTCCCTATTGTCTTTAGCAGACCTCGTTTTGCGATGTTCCAAAGCCACGAGTGGTATGCAAATTTCTCCTGTGAAACTCCAAGTATACGGTAATCCTCTTTCTGTAAAACATCGTATTTTGTCTTATGGTTTGCGAGAACCTGTGGAAACGATGTTGGGTTCTTTATTTTCTATTGATGTGGCACAACCAGTTCCTTGAAGTAGACCATCCCCATCATTACATCCTTGAAATCAGATGGCAGAATTCCGAGGATTTGTGGTGATTATCATATCACTAGTAACAGCAGGCTTCGTCAGCAAACACGTACCACAGAAGAGCCTGAAGATATGTTATCCCGATTCAATGGTTCTGGTTACTTCTGCCTTCTGGACATTAAGGATGCAAATTCCTCGTTCTGCTGACTCTCGTGAGTTACCTACAGTCGATACACCTTTTGGTTTGCACTCATATGACGTCTTACTGCTCTGATTGAGTGTTTCCCCTGCCATGTTCCAGTTTATAATGAAATCCTTGATTGAAGGATTGGTTAGTGTTGAATATTACCAGGATGAATTAGTGACCTTTGGTGTTGTGTTCGTCTGGAACAGTCATACGCTCACACACACACGCTTGATCTGAATCCCGTGCAGTCATGTGCATTTGCCCACCGTCGTTCACATACCTACACAGTCGACGTTTGTCGTGCTTCGTTCCGCACAGCACTGACCAATCAGATTGTACCACGTGTCGCACGAACTTGCGCAACTTAATCGGATTGTAAAGTTGTCTTACGCTGACGATTCCATACAACACTGACTCACGCAATGGCATACGTGTTTGCGTTTTCACTTGCTTGCCGGTACTCGCGCTGTCCGTACGTTGCCACTGGATACATGCTAACCTGTACGAATGTGCCTTCCTTCGACTTACTGAATTCGGGACACAACACGGTCCAAAAAAGCAGTTCGTGAGGATAGATTAAATTCTTTGCTACAACAATTTTATGAGTTCAGTGTTGCCACGAGCCCATACAAGTGTATTTTCAGTTAAATATCTTTTAAATTTCTTGGTTACTTCATTGACCAAGACAATTACAAACCGGATACCGATGGTTTGGCTCCTTTACTTACTGTGCACACTCCCACAAACTAAAGTTGGGTCTGTACAATATTCCTCCCGATTCATTCCCCAGTTTTCTACTGTAATGTAACTGATCTTCACTTTACTATCCTCTGGCAATTCTTACTGTTCCTCTGAACACGGTCACACGTAAGATTAGATTTTAGGCTGTTTAAAGCCCTTCTGATTGCTACTGCTGAGCAGTAAAATTACTAGGTAATCAAAACAATCACCAGCACGATAAAGCCCGGAGGAAACTACGTACAACAATATCGATTTGATGCAATTATCATGTTCATGGTGATTGCGTGGTTCGCTGGAACTACTAGCTTTTAACAAAAACGGATTACCACTTTCTCAATTGCTTGCACTTTGGCATGTGGGGCATCCGATTGAGCTAGCTGTTTTAATTCAAGAACTTCACTTGTTATCACCCAAAGTCATATCTCTTTGTCTATAACCACTGGTTAGATGAGTCTCGTGGACCCCAGGAAGAAGCCCGGCATGCCAAAGTGCAAGCAACTGAGAAAGTGATAATCCGTTTTTGTTAAAAGCTAGTAGTTCCAGCTAACTGCGCAATCACCATGAACTTGATAATTGCATCGAATCGATATTGTTGTATGTAGTTCCCTCCGGGCTTTATCATGCTGGTGATTGCTTTGATTTCCTAGTAATTTTACTGCTCAGCAGTTGCAATCAGAAGGACCATAATCGGTGAACCCTGAATGGTTTGTATTTGTATTTTCTTGTATTTGCCTCTCTGATGGCGTGTTCCCCAAGTCATTCCTTTTACTTCAGTATCAATACCATATCTGGAAACATAAGTGAGAAACATCAAGTTGCACTATTTTTTCCTCAACATTTCGGTGCATCTTTACTAGTGCATACTATAGCCAAGGTGACTGCTTCTAAATCATATGTCACTCACATTGCGATAGGAGTACATCGATAGCTTTATGCGACCACTCCGTGGTAAAATGGACAGTTTTTGAAACCTAATTAACAAATCTGTTTACTGGTCACCATCATCTCGCATGGACAGTCCAATGTTTCTTTTTCACCAGATGTCAAAATCTAACTGCTGCTATCGTTTTCAGTGGCATACATAGAAACTCCGCCTTCTCGGAAGTGGATACACACCTAGTGAACTCACAGTAAAGTCTGTGAGTTGAGTCGGATAACAGTTGATTTCAGTCGAATTTGCTCGAATTCCAGTTTTTGCCATCAAAGACTTTGTCAGCAGCAAAAATTTAGTCTATCGCTACCGACCTGGGGGAAAATCCGTTGCAGCTAGTCGTGAAAGGAGAAAAAATGACAACATTGCTTACTTTTTTGGCCGCTGCGAACGTCTTCCAAGCGGATAAACAAGTGCTTCGAGATGTCCATATCTTCTGGGTGGTTCATGGTAATTTGTGCCTTTGCATTCTACTTTAAATCTATTCGTTACGAACTACATTGGTCTCGGTTGCCATTTGATGAATCATATGGTAGCTTAGTAGACCATCCGCGATTTACCGATCCTCTTTTTCGCAGGCGACCATACCAAAATGTGCTATTGTCGTCTTCGTTCACTAATCTGTAATTTAATTCTGTATTTCCAATTCGATTCCACGGTTCCACTCCACGGAACGTATGAATTCTTAATTAGATGGATAACATGATGAGAATGAATGATGTGCAATGAGACCAATAAATCACTTCATCTTATTTTGCATCGCTCCAGGAAAGTAAACCAGAACTGTAGCATTTTACTGGGAATTCAACAGAGTCTTTTTACGTGAACGGATTTTCCAACCAACCTTGTTATAACCTCTGCAGTTTTTGACGCCAGACGAATTATTCCTGGGCAAACTTCTTGAGTAATAGATATATTACTAAACAGCCGATCGAGGTATCTTAGCAGTGAAATGTACGGGCATAAATGTTTTTGTTCGAATGAAAAAATAACGTATAAGCACGCCATAGAAACGTGACACAAATAGGATGATATGATGTGTCTTATTCTGTTTATTATGGCCATAAGTCACTAAATAACTCTGTTTAGTCTATTGGGTGCATATTTAATAATTATCATTCAATCTTTAACTTTATTCCAAGATCAGCGGTACTACACCAGCCTTATTCCTTCGGTTGTTCACTTTGTTTATTGACATGGCATACGAACAATTTTTTGGGAGGTGTCCGAGATACTAGATTTGCTGATAAGTCGTCCATATTCCTGATCAATAACTTCGGCACTTTTCAGGATGTTGTATTTTCACCTTTTTCCCCATACTTTGTAAGCTACTTCTCCTATGGATTCTCCGCAACTGAAACGTAGTATGTCAACATCGCAAGTGTTTGGCATGCTGTATCAATCAAAGAAGAATAAATAACCTATCTGATAATCTTCAAAGCATTTTGGGTTATTATGAACAAACTGATCTTTTCTGTAACCCTTAGTAGTGTACAGATAGTATCTTCACCCCATCTCATTCAGCCTTCCCGAATGATGAGTGTACTCCACACACCATCCATTTGCACAGAATTAAATTTCCTAAGTCTCTCGGAGTGAAGTTTTGCACTGATATTCTCATTTTGTCAACTGAGTGCGCGAATTCTGCTGAATTGCCTTTCAAATTCGATAGTTCAGGCCATTCTGCATGACAATTACCAACACACTATCTCACTTGACATCGATAGTACTGTATCTATGTGAAAAAGAAATTGTCACTTATTGTCACCATGATTAGCAAGTTTCTTGTTATTTCTTCTATAATCTTAATTTAAATGCCTATAAAATATACTATATTCAGTCAGTTTTTCATCATACTTAAAGTGAATTACAGTAGATGGGGTAAACCCCATAATCAGAAGACTTGCTGTAAAAGTGAGTTGAGGGAGAACATTCACGTTAGAACCAGTTTATTGATCCTGCTTTTGAATAGGAAGAGGCCGTAAGTGGGTGGAATGACAGAAAAAGGGACTGAGTTCCATAATATAACGGTCTGGGAAAGGAAGAAGATTGAAAGGTAGAAGCGCGACATCTAGTGACAGAAAATTGATAAGGATGACTACTTGCCTGGGTACATGATGTTCGGGAAAACGTTTTGGGAAGAGGAACTCCCGAAGCAAACTCAGAAGAACAATCCAAAACGGTACCGGTAGAAGAGAGACAATGAAGCAACAGTCCGACGATGAGCTAGTGACTGCAGACTCGAGGCTAAAGAAGGAGCGTCTGTCAGCCGGATGACCTTTCGTTGAACCTGGTCAAGAAGAGAAAGAGAGGTAGGCGGAGTTTCACCCCAAGTGTGACTGGAGTATTCAAGTGCTAGGCGGATTTGAGCTTTGTACATCAGATGAAGATGAGCTGGCGTGAAGAAGCGTCTGGCGCGGAACAGAAGACCAACTTGGTGAGTAGCCCAAAAGGAGAATAAAAAATTGAGAAAAGAGGTTTAGAAGCAATAAGTGCAACATGATTTTGGGTGCCCCAGGAGGATGTGTTCGAAGTCGGGCTCTAAAATACACCGATTGCATTGCGATCACGATCGATTTTGGTGTTGGCATGGTGAGGGGTGCGGTAAGAAAGGGAAGAATGAAGGGTGGCATCATCGGCAAAGGAATAGATTGGGTTAGAAGTGGTGGACAGAAGGTCATAAATAAATAAAAGAAATAGGGTGAGCCCAGGTACTGAACCTTGGGGAACACCAGCGTTTACTCAAAATGGCTGGGGCCGAACCCCATCTAAAGATGAAGGACACAATGTTATCCGTTGTCGAATTTTCAAGGGCATATCCAGATGACACCAACATGCTCAGTAAAACAACAGGTGAACATATTAAGCTCATCATTGTTACTGAAGCGGATTTCCGAATTCGGGCTCCGTGTTCAGCTTCGGAAATTTTCATTTGTACTATCCAGTATCACCTACTTGGTGTTCTGCATTGACGTTATTAGTGGAAGACTAGATCCAATGATGACTTCAGCTATAGAGCGAATGCCCGCTTCCACCGTCAAAGAAACACCGCAGTCCTTATGTTGTATATCGGAATCGCGCTAGACAAAAGTTGTGCACTGGAAGCACACAACAGAGATCAAATCCAGAACCAAAATCCGTTCAAGAAATGAAACACGAAATCATGGAGCAGAATACGAGTTGTACTCAGGGGAATGTAAAACTGCGAGGAATTTGTAGAACGGTTAGGCAAACAAGTTCGAAATTCTTTTGCAATCATCACATCCGCCGTAGCTTAAGTGCAGTTCGGGACTTCGGAAGTTTTCTATTACTAGCTACTTTATCTTTTGGACTGTCGAACTTGTTCTGTTCGATTACTGTGATGATTCTTTTCTGAAGTAAATTCAGAAACATCAGAATCAGTACTGCCAGAAACAGGTCTTGGAAAGGGGATATTACTAATAATTTAGTTTAAATGATATCGATGTTCAGAACTGTCGTCTAAGTCAAAAATAAGAAAAAATCTTCGCTCCCTCTAGGGGATCTTAGTTCATTCCCAGGATGATAAACAACTTCATCCAACTTTAAACTCAGCAAGTTTATCCTCAAGACTTGGTTGCTCAGTAGCGTAGTCGAACTCTTCCCTGTATTTGAATGAGTAGTATTGTGTCCCGTAGTTGGCAGGAAAAAGTTAAGCACGACTACACGGACGAAAGTGTATTTAGCAAAGGCATACGAAAAACGCGAGCATAAGCACGTCGGCAGAGACACAAGCAGGAAAGTGAGTAAGTAGGCGAGTAAAGTCCACATACCAGTGAAAAATCAAGCCAAGTGTACAAAAGGATCAGACCACGCAAGGAAGTAAGACATGTGAAAACATGATTGGTCAGTGCCGTCCGGGATGAAGCATGGCCAACTTCAACCCTGTATGCGCGTGGAGGTGCATGTGTTCATGTGTGTCGGATATGGATCAATCGTCCGCAATGTGTTTACGTGTGAGACTGTCTGACTGGATGCTTGACTGCTTAAACTGAACACAAATGGTATTCAAAGTACCGTATCTAGTTGTCAACTAGAGGTCCGGTAGACCTGGCAAAGTGTTGATATATTAAAAGTCTTTGACCCCAGCCAGATTTGAACCCACGATTTTGCATCATCTCGAAAGTTTGTCATAGCTGCTAAACCATATTTCATAGCCAAACTTGCCTGTGATGGACACTGGTTAGTTCATCGAGAAGTCCTGCTGCAGGAAGTCAAATTTATAGTTCACTGTAACGAATGTCGTGTGCTACTGTAATTTAGGTGGGTAGCCAATATTATTCGTATGCAAAAGTCCGAAGCTCTTCGGAGTGGCCTCATAGCTCAGGTTGTAGAACAATGGCGGTTCTAAAGCGAATTTAGCATCTGTGCCTGGGTTCGAACCTAGCCGGGGTCATCCAGATATGCTAAAGCACTCTTCGAATATGAAATCAAAGGATTGATGTAGCTTTGGGAAATGGCAGACGAAAAGCTGGAACCAGAAGGTAAAAATTGTACTGGAACATTCCAAAAGGCATATTATTGGCTGTTATTTCGCGGGATTGTTCATCAAGTGGAATCCGTAAAAATGCGTCCTTTAAATCGAGTTTCGAGAAGAACTTAGAGAATGTCCTCTGGCTCTAGATTTGAGCTAGTTGACTATTTCAGGTGTCTGTTCAAAGTTATGCCGTAGTTACCGCAAGTTCTAGGGTTGCTTCATCCCCTTTTGAAGGAGTCACAATCAGGTAGTCTACGCTGAAGAATTCACTGGTGTAATTATCCCTAAGGAGACCAAATAGTTCAACATATTCTTTACTGACTGACGTAACCCGAAGGGAACGATGTGGATCTTCATAAAAATGGGAGACTCTGTCACTCCAAGATTGACGGTAGTCATCATTATACTACAAAAAGCTTTTGAACAGCCCAGTACAAGATATCAAAGGGAAAACTGATGGAATTAGGACGAAAATGATAGTGACACCCGTAGAAGATTCATGAAATGTAAACTGATGACAGAAATGCCAGAGACAATCACAAGAAACGAACATGTGAAAGTATTTGAGCGGCCATCGACGAGGCTTAACTCACACGATCCTAGTACGGGTAGTTGATCCCCAATGGCTTTAACCGAAATGTCAGTGGAGTGGAGTTGTACAGTGCGTCTTCTAAGTCGCGAAAAAATTCAGGACATGTCCAGGTCCACCTAAATTGCTTTCTGCACCAGACTACTTTTATGCTTTTCAGTAGGCGAATTATCGAAAAATCCACTTGGGCTGTGGGCTTCTGGCCTGATTGCCTAGTCCGTATATTTTGCAGTTGGACAAAATTCTCGCCAGTAAAAGCAGCCTTGAAACCAAGATTATCGACAGATAGATATCAACATGAAGTCAGCTCATCGGAAGCCTGCAAGGAGTGAATATGGTTTAAGGGTTATGAAGCTAGTGGTCCAGATTGCTTTCCGGCAGTCGCGTAGCATGCGGTAACAAGTAAATGTTGTTAATACCAATTCCATCTGAATATATCGAACTAATAAATAGTTGAATCTGTGGCACTAGTAAAAGAATGAAAAATGCAATTCGTGTATTGCGTATAAAATACCTTGAAGGCATGAAGAATCTTGTTGGAAAAAATCCTTGATGCGAACCATTTTCTGTATTTCCACTCACATAGCAAATCAGATGTTGTAGCCTCCCTAACGCCAAAAATTTCTTTCTACCACTAATTCGGAATTGGAGATGTTTCATAATCAGTACACCAAC
Source organism: Fasciola hepatica (assembly GCA_948099385.1). Classification (NCBI taxonomy): domain Eukaryota; kingdom Metazoa; phylum Platyhelminthes; class Trematoda; order Plagiorchiida; family Fasciolidae; genus Fasciola; species Fasciola hepatica. Next base: position 28,139,249 of record CANUEZ040000047.1, read on the forward strand.
TGCTTTACCACACATCGTTGCAGTCCACACTGCCGCTTACCGTCGGGAGTACGTTTAACACACGTTTGTTGTTACTTACATGACTTTTTCTACTACTGACTTCTGGTTACAATAGGTGTTCAGCTAGTATCGGCCTGTTACCATTTAGCCAAATCTAAGCCGCTAATCCGCCTATGGGATAAATGTATGCAGTGCGTCTGATCGCGATAATTTAATTCAAAAGGATTTATCAAGCCGTCAAATGGAGATGGGCTTTACAACCTTTAGACCAGAAGAACTCATTGCAGGCTTCCGATGAGCTGACTTCATGTTGATATCTATCTGTCGATAATCTTGGTTTCAAGGCTGCTTTTACTGGCGAGAATTTTGTCCAACTGCAAAATATACGGACTAGGCAATCAGGCCAGAAGCCCACAGCCCAAGTGGATTTTTCGATAAATCACCTACTGAGAAGCATAGAAGTAGTCTGGTGCAGAAAGCAATTTAGGTGGACCTGGACATGTTTTGAATTTTTTCTGACTTAATAAACGCACTGTACAAGAGGAAAAGGACGTTGAAAAGTCATGTTAGACATGGGCAAGTCATCAATCTCAGTATACATTACGATAGAATTTATTACGCTGTTGTTCACCAGAAATGTACAAGTAACACGATGGTAGGCGAAAGAACTAGAAGTGACTAAAGTTACGGACTGGAAATTGGGGGACATTTATTAATTGTCAATGAGCCGTTGTACTAAGTAGGCTTCTTTGATTATACATGCAGACTGGATGTGTCATATTACACTGTATTTATAACACCTAGCAATATGGAGTCGGTGAATTAATCTAAAACGTCTTTGGCCGTGATACTTGCATGCATTCCATTGCCTGGACCTTTGAGCCTTGCATTGAGAATTGTGATTGGATTTGCTATCGTTGATAGCGCATTCAGTTGACTGTCTCTGCTGAATAAGGACTGGCTGTGGGTTTCCAGCCGTAAACGGTACCAGTGGTCCATTACTCAAGATTCTGTTCACGTCTTAAGTTTGCTCACGAATTGAACTGATGGATTGGAACGTGCTTTCGTGGAGGAGTCGGCTTTGTCGCAGCTTTGAGCAATTTATTCCAGCTGTTAGCCTATCTCGCATGTGCACCTCAAGATGTTCCCTGAAAGTGCGCTTGGAAGCCAGTTTGTGACGGCAAATGAACTCCCTAATTAGATATGTGGCCTTCAGCATCATAGAATGAAACTAGCTCTCAAAGCTTACAGGTGGGAAAGATTTCCAAATTAATTCCTCCAACTAATCCAAAGGCAAACACAGAGTTTGCAGGAAAACCAAATTCTTACCCAGGTAGTAGGCATCCTTTGCGATAACCATCAGAAAAGGCCAGTTTTCTTCTCCGAATCCATTCTTTTGCGTGAGGCAACATATTTCAAACTTTTTTGTTCGACTTCAAATTCTTGGTGATAAAAGTGAGCATTCAAACTCTCCAGATCAAAAGAATCTATGATAACGGAAACGACTACGACGCCAGTTGTTATTTACCGGAAAAATGCTAGCAGTACGCCGTAACATGGCTCCAACCTAGAACTGGAAGTTGTCCAAAAATTAGGACACGAAATTTAGGCGCGGAACGTAAAAGTACGAGGAATGTTTTACAAGCTTAAAGAAACACGTTCGAAGTTCATTCATCGTCATTGCTCCGTCCTTGGAGTCATAAACTGGTGCAATTCTGTATCACACATGTACAAGATCCGAGGTTCGCAGAGTCAACGCCTGACGCAAAACAGAAAATTGCACTGATCTACAGCATGTCAGAAAGTTTTTGTTATGATGAAACGAGTTTACACATCTAACCGAATTCTTGCTCAGTACGACCCCAAGCTGATCATGACCGTAGCCGCTAACTCTTCCCAGCTTGAAATAGGTTTTTTTTTTGCTTCACGAATTCCCCTATGACAGTCATAACTCGGTATACCATGTCTCTGGATCGCACAACAGCAAAAACAATAACGGTTAAATTGAAAAAAGAGCTGAAATTGATTTCACCCTCGGAAATTTTCGTAACGTAATGCACGGAATAATATTTACTTTGCTCACTGGTTACAAGCCATTATCATCCGTCTTTAGTACGAAGACAGAGGTACAAGTGCACCCTTATGATCAGTTGCAGTGCTGTGCCGAAATGTTGATACGTAATCATTTGTAATTACACCTCATAAAAATGACACCTTTTGGAAACGCCGATTCCCTGTCCAGACTAAAAGCTGATCGTAGCAGTCGCCTTATTGACGAGGATGGAACAATTGCATCGATCGCCGTCGAATCTGCTGTTTGTCACATTATCGAAGATTAGTTGTGCTGTCTACCAGTCACCGCTACAATGATCAGGAGAGATACATTGGAAGACGGTGTGGCGTGCAGTACTTGAAGCCCCATTTGCACCAATCCGTGTTCCATTGTCCAGTGTACATTCCAATCATCGTCCATCCATTTGCACGCGCAATCAAATGCATCATGCATGCATGATTCATTTTAGTACATGTCTCGCGCGCATGCTCCGTCTGCACATCACTTGACAGCATCTGGCAAGCTTTTGCCCACCAGTTATATCACTCATGGATCAAGGCATGCCTGCTTCTGTTTTTCGTCACATATTTCGTGCCTATTTGAATGTCGCTTTTTGTATGCTGATAGAATAATACACTCCAATGCCAGTTCCAGTGACTTCTGATTTCATTTGAAGAAGCTCGGTCATTACAGATATATTATTACGGGAAGCTTAGCTTTATCGTAGAACGCGTTGGCCCCGCAACCATAAAAAATGAGCATTCTAAGAACTCTTCGAAGGGAGACTGACTTTATCAACTGTGCAAGGAGTCTAAGGTTCAGGGAGAAATCCGTCATATCATGGACAATGGTGGCAACTGCTGGAACGAGTTCGTCATGGTTATCCCGGTATCAGTAGCAAGATAGCAATAAGTAGGGGTTGTGCATACCATCCCTTTATGGGCCAGCAGATTGATCACCTGTCACAACGGCCTAACCACAGTTGAACTATCACCCAGAAGGGCACCCTGTTGCGTTCGTGATTACCAGAGAACACAGTGCACAGCAAATCCGTTTATTAGCTCATCAGTAAGCGCGTACGTAGGCTGACAAGCAATCAGACGAGTGAATCATCTATAGGCAAGCGCAAGCAGTACATGCGATCCAATGCGGTCAAGCAGGGCCGCTGATGAGCAACGAACCAACGAGCACGTATGGTTTAATGCCGAATTCTGCTTGGCTAAAGCAAGACATCTGTGGTTTGTAACGAAGAAGGCAAGACGGGTGAGGGCACCTGCATTTGGGCGGCCAAACAAAGTCTATTAATTTGAATATGTAAAATCGTTTACGTAGTCTGTTTTCCAAACCGAGCTGCTGCAACATGAATCCTCTGGTTGCCTGATCGTTTTGGCTGCCTTCTGGCCACTGACCTGTGACTATTAGGTTGATTCTTTTGTGCATTATTTCCGTTTGGCTGGTCCAATTGTCCCAGTTGACGGCTTGATCGGTAGCCTCTTAAATGGGCTATATTGTTGATATCCAAAGATTCCGCTGCATCTTTTCTGCTGGTCCGAATGCCTCATTTTGTCTGTTGCAGGATGTTTCCGACATATTCAGCCTCAGTTCTTTGGTCTGAGGCTCTCTACTGGTTGGCCCGGTCGATTGATATTCGCATCGCTCTGCTGCTCCAGCGTTAGCCTCTGCAGTATGGGTGAAGTCGCAGCTGCGTGCTTACATGCGCGCATACATATGTCATGGTAGTTGTAAGCAGTACACAAGAACGAACGTGTGTTCAGTTACACCGTACGATAAGGGCAAGCATAATGTAACAAGTGGACGGGAACAAAGATTCAATTCCGGTCTCGTGAGGAGCTACCCTCATGCTATTAGTCTAGTGGACCAAAGAAGAGCTTGGAATAGACACGGATCGCGCACGCAAAAGCAAGATGAGCGGGGCTGAAACAAATCACGTACGAAAACCAATAATACGTGGACTGGCCGCAAAACGCATCCCAATCATGGCACTTCCCAGCCATCTTCTGGTCCATCGTTAAACTTGATTTCCTTGGGCCTGTGGAAGAAAAGCATTACATAATCATTATGGATACATTTCCTAAGTGGTCTGAAGTAATTCCCGTGTGTGTGTTAAGCTCAACCTCCGCAAATACTAACTTTAGTAGAATGTTTGCACTCTTTGGTATACCGGAAGTCCTCGTCTCAGGTAGTAGTCCACAATTCACAGTGTGCAGTGTTTTTACGCTTCAAAAAGCATCCACCAAGTTCGCTCTCCAGTGTATGACTCGCAATCGAATGGCCAGGTAGAATGGTTCGTTGGTACTTTTAAGCGTTCACTACAATAGTCAGCTGAAGCTTTCCTCCTTGCAAAGCTCTCAACTCCTAACACATCTACCTCAGAGCAGAAGTCCCTGATGAACTGTTTCTCGGTCGAAGAATGAGACTACACCTCGATACCATTCTCCCGATCGCTCGATATACTGCTAAACAACAAACCTACACAGAGCATTTAAGACAGGAAATTAAGTCTACGTACGCGGTTTCTGTGAAGGGCCGGATTCCCAGAGAGATAGCAAGACGGGATGGAACAGCCACCTGTAGGGTTAGGGTTGAAAGTTTCCTCTGGACCAGGTACGTCAACAACCTTACACCTAGTAATTTAGAGGCGCACGTGATATCTGCTAATACGATTCTCTTTCAACGATTGGAATGAGTGAAAACTACAGGCTTCGATGGATTTGATAATTATATTAGTCGTTCTGTTGAGCTGACAGGAGATGGGAAGCCAAACGAGCTAACGATCGGAGCTGACGAGCCAAGATGCCCTAAGTTTCCAGAACCGCTTGAAAAGAAATGGCGATCAGCCAGCAGATTGAAGGAAGTGAAGTTAACCCGAATTCCTAATCTATCAAAGAGATTGGTCAACGTTTGATTAACCAGTTATGTACCTTAATGGGTGACTGACGAGAGCCACCCGTGTGTGATATAGGACTACTAAAATGAGCTCATGTGTCCTAGTTGTGGATAAATACTTTGAAGTACAATTGCATCTGACTGTAAGCTACTTCAGATGACTATAAAGCACGGTTCTAGGTAATAAATATGCTTCCAACTGTCCCACTAACTCAAGTAAGAAGTCTATTCTACCCGCGAAACATCCCAGTTTATCTGCACAGTACACACTGTTTTCATAGGAACAAAACAACCACCGTCACTAGTTGTCGCAACAAAAACTAACTGGCCCATACCTGCATCACGTAGGCTGTCTTTTGATTGATCCATTGCGATATCACCAGCTGCCACTTGATGAGAATCCATTAGCGTCTGATTGATCAACTACCTTGTCGCTTGCACATCCGCTGGCTCACGCACTGACCCGTATTCGGGACAGTCGCTGACATGTTGATAGCTAATGGTACTTAGCCGACTATCAGCCATGATTCAGCAAATACCATCACAATGTAAAACTACCTATAGCTAGTGGAAGACGCGATATCGGCATGGGATGAGCTCCCGAGGAGAGGTTATCATTCCGGTAGCAGACCTAACTATAGCCTCTCCTTAACTCTAGGCTCGAACCTGTATTGTGAAGGAGTTAGGTGTCTCCGAAGCGCTGCCACAATGGAATACAGTAAGACTCAGCGGAACGTTTCCCTCATTTCATTCCTATTGATGGATCAGCGCGACGTTAAGCACAGCCCAGAGGATGCAACCACCCGTATGGAGGCAACTGAAAAACAGCTTTTCTCAGTCAAGTTCGTCATGATGCGAAATCATGGTCATATTTCCATTTGTGCGGCAAACTTATTGAGACAGCATGTCGACATTACAGCCATTGAACGCAAAAACAGTGGGCAAAAATTAAGCAAGCTGGCGTAAATGGCAAAATTTTCGGGTTATTATCCATGGCTAGGTTAGAGCTGCAATGTTTAAATCACATGAGGATGAACGGGAAATAAGTTAGTTAATGGGTACTACGACTAACACAGCATTCAACTTAGGGCGGTCATGACCTTAGTGGCAAGCCTCTGGCAGGCTTCAATCGGCGCGTATAAATTCATGTATGAATACCCCACACAAACTCAAGCCCCTGTGCTGACCGGACACAGCACTTAAGGTTGCGGATACAACGCAGCTATGTTGCACCCACTTCCATTTGACATGCAGCCACGTGAATGTTACCGCAATCACCATTCACATTGTAGCCAATTCGGTGGTACGGAATAGATGTGTCTGTCCCACAATACTGATCCACAATGATAACTAACCAGTACTGCGATCAATCGTTTCCTCACGGTGTATTTTTAAGATGAACGTTAAGATCACTCAAATAAATGTTCCACGTTCCCGCCTAGATTGGGAATGGAGAATCAGATGCCATAACATAAAAATGCAGCTGCATGGACATGCTGATAGGCCCCGGTTTACCGTTCATTATTGACAGAAAGCGGTAACGTGCGGTAGTGACTGATATTGAGGTTTGGTTTAAAACAAGGATCAGATTGGCAATCCACTAAAAGGTGATTGATTGCACAGTTGGAGATTGGCAAACTGCTACGCCGGATCTGTTTTGATCTAATAATCACGGTAAATTAAATGCATGGAAGGCTGTTGTCCCAATGTGGAAAACGTGATTCCGTACAGACCATAACCCGATAATTGAATGGAAAGTTGTTTACGATAAAGAAAATGTACTCATTTACGGTGACAATAAAGTTTGTGAAAATAAACTTACACGGAAGAATCATGTCACTGAAGGAGTGATACATGGTGCGAATGGGTAAAGGATGTTCAGGATTTACGAGATAAGTTTTAATCCGTTCTTCGGCAGAACAGCCAACAACACGACAGATACGGCGACGACGGCGGTTCGACACAGAGACAGACAAATAGGGCCGCTTAACGTATTGCATGTCGCACTTTTCCGTCGGGATTGCACGTGCACGATCTTCAAAGAAATGGAAATAACGAAAACTCAATGATCTGAAGCCCAGTAAGCGTGTAAGCCGGTACGAGCACTTACATCAGACAGTATGGGAATGGGGATCTATGCCAGTGTGTTGCAGCAGTCACGTTCAAAATACGCTGGCAAATGAATGTGAGATTTGAACAAAAGACACTTCGGATGAACTGGGCGAATGCCCTATTACGCATATAAGAAATCGAGCTTATCAAGTTTTCATTAACTCTGTTTACATCATAGGGAAGCTATTTGAGAAAACCGGCAAGCACCAGTTTATTTCTGTCAGCAGGTAAACCCACATTCAAGTGTCTCGATTTTCACTGTTTCTTCACAATCAAAACTTATCTCGTAAATCCTGAACATCCTTTACCCATTCGCACCATGTATCACTCCTTCAGTGACATGATTCTTCCGTGTAAGTTTATTTTCACAAACTTTATTGTCACCGTAAATGAGTACATTTTCTTTATCGTAAACAACTTTCCATTCAATTATCGGGTTATGGTCTGTACGGAATCACGTTTTCCACATTGGGACAACAGCCTTCCATGCATTTAATTTACCGTGATTATTAGATCAAAACAGATCCGGCGTAGCAGTTTGCCAATCTCCAACTGTACAATCAATCACCTTTTAGTGGATTGCCAATCTGATCCTTGTTTTAAACCAAACCTCAATATCAGTCACTACCGCACGTTACCGCTTTCTGTCAATAATGAACGGTAAACCGGGGCCTATCAGCATGTCCATGCAGCTGCATTTTTATGTTATGGCATCTGATTCTCCATTCCCAATCTAGGCGGGAACGTGGAACATTTATTTGAGTGATCTTAACGTTCATCTTAAAAATACACCGTGAGGAAACGATTGATCGCAGTACTGGTTAGTTATCATTGTGGATCAGTATTGTGGGACAGACACATCTATTCCGTACCACCGAATTGGCTACAATGTGAATGGTGATTGCGGTAACATTCACGTGGCTGCATGTCAAATGGAAGTGGGTGCAACATAGATACGTTGTATTCGCAACCTAGTGTTGGTATGAAAAGGAAGAGGATATATTTTGCGAGATGCAAGTTTTTCGTTCACTCCTTTCGACTGAGTACAATACATCTATCAGTTTATATGTGGGTTATTACACGGGATGGAAATTAGAGAAATGGAAAATTTTTTTCACAAGCAGATCAAGAACACTTGAGGGATTGTGTGGATGGTACCAAGAACAGCAGACAGCTTACAATGATTGTTTCAGTACACAAGGAAGGGCTTTCCATCTTCATCAACATAACTCCATAAAATACTGGTAGTTTTTCATTCCGGTACAGTAATAGTGCTGAAAATGACCTGATAACGTCAACTCGAGGACTTAGTATTTTATCTGTTCGGCGCAGAGTTTTGAGTTTCTATGTTGGAATTTCAGACGCAGTTTTCTACTCCATATCGTTTTCTAACTATCTTCTGACTGTTTCTTCTGTCCATTGATGAGACTTCTTGGGAATATCCCGGACCAGCTTTTCTTCCCGGTTTTCAATAGGGGCCGTTGTTTTGCGCCACTGTCCCAATAATGCATTTGATTATTTCTTCGTTATTGTAGACGGCATTGTCCCTCATCCGGGAGCTGTATCATTGGTTCCAAGTGGTTACGAACTGTTGATACCAATGTACTAGTTCCCCTTCCGAATAGTCGTTGTATCAGACTGTATGCCCAATAGCTGCTGAAATGCCTCATTTTTCAAGTAATATCAAGCAGATATCACCACCGGATTCCTTTGAAAAGGTAAACAGCCCTTTTGGCATCTTTACTGCTGAATCAGCCTTGCCGTTATATTGCCTATGGTGGAAGCTATTGGCACTGGTGTTCAAATTTTCACTTCTGAGAGAATTGCCGAAATTCCTCGCCCGTTACTTTGTGTCCATTGTCGAAAAACAATGTCCGAGAAATGCCATTCCAAGAGAAACGAGTACGTAACCGATCAACCACGTTTTTGGCTCTCGTGTTGTGGAGGTCAATTATGAAAAATTCACTATAATAATCGACTAGATCACAGGATTTTTCCATACTCGAAGGTATCCGGGGCCATAAACTGCCAGGGGTGAGTAGTCAGTTCACGCAGTAACATCGTTTCTTTCCTTCGTAAGCTTTCATGAGTGCAACGTAGTTAACATTCAGAAATATAGTACTTCATCTGGCTGGTCATTCCGGGCCAGCAGAACAACTTCTTCGCTCCACGAATAGTACTGTTGACGTTGAGATAATAAAAGAGGAGAGGTTTCATCAGTTCGCCTCGAAGTGGTTCTGGAATAAATATTTGGTCTCCCTTGGAAGTTAATCCATTGTAAACAGAGATAAATTATCGGTCTTTCAAAAATAATACTACCTGATTCGGCAAATTTTCTTTCGTCGTAGGCCATCCGTTAGAAAAGATGCCTGTGATTCGGTAAAGTGCGATATCATTGGCAGTTGTGTTTTGCAAACGAAACTGTGATGCCCCGGTGTTCGAGTTTGGCCTTGCTTAGTCGTATTACTCGTTCGAAACAAAGTTTACGAAATTGCTCCAAGTTTGAACCTTGTTCGTGTTATGTTTTTCCATTAGTTAGTGCGAGTTCCGCGTTACAAATTATGCCTTCCAGGTCATTCAGTCTTTGGATTAAATGCTTCTGGAAATTTCGCTTGATAACATCAGTCCAAAAGGTTAACTGAGTCGGTGAAACTGTCCGAGAGCGGTCCTAGATGTGGTTAAAACTTGACCTGCAATGTAATTCAAGTTGCCAGAAAGCAGAGAATAAACTAACCTTTGTGAAAAAAAGTATTTCGCTCAGTTCCGTTAGAAAATCAGCAATTATCGGCAGCTAACAGAGTTTTCTTCTGAGAGCCGCGTACAGGCACTTCGTATCGGTGCACAGGCGAACAGCTTCCGATTAATTTGTGTTGACTACTATTTGGCTTAATCAGTGTCAGGGAACGTGCCCAGCTTGTTGCCAATAGACGGTCTGGTTCGGCGATCAGACAGCATGCAATCACCCATCCAGAATTAGGCACAGATTCGGAAGCAGTGAAGTAGACTGCACGTAATCAGCTAACCAGAATCGCCGACACGAATGGAACCAGTCAAGCGATCAATGCACCAATCGGTGACTAAGGCTTTCTGAACCGACCAGAGCGGGGTTAACCAGTCCACACGTAACAGTACAAACCAACCAGGCAGGCCTTTTAGGTCGATAGTAGGCCAATGGGCATTTATGCAGAGTTTAGGTTATGATCAGCACATTTCTTGTACAAACGACATATTTTACATCAACAAAGCGAGACTGTTAGAAGGCAGAGCAGTTGAAATATACTAAAACAATCATTCTATTGGCTCGTCAAATGCCGCATGTACTTTCACATGAAACAGACGATCTAGCTCACAACGTAGTGTCTCGTAAGGCAACTGGTACACGTAGCGCAGGTATGCGGAGTAAACGGCGCCATCAACTACGGATAAGTGTATCCTTCCAGTGAAACCTCCCAGCTGAGATCTCAACAAGGAAGCTTATTGAGTCCAATAGTCTGATTTATCTAGAATTTTATCATGGTTAACCATGATGAGTCCGAGATCCTGAATTATTTCGAGCCCTAGTAATAACTGCAAACCACCGTCCGTCACCAGAAAAGTGACCTTTCTTGTCATATCGCGCTTTTGGTTCTTGGGTCCTAAAATGGCTTCGCCCATGACATCTGATTTTGTCCCGTCGCACATGTTCAAGCTGGTGGTGAAATGTATTATATCTGCACCATCAACATAGGACAAAGGAAGCGTGGTCACAGAGGAATTCAAGTCGAGTTGGAAAAGGCAGAATCTGTTATCAATCATCAGGTTTGCGAATGGCCACTTATTCCTGTTAGAACATCCGAAACCGCTGACAGAATGTTGCGTTCGCTTCTACTTTGCTTGTGATTTGTTGCTGAAAATGGGTAGTGTTACGATCCGAATTCGGTAAACAGAAGAAGACTACGCTTGTACGAATGAACGTGTTAAACTACCAAATTATGCGCACAAAATAGATCGCAAACAGGGAAGGTAAACTACGTGGCCGAAAATTTACTCACCTTTGCAAACGGTATGCGCCCATTTTTATGATCATTTCCTTGGAAGATACTTTACTCTTGTACTAGTTAGTACATCGGGAATATGAGTCAGTTAACAGACTCAAAAACCGGTAGCACATGTGCATTCCTCAGGTCACGTACAGCAGAATGAGCAAACTGTGTAAGTAGGGATGGTCAGTATAAATGTTTCGCTGTTTTCAGTTTGGGTAGTATGATATTCAAGAAACACATGCCCAGAAGCATTCCTTTTCCGGTAAAATAGGTTAAACAATAAGAATTATTTGTATTTGTCAGAAGCATTTTTCTTTCAATCAGTCTACTTATTGCGGAGAACTTGTTTGTTTTTACCTGCAAAAAAATTTGTTTCATATTTACATCTCCGTCTCTTCATCCGTAAGTAGAAAATTAGTTGACAGAATGAGCGTTTTCTCTCAGCATAATAGTCCCCAGATAGGCCAGAAATAGGCACCAAAACGACCGTACTAAGGCCCTTAGTCCCCCCCCCTAAAAGAACACCGTGAAAAAAGGAGGCCTGTTTGGCTGTCTTCTGGAGAGAAGCTATTTATATTTAATAATTGTAATCCAAAGAGAGTAACTCGATTTATTTTGTCTTTGGGCATTATTTTGCTTCAGATGCCACATAAATTATATTGAAAATAATGGCGCTAATTTTCAGCGTTCAGCGGGTCGCCATAAATGTTACATTATCACAGTTATCACAGTCGTCTTCAAACAGGCCCCTATCCAGCCTAAAATGACCCCAACTGGGATAAGTCCGAATAAGCTCAGCAAGAAGGCTCAATAGAATACACTTGAACTCAGAGTGTTAGACTTTTGTAATGTAAAACCCACCTGCATTTTTGCACCGAAAAGTCTGACACCGCTAGCCGGAAACGAACCAGCGACCCTCCATATACCAGGCAGATGCTCTACCAGCTGAGCTATCGTCATCCGTAGAGTCGGCTGTGAATAACTTCTCGATGTGAAAAATGCAGGTGGATTTTCCATTACATGAGATTCAGGCTCTTCGTGCCAACAATAAATTCAGTTATACTTTTATTAGATAAAACCATTTAAAAGGTAGCGACGATGTATGAAAATGTATCCGGCAGGGTGTTCACGTCGCAAAAGTGGACAATTTCCGGTGGTTGTTCACACAGATACGTTTTCAAGTTGGACGAAGGTATCGGAAGCGCAAAAAAGTTTCCATGCTCACAGTTTTGGCGGGCTAATTTTCCGTCAACACAGCGTTATTTTGGCAGTCCGTTGGTAAACACGGTGTTCTGAAGCTTCACGGTCTTCCCAAATAGACCGAGTTTTGTTACAGAACAAGCCGGAGTATTCTCCTGAAATGGAATATCCGCGTTCATCATCTCTTCGACTGCGCGTTCCACTGTTGGCCGAAAAAAGTGTCCCACAATCATGTTTCGGCTGGTGAAACAGTGACGTATCGTTTGCGTATGGGATTTAAATAGGAATGCTGAAAAGCTTCCCGACGAACCGTGAATTTTTACTTTCTCACAAAAGAGCACCCAGGCAGGGACTTTGAAGACGGCCTCTAATTCACCGTACAGCTTCATGAACTCTCGAATCATCAATTTGGAAGGTGCTTAGATGAAATCAGCGAAGTACTTACGCTATTTTCCGCCGCGCAATATGTAAATGTTGGAAAACTCAGAAAGTTGTATAATAATCTGCTAGAAGGATATACTTAAGAACGACAGGTTCAACGTAATCGAGAAAATGCCGGTACGCGGAAGCTTTCTCGTAGTAACGGTCGTCAGGTTTTCGAAAAACACAGGGAAATTCACAAGTTAGGCACCGTCGAATTCCAGAAAAATATTCATTGAGGCGTAACCATGTGTGAGTAGAGAGTGGAGCTCTGATTTGCGGCGGCCCAATTCAGCTCCTCCGAACCCCTTCGCACCGCATCCAGCACCACCCGCGGCCTGCCCTTGAGAAGCTCTCGAATGGCCGTCAACTTACCCCGGTCCGACTGGATCCCCGAGAGCTCCGCCAGATCCTCGAAATCCTCCAGGAAGATCCGTATGTCACCATCCTCAAAGGGCTCCGGCCATGGTAGATCCATCCTGGTCACGGCACAAAATGTTATAATCCACAAGGCGTGTCTGGATAATAGGTCGTTTATTGTTACCAACGTGTTCGGACATTGACAAAACAAATCAAACGTTACAAACATCCTCATTTGCCAAGTGGCTGTCCTGTTCACTTGAAAACAGTCATCATCCAATGGAGGAGCAGTCGTGTGGTTTGCCTGTTGTTGTTCACCCTCTTGCGTTCGGTCTCCTGGGCATGGCGGCGTTGGTAATCCACGAGTGACGATAGTTCCGCTTTCAGCCATCAACTACTTAACAAGTAGTATATACACTCACAACACTCCTCCCTCCTGACAAAAGAAGAACGATCCAAATCCTGCAGACTGTCTTCAAGTCTTTCTCTATTCCGAGGTTCATACCTCCAACCCCGGTTCGTGGTGGTGCTGTCATCCGTCCCACAGTTCCTCCGGTGGTATGCTTTTTCCGGTCCGTGATACACACCGACACCAGCCTTGTTTCTAGATGGCAACAGTGAGGAGTGAATACTGAACACAACACTTGACTTTTATCGCACATCACCACGACATAGTGCTTGACCACTCCAAAGTTACTGAGCACCATGCTTTGTGGCATTCCACTATCATCCTGGATATGACTTCCAGCAGTCTCCTTCCGGGATGCATAAGGTTGGACTTCATCACCCGGCACTTGCTCAGGTGGGGGGTAAACGTCTTCTGTTCCCACTTTTCAAGGCGTCTTAGTTTCACATTGCGCAAGACATGACCCGTCGTCTCTCGATGCAATGGAGACTAGAGCAAATGATATGTCTTCGTTCCCACCATCATCAGGTTGACTTTCAGAGCAATCCCGGTTACAGTTTTCCACATTTTCAGAGATATGGTTCAGTTTCCCGACATCTTCCACCTCATCAATAGTGATTGAAGTCTCCGGCAGAAATGTTTCCGGTATACTTCCTTCAATACCCTTCGGGATTTCAGGCTGTTCGTATATGATAGATTCCACGTTTCCACAGCAAGAAAACCCGATTTCTTCCAACTGTTCGACTTTCACTGGTTCGTCTTCCAGGTTCGAAAGGTCCAGTTCATAATTCTCCTCCACAAGTTCACCGTTCTTCCATGAATCTCCGACATGAGCCGTATTGGCCACAGGCACACCAAGCATGGCCATTTCTCGAGCCAAATCCGCGAGCTGGACCAAATTCAAGGAACGGCCGACACGGACGACGCGTACCATCCTACGCAGGGGCTCCGGCAGACTATCGACAAATCGGTCTGCCAACAGGTCTGCCCGTGACGCCTCATCCAGCATCGGCAACGCACGTTCCAGGAGTGAGCGGAGCGCGAGGGCGTGCACCAGCGGGTCCGTACCAACCCCCAGCCTGGCAGCCTTGAACCGCCGCAAAGCATCTTGACGGTCGGCCGGAGTGTCCAGTCACGCAATCAGGGCGTCCTTTGCGGCGGCCCAATTCAGCTCCTCCGAACCCCTTCGCACCGCATCCAGCACCACCCGCGGCCTGCCCTTGAGAAGCTCTCGAATGGCCGTCAACTTACCCCGGTCCGACTGGATCCCCGAGAGCTCCGCCAGATCCTCGAAATCCTCCAGGAAGATCCGTATGTCACCATCCTCAAAGGGCTCCGGCCATGGTAGATCCATCCTGGTCACGGCACAAAATGTTATAATCCACAAGGCGTGTCTGGATAATAGGTCGTTTATTGTTACCAACGTGTTCGGACATTGACAAAACAAATCAAACGTTACAAACATCCTCATTTGCCAAGTGGCTGTCCTGTTCACTTGAAAACAGTCATCATCCAATGGAGGAGCAGTCGTGTGGTTTGCCTGTTGTTGTTCACCCTCTTGCGTTCGGTCTCCTGGGCATGGCGGCGTTGGTAATCCACGAGTGACGATAGTTCCGCTTTCAGCCATCAACTACTTAACAAGTAGTATATACACTCACAACACTCCTCCCTCCTGACAAAAGAAGAACGATCCAAATCCTGCAGACTGTCTTCAAGTCTTTCTCTATTCCGAGGTTCATACCTCCAACCCCGGTTCGTGGTGGTGCTGTCATCCGTCCCACAGTTCCTCCGGTGGTATGCTTTTTCCGGTCCGTGATACACACCGACACCAGCCTTGTTTCGAGATGGCAACAGTGAGGAGTGAATACTGAACACAACACTTGACTTTTATCGCACATCACCACGACATAGTGCTTGACCACTCCAAAGTTACTGAGCACCATGCTTTGTGGCATTCCACTATCATCCTGGATATGACTTCCAGCAGTCTCCTTCCGGGATGCATAAGGTTGGACTTCATCACCCGGCACTTGCTCAGGTGGGGGGTAAACGTCTTCTGTTCCCACTTTTCAAGGCGTCTTAGTTTCACATTGCGCAAGACATGACCCGTTGTCTCTCGATGCAATGGAGACTAGAGCAAATGATATGTCTTCGTTCCCACCATCATCAGGTTGACTTTCAGAGCAATCCCGGTTACAGTTTTCCACATTTTCAGAGATATGGTTCAGTTTCCCGACATCTTCCACCTCATCAATAGTGATTGAAGTCTCCGGCAGAAATGTTTCCGGTATACTTCCTTCAATACCCTTCGGGATTTCAGGCTGTTCGTATATGATAGATTCCACGTTTCCACAGCAAGAAAACCCGATTTCTTCCAACTGTTCGACTTTCACTGGTTCGTCTTCCAGGTTCGAAAGGTCCAGTTCATAATTCTCCTCCACAAGTTCACCGTTCTTCCATGAATCTCCGACATGAGCCGTATTGGCCACAGGCACACCAAGCATGGCCATTTCTCGAGCCAAATCCGCGAGCTGGACCAAATTCAAGGAACGGCCGACACGGACGACGCGTACCATCCTACGCAGGGGCTCCGGCAGACTATCGACAAATCGGTCTGCCAACAGGTCTGCCCGTGACGCCTCATCCAGCATCGGCAACGCACGTTCCAGGAGTGAGCGGAGCGCGAGGGCGTGCACCAGCGGGTCCGTACCAACCCCCAGCCTGGCAGCCTTGAACCGCCGCAAAGCATCTTGACGGTCGGCCGGAGTGTCCAGTCACGCAATCAGGGCGTCCTTTGCGGCGGCCCAATTCAGCTCCTCCGAACCCCTTCGCACCGCATCCAGCACCACCCGCGGCCTGCCCTTGAGAAGCTCTCGAATGGCCGTCAACTTACCCCGGTCCGACTGGATCCCCGAGAGCTCCGCCAGATCCTCGAAATCCTCCAGGAAGATCCGTATGTCACCATCCTCAAAGGGCTCCGGCCATGGTAGATCCATCCTGGTCACGGCACAAAATGTTATAATCCACAAGGCGTGTCTGGATAATAGGTCGTTTATTGTTACCAACGTGTTCGGACATTGACAAAACAAATCAAACGTTACAAACATCCTCATTTGCCAAGTGGCTGTCCTGTTCACTTGAAAACAGTCATCATCCAATGGAGGAGCAGTCGTGTGGTTTGCCTGTTGTTGTTCACCCTCTTGCGTTCGGTCTCCTGGGCATGGCGGCGTTGGTAATCCACGAGTGACGATAGTTCCGCTTTCAGCCATCAACTACTTAACAAGTAGTATATACACTCACAACACTCCTCCCTCCTGACAAAAGAAGAACGATCCAAATCCTGCAGACTGTCTTCAAGTCTTTCTCTATTCCGAGGTTCATACCTCCAACCCCGGTTCGTGGTGGTGCTGTCATCCGTCCCACAGTTCCTCCGGTGGTATGCTTTTTCCGGTCCGTGATACACACCGACACCAGCCTTGTTTCGAGATGGCAACAGTGAGGAGTGAATACTGAACACAACACTTGACTTTTATCGCACATCACCACGACATAGTGCTTGACCACTCCAAAGTTACTGAGCACCATGCTTTGTGGCATTCCACTATCATCCTGGATATGACTTCCAGCAGTCTCCTTCCGGGATGCATAAGGTTGGACTTCATCACCCGGCACTTGCTCAGGTGGGGGGTAAACGTCTTCTGTTCCCACTTTTCAAGGCGTCTTAGTTTCACATTGCGCAAGACATGACCCGTTGTCTCTCGATGCAATGGAGACTAGAGCAAATGATATGTCTTCGTTCCCACCATCATCAGGTTGACTTTCAGAGCAATCCCGGTTACAGTTTTCCACATTTTCAGAGATATGGTTCAGTTTCCCGACATCTTCCACCTCATCAATAGTGATTGAAGTCTCCGGCAGAAATGTTTCCGGTATACTTCCTTCAATACCCTTCGGGATTTCAGGCTGTTCGTATATGATAGATTCCACGTTTCCACAGCAAGAAAACCCGATTTCTTCCAACTGTTCGACTTTCACTGGTTCGTCTTCCAGGTTCGAAAGGTCCAGTTCATAATTCTCCTCCACAAGTTCACCGTTCTTCCATGAATCTCCGACATGAGCCGTATTGGCCACAGGCACACCAAGCATGGCCATTTCTCGAGCCAAATCCGCGAGCTGGACCAAATTCAAGGAACGGCCGACACGGACGACGCGTACCATCCTACGCAGGGGCTCCGGCAGACTATCGACAAATCGGTCTGCCAACAGGTCTGCCCGTGACGCCTCATCCAGCATCGGCAACGCACGTTCCAGGAGTGAGCGGAGCGCGAGGGCGTGCACCAGCGGGTCCGTACCAACCCCCAGCCTGGCAGCCTTGAACCGCCGCAAAGCATCTTGACGGTCGGCCGGAGTGTCCAGTCACGCAATCAGGGCGTCCTTTGCGGCGGCCCAATTCAGCTCCTCCGAACCCCTTCGCACCGCATCCAGCACCACCCGCGGCCTGCCCTTGAGAAGCTCTCGAATGGCCGTCAACTTACCCCGGTCCGACTGGATCCCCGAGAGCTCCGCCAGATCCTCGAAATCCTCCAGGAAGATCCGTATGTCACCATCCTCAAAGGGCTCCGGCCATGGTAGATCCATCCTGGTCACGGCACAAAATGTTATAATCCACAAGGCGTGTCTGGATAATAGGTCGTTTATTGTTACCAACGTGTTCGGACATTGACAAAACAAATCAAACGTTACAAACATCCTCATTTGCCAAGTGGCTGTCCTGTTCACTTGAAAACAGTCATCATCCAATGGAGGAGCAGTCGTGTGGTTTGCCTGTTGTTGTTCACCCTCTTGCGTTCGGTCTCCTGGGCATGGCGGCGTTGGTAATCCACGAGTGACGATAGTTCCGCTTTCAGCCATCAACTACTTAACAAGTAGTATATACACTCACAACACTCCTCCCTCCTGACAAAAGAAGAACGATCCAAATCCTGCAGACTGTCTTCAAGTCTTTCTCTATTCCGAGGTTCATACCTCCAACCCCGGTTCGTGGTGGTGCTGTCATCCGTCCCACAGTTCCTCCGGTGGTATGCTTTTTCCGGTCCGTGATACACACCGACACCAGCCTTGTTTCGAGATGGCAACAGTGAGGAGTGAATACTGAACACAACACTTGACTTTTATCGCACATCACCACGACATAGTGCTTGACCACTCCAAAGTTACTGAGCACCATGCTTTGTGGCATTCCACTATCATCCTGGATATGACTTCCAGCAGTCTCCTTCCGGGATGCATAAGGTTGGACTTCATCACCCGGCACTTGCTCAGGTGGGGGGTAAACGTCTTCTGTTCCCACTTTTCAAGGCGTCTTAGTTTCACATTGCGCAAGACATGACCCGTTGTCTCTCGATGCAATGGAGACTAGAGCAAATGATATGTCTTCGTTCCCACCATCATCAGGTTGACTTTCAGAGCAATCCCGGTTACAGTTTTCCACATTTTCAGAGATATGGTTCAGTTTCCCGACATCTTCCACCTCATCAATAGTGATTGAAGTCTCCGGCAGAAATGTTTCCGGTATACTTCCTTCAATACCCTTCGGGATTTCAGGCTGTTCGTATATGATAGATTCCACGTTTCCACAGCAAGAAAACCCGATTTCTTCCAACTGTTCGACTTTCACTGGTTCGTCTTCCAGGTTCGAAAGGTCCAGTTCATAATTCTCCTCCACAAGTTCACCGTTCTTCCATGAATCTCCGACATGAGCCGTATTGGCCACAGGCACACCAAGCATGGCCATTTCTCGAGCCAAATCCGCGAGCTGGACCAAATTCAAGGAACGGCCGACACGGACGACGCGTACCATCCTACGCAGGGGCTCCGACAGACTATCGACAAATCGGTCTGCCAACAGGTCTGCCCGTGACGCCTCATCCAGCATCGGCAACGCACGTTCCAGGAGTGAGCGGAGCGCGAGGGCGTGCACCAGCGGGTCCGTACCAACCCCCAGCCTGGCAGCCTTGAACCGCCGCAAAGCATCTTGACGGTCGGCCGGAGTGTCCAGTCACGCAATCAGGGCGTCCTTTGCGGCGGCCCAATTCAGCTCCTCCGAACCCCTTCGCACCGCATCCAGCACCACCCGCGGCCTGCCCTTGAGAAGCTCTCGAATGGCCGTCAACTTACCCCGGTCCGACTGGATCCCCGAGAGCTCCGCCAGATCCTCGAAATCCTCCAGGAAGATCCGTATGTCACCATCCTCAAAGGGCTCCGGCCATGGTAGATCCATCCTGGTCACGGCACAAAATGTTATAATCCACAAGGCGTGTCTGGATAATAGGTCGTTTATTGTTACCAACGTGTTCGGACATTGACAAAACAAATCAAACGTTACAAACATCCTCATTTGCCAAGTGGCTGTCCTGTTCACTTGAAAACAGTCATCATCCAATGGAGGAGCAGTCGTGTGGTTTGCCTGTTGTTGTTCACCCTCTTGCGTTCGGTCTCCTGGGCATGGCGGCGTTGGTAATCCACGAGTGACGATAGTTCCGCTTTCAGCCATCAACTACTTAACAAGTAGTATATACACTCACAACACTCCTCCCCCCTGACAAAAGAAGAACGATCCAAATCCTGCAGACTGTCTTCAAGTCTTTCTCTATTCCGAGGTTCATACCTCCAACCCCGGTTCGTGGTGGTGCTGTCATCCGTCCCACAGTTCCTCCGGTGGTATGCTTTTTCCGGTCCGTGATACACACCGACACCAGCCTTGTTTCTAGATGGCAACAGTGAGGAGTGAATACTGAACACAACACTTGACTTTTATCGCACATCACCACGACATAGTGCTTGACCACTCCAAAGTTACTGAGCACCATGCTTTGTGGCATTCCACTATCATCCTGGATATGACTTCCAGCAGTCTCCTTCCGGGATGCATAAGGTTGGACTTCATCACCCGGCACTTGCTCAGGTGGGGGGTAAACGTCTTCTGTTCCCACTTTTCAAGGCGTCTTAGTTTCACATTGCGCAAGACATGACCCGTTGTCTCTCGATGCAATGGAGACTAGAGCAAATGATATGTCTTCGTTCCCACCATCATCAGGTTGACTTTCAGAGCAATCCCGGTTACAGTTTTCCACATTTTCAGAGATATGGTTCAGTTTCCCGACATCTTCCACCTCATCAATAGTGATTGAAGTCTCCGGCAGAAATGTTTCCGGTATACTTCCTTCAATACCCTTCGGGATTTCAGGCTGTTCGTATATGATAGATTCCACGTTTCCACAGCAAGAAAACCCGATTTCTTCCAACTGTTCGACTTTCACTGGTTCGTCTTCCAGGTTCGAAAGGTCCAGTTCATAATTCTCCTCCACAAGTTCACCGTTCTTCCATGAATCTCCGACATGAGCCGTATTGGCCACAGGCACACCAAGCATGGCCATTTCTCGAGCCAAATCCGCGAGCTGGACCAAATTCAAGGAACGGCCGACACGGACGACGCGTACCATCCTACGCAGGGGCTCCGGCAGACTATCGACAAATCGGTCTGCCAACAGGTCTGCCCGTGACGCCTCATCCAGCATCGGCAACGCACGTTCCAGGAGTGAGCGGAGCGCGAGGGCGTGCACCAGCGGGTCCGTACCAACCCCCAGCCTGGCAGCCTTGAACCGCCGCAAAGCATCTTGACGGTCGGCCGGAGTGTCCAGTCACGCAATCAGGGCGTCCTTTGCGGCGGCCCAATTCAGCTCCTCCGAACCCCTTCGCACCGCATCCAGCACCACCCGCGGCCTGCCCTTGAGAAGCTCTCGAATGGCCGTCAACTTACCCCGGTCCGACTGGATCCCCGAGAGCTCCGCCAGATCCTCGAAATCCTCCAGGAAGATCCGTATGTCACCATCCTCAAAGGGCTCCGGCCATGGTAGATCCATCCTGGTCACGGCACAAAATGTTATAATCCACAAGGCGTGTCTGGATAATAGGTCGTTTATTGTTACCAACGTGTTCGGACATTGACAAAACAAATCAAACGTTACAAACATCCTCATTTGCCAAGTGGCTGTCCTGTTCACTTGAAAACAGTCATCATCCAATGGAGGAGCAGTCGTGTGGTTTGCCTGTTGTTGTTCACCCTCTTGCGTTCGGTCTCCTGGGCATGGCGGCGTTGGTAATCCACGAGTGACGATAGTTCCGCTTTCAGCCATCAACTACTTAACAAGTAGTATATACACTCACAACACTCCTCCCTCCTGACAAAAGAAGAACGATCCAAATCCTGCAGACTGTCTTCAAGTCTTTCTCTATTCCGAGGTTCATACCTCCAACCCCGGTTCGTGGTGGTGCTGTCATCCGTCCCACAGTTCCTCCGGTGGTATGCTTTTTCCGGTCCGTGATACACACCGACACCAGCCTTGTTTCGAGATGGCAACAGTGAGGAGTGAATACTGAACACAACACTTGACTTTTATCGCACATCACCACGACATAGTGCTTGACCACTCCAAAGTTACTGAGCACCATGCTTTGTGGCATTCCACTATCATCCTGGATATGACTTCCAGCAGTCTCCTTCCGGGATGCATAAGGTTGGACTTCATCACCCGGCACTTGCTCAGGTGGGGGGTAAACGTCTTCTGTTCCCACTTTTCAAGGCGTCTTAGTTTCACATTGCGCAAGACATGACCCGTTGTCTCTCGATGCAATGGAGACTAGAGCAAATGATATGTCTTCGTTCCCACCATCATCAGGTTGACTTTCAGAGCAATCCCGGTTACAGTTTTCCACATTTTCAGAGATATGGTTCAGTTTCCCGACATCTTCCACCTCATCAATAGTGATTGAAGTCTCCGGCAGAAATGTTTCCGGTATACTTCCTTCAATACCCTTCGGGATTTCAGGCTGTTCGTATATGATAGATTCCACGTTTCCACAGCAAGAAAACCCGATTTCTTCCAACTGTTCGACTTTCACTGGTTCGTCTTCCAGGTTCGAAAGGTCCAGTTCATAATTCTCCTCCACAAGTTCACCGTTCTTCCATGAATCTCCGACATGAGCCGTATTGGCCACAGGCACACCAAGCATGGCCATTTCTCGAGCCAAATCCGCGAGCTGGACCAAATTCAAGGAACGGCCGACACGGACGACGCGTACCATCCTACGCAGGGGCTCCGGCAGACTATCGACAAATCGGTCTGCCAACAGGTCTGCCCGTGACGCCTCATCCAGCATCGGCAACGCACGTTCCAGGAGTGAGCGGAGCGCGAGGGCGTGCACCAGCGGGTCCGTACCAACCCCCAGCCTGGCAGCCTTGAACCGCCGCAAAGCATCTTGACGGTCGGCCGGAGTGTCCAGTCACGCAATCAGGGCGTCCTTTGCGGCGGCCCAATTCAGCTCCTCCGAACCCCTTCGCACCGCATCCAGCACCACCCGCGGCCTGCCCTTGAGAAGCTCTCGAATGGCCGTCAACTTACCCCGGTCCGACTGGATCCCCGAGAGCTCCGCCAGATCCTCGAAATCCTCCAGGAAGATCCGTATGTCACCATCCTCAAAGGGCTCCGGCCATGGTAGATCCATCCTGGTCACGGCACAAAATGTTATAATCCACAAGGCGTGTCTGGATAATAGGTCGTTTATTGTTACCAACGTGTTCGGACATTGACAAAACAAATCAAACGTTACAAACATCCTCATTTGCCAAGTGGCTGTCCTGTTCACTTGAAAACAGTCATCATCCAATGGAGGAGCAGTCGTGTGGTTTGCCTGTTGTTGTTCACCCTCTTGCGTTCGGTCTCCTGGGCATGGCGGCGTTGGTAATCCACGAGTGACGATAGTTCCGCTTTCAGCCATCAACTACTTAACAAGTAGTATATACACTCACAACACTCCTCCCCCCTGACAAAAGAAGAACGATCCAAATCCTGCAGACTGTCTTCAAGTCTTTCTCTATTCCGAGGTTCATACCTCCAACCCCGGTTCGTGGTGGTGCTGTCATCCGTCCCACAGTTCCTCCGGTGGTATGCTTTTTCCGGTCCGTGATACACACCGACACCAGCCTTGTTTCGAGATGGCAACAGTGAGGAGTGAATACTGAACACAACACTTGACTTTTATCGCACATCACCACGACATAGTGCTTGACCACTCCAAAGTTACTGAGCACCATGCTTTGTGGCATTCCACTATCATCCTGGATATGACTTCCAGCAGTCTCCTTCCGGGATGCATAAGGTTGGACTTCATCACCCGGCACTTGCTCAGGTGGGGGGTAAACGTCTTCTGTTCCCACTTTTCAAGGCGTCTTAGTTTCACATTGCGCAAGACATGACCCGTCGTCTCTCGATGCAATGGAGACTAGAGCAAATGATATGTCTTCGTTCCCACCATCATCAGGTTGACTTTCAGAGCAATCCCGGTTACAGTTTTCCACATTTTCAGAGATATGGTTCAGTTTCCCGACATCTTCCACCTCATCAATAGTGATTGAAGTCTCCGGCAGAAATGTTTCCGGTATACTTCCTTCAATACCCTTCGGGATTTCAGGCTGTTCGTATATGATAGATTCCACGTTTCCACAGCAAGAAAACCCGATTTCTTCCAACTGTTCGACTTTCACTGGTTCGTCTTCCAGGTTCGAAAGGTCCAGTTCATAATTCTCCTCCACAAGTTCACCGTTCTTCCATGAATCTCCGACATGAGCCGTATTGGCCACAGGCACACCAAGCATGGCCATTTCTCGAGCCAAATCCGCGAGCTGGACCAAATTCAAGGAACGGCCGACACGGACGACGCGTACCATCCTACGCAGGGGCTCCGGCAGACTATCGACAAATCGGTCTGCCAACAGGTCTGCCCGTGACGCCTCATCCAGCATCGGCAACGCACGTTCCAGGAGTGAGCGGAGCGCGAGGGCGTGCACCAGCGGGTCCGTACCAACCCCCAGCCTGGCAGCCTTGAACCGCCGCAAAGCATCTTGACGGTCGGCCGGAGTGTCCAGTCACGCAATCAGGGCGTCCTTTGCGGCGGCCCAATTCAGCTCCTCCGAACCCCTTCGCACCGCATCCAGCACCACCCGCGGCCTGCCCTTGAGAAGCTCTCGAATGGCCGTCAACTTACCCCGGTCCGACTGGATCCCCGAGAGCTCCGCCAGATCCTCGAAATCCTCCAGGAAGATCCGTATGTCACCATCCTCAAAGGGCTCCGGCCATGGTAGATCCATCCTGGTCACGGCACAAAATGTTATAATCCACAAGGCGTGTCTGGATAATAGGTCGTTTATTGTTACCAACGTGTTCGGACATTGACAAAACAAATCAAACGTTACAAACATCCTCATTTGCCAAGTGGCTGTCCTGTTCACTTGAAAACAGTCATCATCCAATGGAGGAGCAGTCGTGTGGTTTGCCTGTTGTTGTTCACCCTCTTGCGTTCGGTCTCCTGGGCATAGCGGCGTTGGTAATCCACGAGTGACGATAGTTCCGCTTTCAGCCATCAACTACTTAACAAGTAGTATATACACTCACAACACTCCTCCCCCCTGACAAAAGAAGAACGATCCAAATCCTGCAGACTGTCTTCAAGTCTTTCTCTATTCCGAGGTTCATACCTCCAACCCCGGTTCGTGGTGGTGCTGTCATCCGTCCCACAGTTCCTCCGGTGGTATGCTTTTTCCGGTCCGTGATACACACCGACACCAGCCTTGTTTCTAGATGGCAACAGTGAGGAGTGAATACTGAACACAACACTTGACTTTTATCGCACATCACCACGACATAGTGCTTGACCACTCCAAAGTTACTGAGCACCATGCTTTGTGGCATTCCACTATCATCCTGGATATGACTTCCAGCAGTCTCCTTCCGGGATGCATAAGGTTGGACTTCATCACCCGGCACTTGCTCAGGTGGGGGGTAAACGTCTTCTGTTCCCACTTTTCAAGGCGTCTTAGTTCCACATTGCGCAAGACATGACCCGTTGTCTCTCGATGCAATGGAGACTAGAGCAAATGATATGTCTTCGTTCCCACCATCATCAGGTTGACTTTCAGAGCAATCCCGGTTACAGTTTTCCACATTTTCAGAGATATGGTTCAGTTTCCCGACATCTTCCACCTCATCAATAGTGATTGAAGTCTCCGGCAGAAATGTTTCCGGTATACTTCCTTCAATACCCTTCGGGATTTCAGGCTGTTCGTATATGATAGATTCCACGTTTCCACAGCAAGAAAACCCGATTTCTTCCAACTGTTCGACTTTCACTGGTTCGTCTTCCAGGTTCGAAAGGTCCAGTTCATAATTCTCCTCCACAAGTTCACCGTTCTTCCATGAATCTCCGACATGAGCCGTATTGGCCACAGGCACACCAAGCATGGCCATTTCTCGAGCCAAATCCGCGAGCTGGACCAAATTCAAGGAACGGCCGACACGGACGACGCGTACCATCCTACGCAGGGGCTCCGGCAGACTATCGACAAATCGGTCTGCCAACAGGTCTGCCCGTGACGCCTCATCCAGAATCGGCAACGCACGTTCCAGGAGTGAGCGGAGCGCGAGGGCGTGCACCAGCGGGTCCGTACCAACCCCCAGCCTGGCAGCCTTGAACCGCCGCAAAGCATCTTGACGGTCGGCCGGAGTGTCCAGTCACGCAATCAGGGCGTCCTTTGCGGCGGCCCAATTCAGCTCCTCCGAACCCCTTCGCACCGCATCCAGCACCACCCGCGGCCTGCCCTTGAGAAGCTCTCGAATGGCCGTCAACTTACCCCGGTCCGACTGGATCCCCGAGAGCTCCGCCAGATCCTCGAAATCCTCCAGGAAGATCCGTATGTCACCATCCTCAAAGGGCTCCGGCCATGGTAGATCCATCCTGGTCACGGCACAAAATGTTATAATCCACAAGGCGTGTCTGGATAATAGGTCGTTTATTGTTACCAACGTGTTCGGACATTGACAAAACAAATCAAACGTTACAAACATCCTCATTTGCCAAGTGGCTGTCCTGTTCACTTGAAAACAGTCATCATCCAATGGAGGAGCAGTCGTGTGGTTTGCCTGTTGTTGTTCACCCTCTTGCGTTCGGTCTCCTGGGCATGGCGGCGTTGGTAATCCACGAGTGACGATAGTTCCGCTTTCAGCCATCAACTACTTAACAAGTAGTATGTACACTCACAACACTTGTACTTGGACTGTTCCCGAAATTTTAAACCGCCTACGTACACTGCTTCCTTGTTTCGTGCATCTTGAATGGCTATGACAGCCGCTGTTTTGCCTAATCTGTTTTATGTTAGCTCTTGCAGGTGCATCTTTAATAACGCTTAATAGTACTGCGAGCACACTTCCACCAGCTTGTAAATTATAAATCTCTTCGGTGAGCATTGTACTTAATTCGTTATTACTGTTCGCCACAAATTCCTCCACGTCCGTAGGTTTTGCCGTCCCACAGTATAGGCCCACCGTGAAAATGCGTAATAAAGGATTCAAATCCCGGATCAAAATGGGCCTCAGTTGCTACGACCATTGGAGAAATAAAGTCAACCCTTCTACTTCCGCTGCAGTTGCATGAATGGTACCCTGCTATATGTAGTTCGTAGTCGTAGAAGGCACCGCCGGCATGCTGTACGCCTCCATCCAGTCCGAAGTTCACGTATTTACCAGTGTCAATTGGCTTCTTCGGTGTTAGATGTGGTGAGCCCAAAAAAGTAAGCCGATCGGCCGGGAAATCTAGACGAATTTACCCATATGTACGCAGCCTAGGCTTCAAAATCGCCATAAATAGGTGCATTCGTACTGCTGCTTGCCTGGCGACGGGAAGTGCTTAAAGTCCGGGAATAAAGTCCTGTGTGGAAAATAGAGTGAGTAAATACCGAGACATAACATCGCTGTTCAAATTGGTGACCCACGGGTTTTCTGAACCAATTTCTAGGATGCCATCTTAAAAAGTTTACCTCATTATACCAAATAAGTCACCTGCAGTGTAAAAGGTTCGTTCCAACCATGAATCGTTTACCACCTCACCAGCCGCATAGCCAGTTCTTGGGTATTGTCCAGTATTATTCGTAATGTTTAAACATAATTTAGTGTTTACTTAGAATAAAATTACTGCTGAACGCTTACGGTGATTTCTGGGGCTTCCATTGCCATAGAAACACTAGAAACAACCCGCACAGTAGTCTTGGCCTGTTTGACTACCTGGGACGGGGAGTGACCTTCTGAATTGTCTGATTACTGTAAAACTGGAGAAGTGATATTACTACTGATGCTGCCGATCCGTCCTTCACCATGGGATAAGCTTCAAGGCTCTGCTTCCATCATTATTGCTCTCAAGGCTTCTTTGTGACGTCTCCGAATCGTAGTTCTTGAATGTCCACGAACATACCTACGTTTTACTTATCGTCTCATTGTAGGACAAAATTACCGTCAACGAGAAAGTGTAATCTATGAGACATTTCTGGTTCAGTTCGTCTGCCGTGCCAATTATTTTCACAGTTAAACGCAATGCGGACGTCTGTAAGCATCGATTGACTGATCAGTCCAAGAAGACTTGCATCTATATTTATTGAGTATCAATAGTCAATACCATATGGACCCCCAGTAGCAAAACTTACAACCATAATGCTTTATCATTGATATGGGGAAGGAAGGTAATGTATTTTGTTAGCGGCTTACCTCTAATGATTCACGCGACAAGATGGCGGATACCAATAACTCAAACTGACGCGGTAAATGACTACAACAGTGAATCATAAGGAATGTAGTCAATTTAAATAAAACCCGACATTATCTTCCGTAAAGATTATTTTACAAGTATGACAATGAAAACCAACAGAAACCATGGCAAATAAAGAAGTACAGTGTAACATTTAAGTGAATCTGCGAAACACTGCGACTTTTAGCGGGACAAAAAGAATCCAATTTGGGCATAATTCAGCAACCGCATTAAACCGCCAACAATTTTTTCAGCTGGAAGTAGATATTAAAGTACAGTTCCTAGGGTACCTTTTGGGGATGTTTTGACGCCCTCGGGTGCTAACCCGGCGACGATTCTTTAAACGTTGTATTTAACTATAGACGTTTTTATATTTCTCCTTTTTATTTCAAAATATTTCCTTCTATCCCACTTTATAAGCGTTTTTCGGAGGCGTAAAGGGAGTTAAAGGGAGACTGGAGACAATTTCACAGTGACAGTGGAATGATAGAGTAAGTGGAAAAGTAATTTCGGGGAAAGCGGAGGAAATAAAAGTTTATGAACAATATTCCATAGGATCGGTTCTAAACCACTCAAGAACTGGTCGTCCTGACAGCACAAATCAGCGTAATCCAGTACTGAATCGACTCGAAAACCAGCCGAAAATCGATCGGCTTCCGAGCGGTTTCGCTACATGGCGCCAAATCAAATCGAACCAGGGTGGAGGACTGTAGGCCGACATCAACGGTAGTCCATTTTCTTGCATCTATGAGCCCCTGCTTCTCATGTTGCTTCGACGTCCTGGAATCCTTTCTTGTTTGTCGGCGGACGGAAGTTTAAGTCACGTGATATTTGTCGGGTAGCCATCGGAGATAGCAGCAAGAGCAACATTTTGACAGTATAAAGCCTCTGCTACCAGCACACTCACTCGTTATGCAAAAGTCTAGTCACCCGAATGTCAGCTGTCTTGTAAGGAAATAGAAATAAAAGTGGTCTAAGAACCATCAAGGAGCTGTGGGCTAAAGATCAATGGGAAAAATGAAAAATGAGCAGAAAAAAGTCGGGAAGGAAGTCCTTCCGAGTGCTATCCACTATCAGAAAGGCATTCCTGAAACACATGTATCCACGCAAAGTCCACCTTATTATAAGAACGATGAAAGTATCTACTGTCACCACGTCTACAGAAAGTTTATTTCAGTCGTTTAGTACTCTGCATGGGAAGAAAGGGGCTCTGATATTCTTGTTGGCCCTTTGGCTTAACAGACTTCAGCTCATACCCCCGGAGGGTGGAGTTTCTACCACGGACAAACAATGACTTGTTCTTTCTCGAAAAATCTTTCAGTCCCTTCATTGTTTCTATTAGGTCTCCGCTCGCACGTCCACGCTAGAGCTAGAACAGATTCGGTTATGCCAGTCTGTCCTCGTACTCTAGTCCTTTTGGACCGAAGATCTTTCCTGTGAGCCTCCTTTGGAGGCTCTCCAGTGTGTGGGTCTCCCTTACTAACTGAGGAAATCAGGCCTGGACTACGCACTGTAGGTGAAGTTGTAGCTACCTGGAGATGACTGAGTTTTAATGCGTAAATTCATGACCGAAAACTACCGTAGACAAACATAACCAATTAGCACTCAGCTCTAAGCAGTTTGTATGTTGTTCGGTGCCACAGGGCTGTGCGTTGTTTGTCTGCTTGTTGTAAGGACAGTTTGTTTCCGCCAATTGAAAAACCTCGTTTTTGACTGCTCTGCTTGCGGACGGTTGAACGTTTAACTCCCTTAGC
Organism: Fasciola hepatica; assembly: GCA_948099385.1. NCBI lineage: Eukaryota > Metazoa > Platyhelminthes > Trematoda > Plagiorchiida > Fasciolidae > Fasciola > Fasciola hepatica. The sequence goes on from CANUEZ040000047.1 coordinate 28,169,171, forward strand.
TAGTATTACGTCCGACATGGCTCCCCAACGTGAAAGTGAACGACATTGCTTCAACGCAAAACGTCGTTCACCTATTCCACCGACTTTTACAGTCTTTTGCAGGCGTCGGAACTTTTGGCTTGTTGCCCGTTCCATAGGCCTTCCTCGGGACCTAATTAGTACCTGGTATCTGGAGTAATAAAGGGTCGCTCTAGTGCAATGCAAAAGAGTACCATGACCCTAGGGTCCCTTGATGACATTGTTCTTCGCATTTGGCACATGACTTTGTTTGCTATGTTGTGTGCTGTCATACAACGCCCCGAGGGCTTAAAATTACTTGTTACAACCATCTCCAATGCCCGGATCTCATCCTTCTGTGCCATTGGTTCCAGGTTTCCCTGGTCCAGGTAGCGGGTCCCTCCAGCAGTCGTGTACATTGCCCCAGGTTTAGAGGTAGGTCACAGGCTACCTTCCAGTTGTAGATAGCGTCCAGGTCCTCCTGAATCTGGGTGGATTCTGGAGATCCCAGAACATTCACGTCGCCAGCGAACAGAATACGTGGTGACCGGAGAACACTCGATAGGCCATTCACATTTATCAGGAAAAGTACTGGTACCAAAACTGATCCCTGCAGTACCCCACAGATTGCCGTCACCATTGTGGACTTGGCGTCCTCAACTTCAACTTGGAACCGACCAAAGCAAACATAGGCTTGTGACCAGCTCATTAGGCCTGTAGCCACTTTCATCCCACCTAGTTTGTGCAACAACAGCTTGTGGTTCACTCTGTTGAAGGCTTTGGGAGAATCAAGGTGACACACTTCATCTTTATCACCTTGGTCCAGTCTCCTAGTTGCCTCATCAAGGAAGCTCAGGAGGCTGCTGAGGCAGGACTTTCCTCTTGTGAATCCATGGTGTTCGCTTGCAACCAGGTTATTACATCTAGTTGCCTCATCAGTGCAGTTCTGATGACTCTGTCTATCGTTTTTCATACTACCGATAGAAGACTTACAGTCCGATAGTTCGCCACGTCGTCGCTTCCACCAATTTCGTGAATTCGTACGACTTACTCTGCCTTCGGTTCAGCAAGCCATTGTACCTCCCTGAGGGATTTGTTAAACAGCCTAGCCGAAGGTCGTGCAAGCATTCTGGCCGGCGGCTTTAGGATTGCCATGTCTGGCTTTTACCCTCCTGTGCCCGGGCTGCACTGCTTTTCCATCACGGTTGTAAGCCCCTTCTTCAGATTCAGCTTAGAGAAGCTACTTCATCTGTCAAGCGTAGTAAGTTGCTACTGATATCCCACCACATTTCTTCCAAGCTGCCCTCCGTATCCCAAACTAGCAACTTTGCCGTCTCTGTCGGACACTCTTCATCCAATCTCATGAGGGACCTTCGTCACTTATCTGGGGGTCCCCTTCTGACGGGGGAACCAGAACCTGATGATTCCTTGGTCACTGTTCCCTAGAGCGGCATCAATTCGAAATTCATCTACTTCTGGTGAAAATTTGGAAATAACTAGATCAGTTATACCTGGGATCTCACCCACCCTACATCTCGAGTGCTGGTGGATGTGCTATATTATTGCCTTCTCCTGAATGTGGTCAGGCCACCTCTGACCAAATGACCTCGCCGGCGCTGAATATGCTTGCCAGTCTATCTCCGGTGCTTCAAGATCCCCCAGGACTAAATTCATTTCTGCTTTTCTGGTTAATAGTGCCAGGTATTCTAGAGTGCACTCACCTCCCTCCGCGTCAGAGGGTAGGCTCCTGTTGACACACACTAGCGCCACCCACTTCGGATTTTCATTTGCGCTGTCACTGCCTGTATACTGAGGGTCACATGCCTATTGCTTTCTTTCTGAGATATGTGCTGATATATTACCAACAGTACTCCTCCTCCAATTATTCCATCTTCACGGTCGGTTCTGTGGACATCCGATCCCTCCGGACATACTGGACTCAATCTACCACTCTCACGCGGTCAGGTGATTGCTATGAAGCCATTCCCTCAGACTCAACCGCAATTTTTCCCTATTTATTACATATAGTGCAAACAATACACTGCAACTCTACTATTCCTCCTTTGCCGTTGTTCTTCCCGGAGGCAATGCATTTGTTTCGCACTCGAGCTCTAATCCCGAGTGCTCCCACGTTCTTCGCTTCACTGGGGCCTGTGAGTTGTGGTTCACTGATAATCGTACTCACCACTACTTTCTATGGGGTATTTTCCAACACCTGATCAATTTTTGGGACTGGGTCCTATATGCGGCGATCTGTATGAGATGCGCTTTAGAAGATGACGAGTGGAATGGCCGTGTCTCCTCCAATAGTTAGGTTGATGCGGACATTTCCGTTTCTCGACAGCCCGTTGTGACCTAACAGGATCGTGAATTATCCCGTTCTAGTCCAGTACCTCCTATGGAATTTATACTGGTTCTATCCGCCATGGCAAGGAACTCATCTCGATGCTTGGAGTTCTCAAATTTCACCAGGGCAGGTCTGTCCCGTGCTTGTCTATCAGCTCTTGGTCTCCATCTATCTGGGCGTAGTATCCTCTTGATAAGGGCATGCATGGTACCCCAACCTGTCTTAGTATCTCGTTAGCCCGCTGTAGCAGATTTTAATTTTTTGCCACGTCTCTCTGCAAAATGGTTCCACAAAGTTGCATCTCCCATACATTGACTGGATCAATGGCATGAGTCTGCCCAATCGCTAGGTTAACAACTGCAACGGGAAAAATCGAATCTCCACATTCTCCATCCATCTCCACTGTCGGAAAATCCAACTCGTGCATAAGAAATCAGTCAAGGTCCCACATTGAGAAATAGCACAATGGGTGAACTAATTAAAGAAAGATGGGAACATAAAAGAAAACTAAGTGAAGTAAAGAAAAAAGGGGTCAGTAAAGAAAGAAAAAAGAAGGCGAGCGAAAGAGCAACCGAAAAGCAGAATAAAGAATAGGAAGGAGAATAACTAAGTAGAGAAAAAAAGGAAAATACGCAAACAGAATTAAGGATAAAGGATTGTCTGAAAGCTCGAAGGCTAATTTGAGCCTCAGGGAAAATTTACTAGAACTCAAGGTAGAAAAAATCGGTGCTACAACCAGGACACAATGCAATAGAAATAACTGAACCCCAACTGAGTTCAGCTCAGGGAGCCAAAGGAAGCGGGCAGGAGGTCATGACCCTAATTTTGACCGCCGCTTATACATTGTAAGGAACGGAAAAATGTAAGGTCAAGGTTCAACGTGAGACCCCAACTTTGTCCTTTTTTTCAGGAGCCCATCCCCGTAAAAGGGGTGCACAAAGCTCGTTCAGGTGGAAGAAAACATTTTCTATCATCTTAACCAATCGGACTAGTCAATTTCAGCCAATTAAATTAGACTGTATTTTATTTCCGATAGCGACTGTCCGTCTGTTCAGTCACTGACAGATTAGGAATCGAACACGTAACCACGAGGCTATCCGGGCTGGCTCTCAAAGGTTTGTTGAACATCTACACTACAGATTGACCCATTCTTGGTCCCATCAGCGACCAATTGCTAAACTGATCTCCCAATAGATCTATAATAATATTTCGGCCTGCTACTAATTCTAAAAGATGACTTCTACCTTGTTAATCTAGTTCATTCTCGGCCAATCCACTCCCCCGATGAACAAATAAAAGGCGTTTTAGCCATTTTTAAGATTGAATATTACAGAAATGTACATTAAATTGATCGTCCAGGTCCGTTTGTTTGACCGGTTTTTTATTGTGTTCCTCCGCAGGTGTCTAAATTGGCAGAGAATTAGTTTAAAAGTAGGAAGTTACCATAAAACCTGGTCTACACTTTAGATTCTTGGCTGTGTCGTTTAGCCACTGTCACATAGCCGTGTTCACAACTGCTGGGCCTGTAAAACCGATTTTTCTTTCAGTTATACGAAGATCTGTGACTTACCAAAGGTGAAGGCACGCACTACCTTTCACTTGAAAGCATTTTCAACGAACTTTAAGTACCGTTTCGAATAGTGTCTAACATCTCGTGCGGTATTCTTTACTCGGAACGTTATCATTAGTGTTAAATCTGTTAACCTCCATCATATACCGTTTCTCAGAGTGGGAAGTACTGTTTTAGTATCTAATATAAAACGATATTGGTAAATCATATACTCTGTATAAAAAGCTGCAAGCTGTTCAAAAATAAACGTGCAAACCTTCATCGGTTAGCTAAAATTTGGATTGAAGTTGCACAGTTCTCCTTTTTACACGTCATATTTGTGCCCTATTTGAAGTGATGTAATAAGATCTTTTACGAGCACGGATGCGAGGAAGTATTATTGATGGGATTGTGGGAGACAAACGTCGGTGTTGATTAACGTTATTCTTTCGAATGAAATCAAGTACTAGTTTTTCATTACTATGAATTCGCTCTAAATATACAAACATTTAATAACCGTTCTTGGTTGTTATTGATGAAATCAACTAAACAACCTTTAATTAGGCTGACATTACACTGCGCTGGTTGGCAATGGTCGACCACAAAATGTTCTGATATTCATGTTATCAGCAGTTATATACTAATTTCTAAATGACTACTTAGTGTGAAAAAGTGAGTTCCTTTTTTCGTTGAATTTCTATAAATGGAATGCGAAGTGTTCCCTTTCTATGACTCACTTATTAACCGCAACCGAGAAGCACCGAAGATTATAGAAGAACAGTTGAGTACGGTATAAATAGCACACTTATTGAGGTTGGTAGCCCTTAAGAATTGTGGGTTCGTTGAGTGAACTGATGGATGGCTGAATAGTGTTGAGTTTGCTGTGAAAAAGAGACACCTAAATGGTCACTTAAAGTAATGAACCACCCCGTTGTAAGTTGCCTTTGTTAACGAATTGATTAACTAATTTGGAAATAAAATTACGTTTACACTTGCAATATCTAAGCTTAACTGTTTGGAAAGCAGGCAGATTGTCATGAAAAGACTAATCAGAGAAGCCTTACTGTCAGACACGAATCGGGTCTTTTTATCCATAAGGCGATAAAGATAATATTGAGTACCGTTTCGTGAAACAGAATGGCGCATTTATCGCTTTATGGGATAGTTGCTAAAGAGAATTTATAGTAATATCTATGAGTCAGTTAAAAACGTACACAATGAAATGAGTTTTCGAATAACTGTCATCTAATCGTGGAGTCCTATGTTCCATACTTTACTGATGAGCTGCGTACTCTCAATGCGCAATAAACTTGGTTGTCCTCGGCTTTCAGCGGTTCCCAAGGCTAACAGTAGCGGAATTCAAACACACAGAACATATAAGACCAACAAGTTTGAGATTGAGGACATGTTACAATTAACAGGAAGTACTTGTTTGCTTTTCTAATAATAAAATCACTTGAGGGCTGGTAACTAGAGGCAAGATAAAATGCTGAGCAAGAATATAGCACTCTCTGGCGATAAAGTTGTAACTATTAGCCTTTCTGCCTGGGTACACTTTCACCGTTTCACGAATATCGTATCACAGTGCGGTTTTTCACGTCGGGATTCATTGTTTTTGAAAACTACCGATACTCTTGTGCATATGTATGCCCGCTGCAACACAGACGATGGGGAGATCACCTTATTGAGGATAGGAAGAAAACAGACATCGGAGGACTTTATTGCACTTGACTGCGCGAGTGTGCTTTAGTGTGAAGGTGTGCATTGCCCCAACATTGACTGACGGGGTCGTTGACAGAAGTGTGTTGGGGGTGTGCGAATCACCAGTACTGGAGGGGCTTTAGAACATCTACCAACGCGTGGGACTTATCATTGGGGAAGTCACGAAACTTTAGCAAATTGCTATGGAAATTTGTTTATTCAATTTTCGCTACCAGCCAATGTCCCCTTGGACTCCCCTTGCTTTCTAGTGCTAATAAAGAGGTAAAGCAAATCATGCTAAATGCTACACTATACGCGCAAAATATTGTGCACCGGATAATTGCAGTTACTTTGTATTCTACCAGAGAGAACAAAGATAATCATCATCCATCTCTGTTTGACAGCTTGATAAGGCTGAATCCATCCGCTTAGCATTAAAAACATGGTGACACGATGCGGTTGCCGATGAGCATTTGAAAAAAATGACGGCTTTAGAGAGGTTACAGTGTTTGATATGCTGTGAGTGGTAATCGGTGGCATGCTGGAAGATGAAAATTGGAAGTACTGTCCGAAGGTGGGGGACAGCTCGGCCCTTGCCAGTTTGGATGTTACGGCAACCCCAGTGGAGATGGACTGGAAGCCTTCGGAGGTCCAAGGACATCTGCCAGCGTTGTGCTCACCAATAGGGGCGACCGGTGCAAAAACAAGCCATCATCTCGGGATTTCCCCCTGAGAACTAGACAGAAGTAAACAGTGAGGGACGCCTAGGTGGTGAAGCAAACGCCGTGGTGTTACGTACCAACGCAAGTAGTATTGGAAACGAGTGAATAGGGAGGAGCAAAAGGCGTCCATAGTTGCTTTTACGGAAAATTTGCTCTCTGAAGATGACCATGTAATGGTAATATTACAAAATTAGTTCGGTGTCTATAGGCAGGACAGGGAGCATGACTGCGTAGAGGGGGGGGGGTGGCCGTCCTCATTGGGCAGGTGAAAACCCTCTGGAATCGCGGACCAAGGTTTGTACTGGAAATATAGAACTGTGCACGGTTATGCTCACAATCCCGAACAGAAAGGTTAATGTGGTCTGTGTTTATAAGGTCCCGGGTGAAAACCGAGATGAAGACATTCAACTTCGCCATGCACCTACTGTGCTAGTTAAGGAGGCTAACAAGGCCCTCGTGGTTGAAGACTTCAACCTACTACACACAGACTTAGTAGTTGAGACACTTACCCAGGGAGCCCAAGGGGAGGGTTATCTACAATGGCTACACTCGAACGCTGTGTTCCAACACATGAGAGAGGACATCAGATATAAGACTGTCCGTATGCCGACCTAGTTGAATCCAGTGATGACGAACCAGATCCTCTCTCCGTTGGGTGAGAGTGACTATGTTAGTGTCAGAATCACTCCTTGCTTGCTTCAACCCAATGTATCCTTGAGGTTGATTGGAAGCTTCACAAATATGGACATTCCTGGACTTCGCAATAGAGCGGTTGATCTTATGTGGGACAAACCGGACGATGCTAGTCCGGAAGGAGGCTGGCTGGTGATTAAATAATCTTCACTTACCCTACAAAACGAGCTTATTCCCCTGAAGGGTAGGAGGGATGAGGGCAAGCCGGTGTGGTAGGGGTCTAGAATGGGCAGGTCAGTTAGGAGTGGAAACCGTAGTTGGGCCCTCTACAAGTTTTTCTGGAGTCGCCAGGCTTGCATTCGCTATACCAAGCACAGAAACTAGATGGTTGACCTCATGTGACCTGCCAGCTGTAAGTTTGGAAAGAATATGGACCAGTGTGTCAAAAGGCATCCAAAGAAATGCTTTAGCTACGGGCAGTCTAAGGGTTCTTTGAGAGATACAGTAGGACCGCCGACGGCCCATCATCATGGAGTGGTAGCAGACAACTGGAACGAAGCAGACGATCTGGATGATTATTTTAGTAGTGTGCACAGAATAGATAATTGTGTGCAGCTATGTTTTGAGGGGGCGACTCTCTCAACCGACATGACAGACTTGATTCTCTAAGAGAAAGTCGTTCGCAGACGTCTGGAAGGGTTGGATATCCATAAGTCTGCCGGGCCAAATGATATCCACCCTGCTGCCTTAAGGCCTTTGGCTGATATCCTATCCCTTCCAGTATATGTTATGTGGGGCCATCCTGGAGCATGGAAAATTACCACAGGACTGGAAAAAAGCAGCAATGGTAGCTGTACACAAAGGGAGAAACCTGAAATGGGCAACTACGGACCTGTTAGCTTAACCTGCATCTTATGCAAAGCTTTAGAGAAGATCATCCGGATGCACAACTGCGAACAACCACCAGAGAATCCGAAGTTTTGCCCAGCTCAGCACGGATTTCTAAAGAACAGGTGGTGCTTGACCAATCTCTTGAGCCTCCAAGACGAAGTTACTTGAATATTGAACAAAGGTAAACATGTAGAAGTACGTTACTTTGAATTAAGCAAAGCATTTGACTCTGTAAACCATCGGCTTCAACCAATCAAGTTTATCCCATTTAGTAGAAATGGCAGATTCAAGAATGGTTGATGGGCTTCCTTACCGGTGGGACGCTTTACTTGAGAGTAGGTGACAAGGACTCCAAACCACAGAACCTCACCCCTGGAGTAGTCTTGAAGTCTCTTGAAGTACTACACGGGTTCGAGGCTTTGAGCCCAATTGTCCCGGTTCTTTAGGAAATCTTTGATCTTCTGTCGGATTCACCGAGCTGAAACGAGAGTAAAAAGAAGCGGGGGAAGGGGCGGGGGTGGCAGCGAAAACAAGATACATATAACCTCATTCAGTGTCACACTGTGGACAGTGTCTTAAGCTGAGTGGGGGTGCGGCATTCATGAACATATATGCGATAAAAGACAACTATTATTTTGACAAAGGGAATTATTGGGAGAGACCCAGGTAGAGGTCTAGCTTTTTCTTGAAGATAGTTTTGTTCTGCGAGAGAACAATATCTTCCGGAAGTGCATTCCACATGGTAATAACCCTATAGCTAAAAAAGTTAATCCTTATTGAAGTGCGTGGCCTCGGTTTGAAAACTTTTCTGCTGTGACCACGGAGAGAGGAGGCTGGACAGACGGAGAAGAAGCAATCGCTTTGACCTGTTTCAAAAAGGTGAAACATCAAAAGCAGATCACCTCTTACGCGTCTTACGTCAAGGGGATAGAGGTTGAGGAGTGAGAGGCGGACGGGATAAGGTATATGGGATAGACCACTTGCTGCCTTGGTGGAGGCCCGCTGAACCCTTTCTAGGATCTCACGGTCTCGGACAAGACCAGAGTGCACTATCTGACTACCGTACTCCAGCAGAGGTCGGATATAAGTGCCGAAAATTATGGGGAAATCATCCTTAAATATGCGCGGGAAGGACCTTCGAATCATGTTTAGAACTCGAAAGGCAGACTTGCTCGCAAGTTCGTGATGATGAGAGAAGGATAAGTTACAATCTAACCAGAAACCGAGCACCTTGTGTCGGTCAACCCTTGGCAGAGTGGCTGCTCCATTAATGCAAAACGTGTGACCAGTCTCTGCCGAAAGACATGCTCACGCATTTGTCATCATTAACTGGGAGGTTCCAATCCTCGGACCAGCGTTTTGTTTCATAAACTGCAATTTGCAGGTCTTCAACGCTTGAACTCCAGAGGGTTACATCATCTGCGTACATGGCAATGTTCGCAGGAAGGGCTGTCGGTAGATCGTTTATATAGATCAGGAAAAGAGGACCTAAGACCGACCCTTGGGGGACCCCAGTTGTTACTGGGGAGGGTTGAGACAAAACATTCCCGACTTTAACCACAAAGGTGCGGTCGGTAAGGAAGCTACGTAGGATGGCCAACATGGAGCCTGTGATCCCGTATATCTGCAGCTTATAAAGAAGAGAGGCATGTGGGACCTTATCGAAGGCCTTAGCAAAATCGATGAATACAGCGTGTGAGAGCTGGCCATCATCATAGGCTTTCGTTAGACTATCCATGACAGTAAGCATATTGGTGATGCATGACCTGCCAGGAAGAAACCCATGTTGGGACGGGGAGAGGATCTTATTTCTATGAGTACCGCAGGGTTCCTTTCTAGTCTCGTTACTATTTCTTTTGTTTATCAATGATTTGGCCCCAGTCCCACAGTCATTAGGCTTCTTCTTAACAGATGGTAGGAAGTTAGTCGGAGTTCAGGGGGAGGGGCGCTGAGCAGAGACGTGCTTACTGTTCTTAACTGGGCACAGAAGTACAGAAGTACAAAGTCTTGCAACGCGTATGGTTGAGGCTCAGGGAGACAAACCGCATGTACAGAGGCTGCAGGACCTCGGACTTTTCTCTATGGGAGGGAGAAGACTACAATGGCATCTCATAGGGACATGTAAGATGACAAAAGGCTTTTCGGGACTTAGACAGGGGAGTTTATTCCATGTGGCAACGGACTTCAGAACGAGGGGGGCATGGGAAGAAGCTGGCGGGAGTTTGATCCATGCTGATAACTAGATCTCGCTTCTTTAGCAATAGTGTGGTTAACTACTGGAATAGGCTACCGGAAAAGGAAGTTGAAGTGAGGACAGTCCGGGAATTCGGGGGTGTCCTAGATTGTCAAAGGAGTGAGATTATTTCTTACAGGGAAGTTTGATCATGTCGCTAGTCAGAGGGCGCGGTATGTTTATTGAACGTTTCTATTTGCTACAAGATGGCTAGTGAACACCCACGAAGCATAGTGACTCCCCCAGCTGACTTGCGATGAGACTTTATGTTTCCCTTCTATTTTAGCGGAAACTCGAAGAAATAAACTGCGCAGTGTGCGGTGGCTACTCCGTGTACACGCTATCGGAGGAATTCTGGAAGCTCGACTGGCCATGGCCATTAACCTCGCCGTGAAAACTGAACCGAACTAAGCTGGAATTGTGGATGGCACCGCTCCGCCATCCCGTCCACTAGCTTTGGTGCCTCTGTGTGAGTAGCATAGCCAGAAACCTCGGGTAGAGCTTGCATCTTAGTTAGTGACCTCTCTAGGCACAACTCTTCAGTTATTTTCTCGTCTAAAAGTTGCCCTGCCAGGTACTGCATTTCCCTCAGTAATGCAGGCTGCTCCTGACTGCCTAACTCAGTGTAGTGGATCAGTTACTTCAGCCCTGACGATTTACACGGTAAAAGACTAGAGAATTCTGCCCTTTGCACAGCACTGTGAGAATGGTTATTGAGTATTACATCCGTATCTAGGCAGAAACATCACTGGAAAGATGACCAATAATCCACAAGTAACGAGTACTTTTGCCTGAGACTCTTTGCCCCGAACTATGCATAGCTCATAAGAAACAAGAGCTGGGGGTCATCAGTAAAACTCAGTTAACGCTAGACAGACCTTTAGGACCTACTGTTCCTGGTAGAGCTTAAAGTCGTAGCTATCCCAAGGTACAAGGGTGTATCCAGTGTAACAGGATATATAAAGTTGAGCTGAGCAACCCGTGAAACGACTCTTATAATAGTGGTATATGAAAAATATGAAACGAGAGTACTGTGAAGGCGGTGGGGATTTATCGCTTATAAGGTGGAAAACGAAGTTATGTAGGCCAGTAAATGTGTTCAAGGAGTAACAAGGGTCTGCGGTGAAATTAGTTTGTTGTTCGGGCTCACTGGCTTAGGTTCTTCTTAAGTTAAGTCGATACCTGCTCCCGTATAGAGTCTATAGCCCCTAGTATCTGGCTCGTAAAATAATGATGGCTATACTCAGCAGTGTGCAAAGTGGCAGAACTAGAAAAGCTGGGGCTGGATACTTGTGTATTGGAAGAACGCAACGGCTTGCTGACAGTATGCTGGCAGAGCAATTGGCGCCAGCTAATTTGGTAACCTTTCAGATAAACAAATTTGTTAGCCTTTGCAACTGTGTGTCACAAAGGTAGCTTACAACACCCCAAACGGCACAGAAGGACCAAAAATGGTCCCCTCAGGAACTAATATTTTACTTCGAGTTTTTAAGTTGGACCCTTTAGATACACCGCTTTATAGTGTCTTGGAGGACCGGAAAATGGCCTTCTCTTTAGAAAATACCCTCTCGTTTCTGAAATCTGCAGCTGCTCTCTTGTGGTTTGGTAATGCTCCATCGTGGTACAAACGAGGACAAACCCTAGTGGCACATTGCCCACCGCCGAATTCCGGTAACGTGCCGGAAACCGATGGGCAGAGAAATCACGGAAAATTCAAGAAAAGAATGACGTAGTTCGTTCTAATTCGCTGTATAGATTACCAATGTCCTATTTTCATGGTTATTTGTTCCCGTAGATTGCGTTACAAATGCAGCGCCAATTGTTTTAACTGACTGGTATTTTCCCGGCGGCAGCCATTTCGGTCGTGCTTTGTTCGCTAAGGTGAGCGGTGCGCTTCTTTTCCTTTGGGTGCTGATGACCCGTGGTGGCTGTAAAAAGTTAGTGACATATCAGGTTATCATTTACTAATTAGTAAATGATAAGCTGAATAGTAAAAACTGCAATATTGTGCTATAATTGTACTTAGAGCATGATGAGAACATGATGAAGTATTTTTCGCGTAACTCTGATGATACCCAAGTAGTTTTGTAAAATTCATGAAGCTTCGAGGTGTTCGTATTGAGTGCTCTGATATCGTGTGACATCTGCAGTACGTTTTTCAATTATGCTATGCTGCCGTTTTATTACTATTGGTTAACAACTAGGTGCATTTTAGGACCTTGTTACGTATCATTGACGGACAATGGCCGATATGACGAAACAAAAGAGATATTATCTGAAAAAGAAAGAACTTAGCTCACTGATGTGTGCTCTTTGTGATGAAGCCACCCTATGGGAACACGGCATGGTTGCCCTAAGTGGGTTTTGCAAGGTGAGGTTATTCAGTGGCGATGTTACTTACCGTTCCGATTCAACACCTTTAGGAGTTGCAGGTGAATGCAGCGCTGTGGGTTCCGAAGACGTGTACCGTGTGGAAGAGGGATGTGCTATTGCAAGAGGTGAACGCGGTCTGCCGTGTGCTTCCACATCACAACCAACAATGATGGGTAAATTACTCCGTTGAATTATGTTACACCGAATGAAACAGTTTCTGCGGCTCAGACAGTTTGTGAAGCTGAAGGTACACCTGAAGAAAGGCCGACTGTGTCAGGTAAACCCTAATTCTATGCTGATTTTTGTATTAGTGACTTCTTTGGCCAGTCTACGACGTGCATCACAGTTTGAAGAGGAGAGCGGTTCGCTGCTTAACTCACTACCAAAGGCTTTCATTCGATATCGACTGACGCTGGTGCAACAGAAGGGTATACTGGAGGCTATAGGCAAACATATACCAAACATACGTCGGGACCCAAGGACATTGTTGCACACGCCACGGGAATGTCCAACCACGACATTGGAAAACGGCGAATATGTACACATGGGTTTAACCGAAGGCTTGCAGATGCAGTTGAATAACATCACCGCTGTACCGGACGAAGTCTTCCTCCAGTTAAACTGTGACGGCACTTCTGTGTTTCGTTCGTCGGACCTGCAGCTGTGGCCTGTCCTTGCCAGGGTGGTGAAGCCTTATTGCTTGCCCGTACTTACCGCCGGTTTTTACTGCGGTCGTGGGAAACCATCAGAGGTGTCATCTTATGTGGGTGCAACTGTCAGAGAAGTAAACCATTTGTTGACAGAAGGCCTCAAGCTTGGTGAGAGGTCTGTGAAGTGTCGCCTGTCATCTATAATCTGTGATACTCCGGCACGGGCCTTTATTAGACAAGTGAAAGGTCTTACTGGCTACTTTGGCTGTGATAAATGCATCCAGCGTGGATTTCACTGCGACAAAAGGATGACATTCGCCCATGTCAAATGCAAGTTACGTGACGACGAGGCTTTTCGATCACGTCGACACCACAAACATCATGTTGGTGTGAGTCCTTTTCTTTCCCTCCCTATTGACATGGTTAAACATTTTCCACTGGATTACATGCACCTTGTTCGCTTGGGTGTGATGAAGAGGTTGATTGATTTGTGGTTGTTTGGTCCGCGTGATGCATTTGGCCGCTTGGAAAGAGCTGCTACTGTCGAACTGGGAAGCCGTATACTTTTGTCACACCCAGACACTCCGTGTGACTTTCAGCGACTCTGTCGACATATACATAATGTTGAACGATGGAAGGCCACCGAATTTCGCATGTTTCTTTTGTATTTGGGGCCGGTTTGTCTGAAAGGATTGTTGTCGGATGATGCGTATGATCACTTCATGTTATTGTTTGTTGCCATTTACATACTGTGCCACCCCTTTTTGCACAAAACTTGTAACTCTTTCGCAGAAACCATCCTGCGTATATTTGTACAAAGAACGAGTTCCCTTTATGGTATCTCTAACGTCGTGTACAATGTTCACGCCGTTATTCATTTACCAGCAGACGTTCTTCGTCATGGCACTTTAGACTCTTTCTCCTGTTTCCCTTTTGAGTCCTTCTTACGGACACTGAAATTCTCCATTCGAGGTCCCCGAAATCCCGCTCAGCAACTGTATCGGCGTTTGCGTGAGAGAACCCTTCCCGATAACAACGATTCATCTGAGGCCATCCGTGATGACGTTGGAAATGTGGCTACCCGCTTCCGGGTATGCAAGAAAGCGATGGTGGTGAGGGGAATGGTTCTGTCATGCTTACCACCAAACAACATTGTCGTTGCTGGTGGGAAGCCAGCAGTTGTAGAGAACATTTCTGGGGATTCCATAACCATTCGTTATTTCTTAAACCCACGTGATTTTTTTCTTACCCCAATGAAATCCAGTCATCTGTACATTTTTTCTGTTGACGGACTGGATGACAATGTTGTCCAAGTTTCCGTAAAAGCCCTTCTTTGTAAATGTTTTCGTATTTCTCTCACCAATAATGTTGATGTGTTTATACCCATATTACACACCTTCACAAAGTAAAACTTCTCTTTTAAAGCAGATGTCTTAGGTTTCTGTCGTTACTTTAACATGAGACCGAATGAACTAACTTTTTTTAGATGTACTTGGTCGTCATGTTTCATGTTGATGACACGGTCGCCATTGTTCACAGCAATTGGCTGACTGATGGGAACCGTGTGCGCTGGCCGAAGTCATCCACCTTTCAGGCCTACCAACGCCTCTTGTTGGACGGTGGATGTTTGCCGGAAACGGTTCCAGCATACGATTTTCATGAGATTTATCACTCAGGTAACACTCCCAGTTATATACATTCTTCTCAGATAATCTCAGAGACGCAATTAAATTCGAAAGGAATTTTCTTGCCGAATCCGGTATGTCGGCGTCAACGGATGATACGTTGCCCATGACACCATTTTCGCAGCGGTACACCGTTCGCCGCAGGTACATTGTTATACGTTATCACATTCCTTTTAGAATACCGGTACCATTGTCATCGGTTGACAGTTCTGTCGAGATACCTCCGTCGCAGAGGATTCGAAGAGAGTCTCCGATACAATTCCCCGACTCCCCCGGTGATACCATGGCTTTTGGCCATTCATCACCTAGGTAAGTCCAGTGCGAAGTCCTCGTTTCATATTAGTTATAGTCCACCAACACTGAAGTCTCAGAGGAGACCCAGCGAAGATGCCATATTGTCAAAGGTGGCCGGTCCCAGGTATGTTGCGTAAAAGGTACTAACACTCCTATACTGCAATTAGCACAATACAAGTTGTAACAACGCCCGTATCTCCACAGCCTATGCCCGCTTACGCCAGCAAGTGGCAAGGTTAGTTTCTCATTATCAGCTACTACGATTACCAGACTACCTCGAACGGATGCTGTCAAACCTAAGTGGCATTCGCAACGATATGGCGTTGATGATCGCCAAACTTGACGGCGTAATTTGTCGCCTGGATGCGACAAATACGACGGACTACGAGCCTCTACAAGCAGACAATATCACAGATCTTCTGAAACTGGAAGAAGATCTTTCGGTACTGAATAACTTCACGGGCACCGTAAGTGATAGAATAATTCCACATCATATTATAAGGTCAACGCACTCAAGCGTCATCTGTGCACCGATCTTGGATCAAGTATACGCCGAAAGCTTGCATCTTTGATCGGGGAGAAGTTGGCACTCACGTGCAATTGGACCGGAACAGCTGGTAAAATTGCAGTGGGAAGCTACAAGTTTCCTAAAGCCGTCATTGGTCAGTCTGATGAAATGTAAAACTGTTTATTTACAGATGCCGTAAAATCTACCAATCGTTTCCGGGAGTCGTCTGTGCTGGAGATCGAGCGTACCACGAAACGGTGGTTTACCGACGCAAGAGATCGCGGCTTAGGACGCACAACTGCCAGGTACGTTCACTGATCACGCATTTGCAGTCCCATGGTAAATTGTTTTATTTATGTGCACAAACGACGATAACGAATTTCATGCTTCACTTTACTTAACTAATTACCGTTTCGGAGTCCGTAGTATATATATCACTGCAGTTTTCTATTTGTATGTATCTGATTATTCATATCTATACGTATATTCATTTTCGTCCCACAATTCATCTTATTTCTGATTCACACTTTTGTTATCCTTTCCAGATGTCGGCGCGAAACAGTGTGATGGGAAGAAGATTGTTCGTTAGATTCACATTGTAAATATAAACAATATATTAAATTTTTACTTCGTACAATTTGTTCGTTTTGAAATGTCTAAGGTTCAGCATTTTGGAATGAGTGTCATTTGGGTTGCACTGCCAGTTGTAAGACGTTAGATTATGCCGTCCTCAAGTAAGCATCGCTGTGGGAGAGTGGAGCGTGGACAAGCTTTCGGAATTCAGTAGCAGGCAATCACAAAATTGTGTGTGCAAAGTATGTGGGGATAAGACTGTTCGCGTGGGTAACTTGATCGATCAGTTAACTACTTGCGTAAATTTCGGAAAAGCTAGAATGGCATGATCGTTGGAGGGGCGTGGGCGATTTCGAAAATCGGGTTTAAATTTAAAAATGGATTGAAATCGTACTCCGATTTCGGTTTGATTCCGGTGTGCCCTTCCGGTACCGGCACCCTACCGGTAACAATACCGGCAAGCTACCGGCAGCCTACCGGCAAGTTACCGGCAAGTTACCGGCAAGCTACCGGCAAGTTACCGGATCCGGTCCGGATCCGGTTTGCTACTAGGGAAGCAGGCCAGAGAAGACCGGAATAGATGTTCACATTTGAAGCGCATACACTTTGATCAACGGATATTCTTTATTATTCTCTTTCTTTTGTTTTATTAAATTTCCTAAGGGCCTTTCACATCCCAGGTTGTCACTCTCAGAAGGAATGGGCGCAGAAAGTATTCTATTTTTATCGTTGCTTTGAAAGCATGTACATCTCCGGAGCCGAGTCCTTGACTTCGAGACACCACTTCTAGTGTTATGAAGCATCCCTCTCCCACTTGTAGCATTTCTTCGTAGAATAATGTCGAATGTTGTGGGAGTCTTTTGGCATTCCATCTCTTATGTGTGATGATGTTGCTTGTGATTTGGTTTGAAAGACCATCATGGTGGTGAACTTTCTATCCCAGAATGAAATGTCGGCAAAATGTGGCCACTTTTACGCATGACAACGTTCTAGGACGTCAGTTTGAAGATGCAGAGGGGTGACCCCATAGCTACTGCCTCAGAAGAGCGACTGGTGAATGTATCCCACATCGAACTATCCAATGCAACCCCAAGTGGTACGTCCAAAATGTATCTGCATATTTATTAGTCACTGGCGAGAGCCGGTGCACTTCTACATCCGAAGGCGCCCAAGGTATTGCCATCAATGGTCCACGACACGAACTCCCGGATAATTCATCCTGATTCTATGGGCGTGTTTGTTTGACTTTTTCTTATTGATGTCATATTCAGTACTAATCAAGCCGCTGGTATATCACAGTCCTGGTGTGTATCCAAAGATAAACAATGATATGTAGTTAGACAGAACACTGAACACGAAAGTTTCATACAAAAAGGCCAAACAAGGGTCATTTATAGAAATTATTGCTGGAAATTCGAAGTCGGAAAAAATGGTGCTTTCCGAAACTTGAAAATAACAGTTTTTATAAAGCTTCTGTTGTGTAATTTCCACAAACCTAAAGTTGACAATGTCAGCTCTATCTATGGCACAACAGGCTGTGATTTAGATGCATTCGTCCCAGGTAAATGCCACCGAGCTTTTTCGCACACTTCAGTTAATTCATCCTGATTTTCTAGCGAACTCGTGAAAGCTCCTCGATGCTCCTCGTCAAACGCTGAAAAAAGCCGTTGGCAGGGGAAAATGTGCCCATTTTGGAGTTGAAGAATGTTTGCGGCCTGGCCTGACGGCCGATATCGATTTCCAAACCTTTTCATGTCGGGTTCTTTGGAAGCAATTTTCAACGAATCAAAAGTGAATTGATGCAGAGCAAATCGACTACCAGTTTTACCTGTCCTGGTGCTTCTTTCTTCCTAGCCTCCTTCGTGTTTCGCCTGTAACAAAACGGTCTGATTGGTCATGTCTCAGCTGTGTCTATTTGGTCAGTGCCCTCATCTCCTGTTTTAAATATTGAAAGCCGGAATCATTTTCTAATTGTTTTCCAGTTTTGTCCGCTTTTTCATGTTCAGCCGGATGTAAAGATAAATTTATCCTGGTTTTCACTTACAGTTTCAAATCTTCTGATCTGCCACTCTCCGATTCCTCTGGCCCCCCACTTATTTATTTCTCTGCTACGCTGTTTGCAGTCACAGATTCCGCTTCTTTGCACCGCCCTCATTCTCGCCTATCAGGTATCTTTCTCCACTGATAGCCTGCACAACTCGGACCACTTATACTCATATTCGCCCCGCACTCCTCAGCAATTCCTATCACTATCGTCCCGCCAAATAAAATGAGTCTACCCAATAAAGCTCCTCCCATTCTCCTCCGTCACCACATGCCACGCCTGCTTTTTTATTTTGGTAGATTCACTCTTATCTGTTGTTTTCGATACTTTTCTTCGTCCTACCCCTTTTGTGAACCGTTATTCACTGCCGTCATCATCTTTGCGCCTCCGAAGTCTTCGCACTCTCTCTCTGTTGATTCGCCATATTTACCAGTCATGAAGAAAATTCATCAGAATATTTCTCAGTTAATTCTATAACCATATCTGCCACTTCCAACCACTGACACTTTATTTTTTTAGCCTTTTGCTTCGTTTTGCTCCTGCCCCTTTTATGTTGATATATATATATATATTGTATTAGAAATATCGTGAAGTTCAAACGAGTAAGGCTGATTGAAGTAGTGGATTTTTCTCCCGTTTCAGTTTTGTCGTATCAGCCTAGCGCAAGCAAACGGAAAACTGGAAGAAGGCAGAGAAACCGCCAATCTGGGGGACAGTGCAACAGTCCAAGAGAACCGGGTCGTGATGTGTTTATATTTGTATTTTCATACCAGTAACTGTGTACTACATTTTAGATAAATTTTCACGTTGCTGAATCCCGTCTTTTTGCCTTCTGTTGCCTGTTACAGTATATATGCAGCCAGCCAGCCATTCCCCAGGCTATCATCCCGCTGAAGCCCATAATATGCGTCCATTCTTTCCACTTCTATGTCTAAAGTCCACATTATCCAATCCTTCCGAACCAATTTTGCCATCGGAACCACCTCTAATGTCATGTTTTGTTCGCTCCCTATTTTATACTGAGTTTTGTGCCCTGTCCGCTCACCATCTACGACAGAGTAGCAACAGTCCATCTCTATCTAGTCCTTCGCAGTTCATCTCACTCTTACTTCATCGTCTCTATTACCATAGTTTCATTATGTTGATTTCTGACCCCTCCCATGCATATCTGTCAACTTTCAGATGTCTCCGACTGGACCAGCCAGATTTGATTTTTGAAGTTGACTCATAATCCCCGGGCATCCATTGGAATCTGCTTTTGCGGTCATCTGTTCTCCCTACATTTTTCTTTTGAGTGCGTATACTTATCGTACCTCTATCCCCATTTGTTCCCACTTCCGAGTCTGCTTATCCTAACTTTGTCGTGCATACTCTATATTTTCACGACTTTCGTCCGTCCGTTTTATCTCTCGTGAAAATCTTATCCTGATTATTTCAAGCTTCGAGGGTCTCCGAAATAAACCATGAATAATATTATCACAGCAGGCGGCATCAGCGACCACCGTCTTTTCGGTGTCCGGCCAGACAGATTTCTTCCTCTGAATACCCTGTCGGGCCCGACCAATCCACCATGGCTGGGCACCCATCCGACGAACCTTCTTCAGGGGAGATACTTCGTCAGTCGGTGACAGGAGGTCATTTTTATGTGCTTCCAAAGCCGGCCAACAGGGTCCTCATGCTGGCAAACCTCCTTTTTGATCGCGGCCCCCAATTCCTTCGACAATGTCTGGTCTACCGGGTGGTAGGCACGTCTCGTCTGAGGGCACTAGTCTGTCCGGATTTAGTAATGGACGGAAAATCCCGTGATCACTGCCTTCTATCAAAACCTCGAATAAAAGGTCTGAAAAGTCCTCTGGGAATCTTATGATCACAAGGTCTGGGAAAGATAGACGTCGCCCTCACCTCCATCCGGCCTTCTTCGTACCATGCTGGGTCATGCACCCAACTATGTATTTAATCTGGCAGACGGTGGCCAGACGGTTCTTTGGGGGCTATTCCGTCTACCCAATCTGCCTCTGTCGCTTAGAAGTCCCCGAATGCCAGACTCCCTCACAAACCCGTGATGAGCCGTAGGTATTGCATTGGTTGATCATCCCACTCTGTTGTGGACGACGGTTTGCGGCGTGAGCAGGCAACTCAGCTGTGCGCGGTAAGTCGTGAGGGCAACCAAACTGACTTGCATATAGGGCAGATACAGCTCGGATTTCCCTCGCCGGTGGTAATGCCTTCGCGTGAGAGGCAATACCCCTCCATTCCGCTATCCGTCTGGCCTGTCCTCGCGGCTGACTGCGAAGTTGGGAGGTATTTGGTGTGTGATATCCTCCTGAGGTAGAAGTCTGGTGTCAATGATCCATATCACGTCTACACCTAGCGGGAGAGCTTTAGGTTCCAACCATTTGTCACGCATACTTGCTGCGTTTGTGTGCGCGACTAACAGCCGCGCAGTTCCCTCTCTATTATTTGGATTCTCGAGGCCCCCAACTGCTCGGAACTTAGACACAAGCGACCTTTGCGTTCACCTGGAAGGGCGTTCCAATAACCTCTTGGCTTCCGTTCACGGGAGCACTCGCCGCGGCAGCATACAAAGATCGTGCACCGGACGAGGCTGAACTACCCATTTTTCTCATAGCTCCCTCGCCGCTGTTTCGAATTCCATTGCAAATTCCTCCGAACGAGCGCGTGGCAACAGTGGTAGCCGAGCTACCCGAATTCTGGGCGAGTGGAGGATATTTGTGTTGAAGCCCGTGGGGGAACCAGATGGAATCGTTGGCCGTTCTCGAGCTCAAAGAGACCGGTCATCAGATTGAACTACTATTGGGCCCTTTGCAGCCGATAACAACTATCCCAGCATTTGTGATTACCGAACTCCAGAATAACTGGTCTTAACTCCTTATCTTGACCCCCTGGGGACCCTCCCATTTGCCAAGCCGGAGGATGCATTTATGAGCCAAGTGGCCAGGCATACCAACCATCCTCAGAAGACTAACTGCGTGAAACCTCATTGCGCGTTCCCTTTATTTTCCAACACCCGTGGCTGGTTCAGGGATGGCCCCAAACACCACATCCCTTCCCCTTCTTAGTGCGGCCTCACCCTCCACTTGAAGTTTGGCCAGCGACTGAGCAAAAGTTTTCCCTCCCTTCTCAAGTTTTCAGACTTTAATTCAAGCTGATGAGTTCAGTTCTCGGAACAATGTCCATGGGGGAGCCAGAAAATTCGCCAATTTCGCCTATTTTCGCTTTGACCTGTTTGTGTTTCCCAATTCTGGAGTCTGCACTGGCTCAATACTAAGATCCTAGATAAGTCGAATTCGATCATCTCATTGTCCTTCTTCGGTTTCAGTCCCTCAACTGGCAAGGATTGACTGGTACTTTTTGTAAATGTCCCCGTTCTCACCTTCTACTTGACGGACAATTTATGGGGCCTCAATCTAACTCAGCGACAATATGAGGGGTCCTAATGTTCGAGGTGTCCACCCCGGAGATTTCACCTTGAGTGAACCCGGGCTCTAGGAGTAGGTTAGAGGTTCTGTTCAATTCAGTGATTTAGTTCGCTTGCGTGAGAGCGACACGCAGGAGTTTCCGACGGTTCGGGTAGATACGGTCCTACTATTTGTGCCCGCAGCAAGCGCGACGTAGGATCACCGTTGGGCCTCCACACTTGGCATGGAACTCGGTGCTGCAAGTGTGACGCACGATCCTCACGTCTAAGTAATCGTCTGCACACTTGGGATTGCCACATTGGTGGTCAGTGGCAAAATTTCCCACATGCCTGCCACCACTTCCATTACTTTCGATCACCTTAGATGCAAGTGAGCAAGATGGCGAAAAGTGGGTACCACTATATGGGATATTGAGATGGAAAGAAAAGGTTGCGTGCGACTTCTTCCAAGTAGGTTGATTGAATGCAAGTGGATTACAGGAAATTTTGCTCAAACGGAATTTCTCATTGTCACTGTACAGCTTCACGCAACTTCAGATCTTCCTAACTCCAAATGTCCTTCTCGGAGAACCAGTTTCCGGACTTTCTGTCGTTCCCGCTTTCTGGACTCATATTTTTCTGTTTATTATTTGTTGTCCTATTCTTCGAATAAAACACAATCTGAGCGTCGATATCCTACCAAAAGTACTGATGGCTTCGCAATTTTCTCCTTCTCTCCGATTGCCAGGCGGAACCACGTCACAGTATAGTGTAGTTTAGGTGAGAACAGTCACACAAAAAGGTGCGCTGCCAGATAAAATCGTCCCCTAAAGTATATTTTCGAATCACGCACAGGGGACCATTTCCGATTGATTCTCATCGGTCATCCACTGACGGGTGCAACTGGTCAAGCAAACGTTTACCAATTTTTTGATGGGTCAGAATTTCAGGTTGGCCGCATTTCCTCCGATCCACTTATAGCCTGAAGTCTGCTTCTTTTAGTACCCCTGGTGCCGTCCTACAGAGTTCATTTCAGTTTGCACAGGACTCGGTGTGACTAGAGCCAATCGTGTGTCCGGATAGTTGTGTTGTCGACGCTTTTCCGTAGCTCCTAACAGTGCGTGACTTTCTTTTTCTGAAAGGCAGAAATTTTGTGCAGTATCAGCCCTGGCAGAGTAAGGTAGAAACATTAAGTAAATCGCGTCTGACCCTAAAAGCTGCCTAACATAACTCGGAGTATACTGCCACCCAGCATGGGTCTACGGCTTTCTTGAAAGCCTCCACTGTTGTGGTATTTATGGCCCCCTCTGGTAGCTTATTCCGATAGGGTACCACTCTATTTGAGAAATACTTCGCCCTAATTTGGAGCCTCGAAAGCTTCCTTTGTAATCTACAGTTATGCCCTCTTGTGCCTCTCTCGGGGATTAGAGAGAAAAGGTCTTCTCGTCTTACTCCTGACAGTCCCTTCATAAGCTTGAAGGTTTCCATCAAATCCCCGCGGATGCGCAGCCTTTCTATCGAGAACAGGTTTAGGGCACGGAGACACTCTGGGTAGCTAAATCCCCTTTGCCCAGCCACCATTCTAGTAGCTAGCCCTCGCACTTTCCCCAGAAAATTTATATCTTTCTGGTAGTACGGTGCCCAGGCCTGCACGTAGTACTCCGTATGCGGCCTAACAATGGCCTGATTTATCGGAACGAAGATCTCCGGATCCCTACACGACATAATGGATCTAACTCGAAAGAGTTCTCTCCTGGCCATATTTGCTGCTGCTGTGCATTGCTTTGACGGCTTAAAGCTGTTGTCCATTGTAACCCCTAAGTCTTTGACGTGTGAGACCACTTGCAGCGAACCCACACCATTCCCACTCGCCCCTGTATTTGTGGTCAAGCATTGACACCTGGTGAGGTTTAGTGGAAGGCCTCATTTGCGTGCCCAGTTTTGTACTGCTAACACGTCAAGTTCTATCTATACTCCAGCTATCTTGACGTCATCGGAAAACATAAAGGTGGGGTTTGTAAGCCCACGTGATAGGTCATTGATGAAGATGAGGAAGAGCAGAGGGTCGAGCACCGAGCCCTGTGGCACCTCACTCGTTACACCTTCTGGTTTTGATACATGACTACCCACCTTAACACAAAAATCGCCTTGCTAAAAACTATTTATCCATCGTCTTGCCTTCCCAACAATTCCCATAGACTGCAGTTTGACGTCCAGAAGTCTGCGGTTCACAGAATTAGGCACCATGCTGAGGTCCAAATGGCAGTTCTGAACTGATTGTCCTTCTTCCGTGTGCTTGGTTACCTCATCGAGGAACAGCAAGATATTCGTCAGACAAGATCATCCTGCCCCAAACCCATGCTGAGCATTTGATATGAGGTCATGTTGAACTAAGTGCCTAGAGATGTTTCCTGATTATCCGTTTCAGGCACTTACACATTACTGAGGTTAACCTAACCAGCCGGTAATTTTCGGCCTTTTGCTGGGGTCCACTCTTGCGAATTTTTACCATTGTTGCCCTCCTCCAGTCTCCTGGAACAATTCGTCACCGGAGCCTTCAGGACCTCGGCCAGAGGCTGAACGATTGCTGGATGGATCCCGTCAGGACCTGCTGTAACGAACGTTTGAGCAATGCGTAGCCAAATTCGCAACGGATCCCGAAATCAAAAGACGATTATCCGTGATATTCTACGATACTAGATTATTAAAATAAACAGTGACATAAACAATATACAAACCTCAATAATACGATCACAAGGACTCAACAACGAGAAACCAAATAGCAGCGTGTGAGCAGACAGCACGTGCGTCACGCAGGTCCTGAACAAGGATGTGCCAAAGTAGCAACAACAATTGGTCCAGAAAAACAACCAGTTCGTAAAGACAAGTCAATAGTGTATGCAAATGAGTGATGTTGGGAAAAACACTGAATCGCGAGGTAAAAAGGGGGATTTTCCACGGCCGCCTGTTACCCTGCCCACCAAAATCCTCCTGGATCCTTAGCAGACTCAAAGGTTCGGTATAAAGGTACTGATTCTTCCTACCTGCCTAGGCCCTGCTGTCAGTGAGCGCGTCTAATGCTCGTCGTCAACGTTCTACTACCGGTCGCACCTAATCCATTGGATACTTAGACGTGAGGCCAGTCTACATCTTCCACAAGACCAAATGACCGATGGCGGGCGTGAAGGGTCACATAGACGTTGTCTTCGTAAGGGGCCATCCGGTCCTGGATGTACGTGCTTGAGTGTGTGTGTGAGTGCGTGTGTGTGTGCCGGGGTTACAATGAAATCACAGGTATGACTACACATCAAAGGAAGACTTTCTGCAATGTCAACAAAAGACCGCGTGGCAAGAAAACGAGTAAAATGTAGCATGTGTGTGTGACCTGAGCTCCGCTATTTCCACATATGCAAGGGGCATTCGGTAGCGTCAACAAAAAGCAAAACAACGAACACTGTCACATGTTTGATGGGTTTACGGGATGTAGAGTGCGTCGTGCATGCGTGTATGTATCGGATGTACAATGGAATCGCATTCATCATCACATATCGGAAAGAACCTCCTGTAATGTCAACGAAAGGACCGCGAGCACCTTAACGTGTTTGACGGAGACCGCGTGGTATATATGGTGTTTCTTTATCCACCTCGATTACTGGTGTGAAAAAGGTTTACTGGGCCTCAGGGTTATCAGCTCCTCCGTCTTCGCTCTCGAGTAGGTTAATACTGCGTATGTCACGAATGAGCACTACGTTAGCTGTCTTCACCTTCACCGTTCTTATCATTCCGTCAGTGCTTTTGATGGTTTCCGTAACTACTCCCAAAGACCAAGCGCTGAAATGTGCACGTTCGTCGGCGATCATAACCACGTCCCCAACTTTGAATGGTCTTGTTTTCACCAGCCACTTCTGCCGAGTCTGCAAAGCCGTTAGGTACTCCCGTAGCCATCGCCTCCAGAAGACCTTGGCCAGATAGTTCGCTTGCTTCCACCCGTGGAGGTAGCTCCCACGAAGGGTTTACCGGCCCTTGGAAACCCTCGTTCGACCTTAACGTCAATAAGTCGTTCGGGGTGAGTGCCAGGTGGGTGGGGTCGCCGTTCAATACTGGAACCAAGGGGCGGTTGTTCAGGATTCGCTCCACCTCAGTCATGACGGTGTTCAGCGTCTCGTCGTCGGGCGGCTGCTGCTCCATGATTGACAGCAATATCCGTCTGGCGGACCGGATCATGCGTTCCCATACGCCGCCTCGGTGGCTGGCCTGCGGGGGGTTGAAATGCCATCGTATGCCGTAGGCCACGGTTCGATCCTGCAGTTCGTCCCTGTTTACGTTCTTGTGCCAACGCTGCAATTCCCGGTGAGCGCCCACAAATTTCGACCCATTTTCTGAGTATATATCGGCCGGTACGCCTCTTCGGTTGATAAATCTTTGCAAGGCCCGTAGAAACGAATCGGTCGTCATCGAATGTGCGACTCTTAGGTGTACCGCACGTGATTTCATGCACGTCATGATACATCCGTATCGCTTTTCTAATCTTTCCCGCACTTGATCCACAAGCGCCCGAAATAGTCCAACCCAGTGTCACTGAACGGCCACCAGCCCGTAGTCACCCTGCATTCTGGTGGTGGGGCCATGAGTTGTTTGCCTGCTGTGGCATTGCGTCTCCTGCATTGCACACACCGTCGGATTACGCGTTTTACAGTCTCTCGTCCTCTCAACAACTAAAGACGCTTTCGGATGACGCTCGTCACGTGCCTTTCCCCGGCATGTCCCTCCACGGCGTGGACATGTTGAATCATTAACTCTACTACAGGTTGTCTCGCAGGCAGCAGTATAGGATACCTTGTGTCGAAGTTCAGGTGGGCGTTGGTCAGCTTACCATCCACCCGCAGCAGTCCGTCGATGAGTTCAGGGTTTAAACGCTTCAGCTCGCCTCTTGGAGATGGCATGTCTTTATTGGTCGGCCCCGCTTCTTCCGCCCTCTTGAGTTCTCGGGCGAAAGCCTCGCGTTGTATCATTCTGAAAATATCGTACTCTGCCGCTTGTAGCTCATCGGGACCTATCGGGCCGACCCGTATCCGACCTGAGGGCCGTGGCCCTTTTATGACTAGTAAATTTCTTTTGAACCTGGTTAACCAAACTAGCGAACGAAGCGTCTTCATCCAGGAAGAAAACCTGACCAGTCGCGATAGAATGGATGACGCTTCGACGACGTTGGTTGCTATCACTACGCCTTTGATCTCCAGTTCCACTTCCGTAGGGGTTTTTAATTCGAACACGGGCTAGTCCTGTTTGGGCAATTGCAGGAAGTTTGGCCCTCTCGTCCACGTGTCCAGTTGCCTGAAGTTGTTCGCACCTCGGGAGCACAGGTCGGCTGGATTATCGCCAGACCTGACATGATTCCACTGGTGCGTGGCCGATTCATCGTGGATAATCGTGAGCCGGTTAGCAACGAAAGTACTAAACCGGCTCCGCACGTTGTTAATGTAGTAAAGTACTATCGTTGAATCCGTCCAGAAGCTCACCGACCAAATGTAGAGATCGAAACATCTCTTCACAGCTTGCACCACCCTGACTGCCAACACGGCTGCGCTCAGTTCAAGGCGTGGGATTGAGACCGACTTCAGTGGAGCAGCGCGAGATTTGGCAAACAGGATCCTGGCGGTATATTGTCCATCTCCTGCGCACCATCGTCCGTACACCACAGCTCCATAACCGACTTCGGATGCATCGGAAAAGGCATGTAGTTCTCCAGTCCGTGTCGTATGGCCAGGAGTCAAACTTCGTGGGATTCTTATGTCCCCTAATTTCTTCAAGGTGTTCAAAAATTCTTCCCAGTCCAGCCGGTCCCCTCGGTCCAGTGACTGGTCCCAATCAACTTTCTTACGGCACAGCCGCTGCAGCAAGATCTTTCCGGGTAGCAGCTATGGTGAGACGAAACCGAGCGGGTCGAACAAACTTGAGACGGCAGATAGTATGCCACGACGGGTTATTGGCAGCTCGGGAACGTTCAGTTCGAAAACAAAATCGTCCGTTTCCGCGTCCCATTGTATCCCTGAGGTGCGCTCGATAGGAAGTGGAGAGCCGTCCAAATCTCTTACTCTTTCGGCCTTTTCGTGATACGGGATGACCTTCAGCACTTCTGAAGCGTTCGACATCCATTTAGTTAGATGGAAGCCGCCCTCTTCCAGCAATCTCGTCAGACCCCTGAACTGCTCTAGAGTTGATTCCGCATCATGGAATGACCCAAGGTAGTCGTCGACGTAGAAGGTCCTGCTGATGCTTTCTAACACCGTCCGATGTACTAGATCGCCATGTTTGTTCGCTGATTCTCGGAGGGCGTAGTTGGCACAAAATGGTGACGATATGGCTCCGAAGGGGTGGACGGTCATCCTTTAATTCACCACTGCGTTGTCCCGGTCGCTCCCTTCCCACCACAGGAAACGCAAAGCATCTCGTTCTCTTACCGGAATCTTCACCTGATGGAACATTTCCCTAATGTTGGCAGACAAAGCCACTTTACCCACTCTGAAACGGCACAAAACATCGATCAGTGGTGTGGTCCAGTCAGGCCCCTGTAGTAGGCGATCGTTTAACGACTTGCCCCGGAACTTGGCCGCACAGTCGAAAACCACCCGCAGTTCATTGGGTTTCTTGGGGTTGATAACCGGATGGTGAGGCAGATACCAGATACCCCTTTTGCTGTCGGTGTTAACAGGCACCTTTTCAACGTAACCGAGGGCCCCGTTTCGCTTCATCAAATCGGCGTATAGTTCCCACAGATTCTGGTCTCGAATGAAGCGTTCTTTTAGTCGTAGTAATCGTTGGAGAACATAATTTCTGTTGTCAGTCCACAGGTCGACCGGTGTGCGCCATGGAAGGCGAACCTGAAACTGTTTTTTTGAGGCCTCTAGTGCCTTGCCGCACCGTTCGTAGAGCGAAGTGGTCCTCTTGAGACAACGTCGGTCTTTCGTCTCCAATGTCATGAAACTCCTTTTCATACAGCCGTTGCAGGTGATACTCTATGCGGTCCGTTTCGGCGGATAAGTAATTCACGGAACCGCGTACCCCTACTGGACCGTATAACATCCATCCCAGAGCCGTGCGTACGGCTTAGGTGTCTGGCGGTCGCCCACTCTTTGGTCAAGCACCCAATGCGCCTCTGGCACGTCGCGGCCGATGAGGAGATCCACTTCATCATCTTCCCAGTCTACAACGGTTACATCCTGCAGGTGGGCCACCGAGTCAAGATTGCGTTCACCGACCTTGGTGCTCGCATGGGGAGATCCGCTAACGTGAATGCCTCCGTTGGTTTAATTTCCTTGTTAGTGTCTAGAGAAATGAGTTGCAGCCTTAATCTACCGGCAGTCATTACCTGTGTTCCGCCCACCGTGCTCACTGCTAAAGACGTCGCACCTTTAGCCAGTTGGTGTTTGTCGGCAAACCGCTCTTTCACTAAAGTGGTGTCGGATCCACTATCAACGAAAGCCAACGCCTCGACTACCCCAGTCGGAGTCACTACTCCCATGCTCTCGCTGTTTCTGTGTACACTTCTCTGCTTCCGGCGCCTGTAGTCTGAGACAGATGAAACATGCTCCTGCCATCCTCGCCATTCCCCACCGTTCGTCTATTGTGGCGTTGCCGAACTTGGGGCATTCTGGTAGGCCATGGCTAGTACCACAGGATCTGCAATTTGGTTTCACCGTAGCATCTCGTGAAATGACGTGTGTGTTGGTCCAAGGCTGGTACTTTGGATATTCCCGTACAGGGGCTTGGGCTTGGCTAGTACCGGGCTTGTTTGCTCGGTTGCTGTCCCGGATGAGTCGGCCGAATCTGCTGTCAGCTATCTTCGTTTGCCTGTCTAAGTATTCAGTCAGGTCTTCGAAGTTGGCTTCTCTGTCGCCTCGGCTTATCCGTTCAGCTTCTTCCGCCCACCGACCCTGTAGTTCGGGAGAGAGGTGACGGACTATGCCTTCCAAAGTGTGCATGGCGTCTAGGTCAGCCCTGTAACCTAAATGGTCGAGGGCTATTGAGCAGTTCTGCATCCTGATCACCAGGTCGGCCATGGTGTAGACGTCACCCTTGGTTCTCTTTGCCTCTGCCATCACGCCCTCTATTAGGTTACGGGCTACTTTGAAAGGTTGGCCAAACAAGTCCCTCAGAATCTTCCTTGCCCTTGTGTAGCCTTGTTCTGGATCGAGCATGGTGCACCCGTCGATAGCTTCTCGCGCTCGGCCTCGGCAGTAGTGAGTAAGGTAAAGAAGCCTTTGCCCAGGGTCGGTCACCCTGTTTTCAACGAACATCTCGAACTGTTTGACAAACTTGCAGTATTGCTCAGCTCGCCCGTCGAAAACCGTTAACTCCACTCTAGGCAGATCGATCGATGGTGGTTTGCAGTCGGCGACCGGCGTGGGGTTCCCTACCTTATTGCACTCTAACCTATCGGAAGTGTCGAAGTCACTGGTCTCATGCTCTCGCTGTTTCTGTGTACACTTCTCTGCTTCATGCGCCTGTAGTCTAGCCGAACGTAACTGTTGCTCTAGTTCTAGTATTCTCAGCTTATATAAATCGACATCCTTAGGATCAATATTGTTCTCAATAACACATGAACTAGCACTGACAGGACTAGGCGATCTAGCATTAACTAAAGAATCATATGTACCCAAAACCTCCCCAGAGACTTGCCGTATTACTTCCTGTTCGGATTCGACTGCAATTGATCCTTTGCTTGGAATTTTGCGTGTTTTTCCTCGTTCTAAATTGATCAATTGAGTATTGTAACGAACGTTTGAGCAATGCGTAGCCAAATTCGCAACGGATCCCGAAATCAAAAGACGATTATCCGTGATATTCTACGATACTAGATTATTAAAATAAACAGTGACATAAACAATATACAAACCTCAATAATACGATCACAAGGACTCAACAACGAGAAACCAAATAGCAGCGTGTGAGCAGACAGCACGTGCGTCACGCAGGTCCTGAGCAAGGATGTGCCAAAGTAGCAACAACAATTGGTCCAGAAAAACAACCAGTTCGTAAAGACAAGTCAATAGTGTATGCAAATGAGTGATGTTGGGAAAAACACTGAATCGCGAGGTAAAAAGGGGGATTTTCCACGCTCGGCTGTTACACTTGCTGCTTCATTTCTATCCAACGTTTTCAACTCTGAGTACATTTTTTCTCCTTCTACAGTATGCTCGGGTATTGGAGGCGCCTGTGGGCCCTCAATTCTTTCCTCCAAACGATTTTCTGGTCGATATATGCTCTTAAAGAATGCCCAGGGCATGTCAAACTTGTCCTCGTCGTTTAGAGCTAGTCGTCCCTGTGCTCTTTTCAAAGTTGCTACGCTCTCTTTCTCATACTTTTGTGAGATTGCACGTAGGAGTAGAATAGCTTTGGGTCCGTGCGGACCGATGCAACTAACCGACGCTTGAAAGCATATTTCTCCAATTTTGGGATCTCTTGAGCTCTGTTTCTAGCCATCTTATGGCTGTTCCCTGCCCCCTGAGTTTTGTACAGCTTGTACGCCGCCCATCGTTGCCTACGAATAACTATAGCCTTGCGGAATTTTGACTTCCATCAGGGGTGCAAACTCCTCTGTAAGTTCGAGTAGACCATCTTGATGGCCTCCCAACGTTCCTCTACGGAGGCGTTTGTATGTCTCAGTGTCCACTGAACTTCCTCCGCCGCCCTCTTCAGTTCACCTATATAGATTCTCCCATAGCGCCGACTCAACACGATTTCCTTCGGCGCCTTGCTTCGTCTTAGTGTGACGATTAGAACTACATGATCACTTTTTCCAAGTGGCTCTTCCCACTTAATTTCCTTAACGTCCTCATGGTGCCGCTTTATGATTAAGTCAAGGAGAGACGGATGCTGTCTAACTCTGTGTCTAGTGGCCTGTGTCACATGCTGCGTAAGTGCATGTAACTGGACCCACTGCAGAGACCTGTCGCCCGTTGATCCCCTAGGTGCGATCCCGCTTTCCCAGTTAATTTCGGGTAGATTGAGATCCCCTAATAAGACAAACTACTTTGTCTGTGCCAGCCCCGCATCCAGCATTTGCAAGAGCTCGACGTCTTCCTCATCTGTGACTAGCGGTGACCTGTAGATACGGATAATGCGTACTGTTTGCGCCTCGATCCTGATAAAGCAGGATCTGGGCTGTACGTTACTAGAGACCAAGTTGAACGGAGTCTTCCAGTGGCCTATGTCGGTCCATATCAGGAGTGCTACTCCGCCCTCTGCCTTCCATCTGTTCTATCCTGTCTGTAGGCAGCACATCCCTGAAAGCGCATGTCAGTATATGGCCTTATCCAAGTTCCCGTCAATGCAACAACTTCAGACTCTGCGATTCTAGTCGTCAACCTCCCTCTTTTTCCCGGGAGACTGCAGGTGTTGGTATACCACATTGACGGCTCTCCGGTCCTCGTTACTGACTTCATTGCTAATTTTACGGCTAGCGTACCCTTGAGCGCAATCTCCGAGGTGATGCCCCATTTTTTGCCTCTGAAAGTGTCGGCGGCGCAACATCTTGGATATCAAGTGACACTCTGAGTTTCGTAGCTTTTTCTTCTCCACCCGTCGACCCGGTATCGGGCTTAACATGCACTAAGGACGCTTACCCCTTTTGAGTCGCCATACCGATGGCCCGGAACGATCTTGCGACAGCCTCAGCCCAACTGGTTTCCTCGGCTTTTCCCTCTGATACCTCCAACTTCGCTGGCTGTACCAAAGAGAACTTTTTGAGAGTCTCCCCTAGAATCGGGCTGGCTGGCTGCACTTTCTCAACACCAACCGGAATGAATGCCTTGTGAGACCCTTATTTTTGGTCTTTCAAACTTCCTGAACTTTGGCTTTTTGTTTACCGGCGCCTGAAGCCACCTTTGGTACCTGAATTACTCCTTTGGCCAAGAGGGGTCCTCTCCTGTTTCGCTATCTGTAGATTTGGCCTCTTGATATCAGGTGTGCCCGTTCTCAGCTAGACTATGGCCTTACCCGGTTTGACAAGTGCTGGGTTGTCAGGTGTAACCCCAAATATTCCCTGCGTGTTGCCCTCAGCTGCTCCCGCCCTGGACAGCAGCATAACCCTCCAGTAGACACTGTGTAACACAACTACCAGGGGTCATGGCGGCGCTGTTTGTGTTCCACGCCATAGTCCTATTCGATGGCACTTGACTATTGGTGTCGTAGAAGGTAGGCCAACCATCCTAAGAACCTCAATCATATGCCGGCGGTTTTCGTCCTTCCCGGTTTTACCGTCTTTTACGATG
Source organism: Fasciola hepatica (assembly GCA_948099385.1). Taxonomy (NCBI): domain Eukaryota; kingdom Metazoa; phylum Platyhelminthes; class Trematoda; order Plagiorchiida; family Fasciolidae; genus Fasciola; species Fasciola hepatica. Next base: position 28,202,062 of record CANUEZ040000047.1, read on the forward strand.
TTCTCCCTAAGGCTATGAAGTAGCAGTCTTCTACTTCTGTCTGCCATGACCTTAGTGTCACTCTTCATGCGTTGCGCTTCAGCATCTAGGCGTTTGACCTGCTTTTTGAGGGATTCTACTTCCGTCAGGAGGCTTTTTCCCACATTGGTGAGTCCTGCTACCTCTTTGCTTTCTATGCCCTTTCCCTTGGGTTGACGTTTTTTTTCTGCTCTTGCACCCTATTTTCCTTTCTATCTAAGCTAGGGATCAAACTTGCTCTCTCCAGTCTTGTTTCCAGCTTCGTTTTCGTGTCCCCTTTCACAAGTTTGCCTCGAATCATGCTCGAGCGCTCGCTTGGGAACGCGAAGCAGTGGGAGCATATCCACTTGAGCGATGCGTACTTGATATGCAGCTCGAAGTCTTTCTCTTTCAGCTTGGAGCACTTTTGATGATACCAAATGCAACTCCAGTCGCGTTTAATTCCCTCATCTTGCACCAGGTCCACGCATTCCTTGTTCCCACAGCTTACTGCCTGACCAATGGGATCAACTTCTGTCCCGTTCATTTCGGCAGTGATGGTCGAGTTTGTTTGAAAATACCGTCTCGAATACCAGTAGGATAATAACACTACCTTTTAAACAGGCATAAACGATACACTAAGGCAAGTGCAGCAAACCCGCACACTACAAAAAATTCACAAAAACGGTACACTATAAGAAGTGCCACAACAAGATGTCATCCGGTATCAGCTTTACTGATACCAATAAAAGCACCAAAAAGGACACCAAAAAGCATACCCAGTTTTTGAGGAGAATGAACTCTTCTGAAGAGAGTGAACTCTTCAAAAAGTAAGCGTACCGAAATACTAATCACGGTACGTAAGTTTGCGCGAAATAACGTGTGTTATTCCACGAAACAATGCGAAAATGCTTATCGTTCAGAGCAACCTTCGACCATAATTCATTGGGTAATACTACAGCAAAAATATCTGAGGACCTGCGGATGCTCAATTCGTGGTGTACCGATTGTCTAATGAAGTTCTCGGCGGACAAAGGCTGCATTCTTACATACAAGTGTCATGTCCCTCCCGAAACGTTTAGTATAGGTGGTCAAGTGATCCCCAACAAATCATCAGTACGCGACCTGGGCATATACTACTCCTGTTCGTTCAACTTCTCGGAGCAAACAGACACTCAAATTGCTAGGTCCCGCAGGTTAATGGGACTTGTCCACAAAACATTCCGTTTGCGTGAAAGTAAACTCAGTGTCTATACAACACACGTTAGACCATTGCTAGAGTATAGTTCAATAGTTGGCTCCAACATGCGCCAGACTGATAGGATCGCCATCAAAAATGTCCAGCGCACCTTTACTAAACAAATAGTTGGATATTCGTCCAGTCTCAACTATAAACAACGCTGTGACCTGCTACACCTCGAACCCCTTTGGCTCCGACGGATAAAGAACAACTTGTCTTTTTTCCACTCACTATTAAAATTTAGATCCTGCAAAGCCTCCCCTATGGTACGAGACCCATTAAGCCTAAGGTATTCGTTACGACACAGCAGTCATTCGGTCACTGTGCCGTCCTCGAGAACCAGCCTACGGTCCAATTTCTTCATTGGTAAATATTCACAAATGTGGAATAAACTTCCACCAAATGTCCGTGCAATAAACCACTTGCCAAGATTTAAAGAGGAATTAAACAAACGGCTTGATGTCCTGACACTCGTATCAAACAATGATCCATACACTTCGGAGGAGCGAGCGTACGAAGTTGGTTTGGGCTACTGACACGCGGGTCTGAGTCGGGGGCCACGAGATCTACGTACCACACAAGTCGCCGTAAATACCGCTCAAGTTTCAATAATCTTTCGCGTAAAACCTTGTGTTTAGCAGAGTCGAACCATCCCCCAAGTAGTTCCAATTTCTAGATACTAGAGGTTTTTCTTTACTACTGACCGCTGATCCTCAGCTGGGAGCACCTCGGACTGCGTTTTTCTATTTTTACCTTTCCAGACAACCACTGATGGTGCCTTCCCTTCGATGGCTCGGCATAATACCTGGCCCACATTTCCCGCTGAAAACTCGATACCTGCTCGTCATTTCGTCACTACCACACAGGCCATGCTCTCCAGGACCCCTCGCAACCTGGTCGCAAGCTCCTGGATTATTCGATCTCTATGTGACAACGCCAATATCACTCAAGCGAAGCTCGCCGGTGCGGGCCGCGGTCAGATCCACCACTTTGGCCGACGCACATCGGGCGTGCAGGACGTCTGCAACGATGTGCGCACGCAGATAGGATTGCGGATGGCACCTGTCAACAAAAACGGTTTTCAGGTGGGGTGTCCCGCGCACGGTCAGCCCCACCCACCAGCACCGGTCGCAGCAAAAAATCATTCACCCGAAATGCTACAAATATGGAACTATCTCCCCCAGTTACCGCTTATTTTTCATCGTACTTGTCTCCATCTTCGCAACCTTAACTTACCGCTTCTTACGCCCAGAAAAATCTACTTCCCCTAGCACATAATTATGGCGGGGTTAAAAGACCGTTTCCGTACTCGGCTAACCGTTCATGATCCTTTTTTCCCGATGATTCGTGCCAAACTGCCCGCTTGTCCTATTAGCAAACTTAACCAATCCCCGAGATAAAACTCGCTTTTATTTTATAAGTTATCAATATATTTGCAAAATTCACATTTATTGTTGCCATACACTTCCGTACCACAATGTCCGGTATTCTATCTTGGTAAATCCTCCCAGACAATTTTGATTCTTGCATCTCTCCGGTCATCATGTTCGGCCCTTAGATAACGATTATCAAACGTAAATACTTACCTGTTATTTAAATATTCGCCCAGTACCCATTTCTACTTTGGTGCATCACATTTCACCTTTATGAAAGTAAGCAATGTGCGCAACGATTACATGTTTACATTCTGCCACTTCTCCCACCATCACTCCAGTGACCTCGCCAGATGTGATGTCCGTTTGGTTTATCACGGACTCCATCCACATCCAGCCGCCCAACTTCGCAACTGTATTCAGCGTTTGTTGGTGCTTTTTCATATCCGGTATTCTATCTTGGTAAATCCTCCCAGACAATTTTGATTCTTGCATCTCTCTGGTCTTTATTTCCGGCCCTTAGATAACGATAATCAAACGTAAATACTTACCTGTCATTTAAATACTCATCTGTGCAAACCGTGTGTCTGCTACTATCATGGCTACGCATCACAAACTGATTTGTCGCCCAGTACCCATTTCTATTTTGGTGCATCACATTCCCCCCTCATGAACGTTAACAATGTGCGCAACGATTACGTGCTTGCGTCCGGTCACTTCTTTTACCATCACCTAGGCAATCACTTTCTACAAATGAGTCCTTCATTAGGTATTTAACGGACTCAGCCGATATTTGGTCGCTCAGTGTTTCAAGGAAAATCTTCGAAAGATTTTGATTGTTCTTTGTCTGCAAATTCATTCCTCTCATCGTCTTAATTTCAATCCAAAGCCGTGCCATACTCCGCGGAGCGCTGTAGCTGGTTCATGTCTCCCTCGGAAACTTCTTCTCCCTCGAAGTGAGCAAAACTTTCGTCAATTCTGTTTGATTCTCTTGTTGCATAGCACTTCTTTTTGTACGGTTTCAGGAAAAATCAGCTACCTTCGACCAGCTCGACCTTGACTTGACCGGGTTGGCCACCCGACCTTGAGTTCAAATTTGCCGGGCGCCGCCATAGAGAGTGACCTAAATACTTTCTCCTGTTCAATATTGAGTGCACATACCCTAACCAACCTCTTGGAATTCGGACTCTACGTCCAATTGTACCGTTTGATCTTGCGTTACAGCATGCCTCGGGTTATCCGAAATAAACCATTATCATTATCATTATCATCAATTCGAAAATTCAAACCACTCAGCAACCCATTGGAATTCGAGTGGTTTTAGAAACAAGGCGCACTCTGGCTCCCATTGTAAGCCCGATTAGCCTCCCATCATCCATTTAATCCACATGAGGACCGAAGTTACTGTCAAACTTCATCAGTCTAGGGTCATATCCGCGTACGTCGTCCGTGCATCCAAAACGGGAGCGAAAAGCGGTCAACCTTGAAACTCAGGGAAGTTGGGCGATGAAGCACATGCCCAGGCCAAAGAGTGTATATAAAAGTAGCCAGCGTGTGCCAAGGGAAAACGATCGGTAGGTGGGGATCAAAGCTACATAGTGCCTAATACGTGTACGAAGTGATAGGTTTTGCTGGGGCGGAAGAGCATTGATAAAAGGTCAACATAGACAGCTAGCTCTACAGGAAACCAGTGTTGATAACAAAACAGCAAATGACATGTTTGCAGCAGCAAAAAAGCTAACAAACGGTACTCAGCAGTCCGAAAACGAAGCTGGTGAGTGGGACTGGCCGTGGGACGTGAACCCAACTTGAAATGAATTTCTGCAGCAAGGGGTGAAATCCGCCGACCTGGTTGCACTCGCATGTCACTACAGATGTCTCGCGCACTCCACGCGCGGTGACCAAAAAGGTGGATCTGACAAAGTTCAGACAGCTGAACCCAGAATGAGTTTTATCAGTACGATGAGTTTGAGTAGTTCACTATCTGGTGATCGGCTTGCTGGGACCCTGTAGGTCATGGACATTAAGGGAAACAACCGAGTGAGTTGCAAATATCTAGTGGTATTCACACCCATACCGCTACACTTCGCGAAGAAAAAGCCTCAAGTTGTTGTTTGCCGGATAGGATGAGCAAAATACTTCCTTGAGAAGTAAGTATTGGCACGCGACTCCGTTTTAGGGGAATAGAAGTTTAAACTCTTCAAACCAAAAGCAATAATGAACATAAAGGGGAATTTTCCTGTGTGCCGCGTTTTCAACCCATGGGACGCTCTTCCTAATGAAGTATTGTCCGCAACATCGATGACGGGTTCGAAGGCAAGGTTGGATCTTTACTGGCTTGAATTTTTTTCCCGAGTGCATCTAAACCCACGTCGTTCAGTGAAAATACTGGAAGCTGTGCCCTTCCCCCCTTTGTCGCAGCTATTCATTAGTATTATGCTTATTTCTTTGGCTCACCGCCATCCCTTCTGCATCATCTCTTCTCCACATTCCTTCATCTTAGTCTCCTTAGTCCCAACCATTACCACTTCGTCCAAGCTCTCTTTGTATTTATGACATCCTCAGGGCGCTAGACTTGGAAGAAATCCCAGTTCGTAACCGTGGGACAACTGCGCTTCTCCAGCGGTGAACTGACTCCGGACCCCGTTTCGTGTGCAGAGTAGACAAAGAAGACACAAAACAGCCACAGAAGGCCCAGTTCGGGGGGATCCCTTTTGAAGCTCACTGGCGCAACTGACTGAACTGCCTTATTGGCTCCAGCCTCAAGTCTTGTGATCTGACCTGACCTGACCTGAAGCAGTACAGTTGCTGACGAGTAGCGGCGGACTGCCTATGAAAAACCTCACTAAACTTGGCTCTATCGCGGGCGGCCATTTGTTCTCAAATTTCACTTTGTTCGGCTGCTTTAATTTATTGTCTTCCAACAATTTGTCCAAACAGTTTGTTCTTGGTCGTTCGGCAACACTGATTCTGTTCCAGTCTGACGGCCAGCCAGGGAAATTCTACAGCCAAGTGATATTTTAAAAGTCCCGATTTCTTATTGTTCGACAATAATTAATATAAACTTTCCATTTTTTATTGCTTTGGACTTGTGGGATTTTGTCAATTCCGGGTATGGCAGTAGCAAACATTTGTCATTTAGTGCTCGTAAAGACCGACATTCCGGGTTTATCTGCAGTAAGCTCCGGAGTATAAGTTGAACGGATGTACCAGCCTGCCAGTTCTGCCAGCCGTGAGATCAGGGCGAGACAATTACCAACAATTTCGCGCTAAAACGCGGATAGCCCATAGAATCAGCCAAACAGAACGGGTTTCGCAACCCTGAAGGCCAGATTTTGGCATTGAATGACGAATGAGGAAGAAAAAGATGCTCCATCAACAGAATACACTGATGCCTAATATGATTTACCGATGAGAGAAGAAGGAGAAAATGGGCAAACTTGAGTGAGTAAATACATGCAAATCAATTGGAAAGGAAATGAAACGAAGTGCAGTACCGAAGGACTGTTGTGAGCTGGTGATAGGGTTAATGATAAGAGACAAGCATAACAACTGGTAGCAGATGATAATGTTATGGGAAGGAGTTTTTGCGAAGAACTCCGTGGAGTTCCGGAAGTGCCAAGTGTAAACATCTTTTCAAAAAATAAAAACGTATAAAGTGGGATTTTTAAAAGATTGGGCCAGAGTAAGGTGCTCTTACACCGTGAGGCAACTGATAAAATGCGCTGCTGATGGCTTGTCGTCGGGCTGGAGGGTGGTTAGATAGCGGTTAGGTTGCGTATGTCTGCGCAAGCAAAAGTAACGGCATGTCTCCACTTCCGTGCCACCAGCGCTCAGCAGGGTATGGCCTACCATATGCGGAAGGATCGTTAGAGGTTGGTAAACACCAAGCTTTCTTGGCAGGTTTTATTCGCATGGTAGTCTCAAAAGAGCTACCATCAATAAAGGTGCCCGGGGCAGTTAGACTACTGTAACTGCTCGTCAGCCAGGGCTGAGAAATATTTAAGTGCGGCGAAAACTACTCATCGGACCCATTCATGGCCTCCATTTCTGACTGCTTCAGGTGTTTGCCCCTACTGGTGCTGTCCTAAATTAGGTTTTCGTGGGACAAAGCGGGGCTTAGTCAATAGAACGTCAGTTAGTCTCTGTGTTTTGCCTGGAACGACGCATTATAGAAGTAGGATGGGTAAAATCAGGCTTTTAAACCGCTTGCGCATAAGGTTGCAGCAGGTGGTTGAGTCCAGGTAAAGCAGTTGAAAAAGCGATGATGATGGGGAAGGGTTCACTGATAAGTGAACTACTCGAGCGGTAAAACGGCTTTCGGAAGATACAAAGTATGGGAAAATGGGATGTAACAGGTCCTTCACTGTCTGTGACGTAGCTGCGATACAGAAATGGAATTCTGCCGGGAGCCAAGTAAGTTGGTTTCAAAGATGAGAGGGTGCTTTTACTGTACAGGAAACAGGGAAATAGTGTAGTAGCCAAGGGAGATTAAATCAACAAATAAAGTGATCTAGATGGTAATCAATGAGTTTTATGGATAGAGCCTCAAAAAGTATTCTGAGGCAAGCTTGAATCTTGAATTCTTAGGTCAGATCAGGTTTCACAGGACTGGTAGTGGCCGGGGCCATTCGGGCATCCAGAATTCTTTCGGCGGTATGCACGGTGATCTGCACCCACTACTGTGACTATGCTCATTCCTTACAGTATGGGTACATGAATGGATCTTGTCGTTCAGTTGGCTGAAAAAAGAAGTGGTAGAACTCTCCTCATCCTTCAGCAGAGAGACGATCATGACGTTAGCGCTCCCTCACGTTCAGCATCTCATACCTTAGGCACGGACACAGGATACCGAAAAGCCTGGAGTAAAATACAGTTTCCCATTACTACGCAGTATTTTGCTTCTGTGAAAGACTTGTCCCACTTAGCATCATGCATCCTTTTAAAATGCCTTATACACTGTGTGCTAACAATTTATTTCGTCAGCCTACTCCATATTCCCGTTATTTGCTTACTGAAGACGTTCATCCGCACATTCAGCCCATAGCTTGGCTTCCAGAGTGCTATACTATTTCCACTCATTCCGTGATCGGTGGCCTGTTCGAATAAATCCCCCCGCACTTAAGTCCGATAAACCCCTCAGGAGTTTAAATGCTTCAGTGAGGGCTCCTCTGAGTCTCCTTTTCCCGAGTGAGAAGAGTCTATATCCTGCAGTCTTTGTGTATATGATTTCCCTCGTTGTCCCTCGTCCATAAGAGTGGCCAGTCTTTGGACCTTTTCAGGGCAGGCTGTGGCCTTTTTTCCAAAAAAGGCGCCCAGGCCTGTACACAATGTTCCAAAAGCGGCTTCAATACTGCCTTGTATTTGGGTACGAACACTTCTATTGATCTGAAGAAGGTGCCGAGCTTAGCCGAATGGGCCCACCTCTTGCCCTTTGAATAGCCAGCCTGCACTATTCAGCCCACTTGAGGTCCACATTCATTTGGTCACCAAATCCCCCGTTGACTCTGTTGCCTCAACTGTGAATGGTCCATGTTCGCCAATGGCGGGCACTCTGGTTAGCTGGTGACTGTAGTTACCGCTTGAGGGTTTATTTTATTTGTTTGCTTAGCTTACTATGAGCGTCAGATCAATTGCTAACTTAACACGATCTCCTGATCCCGCAAATTTCACGTCGTCAGTAAAAGTGAAACACCTTATTGATTATCCTCCCTCTAGACCATTCATGTAGAGAATAAAAAACATTGAACTCAAAACCGGCCGTTGAGGTACTCCGCTAGTGGCCTCTGCTGCATTTGACCTGCAGGTTCCTACCTAAAAATAAAAGCTCTTTCTTGTCAGGACGGCTGGCGCCCACGTGTTTCATTGCCCTTCTTTCCCAAACGATTTCAGTTTTCCCATCAGTAGGCGATGAATAACTGAGTCAGAGGACTCGCTGAAGTCTAGGCAACAAACTACTACCATCATGTTTTGGTGAATCTGGTTTGTGACTTCGTCTAAGAATACTGTAAGCTTCGAAAGGTACGATTCGCCCTTAGAGACCCGGGCTGTGCTTTACGGAGCAGCTCTCAGCTCATTAGTTCTAGTGTATATGTTCCCTCACCGGTGACGCCAGACACTGGCAAAGAAGGCATGCGAGGCTCGCAGGAGGGTGGTTTTCTTTATCTTACCATGGCCCTCCCTTGTGAATTGCCACATCTGTAGCTAAACTTGTTGTTAATGAACTCTCTAGCTGTTAGGTCGTCCACGAATTGGAATAGCAGGGGGCAACTTTGTTGCTGGGACTTTTTACGTAGCCTCCTGCAATATCATCTGTAGTGGGCCATATTGCACGAACTTGGTATGTCATGTTCAGCTAAGGAAATTGGTAAGCGGTCTGGAACATTAAAAACCACTGCGCTCTTGGAGTTGGTAATGCGGTGGTATATTTCTGTAGACACAGAGTCGAGAGGGTGTCCCACAGGGACAAAGTTGTTGGGCGACGTAGCGGCTACAGGATCAAGGAGAGTAGCCAGGGGTGAAACCTTCGAAAGGATTTCACCGATCAGCTCGACCTTCATTTTAAGTTTGGCGAAACTCTGCTCAAGGCCACTTGAACTAATATAAGCTTCACCGTCGATGTTACCAGGAGCGACAGAGCAAGGCCTGGACTTTGGGATGGGTTGGATGTGTTTGGATTTGCCAGCTTTAGCGATACGGATTTTCCGAGCACCGGTCGGGGACCGGGACGGCATGATAAGTAGGAAATATGACGGAAGTAAAGAGGCAGCAGGAATTCGGTCAACTAGACAGAGACAAGCCAGAGGTCTGAGCAGGCCAGGAGTGTGCCCGGGTGGTATGTGCGCAAGGGTCTAGACGAGACCTTTGCAACAATGTGGTACTGGAAGCGAGCTTTGTGACCCAATGTATATATAATTGGGATTAGGAGACTTGGGACGATGAGGAATAGTGAGATAGAAGAAATTTTGCTGTGCAATGTGCACAGGTGTAATCCCGCAGGTTATGGTATGTACTTATTTGTTGCATGGATCCCAACATCAGGTTTGTGGAGAGGTAAATTGTAGATGTGTGGTCAATGGACCGGGTGGAACGAGAGTGCTCTCTTATGGCAGAAAAAAAACAAATACATGGAGGAACAGTGTGACAGAAACTTCAGAAGGTGCACCGGTGAATGCGTGGAGAGAATAAAGTAGGATTTGGGTTATAGAAAGGCATGTAAAAAAGCTAGATGGATTTTATTGTGGCGAGAATCAGGGGAGGTTTGCTAGGTAAGCCATATAGAATGTTATTAAATGGAATTGGAGCATTGAATAACCAATGTAGTCTATAACTCTAATTCGCAATAAGTACTAGCGGCTGCACGATGGTGTGCCGCAATTGTTTACACGACTAGTTCACGGTTTCAGATGATTAGGTGGTATACGCTAGGGTGAACACAAGTGCAAGTTTAAACGGTGATATAAGCAAAAAAGGAAACGAGACAACCTGAATTTCACGCCGGGACACGCCTATATATATGGGGAGAGGGCCATATGGCTCACGCTTACTCATGCCTTCACATGTATAAATATGTGCGAGTATAGGCTCAATGAGCTGCGGTTCATCTACTTGTGATGAGTATATTCTCAGTCACTGAATGGAGGCTGATAATTCAGCCAATATAAGAATCATACATGGAAAATGCTCCGTGGGGTACTAATTTTGGGGCTAACTCCATGTTTGCCTAAGGTTTACTTAGCGGGGGGACCCAAGCTTCGGCTAACCTCAGGCACTCTGCTTAGCTCGAATGCGAACGTATGTAGCTAATGTGTTGAACACCGCTTGTACGAATCTCATACCGAACTCGTGGGACACCTGCCAGATAAACCACACCACAGTCACGTCAGAGACGGAACCAAGATAGCGCAAGATTGCACGGAAGTAGCCACTGACGGTGATGTAATAAAACGAAACAGGCCACAATAAGGGAGACTTAAGATGACGAAATATGTACGTGTAGATATTATCCCAGGAGTTCCCTTACCAAATGGCACCTTTTTCACATGAAATCTAATCCAAGGGCAAGCATACCCCAGGTTTACCCCAGAAGGTTAAGAAAAACGTGTTACTTTGGGGTTGGTCCATATAAGAACTTTCCATGGCCCCTCCGCCCGACCGCTGTCGCCAGCTTATTAGCAATTTTGTTGCAACTGCTGGGGAAGGTCCGTTTTCTCTACATCCGAACATATTTATGGTGAAGGTGGCTTTGACATCAGGGGTTTTGCTCGCGCCTGCTAGACAAATGCACAATGAGCCTAAGCCAACACTCGGAGGACAACTAGTGTTGTGACGCTCATCCCTGCCTACATGAATCAGTCTCGTAGAGCGCCTGACCGTGCCCAAGAACACCAGAGGCCGTTCTGGTGTGAACGGGCCGGCCGCGCTACCGGGAAATGCTACTGCACACACGGGGAGAGGTTAGAAATCGAAGTTAGGTGGTAGGTTTATCAATCATGACGACACAGACTAGCAGTCGTGTTGGGAAATATAGACAAGGAAATTGAGGCCAACAGGCAGCTATTGAGAGGTGGACGTATGGCATGAGGGACTTTAGAGCAGGATAGTTGAGGTGAGCAAATTACGGATAGGCGAGAAATCTGAGGAGGTGTAAGCCAGAAATAAGTGAGAGAAGAGTCCAGGAGTCAAGAAGTAAAGTGGCGGACGACGGAACTTTAAGTCCCGGGGTCCAGCATTACTGATTTATTTGATGCTGGGGGAAACATCAAGGCTAAAATCCATAGTTATGAAGACCGACGGTGGAATTAGGTGAAGCGGAGCTAGATGAGAGTGGGTGAACTTGCGTGTTGTTTAGAGTCACGGAAACCGGCAGGCATCTAGCTAGTTTTATTTGCAAACGGCAATAGGCCGCATCCTACTGCAAAGTAGACCGTATGCAGCATATGTGAGAGAAAAAACAAAGTATATATGTTTGTACACATTGTCAGCCTGGCCCCTGTTGTTAGGCAACAAATGGAAGTTCTGGGATGTGGTACCATGATCCTAGCAATGGAGAGAGGAGGGGAGGCGTAAGCTGGGGTTCTAAAGTTCGGTGCCAGCTTCTTGGGCTCTATCCTCAGATGCTGTGATGTTATTCAAAGACCACAGATGAGTAACGGTAAGTTTTGATTTAAAGGTACGACTTTGGTGGGCTATTGGCGCATATTTGAGAACAGTAAGAGGTAACCTATTTCATAAGTTTCAGTATTTGGTAAGAAAGAAGTTAATTCTTATTGGAAGCCTCGAGTGTGAGGTGGTCGGACTAAAGTCCCTGTGGCGCAGAGGGTAGCACGAGGGTAAGGAAGACTGGATGAGGTTGGTGTAAGTGAAGGCCGAGAGAGGAAAGCTTATATAGAAAACATAATTTAAGCTCAAAATATCTTAGCCGTAAGGGATCAAATTTTAGTAGTGTCACTCCTTATAGATCAGTAGGGAACAGTATCCTTTTAGCTTCTCGGTAAACGTTCGCTGGACTTTCTCCAGGATTATTCTATCCATTTTGGACATTCCGGCGAAGATAACAGGGTAGTGTTCCAGATGGCGTCTTGCGTGGGACTGGTATGTAAGGAGAGTGCTGTATCATTTTGAATGATCTCAGAACAAAGCCCATTATCTGTCTGGCTCCGGCGGTCTGGAATGAGACATTGTTCGAGGCTAGGATCCCCTACTGAGGAGTTTGAGGCAATGGGCACCTGATCCAGTGACAGGGTTCCGGGAAGGACTTGACACCCACAGGTTTTGTAGCGGCTTTTGGAAGTCGGGAAGCACATCTACCACAAAGTGCCCCACTGATCAAGTTTCTTAAGATCGTTACCTAAGTCAGACGGCGCTGTGCTGAGAACCGGTACTGGTGGTACTCATGGACTATTTTGGTGTCATCAGCGAAGAGGAAAGGAGTACCTTGCTAAACAACCAGAAAAATGTCGTCAACACAGAGTAAGAAAATAATAGCGGACTAAGTACACTTTCTTGTATAACTCCACTAATGACCGGCACTGGTTGCGATAGGTGACCATTAGCAAGTACAACCTGGGTTTGGTCTGACAGGTGAGAAGTGATCCACGATAAAGGAGGGCCATGGATGCAGTAGGCTCGGAGTTTTGTGACCGACCTGGAGTCAGGAACTCGGTCGAGTGCCTTGGTCGTATTGAGGTAAATGACAACCACAGATTCGCCGTTGTCGGCAGCCGTGGTCAGTGAGTCAAATAAATCATGTGGTAGAAGGACGTGATTTTAAAAAGCCTCATTGGCTGCTGTGAATGAGGCTACGGGACAGGAGAAAACGGGCGCCCGCCGTTTATTCAAATGTTCCACCTTTTCGGCAGCTCGAGGGGTGTGGTTAATACGACGATAATTTGAAGGATCCTGCTGTGGACATTTACGTGGGTGGGAATTATGGCTGAACTTTTCCATTGGGATGGAAAACGCCATGTTTAAGGGGGAAGTTATAGAGATTCATAAGGATGGCAGCGACATTAGTTCCACCAAGATGAAAGAGTGATTGGGGGATGCCATCATACCAAGGGCGGGAGGAGAGTCTAACCCGCAGCAGATGAGTCACGGTGTTCAAGCAGAGTATTTTTTCAGAGAGAACCTGATCGGTGATGAGGAACATGGAAGGCTTATTCGAAGTGGCGTCAGTAGTCAGTGATTCGGAGAAGAAGGTGTTGAGCGCCTCAGCTATTTCGGCTGGAGAGTGAATTTGCCTATTGCTTCCCAAAATTGAATAGGGTATCCCAAAGGACCTTCTCGGATTTCCGAGCTTCACCAGTCGGGCCAACCGGTACGATCTGCCGAGGGAATTCAGGGCCAAAAGCTCCTGCTTTTCATCAATCCATTAGTCCGAAAACTAATGGTCACGGAGACAGAGTAGGGTTGCAACAATATGAATAAATAGCTGGTTTTGTTGTAGATGTCCTGCAGTTTTGCATGTTTATTTTGCAACCTTGTAAGATAAGAGCTGCGGGCTTGAGAGCGTTTGGTCCCGACAGTGGTGAATGAAAGCGGACAGCTATGTAGCTTATCGTGGAGTACGTTAGTAGCAAGTTGTGGTTCGTGCTGCGGGAAGTAGTCATCCCAGTTGAGGGAGAAAAACGCGGGATCGACGTTTATCCAGTTAGTCGTGTGTAGGGGCTGTTGAGGTGAGCTACGTATAGGGTCTATGTGTCCGGCTACGAATCTGCAAGATACCATTCTATGGTCACTGCCTGAAGAGAGATTGAGGGCGGTAGTTATCACATCCGATAGGCCAATGGCAAATATCAGGTCAAGTATGCCGTTTCCTCTAGTTGGTGTCAATACGTGCTGGACCCAGCTCCCTGCGCGTACGGTCGAAACGAAGCTCGTGAAGTAAAGAGGTGGTGACATTGTATCTCGGCAGATATCTGGCGCATTGTATTCGCCAGCAGTGAGTTTCTACAGAGAGGGCAGTAATGCAAAGCGGTCAAAGGATTTGACTACGTGGACGAGGTCCGTGATGTCTGAATTGGGTGGTCGATAAACACGGCCAATATGGAGTGGGGAGTTGACCAGAAGAACTGTTACTCACTTTAAGCCCTGAATTGCGTGCAGTTTTGGATCAAGGAGGGGAACTGTAGGCAAGCTGTTTTTAACGTAGGTTAGGCAGCCTCCCCCACGATGACGATTTTTTATGAAGGTTTGGAAGCCATCAATAGAAGTTTGGTCTTATGGGGCAGAGTCATTTAGCCAGTTTTCGGTTGTGACGAAGATGTCAAAGTCGGATGATAGTACCAAATTACGGAGATCATGGGCTTCGTTCAACAGTGGGCGAGCATTATTGGGGAGCAAGGTAAGTGCAGCTGCATCGTAGTGGCGTTGGGTGGGAACTGCCATCGGCGGCCGTAGTTGGTTACCATCGCCAAGATGGCAAACGTTGATGAGTGGACACACAATGTCAGAGTTTTCATTCATAGGAGTGATGAAGTCTAAATCAGAGTTAGAAGTGGGGGGCCGGCAGTGCGGAGTAAGTGTTGCTGGTAAGCAGGCGAGGCTGGGTTGGGGGGCAGTTTCAAGAAAAAAGTGGTCGTATGTGGAGGTTACAATACGGGGGTGGGTGAGTTAACCAGGTGGGGGATTGGATGCTTAGGTGATGGGTAATGGCAGGCGAGATGGCGCAAGGTACTGGTGACTGGGCTCAACGGGGTACGCAAAGGTCGGCCAGGACCGACGAAATAACTGCGGTTGGTTGGGCTGGCCCATCCTCTGTTCGGGGGAAAGAGTTGAGTTCAGCAATCAAGGTCGTTCGATTGTCATTCAACTGAGGGTTATTCAAGTGAATCACTTGGAGAAAGGGAAATTGGCAACAGGAGTTTGGCTGGGGTTGCTAGTACTCAACAGGATGGTTTGAAACCTGTTTTGGCATACCTAAAGGATATGGTACTTTTGGTCTGATGTGCGGTGATGCTGTACTTGGCCGCCGTTTCCGCCAGTATTGCAACGTGAAGTTGGGAGAGGATTGTCGATCAGTCGAGGTGCCACCCTTATAAAGCAAAGCGGAGTTGGATGCTTTGGATGAATGCAGGGTTCTGTCCCGCCCAAAGATGGGCAAGGAATATTTGGGGTATACTTTGGGTGCTTGATGGAGGTTCTGGATGGGGTACTGAGAAGACCTATGGGGGACTACGGGAGTAGCCGGAGTATCTATAAGCTGTGGGGCGGCACAGAATTCTGTCGATTGACGGGCAGCTAGGCTATATAGCAGATCATGGCACTTATGAACGGTTTGTGCCTGCGAGACGGTGGACAAGGGTTAGTACGGGGAGGACCGTTGGCAACAGACTTCTCCGGAGTCCTTTTCTTTGTTGAGGCGGTAGGCAGTAAGTTGACATAAGCAGGTCCGGGTGAACAGGACTTCGGTGGCTCTGGACTAACGATGGTTTGGGCATGGATATCTATGCAGTTTGTGGAAGCGAAAGTCGAGGTTAGAGAGCAAGGCCTTTTACTGGGAGGGCGTACTGGACAAGGGGTGGTGGTCAGGTCCAGGTCAACTGGCGTAGGGCCGGCAACCGAGGACCTTTGTGCTAGGGAGTTGTTTACCGTGAGGCGAGGTGGCGAGGCTACTGGTGTTTCAGCCATAGGTTGTGCGAATTACTTTGAGTAACTTTTAAATGATCCAAACACCCTACTTGGGGATGTTTCATCTGGCAATATTCTGATTCTTCTGGATGAGATGGAATTAGCAATGACTTGCCAACTGCTTATCAGTTCACTCGCCGGCTATACTCTGACGACTTGTGGTAGCAACCGAGTCCGAAAAGCGGCCCGCCGTGGCTAGGCCTTCGCGATTAGTTACTGGAGCGAATTCCATCAAGCTGGATATTGGGAACATCTTTGATAGAATGAGATCAGTTGACTGGACCCGGTTGTGCAGGTCTGCCACCTTTCGATTTACCTTGTTGATCTTTCTGCATCGTGAGCATCAACAAGAGCTACCGGGTACGGGCTGACAGCAGTCCGAAGTTGAGTGTTCCTGGTTTTTCTTGGCCTGCCAAGAAGTAACTCTTGATTATTACCCGCGTCCTTAGCACGCTTATGGAGTGTCTTTGGTGCTTCTATATACGGTTCCGGAGATCATTTGACGAAGGAGGGAAGACTTTGGGTCAATAAGTTGAACTTTTGGAAAGCGCAAATCCACATAGAAAATTTCAGGTACTTGTTCCGAGTATTTCCAGCTAGATTACAGACGGTTATAGCGTTTCTAGACATAAAAACCTAACATAACCTAGAGATAATGGAGGCGCGGAATAGCGCAGTCCATGAGCGTGCACTTGGGCGACAGCAATGATGACCTTCAAATGAATAAAATAACTAATATTGGCATAAAATCCAGAAAAAAAGGTATATTTTTGCTATCCAAAGACAGAGCGGCCAATTTCAAAAGTCCCATAGTCTGGGTCTTGGTTTACGCAGCAATCGACAATGAACGTGCATCACTGCCGACCTTCCTCACTCGATCACTGCCACCGACTTTTTTTGACATATTCACTTCATGGTTGATCCTTCCGGCTTTGCCTCGCGGATAAAGCCGAAAAAATGCAGCTGGCGGCGCGCTGCTAGTACAGCCGCTGCTCTTCAGAGTTCTTTTCACTTCTGTCGCTCTGGACTGCAGCCAGGAGTACTTGGGCAAGGTTCCTGGATTACTTCAACCCACAGACCTGCCACCACAGTTATTCATCGACTTGCTACACCTTTTGGTCACAGTTAGTTTATTCGGCTCAGCGCCAGACAAACTGGAAGAAACCAAGGTTGGGTTCCACTGAATGCTGGATCCTGGTAAAACTAGGCCATCTTCGAGCCCCTGGTCGTCTCCAGCACAAATACTACCAAGATAGTCTTTTGGCGATTGGTGACCTTAGGATGATTACCGGCCACTAAACAATGACATCAAGCCCCAGAGTTAATCGCTTCCATATACCCGGAAACTCATGACAGGTTCAGGCAGCTACAAGATTTTTAGTCGCACAGATTTTGTTCCCGCACACAAAGAAATACGCGCAGATCCTAAAGACATACCAAGGACAATCCTATTTACACCTTTTGGTATATTTGAGTATCCCTGAATGCCATTCGGCCTTGGAAAAGCGGTACGAATATTTCATCAATTTGTGGATCAGGACTGCCAAGGATTGGGTCTGGTTTACCCATACTTAGGCGACATTTTACCACCTAGCGCGAACTCTGACAACCAAATTATGCACTAACGAACATCTTCCGAAAGTTTTTCTTAGCAAGGGGCAACTATCAATGCTGCTCAATGTTCACTTGTTCCAGAATGTATTACCTCCCCTGGTCACGAGATACATGCCGAAGAATGACCGTCCCGTTCTTGTCAAACTGGAACAGGCTATCTCCAACATAGCTGCTGTTGCACATCACCTGCCCAGCACTGTCTAGACACCACCAATCGCTACTCCAGACCAAGCTGTTGTTGCCTTGCTACAACGACACGTCAAAGCCCGTGGCAACATGTATCAAGCCGCTCAAAGGTCTGCAGCCGGCCGAATCCATACGCAGTGCTTTTGCTGAGGAACCTAGTAATAAAAATAATAATAATAATAATAATAATAATGGTTTGACCTGGGTAGCCCCCAGGTATGCTGTAACTCAAGGTCAAACGGTACAATCGGCATCGAAGTCCAAATTACGAGAGAGTGATACAAGTATGTGATTTCGATATAGTATAGGAGAAAGTACTGAAGTTACTTCCAGCAGTTTATTCCGCAGCCCGTCATTTCCAGCTCGAGCTAGAAAGCGGACAATGCACGGTTTTCCCGGACCACGAGCCGATCATCTTCGGTGAGCAGTCAATCACAGATCCGCTTTGACCAAGCGGATACCGTCATCGAGATTTATTTACTCAGTTTACTAGGGATATACAACACTTCTCAGGTAAACTTAACCCCGCGGCAGACGCTCTTTCTCTCATCTGTGAAATTACAACAGTCAAGGGCCTTGACCTGGCAGTCGTTGCCTGAGCCTACATCGAGACCCAGAATTTCGGCGCCTTTGACACAGCAGCTCTCTCCAACTCGAACCGGTGCCAGTCACTTCATCGGAGGGCACGACTTCGTGCGACGTGTCGTAAAGTACTCCCCGTCTATGGTACCACTTGTGTTCAGGAAGAGCCTCCCGGTGACATTGCACGGACTGTCACGCCCCGGCTTACGAGTTTCCTGTGTCCAAATATACACAAGAATATAAGTGAACAGGTACGCAGTTGCCTTAACTGTTGATGATCAAGAGTACTGAGACGCGCAAGTCCTTTGGAACGTTCGCTGAGCCAGATGCACGCTTTCATCACACGCAAGTCGATCTGGTGGTTCTTCTGCTTCCGCCTAAGACTTCCCCCATTCGGTACCATGGATCGTGCGTTTCATAGGTGGCCCGAGGCAATACGTTTAAGCAATTGCCCATCCGAAACGACAGCACGTGCCTTTCTGAAACGGTGAGTGATCCCACTTAGATGCCCAGCTATTATGACCACCGACCAAAGAACCCAATTTCAGGTTCATTTGCCTACCTCGTGAATACATTTGTGCGCAAACAAATGAAAATTACGGCGAACCATCCAGCCGCTAGCAGTCTGCTCCAGCTTTATATAGATAACGCGAAGCGGCTTTGAAGGCTCTTGCACTAGAGTCCTCCTCTTATCTTGATGTGCTTTCGGAATTTACAAAAGGCTTACAACATTCGGTGCCGAACTAGCTGCTGTTTGGCTGTCCCCTCATTTTCTTGGCGTAATTGTTTGGGCCACAACCCCCACAACCCCTTGACTATGCCGACCACACCCGAAGACTAACTCAGCAAATGTGACCTGCAAGCACCACCGACTAGAAAACAAAACATATCGTTCGAAGTGTCCAGAGGTCTGTCCGCGTACACAGTCGTCTTCTTGCGTGGAGACGGCGCGCGACACTCTTTTCAGGCTGCTCATTCATGCCCTCGTCCAGTCCTGGGGCGTGAGGCACAGTGTTACATAAGAAGACCTGGGGATGAACGGGAAAAGAATTTCGCAGATGAACCGAAGTCGGCTTTTATGGAGGTAGGGCCGTCATCAAACTCTCCTAGATAACTTCCAACACCAGCCGCCACACCGGCACCTGGGGTTACATCATCAACGGGCGAAGATTTAACAGGCCACGAAGCTCCAGTACGGTGCAGCCGCCGCGGTCGAGCCACGCGAGAAACTGCACGTTTTTGACACCCTTTCCTTTTTACTTTATTGTCAGTAGGATCACATTACTATAGCTTTTCCTCCTCCTAAAAAGTTAAACGAAAATAATTGTCCTCATAGTTTGTTTCAGATTCTAGTTAGCACTAAGCTTTTAAGAACGATTACTCATTCTCTTTTTTGCCATTTATTCTCTTCTTTTGAGTCTCCTTTTAAGTTATTGATTCTTTCGTCAACATTCCATCTATCTGCGACACGTATAGATGTGCAGAAAGGAGGTCATCTTGTCCCAACAACCCAAGTACGTGAAGATTCCGAGACCCCCAGGACCCTTCCTGGCAAACGTCAACCATTTCTTACCAGCAGGCGCCCCTTTGCGACCGCTCTGCAAGCACGGCCCAAGACAGAACATATTTACCCGCCCGGGACCCCTCACTAACTGCCATCAAGTGCATCCACTTGGTAGATAGCAAGGACCCTCAAATGACTAGGTACCTGAGAGATGCAAAATAGCGCACTGAGACCACGGAAGTGACCAACGCCGAGGACCTTGGAGAATTATTGTCGGAGAAATTCCAACCTGGAGCTCTGTGCCGGGCGGCCACTCAGAAGGCCTCTAGCGAACTTTACCAGCTTGAAAGAACCGCTGCTTTCAGAAAACCTTGTTTCCTATTGCCGTATAACAAGGCTTTTGTTCGGCCGCACCTGGGATGCCCCATGCATGTGTCGCGGACCTTCCTGATGGAGTACATCAGGCTCTTTGAACAAGTTCGACAAAAATTCAAAGAGAGGTTCGCTAGCCTTAGGGGCCTTGCCCGCCTGCGGAGGCATTGAACTGGTTCCAGCTGGGGCTCAGTAATTTTAGATGCGACCTAACAGGAGCTCGCAAAATCCTTCGGGGGTACGTTGATCTTTAGGGGTCGATTACACAGCTGATGACCATCAGCCATGGTGAAGCCACCAAATGGCATCCATTTAAGTTGGCGGAAGAGAGAGTTTTAAGTCTCCTGGGAGGAAGCTTCTTCGCCGTCAGAGACGTAAACGACCGAAGCCGGCTCCGGATTGGATAGATAACCGCTGAAACCGTTGTGGAGTTTGAACATCGGGTGGGTAGCCGCTGTGACAGTGTTTGCCGAAACCAGATGATAGGTGGCCGTCCTATACACCATCCTTTTTCACTTCTCCTGTTTCTACTAAAATTGTTACCGTTGTAACTCCTCAGTCAGAACTTGTCTCCGGCAATTTTCCTCCATTTGTACCTGTTCGACCACAAACTTCGTCGTCATCCCTTTCATTTCCAGTCGACTACCATCGTTCTACCGGTACCATCACACACCCTCCAACACCTCTTACTTTCTGACCTCATACCTTTCGTACTTTGAATAGATGGAGCGCTAGGTAAAACCCACCAGGAAGAAGTGTTACTGTGGGGCTGGTAATATAATTGCACAGCGATCCAATGTCCTCTCTGTCTTTTAACCCCACTAAATCACGGAAGAAGGCTCTGCTCTTCCACTGGTTGCAGCACTAAACAACCCAGGACCCAGTAAGTCCGTGTAAAACCTATCAGGTTTTTTCCTCATTAGGGGCTTTCGCTAGTCCTTCCCATCCCCCTTTGAACAAAAATCAGCCGAGATGGTACTCGGCCATAATCCACCACAATCACCAGTACTGTTTCCCACATCCCATGCGAAGCGGAACACTGTTGGTATGGAGAGAGCGGTTGAGGTATATTGGAAAATCATGCACTTGGCTTGTATGGGCAACAGTCAAGTGGTTACCGCGTTTGGCAGCAAGAATTTCTCCGAGCACTAAATTGTGGTAAATGGATCAGGAATTCTAAGTGTCGCTGAAAATCAACGTGCACAACCTGGACAAACTTGGCAATCCACCGTCTACATTCGGTCACCCGATTAGATTTGATTAAGCTATTAGACCGAGGCCGCAAGTCGTGTGGCCTGACTCGAGCTGACCTCCACCCGGGACACCGAACGGCGGTACTTTTGAATACGAGTTGCTTCTGCTGCTCTTTTCCCGCCGTTTGTACCACTGCTGCTTATACTTGAGCTGCTTCCAATATTTCTCATTTTTCATTCGCTTTCGCGTAATACGTTTATATTTCATCTCTGACTAAATGGTTGGTGGTAACTCGATTCCAAACTTGGATGAGTCCACTCTTTTCATACTTCTAAACTCAAAGCAACGTGGTTCTGGCACTGGGCGTATCTTTAGTCCTCCTTGTTCCGACCAACCAGCTACCGAGGTAGGTGAGATATGGGTTGGGGTCCATTCCAGAGTCTTAGGCTGCCCACCTAAGATTTCCGGTCCAGAATTCACTCCCAAAAACAGCTGCAGCAATCGGAGCAGCCAAAGTATTCTGGCAGATACTTTGGGATACTGCGTATTATTCAGCGAGACTTCGGAAGCACCAAAAGCACTATAACATGGGGTCCTTCTTCAAAAACTCCAGGCCGAGTGAGACAGGCTGAAACTCTGCTTAGAGGCCTAACCACCGAAATTCCGGACCCAGCTAAGGCCAGTTTGCTTCTTCCGAAGTCCAAGAAAAGGACCTCAAGACTAATGATGAAATTCAACTCCAGGAGCGTTTTTCCTAGTTCTTTCACAGAGGAGCACCATAAGGAATATATTTGATCTTGTCGAAGGGGTCTTACGATAAAAACTCTTCATGTCCGCTGAAAAAGAAGGCAGGTGAAACGTGCACACTATGAAGGCGGGAAATCCTCGGGGAAAACAGCCACTCGAAGCTTCCTCGACGCCTCCGGATTTTCCTAGTCAGACCGGATGACAAACTAGAGCCCCAGCTGACAGTTGAGTTTGCGAAACCCACAAAGTCCAGAGCCCTTTGTAGCTACCCGTAGATGGTCAAGCTTGGACGTGTAAATTCATTATCAAATGTACTGTAGACAAGCACAACCAATACGTACTTGGATCTGAGCTGTTTTTATACTGTTCGGTGCCATGGGGCTGTTCACTACTTTTCTGTTCGCTGTGAGAGAGATTGGTTTCCACCAAATGAGAAAACGCTGTTGACGGCTCTGTTCGTAAAAGGTTGAACCTTCAACTTCCCTAGTTAGTATCGTATCCGGCGTTGCTCTAAAAAGTAAACGAGATAGACATTGTTCCAAAAGCCACCGTATACCAATCTCACAAAAACACACTTTGAATCTGGCCCATTTTTCGAGGCCCGTTTCTCTTGCTCCATGTTCGGCACTAAGATCTGCAACCTGTTACAAATCGCTTATCGTGGCTTAGCAAAGCTGCATTTCCATCCATTTTTTCACACGCAAGTAAATTTACTTTCCACTGTCTTTCGTTATCACTGCTATTTCAACCGTTTTTCGGCCTCCCTCGTGTACGACCCCCGACTTTCAGCTATCCCCACCTGGACCGGTCAGACCCCACCATTTGGTCTTGGCTTCCGGATACACCGGGCATCAATTTGTTTTTGTCAACGGGCCCATTTAAATGTCCCTCTGCTAATTCCTGGTGTGCAGGCATTTATCTTACATTTACCTTAAATTTATCTCACATTTATCTATATTGAGTTCATCTGCCGCGGGTTGGTCATACTCTCTTCTAAATATTCGTGAAATGGTGGTCCACGTACTCGTATATGACAGTTTGATCATTCGGCTGGCATGCCTCGGGCCTTCCCGGAATAAGCCATTTTATTAATCCTTTTAATAACGCAAACCACCCTACACATATTCCGCCGACTTTTACTTTCCTTTGGCCACCGTCAGAACTTTCGGCTTGTTGCCTGTTCCCAAGGCCGTTCTGAGCGTCTAGCTAGTACTTGATGTCCGAAATAAAAATCGATGGGCCATTCGTCTTTTCTATTTCCTTAGATCCTCAAGCACCAAAAAACCTCTTTATCAGTTTTGTCCCTTGGTAACTCAACTTTTAAAGAGTTTTTCCATTTTTCTCAGTGCATGGTTTTGATCTCGCGTTTTTGAATCGTTCCAATTTATTGTGCCATTTGCAGCATGACCAACCTCAGAAATTTTGGCACTGAAGTTAATGCCTTTGCCGTTCCATTTGCATACTTTAGGGAAATTAACCCTTGGGCTTGGTTCGCGCAGGCAGAATCAACCTTTGCCCCAAGCAATTGTACTGTGGGAGGTAGCTGTTTCACCACGTGGTCGCAGTTCTTTCTTTGCACATATTAGACGAAGTTTAAGGTATATTGGAGCCGAAAAATCTCATCCTTACTTAGGCACAGGAGTGGGGGTCATCGATCGAATGATATGTACGACAGACAACGAATCGTCCTTTTGCTTGCAGAAACTGGGCTCAGGGATAGCAAACCTTCCAATGTGCTTCGGCACATGGGCACTCTTCAAGGAACCACAAAAATCGATCACGGTCTTATGAAAGAGTTGTGGTTCCACCTTCTTTCCAGGGATACGCAGAGGGTTCTTTGTGGGTCCGCAGAGTAACGCCTCAAAAGACTTACCGAGAGGGCTGACACAGTTAGGGAAACCTACAAACCAATGAGCAATCAGAAGAACTACTAACAAATTGAGTTCGTCCCTTCCTCTTTGCAAGCGGCAGTGCACCAACCTGTCAAAAATGAAGAGGCGCTTAGTGTCGTCAATTGGAAGCCCAACTCAAGCCCCATCCGGCAGACAGTTTTGCCCGAGGAGGTCTCCCACTGGCGTCCGTACAATCTGTACAACACCGACTGAACCTCTTGATTGGTGTCATTGAGGGTGTCTTTTCAAGGCGCTTTATCGCACTCCACTTCGTTACATAGCCCTTGCTGGTCAGATAATCCAGGGCATCAGTGCGTAGCTGTGATGGACTCTACTTTCGAGGGTAGTCGCCTATTCTGCATCGGCGACCATAATTCAGGGACTCGCCACTAGGTCGACACAGGCGCTGAAGATGGTGCCCCAACCCTCAACTCAAACTTCAGATACGTACTCTTTACTAACTTAAGTGCAGTTATTGATTCCTATATCTAAGCCCAAGGAAACATTTTGAAGGAGTCAGATTTTGTTGGGTTTGCTTGATGGAAAAGGTTCAGAACGCCATGCTCGATATTCATTTCCTGGACCATTTTGACTTTCTCGTCGATCCTCTCCAAAAACGTCTCGTGGGCAGTGTCGCTAATCTAACCCTGAATGATAATAATAATAATAATAATAATAATAATAATGGTTTATTTCGGAGACGCCTGAGGCATGCCTAGTGCATGACCAACTGTTTACAAGTGACGGAATAAACAAAAAAAACCCTTGAAAATGTAGAAATTTATATGACAGAATTTGAAAAAAGAGGCTTAGAAGAGGGAGCAACGTGGGATGAAAGTATGGCAAATGTATGCACACCAAAGAAAATGTACTAAGTTTAAGTGGACCCATGGACGGATTCAAACGGAGTTCCGGTGAGTTTGAAAAGTCGAGCTCAGGCGGGGGATTCGGCTGGTCAGTACAGGGACTTCTTGAGGCTGACTGAGATACATGAGAAAGGCTAGAAATCGGCATACGAAACTGTGACAGCGGGAGACGATGAGGAAAAAGTGAGATTCACTGCAGGGATTAGGCGGCAACAAAGCATTGGTACTCTGCAATAGATGGTCGGCGAAAAGGAGCACAAAACTCATTGTAAAACAGGGAGCGAGCAAAGTAAGACGTAAAGAGTGGATCAGGTAAAAAATAATAGTAGTAGATGTAGGACAAAGATATGGAAGGAATGGATGCATGTCATGGCGGTCAGCGGGATGATAGCAAGCGAGATAGCCTGTGATGAACTGCAGGATAAATAGCGAATGCATTAATGCATATGTGCGCTTGTTTACATATATACATAAAAGAGAGGCCGGATCAATAACAATGGAGTTCTAGAAAGAAATTATCAGTTATTAGGAGTGGCAGCTTGGTTAAGGTCGAATGTTTGTAGAATAAACTTTGAAATATCGTGGTGAATTATCTTCATGACAGGTGAACCTGGTGGATCAACAGAGAGAGTGGAGAATGCGGAAGTACAGAAAAGACGACGACTGAGAAGCAGTTCAAAAAAGGGGGAGAGGAAGGGAAGCCCCGAAGAGAACGGGTAAGAATGTATCAAATACCCTGATTTATGCAGGTGAGACATGTGGTGTCGGCCAAGAATAGGAGAAGCAATAATAAATAGGCTTACGTTATTCAGCAGGAAGATGGTGGCGGTGGCGATGGCTGAGCAGCGCAGAGCTATTGCACATACGTAGTGGAGAAAGTTACCTGGGAGGTGAAATTGTCCGCGGTGCAAGATGCAGCAGCTGTGACGGCAAACAGCGTGGGAGAGAAATGAGCAAAAGGGGTGCCAGAGGGTGATAGCAGATCGAACGGACTGAAGCCGTGAATGAGAACCGTGACAAACAGTGAGTTTACATTAGGTGACAAGTGAAAAAGCAGAACGGTCCAAAAGGCACGCACAAAATGCCTGTGGCAAACAGTAGACGAAAAGGGAGATGGGAGCACGGGCCGAAAATGACAGGTGAGACATAACTAGTAAGATCATTTCATTGCAGGTGGGACACGAAAAAGGCAGAGAGGAAAGAAGCACTGGGACATGTAAACCGGTGGACGAACATATCGCATGAAAAATGGATGCGCGTCGGAGTCGGGGACATAGAAATTGGGAGCTGCGTGCATGCCGGCAACTGTACAAGTGGATACAAATAGACCATACTAATCGGAGCACTGCCAAGTGGAAGGATCCACAGAGGATTTGCGGAGCCAGGCAAGGAAAATAGAGTGTTAGTGACTGGATAATAAATGTGGCTGTGAGAGATGCAGAGTTTGGAACGGCAGTTTTAATATGAGAATTGGTCATGGGTGCCGGTGGGGCTGGTGTGTAATGGTATTAGGCATAAGAAGGGAGAACGAGGGAGGGTTTGGCAGAACGGTAGGCAGTGAGGCGTAAGAATGCGATCAATGAGCTTTGTAGGCCTAGGTTGATACAAAATGAATAGATACTACAAGCCAGCAACGCCGACATGGGTGAAGAAATAAAATATTGGCTGTCGTCGGCAGATTAAAGTGGTTAGGACGGTAGTGATGTGCAATGAGAGGTAACACAGTGAGAGTCGATAGGAGCAAGGGCAGGATGGGTAGGTGTGCATACCATAGAAGAACGAAAAAATGGATGTGATAAGAGTGATGAAAAGAGTGACAGGTGGGCGTAGCGCTGCGGCCAATGATGGTTGGAGAACGCGATCTGCGGCTGACAGCACTAGAGCATTCTATCCGCAACCGGTGCTAGTGGGTGGGATTTTGGTTGATTCATGCCCGATCAGTCTTGTTATGATTAGGACGACCTATTAGCATTTGTTCTGTGACATACTATGCTACTCAAGTGTGCTGTGCCCCCTTCAGTACTCTCCGCCGACCTGCTTGACAAGTCGATATGTTGGCTAATCAGGCCCTTCTGGTTTCGCTGTGGTACGCCAGCCTGCTCCCGACAATCTTAAAGCCGCGCGTGTTGAGTTTGAGCACTTGCTTGAATTAGGTATTATTCGTGCGGCAAATAGTACCCGGGCTTCACTACTTCACACGGTCCCAAAAAGGCAGGAGATTGATGACCAAGTGGAGATTATAGGGCTTTCTTTTAAGCCGCTATTCCAGACGGGGATTCCATCCTGCACATTCAGGATATTTTGACCAACCTCAATGGCGCTCTTGTTTTCTCGAAAATAGAACTGTTACCTGCTTAGCGCCAGATTCTTCTTCCAGATAAGAGCCCGCCCATGACAGTCCTAACAGCAGCCTCTGGCCTCTCCTAATTTCTATGCATGCCATTTGGTTTACGCAGCGCTGCACAAACCTTCCAGCGTTTTACTGACCAGAGTATCAGAGGTTTAGATTTTGCTTTCGCCCACATAGGCGACCAGTTGCTAACCGGTGAATCCGAAGGTATGCACAAATAATGTTTACATCAGTGGTTTGAACATTTGGCCGCAGAAGGTACAACCGCCAATGCGAACAAACGTATCCTTGGCCAAAATTCAGTTAAGGCTTTAGCTTACATGACCGATGAACTCGGAAGATGACCTTTGGAAGAAAAGAAACGGGTCGTTCTTGAATTTTTGTTACCTGCTTCACTAGCCACAGTTTCTCGTGTCAATGGGATAGCCGGCTACTACCGGCTTTCCACCTCAAGCGTTACTCTCTTGGTGCAAACCTTACAGTATATACTTTGAGGTTCTAAGGTAGGTCCAATAGAAATACCCGAGAATCCTGAGGCTCCCTTCAATGCAGTAAAATGCCCTTTGGCTCCTGCTTCGCCGGCCCAAAAGTAAGAGCGTTTTCCGGAACGGAACCGCCAACCACTTAAGTAGCTGGAAAAGCGGGAACACAATGGCGTCTTTCGATGACCAATATTGAAATCATGCTTCGTATATATAAGGAGACCCGTTTCGAGTTTTCCTCGGGTCCACGTACTATGTTGGCTGACCATATCGAACTTGAAGAACCGCGTCGGTATTGGTTAATACGCAAGCCTTTGGCCGGATGGATGCATAAAGCCTGCTATATCTTCCAAACCGTTGGAAGATGTAACTGGGATAATCATTCATTTGCACGTAGGTGAGCTAACCCTACTTAGCAGCAACTGTGGATCATATTAGCCTGCTTGCTTTGTCCGTAATCATAAGTTTTCACGGGGGTCTACGCTGCTGAATGGAAGTGTCTGCCATTGTGGGGGAATTTACTGGAGGCTTCATCCCAGAAGTGAAAAAGCTGCTTATTACTTTGATTTATGAACGAAAGGTCGGTAAACGCCACCGCGTATTGCTATCCAGCTTTATGGCCGATGTCCCAGCCACAACCTTGGCCTAGGAGAATTAACCCAACATTGGTTGCCATCATTGCTCGCCATGCACAAGACGTGACATTAGTGCCTTCCGACGGGTAATGTTCCTGGAGTCAGGGGAAAAAGAAGGATTGATATTGACTTCCGGCCACGAGGACAGGAGCACCATACAGGCAATTCACTTCCTGAACGGTTGCCTGGTGACAATATCGACGTCCCCAGTGGTCTAAAAGCATTTTTTCTGTCCCCGGCTCATGGGGAGGGTGGCAGGCTGGAGCTGCAAGTTTGGTGAAATTAGGAGGGATCGGCTAATTGCTTAATATAGCCACTCGCCAAATAACATTTCTCCGTAATTTGGCGGTGCGTAACATGTGATTTTTTTCATGTTTTTCGCCGTCTGAAGGACAAGGAATACCAGAAATCTTCCGAGCACATGCAGTTTCTGCTGTACATTGAACCAGTTGTCGCAGAAGATACCCTTCCAGCTGACCACTACACCCATTTTTTGGGCTTTTCAGTGCTTATACGTATATTGTGCTGAAACAAATAGGGTCATCACTACACTAACTTCACCGGAATGCCTTCGGATTTCACATATCAGGAGTTTGTCAAGCTTTGAGATGAAACAGAAACTGCATTGGACATTCATTCATAGGTGCAATTTGTGAAGGCATACGGATACATGGTTCACTGAACCAGTTTTCGGCTCTTCCATATAAATCTTACAAGGAAATAGTGCTGCAGAGTGTCAAGAGGAGAAAAGTGGTCTTAGGACAGATTTTTTAACGAACAACGGAACTCGCAGTAGAGGCAACAACGCTCTCTAACATTCCTTTTAGGGATAATGCTTCGGCTTGTGCGGCCACCGAGTGCGGCCTGCATGGACATACTATCTAGTTACAGAACACGATGCATGCCACCGAACCACCAAACAACTGTATTCCGATAGGAAACCAGCCTTTCGAGGTTAAGGACATCAGTCAGTAGATCTTCCAGCAAGTCACATTCGAGTGGATATCCTATTTCTTTACGCACACAATATCATCGTCAAACTAGAAGACTTACCCAGTCGAACAGCCTTCAGAAGATGTTCTTCGGGGCAAAGTAAAAGCCGTACGATGCGGAGGTCTATCAAAACCTCACCAAGGGCATTTGGATTTTCTTTCCGTAGTAGACAGCCGGCTCTTATCAAACTAGTCACTTCTTGAGACTCATCAACCCTTTACTTTTTCAGATATTTGTGGTAACTGAATTTTTCAAAGAAAATACAAGGGCTGTTGCCAACCGCATATAAATGTGGGTAAAGAACACGCACTCTGGCCGTCAGTGGGTGTGTGAAGGAGTTCAGGAAAACCTGTTCCATTCATCATCATCCACATTACAAACAACACTTTTCATTTGTATGAAATGTCTTTACCGGAGTTCTGATAGCGTGTTTTACTGCTCTGAATCTTTCTCACGAGCCAGGCTCTTACCGTTGCATTGGGCTTGAGTCGCTCAGCTTGAACTTCGTAGTGACTGTATTCCGTAATCTCCTCTGTTCCTAACCTTTTGCTGTATTTCAGCCGCGGTAGTTTATTTGTTGTTCGGTTTGGGGGGTAAGAGCTCAGAAGGAAAGCTGTTTAGGTTTGTTTGTTGCAAAATCGATTATTTTCGTTGTATATCGTACCGTTGCTATTCGGAGTCGACTTTTTCTTGAATTGTATCAAAACTGGTTGCTACGCGTCGCTCGAACTTTCTTTTGGCTGGACTTTAAGGGGTGCTTGTCAAGAAGTATGGTCGGTGCTAGAGGGCCTGCCAGCACTGGTTTACTTGAAGAAGCATTGAGTTAAAAGACCCAGAACCCTTGGTACAGTGTCATATAACATTTTCTAAACCTTTTTAAGATTACTATCGATAGGCCAGGAAAATGCAACGACTACTGGAGAACTTGAATGGAACTCAGCCATCAGCCGCCACCTTAGCAATAAAAGCTTTGAGAGGCCTTCGCCGTTTCTTTTTGAACTGTTAAAACACTCGATAAGCCAGCTCATCCTTCTTCATCAGATAGCGAAGATGCCACGCCCCTAGTGCTCCCAGGAAGTACTTCGTGGGCTTCCGAGCCAAGGCCAATAAAGGAACTCTATCTTTCCCGTCAAGATAGTGAAAACCTTACCCATTAGCTCCACCTTCTTAGGGGTGAACTGCGTGACTTTCATTTAATTTCACAAACCATATAGATGCACTTCCATTATTAGATCTAGGATTTCCAGTCCGATGGTTGGTTCATTCAGAGAAGGGCATCTGTAAATTTGTCGTTTACCATAAAACTGTTATTGTAGTAGAACTTTGGGAGCGAAAGAAGGACCGTCATCCACCAGTGCGTTCCAAGTCAAATGACGTAAGAATTAAGATGCTCATCGACTTACTGGTTAATTCAAAATTTTATTTAAAGTCCGCTAGGTTTTTCAGCTCATATGGATGCTCTTCCAAAAGAGAATCCGGAAATAAAAGGTTAATGATGTACTTTACGCAAGCTTTTCATGGATTCTACTTCAAGCACCGCTTCCTGTTTGGAAATCGCTGTCTTCAACTTAAACGGTTTCAGGGCCCCAAATAACTGCATGACAAAAGACAGCTACTACGGCCTGGTAGTACATAGTGATTCGTTGCAAGTTTCCATTTCGCAGGCTAGATTTTTACAAAACATTCGTGGAACAAACTTTGGAGAATGTACCAGTGACTTTGTGCGTCATTTGATGTCCGTACCTGCCGAGGGACTGTCAAAATGTAAAGATCACAAGAAAAGTAGGTCCTGACTGGAACAAGCATTTGTTTACTGGTTTCAGGCGAGCACTGCTTTTCTGAGGCTTTTCTCTATAGTCATTATTTGTCGGAGAAAGTATCTAGGACCAACAACACAGATGATCAGAAAGAAAATAGGTCAATGCGTACAGAGAAGAAGAACTCTTTCAATCGATAGCCGGAGCAAAGGGCATCTGGCAGTTGGCTCAGAGTGTGACATGAAGGAATTGAGTACCCACTATGAAAAATTTCATTCTCGTTGATCATATCATTTTGTGGGATATACCACCAGCCATATACTACAACGAAGAGCACTTGGGCCACACAGGTTCATCCAAGGACTTGAGAAAGTCACTCTTTGGACACGAATAGACAAAAGTTAGTTCACAAAGCGGTAAATGGTAGGAAACACAAAGCGTGCATGCAGTTGGGTATTCTCACGAAATCGGGGTATTACAAAGCTTCGGGAGGGCTTTCCTAATCTGATCTTTACACCGTACATTTGGTTCAAAATTCATTTCCTTCTCGAATTCTTATTCACTCAATCTGAATATAGACTCGTCCCGGAAAAATGACCTCAAAAAGAGTGGCCATAAAAAAGCTCAGCCTCTACAACAAGCTTGGAGGATGGAATCGAACAAAAAGGGGTCTTCAAAAGGTCTACGACCGGGTCTTTTCTCTATCAGCCGTAGTCCTCATTCTTCGCAAATCCGTATTGAGCTTTCTGCGAAATGCGTTTTTCGCTCTACGTAAGCCTCTCCAGTAAGACACTGGAACTAAGGCAGCTGGTGTCTGAAAAAAGAGCTCACATTCCGGCCTTTACAGAAACTGGGATGACCCCAGATAATCTGGATGGCGAAACGTATATCACTAAGTAAATCTCACTCAGAAAAGATCCCTTAAGAGGCCAAGCCGGCAGGGAGACTCCGTGTCTCAGTGGAGGTCTTTCCTTCTACTTCATTCATTCTCTTTCCCAAACTCCTCCCACAGGCTCTCTATGGGAGATGTTTAGAATTTTTTCCTCAGGTATTCTCCTAGAAGGTGTGATCCGTCGTCCTCCAAGCACTAGTTTAGATGAATCTCTTTATCTTATGAAACAGCTGCGAGGTCTGAAGGCCAGTTTTCACTTCACCTACCGTTTAGTACTTAGGGATGTCGAAGCAGCGGGCGCCAGTAGAACGAGAGGCGCCGCCGGTGATCCCTTTGGTCAGACACTAACAGACGAAGTAGCTGAACTTTCCCGGTCGCAGCACTTTGGCAAGCAAACGAGATATTCTACAGGACAAGCTGTCTAGCTGCACGGTCCGGTGGTATGCAACAAGTATCACCAAGTAGGTGCGGCACACTTTCATCCCCCCTTAAGCTAGAGTTACCATGCTGTCCTTCCATGGCCAGATAGTGACTCCTAAAGCAAGCTCACCCGCGCATTCAGGAGAACCAACTTTGATGATCTTAGCTCCGTTTCAGTTCAGAACTTCATCACTTCAGAGCGCTAAGCCGGGGAAGGGATTCTCGACCACCACCCTGAAGACGGTATCGGTCGGGCTGACCATATTTGCTTCTCTACAAAGCGAGTCATGGCCCACAGGAAACCTCCACTGCCGCGATTCAGCAGGAGCCGGTCAGATCAAAGCCTTAGGAGGCTTGCTAGGCTTCAGTCCACAGGACTGAAAACGAAAGTTCAGTTCAGTTCAGTTCAGTTCAGTTCAGTCTGCACAGGACAGGTAATGGCCACGGCCAATCGAGCGTCCAGAATTCCTTCGATGGTATGCACACCAGTTATGCACCCACCACTGCCGAGCGTATTTGATCGACTCCCCGCTAAAACTGAGAGGGAAACGGAAAACCTCTTCGCACATCAACTGCGAGAGACAATATGCACCGTAAGCGTCCACTGAGACGGTATGCAATGAGGAGATAGGACCGGGCCTAGGACGGATCCCTGAGGTACACCACTGGTGACGTTCACCAAACTGGAGCACCTGTCCCCCACTTTGACGTAAAACATCCTGTGGGAGAGGAAGTCCTCCAGCCACCTATGTACTGGCCCATCTATACCGAAAGTCTCCATCTTGCGTAGAAAAAGACGATGATTAACGGAGTCGAACGCCTCGCTAAAGTCGAGGTAGCATACCTCAACTTGCTTACCTCCGTCCAGTCGTCGAGTTACTTCGTCTAAGAAGCACGGGAGATTGGTCAGACAAGATCTATTTTTCAGGAATCCATGCTGCGCAAGACTTAATATGGGGTGCTCCAGTAAGTGCTGGCAGATATGGGCACGGATGATCCTCTCGAGGACTTTACAGAGAATGCTAGTTAGGCTTACCGGCCCGTAGTTCTGCGCATCTGACTTGGGCCCACTCTTATATATTTCCACGACTGCCGCGACTTTCCAGTCCTGAGGCAGCTTACCCTGATCCAACGTGGATCTGTACAGTCTGCATACCGATGGAGCTATTATATCCGCCAACGGCTTGATGATAGCTGGATGAATGCCATCTGGGCCCGCTGACTTGTGGCTGTTTAACTCCTGTAGGTACTTACGCACGCATTCCCCCGAGAGATCTAGCTCGTTTAACTGAGGAGGATGCACCAGAGCCAGATCTACTCGTACTCCACTATCTATCCTATGTACACTACCAAAGTATTCCCCCAGGGCGTCTGCTTTGCCCTGGTCATCAGTGACAATACCATAGTCTCTAGTGGATAGTGGACCTACGGCATTTCTTGTTGAGCCTTTAGATTGTACATAGCTGTAGAACTTCTTCGGCTGTTGTCTTACAGACTGGGCCAGTTTGAGCTCAAATTCCCGCTTAGAAGTTCTCAAAAGACTTACAGTCTCGTTTCTCAGCTTCGTATAGCGGTTCCAGGCTAGCTGACTGCCGGAAGCTTTGTACTGGTTCCAAGAGCGGTTTCTACGTCCGATGGCCCTGGCTATTGCAGTCTTCCACCACATGGGTTTGCCCTCCCCACTCCTTCGTTTTAAGGGTGCGAACTCTTCCTGTAGGGCAGTCAGGGATCCCTTTATGGCCTGCCAGCGCTCCTCGACAGTAGCCTCCTCTGAAGTGTCCCGGGTCAAACCCATCGCCCTATTACGAAGCCTATCTATGTCCATACTACTGAAATTTCTAATCAGCCTTGAGGATACCTTCGGTTGCCGCAGGCGTAGGACTATTTTGACACACACTTGGTCATTCTTTCCCAGCGGTGCACAATAATGCAGTCCAGCCACATCGTTGGGGAAGTTCGTTATAGCTGGATCCAGCAAGGATGGAACGCATCCAGTCCTATATCTGGTATTCTCCCTAATATGCTGATGCAACGCATTATCATGCAGCCATTCTAAGTAGGTTTGCTCCCCCGATCCCGGCACGCACACCTCAGCCACACAGTCGATGTGCGGAAGATTGAAGTCACCCACTATGAGGGTCTTTTGTGCGTCCTTAACTAGTTCAGTCAAAGTCCACAGCAGACAAAAGTCCTCTTCGTGGTTTGTGCTTGGTGCCCTGTAGACACAGATGACGTTAACCCTTCTGCCTGGAAGGATGATCGTAACGGCGCATAGCTGGATATTGTACATCTTGGTCTGGGACTCAAGGTGGTTTGCACCTTACCTAACGAGGATGGCTACTCCAACACCAAGGCGGTCTTGTTCCCGATCCTGCCTGTAGACTGCAAAACCGTTACTTATTAGGCCTGGCACGTGGTCTTCTTCAGAAAGCCACGTTTCCGTGACGGCAACTGTTGACGTTTTCTGTTCGTCAGCGGTTTTGGCAAGTTCCGCCCATTTGTTTCTAATACTACACGCGTTAGTGTATAACACCACCGCGTTTGCTCCGTCGCCTAGGTGTCTCTTGCTATTCACTCCTGACTGTTTCTCAGGCGCAACGCCTGAGATGATGACACGTTTTTTGCTTCGGCTGTCCCCACTGGGGTGCATGAAGCCGGCTGATGGTCCAGAATTTCCGACGACTCCCAACCCATCTCTATAGGAGTGGCCACAACATCCAGACTGGCAGGGGTCGCGCTGTCATCTATCTTCGGACAGTACTGCCAATTCTCGCCTTCCAGTGCATCTTCAATTACAACTTTTTGCAACCCCGCACGTGGCTTCTTTACTATTCTCGGGGTCGAGGCCTGAGAGCCGAGTACGACATCCGACTGAACTCTTAGGTTTCTCACCAGCGCCCTGGCTGTACGAGCAAGGTTACCTCCCGGGGCTAGACCACCAGGCCTTACCCTATGCTCGTCCGGCACAATCTGGTATCTGCCCTTGGTAGTCTGAGCCACTATGGCTGCGCTCGCCAGTAGTCTATCCCGTGTAGCCTCATCAGCGAACTCCACCGGTATTGGTCTCGCACGAAGTTCGCCTTTGTTCCCCAGTGGTGACTTCCATGTCCCACTCTGTGCACCCTTCTTAGAGTAGGAGGGTACGGGACACCTGCGATTCGCAGTATGTCGCAGACCCTCATCCTGTCTATGTCCCTCCTGGCCTTCGACTCCCTCATAAAGGGTTATTCCTGGTTTAGGATCAGAAGCCTGTGGCTTGAGACCCTGCCCATCGACAAGATCTGCCTCTGCAGGTCCTTCACCTTGTTTTCTAATACCAGAAGAGCAGGTTCGTTCACCCTAGCCAACCCATCTTTCGCTCTATTACAGTCGCCCTTCATTTTGACCTGCCTCGCCCGTCTCGGCTTCTGCTCCGTCCACTGGCCCTCGTCGGTCTGCTTCAAAGGAGTTGAGGCAACGACCGCCTGGCAAGCTCTCGGAACTGGTCCATTCGCTCGGATGGTTGTCCTCTCGACTTACTACAAACTGCTTGCGGTGGTTTGGGGCCCACAACCGAGGTACTACTTGGTGGGCGTTGGTCCTGCCCCTGGGCCTGCAGTTTAAAGGCCAGACTGGCCGCCTCCTTGCAAGGGGCACAGACCCATTCAGCCCATGGGTTCTGTTTATAAAGGACATAGATGTCCTTTGCTATCCCTGAACACCTTGGGTGAGCCCATCTCTTGCATATCTCGCACTCTATACCATTTACCACAGGTGTTCCGCACTTGGGTGCTAGACACGGGTCGGAAACGCGTGTCACACCGAAAATCCCAAAAACGAGGGCGAAAACAACTCAAGTGCTCTTTACCCAAACACAAAATACGCACTCTGACACTAACAGGTAAATCCCACTAACACAAAAAACAAAAACAAGAAGAAAGATTAGAAAGCGAGGAAAGATCGCCTCAAAAAACACCGAACACTACTCGGCAATACTACAAGGAGAATAAAAATATTCTCCGGATAAAGCGCACCTTAAATGCAATTATGATACGCTCAGTATTGTGAATTAAACTAGGTTAATTCACAAAACTATTCAAAAACTCAATTCAAAGACGAGAGCACTATGAATTCAAACAGCGCGGCACTTACATGAGCTGAAAGCTGCAGAGGTTGAAAGTACTCGTAATGTTTTCTAGGTTTAAATAAGGCAATCATTTATTAAACAGCAAAGCTCTATCCTGGCTTGACAGAACTGAACTTGGTCCACTTCTTTCAGGTTTATGCCACCAATCAGGCAGCCAGGTCCAACCCAACTTGAGCTTAGCCCTGGAGATGGCATTCTTGCTACGTCTTCCCAACTAGCAGAAGCGTTTAGGTTGGGCTCCCAGAACGTTTATACCTCCCTACCTACCTCTGACCACCACCTCTGTCCCAGGTCTGCCAGTCGAAGAACATTCATGCATTACACTCTTCACAAGAGGGGGGGGGGGTACAGAACCACACGTATCAACTTATCTTGTCCAGTTCGATGATCCCGGACGAGGCTCGCCCTCAAACTCCTAAAGAAACTTCCAGAGATGCCTAGACTGATACGTTACCAACGTCTTGGAATATGGTGGTAACCAGCCCTATCTTCAAAAGAGGCGGTCGCCTCCAGCCGGTGGGCTACAGACCTGTTAGAGCGACCGGTGCTTTCATTAAAATCTTGGCGTGTATGCTTAAACATGTCTTAATGGCACACCTGCCCAAAAATGGGTTATTCTTCTCAGTTCAGCATGGCTTCTTACCGGAAAACTAACGTCTCACTATTCAGCTGTGCACCATGGATGGTCATAATCAGGCCTACTACGAAGGTATTGTTCCACGAACGATCCTAATCGATTCCGAAAATGCCTCTGACAGGGTTCCCTACATTCGCCCCATGAACGAACTCAAATCCTACGGACTTTTGGGCAAATTGATCTCTTTTCTACTTGACTTTCTCACTAGACGGCCTTTCGCGGTCTGAGCGGGTCCTATTCTCTGCTATCATCCCCAGTCTGTTCTTGAGTCCCGGGAAGGATCAGTGCTAGGTCCTGCACTGTTTCTGGTCCATACATGTCAAACAACATATCAATGGACATTGCAACCTGCGCTGATGACGTTACTTTCTGGGGCAGCAATGCCATAGAAGAGCTGTCGGAGATGGACCACGCTAAGTGATGGTCTGCCATTGGAGCCTAAGGATCAATGACGACGACTGTGTGAGAATTTCATTCGGCAAGGCCCCCGATCAACTCTTCCGGAAGGATAATACCACACCAATCCGGAAAGTGGAACAGCATAGGGTCTTAGGCTTTTGGTTCAAAAAGTCGCTTTTTTTCTCGGCCACCGTCAACTAGTCAAAAAGTCCGTCTTTCGCGTTCTTAACACATTGAGGTGGAAGCTACTTACAACTACCGGGGATGGCTGCCTGACCTTTTGTGGAACTTATACTCAACCTTCCCCAGATGAAAGCAATCGGGTTGTACATTCCGGTTTGATCAAGGAGCGAAACATTTTGGGACATGCGCAAAAGATATTGCGCGGAACTAGAGTGTTTTCACATAAACGCCTTCAGAAGATACGCTAAGAAAGTACTCAAGCCTCAACCCCGTACAAACGCCCGCAAAAGTTATTTTACCCACAAAATAGTTTCGCTTTGGAACGGCTTGCCGAGGAGGCTATCGACGTTCCGGGCATGCAAGTAGTTAAAAAGTGGTTAGACTAGTTCCGAGGGCCAAAGTTTCCTTCGTGAACTTTGAGACAGGATAAGCGAATTGCCGCGTAGGAGGAAATTCGTCCCGGTGTTAGCAATCCATTGGCGAAGGTCAAAGAAAAAAGATCCACGCCATTCAGTTTGTGCGGCAACGCGGCTGTTGAGACATACGGAACAAAGAGGTTTGTTTTTGCCTGAAGGACACGTGGGAGTCAGTCATGGAAATGATAGCCGAAAAGTCGCCCACAACTCTTTTTGATGCTTCTCATCATTTGAATTGCTATATTGGGGTGGAATTCTTTTCTTGGCTCCTTTACGATAGTCCACTACCAAAATTACCAACCGTCCTCTTTGTTCACCGTCTAGGGTTTTTCACCTGCTTCTGAAATGAGCTAGAGACCAACAGGTATGAGCACCAGTGCTGTTAAGCAGATAAAAGCCAATTCACTTTGTGGAAATACAAAAGGCCCTCATGCGGTAGAGGATGGAACAAGGTGTGAAGTCTGTCGCAGTTGGTTTCACCAGACATGTAGTCGGTTGTTCCTTAGGGTGTTCTGGTTACGTGATAACTACCAATGCCTTGAATGAGTCTGCTGGAACTGCCATGACATCAGTAAGGTTAAAATTCCAGCAGTAGGAATGTAAGGTAGACTGACGGCCACGAACTGCCCCGACTCTTAAGGGACTTACACTATAATTGGAAGAACCGCAGAAGCCAGCTCCATACTAAGAAGTGCCTGTAACAACAAGATGCACAAAATCCTTCTGAAGGAGACGTGGTCAAAGCTTCAAAAAGTTGACGGGCAAGAAGCAGACTTGGGGCCATTAAAGTCTGATTGAACACGGTTGCTTTCATCTTTAGCAGGTTGCTGCAGAATACGGAAGTAGCTCTGCATAGGAATCGCAATGTAGTGGTGAAAGGTGTCTCTGGGCCTGTCTACCGAGCAGACAAACAGACGGAAGGAGATGTTCTACTACAAGTGCCAAATATACTAAGCCTAGCGGGACTTCCATGGCAAGCCGTTCTCAAGAAGGCTTTCAGGCTGGGTAACAGAAATTACATCCGGGGTGATCAACGAAACCCTGGGCCAGCGCTCATGGAGTCTGCCAGCCACAGAGAGAGGGATGATTTTTTTGGCTCAGCGGAGCAGGTTGAGGCCACCACCCGTGGAGCCAGATAACTTGGCCAGTTGGCCAATATCTACCAGTAGAAACAAAGTCGACCTTGAGAAAAGCAGTAAGCTTCGTATAGGCACTGCTAAATGCAGAACACCCTAAAAATTTCGGCCTACCGTCGTTATCCCTAATGGAGGCTTCAGAAAACCAACAAAGCCCTTCATTACTAGTCAGGGGGGATAAAATGAGGAAAAACAGAATCTCGTACCTTTTGGCTAAAAGCCAGGCCAAGATTCGGATTTAGGTCCCGAGTGCCACCCCTACCAGCTCACAAAGAGTGCAAAAAAAGACTGGGAAACCTAGCCGTCGCTTACACAACTGCGTGCTGCTTTGGGAACAAGTGGCACGGACTGGAAGCAGGGGCTGCCAGAGCTGATTGCAAGCATCTGCCAAAACCTGGCCACCACCGAGCTAATAGGCCAGGTGGTAGGGATGGTGAGGGTGCAATGATAATGGTCTCAGACACAGTTAGGCAGATGGCTGGGGAATGTACCACATCACCAAATATGCCGGCGGTCTTCTGTGACTTGAAGCCCCGCTAAACTGAAGTACGTGTTGCACGTGTCCACAGAGGTTCCTCCAACACCCCACCGGAGGACCTATTCTTGCTGAGCCACTTTCAACGCTCTTTAGCCGGAGCAGATAAACTCATAAAACTTGAGAAGTTCAGTGCCCCGAGATAGACAGGGGCGAATGAGTCGAGATCTGCTACTTGGACTTCAGAACGGCTTTAGACTCCGCGAACCACAGGCTTCTATTGCTGAGGATGGAAGCCTTGGGTATTACAGCTCAGGTGCTGAAATCGATCACGGCATATCCCACAAACCGAGCATAATACACTAGGGTGGATGGGAGAGTGTCCACAAAGGCTTCGGCTACCTGCGAGGTCCCACAGGGGTCAGTCTTGAGTCCCCCTCTGTCATGATGTACATCAACGTCCTACTAGACAGTATACAGAAACCAGGCTACCTGTCAGAAGACAACATAAGGCTGGTGGGGGAATCCGAAACTGTCGCTTCAAGGGGAATTGAATTGGGTTCACGCCTAGACCACTCGGTGGCAACTGCCGCTCATCTCAGGGGAGTGCAGGCATCTCATCCGGGCCGTCGACTGAGAACCTACGTACCTGAAGTTACAGGACCCACCAGCAATAAAGGAGGCTACAGCCATCGCTGGCCTAGGAGTCGTGAAGAACAATGGCTACCAGGCAACTCCACAGTTTCTGGCTGCTGTTGCAAGCGCTTAACTAGCGCCCCATCAACTATGGTGCACCCTAGCTTCCAGGGAGGCTTCCGTGTTGTTGCCCTTCTACACAACACCAGTTAGGACACACCTGGAATATTGTGTCCAAGATTAGGCCCCAGTTCTTGAGAAAGTGCAGTGATATTTCACATGACCTTTACTGGGACTCAGCGACAGTACGTACTCAGAGAGACTAAAGGCCCAAAGACTGCCCCTATCGAGCGTAGAAGACTCAGGAGTGATCCATTGGAAGCCTGCAAACAAGTTAAGGGACTATCCATCCCAAAGGAGCTACTGCTGGCACCGACATAGGACTCCATGCCCAGGGGGTAGGGGTTTCGGTTCGTCAAACTGAGAGCGCTAAGGGACATGGGGGGAAATTTCTTTGCTTGCCGCTTTGTTGATCCGTGGGACGAACTGCCAGCTGAAGTGGTGTTTGCCACATCGATGGCAAGTTTGTAGGCTAGGTTGGATCTTTGCTGGCTTGATGCTTACCGTGAGTGCATCTAAGCCTACCTCGTCCAGTGGCAATACTGAGAGCAGTGCCCTTCTCTCTTTCGTCACAACTATCCATCAGTATTATGCTTATTTCTTTGACTCACAGCCATCCCTTCTCCAAAGTCCCTCGCCTCATCCCCTTCATTCACCAACTCATTGCTATCAAAGCTTCATCAAAGCATGGCCCGTATTCGTGACGCTCTTGGGGTGGTGAACTAGACTTGGAAAAGGACATAGTTTGTAACAGTAGGACGGCTACACTCGCCCAACACAGAACTGAGTCCAAACTATGTTTCGTTCACAGAGCAAACAAAGGGGGCACAAGGCAAACAGAAAAGTTTCAGCCCATAGAGATTTCCTCGACTCTCACTGGTACCGGAATCCGGACTGATATTTTGGCTCCAGTCTCAGGCCCTGTGATCTGGCTAGAAATGACATTTTAAC
Source organism: Fasciola hepatica (assembly GCA_948099385.1). Lineage (NCBI taxonomy): Eukaryota > Metazoa > Platyhelminthes > Trematoda > Plagiorchiida > Fasciolidae > Fasciola > Fasciola hepatica. Next base: position 28,243,368 of record CANUEZ040000047.1, read on the forward strand.
TTCCAACCTAGGTCTGCTATTCCGTGAGTTTTCTTCACTCGGCTGACCATGCTAGGCTCCCCACCAAAAAATACAGAACACAAAAACATTTTTTGCATTTACGTCTGCTTAAATGTATAGAAGTTTTGGTTTTCGATGTCCCGTTTTACCTTATGTTTCCATGCCCGTTTCTGAGTGCGAAGTCCGTGTCACCATACTGGTCACTGTAAACCGCTATCTTGAAGCTGCTCTCTGGAGACACATGAAATAAAGTCAATAAATTATTTTTTCCAGCCGGTGAGTTCTGATCGCACATGAATTTTAGGTGCCCCCGGGGGAGTTCACCTAGATCCAGCATCAGATAATCAGTTATAAATAGTATTTGCGACCTCGTCGCAACAAGGCCCACCAGGCTGCCTGATTTCAGAAGCGGCTCAACATCAGGCGCAAATCACCCACCGGGGCAGTTTAATCACAGGGAGTTTCCTCACAGAAAGTCGAACTTGCTTATGTGACTTCCAGTAGTCACGCTGTAACACACCTCATGGATCAGTTAGGACTGATAGGTGACTCCACTCTCATTCACAACATTAATTACTTTCACCCTAAGTGAGGGGCTAATTGTTTGCGTGATGGTTGTTTATGTGAATGTTAGGTTTTCCGGTTAGGGCTTATGACCAGATCTCGTTCCGCTCGATCTGGAATCATGGCGCATTGCCGACTCACTGGCTCGGCTCTAGTTAGCTGACCTCCTTAGATCTGTCATTTCAGCTGGACCGACAATACACTCCCGCAAACCCTACCGGCCTTCCCTCCTGCCGATCGAATTCGTAGGATCCACCGTTGAGGTAGGAAGGCTCAGAGAATCTCAAAAATCTGTGATACCTCCTGTGGGTTCCGCCCCCGGTAGTCGTCCCCTGCTTTCAGGCTCACTTGATTGCAGCTAGAAGACTACTGCAGAGAAGAATATACCTCAAGAATCGCGAACAATAGGGCACTAGCCTCGAATCCAAGTACTACCTCAACACTTCGATAATGAGTTTGGTACACCCAGGCTACACAGCTACTTGACTTTTAGAACAGAAAACAGACTATACCGCCAATCCACTAGGTTCGAGTCTGGATCCTGTGAACCACTCCAACAACTTGAAGAACGTGGACACTTTGTTTGTCTGAAGAGATTTGTGATGAACTGTCAACTTTAGTTCGCTATATTTTTGAACTTTTCATATGTGTAATAGGTAGCGTTCTGTGGTCCAACAGCGCGTTATTTGAAAATTTGGCGTCGATTTGACTGGGTGCGCGATAACTCAGTTGCTTTTCTGGTCAAAGTACAGCAATTTGGGCTAAGATACAGTTTACGGTAACCGATACCCAAATGTGGGAATTGTACAGTAAAACGGGGAACTATACAGCTAAATTGATCATAAGAAGGAATAAGCTCCAATTGTATTTGTACACCTAAATAACGTAGATAGGTCTGGTGTATTCCCCAAATAAGTATGTATACAGATGTATATATATATATATATATATATATATATATATATGTATATATATATATATATGTACATGTGCACACGTGAACGCATATTTGTATATATATATGCTTATAAGCATATATGCACACGTAAGAACATATTTGTGTATTTATCTATTTACTTGTATATATATTTATTTAGGAATATATATATATATATATATATATATGTGTGTATACGGTTCTATGCACACGTAAGTACTTGTATAGATCCGTATACACACATATTTCTAAATAAATATATATACAAGTAAATAGATAAATACACAAATATGTTCTTACGTGTGCATATATGCTTATAAACATATATATATATATATACAAATATGTGTTCACGTGTGTACATATACCTATACAAATATCACTAACCGAAATCAAAGTTCGATACGTATGGGGATTACTTTTCTGGATCTAGCCGATCAACTCCTGCCTGAACGATTTTGCTTCCGTGACCGCTACTAAGCCAACCTCCAATTACGCGAGCTGAAGCACGACGCCCATTAGTCCCGCCTACCTACACATAAACCACCCACATCGTAATACGTTGCACCTAACGGACAGACCCATTCCGTAACGAATGCAAAATGGAGGACAGAATGAAGAATAAGAGTTGTATTAAAAGCTGGTTGTTCAATGGTACAAAATGATCATTTCATGCACACTTCCGTGCCGAAGTTCTACGGTGGATCGAACAGCGTCCAGCACCCTCGACGTTGTAATGTTTTGCCGTGTTCTGTCTGTAAAGTAGAAATGGAAACAATTATTATCTGTTTTTACTTTGTACAAGGCGAAATGAGAATCGTAATTGTAACTCACTTATTTTTCATCAGCCAGACAGTGGACGCAAACGTAGTGGCTGTTCTATTTTGGCGTCGATTGTGCACGCAGCAAAATTTAACCCGATAGTAAGGGAAATTTTTCGGCAGTGCAGCCGGATGCGTACGAAGCCAGTTCTCAGCACTTACACTCTCATACACGTAAAACGAGGCGAAAGTCTGCTGCTGAAATAACCGAAAGTCTTCCTCGAATCTTGAGAACAATTTATAGGCATCTTTTACATGTCTGGAGAAACTCTCAGTCATCAACGAAAGCACGTGCAACGGCCATGACAGTCAACAGGTCTGAGCGGTAACAGCCTTGCGCAACCCTTATATATTACAAAGTGGCTAACTTAAACAAAAGTCGCCGCAAAAGTAGGAACACCATTCTTATTTTCCCTAAAAATGACTTCATCAGTTCGAACCATTTTCTTCAGTATCCCCGAATAACGCCAATTTGGCCATCATTAAGGTTGGACCACAAGACACTATCATGTGTAATATTGTAATACGCTCAGACAGATCGCCACTCCCATCTTTATCGGTGTAAGTGTTGATGCTTGTTGATGCACTTACTGAGCTCCGGCTCACCGAGTTTTCTTTCTGTCTTTGCAGACCGTACACGTGCAACCCCACCGAAGACGCTACATCCCGTATACTACATATGTTGTGAGTAGGTAAAAGGCATCCGTTTTGTTGTGCGATTGATTTAAGCGTAAAGTTCTGTGATACATTTATCAGGCTTCGGCTCTTGAGGTTTCCCCTTTTTTGTTTTGTAGGTTGACCACTGCAGTGGGCATAGAGACCCACAAAACTAAAAAAAGAAAGGCTGCAAAGTTGTAGCAAAATCCGTTCATAACGGCTCTGAAACCGATGGGTTTTAACCTGGTTTTGGTCGGTTTTCTATCGGATTTTACTATTACTCCGATCGGCTTTCTATCGGTTTTCGGTCGGTTTGTTTAGTAGCTATTTTACACAGATAAGCACTGAATTTATACGAAGGAAGCTGACGACTAGTGTACCGTGCAGTGCTTGGCGTTTTTCTCTATTGTATTGCTTTGTTTCATCGAAATTTTCTGAAAACCTAAGTATAGATCACTCTATTCTACTCTCTCGAAATGGGTAAAGTAAGGACAATTATTCGGAAAATCGTAAATTGATAGACATGAAAAGCATTGTAATACGTCATTTGGATTAGTGGAATAAACCAACAAAGTATATGATGTACTTCAAACTACTGACACAAACAGTCCCGAAACCGTTAAGAAACGGTCCAGAAAATCGGTCGCAAACCCCTCAGAAACCACCCGAAAACCGATCGGCGTAGTAGTAAAAACTGACCCAAAACCGGCTCAAAAGCGACCGAAAACCGATCGGTTTCGGACTGATTTCTGGAAGGTTTTCGAGCGGTTTTCGCGAATCGTTTGCAATACGTGATTTGCTTCAACAAGTTCTTCGAAAAACCCAAATTACTTATTACGATACTCATTTCCATCTCCTAATTTACGATTTCCAGAATGTTTGTCTTTACTTCACCCATTTCGAGGGAGTAAAACAGAGTGATCTATACTGAAGTTCTCAGGACATTCTATTAATTAAACCAATACATTTAAATAAGACGCCAACAAATCATTGAACGTCATATCGTATCTGTTCATTGTTCATTCGTGTAAAATTGTTAATTAACAAACCGACCGGGAGCCGACCGGAAATCGACTGGAAACAGATTTTACGAACAGGCAGGGTGCTACAAGGGTGATGCATAACACGATCCGGTTAGCTCCTGTATATTTGCGGTATAAATGCCTCACAAAATAAAGATGCCTTTGAGCCCCGACCAAGGAAGCCGACAAAAAGTGAAGTTCGATACTAGACTGCCGAAAATTATATGGTTTAAAAGAGTCCCGGAGGACATTAAGGAAGCTGAGCGCCTGAATCATGAAGGCAAAAAACAGGAAAAAGAAACAAAAAAGGTGATGTCGGCTCCTGGACTAAAGGGTTCAGGGAACATGCATCCCTGTCATCATACATCGCATCACCACACAAAACTCACAAGCGCCCAATGTTGCACACTGATTTGTTCTATTATCTCGCCCATGCACAAGTTCAGACTTTAACACACGTCCCAAGCGTTATCATTGCGGCCAATTCTCCTGTTCCATAGTTGTTTCAAACATTGGTGAAAGGAGTAGTTACTGATTCGCATGCTTCTGTAGGGAATTGAAATTCTGTTTATTCCATGAAAATTCTGTATTCCTTGTAATTTATAATGCCAATACTGGACGTGAACTACTGCCCATTAGATACACTGATTTTCGGGTGGTTTACATTACTGTGATACTCCATGGCTTGGTAGTCGCCATTTGCTGTCTCACAGGAACTTCATAAATGTATAATTTCTTGGCGAACCAATGACGTGGTACGTTGTCACGTCATCTTCACTCAGTCATAACCATCGGCGATTGTTCATTCGTCTTTCATAGCTGGGTATTCGCTGTTGCATGTAATCGAGGCGAATTTGAACTTCCCTCAAACAGATGAATAATGGACTAGATCATCTAAACGCTCTGGCCCAAGATCACATTGCGAGAGCAATCTTCAACTGTATATCTACGTGATAGGCTCCCTAATTGCCGTTGATACATTAGGAAGTCCTTCACAGTGGTAAATGAACTCATATTACATCACCAATAAGTCGGAGTTGAAACAAGAACAAGATTTCCAACCACAAATAAAATTGAATGGTAATATTTGAGAAATAAAATTCTTTGAATATATTTTTGCGTATTCATTTGTTTCATACAGAAATCTGCAAAAGAGATGGTAAGTGGAACCAATAAAATTGTTATGAATATTAAAACGTTATTGTTCATATAAGACATATGAACGCAGAAATGCTTTTCCCTAGTCATCATGTTAGGATTCGACTTAACCCTAGGTGAAAATTATTTATGTGTGTAAACCGTGCTATTTCAATAAAACGAAGTATGAGAAGCTTCGTAGATATTCATCGAGGTTATGACAGCAGGTTCGCGAGTACTTCAAAACAGAAAAGCCACGGTGTGATTAGGACATATAAATCATTCCGAATGGGAAACGTTATAGTTTTAGGAATTACGAGGAGTATATTTATAGTTTTAATTTATGAAATCTCAAGTTTAAGGAATAATTCAGGGATACGTCTTCTTACCGACACATAAAACGTGACTAAAAGTGCCTTTAATGGACAAGCTTCATCATAATCGGTAAAAAGCTTATCTCGAACTCAAGTCATTTTTTGTCGCAGACAGCAAGCCGACGTTTTCACACGTCTGCAAGACAAAACAACCCTGGTTTTAAAGAATCGCAATGGAATACTCCCTTAAGGTACACTTAAGGTACAGTAACTGGCTTATCTTGACCTTTAGCTGTGTTCAATACCACAAGGGACAATCAGTCCAGAATCTATCGAGTTTCGGCAATGGGAATGCCAGATTTTTTCATACATTTATACGTTTTGCTCCAATAGCAAGGCTAACTTGGCAGTCTGAGTACATGACCCGTCGGATAGCAGCATCTACGGCAAAATAAACGCAATAGCCTATTTGTTAAGAAACTCACCAAAAATTTGCTCCTCCAGATGTGTTTTTTCGAAGTACATCTTTCCCTGTGCCCCGGACTGGTTCACTTAAATTGTGAATAAGTCAACAACTAGAGCGTCAGCTAAAGCACATTACGCGCAGCGGTTTTCACACACGCCAAGGTGAGCGGGGGATTTTATTTTAAAAGTTATAGCGGAAAAGACCACTTACCAATTCTCGATGTTAGTTTCTTCTAGAACTGGTTCGTCGGATTCTAGAATTAGTTCTGGTCTTGTCAACGGAAAAGTCGTGGACACTTCGCCGTGTTGGTAGTGATATTCGAGTTTTGAACCTAGTTTCCCTAAATCGTGTGATTATCTTTCCTTTTTTATATAAACCTACACAGGATTTCAAGGCCCACTTCAGAAAATAAGCGCTGCACAATAAAAACCTAATTTTAACTGTCGAGTTCGCTGGTGATGTGAAACACGGTAGCGTTCAAATGGTTATCGGTCTATGGGACTTAGGAAACGCTAAGTTTATTGTGTAGCTAGGAGAACCTAAGGTTAGTGCGACTATAACACTTGTTGAAATACTGAACATCCTCCTCTGGAAGATGTGTTATCTCCAACTTGAAGAAAAATAAGGGTTGTTCTAAAAAGCAATGGATTAGTACTGTACTTCACACTACCCTGTCCTTGTAGCACCCAGCCTGCCGATTTTGGTAAATTTTTCCATCCGACGGAGGGTTCCGTTTCCGTTTCTGGATATAGTGACTAAATACTTATAATAGTTCCTAAGACATCAATTTTGTTGACAACTCCGTGGGCAACGTGCCGTCAAAGGGCGTAAAACTATCCTCTGTTTGTTTTGGATTCGCCGTGCCTCGTCATAACAGGCGGTAAATTGTCGTGGGTTTTCTGGAATGAGACTTATTATGGCGTGGCGTAGCTTGGTCGCCGTCTTTAATGGAATTTCGGTCCGTGAAAATTACCGTCCACATAATCCACGTAAGCTTACAATTTGGTCGGTGTCAGCCGTGGCTGAATAATAGTAAATACGTCTTCCCCCTCATCGTACGAAAGAACAACAACGGCAAACAATTGAAACCTGCAGTTACCAAAAAATCTAACATTTTATTTCGAGGAAAAATGATTTCTTACTGTAGCTGCTTTGCGGACACCAAACTCACCAAAATGCAATTGCGAGCTTAGAGCTTATGCGCGCCTTGTGTATAAATAGGTATCTGTACTTATGTCTCCTTGTGAATGACAACCGCTCCCCAGGGGAATCCAATTCAGGTACCAGGTCTTCCTCTAGCTATAGGCAGTTTTCCTTCTCGAATCTTTCTTCTCAGTTACATAAAGTGGCTCATAGTTAGGACCAAAGTACTTCATAGTACTTTCCCACATCCAGACCCGATTCAACTAGTGCTATACGGTAATCTTCTTCGGTCGGACACACGGGCCTATTTTAGAAGTCCTGTAGAATATTTGGGTGATTCCCGTCAGTCATCCTTGAGGTGCGTAACTGATTTAGAAAAACGTTGACCAGTCCTTTTCGATAGGTAAGGTATTCAGGTTGGACTCAGTCTCTTTAATCGACTGGATGTTTGAGGTCTGTTTGCTCAAGTCCACCTGGTACCGGCATTTTTGCCATTTTAGGCCACGAGGCTCCAGAGATAAGGAGCGCTCCAGCTCGTCATTTCCGGTCATCAGCGCATTCAGTCTCTTGTCTCCTGTCAGTTACGCAGGATAACCGATATAACTAACAAAACCCATCAGCTGCTATCGTTCTGCGCATTCCACTCAGTGGACGGGAATCGGGTCCGCATGTATCATCCGAGTGTTCAAATTATGTGAACTCAAGGTATTACTTTGCGAATCTACGGAATGGGAGAATAACTCAGTAGCCATCGTGCTCAGTGGGAGAAACACTTTTACTGAATTCTGTGTGCACAACACTGAGGCAAAACCGAAGACATATTAATAAAATTTCTTGCTGAACAGAGAGCAGTGAGTTTTCAAAATACTTGTCTACGACAATAAAGCTTTCAGAGTTATTGAACTTAAGTTGTTGTAATTATTTTTGGGCCTTTGGTTTAGACGTAATTTATCCAGAGTTTTCTCTGGTAAGGCCAAGCTATTGTGTGTCAGTTTCTGTTCTTGCACTTCAGACATCAGCATTTTCTGACAAAGAATCCAAGCACTCGTAGTTGTAGATTGTCGAGAGCTTTTAAATATTTATGGGCGATTTATTGACTTCCTTCAGTCACCATTTTAGCCCGAGGAAACATGAGGTCTTTAGTTTAACATACTGAGTCCATTAGGTGTGTAGTGGTACCTGATGTTATCAGCTATATGAGTTAGAATATATGCATCCACTAAAGTTCCTCCCAGCCAATAAAACAGCTGGTGAACTCAAACACAGTTTAGCAACAAGCTAAACGCTACAATGAGAGTGCATTCTTCGCAGAAAGAGTAAGCATGTAAGGAGAAAAGCTCAGGCGCACAAAGTGATTTTAAAGATGCAAAGGGTCAGCACCTTTGAGACAAATTATCAGCATATACATTAAAAATTTATATTTACACTGGCTTGAAATCACATGTCACGAACGGAACAACAAAAGCTACAAGTTTTTTTTGGGGGGGGGAGGGGAGTAGAACACAAGAAAGTATAAGTAGCAGTTGGTAAAGAAATATGACATTTTGTAATTTGTTTGCTTTTTCACCCTACACTTTCTGATATTTTATTTTCCTTTTTTTGCCTGAACGATATTTTCAGATTTATGGGACACGAGAGTTTAACGGACAGACCGTACAGTTTTTGCGTCCGTGACTTCTTTTCCGGGGCCTTCCCCTCATAGTCTTTAACAAAAGACAACCATTGTCCCTTAAGCCCCAACCAGAGTGACGAGTAGCATCAACCAAAAACAGAGCTAGTGCTAGCTTCTTCAGAACTCTACGCTAATTTGTAGTCCAACCGCCAAGTTGCTTCTTTCAGTCTTACCCAGAGCTAACAATTAGAGCGTAGAAAGGTGGATGACAGGCCGGCACTCGCAAAATATGCTGGAGCCGCCAGAAGCACAGTACAGCAATCAAATTGGTCGGAGAGCAACTATTCGTGCCTAAACGTGACGGCGTACTTCGTCACTGCCCGATCAATTTTCCTTCTAAGTGCGAGCAATGCATCCGAGACGTCGGTTGTAGAACATAGAAGGAAGTCGAGCATCCTCAACGAGGAATGGCCGTGTCTTGCAACCGTAAAGTAAAACACTACGAACCGTGGCGATGTAAACCTGCCCCATGAAAACAGCGCCAAAGGGGTTGCAGGTTGGCGGAAGCTATTCGAGCTCTCACTATTCACGATATCGTCTCTTTTCTAAAATCACCAGCTGTAATCAAGATCCCGAGGTACTTAAAGCTACTGACTAACCCAAGCTGATAACCACAGAGAATGAGTGCAGGCGCGTGTTCCAACCAGTCTTGCTAAAGTGCATTTTACTTGGAATTCCTAAAATGCATACCATATCTGGCTACCTCAGTCACGAAGTGGTTAATAGTGGGTTGAACTATCCGTGAGTCGACACTCAAATAAAGTGCTGGTACACCAACAACTAAATCGAAGAAGACGAATATGACGACCTGTATGGTTGTTACGTTAGTAACGCTTGAAACGTGACGAATAACTTACACGTTACGATAGCCCGGAATATTGCTTTGTCCTTGTAAAATTTATGCGGGTACAAAAAGGGTGAAAACGCCTAGTCTACCAAAACTGTTATTATTCTCGGTAAAACTTGATTTGCAGACCGAGACCAGTAAATTCACAGTCTTGGATTTTTTATTCGAATAAGACATCCCTCATCACCAAAACACTGAAACTTATGAAAATATTGTCACGAAGACTGTTACGGACCTCGCAAAACCCAAATAATAGGACTTATCTGCATGCAACTTGCATCGCTACACGTCCTGAATTTAGATTTATATTTTCTCGCCCAAAATTTCTATCGCAACTTGACAGGGATTTGTTGAGTGCGTATTTTGGTTGGCATGTTGGAATTCAATTAAAAAACTTTACAAGGACCTTGACGGATGGACCATCAAAAAATTCCTTTTGAGGGCATCTGAATGTGTAAATAATCGGTTTGCTTCCTTCATTTTTACCGTAATATTTGCCCACTTACCGTAGCCCTCAAGGCAATTCAATACCATATAACACATTCACCAGGCGGTAAATGAGCTCACCATCTCAACCTTTACAGTGTCCTTATGTCAGCTTTCCCCGAAAAAATCTTCACCAATACGTGATTTTTCTGCTTGATTCACAAATTCCCGAAACAGGAAACAGTAAGATTCTAAATAGGTGTGATAGCCATGCAAATTATGAACATTGAACTGAGATATATATATTGAACCTAATAAACTATGATCACTTGACTAACGCATTGCGTAATTGATACGTTTGCAACACAGCACTGGGCACTATTTGTATATCTTTTATCACACCGTATAAGACAGCTGTCAACTACGACATGCAGCCAATTTATTACGTGATAATTATTAGTTATATTGCTATTTAAAACATGAAACTGTACTTCATTCCTTTACCCAGCGTATCACTTCTTTTAACACACACCTAGCGTGAACTATTATTACGTTGTTCATACTCTTGCTACTGTAGTAGAATATATGTAAATGCAGGAAAGTGAGTGTTCTTGAAAATATCTGATTACATTTACGCTTGTAACATTTTTGGATGGAAGTAACCGTAGTTTCACGCCGAGATGCGTTGACGATCCTACTGTGCACGCATGAAATGTTCGCTTCCAAATAAGTAATCCATCAAGACATCAGTTAAGCAAAACACTATGAATTATAGTAGTCATCATCACCGTGAAATATTTCTCACCGCCCCAGTTTACCGTGGCAAATTTATGCGAAATTCATGTTTTCACTCTCATTTGAATGAGGCAGTAGGCCAATGTGATGGGAATAAGGATGTTCGCCGCTTTCTTCAGTGAAAAGTCAAGCATGGAATCTCTCTGTTTCCAGAGCTGGTAGGGTTATTTTCTCCTGTTTCAAGGTGTTCCCTTAATCTTACTCTACTGTTTTAGCGTAATTTTTCGTTGTAATTCCTGACCAATAAGTGCGGAAACACTTCAGTTAGGCCAAATTCCAGTTTTTACTAGTAGCGAAAACTCACGGCAGACATCGTTGTTTGGATATATATACATATATGCCGTGTAGGGTGCCATCGATCATAGGATCAACTAAAGCATTTTTTACCAATTTTGGCTGTCACAAACATGATCCAAGTCCTCCAAATGGATAAAAATGCCTACCAAGATGCCTACACCGTGAGCATGACTCATGGGGTTTACCCACTTCCTCCCTCTCCTAATCAAATTCGTTGCAAAATACATCAGAAATGGAAGTCAGCAGGCATTATTTTCTCTCTTCTGAAATTAACTGAGTCACCCTTTTGCCTGGTGATGTAGCAGAAATTATATAAAACGTTTTAAATAGATACAAAAATATGTTTTTTAAATAAATCTTGTCTCTTGCGTCCCGTTTGTTTAACTAATTGGCAAGATATATGACAGACACATAAATGCCCGTAAAAAGATTCAAGAATAACATCCACCCACTTTATTAGGATCTTTTGAAATGAAGCCGTGATTTCAGAGCTCGCTCTCCAAACCGTATCATACAAACCAGAATAAACCTGTCCCAGAATTCTTCGCTGTCGTTACTCGGTCATTTAAGGGTAAACAATGACCTGCGTTCATGTTTTCCTTAGGCGTGTTCAAGTGACTTCCTATTTAGAGAAAGTCATTTTCCTTATACATCTAGACACATTGATCGCGACGAAGATACTACTTTGAGGAAACTACAAAACTTAGATCTCGTGATGGGTTTTAATGAGCAATTTACTTTGGTTGGATGTGGTGATCAAAAGTACGGTCCTGTACAGAACGTATGTAGGTGATATGTTCATTGTAGTGAATCAAGTAAAATATATCAGGAAGTTACTAAATGAATTCGGCGAGGCACATCTGGACTTAAAGTTCACGAGTGAATTAGAATAGCAAGGGTAAATACCTTTCCTCGATGTTTCTTTAACTCAAAGATGGCGCGGATCTATTCAGCGACCCGGAAGGCTTGATCTGGACAGTACCTCCATTTCAAAGCTTCTTACCAACAGAACACAAGGGAGCTCTTGTTTGAACCCGATTTTTTAGGGCATGACAAATCTGTAAGGATGATACTCTAATAAACGATGAGGCAATTACATATGCTACATGTCATGAAGGGTGTCCTCGCTCATGTACAAGAAACCAGGCTTAGTCACCTATCTCTTGGGTGCCAAAAAATATCTTTACCCATCTCTCCCGTACAAAGAAGACCTAATAACACAGCTGATTACCCAAGGTATCACAAAGGCATTACGTAGAATATGCTTTGTTGATGTACTACGCCTTCACTCATTCACACGGTGCCTCCCCATGGCCCCATTCAAAGATTGCCATTTGTCCAAATCTGCCTCCCACTGCACTTATGCCTTTTCTTACAGCTGCAGGTGAGCATACATTGGTAGGACCGACCGATCACTGCGAACTTGAATAGCCGAACACATTTCAAAATGCATGCGTGAGGCGATGACTCAGCCCAACTCGCAAAAATCGATTGCATTACTTGAACTTCAAGTAAGGATGTGCTCCGTTGAATTCATTTAGCAACTCTTCGATATCTTCTGCTTGATTCACCACAACGAACATATCGTCTACATATATTCTATGCAGAACCGTCCTTTTGATCACCACATCCAACTGCGCTTCGATTATACCCATGAAAATTTCAACCAAGATAGGACCCAGCGGACTGCCCATTGCGGCTCCATCAATCTGTCTAAAGGCCGTCTTTTGAGGCTAGAATAGAACGTTCTCTGTGAGCTAATTCCAAAGTACATACGTGACACGATGACCACTTAGCCTACAAAAATTGACTGTGTCTAGTACGCCGACGTTGTCCATCGCTCGCTTCTTTGTCGAAAAATGATCTCAAGGTAGCTCCGGCGAAGGCATTCCTGGTGCTGCTACTTCGTCGCGACAAACAGCGACTTACAATACTAGGAGCATTATCGGTCACTCGCACAAAAACGACCCTGCGGGCCTCAAACCCTTTTATATTTTCCCCTTACCTACAGTGGCCTTTACCAATCACATGCGATCACACACATACGTACATACACAGACACTCACTCCTTCAGGTCCCATACAGCCGCTGTAATTATTCATTTCGATTCACACTGTATTTATTTTTATAAGTATATTTGAAGATTGATGTTGGTTGCTATGCGTACGCGACCGATGAAAGTATACGAAAGGAATTCTTCTCGCACAGTTTGTCTTCTGAATTGTTTATTCAGAAAATATTATTTTTCTAAAAAACCACTTAGATGCCAACCAATCCGATTTTCCAGTTTATATACTAAATATATTTACCTGCCACTGGAATGTCCTCTCATTGTAGTTTTTCCGTTGTGCTTTTGCCTTTCTCAGTGGTCAATTTACTAATTACATAAGATCGTCGGGAAAGACTATATAGACGATGGAGCTGATGACTCATATTGACCTGTGCTGGTCGTTGCTAATATATGGGCGACATTATGTTATGTCCGGCCTTTCGCTGTACGTAGCAGGTGGACTAGTTTTATAGAAGTTCGCTCTCCGAGTCCGAGTCACCGTCCAGAAGAGAACCATCGGCTGCACAGTTACGGGTCTAAAAGGTTCGACCAAAGTGGTCAACTTTGTTGTTACTACGCAAGGCCACAGGTATCGTGCATATTCTACGCCTTTTGCTGTACTGCGTATTCTGTGTGTATGGCGTACTAATGGCAATGCAAATTTTTTTACTAAATCTCGGCGAACTGAAAAATTCAATGTCGACTTTGTTTGACCTTGTGATACAGAACAGTGATGTGTTTTCTTTAAATGCATACTCAAAGCCTACATAATCTCCCTGCATCTTAGCCGGTGAACCATTGTATGGTTGAAATATTAGCTCGATGCTTACCCAAGTCTGACAATGCAGTACACTGTACGAACCATTTTTCCAACCGTAATCAACATTACTTTCTAAGTGTGTAACATTGCGCCATTTATACCTCGTATTATTCGTTGGTAAGTAATTTTCTAAGAAGCAGCAGACCAAAGTATTTTATTATGCGAGTGCTGGAGAATCGAAATATACACGTTACTGAATAAATTTCACGTACGCCGGAAAGTGGAAAATCGGCCAAATAAAATAATGCAGTGTTTCATTCAAGACTTGATATTTATGGACTGCAGACTTTGCCAAGCTACTCACGACTTCACGTGTTGTGAGGGTGCTGGACTGTTAGATATATTAACCAGCCGGACAATCATTCCGTCTGTCTCGAACTTACGGACTCTTTGTGAGAGACTAGTCATACATTTCGTAGAGTAAAACCATGGAACTGAAAACGAAATACGAAATAAAATTGGAAGTTAGCTGATGAGAATGACAATAGACGTCTCCGGTACAACGGTCGGCGAAAGTGGAAATCGATTAATTTCGGATGAGTTATGATTCCGCGGAATGATGTGTCATTTGGCTCCCATGTCCAATGCAGTTCGCAAACAAGGGAACTAAAGTAACAAACAGGGGCACAAATACCATATGCCACCACAACGGTATGAGCACACTTAATTTTCCAGTCCGAGGAAATTCGCAGCAGTCAGAATTAGTAATCACTGGTGTCCTTGATCCTTCGCTCATTGGTGCGCTGTTTTAGTTTTCTCCCGTTATCCGTGGTGGTTACGTTAGTTTTGGCTACTGGAAGTTGTTTCAGTAGTAAAAACTGGAATTCTACTGGTATGGAGAAGATACACAACAATTGAGTAGTCTGTACTTGTTGGTATCCGAAGTGTTCCATTTGTATTATTGTGAACGTACTGCAGCTCTACTTTTCCGATGTTATCCTCGAAGCCAGTCTGTGACTGCATTGTGAATTCACCTGCTTTGTCTACTTTATCCACTAGGAATGTGAGAGCCGACCGAAAGGCAAAACAAAATGCACTTCTCACCTTCGAAGTGCATGATACTTCACTCCCTACTACACTCCCGCACTCACTTTCGGTAGAAACACGTCAGAGGTTGCCGAGATCTAATGTATACTTGGTATATTGCATCAATACCTGAGGACAGACTGGAGACGAGCTCTGTACAGAATAACAAAGGCTCAAATGGAGTTCTAAAACTTACTTTACCACTAGAGACTGGGAACCATACTGCCTTCGTTGAAAATTAGAGTGTGGAATCCTGCTCTAAGTAAGGTGCCTTTCAAGTTCTGATGGTTTATTCACTGAGTTTTGAGGAAGTCCAAAACTTCACGCTGTCTCACTGCCCAGAAAAATAATTCCAAAAACCTGCTTTTGGCCTCCATTAAGAACGGAACTCGATTGTTTATGGCATCCTGCACGTACGGCAACTGACCGAAAACAAAACTATTCAGTGCACATGACTGACTCAAGCTACGAAAAACTCTGCATAAGTCGAGTTGCACAGAGCTGTCTGTACCGTCCGGAAGATCCGTGTTGATAGGTGTTCATTATAGGCTGGACAGTTCAGTTGATGGCTTGGGTGGTAGAGAAACTTTGGTTAGAATCTCGTCAGAGTCAACAACTTTACGGTAGATAAGAAATTTTATATTTTCAATCCAGGGGAATCAGTATGTTGAAGCACAAATCCTAAATGAGAAAATAGGAGTGCTTACATTGAATAAATGGCTAAAAAAGCGCTCACACGCAGCGCCAGTTCAGTAGCACATGTACATTTTTCATTAGAGACGAGCGATGTACCAAAATGAATGAGAAATACGGAGAAATTTTTCCTTTTTATTGGCCAAGTTTTCAATTTCGGCTAAGAATACACTTAGAAGTTAGCAAACCAGAATTTTATTTCACTGTACGGAACATACATCAAACAATCCATCCGAGTATGACATCTATGCTCAGGTTTGGGTTCTGCCGACATCGAGCTCTATCAATATCTGTAGCATCCCAACAAATCCTTTTACTTTGTTGGCTGGCCACCCTCTGGACTCCATTTTTCTCGCACAAACCTCGGGTCATCTGACCAACCCTGTTCTCAGAAGCATCAGACTAGATTTTTTCTCTTGTCAGAGCAAATGAGAGGTGCATAGCCCTCGCCATACCCAGGGTTTGGAACCGGGCCTTCTCACGTCGAAAGCTTCTTAGCACTGCGCCACCTCGCTTCTGCTTGGGTTGATTTGAATCGCCGAGTTGAGTTTCCTAAGATATCGTCCTCTATGACAAACAGAAATGCTCGACAGCTTCGAAGGGAGATACGGTTTCTGTCCCGTTAACTCGAAGCAAATGCCTCCCACCAAAATAAGGTCTTCTCCACGGAATGCGCCATTTGGCTAGGGTGGCACAACGGTAGCATACAGGCTTTCAAGGTGAAATGGCCACGATTCAAACCCTGTGTGTGATGAGCTTTAAGAAGAACGAAAATTGAGTCTGGTGCTTTAGAGTACAGGGTTGATCAGATGATCTGAGGCTTGCGCGTGAAAGGTGGAACCTGAAGGACAGTCAGTCAACAAAGTGTCACCTATTCCACACACTACTGTCAAGCAATTGCGAAGTAAGCAAATATTTTTACGTTCAATCGCAATTTAACTGCACAATTTCGAAAGCCGATCCAAGACCTTGACGGTCTTATGCGAGGCAGTCTTCTTTTTATAAAACTGAAGAGTTTTATTATTCCGATTCATTAGGGGATCTAACCACTTCAGTTTTATACAGAAATGTTGTCACGCCTAAAAAACCGAACAGTTCCCGTGAACGAGTTCTATACATCCAGAAACCTGACTTGTTCTTCAGCAATCTTGGAGGGGCGTATACAGGACCATTCGAAGTACTTCATTTCTGGTTGCCTTAAATTTTTTAATGTCAAAAACTACATGGAGCACTGAATACTCATCGGTTTACTTTGGCCCGATCACGATGAGTGAACATGACAGAGATCCTACCACTGTAGCTGATTTCGAGGTGGATCGATTTGGATTTTCCCCTGGTGCTCAGTTCACGTATCCGGAAAAGTAAGTGCTTTTTTTCTATATACTCAACCTTAATTTTGGTTTTTTGGGATGTGTACCGCGAGTTAACCGAACTGCACCATAACTGCAGGCAATTGTATTAATTGTTTTCGATGAATACCAACGATTGTTATCGTAAACTCTCTATTATTGAAAAGTGCTACGTGTTCACCAATCATTCCGATTTTCAGAATGAAGTAGTTTAAAACTAAAGAAAGACAACTTTTAAAAACTCAAAAATGAGCTCTATTGATGGTCCAAAGTTTGGAAAGAATTCCTTTCATGGGGGATAAATGACCGAGCAGAGCTTCATGTATTTAGAAGATGCCCCTGGCTTTTGCCAACCTCAGTCATCCGCGTAGTTGATGTGTCATCCATTTATCCATGAAGAGTCCAGCGAACGCTAAAGCGCTTAGGCCGGTTTCTCTGTAATGCTTCAGAAATTTGGCCAGTATAGGTGCACAGTACACAAAGATTGTCGGTATAGGATGAACGACATCTTCGTAGCATTGTTCAACTCTGGTGGGAACACGGTAACAACAATGCTGAGGTTAGGCTTGAAAGTTTGGGCGAACGAACCAAGTCATCAGATGGATGACGAAAATCACAGACACGTCGTCTGTAGTCGGACTGATTCAGTTGGTACAGAGCAACCATCGCCCGTCTGGAATCAGGACAAGAGTGGAACCAGAGAAGCGGAGAGATGAACCTGTCAGTAACCATCAGTCGTCTGAACCGACCGGAGTCGTATCATCCATTCCGGGTGCAACCAGTCCAACCAACAAGATGAGCTGTTCATGTAAATAAATTGGGCTAGTATGTTTCTCTGAAAGGATTTCGTTATGTTCACCACAAATCTTTTATAAGCGATCTGTATTGTACTAATAAACACACGGTTCGATGGTGGAGACGTCTTCTTCATGGAACTAGTGGGTCAGCACAGAACAAAGTGGAACCGGATTAGGTATTTGAGACGTGTTGCGCACGTCTGCTGATAGACTTCCTCAGTACGCCCTGTTCACTGTGGATATAGGTGATTGGAAGATGAGTAACGGGGGCAGTCAGTGAGATGGAAAAATGTATGAAAAGGCTGACCAGCAGACTTGACCATGTAGGGTGAGCTGCGCTTCCTGGATAGGGTATAAAAAAACCTACCACTCTGTGGGTAAGTTGATTAGAAGGTATGGTCAAGTTTCGCTACCGGTGTCGGTTTTCTATTCACGCACCTTATTTATCGACTTGACACGATCATTTAAATTTTCTCACTTTCCTATGCACTTATATATATATATATATATATATATATATATATATATATATATATATATATATATATATATATATATCAGTGTAATCGAATTCAACCGAAAACTCACATGAAACCCATATTTATTGGTCCCATGACCCTCAGAAGTGCGTCTTAAATATCATATCATTGGAAGATCTCCGTGACAAGGAAACCTGAGTAAAAATTCCTGTTTTTTTAAATTCAACCACTATTATACAACTGAATCGTCCCTTGGAATACCTTGACAGTTTTACCCACGTACAACTGATACAAATACGCCGTCGGGAAACCAAATGGCTTGAAGTTCTATCTAACTGGGATCGTTGGATGACTCGAAAGCCTTACTGTGTACGAGATCGCTGCCGCAAAGGAATACCACCTGCACTAAGAGCGCGTGTTTGGCAATACCTGAGCGGAAGTCACACTCTATTGCGGAAAAACCCCGGGCAGTATCAGGTAAGGCATACTGAATCAGAATATTTGTCACCATTTCTGTCAGTCACTATCTCCAACTGCTAGCCTCTAATTGGGCTCGAGACTCTTCCTAAAACATTATATCATTACTATATAATACAAATGAAGTAAATAAGGAATAAAGAACAAGCATATAATAACCGGCTCTGAAGTTCTGTTTCTGTTCCCTAAACTCTGAGGTTCTATCGGTATCATAAAATGTATTAGCTCGATGATCATGGTTATCAATCCAACACGAATTATTTTTGCCCAGTTCAGTAAGCAAAACCATATGATACCGCTACTCGGCGATTTGTCTACCAGCTCTTCGGCAATCATTTCGAAGGAAGATAGAGTGAAAAATAGATCAAAAGTAAAAATAGCTGTAATAGGGTCTGAAATCTTTACAAACTGATTTATCGTCACTTGTAAACTTATCATTTATCACTAGCATACAATAAACAGAACTTCGAGTGAGGAAGCACTGTATTTTATATTACACACTAAGACGATCTTTAACAACCCCATTCCGTAATTATGAAAATTATTTGTGTCAACTTGCAGGAAATCTACATGAAGTCATTGTTGAATAAAAGTTTTACCCTAGTGGCTCTGCAAGGCCTTGATCTATGCATTAGGCTGTTATATCAAATTCACCCCTCGTACGGTGATATCAAGTAACAGCTCTTGGGAAATATAAATGACTCCTCAAAAGCGATTATCATGCTGTAGTATTTGCAGCAATGAAGGAAACACAATAATAGGTTGTGGAGTTCGAGAATTCTTTTAAAGATGGAACACAAAGCCGTTTAGTTGAGGAGTGGACTAGCTTATAGATCGGGGTATTATTGCACTTCTATCAAAATGGCATTGGCAACCGATAAATATTCGCTAACAGTGGCGGATACATCAAAGAAAACTAACTTTTGCTAAGTTTCATGTTTGCATAGGTCTTGCAAGGTATTGTTCTGTTCAGTATTTGTCCCGGAGTTCATCGATGCTGATGATCAGAGAGCAGTACTGGTTATTGTTTCGGGAGATTCGTCAAATTCGGCACGCTTCTTTTTGTTGCACGAAGACAAATCACAACAACTACCATACTGATAATTGTCTAGTCATCATGAAATTATCTTCTATAGGCGGTAACCGGACATGCATAGGGCTCAAAGTTATTAGGAATTTCTGAGTTGTTTCAAATTCGACAATACAAGTAAAGCGAAAAAAGTAAAAAATCAGCGAATACACCACATCGTAGCATCTATGAAAAAAGTTATTGCCCCATGTAGAAAGGCATTTTAATCAGCCTAATATGTGGATCAATGAATGGCAGAAATGTGATTTTATTTACAACTGCCTACATTTTCATCAAACAGTGGTGGTAAAGCCATTCACTTTGTAAACCTGAACAGAAAAAAAAGTTTACCAAGAGATGAAATAAAACGAACACTATAAAATTTTCAATTCTAAATATTTAGAAGTATCATTAACAAAGCGTTGTCTGCCTACCCTTTGTATAATTTTACCAGGATTATTCAGCACCAATAAATAGTGTGATTTTCTGGGCTCGCAAACGCTACTTTCCCTTAAACAGGCAAACTAACGTTTAATTTAATTTACTTTTTGTCATTGTCAATATAAATGAATTACAGATTTCATGGCAAAAGGAATTTCCTTTAAGTATTCCTTTCAAGCAGCTTTAAGAAATTTGGGGGATTTATAGCGTGATGAAGAGTGTTGTAGATACCCTGGGAGGTCGAAGGTTGCAATTTTCCACTCACATGCATTTTAGTAAGCAAAATAATGAAAATATCATGAAGTACAGGCAGTACCGTATTGTACTGTATTGTACTGTAAAGAGGACTTCAACAACTTAACAAGCTCACATTTCAGCGAAAACATGGAAAAGTGATAATTTTCACTTTGACGTAAGCATGGAAAATGAATGCTGCAGACCAACACTGGTTCAGTCATCGAGGTTCATGCAATGTTCCTCTGCGACTTCCATCTTGTCAACCAGAACCCGTGCTAATCAGGACACCGTAGAGTTGGGATAGCAATTTATGGAGAAGGGCATAAGCCTAAACTTAGAACGCGTGGGGGGATGCGAATGGCATGTAGATAATTCATGGTACAGGGGATAGGTAGGGTCCGCAAGAATCTTGGCAAATATTTTGCGGGCTATAATGTGCAAATCGCAAACTTTGGAGATAAGAGAGCCTATTGAAATCAGAGACACGACTGATAATGGCCAGGCTGCGCTGTAGTGTGATAAAATCTTTCTTAAGTAGATCAGGAAAGATTACGGGACAGCAGTAGTGTAAGACTGGGAGGATGCATTGATGGACAAAAGAAAAAACGATAATTTGTGGCATAAAACTGCCTAATCATGCGATTTTGAAAAGATAGTCTTCGTAGTTTCGTAACACAATCAATAATATGAGAAAAACACTGTAAGTTGGTGCTGATTGTAACGCCAAGTACTTGATCGAGTGCAATATAGAAATGGGGACACGGTTGATGACTAATTGTTCGTTGGAGTAAGATGAACGAGAAAGGGAGAAATTACACTCGGAAAATTTTGAGGTGTTGAAACGTAGCCCAAAATGGGACGAGAAGTTCTGAATATTGTATATGTTGTCGAAAAATAGTTAAAGTCTTGTTGGTTGGAGATAGATTGACAGAACACGACGTCTTCGGCGTATTTAAGAAGTTGTGCAGGTGGTGCGGTGGTAAAAACCCTTATATATGTGTGAACAGACAGGGGATAGAACGGTACCCTGGAGAACACCTGAGTTGTTAGTTAAAGGACCCGATAAACTTGTACCAATTCTAGTAAGCTGAGTTTTGTTGGAAAAGTGGTCTTTGATCCACGATAGTAAAAAAGTGGGACAGCCAGAAGACGCTAGCCTTTGAAGAAATAGAGTACCCGGAACCGAATCGAATCGAACCAAATGCGGAAGAATAGTCAAAGAAAGTGCATCGAACAGATTTCATTGAACTATTCAGGTTCTTTAAAGTGAAATGCCAAAAGAAAGCAACTGCAACCAGAGTGTACCTGTTGGGTTTGCGCGCAAACTGATGAGGGTCATTTGGAATAGCAAGAGAGGAACGCAATCGATTTAGGATAGCGCGCTCGGCCAACTTGGGTGCAGACGACGTGATGACGTTGTGACAAAAACGTTGTGGCAAAATGTTGGACTTGGAGTGTCTGGGAGTAGGTGCTACTGTCACGGGTTTCTAGAAGGCCGGAAGAGCACCAACATCAGCAGATTTATTGATGAAGGAAGTCATAATTCCAGATAGTTGTCTTGCTCCAAATTTGAGAACAGTGGAGGGTAAACATCTGAACCCACAACAGAAGCCGTTTTTGAAGTTCAAAGAAACTTGAAGAGTTCTTGTGGGGAAAATGGCACCATATCTGAGGGAACAGAGGAAAACTAGCGTGGTAGGTTATCCGATGTAGATGAATAAACGAGACTTTCAAGCTGTCGGCATCTATGTCGTATTTTTCTGACCGGGTCTGTTGCCCATATAGACGCCAAACTCCGTGCCAGAGAAGTTTGCTATTGGGGGGAGGGGTACAGAAAAACTGGTGGGGAAATAACGTATATAGCCGTTGTATATCTTGTTTGATCGGAATAGAATGTCGTTTCACAGAAGCCTAATCGCGCAGTTTATTAGCATATTCTTTGTGCCTTCTCAGAGATTTCAGCAATGGAGAAGTTATTCTACCGTTGTTAAAAGATACAGCCTCCACAGAACAACACAAATCAACTAATCCCATTTCATTATATATAGAAAACACGAAAAGCGAACAACCTCGTTTTTGGTAACATCCTTACCAACGCGCCGAAAGCCGCTCGAAAACAATATCTAGCGGCGACAGAGGCGGTGGCGATCAGGTTATTCAATCCATCGCGTTGTTCTCAGAAAATTTTCGTCAGGGCACTCAAACTACCCTGACCGCGATCCGAGTTTGACCCTGGAGCTCAATGTGACCCATACGTTGACCCTCTGGTTGAAACCGGAAATGGATAATCCCCGAAACCCATGTTCATTGTTTCACTAGCCCCTTTCCCAAGCACGAAACAACAACATTTCCCCTACTATCATTCCTAACTATGCAACACCAACTTTGATGACCATCCAATTACACTTTAGCACACGGACGTTGTTCATGATTTATGCATTTCTAACCTAGCCACGAGAATGATGTTACCGGAAACGAGCTAGTTCGCTATTTGTGTTTTCTCTATACAAATCAAATACTAGAGTCAATGCTCCCATAAATAAATCTAGCGGGAAAAGAGAGCAGTCTAAGGAAAACCACTAAGAAACAACGGAAAGGGATCGATGAATGAGAGTAATGTTGATGTATGACAGGACCCTAGAGACGACTTCCAATTGTTTCGTCCCGACGAGTGAACAGTGTACTGAACTCGAATACATTTTAGATCTGATAATAATAACAGCACAGTCACTCGTTGAACCAAGAGCTTTCAGTTTTAAATGAAAATTTCGGGATGATTGGTGATAATTCTGTCTAAATCTGCATTCTTTGGTTGGGATAAGATAGAGATCACCTATATCAGAAGCAAGTAAGGGATATATAGGTGCATGTCTAAAATCACTGACAACAGCCCATACAAAGTCAGATAGTAATGGAATCAAAATGGGTATAAAAGCGTCAAAGAACAGGTCGATGACCCTCTGGGAGCAAAAAGAAGCTATATACATGTTACTAATCACAATACCCCTAAAATGGCGAGAATTTTGGATGACGTTTTCACAACCACGCAGTGAACACATTTACAAAAGAAAGTATAAACAATTTAGGAATTGATTTAAGTAACCAAACCACCACCTGCCCTATTCTTGCACTGTCTTCTGTCTTGACGAAAGCAATCGAAATTCTCAAGGAGAACGAGTTCATTTTCAATACTCTCATTTAACCAGTACTCTTGAATACAGGTCACATAGGGGTTCGCGTTAATCTGAGAGTTCAGACCATTAGCTAGAAACGAATTCTTTCTAAAAAGAGACCGAATGTTAGTACTAATCAATGCAGGGGCTGTCATCTTCCTTGGGTTTTTGCGACCAAGGGCATACTGCAAACCGGCGCAATTGCGTTTCCTAATCCAACTTGGTCGTAGCCAGCTTTCATAAAAACGAGTCGTGGATGGTAAATGTGATTGGACGAAGCACACATAATAAAAGTACAGAGATGAATTTGACGGCAAGTTAAAACTTACGAAAGAGAACTAATCACCCTTCCATCGAGTTTGTTCCACCCTGCAAATTCTCTGCCTCATAATATTTTGAAACAGTTTCTGAATGCATTCCATCGGAGCACTCAATTTCACTTTTATATGGCCAGCTCTTGTGAAAGCATGAGCCGGCGTCGTAGATATCACGAATGGCACCTACCCCTGAACGGCACGTTTAGAGGAACTGTTCATGAAGAATCTTAGGAATTATGTACGGAGTGGCTTCTTCAGCGTCACTCGGCCTTTTATTCGAGGTAGCAAATCTAGCCCGTGCACAATCAAGTGCCATTTGCCAGACGGCAGGTTTGTGTGTTGAGTGCCGGCGACCGAACGGGTGGTTTGTACACCTTTTGAATGGCGGAATGTCAGTCGAGGATACTCAACGCGTCCTAGTCAATCGTACTCCACTCAAGATGGCTGAGTAAGAGGCAAGAGGCAGTGGTCTTATGTAATGGAGGGCTACTTTCGCGCTCGTCACGTTGCTGTTTGTGGAATTCTGTGACTTTTTTTAGAGCTCATTGCCCGGTGAAAAACACGCCAAACCTTCTAATAAAATCGCCTGGTTTCGTCTAGCTATTCGCCCTCGGTCTGTCCGATATGGGTGATCATGAAGGAGCGCTTTGTGCTCCAGTCGGCACAGCTCTCGTCGTCATCGTAGCTCGTATACCTGATCACGACGGTAAGGTAGCAACATCAATCGAGTATCGGAACACGTTCGTTTCCTAACTAGTCAGTAGCCCCGGCGTTGTTCACATGACAGAAACATATAAATGTGAACGATTTTCGAAGAAGATGCTGTTATCAGAGAAATGAGATAAGTAAGTTCATTGTGTTTGTTTTGAATTCTTATCATTGTCTACGGGTACTAGCAGAAACAAACGGAAAAGGTTGAAAAAAACTTTTTCTTAGTATACGCTTGATAAGAAAACACAATAGAAGAACACAACGCAACCGGATAGATTTTGCAATATCTCATCAGGTGCATACTAGAGATAATTCGATTATGTTCATTACGAAAGCAAAGATAAAACTGCCGGTGATGGATTCACGGAAGTCAAATTTTTACCACAGCAACGCCAGGGATTCTACGAATGACTCATTTTGCTTGCACAAACTGGACCTATATTCTTAGACTTCATTCGCTTCGGCAAACTGCAATAGATGTGAATTGGTGTCATGAAAGTAGTATTTGGTTCGTTTCTGCATCTTACGCGAATTTTCAGTGACAGAACGCTGAGCGAGAGAATTTTATACGTGAAGTCTGAATACAAGCTTGCTTTTGTTTTGAATTCTGTGAATGCAGTTATACGTGTCAGTCAAAACCAGTTATTTATTCTTTTAAATATGTTCAGTCAAATCCCGGTCTATTCTTAAAGATCAACAAAACCGACCAGTATGTTGACATTTTCATGGTTTTACACAAACTGATGACATTTCCTCAGGTGTGATTTGAGTTTAGTTTGTCTCTGAGGTTCATTATCTATTTCAATGGAAACTCGTTCTCCCTGGTACTACTCAAAATGATTTATTTTCCGGAAGTTGTAAAGTTTACCCTCTCTGTCAAATACTTGTCGGATAAAACGATAACGGATTCAACCAGTGTGTTAGCTAGTTTCTTCCTTTGATGCTGAAGAGGAGTTTAAAAAATACTATCATCTATTTTACTATTGAAAACTTTTCGGTCAATGGTGGTTTGGATGTTGGTGATTGGTTGTGACAAAATATCAATGGTACACAAAAAATCCTCGTTCACGATCAACCGGATTTTTCTCCCGCTACAGAAAATCCTATCTACCGTTTTGCCTAATGATCTTGTGAACCAAATCAAGCTGGACATTCATAGGCAGTTCCCAAACCATTTGCTGTTTAACACCTTGAATGGCACTGGGTAA
This sequence comes from Fasciola hepatica, assembly GCA_948099385.1. NCBI lineage: Eukaryota > Metazoa > Platyhelminthes > Trematoda > Plagiorchiida > Fasciolidae > Fasciola > Fasciola hepatica. The sequence goes on from CANUEZ040000047.1 coordinate 28,269,313, forward strand.
GTCTGGTTCAGTACTTGTATTCTCGATAAATTTTGCACTGTTCATGAATTAGGTTTCTCTATATAATTTTTGAATGACAAAATTCCCGTTTTTATGGGGAAAGCATATTCATTTTATCAGTTATTTTATTAATAGCATTCGGTGGATTCCTACACCGGATCATGTGACTATGTGGTTGTGAGAAAGCATCAGGGTAGTTTTCCATTGCGCCTCAATTGCTTAGTTATTACAAAGACAGGTTCGTCACCAGAAGCACACATGTTGTAGCTTCTGAGGGCATTATTTTTGTCTAATGAGTTCTGCGCCGTCCCCATAGGTGATTTTGATTGCAAGACATTAGACAATATAGAATGAATGAAACTTCAGGTCAAGAATGAAATTATTGAAGAACAAATCTGTGGCAAAGTTTCCACGCCGATCCCTGATTTTAATATTTTTTTGCCATTTTCAGTGATAATTTTGAAAGATATCAGTGTGTGAGTACAATAATCATTCAGACACCGTCAATTCTATTTGATGAGTCGATAGTCAGCTTAATCAGTGGGTACCGACGGAGGCGTCCAGTCCAATACCGCGTTCGATCATCTAGCCATATCTGTGGTTCACCACGATCAGTCTTGCAGCCATTGTTTCAATTTCGCCTAAATGTGCATCGGGCTTGATGTTTACAGATGTATAATCATTCGATTGTACTTGTGTTTCAGCGTGAAGGAAAACGGGTGGTGCCTCTACCATTAAACATTTGACGTGCACTGTAGAATTCATAGTACTTTATTGAACTCAGCAGCTGAGAAGTTAATTTAGCTGTTACATCAAGATATTTACTTTTTTGATGGAGTAAAATAAGGTTTTTCCTGCATAATTCTCTCATAATTATGGGAAAGTTGGTCCATGAACGCATTTAGGATGAACTACGAATTTTTCACGTGCTTCTATGAATCGAGGGCTAGGCATTTTACTCAAAGGGTCTCATGGACGAGATAAAACCAGAGCTTGCTGTTGGTGATTAATGCCCAGATAACTTCATCATTCTGACTCATAAGAAAAATTATTACATACTTAAAAAGTGCATGGTACTAACAGCTCTGTCAGCCAAGTTGTAACAACAAATATTTCGGCTACATGAAGATAGTCTCTCATCGAACTTTTCTCTCATAGCCTCAAGATATCAACTTTACGGATCGGCACACATTAGGCTTGACACCAGTATTGACGACCGAACAAACGGCTTTACTGATGAAGACAGATATCGTCGGATACGCAGGCCATTTTATACACACTGACCAAATGAGCGTATGAAATACAAAAGTTGAGATATATAAGACGTTCTACAAAAGTTATTCACCTTTAATACACAATGGTTAGCTGTATGCTGGAGTGGATGTGAATACACATTTGGTTTTCTAGCTACTACTTTTTCGCTAATATAATCTGAGCCGGAGAAACGGCATGAAATGGTCAGTCAATCTCTCAGTTACTGAACCTTCAGCAAACTGGGCATCACTTCTTCCGAACAACCATTAGCCATGTAGGGGGTGTGGCGTTTCTGATTGCTTCCGTTACGAAGACTCCTAATCGGGAATTTTAAAATGTAAACGGTACGAGGAAAGTATGGACAAAATACAGAATGTGACATCGGGTCGATGAAGAACTTCTGTGAATAAAAACCGACACCGATCGCAACAATTAACCATATCATCCAACGAACTTACCCATTGATTGGGAAAATCATTTGAACCCCACACAGAAGGTCTGAAGTGCCACACATGATCAAATCTACTGGTCAATCTCTTCGTACCGTTCTTCCATATAATGAGCTGGCCACCTTTACTCATTTTTAACCACTAATTGCAGCAGTAAACAGGGCACCGAAGAATTCTACCAAGGGATATGTGCAAAGAATGTCCCAAAAACTTGGGCCTAATTAACTTCAGCGTTTCGTCTGATGATTTGCTTCGATTGACAAATACTTCCAGTCCAATCTAAGCATCGCTTATATTATGTCCCCACCAGATTTGAACAATGCTACAAAGATATCGTTCATCCTACACCGACAATTTTTTTGTCCAAGTTTCTGAAGCACAGTAGCGGAGCTCGCCTAACCACTTCAGCGTTTACTGGACTCTTGATAGATAAAAGGATGTCACGTAGACACCAAGAATGATTGAGGTTACCTAAGGACAAGCCTCTCTCCTACCCATGCAATGTCACTTCATCCGACTTTCAATCTCCAAGTAAAATGCAACCGACTAGATTGCAGAATTCATCTATCTGGCTCATAGTCTTCTTCATCTCCGTAAGTTCAGGTATCGGAAGGTACTGCAGCGTCATCTAAAACTTTGAAGGTGCAAAGCACACGCTGAAAAATGCGAGGCAGTTATTTATGGGATTCAGAAGAACTAGCAGCTTGTCTGGTTCTGCGGTTAGAAGAATTATGTTGTTCACATGATCAGGACCTGCTACGTTTTTACCTGGGCATGGTTCGATACCTCCGTCCTCACATGACAGAAGAGGGTCTCTAGGCTCATATAATATTAAAAAGGTTAAACAGGAAAAGGGTGAAGGGGCAAACCCGAAATACACCATCTGTCGTGGAAGCCGGAAAGCTGCTTAAGCTATTCATGCACAATGATTTTCTGATGCAAAGGAATTTCTTTGGTACCCGATTCACCAAGAAGCAGCGGTTGGCTGAGTCGACCTACAACGTCCTTCGGAACCTGGGCACCAGGAAGAGTGGTAATTGATGTTTCTCAATACGATCTGCGGCTTATCAGTATATTCAACTGAAGGGGTAGATCCTTTGAAGAACTATACACGTTGAAATCAAAAATGTCGTTAACACGAAGCCATACTTCCTAATAGAAATAACTGTTGTGATGTTGCTCGAAACGTTGGCTTTTAAACGTGATGCGCCCTGGCATGGGTCACAATCTGTCAGAACCAACTTTGAGATACAGAGGAGTGTGCGAAAATGCAAAATTCTGAACTATTGCCATGGAAAATTGGGTGCTAATGTAAATGGAATCATGCACGCCGTTTAATAACTTCTCGGCACAAAAATGGACAGAACAGACCAATGAAAGCACCACATAACGACCATGTTGCAGTCAAGCAGACCTATTCGGCTACTGGGGAATGTATTCCTGTTAGGTTGTGTCTGCGGTTGATTTGTCAACGCATGTTAGACTGTGTTTGCGCACTTGCCCACATGAGATGCCGAACCGACACGGTACTCAACCTCCCATCATCCCATCCATAAACAATCATGAAGAGTGTAACTTATCACCATAATTGCAGGTATTTCCAACGGGTTTTGGAGAAATTCATTTCGAATAAGAGATCATGAGAGAGAAACTGAATAACCCAGAACAGTTGCAATATAGAGTTACAGATCAAGCCCCGTAGTATTTTTAAATCACAAAGAAGTTAGCCAGCGCTGATCTAGATGAAAACTAAATCACGTTACTTGATTTATTCTTAGGCACTGTAAGTGGTGCTCAAGGCTCTTTGACTTATATATCTTTTAGTCCTTCAAAGCAACACCATCCAGCAGCCGTTTGAAGGAAGATGAACCGAAACGACAGGGATCCAAAGCACTTCCTCTCAGCTTCCCGAAACCCGGCCAGGTCCTTTAACTCTAACTGACCTAGGACGAAGTGTTGTGTCGATGCGCAAACCTCTGGATTACAGCCGGGTAACCACGAACAATTGCGGAAACCGTATTCAGTAGGAACCAAAAAGGAACACTATATAGGATTAGGCAAGGGATGCATGGACGCATATGACATCGTTATTGATTATCCAGCGTGGTGCGCAGATGCAACTGGTTAGGTCGGGTCACAGTATGTCAGTATTCTGATTGGTTGCCGAGTTGATCTGAAAAGTAGGCAGTGGGTTGTCCGTCAATGGTCGGTGTGAACAGTGACGTGTGATTGAATGATTGGTTCATGGACACACGCGTCACGGCTGCACTGCTATGTGAGATATGTAGGCCTTGTCATTGGTTAATGTTCACAAAGCACCTTGTCCGTGGATTGGACGAATACAGACTGCAGCCTTGTAAATGACGTGTTTTCAGGAAGATTTCCGACTCCCTGAAAGGAAAAACTACAGTAGAAACTTGCATTTTTCGAAATTATATCGGCGGATATTTCTTGAAGTCTGCATATGCAGTGTGTATGTGCGCACATGCACACAACTCTGCATCCTAAGTACCTAATGTCATCTCGTCGACCGCGGCGATGAATGCAAACGTACAAATTTGGACTTGTGACTCTTTAGACTAGACAAAGAAAGAAAACAGTACGCTGCTTTGACTAGTGATAATAAGTAAAACTCTTTATTCTTCCACTAGTGATCAGATTTTCTCACCCAGTGAAAGGACAAACCACTGTACTTTTGTGAGCGCGGAACAGTGATTCAAAAATGGTGAACGTCTCACACCACTGCAAAGACCGGGGAGAAAGGGTATATTGAAAGGTTTCATTCATATCTGGCCCCTACTCACAGTTGGTATTGAGGCTCATTCCGTAGTTCACAAACAGCGGCATAAGCAAATCGGGAAATGGGGTCACGATGACCGTCCAATAACCTACAATGATTTGTTTTATTCAAATTAATCTTAAAATTGTATAACGCCAATTGGTAGCTCTTTCGCAAAGTACTGATGTTTGAAAGACAAACTGACTAACTCACAAAATTGCTGTTCTCGCTGACAAAAAAAGTCTACGAAATTTTCATTGTTGGATATAAGTTAGTTTCAATGGTGGTCAAGTATTGTCCAGACGTACATGTTTCCCGCCGTGTTATTGTTTTCCTGATTTTGTAACCTTCTCTACGAAAACAGAGATATAGTGTAAAACAGATTTATGAATTGGCTACACCTCTTTTGAATTTTCGAACCTTTGAACAGGCAACAAGCTTTATTCAATGTTCTGAAAGCCTACTGCTCAATGCACCCGGAAACCGGTTACTGTCAAGCGCATGCACCGATAGCGTCAGCAATGCTTATACATATGCCTGAAGAAGAGGCGTTTTGGACGTTTCTCAGCATCTGCGATCAGTACATGCAGCACTATTTCAATCAGCATCTGGTAAATATCTAAGAGTACAAAGATTTCGTCAGTTTAGCTTGATTTTCCCGCCATTTTATTTAATATCAGACTCATATGGCGCATGCAAACCCATATACATTGTTGGTAGCAGCATAAGTGAAAGTTTGAATTAACTCCATCCCAGAATCCCTCGGTGAACCCCCAGCTTCTGGTGAACAGCCTGATTACAGATAATGCCAACTAAACATTACCTACTTATTCGAATGAACAAACTACGCAAAACCACACCTTTTGGAAATGAAATGAGAATGAGAATAAAATGAGGCATGGCACCACTGAGAGATACGAATGAAGAACATTTGATATGCTTAAACTTAGATAATCCACGTCTAACAGGAAATATCCTATCGATTTATTCCCCACAGCTGTACCCGACTTGGTCAGGATTACAGCGGATGAATATATGATCTGTTCTGCCCCCAGACGAAACCTGGTCGTCAGATCGTAGTTTAACAGCATAATTTACCATGTAAGGGTGATCTAGCTGATCAATGGCTAGGTATTTGTTCTAATAAAAGCAGCGTAGAGATGCTGGGTGATGGACGAGCAGCGGAGGGAATGATAATATGCTTAAGACCAGATAGTTTGTCTTCTCATTTTCGACATAAAGCGAATAAAAATCACACATATTAAGATAGTTTGAGGATATAAAGTTTCTTCAGAAACAAGTTGTCCCGAATTTCGCTTTCTCCAGTGTCAGAAGCCAGTTCATCGGGAAAACCAATTTATCTCCATGGTGTGAAACACAAAAATCTCAATCTTTGCTGACTAGTCGGTGGTTCATAAAACCTTTCGCATAAATCAGATTATTCAACTTGAGATACACCAAACAAAATTATTCTGCCGATCAGTCAGAAAAAGCCGTTGATGTGATCAAACAAAAACATATCCAAAACCTAGGTCAGAAGCAGTGGGAACATACCAATTTTTAGCCAGGTGTGGTGAGCATCTGCATTGATTCGCATAAAAATCCTTTCAACACTTTGAAGATTGGAAGTGAGACAGATTTTCTAGAGACATTGAAAATGATATAAGTTTATGTGGATCCTAATCAGACCATACAAAATAGGTATGATAGAGCAGAATAGGCAGCAGCTGCAGTCGAAAACAACTTCTGCGTGGTGAAATAATGGAGAAGAAAGGAATCTTATGCATTTCAGGAGCCATCGTCACATAATGCTTACTTTTAAATTTCACCACTGCGCAGAATTCATTGGACAGAATAAAGTGTGGAGTGAGTTATGTCCAGCTCATAGGTTGTTTATACCTGATCAGTACATATGGGATGTGTGCGATAGCTACAGACTTAAAAATCGATGTCTCATTTCAGGAGTGCCGTAAATGAAACTACGTTACTGGCAGTGTGTGAGTAGGTACGATATGGATATCCATTCCGTTGTCACGACAGCAAAGAAATGCAAACTGCAGACGAGAAATCAGCAATAAACATGAGATTGTTTTCAATCCAACACCAAACTCCACATGTTGACTATTTGAAAATGCGTTATCACGGTTTCGCACCATCTAAGGTGGTTGACAAATTTCTCATTCATTCATTTCAAGCATTTAGCCAATTTGTTTCTCGATAATCGAGTACATATTACATTCCTCCCTATCCGATGCTAAACAAGCGACATGTTTGCAATCTTGCTTAACTAACCGAACATGGAGACAATATCTAATTCAATTTCCCACTTGCCCGCAAGTCAATAGGAATAATTTATAATTATTTCATCGGTCATTTCAGGTTCGTGTGAAAGTCGAACTGGACATGCTGATGTCTCTTCTTAACCAGTATCGACCAGAGATATACAGTCATCTGGTAAGCACAACTATTTATATGTTGTTTCGTTTATCTAAGAGTGATTCATTCGCGAACACGTTCGTAAAACTTCAGATACCTTCTCGATTAAATAGTCTGAGATAAAAAGACCGTGGCTATTACGAGAAGATCTAACTGTAAGGTCATTTGATTGGTAAAATAGTGTCAAACTTCAGACCAACTATGAGTGAGCTGCTGACAAGTTCAGTATACTCATGCCACCTCGTTCGGTTTTCGTTTACGTAGCAGTGTACCGATTACTTCTCTGGGGAGTGGTGAAAAATCACATAAGCCAGGCGCTGTGCACGGGGCCTCAATGAGACACAAATGGCCTGATTGTGTCCGCATCTACGTCCGCGACCGCAGTACAGAATCGTCAGTAAATTCACCCTGCAACTTCACTTCACTAATGAACGGTTAACCGGGTTATTGCCGGTCATCTGGAGCCTATCCAACCACTGATCTAATCTGTTATCTATATCACGTAAATTCTTGTGAGTAGTGTGTGAGATTGATGAATATTTGTTTAGTTGACTGTTTTTTGGACTCCATCTTTCACGCACAAACCTCAGATCATCCGACCAACCTGCACTCGGAAGCACCATACTCGAGTTTCGCTCTTGTCAGAGCTCATTACTGGTGCATTTCCTTCGTCACGTCCAGGGTTGTTAGCGTTTTCTTGTGGTGGGACTGGTCGCAAGTTGTCTGAATGTAGACTAAGAGGGAAAGCGTTTGCACACCACATCTGCACTACTTTCACCCATAGGCGTTCCTGTTCTGAGATATTTCATTTACTATGCAGAAAAACTAGTAGATTTTGCATTTAGATTTTTTTTTGGATTCTTCGGGATTCTCTGTGCTCATTATGTACTATTTGACTACATATGTTCGGCCGTAGCACTTGTTGCTTACAACACTACTCAAAGCCATTTTCATCTTCGGTGTTACGGTTTTGGGTAGAAGAGTGCCCATATGCAACCTGCCTCCAATTTCACACCAGCACACCCACGATCAGTAGTTGTTACGCAATGCGATAACTATGTAATTATTTTTTACACCGGCTTAAAATCAAGCATTGTGCCAACGCGGAAACAAAAATTACAAGTGGTGGGGGGGGGGGGGAAGTACAACAGTCGAACTTCGTATTAATGACATTTGTCGTGGTTAGCTGTGTTGTGGGTTGTCATACTACTCGGCCGCTCAGTCCAGAGCAGGCCTTTTTATTAGCGGATAAACCTCTAGCCTTTGCGCAACCAAACGCTTACAACAAGGCAGCGGCACTGGTACAGATGAGCCGGTGACCCATTGTATGCTCCATTGGCCTCTTCTGGCAACCTTTTCGGGTAAGCGAAACACGTCAAATAGCTAGAGCGTTATTTAGTGACGGGCCACACTCGCCACGTCATAGCGTTGTCAGCAAAGATATGTGGCATTTTCGCGCAGAGAACGCTAGACAAGAGAAAGTCCCACCACATCCTAGGGCACTACAGCTAATCGTTCAAGACCGCTTATTAGGTGAATACACCTTATTCACGAATAATCGCGGAAACGGCTGTTCCCGTATACGTGATCTGGGGACGCTTCCGGTGGCATACAGCTCTACTCCGTTCGGATTGAACAACTGGACACGATGCGATGTCCACCGTGATATAAGGGTGAGTATGTGACAACGGTATTTGCGGAGATTGACTTCACAACAATTGATTGGTGATATTAAATACTAAATTTACTTGCATTAAAACAACAGTCTATCCGAAAAAGAAAGAAGACAAATGTAGACAAACAACCAACTGGATGAATAAGACATCCCCGATGACGTCTAGTCACAGCGGGAATACACTCGACAGAGGAACGTATGCTAACGACGGGTCAGATCGAAGATGCGCTTGCTAGTGATGTTTCTGTTAAATGTCTTGGGTGCTCAGTTTTAGACACCAGTTTTCAACTTGCAACTCCTCACATTTCGGACCAAAAGATGTACCACTATTATAATCAGTGTGACACATGGGGACACTATTCTCAAATGTTAGACAGTAAAGGAGTGTTAGTGCCTTAGTTGCCACTGGTTCATATGTTCTGTCGGGCATTCATTTGTGATGAACAAATTGAGGCATCTCATGTTTACCTTTTTGTACGTCGATGTGTATTTTTGTGTTGACTATATACTGAATACTGTTGTGGTTTTATTTTAGTAGGCAGCTTTTGCGTTGAGGCTTGAGCTCTATCCAAAAAAGCTACACCTTTAAATCGATCTTATTTGAGATCGAAAACCCTTGCGGCCATTGATGGGGCATTGTGTAATCAAAATTCTAGAGACCTCAAACGTGGTGGATACGGTGAAACGCATCGAAAGGGAGTTATCCTGTTTCAGAGATTCTGACGATTAATATTTTAACCGATGAAGGACTGTGGTACCTATACTATGTGTAGAACAGAATAAAAATGGTTCCATTTAATTTTTAGTTTTCCACTTTATATTTCCTTCTTGCTTGAACCTTTTTAGACGAAACTCGAGATTTTCTGAATAAACGATCAGGAACAGGACGATTAGACCCCATCGCATGCATATGGGTAGTATATATTATATGGAGTCACAAGAGGGAATTATTTGCACATGTGCCTGTGAAAAACACCAACAACGATGACAGTGAATGTCTACTTAGATATCAAGAGAATTTCCTGGCTCGATATTTTGTCAACCAGTTGATTATTGTACCCAATCTGTAATATCTATGAGTATATTTATTCAGTGTAACTCTGAAGCCAACCGTTGCCGATTTGATTGTCTGATTATATCACTGGTTTGAGGTTTTTATTCTTTATTCAATCGTCTGCATTTCCCCGAGACCACAGGTGAAGCATGCTGTGGAGCCAATGTATTTTGCAACAGATTGGATTATGTGCCTTCTTACACGGAATCTTCCATGGGCTACAGTTCTGCGTGTACTCGACATGTTTTTTTTCGAAGGTGAGCAGATTATGAAGCACAGAAATCAGGCAATAACTGGAAAAGGCGTGTTTTGTGACTCAATTTTTAGCGTTGATAATTTTGTGACTGAGGAAACAAACTATTGGCATTATTACCGTATGTTGCCGAATTTATTTCTATGCACAACAAGCATGTTTAGCAAATAGCGGATTTAGTTATTTTTCAGGATGACAACCAGATGAGCTTATACGAGAACTCGAGAATAAGCAACCAGTGATTGACACTCTGATCAACCTTGTTACCATGTTATTGTCTCGAATTCGAGTATGAACAAAGCACGAAAGTTCATTAGTCTGATTCGGCTGTACCAGACTCTCTGAGTCGTACTGCAGTGCCTTTTAATTTTCGGCGCTCGCACGTGGCTGCACTTACGCAAGTCTTTCTGACTCGTGTAAATTACATCCATTTGTCTATCAGCTTTGTGCTCGTTTTAAAAACAACGCCCTTTCAAACCGATGATCAATTTCTATCTTATTTGAATATTCGTGATCGTAAACTTGTATCGTGATGGGTAATTTAGGCAACAGTCAGATTTATTATTTTTCAAGCGATTCATGTTCTTTTGTTTGGCGTTTGTTTAACTAACGGGACAGTATATCATCTGTTACGCTTCGAGCAAAATAGGAGTTATTTTAGTTAACTGATTTATTCTGTAATCAGAACTCTGACACTTTGGGATCCCTAAGAATCACTGAGACGTGATAGACAGTATGCACATTCATGGAGGACAGCCGTCGGGAGAACGGGCATAGGAAGCAACTGAAAGACAAGCAAGTCGCTGAGCAATCGACCGACGCAGGAGGAATCATATCTCAATGTCAGCTGTCGACGCAATTTTCCAAAATCACCACACAGTTGTTTCATTTGACTATTTGGGGATTTCCAATAGCATCTAATCACTGAGCAGTTCTTTTCGGGTCTTAATTGAGAAGACTAATCGGTCATCTATAAACCACGTGCAGTGATCCTCACCTTTGCAGTCCATTATCACTTATTCACACCATACTGAAAAAGAAATTCGGACACTATCGTTTAGTATTACAAAGCAATCTTATGACCAAATGTAGTTTCAAAATTTCGGGTCTGGAAATATGAACAATAATAGTTGATCTATCCTGTCAAGTATCCTTAATATCTCCTCATCAACTAAGTTGGAAATTTTGGCTGTGAAAAAATACTATCAGTACACAGTGTGTGTATTTATGCATGCTTGCATATATATATATATATATATATATATATATATATATATATATTTATATATATATATATATATATATATATATATATATATATATATATATATATATATATATAATGTGCGTTAAATTACATTGGCTTTCGTCAGCAAAATAATGGTCCATAAATGCTCTGTTCCGTCTTACTCACCTTGATGAACAGTCTTTTCGGCTTCGAGCCATCTCGATCTATCAGTGAACAAAGACAGTTGTTTACGATGCACAGTGGTCATAGCCCAATCCTGGCCTGCACACTTATTAGCCCACCTGTTATTAGCAGTTAGCTTCTCTGAGTAGTTAGCCTGGTATGGAACTCAGTTGGTTGGTTTGGTTCAAAAGACAGTTGGCATTCGATTAGTCCTTTGGTCCGCTTCCTTTGCGTTAATCTCGTCGTCGATTCAGGACAGGTGAGGAAATGCTGGCTACTCGGTAAACCATTGTGCCGTCTATCAGCAAAGCGTCAGCCCACTCCCTCGCGATAGCACACCGTAGTATCTTTGATTTTCGAACAAGAATTTGCTCAAACGTAACCAAAACTCGCATCGGATAATAGAGGGACCAGTTTAGTTTCAGCTTATTCAACCATTAACCTTGCACTTCTGTGCTCCGGTTCCGGTTGTCACCTTCCAGCAACGTCCAGTGAACAATAAAGGATTATTGGCAAGGTGTTCTCACCATATTCGGAAAACTCTACGGAGACATCGATGCTAGAACACCGACAGTCTTTGCCTATCTTCTACGCTTAACGGCCATGTTTCTGAGCCACATAGAAGAACGGGCCTAACCATCGCATTGTAAACTCGACCCTTGACAGACAACCGGATTTCATGCCGGCGCCACAGATGACTGAGTTTGGCATAAGCCAAACGCGTCTTCTGCATACGCGATGACACTTCATCAGATATCTCCCCACCTGGTGATGTGTAACTAGCCAGGTTACAAAACTTATCTACTTCATCTAGAGCTTCTTCTTCCAAGACAGTATTTGGTGTTGAGCCAACCCAGTCCTGCAGCAGCATTTTACACTTTGAAGATGCCAAAGGCATCCCAAACATTGCTACACTGTCGATTAGGCTATCTAAGAAAGCTTGTAATTTACTTGGATCTTCCCTCAGAAGAACATTATAGTGCGCATATTCCAAGTCAGACAGTTTACTGCCTGAACAAAGATCGATGCCGCTATTCTCACATGAGGATAGGGCTTTCTCAAGAATCAACTAAACGACGAAATTGAAGAGGAAGGGTGAAAGAGGACAACCCTGACGAACACCACTTTCCGTGGTGAACTCGGGGGAAAGATCGCCGTGAGCACGAATTCGGCTTCGGCTGTTTGCATACAAGCACACTTCAATGAGAGGCAGCTTCAAAGAACTGTGCGGTCAACTGAATCGAACGCCGCTTTCAGATCAAGAAAGACAGAGATTGTTGGTCTACGGAAGAGGTGTCTGTGTTCTGAGATTTGTCGAAGCGTGAGGATATGGTCGGCGCAACCCGTATCGGGTCTGAAACCGGCTTGACTCTCAGGCGTACACATTTTGCGCGCTCTAGATAATCGGGAATCTGCTCACTGTCCCAAATAACCCGGAGGAGCTTTGGTAACCCCGAAACCAAAATATCACCTGCTTCCTTCAAAAAACGACATGAAACGGTATAAGGTAGAAGAGAGCAAAGGCTGAACCTTTGGGCCTAATACTTCAAGGAGCAGCTTCGCCGGTCGCGTGCTAGTGTAGTTACTACTGTTATGGAAATAGTGGCGTTCGTTAATCCACAGCTGTCCATAGTTCCGTTTACAGCAGTCAACTACTCACCAAGTAGTATATACACTCCACCACACTACAACCTCAACAACTGCGATTCCTTGGGGGTATCATTTGAGCCCCCATCGGAAGTTGAAGTGGAGTCGAGCATTCGATTACTGCAGCGAGGGAAAGCGACCGATCCTGCCGAACTCCCTCCAGTTCTTTTCAAAATGGGTGAAAATGCTTTGATAAAATCACTCCGTGACGTTTGGAAAGAGTAGCGTATCCCGTTAATATGGGGTGGGTCATTGATTGTACTTATCTTCGAGAATGGAATACGCAATGACTGTAGTAACCATCGAGGGGTTAGTTTGATTCCGATAGTCATCAAGGTATTAGCCTCGATTTTGCTGCGTCGTCTGACACCGGCTCGCGAGAGGAACGCCCGCGAACAACAGGCCGGATTCCGCCCAGGTCGAGGATGCATCCACCAGATTTCTACTCTTCGTCAAATAATTGAAACGCGTCACACACACCGTCGACCAACAACAATGGCCTTCCTCGATTTGAAAGGCGCCTTCGATTCAGTTGACCGGACAGCGCTGAAAGGTATGCCCTAAAAGTTCGTAAATCTACTAAGATCATTGTATCTTCATACTTCTGGCCATGTAAGGGTTTGTAGTGAACTACATAGTCCATTCGAAACAACCAGCGGTGTTCGACAGGGATGTGGCATTTCTTCCTTCCTGTTCAACTTCGTCATGGACGAAATATTGGAGAATGCGTTGCAAAATCTTCAGGACGTAGGCGTCAAACTAGGAAATCGTGAAAAGCTATGTGACCTAGATTACGCAGACGACCTTGTCTGCTAGTTCGAATGCACGGAACATGCGCAACGTGCACTAGGTAGACTCACAAAAGTTGTAGCTACATTCGGCATGCACTTCGCACCTTTAAAGTGTAAGGTGATGTTGCGAGACTGGACATCAACAATTCCCAGCTTGATGCTCATTGGGGAAGTACTGGCAATTGTCGACCACTTCACTTACCTCGGCAGCAGCTTGACGACGGAGTACAGTAGTAGAGGTAAGAATGCGGATATCCAAAGCTCGAGCAACGTACGCTGGACTGAAGCACTTGTGGAGCTGACCTGATATTTCACCGAAGTTGAAAGGTCGTGTGTTCTGTGCCGCGGTGCGCTCAGTTATGCCGTATAGTTGCGAGATCTGGGGTCTGCGTATGGATGACATTCGTCGTCTTGAGGTTTTCGACCACCGATGTTTGCGTAGTATCGCTAGGATTGGGTGGAATAGCCGAATGAGCAATGATGAGGTCATAAATCGAGTGTTGGGTATTAATTCGAAGAACGTTCTGTCACAGCGTATCCAGCTTAGAAGACTTCGTTGGTTGGGGCACGTGTCACCTAAGCCAACCACATGTCCATCATACTGTCTCCTATTCTCCGTTCCTCATAGGGAGTGAAAAAAACCACTTGGAGTTCAACAGATGGCGTGGCAACTGGGAATGAGAAAATGTACAGCAAACTTAGGGAAAATACGTGCCTCACGTCTTCGTGGTCTGGGTCTAAAAGATCCGTCAACCAGTTGGTTGGAGACACTGAAGGATATGGCTGCGAACCACGAGCAGTGGCGATCGTGTTGTTACTTTATGCCGAATCAGAATGATTGGTCGCTGTGCTTTTATACAGTTAGACTGCGTATTCCGTGTGTTGGCTATTGGGGCATTCTTTCCTTTTCCCACCTCTGTAGGTTTACTCCCTTCCGGTGTTGTATATTCTTTCTCTCCACTTCCACGTGCAACGTGGTGAGAGGCAGTGGTCAGTGAGGCTTGCCCTATTGTTTAACGCTGTAGGATGATGATGCGAGTTCTGGGTCAAACTCGCCTGCCTGTTTATCACACCTCAAAATGAAGTGAGCACATTTGATTCTAAATTCCATGATGCTGCTGATATTGCTGCTTATGCTGCTGCTGTTGTAATGCAGAAGACGTGCATCATGACAACACTAAGCCAAAGAGGACACAACTGAAAACTTCCCTTGCATCAGATTTTCAGAATCTATATTGTTGAGTGTTCTTCGACATTGTGCGAGCCTGCACTTATTTTAGCACCTGCTTTGTCCATGTGGCCTCCGGAATGCATAATTCCTGTCTATTGTGCACCTTCTCATGAGCAGAATATAACACCTCACTACAGTATTATAACTAATATTAATTGTGATAATGTTAAGATTATCGTCCATTATGGACGTTTTCGTTTCAGGAGTGAAAGTGATTTTTCGTACTTCTCTCGCCATATTGGATTTATTACTTGGTTCATCACAATCCAGGACTAAACTGAACAACATGGACTCCATTATGAATGCTCTCAGAAAGCTACCTGCTGAGATCACTTCAGAGGAAGTTCTTATTCCACATGTGAGTTTTTATTGAACGTCTGAATTAGTCCAATCTAATTCTAAGGACCATCAGCTATGACCATGTATTTGAGACGCGGCGTAGTGACCCGTAATGATCCTACCAAATCGGACTTAGCAACAAGACGAGTAAGAATTTTCACATAACTCCACTGATGAGAGCAAAAATTTGGAGTCCATTTCTAGTTGTGTCGAATGGAATCTTGCTCGTCTGTCAATTATTCACCACAAACCAGATTGAATCAGATGAGGTTTCCTTATCTACACTGCGACTGGCAATATTATATTTTGATGGATTGTTAAAAAGTTGATATTTGATTCGGTTCTCCAGAATGCACACCTGAATACACGAACCGAACAGTACATTGGACCATACTGATTACAAATCTCACCTTAATCAAGACTTCAGTGCCATGCTGTGGAGAGGATTGTTATACGCATTTTTTCTACAAAAAATTAATAATCTTACAATTTCTACCATATTGCTATCGACCAGCAATTGTTCGTTTGAGCCCTACATTGTATTACCCTTTGGTCATAGTTCCAACATGAATTAACGTTAAGCGAATCGTCTGAGTACCATTCAGTTCACTAAAAGCGATAGTAAATGCGTTCTGGTGTACCTCAGTCAAGCAGAACAATCCGGAAAATGTGACAGAGCATACGTCCTCGCTCTTAACGGGCAAAACTCCATACATTTGGCTTTATATCTCAAGTTGCATTCGACTCGTCGTCTTTGAAACTCTATACTGACAATAAGTCGAAGGACCAGGTTTACAGGGGGTCAAGCCATTCCTTACCGGCGGTTTAGAATTCAGTCAAATGTACTATCAATCATAATTGTCGAACGTTTTTATGACTGCCTGCGCACGACTACGATGGAAGTAATATACCTCATAGAAACAAATGCCACCTGCAACTGGACCCTGAGAACCAGAATGGGAAACAACACAAGGTCCCAGTAGGTCAGGTGTGGTAATGAGCCGGGGGACAGTGGGTTACTGTCTATCACCAAAGTAACCGGTGGTGGAGGGGATTCGAACTTTCGACTAGAATAAAGTAACCATAATTGTTTATGCGTTGTTCTGGACTATAGTCATTTCAGTCTGTCCAAAAATATGGGCAGGACAAGATATTGGCAAAAACGAGAGTCATTTTCATGAATAAAACAGTTTATCGGAGTGTAGTACACGCATTTCACCTCTTGTCAGTGAACTAGATAAACCACACCATTTTACTGGTGATTGAATCAATTCATTTTATCCGTGCACTGGTATGTCACTGATTTCTTCGTGACAGACATCGCTGAATATCGCATATCGCTTTACTTTTCATCTGCAGTCACTGCGTTTCAAACAAATAGACGCCTCGAAGTTGGCAGAAGAATATGTGCGGAACTGTACTAATTATTCGTTAATATGAAGAAATTAACTCGTGAATCCACAAATTCAAACAGGCGCGATGGTTCCGGTCGGAGTATCACTTAAGCTCCGCTGACATATCATTCATGAGATCAACCCACTAATTTTCTTTGCCATTTTTGCGCCAATATACTATGAGAAAGGAAAAAACGCATTTCCACACAAGATAATGAAAAATTGAATTTTGTGTTTTGATAATCTCAGCAGTTTGAAGAGGCGTTTGTGGGAAAAAGCGCGGCAAAAAGATGTTCTTAAATTAGCTTACAAAGGGAATACGGTGGTATCTCCCTCACATCAAGAAATAATAGCTCAAACTGTTTTTTTGCTGAGAGGGTCAGATGGTGAATATAGAATGGTAACATAAGTAGTATCATCGTAAACACGGAGTTTGCTAAGCTATGCATTTTACATCTTTAAACCGTTTTACATAGTAAATGTAGCCTGAGGGACATGTATCCACTTGATTACCCTAAGAACAACTGATCTTTAGTTCCAACGGAATAGTGTGCCATAATGTCGCCTTTAACTGTTCGACTTGACAGTTTCCTTGAGGGCTGTAGCTAATGATTGTACTGGTTGCGATCATCTTTCCGTGGATGAAAGTTTGAAGTTTTGAAGACATAAACGAGAAGCTTCTGTCAGAATGGACGAATAAAGACATGTCAAACAATGCGAACGGTTGGCAGAGGCATTCAGTGACAGTGGACGAGGAAACGTCGGAGCACGCAAAGGGAAAAGGGAAACCGCGAGTGCTCGTCGATGTAAGTGAGTAGACAGCGTTCGTTGGAAACCAATGGCAGTTGTCCTTTAGAATCAGCACTTAAGCTTTCGAAAGGTTGTGTCATTTTGATAAAGATACTATATGGCGGGTTGAAACAGCGGGGCTTGATTTCTGTACAAGCAGGGCACTGATTCGCCACAGATTTCACATCTCACGGGGAATACGGCAAGTTACGTACTCTCACACCCGTGTAACAGAATCAACTGTGGAGTTCGTTGAGACTAGGGCGACAAACTATAGTTGAGCAGTAAACTCGTGACAGGGTATCAGCCGCAAAGTTTTCTTTCAGGGGATGATAAACATCGTTGTAGTTCAAACATGAAAGTGCGGTTCTCCAGTAGAGTTTTTTCGTTCTTGGTCTTACTGGAATGTTAGTGGTTGTGTACAAAGGCAACTGATCTTTGATCGGTAATCCCTTTGAAATGATTTCCGAGTAAATACAGAAATCCCCCAGCAAGAAACACAAGCCGGCGCTGTCAAAGGTGTTTCCTGCCGTGGGGTATTGCATTCACGGGGGAAGGTGGTCAAAAAGAAGTCACATTAGCAGTATCATTTTTAATGCAGAGTTTGGTGAAAATGTGTCTTTCAGCCGTTCTACAAAGGTAATTTAATCAGAAGGACTTACATCGGCTTGATTACCCCAAGAACAACTGAGTGTGATTCGTGAGCGAAACGATTGATGTTACGATGTGTCACCTCAGAGTTCATCAAAGTTTGATACAGAAACGGCTTGCTAGTATCAGGATTACTGTTCGCCTTATCTGTGTCTGGGTCACATTGACTGTCGAACGGTACTATCGTCTTTGTTTGAGACGGAAACTCTCTTACCCCCGAGCGCACAAAGCCGTTAACATTATTGCTGACTGATCAAATTAAAACTTGTTCAACATGATTAGAACCCACCAAACTTATTAGATGGTTGCGCATGGGTGCATTATATGGGGCATACGCCGTACCCTCAAAGGTCCACTCCACCAGTAGGAGTAGTCGTAAACCATGTCCTGAGATTTAGGGTAGAGAACCACATTAGGTCCCAACAGACCAGGTGTGGTAACGATGCAGGAAACTAATATCAGACTCTTAAACAAAAGAGCATGATCAATTTTGTTCGTAAAACGAAATTCTCAAAATCTTTGACCCAAAATGTTCCTCATCGGAGGGTGATAAGATCCTAAAAAAGTGTTTCTTGTTCGGTTCCGAGGGGCTTATTGCATGGCGGGGGTTTTCTATAGAGAAAAATGTATTGCAGCTTGAAAGCGTTTCTTACAAAGAGTTCTTTGCAATCAGGAAGATTGCCTTCTCGAGGACTGCTGTAGAATGTGGACCAAGATACCGGGCGCACGTCAGGAGGTCGAAGTTCGCAATTTACTTCTCAAAAGCTTGTTAGTAGGCAAAGTATTATAAGCACTACTAAGTAAGTAATAAAGTCTGACAGAAAAGAATTCGTGAAATTTACATAAAAGTGGAGCAGATCAACGGAGTTAGCCGGTATTTAGTGTAGATCAACGGCTCTGGGCTCCACAATAACCCTAAACCAAGAGGGCATTAGTGGTATATTCCTTCTAAGTATCTGCGAAGTCAATAAATATGGAATCTGAGAAAGCCTGTGGTCCAGATGGGTTGCCGCAAAGGTGGTACCTGAATTTTCTCTCGTTTTATCCTGTGTTAACATGTTTATTTAATCAACCTTGTCTGTGAAAATATCCCGGATTATGCTAGTCATGCACATTACGCAAATGCAAGCTGACTGCCTGGAAGATATTTGAAAAACTCTAAAAACGATCATCCCAAATGCAGTACACATAGTTAAGATGCAACGAAGTGCCCCGGAATAAGCCGTGCAGTATGATGCTCCTGACTTCTGTGTTTAAAGACTCTCATTGCACCGAACGTCTTAAGATAGGAACTTATGACTCAGTCGGCCTTTCCGTTGTTACTTAAATGCCCCATTGGATGTGACTATACGCCACATTATTTATTTTGATCTGCACTCTATGGGAAATGTAATGCCTTTAGTGTATGTATTCGGAGCTATAGTGATGCATTTATTTGTGTAACACGAGAAGGGTTACCAATTATAGTAGTAGCCCCTCATCTACGTGATCCCATTACCAATAAGGAGTAAGTAACACGTAGTTTTGGTCATGAATTCTTAACTACTTTGAACGACAGACGTTCACCAGTGTATCATTATATCATTAATTTTCGATACCACGTATTCATACATAAACAACTATTCTAAAAGGTTGCTTTTAGAAGAAAATTGTACAACACCGGACCTTTGTTGTTGTATTCCGTGTAAATATTGTGTTTATAATACTTCTGTCCTCTTTGGATTATTACCAAAAATGAGTTCAGTTACCTTTACTGATCAATGTGCACTTGTGGTATGCAGGCGAAATGTCGGCCCTCTGACCAAACCACCGATGTGTGATTTTTGTGAGTAGTGGATTCACCTGTAGTGTACGAAAATTAATAAGGACAAGTATGAATGTCTCATTACTTACAATTCTTCATTCCTGCAAATTACGTGCACCGCAAGAAAAGAAAACCAGTTGAATTTAAGACAGAAGAGAACCACTGACCCGCAGTACCAGGTACAGCAAGCGCCAGGTCTCACGCTGAAATTGCTTCAGCCGTTATAAGCAGCCCATCTGCAGTGTCAAAGAAACATTGTTCCGTAAAAACCGTGGTTACTAACAACGCATCAGTGGATATTAGTTGTGCAAACAAAGCTGCTGTTACGGAGGTAACTGATGTAGTCGATGAAGATACAGTCCTCAGTCCAGGGAAGCCGGAAACCACATGTCAATCGGAAAGCCATAAAGTCACGTTAACAGACAGCGCTGCCACTGAGGACCCGGTGCTTTCTCGTAGAAAATTTTCCGGAATCAGCTGAATCTGCGGCGCAAAGTCGACTGGATCATGATGTCTCTCCTACAGAACTGATTCGTCAGGGTATACTCCCTGAAAGAGGAAAACTTAGAAAATAATGTTAAGATCGAAGCCGTTATCCGTATTCGGGAAATAAACGAGAAAGGTAATCCAAATCCTCTTAAGATGGTCTTGAGCTGCGATGACGAATCGTGTTTTGTGCTACAGTGGCCATACAGAGTAAAAGGGGAGAAACTGTGACTATTTCGAGACTTAGACCCCGGGGACAGAGAAGAACATGAATCGGCATTACGCAAATGATGCGAACACCAGGCCAGTGGAGAAACAGGTTTATTTATCCGCAGTTTTCAAGTACAAAAGAGGCGTCTCCAACTCCGGTGGGAGCCGTTCGGTCTCAACATTTTCACCAGCCAGGCCATTCCGGCAGTGGTGGTTCAATAGAGGATCTCACGAAGGCGGAGGACAGGCGAGGACAATCTCTTATTATGTTTCCCAGTGTCAGAGATCGGATGAATAAGTGGGATGATCTCGAGGCGTGGGTGTTTTTTCGCACTGACGGAGACCTGACTTATCGTGGAGTTGGTGACTTCGGAAAAGACCTTCCCATGGTACGCCCTCTACCGTACTGTTGGAAGCCAAGCGAGAAGAGGGAGAGGAGCGGCATGTATATCCGTATTGATGTCTCTTCGTTACAGTTGCATAGCAAAATAGCCCCAGAAAGCCTTGACTAATCTCTTCGGTTCTGCGTTAAGCCAACCGCCCCCCAGCAGCAGATCCTCCGGAAATACTGACTGGCGTGCGATGATAGGCTGATCATGGTCATTGTCTAATTTTGGATGACGTCAACTTACCTGAAGTCGATTGGGAAAATCTACGATGCAGCTCAGATGCGGTTTGGTTTTTACATAGAACCATGTAAACGGTGTTGGAGTTCTCCCTACACCAACACTCAGGATGCTGATCAGAACCAAAGATCATCAAACATCTGTTCTATACTAGATAATATCTCCTAGGTGTTCCGATATGAAGAAGGTCGATTACCAGCATCCACCAGGCAGTAATGACCACGCGGTGTTGACCATCAGCTAGAAGAAAAGAACGATGCTCGTACCAGACCACAGGGTTGACTTAGCTGCTATTCCAGTCCTAGAGACCGTCAACTCACTGGGGGTTACAGATGAGCACAAAGCGGACTTATTGGCGAGACACTACTCGCCAGTTTGCTCCTGGACTGATGCATCATCATCCTCAACAGACTGCAGTAGACGTTGCCTGTGTGTCGTAGGAGAAAATCACTGAGGAAGAGAAGGCTGTCGCCACGCGTACCATCAAAATCAACAAATTCCCTTGGTCAGATGGTGTACATCCCCCAGTGGCAAAAGAGCTGGATGATGCATTAACTCAGGCAGTCACAAGACTGCTTAACACATGCTCATCAGCTGGAAAGCCATCTCAGGAACGGAAAGCTGGATCAAAGGCCGAGGCTGTCGACTATCGTCTTATCAGTCTAACATCCAAGGTCGGAAAGTACCGGTCACTCGACTACGGGAATATATCAGTGGAAATGACCTACTATTCCGACAACACCATGATTTCTGTAAAGCAGGTCGTGCTTCAATACTTGCTACTAACACGAGAACACTGGAAGAGTGACGAGGTCGAGGGACACCCTACGGATGTAATATTTGTGGGTTTTTGCAAAGTGTAATATCAGCAATACCCGAACTGGTAGGACCTATTAAAATCACTCTCACCCGGAACTACGCAAACCAAAGTAGCGAGAATGCCAAGGCTTCGGAATGGTAGGGTAATTGTATTGTAGAATTGGTTAGTATATATATGGTAAATCAAATGAAACAAGTGGTAGATTAGAACTTGAGCAATCATAGGGAGGTTTTGTTGTGCCTGTCGTCAGCAATCCCGATTGGTTGAGGCTCCCCAGCGTGCGTACCTACCAAGCTGTACCTGGCCATGTCACGTGTGATGCCACTGAATCACCAAACAAAGCTTCCGACGAAGTTCCTCATGACCGCCCAATAGGTAAGCTCAAATTACTCGGCATTGTGGATTTACTGATTCTTTGGTTCGAGAACTTTCTTATAGGTAGGATCTTCGCAATACGAGTAGCAGAGTCGATGTCGACAGAGCAAGCGGCTACCAGAGATGTGACACAAGGATCGGTTTAAGATCCACTGCTCTTCCTGGCTTGTATTATTGATCTGTCGTGAATTTTCCAATCGCCTTGTCTCATCTATGCGGACGACCGTAAGATCCGCCGTGTGATCACATCAAATGCAGATGAACTCGTTCTTCGTGGGGACGTCAAGGCCCTTGAAGGATGGTCAGGTCTATGGTCCCTGCCAATCGACATCAAAAAGTGTGAACATATGCGCATAGGGAAGAAGTCCAGTGGTGTGGTATCCTATTTACGTGGAGCACTCTTTCGTCAGTCTATCTGCGAAAAAGACTTTGGGGTGATAGTGACTTTGCCACTAAAACCAAAACTAATATAGACAAACTTTGTACTTCAGGGTAGAGTATCCTTGAACCTATAAGCCAGTCATTTGGTCAACTCTCACCTAACGCTTTCAAAGTGCTGTACCCCTCCAACGTACGAGCTAGACTCGAATGCGTGGGACCCTTGTGTTCCTATGTACGGCTGCAGAAGTAGAAAAGCAGGACAGATTGCAGAAGGGTGCAACCCATCTTGTTGGGAGACTAGGTGGAATCAGCTGCGAAGGTCGTCTGACGATTGACGGGTTGTTTCCAGTATCATGTCAAAAAGTCCGAGGTGACCTGGTCTTCACCAGACGTATCGTTCGAGGCAAATTTAGACCAGAACTACGTGTGCAGCTCCCTATCCGTGATCATCACCGCACGCGGGGACATTCGATTACTTGAAAGAAACAGCAGTTGGCGGGTCTACCTTTGATGTACCGTTTATCTCAGAGAATGACCAATCTATGGAAAGCGCTGCCAGCTGAAGTGAAGAACAGCTTAATGACCTAGTATTCAAGTGACTACTTGACGTTTTTTGAAGAGGTGGTGGTATGTGACTCATGCCTGAGTGGTTCACACCGTCCAACAAATCTGAATAATAATCTACGCCATTATCATCATGGGACTTGTGATGCACTCCTTCGGCCTAAATATACAGTCTGATCTACAACTGGAAGCAGAAATAGTTCCCAGAGTGCAAAAAAGTGAAATGTTGCTTTCATAGTGCTGATAAAGAGACCAATGCAACTATAGAACTAAAAATGGAAGAGGGTCGCAAAACAACGGTTGTGCGAGATCGATCAAGCAGGGAAACATTTTTCACTGAGAAGTTAATCTGTTTCAGCTCTACGTATGCGTCACGGGTAGATTATGAGCGTGCTTTTAATCTCACAAGTAGGACGAAATGATCGTTGATGGAAATACAACGTATTGGATAGAGGAACGCGCAACCAGGCTATGTAGGTGTTCAAGAATACCGACTAATTATTCGCCGGTTCCAAAGAGAGCCAGAATATCGCTTACCGATCCAGACCGTGTGTTCTGGTACAGTAAGTGGTCATCCCTGAACCTCCTTTCGGCAGATACCCACACAGTGATGCGTTGCCCTTAATTTTAAAAATACATGATGATAATTTTTTCTCATCGCGTAAAATTACAATAGATCAACGTTACTATCAGCGTAATGGATCGAGTATTCACCGTTTTACATCGAGATGATGATTCACATGCCTGAATGAACGTACTATAAAATTTCCAGATTCATTTGGAGAAATATCACATTGATTTGCAAAATTACCACAGATTTTCAAAAGTATAAGTTTAACTTGAGAACCGAACGCCATGGTTGGTTTTCACAACGGTAAAGTGCATTTCATTGGTCAACTGACCGCAAGCCTCTCTGGCCGACCACTGTTTGTTGTGACCCGCTGTCTTACCACACTCTTCCCGTGCAAAAATGGCGCAGACCTCAGTCGTGCGACTTGTTGCGCTCACGAACGTACGTCCTTCTGTGGATCAGTGGGGTCATGGGATCTGAGCCAGAGAACCAAACTGTCCTGAACCTATTAATGGAAATGATGCACATGGCGTCAGACAACGTTGAACCAACAAGAACCTGTCGAGTTGTGATACTGGCCCCCGAATAACGTCAGCATTCGGTTCGTAGAAATGATGCAGGAATGGAAATATAGAAATTACTTTACCTAAGAAAACGGTATACCTGGAGAGTGACTTCCCACGGAACCGATATGATATGTGCATATATGTAAAAAATATATGCAATACGTTGGAGTTCATGCTATCATTAAAATGTATATACTTGTCCAGAGAATCAACAAGAAAGAACATACTCAAATAAAAGTAGCCTATGGACCCTTACGTCGAAACCTGAAAATCCTTTTGTCATTTCACGTGAAGATATTTATTTTTACTACTGTCAGTACAATTCGCCACATAAAGTAGATGCCTCCAAAATTCATTTTTCCGGATGAAAACCGCAGAAAACGGATTATACAGTTGGTCGAAAGCGGTAGAATATTCTGGGTAAAATGTTGATGTCTTCGATGACAACTGGTGGTGACCTTGTAGTCCGGCTCGTTGACATACCTGAGCTATTGAGACTTGACATGCTTCTCCACTCCAGTTCTCAGGGTCTGGTTGTCAGCTATCCCTAATAGTGCAGTGGGTCTCGGAGGTTATGAGAAATACACTTTTCCTTGTGCTCATGAGCGGGCATGTCTTCAAAAAACCCAACAAGATAATAACTCACTTGCAAATGACTGCAGTCATAAATGTTGGGACTATAAACATTCAAAATGGCAAGTGGAGCTGAAATCGTTACGAAACATGCAGTTGTTACGCTTTCTTGGTGCGTTAGCTCTGGGTTCAGAAAAATGGTGACTAAACGCATGTGGCAGATCATTTTCACATGCAAGACACTGAGCATCCTTCATTCAGCTGGTTAGTAGTAGAAGAAGCCAAATGCTTCAAGGTTTTTACGTTTTGCTTACTCTTCTCAATTGCGATCAATCTGAAACTCATGAAAAATGATGTTGGAAAATACAATAAACGGACATGATGCACTAACTACCGTGTTTCCCCAAAAATGAAACACAGACATACTGATTTTGTATCCAAAAACGCAGTGTGGCTTACTTTCGAGGATGTCTTCTATTTTTTCGGATACAAATCCAGAAAGACAAAGCAAGGTATCATTTTCTCACGTAAAACGAAGTAATTTCGAGAGGAGACCTGTTTTGAGTGACGAAAGTTTTATTAATTTCCTAACTGTATCTAGTCAGATGTAGTCATTTCGTCCTCTTCTGTGATGTCGTCTTAAACTGTTGAACCTCGAACTTGAGACTTTCTTGAAAATTCGTTCCTTGTAGAATCGTTGATCGCAGTCTCTCATGTTTAGCAACGGAACTTTCCTCAAATGAACATCTTTTTCCAAGTGCCCTGCTTGTAGTGCAATGGAAATGCAACTGTCGAAAGCTTCATTACCTGAAATGTTCACCAAGCTAACGAATTCTTGTAGATTAGGTTTGATAAACTTTTCACGCTGACATCTCTCCACTCTATGTTCGATATGCTCAGTTGCTTCCATTCACAAGTAATCCCGGGATGAATTTCAGTAGCAGAACATTGTATTTTACCAACAAATACAGTAACAACACTTAGCAGTGCTTCAATGGTTCTCAGTGGTGAGTGAAGCTTTTTTACCGTTTGATGAGTTATTTTCTGATCCTTGATGCATGCTTATTGGTTTGTTGACTGTGGCTAATTGAGTTCGCATTACTACGAAGTCCGGAGAAATGGGTTATACAAACATTTTACGTAGTTAGACGCACCGCACGCTGATCTGTACATCGCACCATGCGCGATCACAATGACGCACATGAACCCAATCTTGCTGTGACTAAAGCTAAGAGCCTCAGAAACTGGGTTGGATATGTTTCTTTGTCACCACATCAAAGGCATTGCCCGATTGATCAGCAAGAGACTTTTGTTTGACGCAGTGTAAGTCATGCAACTTAACTGGTGCAAAAGGCTTTATAACCCACCGATTAATTAAAAAACGATTGGGAATTCTATGTTGCACACTGTAACAATAAACTGATGGCTTTTCCTGAAGAGCCGATCTGACGGTAACCACCCCGTGACTGTACTGGATGATCGAGGAGTGATCGATAACATGGCCAGCAGGCAAAAACAGGCCTCTCAGTCGGCTTTGGTGTTCAAAATGGCGAAATGAACAAATCAGGTGAAATCACAGTGCGATCACAGACTGACTTCAGGGGTAGTAATGGGAAACGAGAGATGCATTGCGGTCAAAATAGTGCAAATGTATCCAAATTTCAGTCACTTTTCACCGCCCGGTGATAGTAATTTATAGGGTCATGAGAACGCCTGCTTCCGTGACGAAAAAATTGTCTTGGATGGATCGGATGTTTGGAATTATCACTGGTATGATACCAGAAAAGAAGAAAGAATTTCCAGTTGAAGAAACAACAATTGGGGCTTAGTGATGATTTGGGGAAACTTCCCACATAACGGCTCGTTATGAGCTAGTTTTACTTGAACGGATTTTTCTCTCGCTACTGACTAGTAGATTACAAGATAACTCCATATTCCAACAAGGCAACGTTTCTGTTCGCTGATCACACACTACAAATTGTGGGCTGTTGCTCCGCGGGATCA
Organism: Fasciola hepatica; assembly: GCA_948099385.1. NCBI lineage: Eukaryota > Metazoa > Platyhelminthes > Trematoda > Plagiorchiida > Fasciolidae > Fasciola > Fasciola hepatica. The sequence goes on from CANUEZ040000047.1 coordinate 28,296,446, forward strand.
AGTTCATGAAGTGACCAGCCTGTAGCCCAAATTTAAACCCAATTCAGAGCCTATGGGGTATACGTGCTGGCCAGGTGTGCGAGGATTCCATGGTTTACCAGCCAATGTGTGAATTCACACCGCTCTTGAGCGAGAATGGGTAAATATTAACCAAGGGACAATCACAGATCTTGTCAGAAGTATGCAGAACATGCTTCGGGGTCATTAGGCAAGTGGCGGTTGCACACGGCTTTAAGTAGTAACTACTGCAGCTTAGGTGAGGAGGGTCCTACGCTTTTGTCACCCTCTTTTTCGCGTAATCTGCTCTGACTAGATCATAATAAATTACTTTGTTGTATAATTTTATGTTCCTCATCCCAAAGAGCATTAGGTTGGTCGGACTTCATATGGTTCCGTTATAGAATGTAGAAGCAGAAATATGCGGGAAGATGAGGGACGTCCTTTACTTTTGTCATGCACTGTAGCAAATCAAATGTGAGTGCTCAGTCTCTTGCATTGCCAAAATGAGAAACAGTGACGTCATCGAATAACAATATATTCCAGTATGGCTTTGGAAGACAATGAACAACGAAATCATAGCAATGACATCATGAACCAAGCGAAGGTCAATCAAAACATTGGTTGCTCGACATGCATTGCTGTACTGCAAACGATCTACCAGAACACAAACAGTGACAAAGCAAAATCATGTAGAGGCAGTGTCATCAAGCGCACACCACCCTGAACCTCCGAAATAAAGCTAGTTGGTTATCAATCTAACATTATCGTGATAACGATAACTTTATATACATATATATATATATATATATATATATATATATATATATATATATATATATATATATATATAACCATGTCTAATGGAGAAAATGGTTGAGGCCGTTGTGGTGTCGTCTGTCACTACAAGGGGAATGCTTTATCTGTGCACATTTCGACCTCCGGATAAGGAAACTTCGATCTTCTCTCAGTATGGATATCTGATCGAGTATGTCTATCACAGCCATATTATCAAAAGTGTTTTTTTATTTACAAGCAAAAGCCCAGGTAGTATTTTCATTGATAACCGGTAATAGACTACACGTCATAAAGTCTCTGTACATGAACAGCCCAAATCAAATTCGGGCTTGCTGTAATCCTTCACCCGAGTTTACAATGAGAAGTGATGTATGTCACGATTTCCGTTTTTGTCCTTTTTTCTTTATTTTTATGATTGATAAGATCCTAGAGGTCGATCTTCTGTCCTGTGAGGATAGTGGTATTGAACATTTGCCGGGTGGAAATGTGTCGGACCTTGAATGTGCAAACGACGTAGCTCTTCTAAGCGAAGATTCAGGTAAGTTGCAAGCTTTAACTGATAGCTTGAATAACTGAGGAACGATGTTCGGTATGCGTTTTGCACCTTCAAAGTGCAAGATATCGTTGCAGGACTGGGTTGGTCCAACATTGACCCTTTTGTCTCTGCGATACTATAGATCAATAGGTAAGCAGGCGATTTACACATTTCAGCCAGTGATAAATTCATCATTCTCGCTGATCACACACATTCCCTGTACCATGACGTACCCGGATATTGTCGATCAAAAATCATTCCGGAGCAGACGGGTCATAAATGAAATAAAGGTGACTCAGTGAGCGCGTCTGTGTGCGTGCGTACACGTGCACAAGCTAGGATCAGCAGCTAAACGCAGCGCGGTTCATTATTCATTGTAATGGGGTTCTCGATTGGAAAAACGTAAGTGGAGCAACATGAGTAAGCCGTCCTCGGTAGCAGCGTTAGTGAGCACATTTGAGAGAATCCATTTAGTCTATCATTTTTATCGGGGATAAGCGGAATGATTTTTGATCGACAATATCCGGGTACGTCATGGTACAGGGAATGTGTGTGATCAGCGAGAATGATGAATTTATCACTGGCTGAAATGTGTAAATCGCCTGCTTACCTATTGATCTATAGTATCGCAGAGACAAAAGGGTCAATGTTGGACCAACCCAGTCCTGCAACGATATCTTGCACTTTGAAGGTGCAAAACGCATACCGAACATCGTTCCTCAGTTATTCAAGCTATCAGTTAAAGCTTGCAACTTACCTGAATCTTCGCTTAGAAGAGCTACGTCGTTTGCACATTCAAGGTCCGACACATTTCCACCCGGCAAATGTTCAATACCACTATCCTCACAGGACAGAAGATCGACCTCTAGGATCTTATCAATCATAAAAATAAAGAAAAAAGGACAAAAACGGAAATCGTGACATACATCACTTCTCATTGTAAACTCGGGTGAAGGATTACAGCAAGCCCGAATTTGATTTGGGCTGTTCATGTACAGAGACTTTATGACGTGTAGTCTATTACCGGTTATCAATGAAAATACTACCTGGGCTTTTGCTTGTAAATAAAAAAACACTTTTGATAATATGGCTGTGATAGACATACTCGATCAGATATCCATACTGAGAGAAGATCGAAGTTTCCTTATCCGGAGGTCGAAATGTGCACAGATAAAGCATTCCCCTTGTAGTGACAGACGACACCACAACGGCCTCAACCATTTTCTCCATTAGACATGGTTATGATTCGTTTTCTCTTTAGATTACAAGAATTATTTCTCTATTTCACAATACTTCCTATTGCCAGTAGGAACGCTCTTTCGAAAGGTATATTGTTAGTTGTTCCAGATCGTCGATCACGCCTACAAAAGAAGGGGCATTGTGTCATTCCATACGACGAACTTGAGGTCATACACTCTAGCAACAACCGACGATTGCTCAATTAGGCAGAAGCACTAACCATTTGCAATTAAAACCTATCCAAAATTCAGTAAACGGAACGAAAGTACAGATGCACAGCAGAACTTGTATTCAGGATCAACGTTCGGCAAGTGCAAGCGTGAGTATGTGTCAATCAGACGAAAGCGGTTAATCGATAGTAGCCTCACACGGAGCTGGCTGCATGTGATTGGTAGAAAAGGTCAATGCAGAGCGTAATACAGACGGGCATCGCACGTGCGAGTGAAAGGCGAACAGGGTTGGAATGAATCACGGGTGAAGGTCGACGACGTAAACTGGCGTCACAACACCTTGGTAACAAACATTCGTTAGCTGGTCGAAATTTCCTCTCAATTTTCGTTTTGTCTTGGTCATACAAGCAATTGCCGTGAATGAAGTATGTATTTTGTGAAGATGCAACGAAATAATTCTGAATACTTTGTGCGAATCAATCTTCCTGGTTTCTCTATCCAAATTATCAGCTGCGTCTGTTTTTTGCTGAAAAGTTTAACTCTTTCTGATTGGTCAAAATTCGTTCACTCCAGACAGGTAATTTCTAACGTTCACGGATAAGTTAATGATGCCTTTGAATACATTTTATGTTTTCTGTTCAGAATGTACTTATTCCTCAGTTCATCTTACATTTAAATGCCCGCACTTTTGGTCATGAATGTCCAGAACAATTGCTGTCAGTGAGCCAGAAGAATTTTGGTTGTACACTTTGCAAATTTTATTTGCTGAAGTTCATCAATTACAGAACTGTTTGCAATACCAACCACGTCTACTGACAGTGTGTCTACTAGTCGGGTGGGCATGAAGTAAACAAACTCAAGCGAAAGCGAAGTAGGAGATGGTCAGATACTTGATCTACACTGGTTTAATTTTCTTCAACACTTTCCATTTCTGCTAAATGCACTTGGCACACTAGAGAACAGCGAAGTCACTTTTCCACATGTGACTGAACAGTTTCCGAAATGGATGCAGTCTCCTGAAAATGCACGTAACTTCAAGAATGGTTGTAATGCGATTATCTTTCTTGTAAATGTGGTCGACTTATTTATCTGTTGTTTTGCCGGTTGATGCTTATGAATACATCGTTTCTGTATATTATTTGTCCTTTCACTTTGAGCCAACCAGTGGGCTTTAGTTTTGAATAATAAGCTAAACTTTTGAGTTATACAACATTAACGTGATCTGGACTACTGGACCAAATTCAAGGACTACCCAGCCACGGACCTAAAAATACATCTTTCACACCTCAATGTTTACACGTTTGCCACAGTTTCTAAGTCGGACGATGTCAATTTGCCTCCACAGGTAACAGCTCCTCTTGTCCATTAAATTTCTATTTTTCTCAAGTTGAATCTCACGGACGCACCAAATGTAGTGCGCTCATTATTATCGGTGATCAATGAGCTTGAGAAATAGAACGAGTACAGTCGTTTCGCCTATGCATTATTGCATATTCTTTAATATTTGCAAATGAGTAGTAGGAGATTTGATTTGTATATAATATGATTCATCATGCAGCTTGAACGCTCAACTCACCATTGAAAACCATGGAAGCACTGTACAGCTGTTTCATCCTTGTTGGGAATCATCAGCAGTGCACATCCACCGAGCCCCCACGGGGACTCGAACCCGGGGTGAACGATTGTGAATCGAACACCTTAACCACAAGGCTATCCGGGCTGGCTCTCAACGGTTTGTTGAACATCTACACTACATGATATAGCACCCTTCCGTCACTGGCTTTTGAACGGTAACAACCCGCTTCCCACACACCGATCGACTCCTATGATGGATGACTTCTCTGTAGGGGCCTAAGTACAACGAAGGCATTCCGTTATGAACAACCTACAGAGCTTGGTTACTATTTGCAAATGAGTAGTAGGAGATTTGATTTGTATATAATATGATTCATCATGCAGCTTGAACGCTCAACTCACCTTTAATACGTGCTAATATTTTTTTGTATAATCATCGGGAGACTAATAGCAATGTGCATGACCATATTCATTTTTGCAAATTCATATGCGTCTGTTGATGCAAATACATATATGGGCAGAATCCAAAACCGTTCGGGTAAGCGCGTCTCAAAGGATCTGCAATAACAAAAAGGAACGAAATATACCAAGCAGACGCTAACAGTTATTCCCACCGAACCGAACAAGAGGAGCCAGTCGGGTCCGTAATTAAGAGAACCAGCGAACACACCCGATCATGGAAAACATTCTGGACCAATACGCTCCATACAATATTTTTAACTTTAATCATCTGGCATCTCATATAAACTGCTTGTTTTGGGTGAATAAAATGAGATGGTTCGGGAGTAGATAAGTCTTCGTACTAAAATTGGTGGTTGGCTACAGAATATCGTGACGTTTCTTTTAAAGGGGGGATGTGTTACGGCGTGTTGCCGCGGAGCGTCAGGTATCTTTCTAGGAGCTAAATTACTGTTGGATGGATCAACTAAGTGGACCAAAATGTCACAGAAGGACAACTTTGTTACCATTGCAGACAGGTCACCCGGCCGGGTATAACTGTCAAAAACAAGCGGAGACATAAATCGAAGAAAGGGGGTGAACGTGAAATTTTGCACCTAAAGTCAGTGACGGCATGTCCGACTAAAATCACTACTGCTGAGTCAACTGATCAATTACTACACGCCATATCAACCGGCGTTTTATAATATAACATACAAACGCAGTTCATCTAGACTTGGGACTTCAGATATTATCAATCTGCTAAGTTTCTTCACGTAGGTATTTGGTGCAGATTCGTACTGATGCATATACACAGGAGCAACGCCGAAAAAGTTGTCCGATAGCATACAGGTGGTTTCAAACGAGAAACGGTATATACAGCAAACGTTGATTTAATCAAAGAGATGCTCACAAAAGACTGACGGGTCCCGAATGAAAAACAGAGATATCCCTCAGTTGAGTCTACCTTCTCTAACCATTGAATTAGAACTCCTGTGCTCCGTTTTGGGTTGTTACCTCGCAGTGCTATCCAGTCGAGAGTAAAACGAATAGAAGTATGCGGTATGAACAAACGGAGATTATAAATAGAAACAAAAAAACAAAAGCCCCCGCGCATTGGCAAGTGGGTCTTAGACGATCACCTGTCGGAAAATCTCAGATTCCTGTGACATAATCAAGCGATATACGTTCGTTGTTGGAGAAAGCAGATGATCTCGCAGAAATTATAATAAAGAGAGTACAAAAACGCTGAAGATATCTTGCTGTACGTCTTGGCTGCACAAGGATATAAATGATCGAGCTAAACACATATATGACATTCACGCGTTACGAGCAGATCGTCTCATGATGCTTCAAAATCGCGGTGGTGGAGTTATCACTTACGTAAAAACAAGATGAAGTAAGACAGTCAAGTTGGTTTCCGAACAGTCGAACAAGAAGATAAATTGACACGTTATCAAATGCAAGCCATATTTTCTACGTGGGCTTAGATCAATAGTCACTGGTAATATTTAGTTACCTGCAGATTCAACGGCAACTGGGCTTGTAGGATTTTCTGATCTACCGACTTCAGTTATCTCGGAATTAGATGACGCTGTGTGCATGTTCGGTGGTGACCTCCAAAAATTTGGCATACCTCTTCTTGTGACACTTGGTTTGACAAATTCAGTACATTTCCCCACCAGAAATGACGCTTGCCTAGGTTTCGGTTTTATTAACGAAGTGGGGTTGTTTTTGGTCCAACTGCGTGACTCACTGGACAGTTCTGATAATTGCATTCTGAAAGTTTGCCCAACAACTTATTTTAAGCGAATCGATACACATTGTTAGGGTGAACATGCAGAACTGGCAAACAAAGAAACTGCTCTCTTGAAATCGAGCACGTTTACAAACAGTTATGAACTCTGGCGATCTTACCGTTTTATAGTTGAAATCCTCCAACATTTTGTGAGAATATTGCTGACCATCTTAGTTCTTTTTTAATTGCTGTCCGTCAGAAACTTATGTGCAGACCGATAGATTTTCCTTCCTACTTGAAAAACTACGTAGGAAAAAGAACAGAGTAGCAAGAGCAGGTGAGAGTCTGACGTGAAGCTGACAACTAAACTGATAAAATCGAAGATCCAAATTCAAAATAGGCCATATGTACATGCATGTCTTTCTGGGAAAATCCGATTTTCGGTATAATGGATATCAGTAAATTCCCCAAAAGAACACATTCGCTGCTGGGTAGACTAATCACTAATCACCATCAGTTATTCGCCTTGAGACCAAAATCTCCAATTTCTACGAACGATCATAATTTCCTTCTTGTGAAGCAGAAAATATATCCACACACTGCTTACAGATACTACACAGAAACGAATCAGTTAAATTTCGCCTTCAAAATCATTCACAAGTAACACCTCTCTGCTGAATGCAACCATCGGCTTTGCCCTTTCCACGGTTTTTCTCGTGTTCATTTCTCCGAGTTGTTGAACCCTTTACCGATACTCTTAGTCCTAACTTCAATCTCTGTTGTCTAACTGAAACTCTGATTCCGGTGGTAGTGTTCTCCTCACCACCAAAGTTCCTCAGAAGGTAAAATTAACGCACCTACAAGTCCCATCGATGTTTAGAAGTCAAACACCACTGGCACCTAATCAAACCAGAGATAAAACGATTGGATGCGTCACTTGCCGAAAGATGCCGGAGGACAAAGAATCCCAGGTTCCTATGGTACGATATAAAGCTACTTTGTGGTCATAAAACTAAACCCTGCAACGATGACATCGACGTAGACCTGATTTTTGGCGACCAGTCATCATTATCCCGATCCCCAAGGGGTCCAACACAAATGGTACGGAAAATCGTTTTCGTGCGATAGCTTTCACAAGCACAGCACTAAAAATTGCTGAGAAGGCTATGCTTGGTCATCTTCAAACCCACCTGAATGTACCTCATCGCAACTTTATTGAATGAATACCTGTTTGTGTTACATCCCTGATTTACGGGGGTCAATAAACATCACTTCGATTTCAGAGACACACGATACAACTCTCATAGGAAAACGGCACAATAGCATAGCTCATACATCAGATGCAGTGAACATTTTTCAGAATGACATACTTATTTCCTTAAACCCATCTGAATGTACCTCCGGATCCTTGTCAGTTTCTCTAAGTACTTAAAAGATCCACTATTATAGCTATTGCTTCCGTGGTGCACTTCATTGCAGATACCTTAGACAGATCCGCCCGATCTCTCCGCTGTGTTTATCTTGATCATTCCATAGCCTTTGACTTAATACCTCATTCTCTTCTTTAGAAGCCCAAGGCTATCAATTGTCCTCCAAAAATTCTTGCCTGGCTCTTTAGCCATTTTCATAACAGAATGCAGAAAACCAAGGTAGGATCCAAATGTCCCAAACCCCTTGTCAATCATTCTGGAGTACTCCGGGATGCCGCGTTTTCCCCTTCTTACTTCCCACATACATCAGAAATCAACCAGTTTCCTCCCGGTGTGAGGTATTTAAACACGACTTAGAATAAAACCCATCCAATCAAATTGCTCTATCTTCTATATGCCATTGTAAGCAGGAGTCACGCAGCATGTTTTTACTTCTTGCCTATATTTGCAACAGTGAAGTCCCGAACGCAGGACGGAGAATTTTAGTTATCCCCCGGTGTCAGCCTCTCCATCAGTCCTTTTGGCACATCTCGCGGTATATTCGACAGATTCATCCACCGAGGCAGAGATCCGCAGGAAAATGCTAGCCTTCGAACGCTACAAAGCGTCGGGCTCTGATGGCCCTGTTCAATGATGGTGGAGTACGGCTTGTTAGAGAATTTCATGGTTTGTTTCTCAAAGGGCTGGGATTCACAGCAGGTTCCCACATCCTTGAAAGAATTGACTGTTGTCCTCATCTTCGAGGATGGCTCGAATGGTGGCTGCGCTATCCATAGGGGTAGAACCCTCATCTCAACAGCGTCGAGGTTGGTAGCATGTCATTTTTCACAGGCTGTGCTAGACGCGTGAAGGGCACACTCGAGAGGAGTAGGCTGGGTTTCACACTGATCGTGAATGCATCGACCAAATCTTCACCTTCCGATGGTTGTTAGGTCACCATTATACCTTTCAGAGACCAGCGATCATCGTGTTCATAGACACTGACTAGGCCCTCGGCCCTGTCGATTGGACTGAACTGTGGAACCATTTTTTAAGAAATGGAGTATCCGCCTTCAAACAGTTGTACCACCATACTTCGGGTCGGGTTAGGGCCTACTGCCAGCTTTCGCCGATGTTTGTCGTCTCCAGTGGATTACGTTGAGGTTGCCCTATATTCTCATTTCTTTTCAAATTTACCAAAGTTGTTCTACGGTATGCCTTGTCTGGTCTACTAAACGATGGAGTTAAACTTCTTCCACGGAACAGCGTTTTAACTTGGAATATGCCGATGATATTGCCTTGCTGAGTGGTAATACACAGGCCTTGCAACGTGCTTTGGACCGCTTGGTGATTGAGTTATCCAGATATAGCATGCGTTTTGCGCATTCTAAATGCACAGCATATTTACAAGACTGACAGGAGCCCTTGCCTGCACTCACAGCTGGAAATGGTGTTGGAGCGATCATGTCACAAACAGTGATAACTTGAACAGCTTCAGCCAACCAACGACACCCGTAGCCCCGAGGTGACCTTCAGCTCTCCCTTAAAGGACGGGTGTATAACTCCGCAGTTCGTACTGCTTTGCTTTACGGTCGCGAGACCCGGTCAGTTCTTATCGAGGATCCTCGGCGACCTTCCGTGTTTGACCGTCGACGTCTCCGAAGTACTATCTGTGGCTAGTGGGAACATCATGAGAGTAATGACAAGGTTCGTCGTGCTAGGTAGGGATAGTCGCCTTTTGACTTGAGTGACTGCTCTACGCCGCTTCCAGTAGCCGATGTTTTGCGAATGTCCACCCACTGTCCTCCGATACATGTTCTATTCACAAATGCTGGGCAACGCTGGAAGAAACTAGTACGAATTTCTCGCACAAAAAGCGACACCAGACAACCAGGCGTCCTCTTGCGCCTTCACAGCATTGGACTCAGATCGACCATATTGCTGTCGGTTACCGCTGACGCGGATCAATTCAAGAGTGCCGATCATTTTGGTCCACGTCTGTAGATACTGATCACGCTCTTGTCCGCGCGCGCCTAGTTGATGGCCGAAGCAACGCTAAAACGAACCGTCCCCCACAGCTGCTACTGGACCATAACCAACGATCTGTTTTCCAAGCGGAATCATCCATCAAGTTATCGATGCAGTCAAATGTCCAGGATCCAGAAGAGCGATAGACAGAGATCAAACAGGCTCTACGTGAGGCTGATGATGCTACCCAAGGTCCAACAACTAGACGCACACAGAAACGATGGATATCTGCATCCTCAGTCGCACTGTCAGATGTGCGCAGAACGATTCCTCCGGATTCCGGATACGATGAAGCACGGAGATGCCTTAAACGCCAACTGATTCGGAGCCTGAGCAGTGGTGGATTGCGAAGTGTAGGGAGATAGAAAAAGCTGCGGCGATTGGCAACAGCCGAAACCTTTTCCGTCTGATTAGACAAATCGGTCCATGTAAACCAGGCGTTAGCGAATTGTCCAAATAGGCGAACGGCTCACTGATTCAAACTCAGCAACGTCGTCTAATTCGTTGAGCAGAGCATTTTGGAAAGTAGTTCAAGTGACCCTTATCCACTTCAGGTTTGCTCACTAGCGCAATGGGTACGTCTCTTGTTGTAGATACCAGTCCTCAGTCAGAAACAAGAGGTTCTTCGTGAGATAAACTATCTTAAACAACATAAGGCTGCCGGACCGGATGGGTTGCCTTCGTCTATTTTGAAAGACGGTGGCCCAGCACTTTTACTGGAGTTGACGAAACTCCTCGATCTGATATGCGAGAAGAAACAAGTTCCAAGGACTGATGTGAATCGGTGACCGTACCGATTTAAAAGAAAAGCGACAGGTCCTCCTGTGAAAACCGCAGGGGAGTAATTCTGGCTAGCATCGCATCCAAACTGCTCACCGGGCTTATTCTCTACCGCTCGCGCAAGGATAAAACTGGGTTTAGAACTGGTCGAGGTTGTACTGATCACATCTTCGCTCTTCGACAAATTTTAGAACACAGGTACACCTTCCGCAGGTCCACTATCTCCGTTTTTCTTGGTCTTAAAGCGGCCTTCGACTCAGTCGACCGCAGTCCTCTGATGCTGCCTCCTGCTGAAGGGTGTACCACAGATATTCATTTCCATCGTGGAATCCCTTTACATTATTAGTCGAGGCCGAGTTCGGGCTTACGGTGATCTTTCACCCCAGTTCACCACAAAAATGATGTACGTCGGGGCTGCCCTCTCTCCTTTTCTCTGTAACTTTGTGATTCATATGGTGCTAGAGACCACATTTTTGTCAGGTGAAGACATGGCATTAAACTTTGCCCGGGGGGAAAGGTATCAGACCTTGAGTATGTTTACGACAGTTCTTCTAAGTGAATATCCAGGTAAGTTACAAACTTTTCTATACAGCTTGACGGACCGCATAGCTATGCTCGGTATGCGTTTCGCACCTTCAGAGTGCAAGATGCTGTTGCAGGATTGGGTTGGTCCAACGCCAACCCTTCGATGTCTGGGGAGACTATAAACGTGGTAGACAAGTTCTGTTATCTGGGGAGCTGCATTTCACCCAGCGGTCGGATATCGGATGAGGTGTCTCTGCGTATAAAGAAGGCTCGCTTGGCACTTTCCAACCTGAGTCATCTGTGGTGTCGACATGACATCTGCTTACCTATCAAAGGCCAAGTGCACGCTGCAATATTCAGGCCCGCGCTTTTGTATGGTTCGGAGATATGACCACTGCGGGTGGAGGACATACGAAGATTGCCAGTATTTGAACACCGATATCTTCGAAGTATTGCTCGAATATGGTAGGAACACCGTATGAGCAATGCTGAGGTTCGGCGGAAAGTCTTAGGTTCAAGGGTCAAATCATTAGATGAAACACTTAAGCTCACCAAACTAAGATGGTTGGGACATGTGTTACGCATGTCCCCTGACAGGATCCCATGGCGCGCTATGTTTGACGAGGCGGGTATAGGTTGGAAGATGAGTAAGAGTGGTCAGTCCATGACATAGAAGAAAGGTATGAAAAGCCTAACTAGTGGACTTGGCCATGTAGGGCGTGTTAGTCTCCCTGGTTGGGGTCCAAGAGACCCTCCCACTCAATGGTTAGATACGTTGGGGGATATGGCTAGATGCCACGATCAGTGGCGCTCTTGTATTTACAAACTTTATTCATCGGCTTTATTCCAACAATGCAGTTTTCCTCTTACTCCTTTCATATTCTTTTTTCCTTTATTTCCTTTTGAGGCTGCCGCTAGGAGATAACAACCAAAGCCACCGCACCCAGTGCATGGTAAATGGTTGTCTGAACAGAACGCAGAACAAGAAGAAGCGACGCGGCAGTCAGACCACGAATTGGCCTAGAGGTACGAAGCATCATCATTATTTTCGGTTGATGTTTCTAGCCATCCTGATTGAAGCTCAAAAGATGAGGACTGCCGTTTGGTCAGAGACGATGAGGCATGGCTGAAAATAGAAGTCAGTGGGGCGAATGCTGTACGGTCTGCTTGTCTAATCCTCGCATTCCATAAGTGCAAAAACGTTACTCACACGAACAAAATTACAAAAACAAAACATCAAAGGGTATTCGATGGTCCTTATATTCAGTTGTACGCCAGCCCATTGTTCTCTGCTGCCATTCGGTTTACCGTGACCACAAAACATAAAGCAGCCAAACACACGAAAACCCGTTCCTTTCAATTATCAACCGATCTTCCCGATCCTGTTGTACCTTACTCTTTCCGTTTTTCGTAAACGTCGGTGATTTGACACCAAGCTTGATCTCAAGCCCATGATTATATATATATATATATATATATATATATATATATATATATATATATATATATATATATATATATATATATACTACGAGCCCAACCATTCGTTCTCGTAACATCTGTTGAAAACTGCTTGTCAAGATTGCTGCTATTGTCGGAGATCTGCCAGTGCGAAAAGCTTTGTTGTTTATTTACGTCTTTTGACTAGCCCTTTGAAATTATTTTGACATCATTCCCGAAGAACGATTCATTTATCAACGATGGCAGAACTTCATGTCGCACTGAGCTTGTGACTGTTCGGTTTTCTCATTATCAATGAGAAATGGAATACATGTTGTCATCTTCGCCAAGGGTCAAAACTGTGAAAGCGCGGATGCATTTTATTTCATTGGTATAACACAAAACCGAACTAGTCACGAGTGGTCCACGTTCAAGGGTGAGTTATTGATCAGACACTTTTGAACCGGATAGCATCCGAGTGACCTTGTGCAAGACCTTGCCCGTGCGGATGTGTGCACGGTTCTATTTTAGTCCAACAGCTGAGTGAATCGGTAAACATCTAATAATGGAAGAAGACGATGAATATTTAAGCGGACGTGCGAGGAGGTTTGTCCTGGGTTCCACTTTGATGCGAGATGCATGTGTCTCACGTCTGGAAATCAATTACAAGCGTGACTTAGTGTCAGTCAAGATGTATGAACGCTTTTACGCTAAATACGGTGTGATACTTTACTACATTCTTACCGTAGTCAATTTACTCACAATTATTTTGGAATACCCTTCATCCGTATTCATACAAAACCATGAACTACCGTATTACATTCCTCTGATGATAAATCTAATATGTGAAGGCTACTTCTATTTTCGCTGGTACATGATTTATTCGATGTCAGAAAAAAGCAAGCTAGGGGAGAACCTGTCGTCTAAATTGACCTTGTGTATCTTGGTACTCATGAGTATGGACGCCCTCATTTTTGTGGTGTGTCAACATGCGAGGTTTGCCGTGCCTGTTCGCTGGTCACGAGGATTACGACCCATACTGTTGTTGACATTTCCCGAAAATCGTCGTCTGCGTGCAGCATTCTTCAATTTGCGCCGCACTGCCGTAGATGTACTGCCTGTGTTCGGTTTGTTTCTGGCCACAGTCTTGTTCTCAAGCATCGTAGCTCTGACAATCTTGAGCAATCAGAATCTCAAATATCCCAGCGGAAAACCGTACTTTCCGGATTTTGTCGACGTTCTTTGGGATTTGTATGTGCTAACCACGACGGCCAATTCACCGGATGTAATCATACCGGCGTACGAAAGCAATCGAGTTTTTATCATGCTGTACGTATTTGTTTGTGCGATTTGCAACTGGTTGTTCATGGGAATCTTAACAGCTTCTGTCTACAACTCATACAAAACACATCTTGGAGAATTTGTGGTAACCACAGTGGCCAAACGGAAACAAAAACTGGACGAGGCATTCTATCTCGTGGCTACACAAACACCCGACGGCGACGCGGGGATTAGTCAAGGCACATTTCTTCGTCTGATGCGAATTGTGAAACCGCGTCGTAGTGAGGATTCATTGAAGGTGCTGTTTCATATACTAAACAAAAGTCGTACGGGATATCTGAATTTGAGCGAATTCGGTCGACTATCTGAATACATGCAAGCCCATTTGGTGGAAGTGGAACTCAGTCGAAAATACTTCCAAAAGTTTATACCGAAATTTTATGACCTCTATCACAGTCCGAATTTTCAGTTGTTCAAACAAGTGGTCGATCATCAAGTAACCAAGTTTTTTTTCGTTGGCTTAGTCGTGGCTAATGGAATTACAGCAGTCCTGTGCCGTAGTTATCCCTATGTGCAGAGTGCGATTGAATGGTCCTTCACCTTAATCTTCATGGTAGAAATAGTCATAAACTATATGGCCAGTGGAGGTGTGTCATTTTTTGAAGATGGCTGGAATATTTTTGATGCTGTGATTGTTTTCACAGCCCTATTTGGACAAATTGTGGAGGCAGGTCTAACTGCAGTAGGCGTCTTTATTCCGACAGGTATCACCCAAATGCTTCTGCTATTGCGCCTTATTCGTTTGCTCAAACTGTTCAGCGTTGTTCCGAAATTCAGGAGTGTCATCAATTGTGTGCTGACTATTATGCCATCTCTGGCTGCATACACAACAATCTTGGTCATACTATTTTACCTTTACTCATGTTTCGCAATGGAGGCATTCAGTTATTTGTACGAGCCACCACCACAGCATAACTACACCATCAATGAATACTGCTATCAACCGCGATTACGGGGAAAAGAATTTGCCTCATGGCATTATTGCTTATTCAATTTCAACAGTTTCACGGAAGCATTTATTCTGCTCTTCGTGCTCACAGTAGGTAATAATTGGCAAGTATTTGCCGAAGGCATTGAACTAGCTACCAATCGATGGTCCCGAGTATTTTTTTTGACCGTTCACTGGACATGTGTACTGTTGGTACTTAACGTGGTTTTAGCATTTATTATTGAGGCTTTCCTGATTGAATATGATGCTCAGGCCAGTCGTTTCGAAGTATACATTGAAGAAAAATTGGAGGAAATCGGCATGAACGCTGATACTGAACTAGCTAAACGTGGCATTCACGATTACCGAAAACCAGGCTTCCAGATTACAAAAAAACTGTTGGACGAGGCTTTTCCAATCAATTCACCACGTGGCAAAGCATTTTATCTTCAGTCCGACACTGCCTCGATCGAAATACTCATGTTTCGCATGTTTGAGAAAGAAGTGGAAGAACTATTAGAGACCTACCGGAGCAGTTTCCGTCAGCCTCGATTCAAGGCACACGATGCACTGGCGAATATCAATGGATGAATAACCTAGTCGCTGGAAAATCGGTTAGAAAAAATATTTACGGACAACTTCAGATACCCATGGAACGAAAATTCCGGGTAGATTCGTCGCTGTTTACCCGCACTAGTTCCGCTGCTTGCTTGTCCGTATTTCTGTGTAATTATTTGGTTTACGCAACCCGCATGCGTATCGCAATCAATTGCGTATCTCTTGCACTCAAAAAATACGTACACCGTACTCCATAACGACTTTTTTAGAATGCTTTCAGCTTTCGAAACAGTATACAACGGTGAAACGAATCACAGCTGTTCAGTTCATTTCGAATGGTCGAAAGTAAGGAACTAGGAGCGGGCGTTCTGTCATTTAATTCAGCAAAAACCCCACATGGAACCCTAAATATTAGGAGTATGACCTACAAGAGGGAGGATTACAAATGATTGAACCAAGTAGGCAGTAGAAGGTGTACGGATAAAAGAATGCCGCCGGTCGCGACATACAACCATCTTCCAAAGTCTAACCATCAGATGAGTGAATATTTTGGACCTCATCCAGGAAGCCCAACAAATCCTACATGGTCAGCATTTTCAGCGTCACGTGTTAGTAAAAGTTGGAAGCCTACACATTAAAAGGTGATAGAGTCTGAGTGTAAGTATCGGGGATCTTGCAATTTTGCCATCCAGGGTGCGTTCGAATCTGAATGGAACTTAAGTGATCCGTTGTACAGAGTTCCAGTACAGTGGATTGCATGATCAGTTGCACGTTTGTATCCAAGCTCAATCTGCTTCATTACCATTGTTGCGTCACTGCAATAGTTTCCCAAACTGGCGATTTTGAAAAACAAAAATTTCCACTACTAGACTTTACTAAGAGGAAGAGGGGTGAACGCATACAGAAGAACTGTTTCAGAAATCTAGCGGACACCTGTATCTCACGCGACACCGCGAATCTCAACGATAAAAGCACGAGGTCACAATGCGATTTTGAAAAGTGCACGGGGTGATAAACACCATCACGCTGAGTCAAAGCCCGCTTTTTTGTTTTTCAGCTTGGAGTATCACTGTATGCTTATTTGTTCAAATCGGTGGATATAAACCGCTGTAACCGGTCAAGCCATTTTCAAACCTCATTTGAGATGTCTACAAACGAATCAGAATAACATCAATAATCGTCGTTTCCCGGGCAGTGCAGTGCAAAGCGTGTCTTTATCCAGCATCCATTTTAAAGACCCAGAAATTATTTTGTTGATTATGGGGAAAACAAACCTCGAACGGCTAACTTCGCAAATCAAGGTCTGAATTATTATATTGATCACATTGCTCATCTTCCCCTTAACACCTGGTTTAGCAAACATTGCACACCCGGAGCACGCGTAACAAGGCCAATCATCACTGTCTATTGATACCACTTTTTTATTCTTATGAGGAATTAGGATCTGTCTTTCAGTAGATGGAATGCCATCCTTGATGTCAATTCTCATTTTTGCACTGATTCTTGATATAAAGTTGATCCCACTGGGGCAAACACTTTATAAACGGTAGAGTATTACACACTCGACGTTTTTTTGGTTGGCTACTATATACTTTGTTGTAAGTTGAACCTAGTGTTCTCTCCAATTGGTGGTAGAGCTAGCTTATGAATTTCGAGCCCTACGCTTTGATTACTAGTTTTCAAGGTCATCGGTGTTGTAATCGGTCGTAGGCACTTTGTGCGTCTTCTCAGTATTGCTGACTGCGTGTTAGTACTTGCGGCTCAACGAATGCGTAAATCCATGGGAACAGTCTCTCTCTTCCTCCCTCTCTAATAAGACTATGAAACTATTACTGATGTGAAAAGAATAAGTTTTCCCACGTAACTTAAAATTAATTATTTCAAAAAAACCTGATGCCTGGGGAATTTCAATAGTAATTGTACAGTGATACAATTGAATAAGGTAAACTTAGTTCAGATCTTTCTTTTTTTTGTACTACAATGACCTTTTTTATCCACAACCAGTATCACACACTGATAAAACAGACAGAAATGCGTAATGTATAGGCCAATCTGCATGATCGATTGAATCCTAGCACACGATACAGTGACCCACCACAACTAATCAATATGCTATGTTTAACGTAAGCAGAGGTTCGAACCCCACCACGACCGGTCACTCCGCTGATAGACAATAATCCACTTTCGCCTAGCTCGTTTCCAAGCCTGGCTGACCTACTGGGACCTACCTCATGCGGTTTTCCACTCCATGGTTTAGGGTAGGATGCCGGTTATCCCAAGGAGCGTAATGGAAACTCTCAACAGCTATAAAGTATACTTCTTTCCTCTCCTGCGCTAGCATGCAATTGTAAAAAAGAACACCAGTTAGCACAGCTCAATTATCTGCACTATCTTTCTCCATTTAATATATCGTTCAGTGTCTGACTAAATGTTCCACAACAGTGTTTCGAACTTTAAATACACACACATTGCTATACTATCATTTACATGATCTAGAAATTCTTGCAACCCACTTGGTCCTTCGATCAACGATACAAGGTCGTCAGCGAATTCCAAGTTGTACAGATTTCTGATCGACATCATTCTCGATCGAAGACAGGGCCATTTATGGTTAATCTCAAAAAATCACCAACAAATTGTACCAAGGCACAATCAGGACGAGCGAAAAACGGTCCCCGTGGTGAACTCTGGTGAAAGATCACCGAAGTATAAATCCAAGTTTTGCTATCATTATACCGAACGGACAAAAACGATTTGATGCCCAATGAGCCAGTACTGCAGAACTGTGCAACCGAGATGTTCCTTCTAGATAGTCTTTATCCCCATGAACAAGTCAGGGGAACGTGGACAGATCAGCACATCCCTTAGGCCGGGGTTCATCAACTTTGGTGCGCGATAGAGAACCAACGAAGTGCGATCGCTCCTCCAGTCATTGAGAAGAAAACTAGGTATACCACATCTACGTCCTGGTGGAAGTTTTCTCACCGGCAGACTGCTTTTTATTCGATGTTTGTTCGCTGTAGTCTTCTCCGGAGACGAAGCGGTTGGTCCACCAACCTGTTCTGTTAGACTGGACAATCTAGGGCGTGTCAAATATGATTGCATCTGCACCATCGTGTATGGGTCTTCAGATTTGGGAGGCATGAAAGCCATCATATCCCATCAGGTATCCATAAAAAGGTGCCATTTAACCATGATGGATACTGATGACAGACTTAGTAAACAACGTATGGGTGAGATGCATTCGCCAAGTATGAACATCTGGAGACAAAACATTAGTTTATCCAGATCATCTCAGCAAATATAATAATCTTCATATGATTAACATGGACAGTAGCTCGAAGCATCAAACAAAAAGTATCCAAGTCATAGCGTGAATGAGTCTAAGAGAAATAAGAGAGGAAATAGGAAATGCCGAAGAATACTTACTACACAAAGAATGATAATAGTACACTGGAGTCGCAATGTGCAAAGATGTAAGTCCGAACATACCTTCGTGGCACCGCCAACCCAAATACAATTATTGTTCGACATAATGTCCATTACTTTGGACACGATAGAAAACCAAGGAAAGCTACGGAATGCAGAGTAATCAAACAAATGTATACTCGACGCCGATAGCGTTAGGTCACGTCCTTGTTTTGGCACGGTTCTCCACTAGCGTGAGTCGCTGTTCCAAAATGGAGACAGTCTGTGAGAAAGCAGAATTAGAAAGTGGGGCGTATCGCTGAGACATCCAAATGATGATAATCACATCGTGCAGCAACAGACTACAGTCCATCAGTAATGCAAGTACATGACTTGATTTGACGTGAATTTGTCTATAGAGAATAGAGAGCCAAGGTGTCAATGCACCAAATAAGCTGCAAGGTCACATTGGGGACTTCGGGCATTTATAAACATCAGAGAGCACATGTGATGATAGCATCTGGGCTTAAATCCCGTCGAGGAAGACTCTTAACAGTCGGATCACTTCATTTGTTGCAATCCTTCAAACTGGCCACTTCACTGTCACTCTGACAACCATACGGAATACAGTAAAATTGTGTATACACTAGTCGCCGTCTGAATTGATGAAAATAATAACAAAATTGTCTCTTATGGTGAATTATTGCCAATTTTTCCGGTGATCAACTGTAGGATCTTTCGGGCTGCAGTTCACGTTACTAGCTGACCTTCACATAGAGAGAACATACGTGATTCTGTGCAAACTGAACTAGCTTTGTTTGCTGTCTATCAACAAACCTAAATCGAAGTAAACAGCAACGGAAAATTATACAAGAATGAACCAATTGAAAGAACAAAAAGTATGAGTACAAAAGCACAAACGCGCGTCATACACAGCCCTCCAACTCACTAGCTGAGACCAGAGATGGCAGAAAAATGATAACCACAATAGGACAAAATTAGCATTCTGGTACCTGAGTAAGAATGTCCAGTTGCGAAAGAATATGTTCTAGTGTGGTATTCAAAGGAGGGGGGATATTTTGCCGGTCGTTTGACACTTGTTCGGACAGGTTAGTCGCCTATAAAACGCAAAACGTGAAATGGTATAGAAAGCATAAGCACTAAAAGTGAGGTGGTGTTTATTGAATATAGCAGTGGATGGCGAAATGATTTAGGCCAGGCGATGTTCCATGGTGGTATGCAAAACGATACACCCTGCATCTGGTTAGGATGTCACTAAACAAGAAATGGTTTTAAATTCTAGCACAAAAAATGCAACATCAACAAATAACATTCTAAGCAACGAGGAAAAACAGAACGATCCAGAGTGTTTGTTCTATGGTCACTTGAATGAACGTAGTTTAAATGCCAATCTACTAAAAAGACAACATTTTTAGGGTAAATTAAGCAGGTAAGTCAGAAGTAACAGTGCCAAACGAAATGTGCTGCATATCACTGCGGCCCTAATGTTCAGCCTAACAGTAAAGCATTTGTATCAACCACCGAACCGAATCTCGCTAACTGTTATGATACAAAACCTCTGTATTTTCGATGAACGACGAACAGATGGTAGAAAGAGACGCATACTTAACATCGGACCGCACTGGGCTAGTCAAGGATAATCATAACTTTCGGGAGACCGAAATACTGCGTTACACAAAGAGGCATAGCTACGAGCACCGTTCACTATTTTTCAGAATGTAGAGAGCATGTGTAATTTGCCGACTGTCATAAAACTGGAAACCCAAATATTTTATTTTACCATCGATATCAGGAAAAATCTGAGAACTCCCAGATTTGTCGAGTATGGCTTTCAGTTTAACGGTTGAGCTGTTAGTTTGGCGTGGGTGTAGATGAACAGTTAAGGCATGTTCCACAGTATGACTACAAGCTATAGACCACCATATCGATAATTGGTTGAAGTATGTGAACCCGGTCGATGCACTTACAGAGCTTCGGTTTACCGAGTTTTCAAACTTTTTGTGCGTTCGCAGACTGGACACAAGCAACTCCTCTGACGAGTGCTACTGAAATTATCCACCGTTTTTGACTACTAGGTTCAAACTGAGTGGATATTTATCCTATGCTTGAAGATGAGCGTAGCGATCACGAGGAACCAGCGTACCTCCAGGGAGGTTCAATTCAGTTCAGTTCATTCAACCATTAACCTCGAACTTCTGCGGTCTGGTTTCGGTTTCTACTTTCTAGCATCGTCCAGTAAAGGGCAGACAAAATAGAAGCATCAAGTGAGAAAAAGCCGAAAACAAGGTAAGGAGCGGAAATCATGAAAACCAAAACAATTCGAATGGAACTACGCCACTGGCCGCGACACCTAGCCATATCACTTAATGCTTTTAACCACCTGGCAGGCGGGTCGCGTCAACCCTAACCTAAAAGTCTAACACGCCCCACTTGACCAAGTCCATTGATTAGGGTTTTCATAACTTTTTGCCATGTCATGGACTGACCAAAGCGACCTATCGTCCAACTACTATCTGCCTCGGAAAACAGTGCAGGCCGAGGAAGCCTATCGTTGGACATGCGTTACACATGCACAAGTCACTTTGATCTGTTTAGATTCACTACTTGATCCAGAGAAGCGCCTTCTGTATACGCGACGCCACTTCATCTGGCATCTGTCCACCTGGTGAAATTTAACTGCTCAGGTTACAAAAAATTATCTGATTTAGTTAGAGCTTTCTCTGCCAAGACAAGGTTCACTGTGGCGCCCAACCAGTCCTGCAGCAGCATCTTACACTTTGAAGGTGCAAAACGCATCCCAAATACCGCCAAACTGTTGGTTAGGCTATCTAGCAGTGTGGCAGGGAACTGAACGACAGCGAAGCTGTTAACCACCAAAGTTGACCGGCAATGAAAGGGTCTGAATCTCCTACAAAGATTTATTACTAGTCTAGTCTAGATCAAATCGGTTTTTGCTAATTACTCTTATCAAACTTCGACTCTCTGGTTTCGTTTAAATATGCAGTATCATCCAAACGGAAATGGGCATACAAAGAGGAAAGTGTGGATAAACGATACAAGTTAAAATCCAGTGAATGAAGGAAGAAGTGCACCAGTGACCTCGTTACTTGGACATTTCACTTAGCGTCTTTATCACGCAAAATGTAGTGAGCCTATTTGCGGGTTATGAAGAAGCTGACGTCTGCATTGACCTCATTTGGCGCGTCCTGACTCCCTGGTTTGAATCCAGGGGACGAGGATTGTCCTTGATTAGAGACGTTGAGAAATATATCTCAGAACCAAAGCCAGTGGTTTGAATACTGTGCGGTGTACTTAGGGGAACTTGGGGTCGCAAACACATAGAAGGAAACTTACAAAAACGCTCGCTGTGGCACAGCAAAAAAACACATTCACCTTCCCCTCTGTCACATATTTGAACGTTGTTCGTTCTTATTTTCACTGTAAACATTCTAACAGTTCTATCTTTTCTGTTTTTAGGCTGTACATAAATAAAAAACCTGATAAAGCCTCAGCCCAAGACCTTTGTCTTCTGACTTTGCACTGACTGGTGCGATTGTGATTACGACAATTTACCAAACTTGATCTTCACAACGGACCATCTTCTGAAGCCGAATCGTTTCGAAGCTGAAACCCATGCGCCTGTTGCCGCGAGACAGTGGACACATTGGTACCGAACATTCACCAACTTCGTGCTTCCTATCCAGTCCCATCAATCAGGCAATCTTAGCATACCGATCAACTACGTATCTCCATTGGAGTAAGAATTTAACGTTTGAATCCCCCCTTTAATTTACAAAGAATTTACGTCCAATTGAAAAACGAGGTATTTTTTCGTTATTTACTTTCTACGCACAAACAAGAATAAGGACAAACTCTTTACCAATTTGTTGAGAAACTTTTCACTAGCTAGAATGCAACTTCCAGGCCATTACTGAGGATCAATATCGCCACCGAGCCGTGTGCGACTCCTTTATTTACGGTTTGCGTTCGGGCTACACATGTCAACGGTTACTTAAGCAGAGAACACTGGATCCGCGAACGGCTAAAGAACAAGCTAAGCTACAGGAAACGGCTTAAAACCACTAAAAGAATATATCAGAATGAAACCCCTACTCCCGGTAGCATAACCATCGACAAGGTTGAATCAACTTCCGGCTCACTTAAAACTGAAGCCGTCACTTCAGCAGTTGGTGCTTCCACCTGTTTCTTCTGCGGCTTTGGTCGCCACTCCGAAAGTAAATGTCCTGCTCGGAAAGCAACGCATAACAAATGTAGAAAAACATTCCATTTCCAGAAAGTTCGTCGCCCTATTCATTGATCCATAAGAGTAAACACTTCTCCCACTGCTTCACTCTCATGGGCCTCGAACGCTGCAACCTTTGGTTGTATGATGAGAGCTACTCATGACATCATAGTGAACGGTGAGCCCGTGCGCACTCTGGTAGACACAGCAAGTTCAGCAATTATTTCATGTTCCAATGTCACTCGTAAGTATCACTGGGATATCCAACCATTTTTCAACGAAATCTCTAGGGCTTCGACCTAGTTTTCTAGCATCAGCCATGGATTTTGTCACGCAACACTTCAATGCAAATGTGCGTACTATCGGGTAAAACTTTCTCCTCGTTAATCTGTTCTTATGTTCTCCTGGGTCATGACTTCTTAGAATCCCAGGAACGTGTAAGAAGATCGTTCAAAGAACGCAACGTACCTTTGACGGTAGGTACACCTTCGGCGATGCGCATCAACTCTCCGCTGCTTTTCCAATATCTGACTCCACGCTGCAGGCCCACTGAAACTCAGTCCCGTCGGTAGTCACTGGAGAACCAATATTTTATCAACGCCGAAATTTATAAATTATTAGCGGAGGGCATTATAGAACCTTCAGAACCACCCTGGATGGGACAGGTGCTTGTCACTACTAATGAAAACTAAAAATCAAATGGTTGTACACTGTAGGCCAACGATAAACTGACTCAAACATCTGAGCGCATAACCACTCGCTCGAAATAACGATACCAACCAGAAAAAAGCTCAGTACAGTTTTCAGAAACTCTGGATCTGAAGAGTGCGTATCATCAAATCTCCGTGAAGAATGAAGACAAAAAGTTCACCGCTGTCAAAACGGAGACAGGCTTTATCGGTTCACACGTATCTGTTTTGGGGTTACTAACGGCGTCGCTTGTTCTTAACGCACCAAGGACAATCTCACTGAAAATGACCATCTAAGAAATACTTTTGCTTATGTTGACAGTGTCGCCGTATGTGGCACCGATGCTGTTGAACACTATGCCAATTTGGAGGAAAACTCGAAAACCGTTGGGAAATACGTAATTACTCTGAACGACGGTAAGACCACCAGCGCAAAATGTAGGATCAGTATGCTCGGTTACGAGGTTTCAAACGGTAGAGTCAGAACCGACCAGGAACGTTTTCGTACCCCAGCGAATTAAGACCACCCAGAGACGCTAAGTTCCAGTACGGAATCGTTGGTTTGACCACGTATTATTCACGTTGGACCACCCGGTTCTCGAATAAGCGACATCCTCTCACTCGCAGTAACGTTTTATCCCTACCGATTGCCGCTGCAGATGGATTCCGTTCGCTGAAAAACAAGCCCGAAAATGCAGCCGTTACCGTCGTTGCATGTGACATACAAATTATAATGGATGATTCCGAAGTAGCAATCGCGGGCACACTGAGTCAAAGTGGTGCAGTCGCCTTTTAGTGAAGGACTCTTTCTCTCTTTATCCGAAAGGCGTCAGTCCGTGGTTGCAAGTAACGCATGCTGTATAGTTAAATCCATAAAAAGGTGGCGTCATAACAGTAGTCCACAGTCCTCCCAGATTCAAACCTCCCTGACTGGAGTAACCTCTCTGTAAGAAACACTTTTATTATGCGACAAAACCTCCATTGAAAACTTTCAACCACTCAATAAACCCCTAGGACCGAACTAGGAACATTTTTGGCTCAGATATATTTGGAATTCTGTTTTACGAACAAAATTGATCATGCTCTTTTGTTTAAGAGTCTGATATTAGTTTCCTGCATCGTTACCACACCTGGTCTGTTGGGACCTAATGTGGTTCTCTACCCTAAATCTCAGGACATGGTTTACGACTACTCCTACTGGTGGAGTGGACCTTTGAGGGTACGGCGTATGCCCCATATAATGCACCCATGCGCAACCATCTAATAAGTTTGGTGGGTTCTAATCATGTTGAACAAGTTTTAATTTGATCAGTCAGCAATAATGTTAACGGCTTTGTGCGCTCGGGGGTAAGAGAGTTTCCGTCTCAAACAAAGACGATAGTACCGTTCGACAGTCAATGTGACCCAGACACAGATAAGGCGAACAGTAATCCTGATACTAGCAAGCCGTTTCTGTACCAAACTTTGATGAACTCTGAGGTGACACATCGTAACATCAATCGTTTCGCTCACGAATCACACTCAGTTGTTCTTGGGGTAATCAAGCCGATGTAAGTCCTTCTGATTAAATTACCTTTGTAGAACGGCTGAAAGACACATTTTCACCAAACTCTGCATTAAAAATGATACTGCTAATGTGACTTCTTTTTGACCACCTTCCCCCGTGAATGCAATACCCCACGGCAGGGAACAACTTTGACAGCGCACGTTTTGATCTGCACTTTCATAATTGTGAAAATTGCTTTCAACGTTGTAGAGTGCCGATATTCTTCCCAGTGGGGGAGAATTTCATTCACCTATGGGTTTGCGTGGCACACATCACACCCAAAGTTCAGCTTAGTTCTTTCATATATTAATCTCACACTACAGTGCATCACTTTCGGTTGATACCTCACAATTTCATCGAGAGTACAATTGAAGAGCAAGCCCATAAATACAGATATATGTGAAAATCATATATATATATATATATATATATATATATATATATATATATATATATATATATATATATATATCATAACACTGGGAAACCACCAGTAAAGATCAACGGAGATGGGCTCGCTGACTAATTTGTAGAACACAAAAAGGATTGCGGTTCTAAAAATTAGAAGCCACACAACTTACTGTTCCCGTTATATTTACTGTGGACGGAAGCGGCAAATAGCTAGGTGCCGAAGCACCAGTTGTTCGGTGTGGCTGATGATGGCATTGTATGGAAGCAGTTGCTGCTTTATTTGGATCTTCTTGAGCAATAAGTTGATCACCTCTATTGTTAGATTGTATTGTGCAGTCCAAAGCACCATTGGCACGCTCAATCTGGGAATATGGTTCGACAACAACACTAGGTTTTTTGGGCGGACGAGATCCCGAACGACGCGTGCCCTCTTCACTGGCACGATGTCCATTTACACGGCAGGTGATATCCTTACTCGTTGCATCGTTTATATAGTTATCAAAGTTTGTTTTCCATAGAAATACCTGGTAAGTTAGAAGGAGAAACGGGTAAAGAGCACCCAGAGATATAGGGTTACTCCCAAGTTAAACATCGATTAAAAATGATATTTCATTGATAAACACATTTAATTCATGAACATTTAGGCTATCTGATAGACGAATGAATCAAAAGAACGCTATCAGGGAGCTAGCTCCCCAAATTTTAGAGAGATTCATATGACCCATGTCCCAACAACAAAAGGCTGTCTGTTAGAAAAAAATACAAGATATGGTAAGAACTGACCACGCGGTTCAACTTCACCTAAATATGACTGTAACTGAGAGTATTTCCCAACCATGAAAACCCACCGTGAAATTTAGAACTGGTTGGCCTTAAATTGGTGTGTATGGCAGGGGATGAGTGTAGTGAATTAGGTCATAGCTCCTATGCCTAGGGTAGAAAAGTGGTTATTTGATTCGACGAAATCATTTTGTTATCCTTCTAAATAGGTATGCTGTAAGGAAAAATACAGAAACGAAGATTTTCCATAAATACAAAGGAAAAAGGAGAAAACTGTAAGAGGTAGCTGGGGAAATGTAAACCAGAAGGGTTGTAGCTACTGTCCCGGGTTCTTGAGCTGTCGATCTAGCAGAAATTTAGTCTCACTCGCTCTGTGCACGATACCAGCAGAACATGCCTGTGGTCAGCAGAACAAATTCCAATCGAATAACTGTGTTTGTCGAAAATTCATGGTTGCAAAACAATACAATAAGCATATATTTCCAGCGGAAAATGACCTACGGCCAGGTGAGAAACGGGAAACAAAGGGCAGAAGCCTTCCGAAAACCGGGATAGTACAGAAAATGGAAACGGTCCACTTAGCAAGCGGCTGAACGATAATGTAGCACAGTTAGGTTGAGGTACAATCAGTAGATCAATAAACTTTTACCGGCACGAATCAATAAACTAATCACGAAAGGATGAATTAAACCGTAGTTGCATTACAAAAGGGAGTTCTTAATAAGTGAGTACAAATAAGCTGAAACTTTTGGGGAAACCGAGCGCATGTGCCAGCGTGAATGGACAAACCCGAAACAGGACCTGTTAATACCACTAACGTGTGATGGTCAATTGTGGAGTACAGTGACGGCAAGGTTAAGGTTGGGAGTTTGAACCTCTGCATGGGAGTACGTGAAACGTTCAGAAGGGTTCTTACAGGTGGAAATGTAAACGTTTGAGAAAACGAATGACTAAATAACAGACCTCTTATGTAATATGTACAGTAAAACGTGAGCATAAACCAATGTGATACCATGGGAAGAGGGAAAATGCGTTACGGATGAGGTTTACGCTAAGCGCACACGCTACTCATGAGTAACCTAACAGAAAAAGGGGAGGAAAATCCCTAACCACGAAAGGGGCAGTGAACCAAACAACCAGAAGTCTAGCGGTAAGTTCTAGAGTGACTGAACAAACTGTGATTGAGGGTGGCCACTGATCGATGGAAAACTTACATCAAACCGGAAGAGAGATGAGGCAAATTGTTTATCGTTAAATAAAAGGAGAGTTGGGCGAATAAATCCCAGCGAGTTCCACGAGAACGTGAAAAAATTCTGGTGACTAACCTTACAGACTGCAAGCTTAGGTGCATACAACCACAAGGGATATCACAAACAATGAACAGAAAACACAGGCTGAACATTTTAACCGGCAGCTGCACAACGCTTGGGCCTCAAACCAGAACAAAATAATGGGCGTCTGACCTACTGAGGTCACATTTGGTTATTCAGTTTGTCTGGTAGCCAGCTTTTTCTAGTAATGAAGCGAACCTTAAAGGCTATGGGGTACACTCTTTCAACTGCACCCATCTTATCACCATCATCATCATTGTTCAGCGTTAAACAGAAGGGTAAGACCCACTGAATACTGTTCTCATTATGTCGCACGTGGAAATAGAAAGAATGAATATACAAGATGAACAGGGAGTGGACCCACAGGGGTAGGAAAAGGAAAGAATGCCCCAACAGCCAACACACGGACTACATAGTCTAACTGTACGAACAACCATTGATCAATCTTTCTGATTCGACAGAAAATGGCAACACGATCGTAGCTATTTCTCAGTGTCTTCAACCAACTGGTTGACAGACCTTTTGGACCCCAAAGAAGACGCGAGGCACCGCTGTACATCTTATCATTCCCCGCAGGCACGTCATCTGTTGGAATCCACATGGTGCGTCTCACTTCCGAAGAGGTTCGGAAAACAGGGCATGGTATCGCAGACTTGTGTTTGCCATAAACAAAATGTGCGCCAACCAACGAAGTCTTCGAAGCTGGATATGCTGCAATAGAATATTCTTGACTTAATACCAAATACTTGATTTCTGACCTCACCATTGCTTACTCCGTCAATCCACACAATTCTAGCGTTAATACGCAAGCATCGACGGTCGAAAACGCCAAAGTGACCAACCCCTTCCTCACTCAGACTCCATGCCTAGTAACCATACAACGGAACTGCGCACACCGCAGCACAGTACACATGACCCTTCAACCTCAGCGATACATCAGGTGGGCTCCATATGTGCTTCATTCCAGCGTACACCGCTCGAGCTTTGGATATACGAGCGCTCGCCTCTACTAAAGTGCTGCTGCCGGAGTAAGTGAAGCGGTCCACAACTGCCAGTACCTCCCCAGCGACCATCGATCTCGCGGCCCTTGACTCCCAGTCTTGTAACACCACATTACACTTTGAAGGTGCCAAGCGCATGCCGAATGGAGCTACAGCTCTTGTGAGTCTGTCTAATGAACGCTGCGCAAGGTCCGTACATCCGAACAAGCAGAGAAGGTCGTCGGATTAGTCCAGGTCACATAGCTAATTCGATGCTCATATCCCATAGGTCTCGCAAGGCATTCTCCATACCCTCGTCCACAACGAAGTTGAACAGGAGTGGCAAATGGACTGGATAGAAAAACCTTTCGCTGCCAGAAGTATGAGAGTAGATTCAGGAACTTCTGTGGCGTACCTTTGCGGCGAAGAGCACTGAAAAGCGCTGTCCCATCAACTGAATCAAAGGCATCTTTTCTAGTCGAGGAAAGCCTTTATTGTAAGTCGGCGGTGTGTGATGCGTTTTAAGTAATTGGCGAAGAGTAAAATCTGGCCGATTCATTCCCCAACCCGGGCAGAATCCGGGGCCGGTATCAGATGGCGAAGAAAAATCGAGGTTAATACCTGGGTGATTATCGGATTAAAACTGATCTCTCGGTGATTAGCATAGTCAATGCGTATTCAATAAGATGGGGACAATCAATGACTCGCTTCATATGAACGGAATACGCTCCCCGTCCCAATTACCTTCCAGCAGTGGTAACCGATTTTATCACGTGTACTCCACCAAGATTAAAAACCCCGTGTCAACTTCGACGAAACCAAAACTTACCCACGCCTTAGTAATCGAATGCATGACTCCACTTCTACTTTTGATGGAGGCTCAAGTGATGCCACACAAGGAGTCGCAGTTGTTAACACAGGAGTAACTACACTAGCACGCGGCCAGCCTAACTGCTCCTTGAAGTATTCGGCCCAACGGTCAAGCCTTTGCTCTTTGCCATGAATGGGTTCTCCATTTCTATCGCAAATCGTATCACTGACCGGGATTCGCCGTCCACCGGGGTCGTGAATAAGTATGCACAATCTTTGACTGTTAACTGAAGCGGCTGGTACTTCCAATTCTTCGGCTACCTTGACCCACCAATTTTCGCGACCATTCTGGAGGTTTTTCGTAATTTGCTTTGTAGATTTCCTCGCATCTTCGATATCTCTTTACATTTCGAGAGCTGACGCTTGTGTTCCATCATATTCAGCAACTCTTTCGAAATCCAAAGTCTTTGATCGACAAGGGATGTGGGACCACAGGTGAAACCTACTGCAACATGCATCGCCTGTTTGATATAATCCCAATGCTCATCTACACTACTGTTCGTCGCAGTTCCTAGCTCATGTGCTAACTTCTATTCATAACGGGTGCGGACTTCTGGATCACACTTACGTTGCACAGCTAACCGGGTTTACGGTTTGCGACGATGACCATGGAGCTGGAGAGATACTCACATTAAAACTAATGCATGATTCGACTCTACGTACGTGGGCAAGTAAAATCTACAGTTCTCAACAGAACTGCGCCATCGGTAGCCTACTGCGATATGGTCAATCTTGCTTAGAGTACCTGTAGAGCGCCCTGTCGTCGGGCGACGCGAGCTATGTCGGAAATTGATGCTAGACAAGAACAATCGATTGTCTGCCTATCCCCGTCATCTGTGCGTTGAGCCCGTGAAGCACTACGCCCACCTAAGAGAACAGCCTCAGCCTTGTCAGTCAAGACTTTTCCTTATACCACGTTGACACGCAGCTCTAACTACTTCGTCTCCTGAAGTGCGCAGAAAATACCTCGATGAGATACCAGGAGTGGTTAGTTGAATCACACTGCTCGAATCCTGGATACGCGTTCCACTTACGCAGTATACATCAATCTTCAGATGGTCTATTGTGAGGGCTAGGCATGCCTGTTGACCGGCCTACATGGATGTACGCATGTTGAAGGAGCCGAGGTTCAGAGACTGACGAGGCTTGAGAAAATGTGAGTTATGCGATTGTGGATTATTTACGACACTGTTTGACAATAAACCGTTGCGAGTATCGGCTGTGTTATCAGTAGGAGCATTATGGGTAGGTAGAGGGGGAAAAGACAAGTGGCTGGGGACACAAGAAAAAGGTTGAATAGAAGAGAGAAAACTCTGAATGGTAGCCCACATATCACTACCCACCCCACCCGAGGCAATGGGCAGCGTGGTCCTGATTATCCTGCGCGACGACCGATGCAGTATGAAATTCTTTCTATTCGTGCAGTTCATGGAAGATGTTAGACGGGTACTGCTAGGGTGTCCAGCCACAAAGCAGGAGAACGATTAGGGTTCTCATCCAAAGCTTTCAGTTCTAGCAAGAACCTATCCGCAAGGCAGCGGGATGGCTTAGTGGAAGCCCGTTTGCTTGGATCAATTATTATTCCACTGATTTTACCGACAGAGTTGCCAGCTTAAATCGACCCTCAACCTGGAGGACCAGAAGACTGCTTCCTCATTCCTCTATCACTGACCTTCTAGGTATGATTGAATTTTCGGTTTGAGGTAAGCAATCTTGTGTATCTCGTTGGGTGATGCAGGCCCAAAGCCATAACATCACGTCAAGGTGCAGTCTCATGTGCAAGCATGTAACGATGGGGAAGTATTGGATAATCAAAACTGATAGCAAACGTCTGACCAATCTTCTCACACTCGATCAATTGCTCACACTTCTCAGCCATGTCATTTCTGAAGCGGTTTTGTTTCTGACCGATTTAACGGTGCACCAGTGCAGTGTACATACATTAACTATTGACCTGTGCCACATATCTCAATATTCCGTCTTTATACCGACATAGTCGAAATTACAAGAGTACGGATTGACTTTTACAATCGGGAATCTCGGCGAATACGGGTTCACTAGAAGTGTTGAATTTTACAACGAATTTATCAGAATCTGCTTTAGTTTTGTGAAACGGAGTCAGATGGAATTCATCAACACGTCCAACATCCTCTAAGGTCACTTGGACTGATAAATAACCGTTACTATCAGGGATTTCCCGAATCACCGGATCACACGAATTATATGCAAGGTTGAACCAAGTTCCGACGACCGTGAGCATAATAACTGCAGTTGCTGCGCATTCTGCCATAACTAACTGGGTCAAACCAATGCAAGAAAGCTGACAATTATCATGGATGTAAGGATATTAGTTTCATCACAGTCTGTCAGTAGTTAGACAAAGTACGATGACCAAGTTCAACCTGCAGTCGGATTGGTGATATTGACTTCATTATTTGATCATATACCACTTATCAAATACTTCATTCAACTTGACAGAGTAGGCGACGTTAAGTGAACAGATCGCGAAACGGTAGAAGGTTGTTAAAAGCCGGATCAGTGCACCTGGCGATTCATGGCGTGTCGGGCTTCCACGACGTAGTCCACGAAATTCATGCAATCAATGATGATAGGCAGAAAGATACAACTACGAGTCATGACAGGTAAGGCTCCTGTATTCATACAAACAGATTTTATTATATTTAGTTATCTCCCTTGTCTTAGTGGTGATCGCTTTGATTTCTGAGTTAGGTTGCTGCTCAGGAGTAGCAATCAGAGAACCGCCGCAATCCGTGAACCGTTATTGGTTATTTCAACTGAGTCAGGTTTATTGAAGTCTCTCACATTTCGGAGAACAATGCGAATGTACGGGATTATACCGTAAACATTGTGCTAGTCCATGGCATACCGCTGAGCAAATACTAGATAAATTACGTGACTCGGGCGTTTCATGCAAAACGCTGTCAAGTTAACCAGTATGACCAGTTTATTCAAAACATACGAGTCTATATTGGTCAAAATGTCACCAACGGTGCAGCCCATTTAACTCGGTAGCTTTGTGATCACTCGGTGGTTAAATAAAGCACCTCTGACGGAATGATTAGTAAATCCTGATGTCGCTCAGGCTATAAAGCGGACTATCCAAAGTAATTTTTCTGATGAGATATGAGGAAAAGTTATAAACACACCGCTCATGAGCGGGTGCTATCCGGAAAATCCATGAAGCCGGTTCATCCTCTCACAGGAGCTAGTCGTGTAAAAGTCAAAGTAAGTAACGGCTACTACTGCTTCCAGCAGTAAGAACAGAAATTCAAACGTCTGGCGGTGAACCCAATCCAAGAGAACATACTAGTAGTGTTCTGACTAGGTCTGACTACTGAGTGAACAAAGAATGATTACAATGTCGACGATCTCATAGATAATATTGCACGGGATAACAAAACAGTAAGTACACTTGCCTGTTCGTCACTGCCACCAGAAGCAAAATGATCTCCGGAAGCCGAAAAAACAGCAGCAGTAACGGGCCCCGCATGGCCTTGTAACGTGTACAACGGTCGACCCTCAAGTAAGTCAAACATCTTGAGAGTTGAATCTTCAGAAGCAGACAAGAGAAAGTGCCCGTTTGGATGGCAACTGACTTTATGTACGGCAGCTGTGTGAGCTGATATTCCACAATAAGTGCGTACGGATATTGGGGAAAAAGAAATGAGGATAATTTAATAAACATGGAGGTATCAACCTGAGAGAAACAAAAACGGGAAGCGTCAAATTTTTGGTGTAGAATGACTCCTGTGAGTAGCTAAAATAAAGATTACAGTTAGGGTCCAAGGTAAAGTTTGCGACCAATTAAATCAACTTATCACTAGGGCGTTCCAGAGACGTGAAAGTCGTGTGGCTTGCCTCGGAAACTCTTGTGCCCCAAAAATGCTGAACAAAACTTCATTTACACGGTGACCATGGGACTTTGCAAACTATTCAGACCTACCAAGTCACCGTGTATGATGAAGGGACTGAATGCGATCCTGAATTTTTCCGCACGACTTCCTATGACACGTGAAATTCCTAAAAGGTGTTAGAAACAATGAATATCCCAAACGGTTCTGGAAACATCTACGCTGTAACCTGATCTACTCCAACAGTGAAACCGCCCGTCAATATGCGTTAAGCGTTTGCGAGTCAGTGAAATCCAAAATAGCCGAATTTGAATGCAAGGATTACGTTATGTGGAAAATCTACCGGAGGAAAATTACGAATTCGATGAATTCGTGAGTCGAATTGGTGCCTGTCGCGTTCAAATTACTCGTAATCGTTTGATTAATGATATTATTCCTTCAAAACCACGATTCACCTTTCCCAGCAACCCAGGGAGGCTTGGAAACAATTAATACAATGGGACCCTAAATCCTATCTTGATAGAGGCCCTTTCTT
Organism: Fasciola hepatica; assembly: GCA_948099385.1. Taxonomy (NCBI): domain Eukaryota; kingdom Metazoa; phylum Platyhelminthes; class Trematoda; order Plagiorchiida; family Fasciolidae; genus Fasciola; species Fasciola hepatica. The sequence goes on from CANUEZ040000047.1 coordinate 28,330,631, forward strand.
TGGGATGGAAGTTCAGCTGCCCCATAAAAAGAGACGAGAGACTTGATTTTGAGGTACAATCTAAAAATTTAATGAATCAAACTATGGACCTAAAACCAAGAACATGTGTCGATTTTGAACGATACAGGTGTGCTTGTGACGAGCTGCTACAGCTACTGTAAAATTCAGATACAAAGTTGTATACTGATAACCAGAAAACATCTGAACACACCGAAGTTGTGAAAGAACGAGAACATCGTATCAAAAAAGATACAGGTTCCGTTGCTGTTCTCATGGACAAACAAGAATATATCGGAAACATTTCCAGATTGATGGAAGATCAAGTAACAATTTCAGTCTCTCACAGAGGAAAAGACGACCCTGAAAAGAGCGAACTAGCCCGGTGCCCAGAAAGACTGAGAGACCAGGTTCGTACATGCAATCCACATCATCATCATTGTTCAGCGTTAAACAGTAGAGTAAGAGTCCAAAAGGACAGTCAATCAAACGAAAATTAAACAATCCCACACTACTCGCAAGTAATTGCGTGACATAAGTAGAGTAAGACCCACTGACCACTGCCTCTCTCACCATTTTGCACGCTGAATTAGAAAGTATGAATATACAAGATGAACAGGGAGTGGACCTACATGGGTGGAAAAAGGAAAGAATGCCCCAATAGCCAACACACGAAATACACAGTCTAACTGTACAAACACACATCGATCAGTCATTCTGATTCGATAGGAAGAGGCAGCACGATCGCCACCCCTCACGGTTCGCTGCCATATCCTTCAGTATATCCAGCCAACTGGTAGACGGCTCTTTCGGACCCAAACCACGAAGATGTGAAGCACCTACTTTTCCTAAGTTCGCTGTACATCTTCTCATTCCCAGTTGCCAAGTCATTTGTTGACCTCCAAGTGGTTTCTTCCACTCCCTATGAGGAACGGAGAATAGGACACGGTATGGTAGATGCGTGGTTGCCATACGTAACACGTGCCCCAACCAACGAAGTCTACTAAACTGGATACGCTGTGACAGAACGTTCTCCGAATTAGTACCCAATACTCGATTTCTGACCTCAGCATAGCTCACTCGGCTATTCCACCCAATCCTAGCGATACTACGCAAACATCGGTGGTCGATAACCTCAAGACGACGAATGCCTTCCATACGCAGACTCCAAGTCTCGCAACTATACAACGAAACTGAGCGCACCGCGGCACAGAACACACGACCTTTCAACTTCAGTGAAATATCAGGTCAGCGCCACAAGTGCTTCAGTCTAGCGTACGCCGCTCGAGCTTTGGATATCCGCGTGCTTACCTCTGCTACTGTGCTCCCATCCGTCGTCATGCTGCTGCCGAGATAGGTGAAGTATTCGACAACTGCCAGTACCTCCTCATCAAGCATCAAGCTCGGAATCGTTGACGTCCATACTTGTAATATCGCCTTACACTTTGAAGGTGCAAACTGCATGCCGAATGGAGCTACAGCTCTCCCAAGTCTATCTAATACTCGTTGAGCATGTCCCGTAGATCCGAACAAGCAGACAAGGTCATCTTCGTAATCTAGGTCACATAGGCTTTTACTATTTCCCAGTTCGACGCCCACATCCTATAGATTTTGCAGTACACTCTCCTTTATTTTGTCCATGACGAAGTTGAACAGGAATGGAGACATGGGAATCCTTGTCGAACACCGCTGGTGGTTTCGAATCGAACGGATAGTTCACCACAAACCCTTACATGGTCAGAAGTATGAGAATACAATGATTTCAGTAGGTTCACGAACTTCTGAGGCATACCTTCTCGCTGAAGAGCACTGAAAAGCGCTGTTCGATCAACTGAATCGAAGGCGCCTTTCAAGTCTAAGAAAACTATTATTGTCGGTCGACGGTGCGTGTGACACGTTTCAAGTATTTGACGATGCATCCTCGACCTGGGCGGAATCCAGCCTGCTGTTCGCGGATGTTCCTCTCTCGAAGCGGTGTCAGACAGTGCAGCGAAATCGAGACTAATACTTTGGTGACTATCGGAATTAAGCTAATCCCACGATTGTTACTGCAATCAATGCGTATTCCCTTCTTGAAGATGGGGACAATCAATGACTCGCTTCATATGAACGGAATACGCTCCCCGTCCCAAATGTCACAGAGCATGATGGTAAGTGATTTTATCAAAGAATCACCACCCAGTTTGAAAAGAACTGGAGTAAGTTCGTCGGGACCTGTCGCTCTCCCGCGCTTTAGTAATCGAATGCATGACTCCACTTCTACTTTTGATGGAGGCTCAAGTGATGCCACACAAGGAGTCGCAGTTGTTAACACAGGAGTAACTACACTAGCACGCGGCCAGCCTAACTGCTCCTTGAAGTATTCGGCCCAACGGTCAAGCCTTTGCTCTTTGCCATGAATGGGTTCTCCATTTCTATCGCAAATCGTATCACTGACCGGGATTCGCCGTCCACCGGGGTCGTGAATAAGTATGCACAATCTTTGACTGTTAACTGAAGCGGCTGGTACTTCCAATTCTTCGGCTACCTTGACCCACCAATTTTCGCGACCATTCTGGAGGTTTTTCGTAATTTGCTTTGTAGATTTCCTCGCATCTTCGATATCTCTTTACATTTCGAGAGCTGACGCTTGTGTTCCATCATATTCAGCAACTCTTTCGAAATCCAAAGTCTTTGATCGACAAGGGATGTGGGACCACAGGTGAAACCTACTGCAACATGCATCGCCTGTTTGATATAATCCCAATGCTCATCTACACTACTGTTCGTCGCAGTTCCTAGCTCATGTGCTAACTTCTATTCATAACGGGTGCGGACTTCTGGATCACACTTACGTTGCACAGCTAACCGGGTTTACGGTTTGCGACGATGACCATGGAGCTGGAGAGATACTCACATTAAAACTAATGCATGATTCGACTCTACGTACGTGGGCAAGTAAAATCTACAGTTCTCAACAGAACTGCGCCATCGGTAGCCTACTGCGATATGGTCAATCTTGCTTAGAGTACCTGTAGAGCGCCCTGTCGTCGGGCGACGCGAGCTATGTCGGAAATTGATGCTAGACAAGAACAATCGATTGTCTGCCTATCCCCGTCATCTGTGCGTTGAGCCCGTGAAGCACTACGCCCACCTAAGAGAACAGCCTCAGCCTTGTCAGTCAAGACTTTTCCTTATACCACGTTGACACGCAGCTCTAACTACTTCGTCTCCTGAAGTGCGCAGAAAATACCTCGATGAGATACCAGGAGTGGTTAGTTGAATCACACTGCTCGAATCCTGGATACGCGTTCCACTTACGCAGTATACATCAATCTTCAGATGGTCTATTGTGAGGGCTAGGCATGCCTGTTGACCGGCCTACATGGATGTACGCATGTTGAAGGAGCCGAGGTTCAGAGACTGACGAGGCTTGAGAAAATGTGAGTTATGCGATTGTGGATTATTTACGACACTGTTTGACAATAAACCGTTGCGAGTATCGGCTGTGTTATCAGTAGGAGCATTATGGGTAGGTAGAGGGGGAAAAGACAAGTGGCTGGGGACACAAGAAAAAGGTTGAATAGAAGAGAGAAAACTCTGAATGGTAGCCCACATATCACTACCCACCCCACCCGAGGCAATGGGCAGCGTGGTCCTGATTATCCTGCGCGACGACCGATGCAGTATGAAATTCTTTCTATTCGTGCAGTTCATGGAAGATGTTAGACGGGTACTGCTAGGGTGTCCAGCCACAAAGCAGGAGAACGATTAGGGTTCTCATCCAAAGCTTTCAGTTCTAGCAAGAACCTATCCGCAAGGCAGCGGGATGGCTTAGTGGAAGCCCGTTTGCTTGGATCAATTATTATTCCACTGATTTTACCGACAGAGTTGCCAGCTTAAATCGACCCTCAACCTGGAGGACCAGGAGACTGGACTTTGTCTGACTTCTACCCATTGACCTGTCAGGTATGATTGCATCTCCGGCCTAAAAAAGCCGTCCTGTATAGCTTTTTGGGTCACAGAGGCACGCAAGCCATCGCACCACGTCAAGGTGCAGTCTCGTCGTGATACCGTGCTACATACGTCTCTATGAACAACTTACGGACATTCATGAAGATGACATTCTAGTTCGACCAGTTGCAGCGATGACGAATTCTTCGTACCAAGAAATAGCGCAATGGCCGACAGGACTTTTGGAACCCATTCGCATAAGACTCGCTAAACTAGTTAGAAAAAATCGTGATGCCGCTTGATGTTGTGACGTTATTCACGAATATGCCCTTACCAGAAATTGTGAACTTGTCGTGTGAATACATTCAAACATCTAACACACAAACATGCATTCGCGTAGAATGCTCCAAGGAACTACTGTTTCGTTGCACTGTGTTCAATTTGTGTTCAATGACTGTTCCTACTGTCAGCGAGACGGCATCACTATCGGTCCCCCACTAAGTCCCTTTCGAGTGGACATATCTACGGCGAAACTAAAAACAGAAAAATATAGGGCAACAGAAAGTTTGCATCACTACATTCAATATAAGGCTGATATTTTCTTTATATTGGACGAAGATCGTAATGTGTCAGACATTTCAGAGGAAGTCAAGCGTGCTCGCAGCTTTTTTCTTTTCACGATGAAAAGAAGCCGCAGAATTAGCTTTCCTCGGTGTGCTGATCACCAGACGATAGAATGGATCCATCGAGCGATGGGTCTACAGAAAGAAGACATGGAACAGCTATTGCATAACCTTTCACAGCGTTATGCCACGGCGCAATAAGAACCCAGTCAGATGTCCACCCTTCAGGGTCGTTAGCATATGCCCACAGGATACTCTGGAAGACGAATCCAAACTCATAAACCAAGTATTGCGGTAGAATGGGTATCCAGTGAAGTTTATTTTGAAGGACGACAGAACGACTAACAAGATCACCTGGAGCGATTGTGAACCCAACATGCGCGGCTAGAAAACTGAAATGTGCGTTCTCCACCTCGCCGACGATCCGAATGCAAGTGAAAGACCGGTTATCAGAGGTAACCTCATCCGTGATAATCTATTCATTTGTGCACATGTCGCACGGCCAGGCGTTCGTTTAAACGCACCAAAGAGCATTACCCGAAGTGGCTGAGTCATGGGAAAACAGGCAAGATCAACAGATCTACTACCAGTCACCCAGTCAATAGTGATCATAAGATCGACCCGAATGACTCGTTCAGTGCTGTGTCTTGCGTCGTTTTATCAGCGTAAAACACAATGTTCATATAAAATGTTGGTCCTTGTACCCAGTCACCAAACAATACGCGTTGGTCCAACTGACCAGTGCGACTAGGCCTTCTAATTGGCTGGTGCTGAAGCTAAACAACGATTTACATGATTCATCTCTCAATTTATCCATTCACGCCACCGACTGGCTGTTCTGTCACTAGTGCCTCCATTGTCTCAGATCTTGGAATCGAGAGTTACGCATCCCACCTCACCGTGATTGCGTTGGTCTGCCAGGAGGGACAGGCTGCAAATTGGCTGCGGATCAACTACTACCCTCATAGAGGTTACCCTCAAAGGTGTATTGGTTTATGATACCCGCCTTTCCAAGCCTGGAAGTGCCACTTCAGTTTCCAGTTTATCCGACCATTAACCTTGTACTTCTAAGCTCTGGTTTTGGTGGCTACTCTCCAGCATCGTTGAGTCCAAGGCAAAAAGAATAAAAGCATGAAGAGAAAAAGATCCCAGAAAATCAAAGTACCAAGCTTAAATCACGAAGACAGAGGAGTCCGAATGCAACTGTGCTACTGGCCATATCACTTAGTATTCCTAACCACTTGGTATGTGGGTCGCGTGGGCCAATCCGGAAGTCTAACTTGCCCCAATTGACCAAGTCCACTAGTCGAAGTTTTCATGCCTTTTTCCATGTCAGGGACTGACCACCTCGACCTACCTTCCAACCGTTACCTGCCTCAGAGAATAGCGTAAGCCAAGGAAGCCTATTGGTTGGCATACATAACACGTTCCAGCCACCTTAACCTGTTTAGATTCAGTACTTGATTCAGAGACTGACCTCTGGTTCTCAACTACTACGTCTTATCCCAGCGTTGCTGATACAGTGTTCTCACCATATTCGGGCAATGCTAAGAAAACATCGATGATCGGAATTCTACCCTTAACCGCCATGTTCCTGAGCCACATAGAAGAATGGATCTGACCGCCGTATTGCACACTCGACCCTTGACAGACAATCGAATGTCACGTCGACACCACAAATGGCTGAGATTAGTAAGAGCCAAACGCGTCTTCTGCATACGCGATGACATTTCACTTGAAATTTGTGCACCTGGTGAAATGAAGCTCAGTTCAGTTCAGACAACCATTTACCATGCACTGGGTGCGGTGGCTTTGGTTGTTATCTCCTAGCGGCAGCCTCAAAAGGAAATAAAGGAAAAAAGAATATGAAAGGAGTAAGAGGAAAACTGCATTGTTGGAATAAAGCCGATGAATAAAGTTTGTAAATACAAGAGCGCCACTGATCGTGGCATCTAGCCATATCCCCCAACGTATCTAACCATTGAGTGGGAGGGTCTCTTGGACCCCAACCAGGGAGACTAACACGCCCTACATGGCCAAGTCCACTAGTTAGGCTTTTCATACCTTTCTTCTATGTCATGGACTGACCACTCTTACTCATCTTCCAACCTATACCCGCCTCGTCAAACATAGCGCGCCATGGGATCCTGTCAGGGGACATACGTAACACATGTCCCAACCATCTTAGCTTGGCGAGCTTAAGTGTTTCATCTAATGATTTGACCCTTGAACCTGACTTTCCGCCGAACCTCAGCATTGCTCACACGGTGTTCCTACCATATTCGAGCAATACTTCGAAGATATCGGTGTTCAAATACTGGCAATCTTCGTATGTCCTCCACCCGCAGTGGTCATATCTCCGAACCATACATAAGCACGGACCTGTGAAATGTGACTGCCCAGGCTACAAAACTTATTTACTTCAGTTAGAGCGTTCCCGGACAACACAAGGTTTGGTGTGGAGCTAACTCAGTCCTGTAGCAGCACTTTACACTTTGAAGGTGCAAAACGTATCCCAAACATTGCTACACTGTTGTTTAGGCCAAACGACCAACTTGAGCGTTGATATCCCCAGTAGTGACGTCACGTCTGTCAAACGCACGCTTTGAGGCAATCGAGACAAATTGTGATAGAGTTCGTTATAGGCATCAGAGGAACTGCAGTCAGTGAGCGCATTCACAGACACGACGAACAAGCATCGACCCTTCAGCTCGTTGCTATCGACATGCACAGAACCGTCCAACCGAACTGCACACAAACGACTGCTAACTGGAATCCAGTCCAGTAGTGCACGCTCAGCTCTCATGCTCAAAGCAATCCCAGCACCGACCTGACCACGAGCACTAGAAACCGGATAACTCGACAAACGAAGAGTGAAGCGACACATAATAACTCGCGGCGTTTTGTATCGATCTTGAATTAAGGGATGAGAATTTGGTTAGGCCTTTTACAGGAAAAATGTTGGGGATTTTTCGGCACTTTGCACTTCGCGGCTGCTCACGCCGCAGAAGAATTTATCTTAGGAAACCCCAACCGGAGCCTTTGGCTCAGAAGTCTCACCCACAAGGCAGTGGGGCGTTAGCTTAACACGGGAACGTGACCGAAGCACCCAGGAAGGAACTTCTGATCTGCCATGTGAGGCCTGATTATTGCACGCATTGTTTTGTCTTCGCTGGTGCTTTGTTATCGATCCGCCTTTCGAATTCAGTCCTCAGCCCCATTCGCTCAGTGAAGCAAATGCAACATGGACGGAGTAGTATCCTTTGGGTCGGGGGCTGCCCAGCTTAGTCGGCTGATGGCTGCCTAATGAAGTGTAATGCCTTTCCTCATCGTCGAGAGGAACCCCAGGTACACCACTCCTAGGTTCATCCTGTGGAGATTTTTAGACCGGTAAACTGTTTCTCCGTGCTTATTCGCTGAAGTGTTCTCTTCAGGAGCATAGTGGTTAGAACCAGATGTTGCCCATCAACTGGTTCAGAGACTGGACTCCGTCTGGCCTCCACCCATCGACTTGTAGGGTGCCAGACGTATTACGTAACCATGAATATTTAAACCTTTATATAAGGGTGCAGATACTTTTTAAAGGGGACAATCCATCATTTTTCAAGTGTGGCCTCATTCCTACAGTACGAGTTTCGCCATTGTTTGAAGATTCGGCGTACAACATCAGGCCGATTGCTACGTGGTCCAGACGACATTATGTCGCATAACATTTTATTCCACGGGAAGCTCAGAAATTCATAAAGGAACACATAATCGAACACTTGAGATCTCCGTGGAGGGCCCAGGTTTTGATCATCAGTAATGGGAAACACAAGCGAGTGGTGATTGATTAGAGCCAAACAATCAATCGTTTCACCGGTAAAGACGCTCATTCGATGCCAAGAATTGATGATATGGCGGGGAAAATATCTTGACACAGGCTGCGTTGGACGATGGATTTGGAAAGCGCGTACCGTCAGTTTTCGACCTGTGACAATGAGAAAGTCTATATATAGTGTGTGCACTCACAGCACCGGGCATTTGCTTGAGTCCTCTCACTTTAGTAGTATCACCTCCGCCACGAAAAGCCAGTCAGTACGACTTCCTCAGCAGAGGCTGTGTTAGGCACACGGCCTCTTGGGTGTATTACAAGAGGCGTTTGGGACGAGTAGTCATCTCGGAGCCTGAGACATCCACCCCCGACCATACTAAGGCATTCGTTTTCAACGTATAGTCTACGGGATCACTTGAAGGAATTTTCGCATACGCTAGCAATATAACCGTCTGCGAGAATGACGCGGAAAAACATGATCGGAATAAGAAGCGATTCCTCGAGGTTGCGGGGAAGTATGCACTAACACTGAATCGGGGCAAGCGTACTTTCGCCACTAGCACGGTGAAACTAATTGGCTACGGAACATCCTTCGGGATAAAACCTGATTCAGATAGATTTGAATTCCTCATCGAAATGTCACCACCCGCTGATCTCAAAACACAATGGAATTGTTGGAATGCTTGCCTATTATTTCAACCACGACGAGACTGCACCTTGACGTGGTGCGATGGCTTGCGTGCCTCTGTGACCCAAAAAGCTATACAGGACGGCTTTTTTAGGCCGGAGATGCAATCATACCTGACAGGTCAATGGGTAGAAGTCAGACAAAGTCCAGTCTCCTGGTCCTCCAGGTTGAGGGTCGATTTAAGCTGGCAACTCTGTCGGTAAAATCAGTGGAATAATAATTGATCCAAGCAAACGGGCTTCCACTAAGCCATCCCGCTGCCTTGCGGATAGGTTCTTGCTAGAACTGAAAGCTTTGGATGAGAACCCTAATCGTTCTCCTGCTTTGTGGCTGGACACCCTAGCAGTACCCGTCTAACATCTTCCATGAACTGCACGAATAGAAAGAATTTCATACTGCATCGGTCGTCGCGCAGGATAATCAGGAACACGCTGCCCATTGCCTCGGGTGGGGTGGGTAGTGATATGTGGGCTACCATTCAGAGTTTTCTCTCTTCTATTCAACCTTTTTCTTGTGTCCCCAGCCACTTGTCTTTTCCCCCTCTACCTACCCATAATGCTCCTACTGATAACACAGCCGATGCTCGCAACGGTTTATTGTCAAACAGTGTCGTAAATAATCCACAATCGCATAACTCACATTTTCTCAAGCCTCGTCAGTCTCTGAACCTCGGCTCCTTCAACATGCGTACATCCATGTAGGCCGGTCAACAGGCATGCCTAGCCCTCACAATAGACCATCTGAAGATTGATGTATACTGCGTAAGTGGAACGCGTATCCAGGATTCGAGCAGTGTGATTCAACTAACCACTCCTGGTATCTCATCGAGGTATTTTCTGCGCACTTCAGGAGACGAAGTAGTTAGAGCTGCGTGTCAACGTGGTATAAGGAAAAGTCTTGACTGACAAGGCTGAGGCTGTTCTCTTAGGTGGGCGTAGTGCTTCACGGGCTCAACGCACAGATGACGGGGATAGGCAGACAATCGATTGTTCTTGTCTAGCATCAATTTCCGACATAGCTCGCGTCGCCCGACGACAGGGCGCTCTACAGGTACTCTAAGCAAGATTGACCATATCGCAGTAGGCTACCGATGGCGCAGTTCTGTTGAGAACTGTAGATTTTACTTGCCCACGTACGTAGAGTCGAATCATGCATTAGTTTTAATGTGAGTATCTCTCCAGCTCCATGGTCATCGTCGCAAACCGTAAACCCGGTTAGCTGTGCAACGTAAGTGTGATCCAGAAGTCCGCACCCGTTATGAATAGAAGTTAGCACATGAGCTAGGAACTGCGACGAACAGTAGTGTAGATGAGCATTGGGATTATATCAAACAGGCGATGCATGTTGCAGTAGGTTTCACCTGTGGTCCCACATCCCTTGTCGATCAAAGACTTTGGATTTCGAAAGAGTTGCTGAATATGATGGAACACAAGCGTCAGCTCTCGAAATGTAAAGAGATATCGAAGATGCGAGGAAATCTACAAAGCAAATTACGAAAAACCTCCAGAATGGTCGCGAAAATTGGTGGGTCAAGGTAGCCGAAGAATTGGAAGTACCAGCCGCTTCAGTTAACAGTCAAAGATTGTGCATACTTATTCACGACCCCGGTGGACGGCGAATCCCGGTCAGTGATACGATTTGCGATAGAAATGGAGAACCCATTCATGGCAAAGAGCAAAGGCTTGACCGTTGGGCCGAATACTTCAAGGAGCAGTTAGGCTGGCCGCGTGCTAGTGTAGTTACTCCTGTGTTAACAACTGCGACTCCTTGTGTGGCATCACTTGAGCCTCCATCAAAAGTAGAAGTGGAGTCATGCATTCGATTACTAAAGCGCGGGAGAGCGACAGGTCCCGACGAACTTACTCCAGTTCTTTTCAAACTGGGTGGTGATTCTTTGATAAAATCACTTACCATCATGCTCTGTGACATTTGGGACGGGGAGCGTATTCCGTTCATATGAAGCGAGTCATTGATTGTCCCCATCTTCAAGAAGGGAATACGCATTGATTGCAGTAACAATCGTGGGATTAGCTTAATTCCGATAGTCACCAAAGTATTAGTCTCGATTTCGCTGCACTGTCTGACACCGCTTCGAGAGAGGAACATCCGCGAACAGCAGGCTGGATTCCGCCCAGGTCGAGGATGCATCGTCAAATACTTGAAACGTGTCACACGCACCGTCGACCGACAATAATAGTTTTCTTAGACTTGAAAGGCGCCTTCGATTCAGTTGATCGAACAGCGCTTTTCAGTGCTCTTCAGCGAGAAGGTATGCCTCAGAAGTTCGTGAACCTACTGAAATCATTGTATTCTCATACTTCTGACCATGTAAGGGTTTGTGGTGAACTATCCGTTCGATTCGAAACCACCAGCGGTGTTCGACAAGGATTCCCATGTCTCCATTCCTGTTCAACTTCGTCATGGACAAAATAAAGGAGAGTGTACTGCAAAATCTATAGGATGTGGGCGTCGAACTGGGAAATAGTAAAAGCCTATGTGACCTAGATTACGAAGATGACCTTGTCTGCTTGTTCGGATCTACGGGACATGCTCAACGAGTATTAGATAGACTTGGGAGAGCTGTAGCTCCATTCGGCATGCAGTTTGCACCTTCAAAGTGTAAGGCGATATTACAAGTATGGACGTCAACGATTCCGAGCTTGATGCTTGATGAGGAGGTACTGGCAGTTGTCGAATACTTCACCTATCTCGGCAGCAGCATGACGACGGATGGGAGCACAGTAGCAGAGGTAAGCACGCGGATATCCAAAGCTCGAGCGGCGTACGCTAGACTGAAGCACTTGTGGCGCTGACCTGATATTTCACTGAAGTTGAAAGGTCGTGTGTTCTGTGCCGCGGTGCGCTCAGTTTCGTGGTATAGTTGCGAGACTTGGAGTCTGCGTATGGAAGGCATTCGTCGTCTTGAGGTTATCGACCACCGATGTTTGCGTAGTATCGCTAGGATTGGGTGGAATAGCCGAGTGAGCTATGCTGGGGTCAGAAATCGAGTATTGGGTACTAATTCGGAGAACGTTCTGTCACAGCGTATCCAGTTTAGTAGACTTCGTTGGTTGGGGCACGTGTTACGTATGGCAACCACGCATCTACCATACCGTGTCCTATTCTCCGTTCCTCATAGGGAGTGGAAGAAACCACTTGGAGGTCAACAAATGACTTGGCAACTGGGAATGAGAAGATGTACAGCGAACTTAGGAAAAGTAGGTGCTTCACATCTTCGTGGTTTGGGTCCGAAAGAGCCGTCTACCAGTTGGCTGGATATACTGAAGGATATGGCAGCGAACCGTGAGGGGTGGCGATCGTGCTGCCTCTTCCTATCGAATCAGAATGACTGATCGATGTGTGTTTGTACAGTTAGACTGTGTATTTCGTGTGTTGGCTATTGGGGCATTCTTTCCTTTTTCCACCCATGTAGGTCCACTCCCTGTTCATCTTGTATATTCATACTTTCTAATTCAGCGTGCAAAATGGTGAGAGAGGCAGTGGTCAGTGAGTCTTACCCTACTGTTTAACGCTGAACAATGATGGTGATGATTGCCTATTATTTCCGCTGGATTTCACCTTTCTCAGTCAACATTCACCTCCTCATTATCGATCGCACACTCCCAATGCCAAACGATATCATCAATGCCTTCGAAAACTTTAAGTTGGAACAGGCTCAAGCCGCTGTTGTCACTATGTTCCATTGACACTAGAGACTGATGTCTCCGATGTATTGATCACCGCAATTTTGAATCAGAATGGGCAACCTGTGGCATTCTTCTCCAGAACCTTCTCGCCTAGTGAAAGTCACCATTCTGAAGTCGAGAAAAAAGCGAGCCGTGATAGATGCTGTTTGAAAAAGGGGAACAATATTTCCCCGGTAACCATTTCACTGGTAACTGTTAAACGTCCAGTTGCATTTATTTACACAGTCAAAGAAAAAGGGCAGATTAAGAATAAAGTACAACGCTGAAGGACAGAACCATCTCCGTTTTCTTATGACGTTATCTATCGGCCTGGCACTGGAGACAGTTCGTCAACTTTCAACGCGGACCATCTAAAACGACTCCATGATACCCTCTGCCACCCTGCCACTGTACGTTTGAATCAGCTTGTTCGTGCAAAGATCTTACCTTTTTCGGTTGAGCAATCGAAGGCTGCAACGCAACAGTGCCACGCATGCGTGGCACTGAAGCCGCATTCTTTTAAACCATCTGGAAACAACTTGACAAAGGCTACACAACCTTTGGAGACTCAGCATTGACTTACAAGGTTTTGCAACATCATCCACACAAAATAAATCGCTGCTTGTTATTATTGGTGAATATTCACTTTTCCCCTGGTCTTCCATGAACTCGCCGATATTCATTTCCCGTCTAAAAAATCGATTGCTCTTTGGTTTACCCTGACCGCGGCTCCGCATTCATTTCTGAAGAACTGAAGCCATTCCTCCATGAAAAGGATGTGAACACAACTCTAACGACCAGGCTGGACGATTAAACGGGACATTGTGGAAAACTACTGGACTGGTCTTACAGTCCCGGAGTTTTGTAGTCACTCAGTGGGAACACGGCCTTCCTGACGCACTGCATTCAATAAGATATTTTCTTTGTACTGTACCAAACGCCACCTCACACAAAAGAATGTTTACCTACAACAGGAAATCGTCTTCAGGGATTTCACTTCCCAAATGGCTAAAAACTTCTTATTCTGTACTATTGTGTCAACACACACGTCAAACAAAGTACGACCTCTTAGTTGTGGAAGTTGATGTTATTGACTGCAATCCTCAGTACGTGAATATTCGGCATCGTGACGGACGTGAAGATAGGGTTTCACCACGGTACTTGACATCGTTGAATACCTGTCCAGAACGCGTAGAGGACAACACTAACTTGTCTACTGAGGAACCTCGATAAAATAACAAACATTGATATTTGTACTGACGACATAGAACCTGACACACCATATACTAAGGACGAAATCGCTACCAAATAGCAACGCACTCATCCCTACTGTTTGCTAAATAGAGAAGCATAGTCAGTATTCACTGTGGAATGTGCTAATCGTATATAATCCCAACTGACTGACATTCTCCAAGCCGGGGAGAATATCCTGAACATTTCCGGTTCACAAACGTTGCTGCCATGTTGACTGCATTTTACAGATCGTTTACCGCATTTCTTTTCTGCTTTTCAGCATACACTACGTTTTCAGATGGATAAAACCTAACCCACACAGCAATTCCTTCTAAGTCATTATCGTGTCTGCAGAATCCGTGAACGTCATCCTACTTGCATTACATCCCACAACTGCTACTGGACGATAACCATCGATCAGCTTTTCCGGCTGAATTATCCGTCGAGTCGCCGATGCAGTCAAATGCCCAGAATCCACGCGAGCGATTGACAGATATCAAGCAGGCCGTACGTGAGGCTGCTGATTCTGCCCAAAGTCCAACAACCAGACACAGAAACGATGGGCATCTACATCCTTAGTTGCATCGTCAGATGCTCGCAGACTACTCCAAATATGATGAGGCAAGCAAATGCATAAAACACCAACTGACTTGTAGCCTGAGAAATGACCGTGAGTAGTGGTGTATTGCGAAGTGTACGGAGATGGAAAACGATACGGCGATTGGTAACAACCACAACACTCGTCTAATTAGAAATGCCGGTCCACGAAAAGCAGGTGTTAGCGAACTGATTCACTGATTCAGACTCAGGAGCGTCGTCTAACTCGTTGGGGAGAGCATTTTGGGAAGCAGTTTGATTGAATGTATCCACCACAGGTTTGCTAACTAGCACAAGGGTTACAGCTCTACTTGTAGATACCAATCCTCAGTCAGAAGCTGAGGTTCTCCGTGAGATAAGCTAACTCAAATGACATAAAACGGCCGGGTCGGATGGGTTGTCTCCGTCTATTTTCACAGACGGTGGGTCAGCACTGTTACTGGAGTTGACAAAACTCCTCGATTTGATATGGAAGAAGAAACAAGTTCCATAGAGTTGGTGTGAACCGGTGAACGTACCGATTTACAGGAAGAATGACAGATCCTCCTGTGAAAACCACAGGGGAATAAGTCTGGTTAGCATCGTATCTGAACTGCTCGCTGGTATTATTCTCCACCACATATCTAACGCTCGCGAACAGTGCTCGCGCGAGGATCAAGCTGGATTTAAACCTGGTCGAGGTTGTATTGATCGCATCTCCAATCTTCAACAAATTTCAAAACAAGCACCATTTCAGTAGGTCCACTATCTCTCTTTTTCTGTCTTAAAGCGGCCTTCGACTCAGTCCACTGTGCATTTCCCTGGTGCTATTTCTTGTTGAAGAGTGCACCAGAGAAATTCGTTCCCATCATAAAGCCGTTTTACGTGAGTAGCCGAAACCGAGTTCGGGCTTGCGGTGATCTTTTCACCCGAGTTCACCAAGAGAAGCGGTGTAAACCGGGGCTGCTCCCTCTCTCCCTTTTTGTTAACTCTATGATTGACATGGTCCTAGAGATCGCCCTTGTGTCAAGAGATGACAGTGGTATCGAACTTTTTCAGAGTGGAAAAGTGTCAGACTTTGAATATGTGGACGACAGTTTTTCTAACTGAAGATCCAGGTAAGCTACAAGCTTTTTCCTACAATTTGAACAAGTGCGTAGTAACATTCGGTATGCTTTTTGCACCTTCAAAGTGCAAGATGCTTTTGTAGGATTGGGTTGGTTCAGTGCAAAAACCTTTGTGTCTGAGGAGACTATAGGCCAGGTAGATAAGTTCTGATGTCTGGGAAGCTGCATTGCACCCAGTGGTCGGATATCGGACGAGGTGTCTCTGTGTATACAGAAGGCTTGCTTGGCACTTCCCAAACTGAGTCATCTGCGGTGACGACATGACAGCCATTTACCTATCAAGGGGCGATTGCACGCAGCAGCTGTCACGCCAGTTCTTTTGTATGGTCCGTGGAAATGACCACTACGGCTGGAGGATACACGGACAATGTCGGTGCTTGAACACCGATGTCTTCGTAGCGTTTCTCGAATCTGATGTGAACACCGTATAAGCAATGCTAAGGTTCGGCAGAGTCGATGGTTCACGAATCAAGTCATTCGATGAAACACTTAAACTCATCAGGCTAAGATGGTTGAGACGTGTTTCGCACGTCCCTTGAAAAGATCCTTTGGCGCGCAGTGTTTGCTGAAGCGGGTACAAGTTGGAAGATTAGAGCGATCAACCCATGACGTGAAAGGTATGAAAAGCCGAACCAGTGGACTTGGCCATGTAGGGCTTGTCAGACTGTCTGCGTGGGGCCCAAGTGACCCTCCTACTCTTCGGTTAGATACATTGTAGGATATGGCTAGATGTCGTGATCAGTGGCGCTCTCGCATCCACAAGCTTTCTTCATGAGCTTGACACCAATATTTGCAGTTCCCCTCTTACTCTCTTCATACTCTTTTCTTCACCATTTTCTTTTTGAGGTTTCCGCTTGGAGACACCAAACAAAGCCATTGCCCCCAGTGCGTGGTTAATGGTTGTTTGAACTACATTGTACTGGTCCTCGAGGTGATAGGGTATATTGCTTTTACTGTACTCATAAGCAAGCATGTATTAAAAAACCGGTAACCGTGGTTACGACTTCGAGTGATGAGTAAGAAAGTCCCGATAGGGCAGACGCGGTAACGAGTTGAGACAGCAGACTGCTACTTAGCAATAATTTCCTACGAAGTACCTCATCATCGTACAGCAAGAGCTAGTTTAGGGCACTTAACATAAATGTAGTGTACTTATAAATGGAAAAAGGACGAAAAGTACCATCATGGCTATCACACGGAACGCAGAGACAGCGTGTGTGCAAACGTGCAGTCTTAAATAATTTGACTCGATGGAAAATGAAAAAATTGGCATGGTAATGGGTTGGCGCTTGTTTTCTTTTCAACTAGTGGTAGAATCCTTTGAGCACAACACAACAGAACGAAAAACACCTGCTTCTCCTGTTTTTTCACACACTGCTTTATGTCTTTTCTTCATCATCTGTTGCTCTGTATGTTGTACTAGTTCGTAAAAAGGATGACGATGCGAACTTGCTAACTGTCGTTTTTCCTCATTTTACGGTCATCAATATAAAGATTTAAAGTTGGTCTATCATAAACACATCCTGTTCACGTAAAATATCCACCCCTTGCAGCACACAGATCGTTCGCAATATCGGTTTCCGAACGCTTCGTCTAGTAACCATTTTTCCAGTGTACAAAAGTGAGTTGACATAAGGGAAATCGATGGCCCGGTACTACGCATTTTTTAGTGAGCATGCCGTTTCGTTATGCTGATTTGAATAAACTGAAATGCTCTTTAATACTAAGTTACAGCTCGTTTTATTTCATGCGTCGTAAAGTGGGTAAAAATGAGAAATAACTACTGAGACTTCATCGTCTGGGAAACGGGAGTGAGCAAGGGAGGATATAATTTAGGGTGAGTGACAGAAATTATTGAAGCACACCCCGTAATATACACGACTGACTTAAACCGATCGAAAACTACTCCGAAACCGCTCACTGCAAAAGCGCAAACCGATGCTACATAGGATGTATCGGTACGGCTTTCTAATAGCATAAGGTATATATTGAAAATGCCACAAGTGAAAAGTTCAAATAATTTGTCTATTGGCTTTAAACCTGACTTTCTGTACTTACCATCGTAATGCTGAAGAAGACGATTCATCCGCAGGTCCCACAGCTTAACCGACGAGTTCGTACCTCCCGACGCAAAACAATTCCCACTGGGATGAAAATCCAAATGCGCAGCAAACCCATCTGTCTCATGGAAGGTATGTACACAAACTTGGTTTTCACAATCCCAAAGCTTAATTGTCTTGTCGTCTGAAGAGGACACGATAAGACGGCCATCTGGTGAAAACCTACGAGCATGAAAACAAAATATTCACTTACCGGCAACATCGGACCCAATTGACATGCTCATTCAGTGAAAATAAAAATTTCTGTCTATGCAAGTTCCACACCTGGATAATGAAGCACTGTGTTACAAACAATACCTTAACGGATTTATCAGCTGCAGCGGTACACATGCGGAGATCATCCGATGAGAGGTCCACCCACCGTATAGAAGCCGTGTGAGCCCTGAAAGTGATTGATTCACCTTTTCTGTTTTACATCGAAACACAAATATTTTACTTACATGTTTGGAACCCATAGTTTGACAGTTTTATCTCTAGAAGCAGTCACAATAAGTTCTCCTCTCGGTGAGAAACGAACGCAAAAAATTGCATCTGTGTGCCCTAAGAAGCGATAAGCACGCGTCTGTGGTTTGATGTTCCAAACCATGAGACATGAATCCATCGAAGAGGAAACTAAATATAAGAAGTTTCAGCTGAGCCTACCTAGTTGCTTTCCATTTGGATTAAAATCAACACATGTAATGGGGCCACGATGTCCTTTGAAATGTATTTGTAAGCTAGGGTCCTCCTAAGGGTAAGAAATCAGCACCCTTGCAGCTGGTCAACTTACCATGGAAAAACTACAGTCAGAACAATAATACAAACACAGTCAAATGGGCGCTCGAGGGCACACAATTTTCGCGGCTACACAGTAAAACGCGAAGCAAACAGATCTTGAAGCCTTAAGGTTTTGAAGCTGTACAGGATTTCATCGCTAGTGTCAAATTGTTACAAGATCTGGTGGCATTCCTCCTGTAATTGTTACTTCGCTGTGACTATAATCTGCGTGGAGATCGAAGATAGTAGAAAGTCGCTGTTTCAGTATCGATAAATAACTAGAAAACCATGTCCCGTCTATAAATCGTACGAAGAAAAGAAAATACAAATTGGGGCATGAAATTCTCAGTCCAAGAAAGGAGGGAGAGGGCTACTTTCTGACAAAGTTAGCCACCTGCACTTCGAAGTACATTGATGGCGCGACGAACTAGATGACTAGTGGAATGCAACAGACTAGAAGAATGTGGGCAAACCTGCCGGCCTGTTTACACCAGTGTGCCTGCTGAGCCTACAGTTGGAAGCTCTTGATTTCACCTCAGAAGCTTTTGTTTTCTATTAGTTATGCAGAACAGTTACTCCTTGAGGTTTCCAATTGCTACTTTACCAGGTTTCCGTGAGACCTTGTTTTTAGGACTGCACTCAGTAGCTGTTATCCTTGGTAGGCCGGTAAGAGCATGAATACACGTTCTTCTAGCGATTCGAACCACCATAAAGCGCGGACTATACTCAGAAATTCTCGGAATGCGGTGCAGTTTCCGTGTGGAAGGGCCCGTTGTTCCTTGGATGTCCAGGAAAGTATACGCTGTGATATTTACCCGAGTAGGATTCACTGGGCATGCAGCAAGATAGCGAAGAGGGCCGCGCTGACTTATCAGGACAGTGACGATTTAGCCTCTCGCACCGCGGAGGCGCATGCTTGACCTTCGGGCAGCTAGCGCCGTTCAAGCGAGATTTCCATCGCAAAATCCTTTTGACTAGAGACGCCAAACGAAACCATGACTTTGCAGGGGCTCAAAAAACACTACCAGTGTCTTTATCTGGATAGGTAGACACGTGTTGCCGTCTCGAACATGCAGTGCGGGGAGCTACGGAGATGCACTGACAACACAAATATCTAGACACCCGGATTGCTTCAGCCACACAAAGTCCTGTGAAGATTGAAGTGAATTGAAAAAATGCCTGGGGTGCATCGCACGTGGAAGAAAACTGCCCTGAGAATTATCCGCTAGGGGAGATTTGATAAACAAGGGAACCACAACCTCTACCGGCTTATGCGTGGAGAATGGTGAGGACAGAAATATCCCGGGTCTAGGCAGCGGCAGTACGCGGGAGGCTCCCTTCCTGGCACCAGCTAATGTACCGTCCCCCGCCAGTCGTAAAGCGGAGGGTGTGACGATGAAGCAAAGGGCTGCATGTAGAACCTTCAGAGTTAAATTTGAAAGGGAGATGAGTCGGTTGACAGACCTCATTTTGAACCAATCCACGCAAATGGCGAAAGCCATCAAAGAAACCCAGGCCCACACAGAAGTAGCACGTAGTTAAAATCGGTTTGGCCAAGCCGTTCCGTAGGCAGACTCTGCAATGGAAACCGAAGCTGAGGCAACGAGTAACGGATATTCTAAGGCAACTTGGACTGCCAAACCTCGAGCAACCCTAGGAAAAGGGGTGCAGTTCTAGCTGTTGCGTACTAGAAAATAAGGAACTCCAAAAGGTGCATAATAATTGAAACAGATAACTCGTTATCGTGGTGAGCCCATGAACTTGGAGTGATACTAGAATGCCCATACAGTGCCCAACACGAGCACTACACGTCTTTGAGCAATACGCAGCCAAATTCAAAACTAATCCCGAAATCAGAACGGGAACATCGGTAAATTCTACGATACTAGCTTATTAAATGAACATTGACATAAAACGTATATTAACCCCCATTATGCGATCACACGGACTCAAAAAATGAGGACCAAACTGCGGCGTACGAGAGACAAGCACATCCATCACGCTGGTCGAAAATAGGATATGACAGAGTAGCCCGTTGGACGCGAACAAACAAAAGTTTGTTCATAAAATCACACGGTGTATAAAAAGACGTAAATAGTGTGTGTGAGCGAGTGATAACGAGGAAACATGAAAATACGGTGTTTTGGGGAATTTTCCACAGCCCATGTTTGCAGCTGAATCAGCAGACGTGCCAGGCATAGCTTCGTCGGTGGTGCGCCTGACCCCATCGGTTGTCCACAAGGCATCGCGCAGCCCAAAAAGCCAGTGTGGGTGAGAGGTATTCCATGCCCAGTATTGCAACTGGCACCAGCAGCCGGGCTTAGGGACCAGCGGAACCAAGGAAGCTCCGTGACTGCAACCCCGTGGAGAGTAGTAGTGGGTGGGAGTGCCAATGTAGCACGGCTACGAAACCAGGATTTTGCAAGAAACCGGGGAAGCCCGAGGGCCTAAAACCCCGACGAGAAAATTAAACATCGCAACCCAGTAAATTTATAGTCTGCGGTGCAGAGCTTCCAGCATAGGAAATAAATGGGAGAACCAAGAGCGGGATCCTGGGGTATGGACCGCATGGTCACCAAGGCGTGGATAAGGGAAGGGCCGAGGATAAGTCCGGCTATCCCAGCAGGTTTTCGTATGCACAGAGCGGACTGGGGGGATGGAGGGATAGGAAGAGTGCTGCTAGGACCTTCAACGGAGCACGTATCTCAAAAGGAAAGCATTCAGTATCGCACTCCCAAAATACAGGATGTTTCAGCTCGAATGAAAGCTCGGACGGGCTGAGTGGTACCGGTGCGCTTCTACGGGGAGTTCCTCATCTCGTCCTGAGGGGGAAGAAGATCCGCTGGATTATCCAGTGCAGGCAACCAGGAAAGCAGAGCTACATCCAATATTCGAAGAATTCATTGTCTTTGAGAACGGCTAGCATTCGATCTGGGCACATACAAGGTATTTCGGGCAATACATATGACGCATATGTGTGGAGGTCCTCCCTAGCCATTGTCATATACTTGTATTGTTGAGACAACGCTCGTTATTTTATTGACCCTACGACAAGTACAACATGCATCAGTCACTACACTTCAACATTTGTTTGTGTTTTACCCACGTGAATTGGCATGGTTTTGATTCATACTTGGACTGCCGTGACGGTAGTACCTGACATTGGCCTTTGTTGAACTCTGGTCCTCGTTGTCAGACGTTGTGGCCGTACAGTTGAGGTTTGCACATACCTATATGCGTACAATTTGTTAATACAGTACCGTAGAAACTACTAATCAATCTTGTTCTTGTTTTGCGATTAGTTTTGAATTAGCTGAGCGTTGCTCACAGTCGGAATAACCGTTACATTGCTCAATTTGGAATCACTAGGAGGAAATCAATCAGAAATGCCAAGAAGAGGACAAAGAAAAACCGAAGCTGGACAGGAAGTAACCCGGCAAGTCCCTGGGGTATTTTGGGTGATACTCATTCCTTAGATATTGTTAGGTCTACCAGTCCTGTCAGTCCAATTTCACGTACTTCAGATAGCGGTATAGAATTTAAAGGTCACGGTATCTATCGATTGATGGTAGTTTAATTAGAAACCCAGCTTAGGCAAGCTAGGGATGAAGCTGAATCTGCCAGGAAAGGTCAGCTCCTGAAGACGGGAGCTAGAGGTGACTACGGAGACCACGGAGCATACGGCCTTTCAGCCTAGCAGTTCCGTGGAACGATCAAAGTCCACTTGTACCAGTGTCACCCACGCTATTGACTTACCAAGGGCGGAATTGTCCCTATTCGACGGGGAGGCAGAACAGCTTTGTAAGTCCGCTAAACAATACGAGGACTTTGTGGAAATGAAAGTATCCGATTCAGGACATAGATTTTTGTATTAACTGATTTACTGTCGTGTAAGAGCCAGGGAAGCAATCACGGGGTGCTCGGTGCTGGATCCTGAAAGGCTACTTAGGCAACCATTTAAAGTCGCCCGGAATTTGATCGATGGTGTACTATCAGAGGAAAAACGCTCCAAAGGCGAGTCGGGCTCTCTAGCCTGCCTGGTGATAAAAATGCAGAACTGCAGCTCCGCATTGAATCACCTAGATTACCGATCGGACCTGAACGCACATCACACAATGGAGACCGTAGTGCGCAGTCTACGCACAGAACTACAAGGTAGATGGGCCGGGAAAGCCGGATGGATCATTAGATTTGGGCGAGAAACCTCGTTCGGATGCCTGAAGCAGTTTATAGACCTTCATGTCCGAATAGCAAACAGTCGTTTCGGTCAGGTTGTGCGCGAGACGCGCAAGTTACCTAGCATTACGACGCAAAGCTGGACCAGGGAACCAAGTAGAAGTCAACCATGGGCAAACACATTCGCACTATCCCGCACAGGTGGAAATCTGCCGGTATGTAAGGTTTGTGGGGCGCCTTATCGCCTAGTGGGATGCCCTCGCTTCGGCAATGTACACGTCGACGAACGATGGGAAATGGCTAAGAGACTGGGTGCCTGCTTTGTCTGTCCCAACGATTCACATCGAGCGGCGGTGTGCCGAACGAAACCCAGCTGTATTCAGGATGGATGCCATGGGAAGCACCATTGCCTACTACACAAATGCCAGAAATTGAATGCCAAAGAAACCTCGAGGCCTAGAGTGGTCTGCTCAGTGTCTCGCTCCACTAAAAGGCCCTTTCTCCTGGGAGTAATAGTAGTTGGCGTAGAAAACCCATTTGGGGTTATAAGAGCTTGGCTTTCGTAGATTGTGGCTCGGATACCACTCTAGTAAGGAAGGAATTTGCAGAGAGATACGGGATCAGAGGGAATCAATCTTCATTAGCAGTGGGCACAGTGAGCGGCAACCAGGTCATCCAGTGGACCAAACTACACCTACAACTCTTTCACTTGGTAAACAAGGATGGAGCAGAATCTCCGAAGGCATTCAACATAAAGGATCTGCCGATGAGAACACTTCAGTTAGTGCAATCGATTCTGACTCAGTGGCCGCATCTCGACGGGATTACTGTCGAGGAGTGGCAGAATAACGAAATTGATCTGCTGATCGGTTGTGATGTACCGAAAGCGCGTTGCATCCTCGATCAAAGAATGGGAAGCCGCAAAGCGCCCTATGCAGTACGCGCTATATTCGGCTGGACTTTATATGGAAGTACAGATGGAAGATGCGGCAAACAAATTCTAATCAACTGCACTTCGGTGGAAACGGCGAACATTGAACAGGCATTCCAACAGATGTATAACGCCGAATTTGCCGACCTAGCCATTGATGGAGATACCCCATCACGAGAAGATAGGTCAGCTTTGGAAATGGCATCCGAGAACGCCAAGTATGTAATAGGTCCTTCCGAGGTTCCTGTCCCGTCGAGACCCAACATGAGACCTATGCCAAACAGCCGAGAAATGGCTCTGAAGAGATTTCGCTTATTCGAAACCAGGTTAATTCGAGAACCACAACTAAAGATAGAATACATGCGAGCCATGCAACATAACATAGACTTGGGTAATGTAGGAAGGGTGGATACAGCGGTAATCAGCGCAAGTTAGAAGTGGTACCTACCTCATCACCCGGTCGTGAACCCAAAGAAACCGGGGAAGGTCAGGGTAGCTTTCGACTGTGCAGCGGAATATCAGGGTGATTCACTCAACGACCATATATAACAGGGCCCAGACTGGACAACACCACCAATCGAGGTTTTATGTCGTTTTCGGCCTGGAAAAGTAGCCGTCTCTGCGGACATACGTGAAGTGTTTCTACAAGTGAAGATGCCCCTTAATGATAGGGACGCCTTTCGACTTCTCTGGTGGCCTGAAAACGACGCAAATCGCGCACCTGACGGGTACAAGCTAACCGTTCATCCCTTTGGGACGGTAGCATCCCTCTTCTGTGCTAACTTTTCCCTTCGGGAAACTCTCAAGCGTTTCGGCGGCACCAGCAACATGTTGGGAAGAGCAATGGACCACTTTCACGTGAACGATTTTTTGTGTTCCTTTGACGACCCAAATACTGCTATTCTATATATGACCGAGCTGATCGCCGCTCTAAAGGCCGGATGATTCAACCTCACTAAATGATTTTCAAACAGCCACGTTGGAGCTCATGAGGAGTTGGAGAAATGGCGGAAGCGCTTGGACCACGCCAAAATACAAGGAAAGACCGTAGCAAACGGGATAGAATGGCACTTCAACCCGCCTTATGCCAGTCATCGCGGTGACAATTGGGAAAGGCTGATACGATTGACTAGGAAAATGCTTACGGCCCTGACCTCACGACAAAACCCCGATGACGAGACGCCGACTACTTTACTAACAGAAGTATAACGTATACCGAACAACGGACCTCTGATGCCGACCGCCCCAGACTCGGAAGGCAGACCGGCTCTCATTCCCAACGACTTGTTATTACTGCGGTCAAAAGTAAGAGCAATCACACCGAAAACCTTACGTCGAAGGTACATCATAGGATGGAAACAAGTGTGCCACCTTGCACAGGCTTTCTGGAGACGTTGGACTAAGGAGTACTTACTGAAACTGCAGCTTCGGCAAAAATGGATCTCCAAAGAGAGATCGTTCAGACGTGGCGATGTGGTCATCCTTGTGGAGGGCCACTTACATAGGGACGACTGGCCGGTTGGAGTGATCAAGGACTGCCGTACAGAGATTGATGGCCTCGTGCTCACGGTGGTAGTGAGAACGAAAGGAAGGAGCCGTGTTGCGAGATATCCGTAAGATATGTCTGCTTGAAGGTGAAAATGGCGGGGGCGAAGTCGAAGCTACAGACCAAGCTAAAACCAAGTCTGCCGATACCAAATGAAGCTGAATTTATTTGTTTATCCCTCATGCACTCTTTTGTAGGTTCCAACCCTTCACACTGTCTTTGAGGCATATTTGTGTCTAATTTCATACGGTGTTCACGATTTACTATGGAGTTAGTTGTCGAAACAATAGTTTATCACACGACACGACATTGTTTGTCAAGTAGCGGAAACTCCTGAACAAGCACTTGTTGACCGTTTGTAGAAATATCACTTTTCCCGTGACCTATTTTTATCATTATTTAACCTGTGTTCAAGTGTATATAAGTTGCGGGTCAGACATACTTGTAATATGATTACACCACACTTTGAGCCCCTGATGTTTGAGTACCCTGTAAACATCTCAATTTTTCATCAAGACTTCTCGGTCTGCACCTTGCCACGTACTTTACTCTTGTTCAGGCAGCCTTTTCCTCCAAATTCCGTGATCTGTCTACGCATCCCGATCACATCAAAGCCCTTTTTCTTATACCGACAATGTCGTATCATTCTCAGAAGAAACTCTAACACGTCGAGAGATTGAGCGTAACCTGAAGAAAATCTGCAAGCGTGTCTGCGGCTGGCCAACGATAGATGAAGCCCATAGCAACCTGCGCATGCACTGACTTAGGGCCTAGGTGGGTTAGGGCGAATCGGTAACCCTATTTACTCCTTAGATTTTGACCGTTTTATGGGAGGATTTGGTGGGCGGTGCGAAGCACATGCGTGGAAATCCTCCCTAGCCATTGTCATATACTTGTATTGTTGAGACAACGCTCGTTATTTTATTGACCCTACGACAAGTACAACATGCATCAGTCACTACACTTCAACATTTGTTTGTGTTTTACCCACGTGAATTGGCATGGTTTTGATTCATATTTGGACTGCCGTGACGGTAGTACCTGACATTGGCCTTTGTTGAACTCTGGTCCTCGTTGTCAGACGTTGTGGCCGTACAGTTGAGGTTTGCACATACCTATATGCGTACAATTTGTTAATACAGTACCGTAGAAACTACTAATCAATCTTGTTCTTGTTTTGCGATTAGTTTTGAATTAGCTGAGCGTTGCTCACAGTCGCAATTATAGTTATAATATCTGCTCGTGGAGGATGTGTCCCTGGTGCAGAACGTTCAACAGGTCACTCGTCGGAGGTGGGCGAAACTTCGGGGCTACTGTTCCTCGTTGTCACTGATTTCGCCACAGGAGTAATCTCGGTGAGGGTAGACGCTCCGCCTGGTAAAATAGACTATGGAACCATCAAGCTGCACTTCCTGGGTGAGAGGACAAAACCACCGGACAAATGGCGAAGATAATTAGGGGGACTGGAAGAGGACAGGTTGCGCTCAACTTTAGAATCTTTAGCTTGGGACCATGAGGGTACGGTGAATGGAATGCGGCTAGGCCTCGAAAGCAACTCACTTCAGCTGACTGAAGAAGTACCCCTCGTGCGCGGAGTCCGTAGACCAGGATCTCTACCTTGGTGGAAAGTCAGTACAAATCTGGCACTGAGGGGGTAACAGCAGGCATGGAAGGGGTATCAGGAGATCACGGGTTGTAGACGATTGCTGTAACCTCGGGAATTACCAAGTTCTCTTGTAGACGACAAAGAAGAATTAGGCTGACATGCAAAACCGACATATCCAGGGCCGCCACTGAACACCCGAAGGTGCCTTTTAACTACGTCCTGCCTGAGGTGAATGTGTGAGTTTTCACTGGAAGTTTGAGAATGGGAAGAGGAAACTAGACAGAGGACGAAAGACAGAAGGCAGAGGTCACCCGAGGAAATTTCAAAGACGTCCGTTGGATTGATGAAGGAAGGCAGCCACCGAGCCCTAGGGTGGCCTGAGACTGCTCCAGCGGAGGAAGTGGAAGTAGCACCAGACGATGTACCGTTGGTATTCGACGCCTTCGACAGGGGATAAGCACCGGAACGAGATGGGATCCACTCAGCCACTCCCAGACTCTCGGCTCGGACACTGGCAGGGCCCTTAACCACACAGTTCAACAAATCCCTCAGAGAGGAGGTCGTATCAATTCACGGGGGGGGGGGGTTCTTGAGGGACCCGGTGACAAACCGCTGGCCTGTTAGCCTGCTGACAGTAATGCTAAAGGTAGTGGGAAAAATAACTGGAAATGCTTTGGTAAGCCATCTAGAGGAAAGTGACTCAATCGCGGATGAACTGCAAGGCAGGCCTTGCCTCAGCTGATCACTAACCTGTTTTGATGGGGCAACCAAGAGGCTAGACCAGGAAGAGAAGGTGGAGGTAAGAAACCTGGAATTCAGCGAAGCCGTTGGCAGCGTGAACGGCAGGTTAACTCTACCTGGGCTAGGGAGGGTGGAGGTGACTTCAGGGCTAATGGAATGATTAAAAGCCCATCTAACTGACCTTCATCTCTAAGTCAGAGTGGAAGACACGAAGTCCTCCATGGCGACAGCGCCTAGCTGGGCCCATCAGGGATCGGTAACAGGTCCGGTACCGTCCCTGACTTGTTTGAACCACTTACAGTGGGCTATATTATCGCCCCACGTCATCTTCGCTGATCATTTGAGGGTTCCGGGTTTCTCAGAATCCAACCAGGTTCAGGGGCATTTAGATCCCATCTAAAGTTGGTCTGCAGCTTGGATAATGCATCTGGATCTGACAAAATGCTCATTTCTGGGTGCTCAGGAAACCAGCGGGGGTAGAACTTCAATCCAAATGACCCGGAACCACTGGCTCAGAGACGATAGGTTGAGGACCTGGGATTACAAGGCAAATAGAGCCGTGTGCCACCTGCGAAGGAAGCTTAGGACAAGTGGGCTTAGGGCGCCACTTCTACTATACACGACCCTTGTCCGAGCCCACCTACAGGATGTAGTCCAAGCCTGGGCTCCGTAGGAAATGAGGGGCCCCTTCCTCTGGGGAAGGTCCAGAGAAGGTTCGAAGGAAATTCACGAGAACGGTATTGGTGCTACAATGTCTGAGGTACAAAGACGGGCTAGCAGAGCTAAGGCTGTTCTTAATGAAGTACAAGAGAACACAGGGGTATTGATCAGAACACTGAAACAACTAAGTGGTTTGTCAGCCACGAAAAAGCGGTTGTTTACTGGCTACGGAAGCTCCGCTCTTCGTGGACACATGACGAAACTTGTTAAGCCCGAGGGCCAATGCAACCATCAAAGCCCAGTCGTTTGCTTGCATAGTAATTGATAACTGGAGTAAACTTCCCGGGGCAGTAATGGGAGCGAACATCCTGGATGTGTTCAAGAGGAAGCTGGAAACTGCGTAGACACAAGCCTTTCCGGATTACCCGTGAGTCGGAAACTTGGGCTTAGTAGTTGTATTAAAGTCCGCCTCAGAATCCCCCTTCTCCCCCTGACATTTCTTCTACTTCTCCCCCTTGCTGTACCTCAGTCAGTTTACAAAAAGGTACCATACGTGTACGCAGAGTATCGAAGGGGGTGTTAAAGTGGACATAGATTGTAATAATGCCTGACAAATTTGAAGGTCAAGGTCAAGTGATCGAATTGGCTGTCGGTGTTTGTAGTCTGTAAAAAAGAAGGAGTTTATGCATAAATATTATCGGAAGTATCGACAACATTAAAAATTCCAGCTGAATCTAAGAACATCCATTAAATCGAGGAGAAAAGAAAAGAGAAAAGTTCATCAGGGGAATTCAAACAGCTTTTGCAGGTAGCAGGGTGTGAAAACGTTTGGGCGGAAAACTCCAGGAGGTACAAGAACGAATACTCAAATATCAAACGCCACGAGTCAATGGCCAGTGTGGCGGTAGAATTTGCTGGTGAGATGTCGACGTAGTCATTCGCACGGAAAAAGGCCAACAAATCCGGTGGACAGAGGGAGGGGTTTCAAGAGAGGTGAAGGAGGAAGTAGCCTGCGGTTAGCCGGTAATTATTCAGCGGTTTATCTTCCTTGATCTAGGTATGATACGAGGTAACGACAAGGATATCGTACTTCGGCAATAAGTCAGCTTGAAATGCGTTGTGCATTAAATGCAGGGAAGAATAGTGTGCTGAAGCGATAATGGAGTGGAGGGTAGATTAGTGACCTGATGGCTGTTCTGATGGGCAGATTACACGGCAGAGGTAGGGCAACAGCTAAGGGAAAAATGAATCTGGAAGAGAAATGAGAACGGGACATCGGATTCAGAAAAAAATGAAACCGTCGGCAGAGAAGGCTGTAGAATTTCAACTCGAACCTCAGGAGGTAGCACATCCCAGTGATGAGCGAAGTCGAATTTGTAGTTGAGATACGTAATCAAGTGCAGCGGGAATGGGAGCAAAATGCCCAGGAAGCCAGATAAGATCGACGAGGATGCAAGGGAGAGTATGCCGAATAAACCTTTCGAAAAAATGCACAGATGAAAAATTGGAAACATTGATGGCATGATGCCAACGGAGGTAATCACAAGAGCAAGGTACAACCGATCGGAATGAGAGCTGGTGCGATTTCAGATGCGATGACGGTAGAAATAGCTAGAGGAGAGCAGGAAGGCATCGGCCAGGTCATCCACGTTAAGCCAGGTATGCTACGAAGTGAAAGCAAGGAGATGGAATAATGGTTGTGGACACATGTGAAGCTCGATTGCAGGGGCGGATAGTATGCAGAAGTGGAAGTGGAATGGGGAGTAGATATCTGTCCGGGTGACCGCTATTAATAATGGGGAACACAACAATGGTGAAGAGACCTATGGAACCAGTGGTTTCGACATTGAAACGGGATCCGAACTTAGGACTTGGAGTAAAATAGTACTAGTCGGCGGGAATGACAGTTGAAAACGGAGGTTCCATACCGGTGAACTCATTTGTATAGCGAAGGAGCAAGAACTCCGGAGGGATTGGGGGACAACCGAGTGTTGCTGATGGGAAATCCAGGGGATTGCAGGTGATGGGGCGCGAACTAATTGCGTAGGTTGTGTGGTCGGGAAATGAAAATGTGAAAATAGAAGATAAGTCAATATGGATTGCGGAAAGGTACAGCGATTACAAAGATGTGTGGTTCGCCGAGAAGATGATGGAATGGATGAATGGTGGGAGCTCATTTTTAGTGAACATTGCAATGAATGTGTCCCATCAAAATCACGTGTAACTGAAGCTGGAATCTTGACCCTTGAATGAGGAGCGATCCTGGTAGGCTTCGGCATCCCACAGGTTTCCTCCTCATACAGGGGTCAAGACCTCCAGCTATCAGCTCTCTCTCCATACCATCTTGCTTGCCACCGCAGTCATCCTTTTTATGGCTTCCAGAGAGTCCCGGTCCCGTTCTTTCTTATTTTATTCACCGAGCACTGCCGTCACAAAGAAAAGAATATATCTTGACCTTCCTGACCTTCCACCCGTACCCACCTTCTTTATTATTGCTGTATTAATCTCCTTCTTATTTTATTTGCCATTGTTATTCCTGCATTTATTACCCTATTCGGTCCACCCTCCAGCTACCTTCTTCCGCAGATAGTCTAATTTCCGTTTACAGTATACAGTATAATTTGCTCTGCTTCCACCAGCTTTTCATCGGCCCTCTCCCTTCCCACCATACCGCCGACTCTCTCCCGAAATGACTCCACTTCTAGTTCACTTGCATGACACAGCGACCATGTATCAAACAGTCCACACCTCCGAGCTGATTGGCCTATCTTTCTTTACCTATCATGCTCTCTTCCTGCACCACATCGTGTTTTGTGCTCTGATACCAATCTTCCGTGGCAGAGTGACACTGCTGTGTATAACCTTGATTGTTGCACGCTCTTCCTATGTGTAAAAAGTTCTTCATCGTATATTCTCACAATAGTTCTTTCAGCCTATTTCCAGTTTATTTCATGTATCATTATCAGCTACCAACCATAGAAACTCCGCCGGGTCAAGCCCCACCAGCTGCAAGTCGCACTGTGGAACAGAGTGAAACTTTCCGACAGTGGCTACTCAGTGCTTGTGATCACCAACCCCACTTCGGCGGTCGACGTGCAAGGTATTCTGGATTCCATACGTCGATGGGCGACGGACGGCCATTGCCTGATTCTTGGCGACTTTAATGCTCCCCATATTGACTGTGTGTTCAGCAGATGCAACATAGCCGAGGACGAGTTCTCCCATTGTCTGTACGAGACAGTGTGCTACCTCGCCTTGGGTCAGCGTGCGCAAGAACCAACCAGGAATCAGGCCAATCATGTATCCATCCGTGACCTAGTGTTCGCCTCACAAACTTCTGACATAGATGAAATCGATCTTCCGCCGTAATAAGGCTCTGCCAAATACGTGATGCCAGTCGTCCACTGAAGTCGCTGTGAGTCCGTCCATCAGAATCCGCAGGGCGGGGCGAACCTGTGGCGCACACCACTTGCCGAAATTAAATAGCTGCTGCCGCCCAGTCACGGAACGCGGCCGTTGGTGTTGAAGCGAATGAAGTATGGCGTTCCTTCAGATTAAGAACAGCTGCGCTGGTGGGCATGTTTGCATTTCCACACAGGCGACAAGATCATGCTAATGGACCGCCGTGGTTTGGCAAAGAGCTACGTTGTCAGCTGCGAAAAAGAAGCCGAACTTGGCAGCATTTTCGATCCTCCGGCACAGGATACGACAGTTACGAAAGCATTCGAAATTGGTGTACAAACTGAAGGCTACGAAGAGACTTGAGTCCGAGGAGCGACTTGTGGTCGATTCCGTCTCAGCGCCAAAAAGGCTGTTTGCGTACCTTAGAAATGGGACTACGGCTCGCCCAGGCATCACAAAACCGACTAATAATAGACTTATCCTGGAATCCAAATAGGTTAAAGCAGGACTATCAGATGGTCACTACGCCGGTTTTTATTCCACAGGGGCATCCTCTCCCCAGTCCCCATGGAGTGCAATCACCATGATATGGCGGTCGTCAGTGGTACAAGAGGTTGCCGAGGCTATACAAGGGCTACGGCCACGTACATCGCCTGATCCGGACGGGATCCAGCCGATAGTCCTTTGAGAACCGGCTGAAATTATCGCGCCTCCACTCACGAGGCTGGTTAACACCTCTATGGAACAGGGTAAACTAACATCCGAATGGAAAAAACCGTCGTCATTCCGATGTTCAAGGGCGAAAAAAAGGTGTAAATTGCGAATTATCGTCCAGGAAGTCTTACGTGTGCGGTAGGAAGGCTAATGGAACGCCTGGTTCCGACGCAACTGCAACACGACCTCGAGAGTTGCGGGCTTCTCAGCCACCAATAGCTTGACTTTTGGGAATGCCGATCTTCTCTGTCAAATCTTCTACTAGCACGTAAACATTGGGCCCAAGCTAGAGAGGAAGGCCACCCTACGGACGGTATCTATGTTGATTTCTGCAAAACTCCAGACGAAGAGCCTCTCAATCCCTTGCTCCATGAGTTGAGGTCACTAGGAATGGCGGAACAATTACTCATGTAGATCGAAGACTTCTCGAAAGCGGGGGCCCTCTCTGTGAAAGTAGCTTCACCATGCTGTGAGTGGCATGAGGCCTCCAATGGAGTGCCACAAGGCTCGGTCTTAGGCCCACTGCTGTTCGTAGCGTTCATTAACGACTCGCCACAGCAACTGGTTTATTCCGACGATCTCAAAATCTGGAGCTCTCAAAACTACGGCAGATCACGAGGCACTACATGCGGATTTGGATACTCTAACACAGTCGTCCAAAGTGTGGGCTCTCCCAGTCAATGTGTAGAAGTGTGCCCAGTTGCATCTGAGGAGACTGGGGCCTGAGAAAGGCTACCCTTTTCAAAGAGCCATTCTTCGAGTGTCCACTGCTGAAAGATACCTAGGAGTGATATTGTCATCTTTGCTGAAAACCCGAAATCACACTGACAAGGTGTGTGCCTCGGTGTGATCGCATCCATGGCACGATCCGTTGGATTTTGAGAAAGGCGCCTTATGCTGCTTCCAAACTCTTATGTACCTCACACGTCCGTCCCCGACTGGAGTACGGCGGAGCGACTACATTTCCCTGCACGGCTTCTGAAACTGCGCGGCTGGAACGGGTGCAGAGAACCGCCACTCCTCTCGTTGCTAGACCAAAAACGGTTAGTTACGACAAGAGGCTGAATTTAACCAGTCTTTTTCCGGAGACATCGAAAAGTACCGGGCGACCTGTGATGCATCCGGAGATTACTTCGGGGTGAGTTGGGTGCCGAGTTGCAGGTGCTATTCCCCCTTCGTGACCACTCGCGCACAAGAGGGCACTCGATGACGCTCATGAAGCTTCAGTCGGCTGGGCTACCGTTGGCCTACTGTCCTACCAGGAGAGCAATGGAATTGTGGAACTCACTGCCAGCTGTCGTGGTGGAAGGGGGTAAACACAATCTTTTCAAAGGGAAACTGGATGCACATCTGGTGGAGCTTTGGTGTTAATC
Organism: Fasciola hepatica; assembly: GCA_948099385.1. Classification (NCBI taxonomy): domain Eukaryota; kingdom Metazoa; phylum Platyhelminthes; class Trematoda; order Plagiorchiida; family Fasciolidae; genus Fasciola; species Fasciola hepatica. Next base: position 28,364,333 of record CANUEZ040000047.1, read on the forward strand.
ACTGTCGTGGCTACAGCCAAGAGTGGGTGGTGATGAGGCTCACATGGGAGGCGTCCCACTGCTTCTAATCCCGGAAGCTTGAAACCTGAAGCTAGATCACTTGGGTGAAAACCCCAAAACCCGTGGTCGCACAAGGAAGACCGCCTCCTGCTGGCCTACAACTCGAACACGAGGCGCAAACTTCAATGAAGCTAACTCACCATTTGTAATCCTGCGAGGCTGCGTGTATCATTCATCGTCCGTGGTTGTGCTCTGTTATTGGAGAGCACACTGCCTCATCTCCCACGATCGCCTTCGTCGACGGAGTCAAAGGGGAAATACCGTGGATTGCCAGCAGCTTGTACTCCCACAGGGCCTGAGTACAGAGACCGCTAGTGTGTACCGATAAATTGTGTCGGAAGTAGCTCTTTCGGTTGTCGCGTGCACGGAAAGTACAGCTGAACAAGTGGTGGACAGGGTGTGATGGGCTGATTACTATTGAAGGCGCTTCCTAGAAGACCTCTAGCAAGAAGGGCATCGATCTAAGCGTCTGGCAAGCGAACGGGCATGTCGTCTGTGATAACGCCAGTGGAATAAACAAGTATTGCTGTTCTTTGTGACTTTGAAATCATTTGTGGCTTCAGACTGCAGGCCAAAACTCCTCGGATCCAGTGGTATTGCCTGTGTGTGACATCCGATCACCTGATGGGCAGAACAAACATAACAACGAAGAAGGGTACAAGGATACTCTGAACTGAATGAACTATTCGGGAAGTGAAAACAGACAACTGACTGAAACCACTTAATTTGGGCTTGAAATGAAGTGACATAGTGGGTCCCTCAAGGAGGAAAATAGAAGAAAACAAAAGGGAGAACAGGAAGTTACATGCGGTGGAATGTGACGGTTTGCACTTGAAGCGAGACACTGAGGAGAGCCACCGCAGCTGGCTAAACAACCCGAAAAGCCTCCTGGGTTCATTGCGGGAAGTAAGATTGTCCAGTGCTTACGGCAAAGGCTTCAGAGGGATTTCCTCTGCGCTCACCCCAGGGAATGACCTAGCACAGGTTCGGCTTGATAAAGGGGTGTTGTGATCGATGTTTCCGGAAATGCTTGTGTCCTGCTTATGGGCCTCTAGTGCGAATGCAGTTCATGATGGATGCGAAAACTTCCCGAAGGGCAGTCGGTATCCTGTCGTTAGCCAACAGTTATTTTTGAGAATGGTGTGAGCCCCTCTAAAAATGCAAGCGTTTAGTGCCTTTATTTGGAGGTAATTGATGAGCAGAATATCATCAAGGCCGTTTAGCAGCAAAAACGGTGAATGGCCTCAGTGTGGAAAACAAACCTCGAAGGAGCAGACACAATAGTGTTATTTTCATGGAATCCAACATACCGTATCTGCTAAACGAATGAGTTCCTTGATCACTCGTCCGCGGTTGTAAGTAAACGAAGGCGGTTATATGTTGAGAGCTTCCGCAGGATGGCTGGACAATTGGGTCACCGGCGTTGGTACGGTCGGCGTACGGGAATCCGGAGGTGTGGGTTCTGGTACTGAGGATTTCGAATGGGTGATTTTGGACGGAATAGATCCAACCAGAAAAGCCGATTCAAGTCCTTTCTGCCAATGTGGTCGATGACGAATGTTTTCTGCAGGCGACGTAGGACTCTGTGGGGGCCAGAGCAGGCGTGCTGTAGAGGAGCACATGCCTCTGTTCTATAGGAAACATGGGTACAGTCTTGGAGGTGTGGGTGTACGTAAACCGTTGTGCTTTGTTAGCTGGTCGCAGGAAGGTGTAACCTACGCATCGGGTGCGTTGGCCTGGCGGCGTAATCTGCGTAGCCAAAATCGGCGATGGACTTCGGGGCTACCATGTAGCCAGGAAGTCGGAGCCAGCAACCGAAAGTGAGTTCGGCTGATGTGGTTTGTAGACCGGCCTGAAGAGCTTTGCGGCAACCTAAAAGTATTAGCGGTAGTGATTCCCTCAAATCTGGATTTTTGTGAGCTGCCAAGGCTGACTTCACTTTTCGATGAAGACTTTCTACCGTTCCGTTTGCTGACGGGTATAAAGCGGTGGTATGAATGAGACGGCTGCCTAAACTTTGTAGAAGACTACAGAAGGCTCCCTCGAAATGCGATCCACGGTCTGTGGTAACCACAGCTGTACAACCAAATGCTGTCTTCCAGTGTTCTAGGGAAGCTTGGATGGCTGCTTCACTAGCTGACCTGTGCAAAGGCACAGCTGAAGGCCACCTGGCAAAACGATCCAAACGAGTAAGCAGATATATGCTACCGTTTGATGGAAGCAATGGCCCTGCTAGGTCAAAATGCAAGTGTTGGAAACGTGAGTCGACAGCTGGAAACTTTAATAATGGGCCTTTTGAGTGCTTATGCACTTTCGACCGTTGACAATGGGTGGAGGTACGGGCCCAAGCAGGGGCATCAAGGGTCATATTGTGCCAAAAGTAACGGTCGCCGACGAGTTAAGTAGGGGCTTTTATACCCGGATGGGACAAACGTTTCAGGGTTTCGAAAACCTGTCGCCTAAAATCTGACTGTGGTTCTGTCCTTGGGCGGCCGTTGGACATGTCACACAGTACGTAACCTTCGGCTGAAGAAATGGAAATCGTATGGAGCCGCAGCGACGAAGCGCTATGGAGCTGTTCTACCTCACGGTCGTCTGCCTGAGCGGAAGCCACAGCTTTGAAGTTGATCGGGCCGGGGCGTCTGTTGTCTAGGTTGTGAATGCAAGGAAGCCCGTCTGCGACAGGATTATCGACACCTGAGATATGACTCACGTCACTCGCGTGCTGAGTGATGTAGTCCAAGTGTCTAGACTCTCTGTCTGTGGTGGCGAGCAATGAGTGGATGATCGGCTTATGGTCTGTGTAGACTATGAATTCACGTCCGTCTAAGATGTGTCTAAAGTGACTGATTCCTGGTAAAGAGCAAGAACTTCGTGGCCAAAAGTGCTATACTTGGATTCGGCTGGTTGCAGTTCTTGGAGACGAATGCAACGGGTTGCCAAGTGTCGGTTAAGTTTTGTTGCCACACCACGTCCACTGCTTTGTCTGATGCTTCTGTGACCAACGCCATCGGGAAAGTTGGCCTAAGGTATGATAGTGAGGCTATGTTGTCCATAGCCTGCTTCAGCATAGCAAGAGCAACTCGTGCGGTTTTCGTGAAAACCAGCTGTTTTGCTTTGCCTTTTTACAGTTCTGTGAATGGCGGCATTAGCCGAGCTCATTACCGGAGGAAACGACGATAGAAGTTGACCAGACCATCAAAAATCCGTAGTTGCGTGAATGATGTGGGTTCTGGGTAGTCCTGGATTGCCTGCACTTTGCCTTGCAATGGCATGATCCCTGTGGAAGTAACCCTGTGGCCTAGGAATCCGACGGAGTTGACGCCTATTACACACTTATACCCGTTGACCGTGACCACGTGTTGAGATGGGCGGTCGCAAAGCGCGAGTAGATGTGCTAGATGTTCCGTTTTGAACTAGCTGGCAATCAGGATATCGTCCAGGTAAGCGAACGCGAAATCCAAACTACAGCATTCCATATCGATGAAACTCTGGCAAGTTGGTGCAGCATTCCTAAGTCAAAAGGGCATTCGTAGAAACTACAAATACCGAAAGAATTCGTTGAGACGGTTTCGGAGATATCGGCCTCAGCTACTGGTATTTGTTTATGTGCCCCCAGTAAATCTATTCGACTGAGAATTATATTACCTGCCAAACCATCTGTGAGGTCTGTGATTTGCGGAATAGGAAACTGGTCAGGAGTAGTCACCCGGTTGAGTAAGCGATAGTCCCCCCACGGTCTCCTGTCGTCAGACGACTTCTTCGGGACCGTATGTAGGGGTGATGCCCAAGGGCCATGGGAGGGCCGGATAATTCCCAAGCTGAGCATACTTTGAAACTGGGAGTGGGCTACATGGAGCTTGTCTAGAGCCAACCTGCGGGGTCGAGCGTAGACCCGGGGCCTTTGTGTGACGATGTGGTGGGCCACATCAGTGGTGATTGTAGGAAAGTTGTTGTTTGGGTGAACAAGACTGGGGTACTTGCTGAATGAACTACCGAATTCTGGTTCGGGAGTGGGAATAGGCGAGAGTATCGCTAGCGGCTGAGCCTCAGGTGGGGAACTTACAAAGAAATTTGATGTGACTTGATCTACTAGCTGCCGCTCTCCGGGATCGATTACTAGACAGTGAGTTTCTAAAAATGTCTAAGACTGGGTTGGCCTGGCGATGACGAAAACCTGCTGCAGAAAGCGATGCAAGCCAAGGTCTGGGGTGAGAAATTGACTGCCGTATGTCGGGACTGGAGTGCCGTTGGCGGCTTACCGTGTTAGAGCTGTAGGGGAGACAGTGGACCGTTTTGAAACCAGTATTATACTGACCTACGCTCTCGTGTCGATTAGAAAACGCATACTCGTAGTCCTGTCTTTCAAGTAACTGAGGCGACTAGGAATAGGGGGCCCAAGGAGGTTGTCGCCGTCACCTCTCGGCCTGGCAGTTTCCCTGGTGGGTGCCGTAAGTACAAGGCTCTTAGCATTTTTGCGCCTGGGTTCCGAAACTGCTGTGATGATAACAATCACCGGATTGAATGTTTGCTCTCGAAGCTTGTGGGTTAAAACGGCGGCGCCTTTGGCTTTGTGAGCGCATACTCCTGATGGTGGTCTCGTGCTGTTCGACCACCTGGAATGAGGGGCGGATCTCTTTGCACGAAATCTGAATGTCAGAGTTGCCACCAGGTGCTTTGTGCTGGGCGGCTGTCGATGCAGGAATAACAGCGGGATCTGGTGGAGTAACAGCGGTGTTGATGAATGCTTTGGACTGCGAAGCAGAAGCCCGTGCCTGCTCGAGGGCTTTGTCAGCAGCCTTTGCTCGCTCATCTAGGGTCGGACCTAGTAGAATGGCAACTACTCCCTGGGCGTATGGTGGAAGAAACTGCACCCATAGTTCATGCAAGACTGCGTCGCCCATGGACGTCGTACTTACCAATGAAGGCATTTTCCGTAACCGTTCCGATGGGATCGTCTCCCAGTCGAATTTCGGAGAACGTGTTGGATATTTTTCTCTTCCGACACTGCCACGCGCTTAATCATAGCTTCCCGGAGTGCGTCGTACGGGTTGTGATCCGGCGGGTTTAGAACGATATTCCGGATTTGTGGGATCATACTAGCAGTGGTTGCTGAGAGCAGTTTATCGTATTTGGACTGCTGACTGGATATGCGTGCCTCCTGGAAACGAGGCTCAAGGATAGTGATGAACACCTCCGGATCTTCCAACATCAAATCCGGTATTTTCGTGTGCGCAGCGTGGCACTTCGGTTCACACTCGGGCTTAGACTCCTTATCCATTGTGAAAAAAGTACTCTGTGGATATGAACGAGTTTGGAATGCCAAAAATTGGTTGGCAAAGCCTGATATACAAAATCCCGGAATCAGTGGGAATGAAAAGCTGATCAATACAATAATGACGACGAAAACAAAAAACGTACGGAGTTAAAAATGTGTCCAATAGGGATACAAAAAAGCGATAAAAAAATCCTGCTGACTTTAGACCAGATATACGGCCGACTAGACGAAGAAAATCCTACCGAAGACATGACCCGGCTGGGTCACTTCGGTGTGATTATTCAAAAATCATAAGTGGAACGGGCTCACCAATTATTGGTGGGCACACTACCTCAGCTTCTACGATTGCGTTCGTCAGAGAAGTCAACGAGAAAAGACATAGAGCGCCGGGACTCGAGTAAAGAGACCGCAGGCTGGTGTGTGACAAGGAAATATGTCGGAGGTGGGCTTGCTGTTGCCGCGCACGCGAAAAATACAGCTAAACAACTGACAGACAGGGTGTGATCAGCTGATCATTATACTGTGCCATCAGTGCCTAATTGGTCTGTGTCTCGTGTTCTGATCCGTGATTCTATGTGACCTCGTGTCCCGAACTTTCCGTACAGCTTGTTCATTTGAAACCGTGTTGTGATTTGTCTTGTGTGTCTAGTTAACCCTGAACCTTCATTGCATGTGGTACCTTTACGCCAATTACCTTGTGCTTTCGAGACTCAGTAAGCTGATACCCTCTGTATGGATAGTGTGTGAGTCTCACGCGTTGGCAACATCGGCTTCCAATCGGTATCCGATGGGTTTTCGGTCGGTTTGTTTAGTAGCGATTTTACACTGATCAACATTGAATTTATGCGGAGAAAATTCACGACCGAAGTAAAGTGCAGTGCTTGGTTTGCGTTTACTTAGATGCATTGGTTTAATTCATCCAAATGTCCTGAAAACCTCGGTATAGATCACTTTGTTTTATTCCCCCGAAACGGGCAAAATTTGTACAATTAACTGGAAGATCAAAATTAGCAGATAGAAACGAGCTTCGTGATACGTAATTTCGTATTTGAAACGTTGCCCCTTGGTTTGAATTTTTGAATTGCTCCGCACTGTTCTCATTTGTTGGCCCTGGTAGTGAAGTCACAATAGTTATTTCAGGGAAACTAAGTACTGCCGTCTTTACTAATAATAATAATAATGGTATATTTCTCGACCACGGTCGAGACGCATGCGCAAGCGCATGATCATGGTGTACAACGTTACTCAAAACAATGAACTATACACGAATTTCAAGAAAGCGAGCGGAGTCGTCAGAAGCAAAACAATATAGCTAGAGATAGTTTGAGTCGACTGAAATTATAAAGGTTTGCGCGGCAAATACGGTTTGGTTTCGGATTCGACTGGTTGGTGGTGGTCCGTGAAAATACAAAATATATCGTAAAAATATAGCGCTAGGGATGCGTTATAAGTCATAATAATGCAAGATGTGGGTAACTGAAGCCTATTGCTGGTTCTATGCACGGAGTAAGTTATGGACATGGAGAGGTTAAAGAAATGAATGGGAGTACAACCGTGAACTTTGGTGAATATGAAGAGAGCGGCTCTCATTGGCGATGAAGTTGGCCCGGAATGATGGATATTCCCGATTCTAATAGAGGGAGTTCATCATGAAACGAGGGGACATGAGGAAGCTTTGTGGAAATGGACAGGCAACGTTGATGAATGTGGAGGAAACAGCAATCCATAAATAAGGTGAGTTTAGGTTCGGGATCAATAACCCTTATCATTCAGAAAAAAAAGGCAGCGCAACTTGAAGGCCTTTAACTGGTGAAGAGTCAATTTCAAGCTGGATACCGATCGAAAGAAAAATGAAATCTTGGAAGAGAAAACGGAGCGAAAAATCTCCTTGTAGGCTCGCGCCTTATTGTTCTGTTATACTGACAAATATATTGACTTATTGATTCTCGGTGATCTTCGGCATCATTGTTGGTAACCAAGGATGTGAGGGACAAGTGGACTCGCGTTCGGATAACGTATCGAATTTTAATGAGAGAAAATTCCTGTGTTGCGTATTCTGGCTCTGTTATTGGATTGTTTCACATGAGACCAAGGTGATGTGCAGCATCCCGTGGGTATGGTTCATCAGGCGCGGTAAGGGACGTGTCAATCAATCAATAGAAGTTTGCTTGCGAACTGTTACTTCTGAAGCCTCCAACAGTGACATCAGTAGTAGAGGTGCTGCGTTAGGAGACGTCTATCAATCTGCTTGTAGGCATTTGGGGGTGTTTTAGGTCGTGTGGCCCGATTGCAATCCCGTTTGGTATAAAAGATGCCATTAAGGTCTCTGTCGGTACAGGTCAAAGTGTGGACATTGGTCACCGAAAGTGGTGCCCGAGAGAGTGGGCGACGACAAACCTGAAATAAATGGTGTTAGCAGTCTGGACGTGGTTCCAGCTGTTGGTTATGATAATAAATAGCAACAATTAATAATGAACTGGCTGGGTTTATGTGGTTTATGTGATTGTAGTTGGCAGGAGGCAGTGGTTACTGTTAGGTAGGGTTGTAAACCTAAGCGTGGCTTGGATGCTAGGACATCGAGAAGACCGCTTTCTAAAAAAAGATGACGGAAGATAGAGGGGTATAGATGGAAAAGGTGACCGGTTTCCACTATGTTCTTATCTCTTTTTTCCTTTTCCGGGCTTCATCAAGGTTGCCGTTATTCGTCAGGTACGTCGATACTCTGTCCAGGTCAATGGGTTGAAGGTCAGGGCTGTGGTAGCGATTGTATTTGACGTCGACGTGCATGCTAGGTGCGCTTATGGTGGGTATGGGGTGGTTGAAACTTAGAGCGGGGGGTGGGAAAGCGTATGTGGAGAGTCCAGTGCGCTGTCACCCCAGTCAGTCTCGAGCGTGAAGACCAAAGCTTGTCGAGCGAACAAGGGCGATGTGGGGTTTCCCCTTTCGCAGGATCAGGTCTGGGCTGATGGGATACTTTCCCATAGATGAAGGTTGCCCAATTCCTTCACAGCCCGATGTCAGTGGTATTTTGAGATCGAATCGATCCCACGAGGTCTTTTTCGTTTCCACTGTTCTCTTTGTTCAGTTTCATTATTATTATTATTATTATTTTTTTGTTTCCTAACAGAGGGGTGGTTGAGCCCATATAGGAACTTTCCATAGCCCCTCCGCCCGATCGTAATTTTATGCGCATTTGTCTTTTTTCGCAACTGCTGGGGGTGGTCTGTTTTCCCCACGTTCCAACGACGCAATGGTATGGGTGCCGTTGACATCAGGAGTTTCGCTAGCATGGGCTGGGAAAATGCAGGATGGGATTATGCAACACACGGAGTAGGACAACGAACGTTGTAAAGCACAAGCTAGCATACGTGTGTCAGTCTCATACAGCGCCAGGCCATGCCTAAGACCATCAGAGTCCATTCCGAGCTAGCTGGTGCAGATGAGTTTAGCTCTGCTGATGGGAAATGGTGTGGTGCATAAGAGAGAATATGATAGTAGTTGGTGGATTGTAGATACAGAGGTGAGACGAGAGGAAAAGCCACCAGGTAAGTACTAGCAGGTGGGCTTCTGGGATAATAGATTCTGGGATGGGGTGATTAAGAAAGGCGAATTGAGGCCGGGCACAAAACCCAGGTGAGTTGTGGTAGCCAAGATGAACGGGAGAGGAGTGAACGGATCGAGTAAAGTGGTAGACGGCGGAACTCAGTGTCCTAGGGTCCGAAGCCACGTACTTATTTGCTGTGGAGACATCTAAGACTAAGAAACTTAGACTGGTTGGCAATAGAACAGGAACATTGTCTAAAATTAGGAGAACCGGCAAGCATTAAACTAGGTATAGTTATAAAAGTCAGCAAACTGTGGCTACAGTAGTATAGATTGTAATCAATATAACGTAAAAGAGAAAAGTTGCCCTGGCGTTTGTCATTGGGTGAGAAATGAAAGTTCTAGTGCAGTAATCCTAGTAATCAAACCCGTTTTCGTAGGCCACCTCTTCGGTGACGGTCAGGCCGGTAAGAAGGATCACATTGGGAACAGTCAAGAACTGATCCAGCGAGCCTCTGAACTGGGAAATTGAGAGACTCTCGCGGATGTTTAGCGGGAGTTTATTCCATAACTTTGAGTATTTTATAAGAAAAAAGTTAGATCTTAACGCTAGTTTTGATCTAGGAATAGAGAGCTGCATTGACCGATGGCGTAGAGCATAATTCGTGGAGGGAGTGAGACGAATGGGTTCGGTACACGAAAAGGCCGTACGGTGGTACAGCTTAAACAGGAAGCACAAATTGAGCTTCATGCGACGCAACCATAGAGGGTCAAGATTGAGTAGGATGCATCGATCCTTGTAACACAGACTGGAGGAAAAGCCTACTAATTGTTTGGTGAATTGGCGTTGCACGGACTCCAGAGAAATGCGGTCGGATTTCGTCATGTTGGTGAAGATAATGGGACAGTATTCAAGGAGAGGCCTGGCGTGAGACTTGTAAGTGAGCAGTTTGCAATAATTTAGCCGAAAAGTTCTGGAGATGAGACCAGTGGTTCTTCTGGTCTTTGCAATCTGGAGTGGAACATACTCAGAAAACCTAAAGCTACAAGAATAATGGAGACCAAGGTCTCGAACTAAAGGGCTGTACGAAATGGGTAGGTCGTGGATAAGCAGGGTTCCGGGGGTCACTTGACATCTGAATGTTGTGTAGCAGCTCTTCGAGGTCGAAAAGTCCATAATCCATGAATTGCACCAATCCCCGAGTCGCTTTAGGTCACTAGAGATATCATCCAGCATGATGTTGAGGTTTTGACGACGAAACTCATAGACAATCTTAACGTCATCAGCGAAAAGGAATGGGGTACCATGGTGCAAGATGGGAAATATGTCGTTTATGTAGATGAGAAATAGTAAAGGACCGAGTACACTGCCTTGTATAACTCCACTGGTGACTGGAGCAGGTTGTGAGAAACACCCATCAATGGAAACCACTTGTGAACGGTCCGATAAATAAGATGTTAACCAAGATAAAAGCGAACCGGAAAAGCCATGAGCTTTGAGTTTGGTTAGTAACAAAGCGTGAGGGACGCGGTCGAAAGCCTTTGTCATATCAAGATATATGATGATGATAGATTTAGCGTTGTCGGCGGCCGCCGTTATGAGGTTAAAAAAGTCGTACTGACAGGTGGTGCATGAACGTGATTTTAGGAAGCCATGCTGCCCACTATGGATGATGTTATGGGACAACAGGGAGTCGGACATCCGCTGTTTGATGAGGCGTTCCATCAACCTAGAAGCAATTGGAGTGTGGTTGATAGGGCGGTAATTTGAGGGGTCATGTATTGGTCCCTTATGAAGTGAGCTTTTTATTCCGGGAAATTTCGCTCCGATTGGTTCCTTTTTGGTAAAGTGCTGTTTTTTGGCAAAGAGTTTTATTCGTTGCATGCTTGATAATTGTTTGTTCCCACAATTATCACAACTTCTTAGTTTACTTCGCACACACTCTTTACATATACTCCTGGTTTACATTTTTTCGGTCCCTCTGATGGCAAGACGATCATTTTCAGCGAAAATTCATGTGGGGTTAGTAGTTGCAAAGAGTATGTTGGGACTGGTATATAGTGTGACAGGTGCAATGAGCGGTACTGCCAGGGCTGCTCTGCCCTGTCCAAGAAAGACTATGGGCTTCTCAAGGAGCATGAATCTTTGAAATTATGTGTTCGCTGTGTTGCTCCGGCAAAATGATGCTCACATATACTACGGAGACAGCTAGACAAGAAAAACGGAGCCACAGCAGGAAGCTTAGGGAAAGGGTTTCAACACAGCCGGGTAATAGCAACTCGCTTAGTAACTAGGAAAAACGAGCTGCAGGCAAAAAGGGACAAACCGGACAGTAACAAGACTCGGAACAAACTGAGGGAAGCTGTAGAGATAGAGGTAATAAAGGAAGGACTGGGAGACTCGAAGAAAAGCTCAAAAAATGGAGGTCATCACTGAGAGATTTGTTGGGAAAAGCAAGCGTCTTCTGGTGTACAGTTGTGCAGAGCCCACGATTGGAGGGGGGCGGAGTAGAAAGGGTGCAGAATACGGGAACGTCGTAAATGTACTGAGAATGGCGGAGCTACCCACTGACTTGAGGTGTGCGAAGTGCCATAGAGTGGGGCCTTGGAAGGCCCTTGCTTATCTTCTTTGCCAGCGCGTACGTCAGAGACCTACTGCTAAGCAGGGCATCAAGAGTTAAGCCTGCCACAACGGGGTATAGGAGGATCACGCCTGACACTCTCTCCAGCGGAAAAGTGGCCCCGGCACAAAATCCGCTGCATCCGTCAAAGCTGGAGCTCAAGCAACCGGTTCTCATGATAGCCGAAGCTGACGTCAAGCCTCTAAGCAAATCTACACCTAAAGCCGCAATCATTAGCAGTAGCCAAGCTCGACAGCCAACGGTGAACTTGTCAGCTGAAAAATATGAGGCGAGTATGAAAGTAGGTGCATAAGTCCACACACAGGGTATAAGGCTGGTAGGCACTCAGTCTCTGCGTCCCAACAAGAGAACGGGTGTGATCAAGGTGGAAACTAAAGTGGCTGTGGCACCAATCCAGATCAAACGGAATGTCAATAATAAGGATGAAATTTGGGCTACAGTCGTTGCACGAACACCCACACATTTGAGCAGTAGTTGGTCGCTGAAGCCCTCGAGGGGTAGCAGAAGTCCAAATGCTGATCCAGGGGAAGCCCCAGGAGTTTTCTTTGACGGCATTGCAATTACTTTGCACCGAGTGGCCCTGAAAGTTCCGGAAAATACGGGCCTAGTGGCTATCAATGCAAAAAATGGGAATTGCACCCAAGGGTTCGAAGGCCCAAAGAGGAATTACTGAAGTGGATGGCCTGGCAGAAGGAGCCACCATATGGTATACAAATGTCCGCAGCTTAAGGGGTGAGTGGGAGGAACTACTGATCGGAACAAACGGATCAGTGATTATACCTGTGACGGATATGTGGCACGCACTACGCAGGGGCCAATTACAAAACAGCCAGAAACAGGATACAGGCCCCTCAACGCGAAGCAAATTACCAGTTGAGAAGAAACTAGCCAACAATGTGAGGGCAGACCCTAAAAAGTTTTTCACTTATGTGCAGTTCAAGAAAATTATACGTGAGAGAGTATGTGACTTGGAGATTTCCCACGAAAGCATTGCCCCCGATGATAACGATGAGGCATGAACCTTACTTCCGTTCTTCAAGAGCGTACATCGTCAGGACCATATGCATAGTCCGGCGGGATCAGACGTAGGGGGTGCGCCAGTGCTTCAGGATCTTACTGTAAGTGAGGGTGAGGTACGCCACGAACTCAGACTTTTGTGCAAGCAAAAGGCAGCCGAAAGGGGTACAATCCATCCGGCGATTGTCCAGTCTCTTTCCGGTATCCTATCAGGGGCTATTGTCCAGCTTTACGAAGCGCCTCTGAAGGAGAATGAAGTGCCAGAGGATTGGTGCAAGGCCATTGTCGAAGCGATTTATAAGACCGGATCCGGGCAGAAGGATTAACATCAGTGTTGTGCAAGTGCTTGGGTCTTATAAAATGAGAGCATTTGTGCCTGCATCTGGTTGATGACGACCTACTACCACCTGCTTAACATGTATGTTTTAAAAGAAGATCGTGCTTGACAACCCTACTGATACACTTGGACGAGACCGCAAGATGAATTGGTGACGATACGACAGTAGAGGTTTGTTATTTGGATTTCAGTAAGGCTTTTGACCCCATGAGTCATCGCCTGCTGGACTATCAATTGCAGACCTTTAGGATAAGCGGGAAAGCAAGAGATTGGGTAGCACCCTTTATGAGGAATCGTGGTTTCTCTGTCAAGGTGGGCGATTATCTGTCAAGGCCGGAGAGGTTTACTGGTGGTGTGCCGCAGGGTTCAGTACTGGGGCCCTTCCCTTCCTCTTGCACATAAATGAACTGGCGGAAGAATTGAGTAAACCGTGTTTCATCTTTGCGGATGATGTGGGGATAGCAGAAGGCGATTTAGCACAGGATATAAATGTGGTGCTCAGAGGGGCAGAACGATGGGATTTAAAGCCGAATCTCGCCAAATGTCAAGTCCTGACCACTAACATAGACTAAAACAGCAGTATTCTGTTTAAAAGAGTGTCTGAGGTAAAAGGCTTAGGTGTGATGGTCACCTAGGACTTCAAGTCTTCAAGGCAGTGCCAGAAGGTTGCCAATATAGCCAGGGGGTGCTAATTAGGTTATGCTATACTAGCACATGCAAAACCTGGAAATGTTCATCCCGGTTTACAACGTTTTGGTGCGAGCTCTTCTGGATTGTTGTGAGCAGGCATGATCTCCCTTCTGTCGCCGGGATAAGGAGTGCTTGGAGGGACTAGCAATTAGAATGATCGCTGATTGTACCTGTGTGGAGTAGACTGACATAGGATGCTGTTTGATGCAGCAGAAGGCCCTAGATTCACACTGGAACAGCGTTCCCAGAGCTAGCTGTGTGAAGGAGGGGTGAGGCAATGAGCCCCTTGTGTTTCCGTCAATGAACTTGTCTGTGAAGGTGATACTGCCTCGCGAGTTCTACCGTTCGGACAAAACATTAAAAGCGCAGTGTTGGAAGCCGAGGAAACTCACCAACAGCACAACGATCTGGACGCTCTTTTGGTCTCGGCCACTTTTGTCTTGTGAACAATGAACTAAACCTGCCATGAGAGGTGAACTTGAGCGCCACATTCGGATTCTCGAGCTCCTCCGCTGCCTCAATCGTCTCCCTTTTTGTACGGTATCTGGTGTAGTGTTTCCACTTTTGTGTTCCTTATTTTGTCCCTTTTTATTGGTAAAATGTCTGACTTCACGGGAAACGATGAGATCTTACCCATGGGCCAGATTGAGAGCTCACCAGAGGGCGGGCCGTGCCCTAGCCCCATCCTGAGGGACTCCCAGAGGCCATGGAAATAGAAGAGCTGATGATGATGATAATGGTATATTTCTCGGCCATGGTTGAGACGCACGCGCTAGCGCATGATCATGGTGTGACACTTTACTCAAAAGTGGAATATTCACAAATTCAAAGTATGAACGTCGAGAGTATCAGCGATAGATAGACATAGCCAACCACAGTTTGAGTGGATCATTTTACTAGTGGTTTGCGCGGCAGTTTCAAACCGGTTTCGAATCCGGGATGGGCGGTGGAGATATCGAAAAACCGTTTGCGCAGTGTCAAGGACGCATTATGAACGAGAATGATGCAAGCTGGGGAAACGGAGGCCTGCTGATGTTTTACAGATAGAGTAAATTTTGAACAAGAAGAAAAGGAAGAAAAAAGGAAAAAAAATGTAGAGAAGTGTTCTCGAGAAAGTTGGTGCATGCGGAGAGGATAGTGATCCATGAAGACGATGCAGACCCTGAATGTCGGATTTACCTGAGTTCAATAAATGGAATGAGTGTCGAAACGGTGCCGAGACCAATTTTGTGAAAGTGAACACTGGTGGATGTGGGAGAAACAGCAGTCCATAAAAAGGTGAGTTTAGATTCAGGATCAGTAATATGTACCATTCAGAAATGAGAAAGCTCAACTGGAAGGTCCTCGAGAAGTGGAGAGTCAATTTCCAACCGGCTACGGTTCGGAGGAAATGTGAACTGTGGTAACGGATAATAAAGTGTGAAATCACCGCATAGACTTGAGAGTTAATATGCTGCTTCACTGACATATATATATATATATGTATGTATATATATACATTGACGCATTTGCCTTCAGTGATATTCAGCGTCGTTTCTGGTAACGTACGACATCATATGGGTGTGTTTCGTCTAGCAGGGCAAAGTATGTGTCGGTCAATCGGCTGAGTGTGGTGGTATATTAGCAAGATTCGCATGAACTGGAATGTGTGTTGGTTGCTTTAGAAAAAGCTGAATGATCTGATAAGCAATTGGGAGTATTTCCTGTCGGGTGGCTTGATTTCGGTCCCAGTTGCTATGGTAGGTTCTATTTGAGTCTCTGTCCGTACGAGTCAAAGTGGCGTCCTTGGTTATCCGGTTTGGTGGCTGCGATAGTAGGAGACAACAGACCTGAAATAAAAGGGGGTTGCAGTCTGGACGTGGTTCCAGCTGTTGGTTATGATGATAAATGAAGACAATAGATAATGAACTGGTTAGGTCTGTGTGAGTGAAGCATGGATAAAGTTTCACTTGAGCAGTCAATGGCACCTATTCCACATTCGAAGTAAAAATAGGCTCGCGGTGGATTTGTTCTATACTGCTGCAGGCTAACAGAGTTGCGTACACTAGTTTGGTAACGGTGTATGCATCTCAAAGGATTTATGATTTTGCACGTTGGCACAGCATCGCTCTGATGCTAATGAAAGACCTAGGGTCTCACGGTTTAGAGCAGTTAGAAATGATAACCCCCAGTACCGTTTGCTTACGCAGAAAGCAGTTTGGCAGCGAGCGATAAGATTGGTTTGAAATAACAGACTGTGAGCGAATGAGACTGGCACACTGTTAGCGTAGCCCTTTGCTGTTACTGTCTCTTCCAGCATAGTGGTTATTCTATACTGGGTAGTTTCTGAGGCGCCTTAAAGTAGATGAAACTATTGGGGTGACAGAGGTGATACATTAGAGGCAATCGGTCACGTGCCTTGGAACGTTAGCTACAGTTCATCTATGCTCTTACCCGATGGTGCTATCGTACTGAGATTTGCTCGAGTATGATCAAGGAAACCGGACGTAGACATGATTGCATGGTTATCGCGGTGTTCTTTTCGTCGTTATCGCATTGCAAACCAGGAAAACACCCATGTGAGGACTGGTTTTGGAGAGCCGTGAGAAATGGGAATGAGATGGGTCCGAATTTCCGTCAGGGAAGCAAACTCTAACGACCTACATTCGGTGCTCATGGTAGGCGGCACAAGGGCCTGCTTCAGGTAGGGAAGTAGCACGATACACAACCACTGGCATCCAGCACGTGGCGCTCCAAGAATGATCCACACTTTTTTAGACGTTTTTATTTTATTTTTTTAATGGTTTTATGACAGTCAGGTATCTGGCTATCAGAGAAGGCGGAGCTGCTTTTGGTTGGCGACCACAGCTCCCACACCCCGGCCGAAACATGGACCGCATGTAACAAGCCGCGTTGGGAATAGGTCAACCACACCAGTTGATCCGTAGCAACACTGCAACCCGGAGACATGAGTCACAAGTGACAAGGCTGGTGTGCCTGGAAGACAAAACAGTGAGGTTTTTTTCTCACTTTTTTATGCCAATCTCTACCTTTTGGTGGTCATGTCTAATTGGTGGTCAACTCTGTGCAGGGAGACCATCACGGCCAGGAATGTTTGCAGAATCGCCGCGCTAACACTCGCTTTATCCGTGAAGTCAGAACCCTCATGCCGTTTACATGGGACAAAAAATACAGGGGGAGGTAGAGTCAACCACAGCCTGCGATTATTCAATGGGGTTTATGTTCAACAAAATACCAGTCTGCACTAGGATGGGGTACGACTTGCAGCACCAACAACGTGATTAGTCGGGATGATCCACAGATGGTTTGTAGTTTTGCTGGCTAAGTATAAAATGTTGTACAGGCCAGTCATGGAAGATGCTAGAGTTCTGTGACAGGGACGGAAGTTGAGCTGTGAATGTCTAATGGTGACTACTGGATGGAGGTTGATGAGTCCGACAGGTGCTACGTCTTTGGTTAGAGACAAAGGCGAAGACTAAGTAAAGACAGCACTGGGAATGTTTAAAGACTACCTTTCATGCTTCCAGTGGTATTTCATATAATCAAATACGACTATTGATGCACTGGCCTCAGGCATGAGAGTTACTACGTTTAGGCATTGTAACCTGGTAGGTTTACGCTTAGGTGATGGCAACTATGGTGTATGATGTGGCATATCCTAGATTGTCAAGGGTTCTGGTTAGTATCACGCTCTCCTCATAAGCTCTATCAAAAGTCATGTAAGGATTTATAATAGTATATATAGACCAAATCGATCCCCGGGCAAGGAAGCTGAGAGGAGCGGAAGCCAGGATAAATAAGAGAGGATCAAGGAGTGAATTAGTGGGTGGTGGGACTTAATATCTTAGGATCCAGCACCACTGGACAATTTGGTGCTGTGGGAAAACATCATTGGCTAAAACCTTCAGCTAGAGGAGGGTTGTTTTACATAGCTGCCCTAGTACTATATGACGAGGGAGGCAGTAATTGTTTGGACATGGTTGTGGAAACCGACTAGTGAATTAGATGAGGCAAGGATGTATAAGGGTTAGGTGGTGGTAGGTGGACGTGGGTGAGTAGCGAGAACCGGCAGGCACCTAGATAGTTATAGTTGTAAACGACAAAAACTATCCTTCTGCAGTGTGGGTTATACGTAAAAGGTAATAATAAATGGTAAGCCTATCGTCTGTCGTTAGGCAGAAAATGGTAGGTTTGGGATATGGTGCCGTGATCCTAGTAGTTGAACCCGTTTTTGAAGGCCAGCTCGACGGATAGCAGAGAGCGGGAGGAGAGACTGAAGCAAGGGTTCTAAAGTTCGATGCCTTCTTCATAGGCTCGATCCTCAGATATGCTGGCGTTAGTCAAAGATAACATATGACTAACGGTAAGTTGTGATTTAAGGGCATGGCTGAGATGGGTTATTGACGCACATTTGCGAATGGTCCGAGGCAGCTTATTCCAAAGCATAGAATATTTAATGAGAAAGAAGTTGGACCTGCTTGCCAGCCTGGAATGCGGGATGGTCAGACTGAAGTCTCTGTGGCGCAGAGGGTAAGATGAGGGTAGGGAAAACTGTATAGAGTTGGTAGAAGTGAACGCAGAGCAATGAATAAGTCTGTATAGAAAACACAAGTTAGGCCTGACATGTCTAAGCCATACGGGGTCAAGTTTTAATAGAACGCATCGCTCTTTATAGCTCAGTGGAGAGGAATATCCCATCAGCTTCTTGGTGAAGGTGCGCTGGACTTTCTCCAGGCGTATTCTGTCCGATTTAGACATTCCAGAGAAGATTATAGGGCAATATTCGAGGTGGGGTCTAGCATGGGATTGGTATGTAAGGAGGATACTATGTTTCGTTTTAAATGATCTGAGAACTAGGCCTATTATCTGTCTGGCCCTGGCCGTCTGAAATGAGACATGTTCCGAGAATTGTAGATTGTTAGTGTATCGAAGCCCAAGATCCTTCACTGATGAGCTTGGGGCGATGGGTACTTGGTTCAGTGACAGAGTTCCGAGGGGAACTTGACATCTGTAGGTTGTGTAGAAGCTTTTAGATGTCGAGAAGCACATCTGCCATGAAGTGCACCATTGATCAAGTTTATCAAGATCACTACCTATTTCAGACAGTGCTGTGCCCAAATCTTGATGGCGGAAATCATACACGATTTTGATGTCGTCGGCGAAGAGGAAAGGTGTGCCATGTTGCACAATCGAAAAAATGTCGTTAATATAGAGTGAGAAAAATAGCGGACCAAGTACACTTCCTTGTATGACTCCACTAGTGACAGGCGCCGGTTGCGATAGATGACCATTAGCATATACAACCTGGGTTCGATCCGACAGGTAAGAAGTGATCCATGATAAAAGCGGGTCATGGATACCATAGGCCCGGAGTTTTGTTAACAATCGGGAGTGAGGAACTCGGTCAAATGCCTTGGTCATATCGAGGTAGATGATAATCATAGATTTTCCGTCGTCAGCTGCCGTGGTCACTAGGTTGAAGAAATCAAACTGGCATGTGGTACAAGAACGTGACTTTAGGAAGCCATGTTGGCCGCTGTGAATGAGGTTATGGGAAATGAGATAATCGGACATCCGCTGTTTAATCAAACGCTCCATTATTCTGGCAGCTAAAGGGGGATGGTTGATAGGACGATAATTTGAAAAGTCATGCAATGGACCTTTTTGTGGATAGGATTAATGGTTGAAGTTTTCCACTGGGATGGAAAAATTCCATTTTTAAGGGATAAGTCGTAGAGATTCATAAAGATAGCAGCGATGTCAGTTCCACCAAGATGAAAGAGTGCTGGGTGGATGCCGTCATAGCCAGGGCGGGAGGAGGGTCTAACACGCAGCAGCAGGTGGGTCACATCGTTCCAACTGAATTCAATGTCAGAGAGAACTTGCTCGGTGATGAGGGGTACGGGTGGCGGGTTTACAGTGGCTTCAGTGGTCATGGATTCTGAAAAGAAGGTATTGAGCGCCTCAGCGATTTCAGCTGCAGATTTCATCTGCGTGCTGTTTCCCAAAATTAGATATGGTATCCCTGTAGGCTCTCTCTGATTTCTGCTCTTCAGCAGTCGGGACAATCGGTACGATCTGTTGAAGGAATTCAAGGCCGAAAGCTCCTGTTTTCTCAGCAGTTCATTAGTCCGAAGACTGATGGTGACAGAGAGAGAGTGAAGTTGCAATAGTATGGAGAAGTCCTTGGTTTTATTGTAGATCTTCTGCAGTTTTGCATGTTTATTTTGCAGCCTTGTTTGGTAGGAGCCGCGGGCTTGAGAACGGTTGGTCCCGATGGTGGTGATTGCTGACAAGCAGCTATGTAGCTTATGGTAGAGTACGTCACTGGCGAGCTGAGTGTTGTGCTGTAGGAAGTAGTCATCCCAGTTGAGGGATCGAAGCATAGGCTTGAGGTTCATCCAGTTGATCGTGTGCAGGGGCTGTTGAGATGAGCTACATATGGGGTCTATGGGTCCGGCTGTGAATCTGCAAGATACCATTCTATGGTCACTGCCTGGGAAAAGGTTGAGGGCGGTAGTCATCACCTCCGATAGGCCAATGGTAAATATCAGGTCTAGTATGCTGTTACCTCTGGTTGGTGTCAATACGTGCTGGACTCAGCGCCCTGCGCGTATGGTCGAAACGAAGCTCGTGAAGTATTGGGGTGATGACATGGTGTCCCAGCAGATTTAGGTGCATTGAAATCGCCAGCAATGATTTTTGACGAGGATGGTGTAACAACCGGTCGTGAAAAATCCCCCTTTATTCCCTCGCGATTCAGTGTTTTTCCCAACATCACTCATTTCCATACACTATTGACTTGTCTTTACGAACTGGTTGTTTTTCTGGACCAATTGTTGTTTGTTCGCGCCCAGAGCGCTACTTTGGCACGTCCTTGTTCAGGACCTGCGTGACGCACGTGCTGTCTGCTCACACGCTGCTATTTGGTTTCTCGTTGTTGAGTCCTTGTGATCGTATTATTGAGGTTTGTATATTGTTTATGTCATTGTTTATTTTAATAATCTAGTATCGTAGAATATCACGGATAATGGTCTTCTGATTTCGGGATCCGTTGCGAATTTGGCTACGCATTGCTCAAACGTTCGTAACAATACTCAATAGATCTATTTGGAACGAGGAAAAATCACGCAAAATGCCAAGAAAAGGATCAAAAGCAGTCGAATCCGGACAGGAAGTAATACGGCAAGTCTCTGGGGAGGTTTTGGGTACATATGATTCTTTAGTTAATGCTAGATCACCTAGTCCTGTCAGTGCTAGCTCATGTGTTATTGAAAGCAATATTGATCGTAAGGATGTCGATTTATATAAGCTGAGAATACTAGAACTAGAGCAACAGTTACTTTCGGCTAGACTACAGGCGCATGAAGCAGAGAAGTGTACACAGAAACAGCGAGAGCATGAGACCAGTGATTTCGACACTTCCGATAGGTTAGAGTGCAATAAGGTAGGGAACCCCACGCCGGTCGCCGACTACAAACCACCATCGATCGATCTGCCTAGAGTGGAGTTAACGGTTTTCGACGGGCGAGCTGAGCAATACTGCAAGTTTGTCAAACAGTTCGAGACGTTCGTTGAAAACAAGGTAAACGACCCTGGGCAAAGGCTTCTTTACCTCACTCACTACTGCCGAGGCCGAGCGCGAGAAGCTATCGACGGGTGCACCATGCTCGATCCAGAACAAGGCTACACAAGGGCAAGAAAGATTCTGAGGGACTTGTTTGGCCAACCTTTCAAAGTAGCCCGTAACCTAATAGAGGGCGTGATGGCAGAGGCAAAGAGAACCAAGGGCGACGTCTACACCATGGCCGACCTGGTGATCAAGATGCAGAACTGCTCAATAGCCCTCGACCATTTAGGTTACAGGGCTGACCTTGACGCCATGCACACTTTGGAAGGCATAGTCCGTCACCTCTCTCCCGAACTACAGGGTCGGTGGGCGGAAGAAGCTGAACGGATAAGCCGAGGCGACAGAGAAGCCAACTTCGAAGACCTGACTGAATACTTAGACAGGCAAACGAAGATAGCTGACAGCAGATTCGGCCGACTCATCCGGGACAGCAACCGAGCAAACAAGCCCGGTACTAGCCAAGCCCAAACCCCTGTACGGGAGCATCCAAAGTACCAGCCTTGGACCAATACACACGTCATTTCACGAGATGCTACGGCGAAACCAAATTGCAGATCCTGTGGTACTAGCCATGGCCTACCAGAATGCCCCAAGTTCGGCAACGCCACAATAGACGAACGGTGGGGAATGGCGAGGATGGCAGGAGCATGTTTCATCTGTCTCAACACCACGCACCGGGCAGCAGCCTGTAGAACAAGGAATCGATGTGGTTACGAGGGCTGCACGGGCAGACACCATCGGCTGCTGCATCAGGCGAGAATAATCATATCCGAGGCGATTGCCAAGCCCAGCGTGATTTGTTCAACTTCACAATCTGCCAGTAAACCGGTACGTTTAGGCGTAGTGGCCGTGGGAGTAGTGACTCCGACTGGGATAGTCAAGGCGTTGGCTTTCGTTGATAGTGGATCCGACACCACTTTAGTGAAAGAGCGGTTTGCCGACAAACACCAACTGGCTAAAGGTGCGACGTCGTTAGCAGTGAGCACGGTGGGCGGAACACAGGTAATGACTGCCGGTAGATTAAGGCTGCAACTCATCTCTCTAGACACTAACGAGGAAATTGAACCAACGGAGGCATTCACGTTAGCGGATCTCCCCATGCGAGCACCAAGGTCGGTGAACGCAATCTTGACTCGATGGCCCCACCTGCAGGATGTAACCGTTGTAGACTGGGAAGATGATGAGGTGGATCTCCTCATCGGATGCGACGTGCCAGAGGCGCATTGGGTGCTTGACCAAAGAGTGGGCGACCGCCAGGCACCTTATGCCGTACGCACGGCTCTGGGATGGATGTTATACGGTCCAGTAGAGGTACGCGGTTCCGTGAGATACTTATCCGCCGAAACGGACCGCATAGAGTATCATCTGCAACGGCTGTATGAAAAGGAGTTTCATGACATTGGAGACGAAAGACCGACGTTGTCTCAAGAGGATCACTTCGCTCTACAAACGGTGCGGCAAGGCTCTAGAGGCCTCAAAATACAGTTCGAGGTTCCCCTCCCATGGCGCACACCGGTCGACCCGTGGACTGACAACAGAAATTATGTTCTCCAACGATTACTACGACTAAAAGAACGCTTCATTCGAGACCAGAATCTGTGGGAACGATACGCGGATTTGATGAAGCGAAACGAGGCCCTCGGTTACGTTGAAAAGGTGCCTGGTAACACCGACAGCAAAAGGGGTATCTGGTATCTGCCTCACCATCCGGTTATCAACCCCAAGAAACCCAATAAACTGCGAGTGGTTTTCGACTGTGCGGCCAAGTTTCAGGGCAAGTCGTTAAACGATCGCCTACTACAGGGGCCTGACTGGACCACACCACTGATCGATGTTTTGTGCCGTTTCAGAGTGGGTAACGTGGCTTTGTCTGCTGACATTAGGGAAATGTTCCATCAGGTGAAGATTCCGGTAGGAGAACGAGATGCTTTGCGTTTCTTGTGGTGGGAAGGGAGCGACCGGGACAACGCAGTGGTGAATTATAGGATGACCGTCCACACCTTCGGAGCCATATCGTCACCATTTTGTGCCAAATACGCCCTCCGAGAATCAGCGAACAAACATGGCGATCTGGTACATCGGACGGTGGTAGAAAGCGTCAGCAGGAACTTCTACGTCGACGAATACCTTGGGTCATTCGATGATGTGGAATCAGCTCTAGAGCAGTTAGGGGTCTGATGAGACTGCTGGAAGAGGGCGGCTTCCATCTAACTAAATGGATGTCGAACGCTTCAGAAGTGCTGGAGGTCATCCCGTATCACGAAAAGGCCGAAAGGGTAAGAGATTTGGACGGCTCTCCACTTCCTATCGAGCGCACTTAAGGGATACAATGGGACGCGGAAACGGACGATTTTGTTTTCGAACTGAACGTTCCCGAGCTGCCAATAACCCGTCGTGGCATACCATCTGCCGTCTCAAGTTTGTTCGACCCGCTCGGTTTCGTCTCACCATGGCTGCTACCCGGAAAGATCTTGCTGCAGCGGCTGTGCCGTAATAAAGTTGATTGGGACCAGTCACTGGACCGAGGGGACCGGCTGGACTGGGAAGAATTTCTGAACACCTTGAAGAAATTAGGGGACATAAGAATCCCACGATGTTTGACTCCTGGCCATACGACACGGACTGGAGAACTACATGCCTTTTCCGATGCATCCGAAGTCGGTTATGGAGCTGTGGTGTACGGACGATGGTGCGCAGGAGATGGACAATATACCACGAGGATCCTGTTCGCCAAAGCCCGCGTTGCTCCACTGATGTCGGTCTCAATCCCACGCCTTGAACTCAGCGCAGCCGTGTTAGCAGTCAGGGTGGTGCAAGCTGTGGAGAGATGTTTCGATCTCTACATTTGGTCGGTGAGCTTCTGGACGGATTCAACGATAGTACTTTACTACATTAACAACGTACGGAGCCGGTTTAGTACTTTCGTTGCTAACCGGCTCACGATTATCCACGATGAATCGGCCACGCACCAGTGGAGTCATGTCAGGTCTGGCGATAATCCGGCCGACCTGTGCTCCCGAGGTGCGAACAACTTCAGGCAACTGGACGCGTGGACGAGACGGCCAAACTTCCTGCAATTGCCCAAACAGGACTAGCCCGTGTTCGAATTAAAAACCCCTACGGAATTGGAACTGGAGATCAAAGGCGTAGTGATAGCAACCAACGTCGTCGAAGCGTCGTCCATTCTATCGCGACTGGTCAGGTTTTCTTCCTGGATGAAGACGCTTCGTTCGCTAGTTTGGTTAACCAGGTTCAAGATAAGTTTACTAGTCATGAAAGGGCTACGGCCCTAAGGTCGGATACCGGTCGGCCCGATAGGTCCCGATGAGCTACAAGCGGCAGAGTACGATATTTTCAGAATGATACAACGCGAGGCTTTCGCCCGAGAACTCAAGAGGGCGGAAGAAGTGGGGCCGACCAATGAAGACATGCCATCTCCAAGAGGCGAGCTGAAGCGTTTAAACCCCAAACTCATCAACGGACTGCTGCGGGTGGATGGTAGGCTGACCAACGCCCACCTGAACTTCGACACAAAGTATCCTATACTGCTGCCTGCGAGAAAACCTGTAGTAGAGCTAATGATTCAACACGTCCACGCCGTGGAGGAACATGCCGGGGAAAGTCACGTGACGAGCGTCATCCGCAAGCGTCTTTGGTTGCTGAGAGGACGAGAGACTGTAAAACGCGTAATCCGACGGTGTGTGCAATGCAGGAGACGCAATGCCACAGCAGGCAAACAACTCATGGCCCCACTACCAGAATGCAGGGTGACTACGGGCTGGTGGCCGTTCAGTGACACCGGGTTGGACTATTTCGGGCCCTTGTGGATCAAGTGCGGGAAAAGATTAGAAAAGCGATACGGATGTATCATGACGTGCATGAAATCACGTGCGGTACACCTAGAAGTCGCACATTCGATGACGACCGATTCGTTTCTACGGGCCTTGCAAAGATTTATCAACCAAAGAGGCGTACCGGCCGATATATACTCAGATAATGGATCGAACTTTGTGGGCGCTCACCGGGAATTGCAGCGTTGGCACAAAAACATAAACAGGGACGAACTGCAGAATCGAACCGTGGCCTACGGCATACGACGGCATTTCAACCCCCCACAGGCCAGTCACCGAGGCGGCATATGGGAACGCATGATCCGGTCCGCCAGACGGATATTGCTGTCAATCATGGAGCAGCAGCCGCCCGACGACGAGACGCTGAACACCGTCATGACTGAGGTGGAGCGAATCCTGAACAACCGCCCCCTGGTTCCAGTATTGAACGGCGACCCCATCCACCTGGCGCTCACCCCGAACGACTTATTGACACTAAGGTCGAACGAGGGTTTCCAAGGGCCGGTAAACCTTCGTGGGAGCTACCTCCACGGGTGGAAGCCAGCGAACTATCTGGCCAAGGTCTTCTGGAGGCGATGGCCACGGGAGTACCTACCGGCTTTGCAGACTCGACAGAAGTGGCTGGCCAAAACAAGACCATTCAAAGTTGGGGACGTGGTTATGATCGCCGACGAACGCGCACATTTCAGCGCTTGGTCTTTGGGAGTAGTTACGGAAACCATCAAAAGCACTGACGGAATGATAAGAACGGTGAAGTTGAAGACAGCTAACGGAGTGCTCATTCGTGACATACGCAGTATTAACCTACTCGAGAGCGAAGACGGAGGAGCTGATAACCCTGAGGCCTAGTAAACCTTTTTCACACCGGTAATCGAGGTGGATGAAGAAACACCATATATACCACACAATCTCCGTCAAACACGTTAAGGTGCTCGCGGTCCTTTCGTTGACATTACAGAAGGTTCTTCCCGATATGTGGTGATGAGTGCGATTCCATTATACAGCCCGATACATACACGCATGCACGACGCACTCTACATCCCGTAAACCCATCATACATGTGACAGTGTTCTTTGTTTGCCTTTTGTTGACGCTACCGAATGCCCCTTGCATATGTGGAAGTAGCGGAGCTCAGGTCACACACACATGCTACATTTACTCGTTTTCTTGCCACGCGGTCTTTTGTTGACATTGCAGAAAGTCCTCCTTTGACGTGTAGTCATACCTGTGATTTCATTGTAACCCCGGCACACACACACGCACACACACACACACACACACACGCACACACACACACACACACGCACACACACACACACTCAAGCACGTACATCCGGGACCGGACGGCCCCTTAAGAGGACAACGTCTATGTGACCATTCACGCCCGCCATCGGTCATTTGGTCTTGTGGAAGATGTAGATTAGCCTCACGTCTATGTATCCAATGGATTAGGTGCGACCAGTAGTAGAACGTCGACGACGAGCATTAGACGCGCGCACTGACAGCAGGGCCTAGGCAGGTAGGAAGAATCAGTACCTTTATACCGAACCTTTGACTCTGCTAAGGATCCAGGAGGATTTTGGTGGGCGGTGTAACAGCCGGTCGTGAAAAATCCCCCTTTATTCCCTCGCGATTCAGTGTTTTTCCCAACATCACTCATTTCCATACACTATTGACTTGTCTTTACGAACTGGTTGTTTTTCTGGACCAATTGTTGTTTGTTCGCGCCCAGAGCGCTACTTTGGCACATCCTTGTTCAGGACCTGCGCGACGCACGTGCTGTCTGCTCACACGCTGCTATTTGGTTTCTCGTTGTTGAGTCCTTGTGATCGTATTATTGAGGTTTGTATATTGTTTATGTCATTGTTTATTTTAATAATCTAGTATCGTAGAATATCACGGATAATGGTCTTCTGATTTCGGGATCCGTTGCGAATTTGGCGAGGTCCGTGGTGTTTGAATTGGGTGGTCGATAAACGCAGCCGATATGGAGTGGAGAGTTGGCCCGAAGAACCTTTACCCATATTGAGTCCGGAATTGAGTCCAGTATTGGATCAAAGAGAGAAATGGTAGGCAAGCTGTTTTTAACGTGGATAAGACAGCCTCCTCCACGACGACGACGATTTTTCATGAAGGTTTGATAACCAGCAATAGAAATTTGGTCCAATGGGACAGAATCATTTAGCCAGGTTTCGGTTATGACAATGATGTCGAAGTCGGAAGACAGTACTATATTACGAAGAGTATGGGTTTTATTCAGTAATGAGCAAGCGTTAATGAGAAGCAAGTAAAGTGTAACTGTACCGTCATGGTGTGGAGTGGGAACAACCATCTGCGGGTGTTGATGGCTAACATTACCGAGGTGGTAAACATCATTAAGTGGACTCATAACGACAGGGTTGTCATGTATAGAAGTGAAGGAGTCTAAACAGGGGTTAAAAGTGGGGAACCGGCATTGTGGAGAAGGGGTGAAGCTGGGCTGGGGGGTTGCCGTCAAGAAAAAAATGGTCGTTTGGGGAGGTGGGATTTCCGGGGTGGTTGAAGTAGCCAGGTGGGTGGTTGGATGCTGAGGTAATGGGTAACGGCAAGTGAGATGGCAGAATGTAGTGGTGACTGGGTTCAACGGGGTACGCAGGGGGCGGGTAGTTGCCGCTTGACCAGGACCGACGAAATAACTGTAGTTGGTTGGGCTGGCCCATCCTGTGTTCAGGAAAGGGCGCGGAGCTAGACAATTGAGGCCATTGGTTATATTTCGACTGGGGGTTACTTATTTGTATCATTGGAGGAGAGAGAAATTGGTTACGGAGGCTCGACGGGAGGTGCTAGCGCTCAGCCAGATGATTGGAAAACTGTTTAGGGATACTTGGAGAATATGGTGTGTTTGATCCCGATGCATGATGATGTGCTACTCGGTGGCCGTTTTCGCCTGTACTGTAGAGTGGAGTTGGGAGGACCTTGTCGATTAGCCGAGGTACCACGCTAATACAACGAGGTTGGGTTGGCTGCTTTAGGGTGATGCAGGGTTGCGTCCTGCTTGCCAACAAGTATGAATTATTTGGGGTGTACTTGGAGTGCTTGGTGGGGGTTCTAAATGGGATTCTGAGAAGACTTACGGGGGGGGGGAATTCGGGAGTAGCCGGAGTAGCTGAAAGCTGTGGGGGGTCACAGAGTCTTGTCTTCCGATGGGACGATTGGCCACATAGTAGATCATGCCTTTCATGAACGATCTGTGTTTGCAAGACGGTGGGACATGAGTTAGAGCATGACGGGCTGTTGGCAACAGACTTCCCCGGAGTCTTTTTCGGTGGTGAGACGGTGGGCAGTAGGCTGGCATTAGCAGCGGCAGGCTTGGATGCACGGGACTTTGGTGGTCCTGGGCTAATAGTGGGTTTCGCATTGATATCGTTGCCGTTTGAAGAAGCGGAGGTTGATGGTAGAAGGCAGGGCCGTTTACTAGGGGGATGTTCTGGAGATGGGGTCAGGTCTAGGTCAACCAGAGTGGTGCAGACAACTGAGGGCTTTTGTGTTACGGGGTGGCTCGACAAGCAGCGAGAAGACGCGGCGACTGATATTTCAGCCACAGGTTGCGCTGGTGAAGCTAAGGCACTTTTTAGTGATCGAAAAACCTCTCTTTGGAGGGGCGTTTTATCCGGTAGTATTCTGATTCTTTTGAATGGGGTGGCATTGGCAATGATTTGCCAACTAGTTATGAATTCTCTAGCTGTTACTTCGTCAGAGAATTGGAACTTTAAAGGACAGTCGGTGCGTTGTGATTTTTTGCGCAGTCGAGTGCAATAGCACCTGTGGTGTGCCATGTTGCAGGCATTCAGGATGGCGAGTTTGGTTGACGGCAGGGGTAGTCGATCAGGGATGTTGAAAACTATCGCGCTTTTGGAGTTGGCTCTACGCTTATGAACTTCCGTCGCAACTGAGTCTAAGAAGCGGCCCGCCATGACTAGGCTCTGGCGATTAGCAATAGGCGTGGGTTCCATCAAGCTAGATAAAGGGGATATCTTTAATAGAATATCATCGATGGACTGGATCTGGTTATGCAGGTCCGCCACTCTTTGATCTACTTCGTTAATCTTCTTGTTAACTACGTCATAAACATCAACGAGAGGTACTGAGCATGGACTGAGTGCAGATTGAGGTTGAGTGTTTCTGGTTTTTCTGAGCCTAACGGTACGTATTGCCTGATTTGCACCCGGGACCTTGGCACGTTTACGGAGACCCTTTGGAGCTTCCATAAGTAGTTCGGGAGATAATGTGAAGAAGGGAAAAGATTATGGGTCAGCAAGTTGAACTTTTCGAGAGTGTAAGGCTACGTAGAAAATTTTTGGGTATTTTTCTTACGCCTTTCCAGCTAAATGACAGACGGTTATAAGCTTCATAAACATAAAAACCAAACATAACTTAGGGAAAATAGAGGCCTGGTGTAGCGCAGCATGGAAGACAATAATAGCATCCCCTCGGAGCGGAGATAGTCGGTCTTAAAATCTCAATTCAATCTACTTTCCCCATATCAGCTGCGAACCAGGACATGGCAGTATCAGATCAACTAATAGTAGGTGCCGCCAGGAAATTGCAGGTTTCGGCAGAAAGCGCCAAGCTAGGGTATGCAGCAGAGCTCCAAGAGGTGCAAATCCAGAGCACCTAGCCTTAGATATAATCAGGATGCCCGACGAGTCACCTTCAAACTCTGCCAAATGCTCCTGGCTAATCTCCGAAAGGCACAAACGGCTATCGGGTTTAATCCTGGAATTCTCTTCTGAGGAACCGGCAACCAACCCTGATCGCGCAAAAAGCGGTGATTGAAAGGTCCTATACTTGGGTGTGTGGAGAATCACTTGACTGCTCATTGCAAGCTCATCAGTTGATAAAGCTGCGGACTGCCCCTTCCGTAGTCGCGGACCCCAAACTGCAAGAGTCTCCAGTGGTCTGTCTAACCAGACTTGAAGCCACAGGACAATCTAACTCTGGGGAAGCCGGTGAGTCAGATTCAGCTACAAACTCTACGGTCTGCACAGTTGATCCGGATCCCCTCTCAAACCCGGTGGCCTCAAGGTCACTCAATAGAATAGCCTTGGGGAATTTTAGGATGCTTCTGAAGCAACCATCCAAGTCAACCTAAATTTTAAAAAACAGGAAGGACACAATGAGAGCGCCTCAGAAGAAGCCGCAGTTTCAGCCAACGTTTAAAACCGGCCAACAAGAAGGTGGTCTTGGGTCACGCTAGTCACATTCTTACAAAACATCCGAAAAGGGAGCCCTACCTATGGCGGATAATAAATGGAAAACTTTTATTGTAGGATACTCCTCCCCACGTGGCTCATACGGTAATCGACTCTCACGGCATAGCCATTTTCGCACAGGAGCATCAAGACTCCGTCCACTAGAGGGCAATTCCCCTTCTTACCCGCTTAGCTGGGTACCTCAGACACTCGAGCTTATGCCCCCACCACCCCTTCCGCCTCACAGGCCTCTATGAAGACATTTCCTCTGCAGACGATAAACCCCCTCCTATTAGAAATTCTTCTGGTTCTAGTGAGCACCCACTAAAAAGCCTGTATACAAATTGTCACAGTCTACCGAATAAAATGCTGGAGCTGAGACAATTAGCAACAGACACAAAACTCCACATCATTGCCATCACGGAGACCTGGCTCACGCGAGACTTTTAAGAGGGTGAAAAAGGGATACCGGGTTACTCCCTTCTCCGTTCTGATTCGGGAACAGGACGTGCTGGTGGAGTAGATCTCTACGTTAGCGACCTCCTACACCCGGGATTCTCCCCTCGATATACCTCACCAGTTGTGAAGTACTCACTATGGGTTTTCTTTCACTTCTGCCCCTCCACTACTTTACTTCTTAGAGTGGTTTACCGCTCCCCTCCTACTTCACAGGCATATACACTTCTGATGGTAGAGTTTCTGAAAGCCCTTGAATCGTTTCACTCTTTTAGTCACCTCCTTCCTATGGGGCACTTCAACGTCCCAGGAGGGGACTGGGGAAACCTTACCACTAACAGCCATTATGGTGGGACATCGGTAGATTTACTGGTTTAGCAATCCTGGAAGCACCTGTCCCACCAGGTTTTTAATGGGTCAAAGCTCATCACTTCTAGAGGAGATCGTAGCCAATTCCAAAAGCAGCCTAGATTTTGTCATTCTGCCACCGCTAGGTAAAGGCGAACACGCAGTCTTTTTCTTCAACTGCATATTGAAGTGGCCAGCTATATTTCCCCCATACAGACTAGCTTGCTCGTTCAAGCGAATGGATTTCCGAATGATGAGGTCCTACATCGGAAGCAAGCGGAGCGACAAATTTGACAACATAGACAGAAGAAAGCAACAGGTAACTAGAGCAATGTTCTGAAAGCAGACATTTTTAATGCCCCTAGAATCCGGCCAATCCCTAAGGGTGAGGCACATCTGCCACCGTCATTTAGAGGCCTTCTCGACAAACGTTCTCAGCTGTTTACCAAGCACCGAGCCACGTCCCTTCTAGCGGATGCGGGAGCTTTCAGATGCTTCCGGAATCTTCGTAAATCCAAGGTTAAGGAACATTTCAAGAAACTACAAATAGGAATCTTAGAACGGGCGGGTACGAACAGCCCTTTCCTCTATAAACACCCAAGCCGTTATCGTGAATCAGGGTCCCCAGTGCTCAAGCTGTCTCTTTCTGATGGCTGTCCTGCCACCACCCCTTCTGAGGTGGCAGAAGTTTTCAGGTCCAATTTCATGTTTATTTTCAGCACACAAGTGGTGCTTGCTTGTGGACACCCTTCTCTTCAGCCGAAACAGCTAATCTCCCCATTGAAGCACTTCATGGTGTCTCAAGCAGAAGAGGAGGAGGGGCTCAAAGAACTTAACCCCTTTCAGCTCGATAGGACCGGACCAGGCTCACCCTCGCATTTTGAAAGACTCCGCCTCCATTCTTGCAGCATCATGCTCTACGCCTTTTCAACAGTGCACGGACAATGGAAGATTTCTAAATTCATGGAAGCATTCTTTAATTGTCCCAATTCATGAGGAAGGGGATTGATGCCTTGCCGGAAGTTATAGGCCAATAAGCCTCACCAGTTTCCCTGGCAAAGTCTTCAAGCCTATCGTAAAACGAGAAATCGTGACACACTTGCGCGACAATGGCTTACTGTCTCCAGAGCAACATGGCTTTCTTCCTGGCAGGTCATGCATCACCAATATGCTGACCTATATGGATAGCCTGACACAGGCCCACGATGATGGCAAGATATCCCATGACGCATTGATCGATTCCTCCAGAGCCTTCGATAGTGTCCCGAATATTCCGCTTCTGTAAAACCTCAGGATGTACGGTATCTCCGGTCGCCCAGTGTCCCTGACTTAGAGCTTTTCAATAAACCGAACCTTCTCGGTTCTCGTGTGTACGTGTAGGTCTCAACCTGCACCCGCCGGTATAGGAGTGCCCCAGGGCCCTGTCCTCGGTTCTCTCCTATTACTCATGTACATCAACGACCTCCCTGTGGTGGTTCCGGTTAGCATAGCAATGTACGCAGATGACTTCACAATATGGTACACGGAAGCAAAGACTGCGCAGTCAGCCACTGACTCGGTTAAGCGCTGGTCAGCTGACTGAAGCCTCCCAATAAATGATGACAAGTACGCTAGCATGTCATTTGGCAGTGCTCCGGCCCACCTCTCCAAGATACATGGGACCAAACAAATCCAAATAGAGGATCAGTACAAAATCCTTGGTCCATGGTTGAGTAGTAATCTCTCATTCTCATTCCACCAAGAGAGAGCTAGTAAAACTTCCTTCCGGATTCTAAACCTTACCAGAGGAACTTTTACGATGATCCCCAAGGGGGACTTCCACCTTCTACATGGAACCTATATTCGAACACTTTTAGAATATGGCAGCCAGATAGTACACATTGGTCTCGTCAGAGACCAGGACATCTAGCAGCGGATTCAACGGAAAGTGGCCGAAGTGGTGCATGGCCTACGCTTTACCCCGTTCCCGGTTCGTTTATTATCACCTAATCTCTACTCTCTTGAGACACGCCGTATTAAAGGAGACCCATTCCTGATGTATGATCTGTTCTTATCATGCCTGGTGGATAAGTTTTTCGCTCGTCCGAACTCGGAGACTCTGAGGGGACGCACGAGGAAACTCTTCAAAACCCGTTCACACACCTTAGTTAGACAACACTTCTCGTCTCGGATAATATTTCTACGGAATAGTCTTCCGCAGAAGGTAGTGAATGTCCCCCCAAAAGAGGCTTTTAAGGCTAGACTAGAAAACTGGCTGGGGCCATTGCAAATTCCGGCCAATTCTCAGAACGCCCCCGCGTAGATTATCCTCCCCTATATTTTCTCGTCTCTTCTTCAATCCTATATACATGTACTTGCAAGCAGTTATAAATAGATCCATCCTCCTTCCTCCTAGGAATGTTTATGCAAATCATTCATCTGTGTAAGTTTTAGAACAAAAAAATATCACTGATAAATTGATGTATCCATATTCATGTTATCGGACCGATCTGCTACATGGGAACATTTATTTTTATTCTGATGTCCCCTTTGCGAAAAAGGCCGCTATTTTGTCATCAAATTTTGCCACTCCAGCTCGGTGGCACAGGAGAAAGGAAGATACCCACAAGAACCGGGAACATTTGGGCTGAAGCCTCACAAACGTGAACTACTTCGAGGATACTTTGGCATTGTATACAGGATAGGTAACGGGGTGAGAGTCGGCCTGGCTCTGGTGCATCCTGCTCCCCAGTTAGACAAGCTAAGTCTCTCAGAGGAAAGCTTGCGTAAGTGACTACAGGAATTAAACCACCACAAGTCAGCGGGCCCAGATAGCATCTGCCCAGCTATCATCAAGCCGTTGGCGGATATCTTAGCTCCGCCGGTAAGCAGGCTGTGAAGGTCCATGTTGGATCAGAGTAAGCTGCTTCAGGACTGGAGAGTCACGGTCTTTGTGGTAATACATGAGAGTGGAATTAAGTCGGCTTTGCATAACTACAGACCTGTAAGGCTAAATAGTATCCGATGTAAAGTCCTTGAGACGACTATCAAAGCCCACATCTGCCAGCACTTACTGGAGTACTCCACGTGACACACGTTGGAGAAATGCGTAGCCCAATTCACAACGGATCCCGAAATCAAAAGGCGATTATCCGTGATATTCTACCGTGCTAGATTATTGAACGAACAGTGACGCCAAACCTCAATTATGAGATCACAAGGACTCAACAAACGAGAAACCGAATTGCGGCGTGCGAGCAAGGAGCACGTGCGTCACTCGGGTCCAGAACAAGGATATGACAAAGTAGCGCTCTGTGCGCGAACAAAAAACAATTGGTCCATAAAAACAAACAGATCGTAAAGACACGTCAATAGTGTGGGCAAGTGAGTTTTGTTAGGAATAAACATGAATTGCAAAGGTTTTGGGGGGTTTTCCACTACCGGTCTTTACAACCCATGCTAAGTCTGACCCAACATTGATCCCTGAAAAATAGATTTTTCCGACCAATCTCTTGTGTTTCTTAGACGAAGTAACTCGAGGACTCAAGTTATGCTTCCTCGACTTAGCAAGGCGTTCGACTTCGTCAATCATCGTCTTCTGCTATGCAAGATGGAGAATTTCGGTATAGGTGGGCCGGTATTTAGATGGCCGGAGGACTTCCTCTCCCACAGGGCGTTTTACGTCAAATTAGGGACAGGTGCTCCAGTTTGGTTAATGTCACAATTGATGTACCTCAAGGATTCTTCACAGGCCCGGTGCTATTCCTGTTGTTCATTAACGACCTGGCATCAGCTCTTCAATCGCCTAGGTTTGTTTTGCGGATGGTGCAAAGATTTTTGGGTCCGAGGGTAAGGTGGACTTCGGCAGGGATATAGTTACCGTCCTGGACTGGGCATGCAAATGGAACTTATCTCTCAAAGCCGAAAACCCATTTGTTGTCAAGGTAAACAGAAGGGCTTACTGTCGCTCATGGTCAAGGGCTGTTTACCATAAAAGCAGACGGTAGGGTTAAAGACCTCGGGGTCATCGTGAGCAGTGAGTTTGAATGGCCGGAGCAGTGCAACGCTGTTGCACAAAAGGCTGACGATGGGCTATTTTGACTGCGAACAGCCTTGTCTTGCAGGCAGCCGGAGATATTTGCACCTATTTACTTAACTATAATGCAATCTTACTTAGAAGGAGGAGTTAAGGCTTGTTCACCCCTCTACAAAAACGACTCTGCTTGCCCAGAGAAATTTCAACATCTCGCTACGCGAATGGTTGAAGTGCATAGGGGCTAGGAGTATCCACAGAGGTTATGCCATCATAATCGTTTCACGTTGGAAAGGAGGAGACATCGAGGGGATCTTATGAAGACGTTCAAGGTAATGAATACTTGATAGTCTATCCCAATTGGACTTAGATTCCAGAACTAGGGAACAAGAAAATGAGGTGACAAAAGTTCCAGTAAGGTTGATGACTAGATCGCACTTCTTCAGTAACAAGGTAGTGAACATTGGCGGTCTGCCTGGTGGGGTGATAAATCTGCAGACCATCCAGTCCTTCAAAGTTGCCCTGGTTCACAAGTGGTACGAGATATTTCCTTGTATTAAGCATTGAGTATGTTAACTAGAAGGATGAAGGGGAGAACTGTGGTTGTTTTGGAGTGTGTTCCAGTCGACGTTTTCGCTCATTGCATATTGCCTCAGTGGACGCCCACGATGTATAATATCTCTAGAAGTTGATGTGCGATAAGGTTTTCCTTTTACCTCTCATTTGTAGCAGAGATTCGACGAGCTGCACCCAGCGGTGGTGGGTGCATAACTTGCGTGCATATCATCAAAAGAATTCTGAACGCCGTGGCCGCTGCCTGTCCAGTGCAAACTGAACTGCACTGATAGAAACCTTGAAGTTAATGAAGGGACTGTCAGGAATAGGTCTAGAAGACCTCTTCCCTCTGATTCCCGAGAGGGGCACAAGGGACAAAGCCTTGGATTACAAAGGAAGCTTTCGAGGCTCCAAATCAGGGCGAAGTACTTCTCGAATAGAGTGGTATACTATTTGAATAAGCTCCCGGAGAAGGTCATAAATACCACAAAATTGAGGGCGTATAAGAAAGCAGTAGACCTATGTTGGGTGGCAGTATACCACGAGTTATGTTAAGCAGCTTTTAGGGTCAGACGCAATTTACTTATTGTTTCCACCTTACTCTGCCAGGGCTGATACTGTACAAAATTTCTGCCTTTCAGAAAAACAAAATCACGCAATGTTGGGAGCTACGGAAACGCGCCGACAACACAACTATCTGGACACACGATTGGCTCTAGCCACACCAAGTCCTGTACAAACTGAACTGAACCGAGCTGAACAGAACTGAGCTGAACTTCAACATAACTGCGCTACAAAGGGTGTCTAACGTTGTGCTTTGTGGATATGTATTGTTCTGTGATATTTGTGGCATCTCGGCGGATTTACAGAGAGCATGATTTCGGTTACCCCTGAGGATCAAAGAGCGTGTTTGGTATGCAAGACAAATATTGGCCTTTGAATCAAAGCTTTGATATGTGATTATTGTTAAGGGTGGATTCACGTAAGGTGTAGAAAAAATCGATAAGTATACATAAGAGTGGCTGAGTTCTTGCAGCTCCCCATTCCTGCAAATTGTGTGCAGAGATGGTGCTCCGGCAAATACAGGAAAAACAGAACAATCTGACGCAGTGAGAAACCAGGCACCCACGACATCGAGGGCGACGAGCCCCAGGTCCCAAGCCGAAGTCGCTTCAGGTGCTACAAACAGCCCATGAACTGCAGTTAAGAAGCAGCGTCGAAAGAAATCCGTGGTTACCGACAAAGTCGCAGTAGCTATGAGTTCAGAAGACAATACTTCTGTTTCCAAGGTATCGAATACAGCCGGCGGAGATACAAGCCCCGGTTAAGGGCAGACGGAAACGATGGGTCAATAGAAGACCGTAAAGCCACGTCAACGGACGGCGCCGCCACCAGCACAGCCAGCACAAAACGTGGTTAAACATGTTTTTAACATGTTTTTACCACTTCAAAAAAGAGGTATTTTAGGTGTTCAGTGACCCCTATAATATCGTTTAAATACCACTTAGTAGTACAGCTTAAATACCACTTAAGTAACACTTAATAATACCGCCTAAGTACAACATAAATACACTTGCCGATGGAACGCGACGGGGCCCTTTTTACTTGGATAACTCTGCTCCGGCTTCCGTATAGCCTTCACAATAAGTGGTAAACAAGCCATTGAATAAAGGAGCTCTAGCGCTGTAATATTAGCAATTTTTCATTAACAGACCGATAATACGTACATAAACGACCTGGTCTTAATTGTTACCGCGAGTACCCCGAAAGTATCTCACATTTCTTCTTGGCACTCAATTCGACAGTGTGGCTTGATGAAAAAACGAATAATAGCTGGAAAAATATATTATGACTTTTTACAAGCTCAAGTAGCACTCTCCGGCTCCTCCGATTCCAGGTGCGGTGCATTCTGAAAATCTAAGGAGTTTACTTGGCAATCCCGGTTTGACGTATTGCTTTTCCGAGACCTCGTGTTGTGCAGCCACATGCAAACATGAAATCGGAACTCTGAATCCGGATGACTCGCGAAAACATTGTGTGATTTGGCAGCATCTGGAAAATAAGTTGAAGATAGGTATAAACTTATAGAGAAACGCTTAGCTGGAGTGATGAATATCACAGACTCACAAGTAATTGAAAGGAAGTACCTTTCGTCACTCCAAATAACAGTTTGTCGTCAAGAGCAATTATTTTGTTTTTTCCTGAGAGGCTGCATTCTTTCACGAGATTGGCATGCAACACTCTCAGCAGTAGGGTCCGAGCTGTCTCACAAAATGTTCGCCCACCTAAGGAGAACAGTAGGGTGAACTGAAAAAATAAACAACTTCAAATATGTGGACCTACCAAGCTTTTTCGGCTGTGTTTGTTGGTTAACTGCTGCTCAATCTTCATAAGATCATCAACACTTTCCAGTGGCAGATGAAAATCCTCCTTGGCCATAAATCCAGCTGTGTCCATCGTCGAAATGTGGATCACTTTTTGCTGATTAGCGGCCAAAATTTTGCAACACATTTCCCGCACTTGAACTAGATCCTCCACGGAGAACACTAAAGTAATGACTGAAGACTCACCCTTCATACTTTCAATGTCGTGTTGCATCTTCTAAAGCCTTTGCTCCATTGCTTCATTTGAAGCCCTTGGTGGACTGTAAAAGTACGAATTAATCGGTTCCACGCGAACGCAGTCCTTCGAGTTGGACACTTTCCTCATAGGTACTCTTCTTGGTGTCATTGATGTTGATGGAATTTCTTCTCTGAGTACAATGCACATGAAAATATGCTCATACCTCAATTCCAGTGTTCTTGGCGGTGTCGGATAAGACTGAAATATTGGTGGAACGGTTTCTTTTTGAGAATGTTTTCGGCAATCCCCCATTTCAGGCGAGTTATCCTATTCATGACAGCTTGATTCGGTGATCAAGAATCGATGTGGTCGTTTACTGCGAAATTTACCAATCGAAACATGCTCTCATTACATTAAGCGCCGCGAGCGCACCTGTCCTTCGTGGAAACCCTGGTTTTTGTCATTGCTATTAGCAGAACCACTTCTCAGACTTCTCGCCTCCTGTATATCATCTGTAAAGTGAAATGAATGAATTTTTAGGACTCACCGCAAATGTAAAGGTTATCGACTTCGTGCAAGGTGAAGTTGACGCCAGGGTCTACATTGTTCCGGCAAAGATGGGCCACTTCCTCGTCTACAGTCTGAGGCCAGCGCAAGTACCTACCATTTACCACCCACCTTTGTGGGACTATTTTCGTAGCTCCCAGGCCTATGATTTTCACAATTAGGAACATCTAAGAGTGCCGGAGAAGTAGGAGTTTCTGTATATTTCCTTTTACATAGGAAGATGACCAGCAAAGTACCGCAGTCAGAACTAAGTAAGAAGATGAACACTGCGTAAAAATAACTTTATCTCCGCATTGTATGCAAAACAGGGACCACAATCCCAGTGTCGTCAACTGGTATGTAAAAACAGTTACACAGAATTTCTGTAAGATTTGCACACAGTTTCTCCGGCAAGATTACAATTACACGGAAAATTAACAAACGAGAAGATGGCATTTCGTGACTGAAAACATCTGCTGGTTCTTTGAGCCGCTGGTAAACAGTGACTTCATCTACAATATCCACGACCTTACCAGGACTCATTTGTATGTTCACAAATGTCTGCACCCTCTGTAGTGAGGACGATACTTTGCCGTTTGATTTGCTTGGTTCCTTGTGGTGCGCGGAATCGATAACAACCTACATCATCGGACTCATCTGGTGGCTGCATTCGTTGGCCTATGTTGTAAGCCTCAGAAATTCGCCTGAAAAATCTGTATATGGGGTCTATTAGGTCCCCTGATGATTCGCCTTAATTTTGACATGAATGACTCATAGACGAAGGCCGAAAATACGTTTACGTTCCCAAACCCTTTGACATCTAACCCTAAGTGCGCCAATGTGTGGACATTGCATGATAATTTCGATAGTGAATAAAGATACTTAAGTTGAGAAATAAATTTTTTAACAGGCCATCTGCTAATGGAAAATATGCAGGGAAATAATCACTAGAAAATATGTACGAAAAAATGGACAAGGTTAGAAAGTTCAGATATGGTAATCTACATAAAACACGCTGCAAGTAAACTGGACCCATATAAAGTAAAAACAGCCATAGTCCAGTGGCTTTCTACCTTTCCAGATGACACAGCAACCCACATTTTCGTGCAAAGTCACATGGAGTCCATTTCCCGCAGTTCTTGATTAGATCCGATAGGCGATCTGCATCACAAAGTCGTATGTTATAGTTTATATCATTCCCCAGCAGCAACATGATCTTGCGAGCTACAACTAAGGATGTCAAATACATAGGTTCACAAGGAAATGCAGCTATCATAACAATAGGCAATTCTTCAAAAGATGAGCGCGTCTATTGGTGGTGACCCGGACGCAGACGCATGCGAAATGAAGCGTCTGTGGGGTGGGAACTGCACAGATTGGGAAATGTCATGTGACCTGTGACATAAACACCTTTGCAAACACACCTATC
Organism: Fasciola hepatica; assembly: GCA_948099385.1. Lineage (NCBI taxonomy): Eukaryota > Metazoa > Platyhelminthes > Trematoda > Plagiorchiida > Fasciolidae > Fasciola > Fasciola hepatica. The sequence goes on from CANUEZ040000047.1 coordinate 28,404,520, forward strand.
ACATCCGTGGTATCCAGCATGCCCCTTGATCTGCTTTATAAAAGCTCGGGCAGGGGCGTCACACTATACGGCTTGCAGACTGACGTCAATTTTAGAAGGTCTTCCGGTGCTTATCTATGTGTTCGCATCAGTCACACTGCTGAATTCCGAAGCAGCAATATGACTGCCGAATGAAGAAGTATTCACGTGTTCAGCATTGTCTAAGATATAAGTGAACACTGTAGGTAACCCAGTCTTGCCAGCTGGACTCAGGCAGACTGACTTCTCGGTTAAATCCGATGTAGATGCTTCTGCTGTTGACCTGTCTGATGCTCGACGCAGTTGACGCAGTCTTCGTTCCTTAGCAAAATTTGACGAACCAGGATGGGAGAATGTTCTTCCAGGCATTGTTAAAATAGTTGAATCTGCACAATTTAAGAAGAGAGGCTGAAAAGAGACGACCGTCAACGAGCTGTCCTTTGTTTTATGGTTTTCAGTAATATTATGAAACTGAGCGGACAGATCGCTGCCCTGGGACAAAAGCTCACTAATCCAAGTACTACATTGAAAAAAACGGTCCGAAATAAAGTGAGTTATATTACAAAAACCAAATTTAGAGATCTGTCCTGAACATGGCGAAAAATATTGTCACCCGAGGACGGAATCATGAACGAGAAATTAGCGCAAACCATGCCTGATCACTCAACAGGGTGGACTGGCAGGCACGAGCCAAAAACTCGTAGAACACTAAAACAAATCAAAGTCAACTGGTTTTCGTAATACTCTTTCTATAGAAATTTCTTTGCACAACGACGAGTTCCTATATTATGCAAAGAATCGATTTGGCCATTCTGAGCGAAAAAAGCACTCATCCCCGAGAAAAGCAGATGTGGTATTTAAGTGGTGAATCTACCACATGGAAGGTGGTATTTTTTGCTGGCTGGGAAGGACCCAAAGCTTTCTAGTCATGAATCTGCCGGAATCAACCGAGTCGGCCTCGCAAGGAGATTAGACCAAGACGTGTCTCTTCTGCGGGACATATTCGTCATGATAGTCTCCACAAATGAGGAAAACCTGACAAGTAATGTGAAAGTCCAAGCTGTTTTTCGCTTAGGAAAAATAAATGAGAATAGCAACCCTCGTCCGCTCAAGGTGGTCTTGGGATCCGATGCTGTCTTAGAGACTAAAAGGAGAAAAGCGACTCCTTCGAGATCTTGATCCCGAGGAAAGAGGGAGGTTCCGGTTAGAGTCGAGAGAGCTCCACAAAAGCCAGGCCAAAGGTGAGACACGTCTTTTTTGTCCGGGATTTTCGTGTTCGACGGAGGCGTCTCCAACTGCGATGGGAACCGTTCACTCTCAACAGCATCACCAACCAGGCGGTCTCGGCCGTGGAGAGGCAATGAAAGTCCGCACAGAGAGATGGTACAGAAGAGGACAAGTACTTGCCATGTCGTCTGATGTAAGTAATCTATTGAACAAGCGAGATGAGCTCGAGGCTTGTGTGGTTCACCAATCACCAACATTGGTCTCCTTGACGGAGACGCGGCTTGCCAGTGAGGTGATTGATCTGGAAATGGCTATCCCCGGATACACAGTTCACCGTGCTGAGAGGAGATAAGCTTAAGGAAGAGGTGATGTGGCGGTGCGCATCAGAGCCGACGTCCCCTCGCTACAGTTGGATCGCCTGATAGACCCGGAGGGCTTTGAAGAATCTCTTTGGTGTCGCGTGAAGTTGACACCCGGTGGATTTGAGCCTTTTGGAGCCATTTTTCGGTCCCCAAAAGCAGATCTCCGGGAAATACTGACTGGCGTGTAAGTCAAATATCGCAAATCGAGCGACGCGTAGCCAATTCAAACGAATCCCAAAACCAGAACAAGATTGATTCGTAGCTTCTACGGTACTAAATTGAAATGCACAAAGGATACAAATGTATACGAACCTCAAGTATGCGGCCAAATAGGCTTCACAGTAAAACCCAAAGGTCCAAAGCCCCGTGGCTCAAGCACGACAGTCAGAAACGGTTCAAGGCCAAATTCAAATGTCTCACATGGATAAACAAACGTGAAAATGTGTGGTGTATGAGCGAGCATTCCAAAATAATGTTAAATATAGTCAAATTCACAAAGCACGTTGAACATTTAGAAGGATTTTCAGTATTCGTTCTTTACACCGCCGGCCAAAATCCTTCCGCGAAAATGGTTGTCTAAGGTTCAGGAAGCGGTCGTGATTCTCACCCTATCTATCTTTAACTTATTGCTAGTGCCTGTGGTTACTAACTACCTGTGTTATCTGAACGTGAAACAGGTTTTCGCCGTAGTCATCATCGCACAATCCATAAGGAATCAATTCCAAATCCCGCTGCACAACTTGAGATTGACATATTCATCAGGAGACCGGCGCATATAGTCAGACGCACGATGAAGATGAAGGCTTCGCAGAGTGAAGTGTTTCGCCGCACGAAATAAGTCTAAGCATCACAAGCAGTAACCCATTGCAGCAACTGGTTAGACTAATTTTGTTTACAAGCATGAGCGCGGAAGTTGAACGCAGGTGCAACGCCTAATGAGATATCGCGTAAAATTGACGGGTCACGAACCAGTGGAATTACATAAAATTCACGCACCAAATCTTCCGAAAGAAATGAAAACCGGTTTCTGAATATGAATGAATTTCGAAATACACATGAGCACGGAGATTGATCGAATACTGGCACCTATCAGAGTATTTCAAAGTTTTTCTGTGCACAAAATATGTGACAATCAATATTGTATAAAATGTAAATAAATGTTCCTCCCTAAAGATAATAATAGTTTCACAATGTGCTCACAGCTAGTATACCTCACCTGAACTGTTCAAGTGAAATACTGGTGAATTTCTCCTCTTCGCCTATGTGCACGCTAGATAGAAACTGGAACTAAGTACATTTGCAACCTTTCAGAAAAAATGGGTCCAGTTGATTAGTTGTAGAGCATGAAATGCAATAAAGTGCTGAGTAACTCGGAGCGAGGCGATCTGCGAGCTACTTTGTCTTTTGTATGTGGTTTCGAGCTCGAATCATAAACATTTACCTCGTTGTTTCCTGCTACGAGTGGATTAACTCTCTGATGTCTCGAACACGTTCTTCGTTTCTTCCGTTTCCTGTAATGTAACACAACTGTGGGATTTGTCCAATAGGCAAGGCTCAGTTCGGCGGTGGTGCAGTTCTCTTTTAGCATTCGTGCTACCTTAAAACCCGATACCAGTGCAGTCGTTTTGAGCTCGTTTAGGGATACTGACTTCAGCTCAGCAATTTTTGTTTTGGCAAAGGGTACTTTGTTTCGCCGCCGGCCATGCAGTTCCACCCAGGTACCGTACACTGTCACTGGGTCGGCAAATTTCAAGCTGCTTTGGGTGACCTGCTGGTGTCCTTTTTTGAGATATTTCAAAAGCCTCCGGGCAACTTCTCCTTTTCTCGATAGGTGACTTGACGGTGGTCTCTTGGGTATAGCAACTTCATGTTGCCCACTGTGACGTCCCGTCTTTGAATTCGCCATCGAAAGCACCGGCTGATCCTTTGAGTGAACTTCGCTTTCCTGAGATGGACCGTTGGATTCAATATCGAAAGGCTGATTGTGTTCTACAAAGGCACATCTCTCAGCAACATTTGAGCAATTTATTGATGCCGATTGTTGAAGTTCGCTCGTCAGGGGTCCGAGAAGTGTCCAGCCTAGTATCGTTCGCGTAGTGAATGGTTCTTTTCGATTGCTTATGCTCTGTTCAAGCACCCAGTGAGCCTCTGGTACATTGCATCCAATTAGTATGTCGACGTGGGGGCTAGACACTTCTTCGAACTCTATGTCCCTGAGATGAGACCATCTCTTTTCGATCGATCTAACAGAGTCGACTGGTCTCATTGGCAAGCTGTCTATTGCAAAAGCTTCCGGAATTTCTACGGTCCCCTCATCAGATAAAGACGTTAACTGCAGGGTCAGCCTCTTAGAATTGCTAACATGACCCCCTGCAATCGTGTTGATAGTGAGCGAGGTAGGTTCGCCTACTAGTTCATAGCTTTCTACAAGCTCGCGAGTAATCAGCGAGGTATCCGACCCCGTGTCCAAAAATGTATTGACCCTACTCAGTCCTTTAGGTGTCACGATACCGACAGGTACGATGCCTAATCTTGCCGGTTTGAAATCATCATGTCCCGTTGAACAGACAATTTTGGGTTCATCCGGCTGAATAGGTCTATTGTTGAGAAGGCCATGCAGTAACGAGTGATGATTACCCAAGCATCCGTCTTGGTTGCATTTCACTCTTAAGCTGCATTCAGAGGCTCGATGAGAGTTGTTCAAACACATAAAGCATGAGCCAATCCTTTTTACCGCGCACCACCGATCGGGTACACTCATCCCATGAAAGGTCGGACAATCTGGTAACCGATGCAGGGAGTTGCATAGCTTGCATTCAGCTGACCTCTCGGGTTCTTGACTTATCATGTGCATGTTAGCCAAAGACTGGGTTTGGTTACAGTCCTTCTCCACAATTTGAGATGTTGGTTCCCTTCGCGCCAGTCTGCAACTTTCGCGTACGATTTGTCCAAATCGACTGTTGGCGATACGGGATTGACGACCTATGAACTCCGTCAAATCGTTGAACGTAGATTCCCGCTCAAGCATATTTATTTTTTTAGCTTCCTCTGCCCATCGGCTCTGTAAATCAATAGATAGACATCGGACAATGCATTCCTGTGTGTGCAATGCATTCAGATCAGACTGGTATCCTAAGTGCTCCAGTGCTATACTGCAGTTCTGCATTTTTATCACCAAACTCGACAGTGATTCAGCCTTGCCCTCAGTCCTTTTCGCCTCCAATGGAACACTATCAATTAGGCTTCTAGCCATCTTGAATGGTTGTCCAAACAAATCTTTCAGGATTCTGCGCGCCCTGATGTACCCCATCGGTGGATCAAGCATCGCGCAGCCTTCGATAGCACTTTTGGCTCTCCCATGACAGTAATGTAATAAATACAAAAACCTTTGACCAGGATCTGCAACTTTGCACTCAACGAAATTTCCGAATTGTTTCATGAATATACAGTATTGCTCGGGGTCCCCGTCGAAGTGGGACAGCTCCACTCTCGGCAGGTCAAGAGCCAAAACCTCGGTAGTTTCAGGCTGTCTCAAGAGTTTATATTCGTCGATCAGAGTGCCTTTTCGATGTTGACATTGTGAACTACATGGACTCTTTGCTGGCTCTCTGAGACCAGTTCCTTGTGTAAGGGGCTCTGCTTCCTTTCTGGCTAACCGCAGCTAGTTTTCTAATTCTATTACTCTCATTCTATAAGTACTAATATCGTCAAACGCATCGCGGTTAGAGATATATGACCTGGCACTGACAGAGCTAGTAAACTTAGCATTATCTAGAGAATCAATAACACCCGAACCATCCCCAGAGACTTGCCGAGTTATTTCCTGTTGTCTCAAAAGGTCCTTGCTTCCTCGTCTGGGCATTTCCAATGAGTTTTCTTGTCCAGGTTCCACTTGAGTACTGTAAGTCAAATCTCGCAAATCGAGCGACGCGTAGCCAATTCAAACGAATCCCAAAACCAGAACAAGATTGATTCGTAGCTTCTACGGTACTAAATTGAAATGCACAAAGGATACAAATGTATACGAACCTCAAGTATGCGGCCAAATAGGCTTCACAGTAAAACCCAAAGGTCCAAAGCCCCGTGGCTCAAGCACGACAGTCAGAAACGGTTCAAGGCCAAATTCAAATGTCTCACATGGATAAACAAACGTGAAAATGTGTGGTGTATGAGCGAGCATTCCAAAATAATGTTAAATATAGTCAAATTCACAAAGCACGTTGAACATTTAGAAGGATTTTCAGTATTCGTTCTTTACACCGCCGGCCAAAATCCTTCCGCGAAAATGGTTGTCTAAGGTTCAGGAAGCGGTCGTGATTCTCACCCTATCTATCTTTAACTTATTGCTAGTGCCTGTGGTTACTAACTACCTGTGTTATCTGAACGTGAAACAGGTTTTCGCCGTAGTCATCATCGCACAATCCATAAGGAATCAATTCCAAATCCCGCTGCACAACTTGAGATTGACATATTCATCAGGAGACCGGCGCATATAGTCAGACGCACGATGAAGATGAAGGCTTCGCAGAGTGAAGTGTTTCGCCGCACGAAATAAGTCTAAGCATCACAAGCAGTAACCCATTGCAGCAACTGGTTAGACTAATTTTGTTTACAAGCATGAGCGCGGAAGTTGAACGCAGGTGCAACGCCTAATGAGATATCGCGTAAAATTGACGGGTCACGAACCAGTGGAATTACATAAAATTCACGCACCAAATCTTCCGAAAGAAATGAAAACCGGTTTCTGAATATGAATGAATTTCGAAATACACATGAGCACGGAGATTGATCGAATACTGGCACCTATCAGAGTATTTCAAAGTTTTTCTGTGCACAAAATATGTGACAATCAATATTGTATAAAATGTAAATAAATGTTCCTCCCTAAAGATAATAATAGTTTCACAATGTGCTCACAGCTAGTATACCTCACCTGAACTGTTCAAGTGAAATACTGGTGAATTTCTCCTCTTCGCCTATGTGCACGCTAGATAGAAACTGGAACTAAGTACATTTGCAACCTTTCAGAAAAAATGGGTCCAGTTGATTAGTTGTAGAGCATGAAATGCAATAAAGTGCTGAGTAACTCGGAGCGAGGCGATCTGCGAGCTACTTTGTCTTTTGTATGTGGTTTCGAGCTCGAATCATAAACATTTACCTCGTTGTTTCCTGCTACGAGTGGATTAACTCTCTGATGTCTCGAACACGTTCTTCGTTTCTTCCGTTTCCTGTAATGTAACACAACTGTGGGATTTGTCCAATAGGCAAGGCTCAGTTCGGCGGTGGTGCAGTTCTCTTTTAGCATTCGTGCTACCTTAAAACCCGATACCAGTGCAGTCGTTTTGAGCTCGTTTAGGGATACTGACTTCAGCTCAGCAATTTTTGTTTTGGCAAAGGGTACTTTGTTTCGCCGCCGGCCATGCAGTTCCACCCAGGTACCGTACACTGTCACTGGGTCGGCAAATTTCAAGCTGCTTTGGGTGACCTGCTGGTGTCCTTTTTTGAGATATTTCAAAAGCCTCCGGGCAACTTCTCCTTTTCTCGATAGGTGACTTGACGGTGGTCTCTTGGGTATAGCAACTTCATGTTGCCCACTGTGACGTCCCGTCTTTGAATTCGCCATCGAAAGCACCGGCTGATCCTTTGAGTGAACTTCGCTTTCCTGAGATGGACCGTTGGATTCAATATCGAAAGGCTGATTGTGTTCTACAAAGGCACATCTCTCAGCAACATTTGAGCAATTTATTGATGCCGATTGTTGAAGTTCGCTCGTCAGGGGTCCGAGAAGTGTCCAGCCTAGTATCGTTCGCGTAGTGAATGGTTCTTTTCGATTGCTTATGCTCTGTTCAAGCACCCAGTGAGCCTCTGGTACATTGCATCCAATTAGTATGTCGACGTGGGGGCTAGACACTTCTTCGAACTCTATGTCCCTGAGATGAGACCATCTCTTTTCGATCGATCTAACAGAGTCGACTGGTCTCATCGGCAAGCTGTCTATTGCAAAAGCTTCCGGAATTTCTACGGTCCCCTCATCAGATAAAGACGTTAACTGCAGGGTCAGCCTCTTAGAATTGCTAACATGACCCCCTGCAATCGTGTTGATAGTGAGCGAGGTAGGTTCGCCTACTAGTTCATAGCTTTCTACAAGCTCGCGAGTAATCAGCGAGGTATCCGACCCCGTGTCCAAAAATGTATTGACCCTACTCAGTCCTTTAGGTGTCACGATACCGACAGGTACGATGCCTAATCTTGCCGGTTTGAAATCATCATGTCCCGTTGAACAGACAATTTTGGGTTCATCCGGCTGAATAGGTCTATTGTTGAGAAGGCCATGCAGTAACGAGTGATGATTACCCAAGCATCCGTCTTGGTTGCATTTCACTCTTAAGCTGCATTCAGAGGCTCGATGAGAGTTGTTCAAACACATAAAGCATGAGCCAATCCTTTTTACCGCGCACCACCGATCGGGTACACTCATCCCATGAAAGGTCGGACAATCTGGTAACCGATGCAGGGAGTTGCATAGCTTGCATTCAGCTGACCTCTCGGGTTCTTGACTTATCATGTGCATGTTAGCCAAAGACTGGGTTTGGTTACAGTCCTTCTCCACAATTTGAGATGTTGGTTCCCTTCGCGCCAGTCTGCAACTTTCGCGTACGATTTGTCCAAATCGACTGTTGGCGATACGGGATTGACGACCTATGAACTCCGTCAAATCGTTGAACGTAGATTCCCGCTCAAGCATATTTATTTTTTTAGCTTCCTCTGCCCATCGGCTCTGTAAATCAATAGATAGACATCGGACAATGCATTCCTGTGTGTGCAATGCATTCAGATCAGACTGGTATCCTAAGTGCTCCAGTGCTATACTGCAGTTCTGCATTTTTATCACCAAACTCGACAGTGATTCAGCCTTGCCCTCAGTCCTTTTCGCCTCCAATGGAACACTATCAATTAGGCTTCTAGCCATCTTGAATGGTTGTCCAAACAAATCTTTCAGGATTCTGCGCGCCCTGATGTACCCCATCGGTGGATCAAGCATCGCGCAGCCTTCGATAGCACTTTTGGCTCTCCCATGACAGTAATGTAATAAATACAAAAACCTTTGACCAGGATCTGCAACTTTGCACTCAACGAAATTTCCGAATTGTTTCATGAATATACAGTATTGCTCGGGGTCCCCGTCGAAGTGGGACAGCTCCACTCTCGGCAGGTCAAGAGCCAAAACCTCGGTAGTTTCAGGCTGTCTCAAGAGTTTATATTCGTCGATCAGAGTGCCTTTTCGATGTTGACATTGTGAACTACATGGACTCTTTGCTGGCTCTCTGAGACCAGTTCCTTGTGTAAGGGGCTCTGCTTCCTTTCTGGCTAACCGCAGCTAGTTTTCTAATTCTATTACTCTCATTCTATAAGTACTAATATCGTCAAACGCATCGCGGTTAGAGATATATGACCTGGCACTGACAGAGCTAGTAAACTTAGCATTATCTAGAGAATCAATAACACCCGAACCATCCCCAGAGACTTGCCGAGTTGTTTCCTGTTGTCTCAAAAGGTCCTTGCTTCCTCGTCTGGGCATTTCCAATGAGTTTTCTTGTCCAGGTTCCACTTGAGTACTGTAAGTCAAATCTCGCAAATCGAGCGACGCGTAGCCAATTCAAACGAATCCCAAAACCAGAACAAGATTGATTCGTAGCTTCTACGGTACTAAATTGAAATGCACAAAGGATACAAATGTATACGAACCTCAAGTATGCGGCCAAATAGGCTTCACAGTAAAACCCAAAGGTCCAAAGCCCCGTAACTCAAGCACGACAGTCAGGATAGTGTCTAAACATACGGGCTTAAATGTAGCCCGACTGAAGTATTGGGATTGTTATTTGTGAAACGGTTTGACCAGAGGAGTTGTTGCCTGCAGAAAATGAGATTGACGTGAGATATTGTAGTTCGATATTTGTTTGAGTGTGTGGTATTAGGGTATATAAGCGATGTGATCAAGGTTATCGCCGCAGTTGGCCGTAATGGCGTCCGGCGCTGCGGGCCCGGCTGCGGTCGACGATTCTGGAACGTTTGCCCGTTTGGTTCCTAATGTGTATACTACTCTTTCAGATTTTGATAATGATTTTCGTGTTTTTCAGAGAGAAACTTTAACATCTTTTTATATTTATGATAGTGAAAGTGGTTCAAAGTGGCTGCGCACGCATCCTGGTGCTTTTCCAAAATCGTTTCCTTATTATCGTGTAAAATACTGCTGCGTTCACAACCGCAGGCCTCAAATGGCTGCCACAAGGTGAGTGTAGTGTTGTTGATATATAACAATTCCTACAGATACCGTAATACTCATTGCCCTGCATTTGTCATTGTCCGTGCTGTCGGATCTCAGTACAAGTTGGTGAGCAAGTGTTTGGTACATAATCACGACTTCCATCTGTTTAATGACAGGATGTACGCTAAGAATAGGAGGCTAAATGCAGATCAGGAGACAGAGGTTGCCAGAATGATGGCAACTTTTCATAATGCAAGCGAAATATGTACTTACGCTCGGAACAACTTCAACAGGTTGTTTACGGTGAAAGATGTGCACGCCTTAAGGGCTAGGCAAGTGCATCTCGATGCTCGGTCGGATGCACTGAAGATAAAGGAGATGGTTAAAGATAAGGGGGACTTGCGTATATTATCGGAGGACGGTGTTGTGAGGTACGTTTTCTACGTGCCTCATTCGGTTAAAGGGTTATTAGCTAGGTATTGTGAGGTAGTGTTGGCTGATGCAACGCATCAGTCTAACCGGGGTGGGTATGTCCTGTGGCACGCGATGTTCATAGACGAGAGTGGTTTAGGTAGGTCTTTCTTCTACGCCATTCTACCAAATGAGAGTGGCGTAAGTTACAGACGTGCTATTAAAGAAATGAAGCAGTACCTACCGGTGTCTTTCAAGCCGAAAAGCATCATCATAGACCGAAGCCTTGCACAGTATTCCGCCTTTCGGGAATCATACCCCGAATCTCGTATACTGTTTTGTCAGTTCCATGTGCTTCGTGATATGAAGAAGCACTGCTTTCAGCTTAGTCATTCGACGTTGAACGACAAACGACGCATCCATCAGTGGATGCGGAACATGGTTTATGCGTCTACGAAGATGCTTTTCGATAGGTTCAAGGCTGCAATCGCCAGTCGCAGCCCAATGGCGTTTGCATATCTAAGTCGTACATGGTTGCCCTATGAAGACATGTGGGCTGCTTATAGTGTCAAGTGGGCAACTTCGTTTGGGACGTTCACCACCAACAGGGTGGAAGTCGAGAATAGGTATTTGAAGGCAGGGTTATCCACCAGGTCCTCCCTGGTGGATGTCTTCGCCCGCATCCTGAAGCGGTCCGAAGATTTGGAGGAAAGTAGGCGTAGAAGGATTGGGAAGGAGTTAGTCGGTTCTTTTAAGCCAGCGACGGGGTTCCAAGTGTATTCCGATTACCTTGGACGGCTTACCGGCTTTGCCCGTGAAGCCGTTCAAAAGCACATCAGTAGACATTCCGTTCACAATGTAAGTCACGATTCTGGCCGATGGAGTGTCCGGTGTGTGCGGGCCTGTGCGGCTGTGGTAACCATGGGGGTTAATCCAGCCTGCACATGTCCCTTTTCCAAGCAGTGGCTGCTACCATGCAGCCACATTGTTGCCGTTGCCATTTTTATTAAGTACGACCTGTGCGGGCTTCCTGTTGGTCGTTGGGCAAAGAAGACGGGCAGCTCGTTCACTCCTGTGCTGCCTGTACCAATAAGGGATACGGCGGTAGAAAACTCGGCCAGAATTAGTCCTAGTGATAAGTTGTCCATAAGTGAGGAATTAAGGAAGGACATTGCCGTAGCGTTGAACAGTTTGGGGTACACAAAGTTCACGGAACTGGTACCTCAAATGAGAAATTTGGCTCGAGTGTTAGGTTCCGGAAAGGATGTAGATTTTTTTGTAGGGATAGGGCACAAAATATAAGCGTAGCTTTAGGCAATGACACACTGGTTTCTGAATTTATCAGCAGGGTTCCTAGGAACATCTTTCCCCGTAATCGACCTGTTGAACCAGTTCCGAGTACATCACACCACACGGCAGTCCAACCGTCTTCAAAACGTAAGGCTGCCTTGACCCTTAGAAATACCGATGATGCACATTTGCAAATCATCGGTGACCCTCTGCAGCTTGTGCAATTCCGACAGCTAAAGACAACCACCTCGGCGCAGTATAGACTACACGAGAAAAGGAAACGTTTCGACCTGGCGAATTCACCCATACGCCAGGACATTTGCAGCATCTGCCACATGGAAGACCCTTTCATGGGCTTGGACGAAACGACTAATTGGGTCCAATGCTGCAAATGCACTCGGTGGGCGCATTACCAATGTGCCAATTTTCAAAACGAAGAGAACTACTTTTGCGTACACTGCATGTCGCAGCCACGTAAGTGCCACACATTTCTTCAGCACTAAATCGCTCTTTTGCAGTTTGAAACCTGAAAGAGAGCGGGGTTGGGATACCCCTTCGGTCGAGTTATGAGCGATTGACTCACTCGGTCGAGTCGTGAGGAAATTCATCAATCGTTAGATCACCTCAGAGGTGCGGAGCACAAACCTTTTCCAGCTGGAACTATCCGGTTGGTTTTTGGCTCACCTCACGAACCTCTCTTAGTTTATATAATTAAATAAACAATTCCAATTCACTTCACCGAGTTTCCTTTCTTTTTCGGCACACGTCGGAACTTTTGGTTTGTTGCCCGTTCCGTAGGCCACTAGCTACGGGTGGTTCACAAGTTTAGTTGCAGCGGCGATTCCAGTATATATGCATACATGGCAACCTACGTGTGCTTATGTGTATAAGAATCACATATGTATATATATATATATATATATATATGTATATATGTGTCTATATACAAATATATATATAAATGCATATATATACATATACATATGTTTATATATATACATATACATATATATATACATATATCAATAAACTAGATATGTGTATATGTACATATGCATATATATATATGTGTATATATATACATATGAACATATATATACATATATATATGTTCATGTATACATATGCATGTGTATATATGTATATCCAGATACATATATATATATATATATATATATATATATGTATATATATATATGTATACATGTATATATATATATATATGTATATACAAATATATACATATGCTTAAGTATACATATAAATATATATATATGCATATGTATATATGTGTATATATATATATAAATGTATGGATATATACATATATATATATATATATATATATATATATATATATATCCATAAACATATATGTGTATATATACATATGCATATATATGTGTATGTATATACATATGAACATATATATATATATATATGCATATACATGTTTATGTATACAGATATATACATATGTATAAATGCGTATGTAGACATATATATATGCATATATTTTTATGCATACATATATATATACATGTCTGTATACATGTATATATATGCATATATATATTTATATACATATATATATATATAGGTATATATATATATGTATATAAATATATACATGCACATATATACACGTGTATATATATATATATATATATATATACATGTATGCATATATTTATATGCATATATATATGTCTACATACGCATTTATACATATGTATATATCTGTATACATAAACATGTATATGCATATATATATATATATATGTTCATATGTATATACATACACATATATATGCATATGTATATATACACGTATATGTTAATGGATATAAATCGATATATATATATATATATATATATATATATACATATATATATGTACATATACATACATTTATATATATATATATATACACATATATACATATGCATATATATACATATATTTATATATATACTTATGCATATGTATATATATGTATATACATATATATATATATATATATATATATATATATATATTGTAACCTGGGTGTGCTTACGTTTAAAAGATTTATGCATAAATATATATATATATGTATATATATATATATATATACATATATATTTATGTCAATATATATGTAAACAGATATACATATACATGTATACATTTACATGTGTACAGACATATATATACATATATATATATATATATATATATATATATATATATATATATATTTGCCTCGGTGTCCTTATGTGTAAGCGAATTATGTACACATATGTATATATATTCATATGCACATTCGCAAATACATGCATATATGTACGCATTCATTTATATATAAATGTATATATATATATGCTTACGATCGCATATATATATATATATATGGGAATTCAAACCTGGAAACAATATTCCCTTTTACTTTTCCAGGAAAATATCGCGATTCACTTTATCATCGACACCTAGTGGCTACCAACGTAGCACGTAACCAGTTATCGTGGGCTGTATCTTTGCGGTTATCGTGGACCGTACGATTCACCAAAATAGGTATCAGTTATCGCGTGTGTTCGAAAGCTGCGCCAAAAGTAGCGCTTTCGCGCGCCCGGATGTTCAGACTATACCGACAGTCAGAAACGGTTCAAGGCCAAATTCAAATGTCTCACATGGATAAACAAACGTGAAAATGTGTGGTGTATGAGCGAGCATTCCAAAATAATGTTTAATATAGTCAAATTCACAAAGCACGTTGAACATTTAGAAGGATTTTCAGTATTCGTTCTTTACATGGCGTATGACGTTGGGCTGACGATGTTCACTGTCTAATTTTGGGTGACTTCAGCTCGCGGAATGTGGACTGGGAGAATCTTCTGTGCAATGCAGGAGCGGATTTATTTTTCCGCGAGTTCCTTTCAACAGTGCTTGAGCTTTCCTTGTACCAAAGCGTCAGAAGGGTGACCCGAACCCAGGATTAACAAAACGTCCATCCTAGATCTGGTGACACCTCCAAGAAGTTCCGATATTGATCAGACTGAGTACCTACCTTCACGAAGGTGCGGCGACTATGCGGTGTTAACGATCAGCTGGAAGAGGGGAACGACGTTTGTTCCCAGACCACAGGGAAGACTCAACATCTGGTGAATGCCGTTCCAACAAGTCAGGGAAGCCGCATCCTAAGTGATGTGGTACCTGCCAGGACCGCACGAAATAGAGAAGGACTGGGGAGCAATTCGGGACGAAATCCTTCAGTTATGCCAAACTTTTGCTTCACATCCATCCAGCGACCGCATGCAAAAGGCCCATCTTGGTTTGACTCACAACTTAGGTGCCTTTTGAAGCGTCGGGATCGAGCGTGGAAACAATGTCACTCGACTGGAGAGGGATACGACCGATACCGCACCATCCGAAATCAGTGTACCCAACTGAAGGGAGAAGAGCTATGTATCTTCGGGGAAAGGTTAGCAATGAACTCGGTCCGTGCACCCAAGCGCCTGTTTGCGTATCTGCGACGAGAAACGCCAGCCACAAAATGCGATCCCAGCCCTACAGGACGGACACTCGCTGGGAGTTACAGATGAACACAGGGCAGAGATACTGCGAGGCGCTACTTGTCGGTCTATGCTCCTGAACGGAGGCACAATCAGCCATCACGCTTTGCAGTGGAAGCCCCTCGAATGTCGTGCCAAGATATCACCGAGAAAGAAGGGGCGGCAGCCATGCGCACCATCAAAGTCAACCAAGGCTTTTAAGAGAGCAGTAAACCTATGTTGGGTGGCAGTATACCACGAGTTATGTTAAGCAGCTTTTAGGGTCAGACGCAATTTACTTATTGTTTCCACCTTACTCTGCCAGGGCTGATACTGTACAAAATTTCTGCCTTTCAGAAAAAAAATCACGCAATGTTGGGAGCTACGGAAACGCGCCGACAACACAACTATCAGGACACGCGATTGGCTCTAGCCACACTAAGTCCTGTACAAACTGAACTGATTTGGGATGAGGTTTTCCGTTTCCCTCTCATTTTTAGCGGGGATTCGACGAAATACACTCGGCAGTGGTGGGTGCATAACTGGTGTGCATACCATCGAAGGAATTCTGGACGCTCGATTGGCCGTGGCCATTACCTGTCCTGTGCAGACTGAACTGAACTGAATTGAACTGCGGTACACCAGCAGTGCGGTCATCTCCCTCGGTGAGTGTAGCTGTTCTTGAAATTTTTAGAACACACAGCTCGTCCCCCTCCATTTAAGTTGATCTTTATCTGTGCTGACTGGATCCTGAATAATGTCAGTGCCCCACACCAGTGATATAACCGCTCGCTCAGGTGAGGCTACTTTCCCCATGAGGCAGTGCGATTCCCCCTCCGTGGCCAATGCCTCACTCCTCAACCCGGACGAAACGGTCCTTCATAATGCACTGGCAACAGATGCACTAAAATGTGCAGTCCAAAGTCAGGCTGCAGAGATAGCTGAGCTAAGGGCCACTGTCCGCACCCTTAAGGATGAACCCAAGCAGCACTGCCCAACGTCTGCCCAATTGGGCTAGGGTTGGGCAAACGTTGGGCTTGCCCATCACAACGTTGGGCAACTCTATTGAAATGCGTTGGGCAGCGCCACCAGCGCCCAATTGGGCTAGGGTTGGGCATGCCCAACGTTCTGAGAAAATCGCGGAAAATAGTTCCCTCCTTTCCAAAAATCACCTAAAATTTCGTTTCACTGCGGAATCGGCTATTACAATATTCCCCCACGTTTTTAGTTCAACCACTAAGTTGCCCATATATATATAAACAAGTAAAACTGCCAATTGTAGAAGAAAAAGGAGATTTATTGTATAAAAAGGCGGTAAAAATGTACATAAAATTCCGGCATTCGTTGTTGGTCATTCTTGTATTTCACGGAATCTTGTTAGGTCTTCTTGCTGTTCACGAGATCTGTAAAATGAAAGTGTGGAAAGTGATGTATTAACCGTTCGAAAAATATGGAACAACCTGATTTTGTAAGTTTAACTCAGAAACGTATATACTACACACAAAATTATGCGTGTTCTGTTATTCAACATTATACGAGGCAGTGTCTACTTGTAATAGATAAACTGTGTCACCACTTCATAGTTCCATACGCATATTGGTGGATGACATTATGCACCATCCGTTTTAAATGAAGCAATGGTTACTCAGAAACCCTGAATGAATGAACACAACACCAAAAAATAAAAAAACGACGTACCGGCGTAGCCGTCTTCCTTCGCCTCGATCCCGAGCGTTGATAAACCAACGCTTAATGTGCCTCTCTATGACAGACCTCGGTTCATCTGCGAATCGTTCTGTCCCACGCACTGCGTCTGTTGTTTCGTGTTAATAATTGTATCGACCTACCCACTACGGCCGCGATCAACCTATGATCGTAAACCGATTTCCGTTGCGGGCTACCTAGCCAACAGCAAGTCATAGCAACCTCTTCTCCAATGCTTGCTGCCAGCATACCCCGCACCGTTTCACACAGATCTGTACAGGTGAACCGTTTGAGCGTGGTAACCTGGAATTTTAAGTTTCAAATGTAAAAGATTACCATGCTAGCATATACACTTGGGGAAGCAAGAGTGTCGTTTAGGGTTTCCAAGTCCCCCAACGATTCTGCTCGCAGCACCTTGGGTGGAACGGCTGATATATGGGTGGCCCCCAATGCGACAGTAAGCGAGTCGAGCGCCCGTTCCACCTTGCCCAAACGGTTCTCCATATGTTGCGTGGTCACTATGTCGGTATTTAATTAACTAAAAAAGCCACTTACGCATTAGCTCACTCAAATTTTTCAAGATTCGGTTCAATATGACTTTGCAGTCAGCTGTTTCTTTGCTATCAAAAAAGGTTAATCGCCAACTTTTAGGGTGACTACCTTCTACGGAACTCTGGTGAAGGACTGCGGTCATCGCCGGTGGGATACGACTCACGGAATAGCACGGGCGATGATGTCTCGCAGTGAGCCGTATTTGATGTACTGATAGGAAAAGCTTATTGATAGGAAACGTCAACTTACGAAGCAGCTTCCATAACTCTTTGTAGCACCGGCGGCGGACTAGAAGGCAGTTCAAAATGTTTTTGATTTGCACGCAATAGAGCCGTATGCTCCTCTTGAAAACTGTCGTCGGAGGACAGTTGCGTCGGTATCCTTACATAAAATTAACTGATAAACTTTCGTACCTTCTCCGAACTGAATACCGTTGGCCAAAGTGCGTTTGTGGCACGGTGTCGTCTGTGCTACAGGTGGAAGTGTCTTGGAGTAACCGACTTTCAAAAATGAAAGCGTCTCCAAAGTCGTCTGAGAGAATGTCACATGTAAAACGATTTACCTGTGTGAAACAACTCCACAAATGCGTATGCCTGCACAGAGTCCGACTGTGGTGCGCCGGACAGAAGCATTTGGCGGTATTGCGTAATAGTTGCAACCCGAGGCCACCTTACGCGGTTGCCGCCGACCACCCAGTTGCTGTGCACCACGGCGTAAGAATTTTCCGCCAAAAATTTTACTACCAAGTACATCTAAAAGGAAGCACATTAGAAACGGAATAAACAAGTTCTCCTGGGTTTCCCGTCTCCAGACTCAACAGCGTGATGCACAACATACATGCCACCACAGAGAAGTTAGGCTGACGACAAATAATTTATGATACGTGCAACAAAGAAACACGAATGGTAACACTGAGCAGATTACAGGAAGCACGTACATGCGTGTGATGAAATAGTTACAAAAATGTATGCAAGACAGGAATGCATACGTGTAACAAATCGACATATAAAAGTAAGCACTTACATGCAATAGTGTGAACGGGTGCGTGCAAAACAGCAGACTCTAAGCCATTCACTGAAAAAATGCACAAATATGTTGACCGTAAAGCTTGTGTAAAAAAATCTCCCAGGACATTGAAGTACTGAAAGTAAACCTCATCGTTGAGAACATTAAAAATCATAGCTGGTTTGCCATTTATTATCATAACGTTGTCCGGACGCACATTGGAAAAAAATACCCCGTTTATCAAACAGGAACAGGGGTTTTTACTCATACGGGGTATTGGTATTAGAGTGTCGTCCACGGGGAGCGTTCCTTCCTGCTGAGAACAGGTACTCAACTCGTGTAAACGCTTGTACAACTGTTCTGCTGGTTTTGCAGGCCCCTTAATCAAGTGCTTAAGCTTGCCCAAATGAGATTCATATGGGAAGCTGGAGAAGTTGTCCAGCGTTCCGTGTATCCTAACATCCTCAGCTAGGTGGGTCAAGCAATGCACGTTGTAAACAATATGCTCGGGGCCATACAATGTCGCCATTTCTTGTACAAAAACACGTAAAACACCTTGGGCAAAATCCAGCATGCGGTTGTGTAAGACGGGATGCAAAAAGATATGTACTGAAATAAATAACAGTAAAAAATGATTATATAAATCAGAAGGTAATAAATCACGCAGACATACGGGGCCAAGATATAAGAGGAACTGGCGGAATTCCGTTGCCTTCCAGCGCTCAATGTCACTTGTGTGACGGCATTTACGCTGAAAGTCACACGAAAGAGAAGTGTGTGTTCGTAGGATTCGATCGCCTAGTTCTTCCGCGGCCGCGCGACTTAGACGGTAGCTTGATGAACGGCTACCCTTTAGCCAGGCGGTAAGCAGTCGTTGGGTGACCCCGAGACATACTAAATGCATGTAGTCCAACGGGAAAGTATGTACCATATCTATGGACACGGACAGAAATGGACTGTCACCGATGTGATGGCGACGATACTTTCGAGCGCGAAAGTTTCCATCCGTACGTGCTCTAGCTTCAATGATGGGGAACGTCATCCTTCCATCAATGTACACTCCGCGTTGGTTACATTTATCACAGCCAAAATAACCAGCAGGGCTTTTGACTTGACGAACAAAAGCTCTAGCAGGTGTATCACAGACAATGGCTAGCAAATGACATCGTATAAGAGCATTACGATAGCTGAGGCCATTTTGTAATATGTCCTTCAACTCTTCCAAAGTACGATGCATGTACTCATTCAGGTTTTGCGGTTTTTTTGAGCCGCAATAAACACCGACAGTCACGATGGGCGTACTTGCCGGCCGCACTACCCGTGCCAAAATTGGCCACAGCTGGATAGTAGATGACCGATAAATGGACATTCCGTCTACATTTAGCTAAATATCCACAGAATCCGGTACGGCAGCCATGCTTTTTATGCAGATAATCAAGCCGTCCTTCAATCCAAGATGGATGTACACACCGCCGTCAAACTGGATCTTTTGACATAAACGTGGCGTGTGACAAATTGTACGTGGATCGCATGGGATGCCAGGAATATACCGACTTATGAATGACAGCACGCCGCGTCGCTGTTTCAAAGTCAAATTGTACTTTACAAACAAGTCAGACATAGATTGCAGCATGGCGTCCTTGTTCACGGTTACTGATATTCTTTCTCCCAGTTCCACTTGCTCGTCTGTTAATAAAATATTAATATGTTACATCTTTTTAAACGAACAAACCTGATGAGGTAACAGCGAGGGATGTGGAAGCAACGGGCCGCATGGCGTTCCCGATTAAGTTACCACAGACCTCCTCAACTGCTATCCGTGGGAATTCTGAGACCGCTTCAACGGATGCACCAGACGCACAAGCTCTAGCTAGCGCCGATGCTTCAGGAAGCGAATTAGTACATTTCTACTGAATTAACCTACCCTGAGTCTTCACTTTCGGGCACGAAACTCTGTGCTCCCAAAACGTGGCCTCCTGACAAACGGGACACTGTTGGGCACTGAGCTGCTTCTTCCTGTTCCGGTACCTCTGGTACTTGCTCTCTTTCGGCATAATTACGTATATCCTAGGAATGAAATCCACAGTGTGATAAGCTAACATATTAGTTTATATATATATATATATATATATATATATATATATATATATATATATATATATATATATATATATATATACTTGACCGATAATTTCGACAATACACACCTTACAAATAAATACGAATACCACTGAAGCAATATAGTGCTTTAACGTCTGTTAAAGCCACTGTAACGGGTTTACCTAGAACTGAGAAACATAAAAAAATGTAACAATATTTCTGTAACAAATCAAGCTAAAACAGACCTTCAAAATCCTGCCACGAAAAAATAAAGACAAAACTACTTAAAATAGTCGAAACATAGCACACTTATAACATAAACGTTGACAATGAAGACCCCAAGTACTCCCTTCAAGGGATGAAACCACCTACCACGAGAGAATACGGCGAACCAATATGGCACCGCCCGATCACGATTGCAGTCAGTAAAACAAAATGAAACCTAAATGTAACGAAATCAGATCTGACGACTTGGTAAAAAACATACATATAACAGTTGCTTTTCGTGTTTCACGAAAGTCGGCGTTGGTCATTATGAGAAATGATGGTAATGTGCGCCACCCCAACGCTTCGTTGGGCAGTGCCCAACAGGGTTGGGCAATGTGCTACTTGGGAACTGACCAGCCTGAGGAGTTTGGTAATCAAATCCCTCCCGGTGTCTCAGGCAGCCGATCAGGTGTGTAGAGTTTCTGAGCAGCAAATTCTTGATGCCGCAAAGATTTTACAAGATACCGAGAATTGCTCCAAGCGAGTCATCCTTTGGGGCCGCTTCCTCAGTTCAGATCACCCTCATGACACCTACGCCCAGGTGTTTAATCGCCTTAAGCTCCCTTCCCCACTTAAAAGTCGGTCCACTTGGTTGGTAACCAAACGCACCAACCGGGTTCACGGTATTCTCATTGTAATGGGTTCCACAGATGCAGCCAAACGAATTGTTTCCTCGGCCGCAAAGCTCAAGGAGGAAATTAAAGGGTTTAAGGGAGTATCCATGGATAAGCCACTTCATCTGAGGCTCCGCAGTGAGAAGGCTAGGCCAGCAATTCCACAAAAAGCCGATCCTAAGCTCAGAGTGCTGCCAGTTGTCCAGGTAACTCGCCTTGAGGATCAAGCTGCATGCCCACCATCCGTCGCTTCCCTACGCACACCATTTCCCGTCGCCGAAAGTACTCCCAGTAGTAGGCCTAGTGCCACTAAACATCTGTCGCCTACGAAAATCATCCCAGGCCCCATCATAGCCAATAAGACTATTTCAACGGACGAGACTCACTCATCCTGCAACCTGTTTCTACTGAAAGAAGCAGTGAAGAGGTTAACGCACCAGATAATATATCTGGTGCTGTCATGAAAAATAGGCTCACCAACAAGAAAACTCAGAGCAGGGCATCACGCAGTGCGCAGAAGGGCAAACCACGAAAAGCAGCCCACCCTTTTCGAAGACCGAAGGACGTAGAACGTCCGCCTGGATTGATACCCCCCAGGTTACTAGACATCAAAACCTACCGGTCCCTCCAACAGTCTGCTCACTCTCTAGCCCACCCCCCCCCAATATCTTCAGCCCCCGACTCCCCCAGGACCTCCTTTGCACCCCCAAATCCCCCTCTTTCCCACTCCTCAAACCCAAAATCAATTGTCTCTGGCGATTCTGCAACAACTCCTGAGCATGTGCTCAAGTGTTTTTACAGCAATTGCCTGAGTGTGTTGAATAAGATCCCGGAGCTTCGGCAGCTCGCAGTGGATAAGGAGCCTCAGATCATAGCCCTCACAGAAACCTGACATACTTGATGCCGAAATATCCATTCCGGGACACTTCACAGTAAGGCAGGACTCCAGTAGAGGTCGTGCCGGCGGGGTCATCATGTACTACGATAATTCGATCCCTCCTCCCACCGTACTGACAACCCCAACCTTTTCATGCATTGATTGTTTGTGGGCCGTGTTTACCCTCTCTAGGACGGACACCCTATTGCTTGGTGTTGTCTACCGTCCTCCCGCATGCAATTCAACTGATAGCCTAGGTCTCAGACTTGTTAGGCTCCCCGAAAAGCTACACAGACTTCACCCATCTGTTAGTCACTGGGGACTTTAACTCACCCAGTACTAACTGGCAAAGAGCTGATGCCCCTGATATCACTTTTGGTAAACCCCTCCTTGATCTCGCACTGAAGAACTCATGGGTGCAGAACGTACGAGATCCGACTAGATATCGCACAGACCACGCCCCTTCCCTACTAGACCTGGTGATCACCAATGATCGGTTCCAAATAGATGTGGTGCATTACTTGCCGCCCCTCGGCAAAAGTGATCACAGTCACATTGGATTCGATTATATCGTGAAATGGCCTCCTCTTCCTTCAGAAACCAAAATTTTGAGATCCTTCAAAAGGACCAATTTTGACGAAGTCTGTGCATTTATTCGCTCCCAGCTGAATTCAACTAACCCAGGTGACTCTGCTGATGAAATGGCACAGAATCTCAGAGTTAGTCTCTTTAGCTGATAGGCTATTTGTCCTCAGAATTCGCCGTCTACAGACCGCTAAGCGACCCCTCCCTCGCCCCATTAGGCGCATTCTAGACGAACGCACACACCTCTTTGCTAGATATAAAGCCACAGGCTTTGCCTGTGATACAGAAGATCTTAGGATCATACGGAACACATGCAAAGACAGGATTAGGTCCTATCAGAATGCAGTCCAACGATCTGTACCTGATCGAGCACGGACCAATAAGGCATTTTTCTTTCAGTAAATGCGCCGTCGAAGGGGCACGGCTCCGACGCCACTAGCTCTCAAAGATAGTGCCGGATCTCCAATAGCTTCCCCTAGCCAAGTAGCCGAGGCATTCAGCTCCTACTTCCGTACAATTTTTAGCTCCATACCCATATCATCCCACCCTACCATGCACCCGTTTTCTCTGGCCACTACCCTTAACCGCGTCACTATTCCCATTAGTGCAGTAGCTCAAGGTTTCCGACGGCTCAACCAATATTGCTCCATGGGTCCTGACAATCCACTCCCGTATTCTCAAGGAAGCCGCGGACACATTAGCTGCTCCTTATGCCTCGCTTTTTCAGCGATGTATTGACGATGGAGTTTTCCCCAGTAGCTGGAAAAAAGCAGCGATCGCACCCATCTATAAGAAGGGTAGTAGACATCTTGCTTCTAGTTACAGACCCATAAGCCTCACTAGCATCACCAGCAAAATTTTTGAGGGAATTCTTAAGAGTGAGGTTCTTTCACATTTGCATAGAAGTAGGATACTCTCCCCGTCCCAACATGGGTTTCTTCCTGGCAGATCGTGCATCACCAATATGCTTACTGTCATGGATAGTCTAACGAAAGCCTATGATGATGGCCAGCTCTCAAACGCTGTATTTATCGATTTTGCTAAGGCCTTCGATAAGGTCCCCCATGCCCCTCTTCTTTATAAGCTGCAGACATACGGGATCACAGGCTCCATGTTGGCCATCCTACGCAGCTTCCTTACCGACCGCACCTTTGTGGTTAAAGTCGGGAATGTTTTGTCTCAACCCTCCCCAGTAACAACTGGGGTCCCCCAAGGGTCGGTCTTAGGTCCTCTTCTTTTCTTGATCTATATAAACGATCTTCCGATAGCCTTTCCCGCGAACATTGCCATGTACGCAGACGATGTAACCCTCTGGAGTTCAAGCGTTGAAGACCTGCAAATTGCAGTTTATGAGACGAAACGCTGGTCTGAGGATTGGAACCTCCCAGTTAATGATGACAGATGCGTGAGCATGTCTTTCGGCAGAGAGACTGGTCACACGTTTTCCATTAACGGAGCAACCACACTGCCAAGGGTTGACCGACACAAGGTGCTCGGTTTCTGGTTAGATTGTAACTTGTCCTTCTCTCATCATCACCAACTTGCGAGCAAGTCTGCCTTTCGAGTACTAAATATGATTCGAAGGTCCTTCCCGCGCATATCTAAGGATGATTTCCCCATAATTTTGGGCACGTATATCCGACCTCTGCTGGAGTACGGTAGTCAGATAGTGCACTCTGGTCTTGTCCGAGACCGTGAGATCCTAGAAAGAGTTCAGAGGGCCTCAACCAAGGCAGTAAGGGGTCTGTCCCACCTACCTTATCCCGTCCGCCTCTTACTCCTCAACCTCTATCCCCTTGGCGTAAGACTCGTAAGAGGTGATCTGTTTTTGATGTTCCACCTTTTTGAATCAGGTCAAAGCGGTTGCTTCTTCTCCGTCTATCCAGCCTCTTCTCTCCGTGGTCACAACAGAAAGGTTTTCAAACCGAGGCCACACACTTCACTAAGGATTAACTTTTTTAGCTATAGGGTTATTAATATGTGGAATGCACTTCCGGAAGATATTGTTCTCTCGCAGACCAAAACTATCTTCAAGAAAAAGCTAGACCTCTACCTGGGTCTCTCCCAATAATTCCTTGTCAGAAAAACAAAATAGATATCTTTTATTGCATATATGTTCAAGAATGTCGCACCCCCACTCAGCTTAAGGCACTGTCCACAGTGAGACTTTGCATGATGTTATGTGTATCTTGTTTTCGCTGCCAGCCCCCCCCCCCCCGGTTCTTTTTAGTCGTTTCAGCTCGGTGAACCCGACAGAAGCTCAAGGATTTCCCTGAGAACCGGGACAATTGGGCTCAAAGCCTCGAACCCGTGTAGCACTTCAAGACTTCGAGACAGACCTGATGGTGTGCATCCTTTAGTGGTAGAGAGCTGGCCGATGTTTTAACTCAACCGGTCACACGATTGTTCAACGCGTCGTTAACAGCGGGAAAGCTCCCCCAAGAATGGGATGAAACGGTCGTCGTGCCACTATAAAAAAGGTGGGGCGAAGGCCGAGACTGTCAGCTATCGACCTGTCAGTCTAACATCGGTGGTAGGAAAGGTTACGAAGCGCCTGCTGGCCACACGAATTCGGGGAACATATTGGGGTACACGACCTACTATGCCGACAACAACATGGTTTTTGGAAAAGCAGGTCGTGCCTGACAAACTTGGTAATCACACGAGAACGCTGGACGATGGCCAAAGTCGAAGGACACCCTACGGACGTAATCTTCGTGAGTTTTAGCAAAGCTTTTGACAAAGTCCCACATGACCGTCTATTAAGTAAGCTTAGGGCTCTTGGTGTTGTAGATCCCTTGATTCTGTGGAAAGAGGACTTTCTAAAAGGCAAAACCTTTGCAGTACGAGTAGCACAGTCAATGTCAACTTGGCAAGTGGCTACTAGTGGTGTTACACAAGGATCGGTTTTGGGTCTGCTACTCTTCCTGGTCTATATCAATGATCTACCGCCAGTTTTTCAATCGCCTCGTCTCATCTATGTTAACGACCTTACGATCTGGCGTAGGACTACAACAAATGCAGATGAGCTCGTTCTTCAAGAGGACATCACAGCCCTTGAAAGATGGTCAGATCTGTGGTCACTGCCAGTCAACACCGACAAGTGTGCGCATATGCGAGTAGAAGCACCGTCCAGCAGTGGGACGTACTATGAACACGGGGTACACCTTCGGCGTTCTGTCTGCTAAAAAGATCTGGGAGTGATGGTGGCTTCGTCACTAAAAACGAAGCACCACACTGATAGAGTTTATTCGTCAGCGTGGAGTATCCTCGGGCTGATTACTCGATCATTCGGCCATCTCTCACTCAACGCTTTTAAGGTACTGTATGCAACCCATGTACATCCCAGGTTGGAATACGGGGGGCCAGCGGTTTTCCCTTGTACGTTGACAGAAGTGGCAAAGTTGGGAAGAGTACAGAGAGGCAAAACCCGCCTCATCGGTGGGCTACGCGGGGTCAGCTACGAAGAGCGGCTGTAGATTACAGGGTTGTTTCCAGTGGCTTATCGGAGAGTCCGAGGAGACCTGATCTTCACCAGGCGTATCATTAGAGGCGACTTCGGCCCAGAGCTACGTGCAGAGCTCCCTCTTCGCGGACATGACCGCACGAGGGGACACCCGCTAACTCTAAACAAACTGCAGTCGGTGGGCCTCACACTGGTGTACCGTCTATCTCGGAGAGTGACCAATCTATGGAACTCGCTGCCAGCCGAAGTGGTGGAAGAGCCTAACGACGCACTGTTCAAGCGACTTCTGGATTTATTTCTAAAAAGGTGGTGGTGGATGAATCACGCATGAGTCTACATCACTGAGCTGTGGCGAGGAGGCTTACACGGGAGAGATATTCACTGCCTTTGTTATGAAGAATGAAGAATGATTGGCACAAACCGCCCAGAAACCGGCCAAAAACTGCTCCAAAACCGATCAGTTTTCGAACGGTTTTTTGCTATTACGCCGATCGGTTTTCGAGCGGCTTCTGAGTGGTTTTAGACCAGTTTCCGGGTGGTTTGTTCCAGTCGTTTGAAATACGTGATATTCCGAAATTACGTATCACGATACTGATTTCCATCTGCTAATTTATGATCTTCCAGTTAATTGTCCCCATTTTATCCATTTCGAGGGAATAAAACAGAGTGATCTATACCGAGGTTTTCAGGACATTTTGATGAATTAAACCAATACATTTAAGTAAAACGCCAACCAAGCATTGCACATTACTTCGGTCGTCAATTTTTTTCGCATAAATTCAATGTTGATCCGTGTAAAATTGCTACTAAGCAAACCAACCGAAAACCGATCGGCGTAATAGTAGAAACCGCTGGAAAACCGGCCAAAAACCTATCGGTTTCAGAGCGGTTTTGGTACAAGGGATATAACAATTATGCAGAACGTCGAAGACTGTGCGCTGACAAGAAGTGGTTAGGATTTGGCGTGGGTGTGGCAAAGTTGTATCATTATCAACTTTGAGGAAGTTCCTGATGAGAACTCCGAAGGTTTAAGTGATGCGATCTGGCTTGTATCTCTGAAATCCAGTTTCGAACGTTGGGCTGCAGGCAAAGTTTCGAGGTCTGGGATGCGTGGCTGACTAGAAATAGCGTCAACTCGATAAAGAGCACCAGCCACAACGTTGTCGGCGCCAGAAACGTGACGTACATCACTGGAAAACTGTTACGAAGTCTAAATGACGCAACTCACATGGCGAGTGTTTATCGATTCGGCCATGAAAGCGTGTCACTGGTTTATGATCGGTAAACATGATGAATTGTATGTCTCCAAGGATATGTCGAAAGTGTCTAACAGTACTATGAACAACAAGTAGTTCCCGACTAAATGTAGAATATTTAGCTTCAGCTGGTAGAAGACGACGAGAGGAAGATGCTGGTACCCGAAAAGCACGCCCCAAGTTTGCTCCATGGGGCACGCATGGGGCAAACTTGAGGTATACGTGGGGCTGCCCCAAGCTTACTACTAAAAAACTTGGGGCAGCTCTACCGTTGCCCCAAGATGGGGCAAACTTGGGGCTAGCCTCATGGGACAGACGTGGGGCTAGCCCCAACCTTTGTAATACGGTAAACGAAACCAGTTCTAACTGCCGCTTCAAAGACTACTACTACAGTTTTTATTTCTAATTTGGCCGTTTGTGTACGCATCCCACATACACAAATTTCTGACGAACTGATAACTGGAACTTGAAAGCCAGTTTCGTAATACGAAAAATTTTTCTACGTTCACTAAATGTTTATTTTGCAATAATCCATCAAAGTACATTTTCGCTGGACCTTGGATGCGGTTGTCTGTGGTCGCGATATCTGCAGAAATGGGAATAAAAAGGCAAACTCATTGAAGAACTGCCAGTAAATGTCTTTAACGTTATGTAATAGGTGATAATCGCATCCGATATAGATATTTTTTAATTAACGGCATGGAATTTTTCAACGAGGCTTGCAAGTTAAACAAAAGGGATGAATGTACTCTAATATTTGGTGATGGAGCGGTCTGTCGATGTATACGTGGCAACATATGCGTGCACATAATTGCTACCTTTTCACAGTTACATATGAAACGGATAGTGAAAGTGGCACACGGAAAGATACGCAGAACCTCAATGTAATTCACTAAGCGGTTAATGTACTTCAAATTTTAGTCCTACAGGAAACATATTTCTGTTAACCATAACTGTGGAATGAGGCAACTCTGTTTCATTCTACTTACCTATTATATCTGCTACCTGCTTTATGATCACGAGCCTTGTGGAACCAATTTCTGATGTGCTTCTCGATGTTGATAGTTAGTTCCTCGGAAAAAAACGGACTGAATCTGATAACGTCTAGTAAGCGGTGAGACCACTAATTAACTGATATAACTTCTATTGCTTTTATGAGTCTGTGATCGCAAACGGCTATCATTTTGCTGCTATCCAGCCACGTTCAGTACACTCCTGCCTTGCTGCATCGTCAGCCTGCAGTTAACAAGCATATTTGCAAACAAACGTAACAACGCGTCGATGTTGATCTTCACTGATGTTATGTTTCCCAGTTCAATATTGGCACCTGTGAAGAACACTTTTTATGAAGTCACAGAAAATATACTCGCCGACACCAGCGGTCGAATCTGATGTTGACGCTTGTGAGTTCATTGCTGATGGGGAGTACGGAAGGTTTGGTTGATGTCCATTCGAAACCTCATCACCAGATGACATAGTTACCGTAGGTTCTAGATATAATATATAATAACGTTACATTATGCTGCAAATGCTCATGTACCCGTTGACGTCATCTTCGGACATCGATATCGATGGGCCCACGTAGACGCCTCGCCGCATTCAGTACAGGGTAGAGTACTCAACGCCCGCTTACACCGACGGTGATTTTGCCACTTGCTTGGACGGTCCATGTGAGTTAGCTGTCCACTGTAAGCACAGAAAAATGGTAAACACCAAACCACATTTCCCTTCATTATAAATCCGAAAATGATAACAATTAAAAACAAGTATGCATCCACATTAAACATTGGTATGCCAGGTACTCACGGTTTCCGCAGGAACGATGGTGTATCATGACGCACCTATATATATATATATATATATATATATATATATATATATATATATATATATAATGTTCACTAGGATCTAATTTGAATCGTCTGGAGTGTGAATGGATACTCTTCATTGAAGAGTCCACAAATGAATCACAACTGTGATTTCTCATAGTTATTCGTCTCTGGGTCACTGCTAACCCAACGAACAACGAGAGAGAGGTGTAAATAAGCGTATGTTTACGCTTATTTAGCTGCAGTTCAGTAGCTTATGGTGAAGTTATTCTCTGTCACTGATTGGAAACTGATAAATCAGTCAACACGAGGATCACACATGAAAAGTGCTCCAAGGGGTACTAATCTCGGGGCTAACCCCGGGTTTGCGCAAGCTTCGGGCCAACCTCAGGAATGCTGCTAAGCGCGAATACAAACATGTGTAGTTGAAGTGTTCAACACCGTTTGTACGAATCCCGTGCTGAACACGTGGGACACCTGTCAGAGAAACTACATCCACAGTCACGTGACGAACGAAACCACGACTGCCCAGGACTGCGTGAAGGTCGCCACTGATGGTGAAGTAGTGAAACAAAACAGGCCACAAGAAAAGAGCCTTAAGATGACAAAATATGTACATATGGATATAATCCTAGCAATTCTGTTACCAAATAGCACCTTTTCCCCCATAGAGTACTGTTTGGGATGAAACGCCGATAACAGTTTATCATCTCGCTGAAACGAAGAATTGCGGCTAATGAGGTAGATAACAAAGAGTCACAAACGGCTTATACCTTTTCTTTAAAGGGGCAAATACTAAGTTCATCAGTCGTTTGACCCAAAACTCAGCTGAAATTTGGCCAAAGATACTTTTGCCCGCATTGACCGTTAGACCATGTGCGGCCAAACGCTCAAACAGCTGATGTAAATATTGTTAATGTGCACCTTCCGATTCACTGGTTGTTAACAAGTCGTCTGTGTAGACGAAAATGAAATATAAACCTCTGGCACTTTACACTTTGACGGTGGCGAGCGCATGCCGAATGGAGCTACATTTTTTGCGAGTCTATCTGGTGCACGTTGCGCATGCTCCATGTACTTAAGCAAGCAGACGGGGTCGTCTGCGTAATCCAGGTCACATAGCTTTTCACGACTTCCTAGTTGGACGCCTACATCCTGAAGACTTTGCGAAGCACTCTCCATTATTTCATCCATGATGAAGTTGAACAGGAAGGGAGAAATAGGACATCCTTGTCGAGCACCGCTGGTCGTTTCGAATGAATTAAATAGTACACTATAAACCCTCACATGGCCTGAAGTATGAGAATACAATAATCTCAATAGATTCACGAACTTCTGGGGCATACCTTTCGATGAAGAGCACTGAAACGCACTGTTTGATCAACTGAATCGAAGGCGTCTTTCAAGTCTTAAAAATCGTTATTGTCGGTCGGCGGTCTGTATGGCGCGCCTCAGATGATTGGCTAAGAGTAAAAATCTGGTCGATGCATCCTCGACCTTGACGGAATCCAGCCTGCTGTTCGCGGACGTTCCTCTCTCGAAGCGGTGTCAGACAGTGCAGCAAAATCGAGGCTAATACTTTGGTGACAATCGGAATTAAGCTAATCCCACGATGGTTACTATAATCATTGCGTACTCCCTTCTTGAAGATGGGAACAATCAATGACTCGCTCCATATGAACGGAATACGCTGCCCGTCCCAAATGTCACGGAGCAAGATGGTAAGTGATTTTATCAAAGCATCACCACCCAGTTTGAAACGAACTGGGGGAAGTTCGTCGGGACGTACCGCTTTCCCTCGCTTTAGTAATCGAATACATGACTCTACTTCTACTTCTGATGGGGGTTCAAGTGATGCGACACAAGGAGTCGCAGTTGTTGACACCGGAGTAACTACATTAGAGCGCGGCCAGCTGAACTGTTCCTTGAAGTATTCGGCCCAATAGTTGAGCCTTTGTTGTTTGCCATGAAAGGGTTCTCCATTTCCATCGCAAATCGTTTCACTGACCTGGGTTGGCCGTCCACTGATGTCACGAATAAGTTTGGAGAGTCTTTGACTGTTACCTGAAGCAGCTGCTATTTCCATTTCTTCGGCTATCTTGACCCACCAATTTTCGCGATCATTCTTAAGGTTTTTCGTAACTTGCCTTCTCCGCATCTTATTCATCTCCTTACAGTTCGAGAGCTGACGCTTTTGCTCCATTATACTCAGCGACTCTTGCGAGACCCAGTGTCTTTGGTGGACATCGGATCTAGGACCACAGGCAAAACTTGCTGCAACGTGCATCTCCTGTTTGATGTGAGCCCAACGTCCCTCTACATTACTATTCGTCGTAGATCCTAGCTCATGTGCTAACTTCTGTTCATGCCGGGTGCGTACTTCTGGATCACGCATGCGTTGTACAGCTAACCGGGTTTGCAGTTTGCGACGATGACCATGAAGCTGGAGAGATAATCGCATTAAAACGAATGCATGGTCAGACTCTACGTACGTGGATCAGTAAGATCTACAGTTCTGAACAAAACTGCGCCACCGGTAGCTTACGGCGATATGATCAACCTGGCTTAGAGTACCTGTAGAGCGACCTGTCTTTGGGCGACGCGAGGTGTGTCGAAAATTGTGCTAGACAAGAGCAATCGATTGTCTACACAAAACTGGAGAAGTCTATCCTCGTTATCTGTATGCTAAGCGGGTAAAGCACAACGGCCACCTAAACAAGCTTCTGATACACTAAGTTTGCTAACTTGTGCATTGAAGTCACCTTCTAGCCCTGCAATGTCAGAAGCTTTGTTGTTTGAACGAGGGTGGCGAGTTCATCGTATAACTCATCTTTCTGTGTGTCAGGGCTGCAGTCTGTTGGGGCGTACGCCAAGATCGCAAACAAGTTGCGCTTAACACAACTATCCTTTCGAATGCTAACTGACCCCTGGAGGCTCACAGCACATAAACGACTGTTAATCGGGATCCAGTCTAAGGGAGCAGCCTCAGCTTTGCCAGTCAAGATCATTCCTACACCACGTTGCCACGCAGCTCTAGCTAGTTCGTTTCCTGAGGTGCGCAGAAAATACCTGGATGAGATACCAGGAGCAGTTGGTTGAATAACAGCTTGAATCCTGGATACGCGTTTCACTTACGCAGCAGACATCAATCTTCAGAGAGTTCATTGTAAGTGCTAGGCACGGCTGCTGACCGGCCTGAATTAGTGTACGCACGTTGAAGGAGCCGAGATCCAGAGGATGACGAGGCTTGAGAAAATGTGAGTTACACGACAGAGGAGACACCATTTGACAATGGCTTGATGGAAGCCCATTTGCTTGGATCAGTTATTCTTCCACCGTTTTTACCGACTGAGTTGCCAGCTCAAATCGACCCTCAACCTGGAGGACCAGGAGACTGGACTTTGTCTGACCTCTACCCATTGACCTGTCAGGTATGATTGCATTTCCGGCTTAAAGAAGCCATCCTCTATAGTTCTTTGGGTCATAAGGGCGCGCAAGCCATCACACCACGTCAAGGCGCAGTCTCGTTCTGATGGATGTGCCGATATAGTCGGGAAGGTTTGCGATCTGCAAACAAACTAACCATTCCCTTTTTGTCAGACGTCAGTCTGGCTAATAACCGCTGCTTTTAGGCGCTCGTGAGGACTGGGTTCTTCTGATTTTATGAAATCTTGCGTTTCGTCGACGATGTGTGGAGGAAGAACTTGGACCACGTAGTGGAATCTACTTTTTCTATTCATATTGTGCAGAACAGAAGTTTATTGTAGCTGCGCAAACCAAGTCCTAGGGTTACTTTCCCTGAACGATGGAAACAGGACGGCGAGTCCATTTATCTCAGCGTCAAAAAGTTTAGGGTCGCTCATGCTGCGAACGGTAAAATAAATTTAATTGATTCGAAGAAGTCTAAACAAAACCAATGCGATGAAAAGTAGAAAAAACTGGTCGAACAACACTTGGCATCGATTGGAATTGATAAAATGGCTTGCCGGTACTCCCGGATCTACCAAAAAACTAGAATAGACGGAGGGCTCTTAAATCTAGTAATTCAGGCACCAGGTACCAACTAAATCCGCAGAATGGCCTAAGCAACGGCCAACAAGCCGAAAGTTCCGACAGTTGCCAAAAGACGGTGGAACTCAGTGGGATAGGTAAAGGGCCGTTTGCAAAGAAACTATGTCGATGACGTTTACGTAAAAGAGCGACACCGGACAGGATACTAGCTAAGTGAGCTAAAGAATCAACTGTCCGTAAGCAGATCAGTCAGACATGTTTACCAATTGGCGGACCCAATTGTCCTCACATCATCGTCGTCGTACAGTGTTGAATAGCAGGGCAAGCCCCACTGACCACTGCCCTTCTCATCATGTTGCACGTGGAAACAGAAAGAATGAATATACAAGATGGACAGGGAGTGGACCTACAGGGGTGGGAAAAGGAAAGAATGCCCTAGTAGCCATTACACGGAATACACAGTCTAACTGTACAGACGCACATTAATCAATCTTTCTGACTCAACGGAAAGTGGAAACACGATCGCCACTGCTCACGATTCGCTGCTATATCTCTCAGTGTCTCCAGCCAACTGGTTGAGATATCTTTTTTACCCCAACCACGAAGGCGTGGGGCACCCACTTTTCATAAAATCGCTGTACGTTTTCTCATTCCCAGTTGCCAAGTCATCTGTTGACCTCCACGTAGTTTCTTCCATTCTCTAGGAGGAACGGAAAACAGGGCACGGTATAGTGGACGTGTGTTCGCCATATGTAACACGTGCCCCAACCAATGAAGTTTACTAAACTGGATACGTTGTGACAGAACGTTCTCCGAATTAATACTCACTCCCCGCTTTCTGACCTCAGTATTGCTCACTCGGCTATTCCACCCAATCATAACTATACTACGCAAACATCGGTGGTCGAAAACCTCAAGACGATGAATATCTTCCATACGCAGACCCCAAGTCTCGCAACTACACAACAGAACTGGGCGCACGGCAGCACAGTATACACGGCCTTCCAACTTCAGCGAAATATCAGGTCAGCGCCACAAGTGCTTCAGTCCAGCGTACGCCGCTCGAGCCTTGGATATCCGCGTGCTCACCTCTACTACTGTGCTTCCATCCGTTGTCACACTGCTGCCGGGGTAAGTGAAGCGGTTGACAACCACCAGCACCTCCCCATCGAGCATCAAGCTCGGAGCGGTTCACGTCCAGTTTTGCAACATCACTTTACACTTTGGAGGTGCAAAGCGTATGCCGAGTGGAGCTACATTTTTTGCGAGTCTATCTAGTGCACCTGGTGCATGTTCCATGTACTTGAGCAAGCAGACAGGGTCGTCTGCGTAATCTAGATCACATAGCTTTTCACGATTTATTAGTTCGTTGCCCATGTCCCCAAGATTCCCCAAGGCATTTTGGATCATGTCGTCTATCACGACGCAAGCAGACGAACGACGCAGCCCTTATAGAAAACGTTCGAAGGCGGCTAGTGAACGTGTCTTTTATCCGGTCTGGCAGCGAAATACCAACATTATCCCCTCTATTGGACGTTAGAGAAGATGCAAGTCGGTTTACAGATGCAAAGGTGTATTCTGTATATCGTGGCACTAAAACAGTACCGATACGAGAGATACACCGAACGGATATGAACTCAGCGACAGTGCAGAAAGGTAACCGCGAGCGCGTACGATCGGCGAAATACCGAAAGTGAAAATGATTCAAAATGAGGTCGACGGAAACCTTGGAAAAGTCAGTCCAGTAAAGCGTACGCAACCAAACAAAACATTGAGGTCGATGTCATACGTCAGAAAAGATCCTGGAGAAGATAGATCCAAAATGATGTCCAGAAAACGGTCATTTTCTCAGAACGATCGAGGTCTCTACACCCTGTAGCATCGAACGACATACAAACTACCTACAGCTAAGTACCAGTTAGCTATGTTTGCCTATAGTATTCTTGGTCACGGATTTACACATTCGAACTCAGTCATCTCCGGGTCGCTTCAGGTCTCTTGAATTCGATGCAATAGAATGATCTCGCGTCACCTGTGGAGTGCTCTGTTTGGTCGTCTTCAGCCAGATCCATTGTGCTTGGCACTCATCGAAAACTGGTTTACATTCAATCTAACGTCGAGGTATTTCTTTTTAAGTCTCTTCCGTTCGTAGGTTGTTAGCGCTCTTGTTCGTATAAACGTTGCCCACTTATCGTATACGTGAGCCGTTCCTTCATTCATTCAGCTCCTAATAACCTTACAGCTTCCAATCAGTAACCTTCTCAAGAACCGAAAAGCTGTGAAACCACTTTTATCTCCTCGGTCGTTTTTGATCCCGATTTGTGTGAATCGGTATCGGCAAACTTTAGTTGTGCTCACCTGAGTTTTTGTTCTGCGCCGTATCATTCGGTATTTCATAGCTGAAAGTGACTCTGGGTTAAGACTTATCGAGTGCAGCACCTACTGACGAAAGTTCGTTCAGTTATATTACGGCGGTTCGTAGATCCTGCTTTCCCTGTACAATTATTCGAAATCGTTGCAACTTTGTTAAATGATTACTAAGATTTTGGTGTTTTATGCTGTTTTTGTAATTGGTGATCAGGGCTGCACTATTCCTTGGTTGTCGTTCCGCTGTTCCGCAATGCGTGCTATCCTCGTAATCTCTCACCTGCTATCAATACTGAAATGCTCTTTTCGCAGTTTCGTCAATGTTGTCTAACTATTACCTTTCTTGTTCTGATTATTCCGCCTACGCTTCCACAAAAATTCCTTATGTAGACTGTTTTATTGTCATTCAAAGAAATTCCTGGCCTACAGCACCAAAAGTCAATAAATTCTTATAAGGGCTGTGTCATACGAGACAACACAATCGCATTTTGCGCCGTGGCTGTTTCACACTGTAGACAGCTACCATAGCTGTGATTACCCGTTGTTGTAATGCAACCTTCAGGTAACGTTTTTATCTTTGCCTGAATCACAAATTTCTGTTCACTGCTAGATATCCCGGGTTACTTTTATGATGCTCAGAAGAAGAAGTATTTCAAGATTGAAAAGCATGAGCTGCCGACTTTTGTCACTCAGATTACCGTGGCCACCAAATCAGCATCAGAGCAGGCGGCTAGATGCTTGAGGAATATACGTCACTTAATTCGACCTTCTGAGGTGATCAGTTTCACGACCTTGGTTGATCAGCTTGAGAGACGGGGTTATTCATCTGATAAATTGGGTAAGTCTATCCGAAAAATTAAAAACTGGTGCTCGAAACGTTGGTATTGAGTCATTTCTGTCCATGCTTAGTCAGTTCAAACAGCCATTGACCGTGCACTAGTTGCGGTAGCTTTGGTTGCTACTTCTCAGCAGTAACCCAAAATCGGAAATAATGATCTGCTGTTTTCAAATACTCTGCAAACAGTTTTGAATGTCCTCTACAGTGTTGTCCCTGATTTGCTCGCTTCTAAAGTACTATCATCACTAACGTATATAGCGCTTTTTGTTTGTAGCCCAATATATCCTCTTTTATGACGCTTTTATACGATTTCAAGCTCCCCTCCTAGACCAACACTTGCATATGGTCGCTGGTAATTTTAATCATGCTAATACTTATCCGCTTTTATTGTTCGGACCAACTAATAGTGATTCTCCCACAAGAGGGTATTCTGTGTTAGGCAAAGTCATTACCAATCACCCTCGCTTATTTTCTCTTAAACTGAAAGTCCATCTCTCCACAAGTGACCATAGGTTGCTTCTTCTGAAACCAAAAAATTAATAACAAACTGCCCATTGGTTATTCACGTCTTCAAATCATGCGAGATTTTCGCCTTCGTAACCTTTCTCCTCACAACTTGTCCCTTCATGCAACTATTGGTGTTGGCTTTCCATGGTTTTCCTCTAAGCTCTCTATCTCCTAGGCTCCAGAACTGTTTACTGAGAACCTGTATGCCATCCCCAATTTGCGTTTCCCCATTAAAACGCTGTTCACATGTGGTGATAGGATTGCCTCACGAACACTCAAAGAACTCAGAAGAGCAAAGGGAATCGCACACAAGTCGTGACGAAGTTCAGAAGTGAGGTGGTAGACAGTTATCCACTGTCGTTCGGATCGCTACCACACCTGACCTATTAGGCCCCTATGTGGTTCTCCATTCCAAGTCTCAGGGTCTGGTTGCCGGTAATCCTTAATAATGCAGTGGGCCTTCGCGGCTATGGAGTGTATAACCCTTCCACTGCACTCATGCGCAAGCATGTAGTAAAAAAGGAAACTTTCGATGCCGATCAAGACAAAGATAATGCATTTGAAGACTTCCTTTGAAAGGAGTTTCTGCAAACCAAGAGTCTTAAGCTTCTTCGGCGTGGCATACGACTTTTGTGTGACCAGAAGGCCAAACACACAAACGATGACGTTGATGTAAACCACCTCAATGCTACATTTATACATCTCTCCAATGACAGCCCTCCTTCGTATTTCATTGTTTCTGCAGATCCTGAACGTTTCTCTACTACGGACATTTTAAAAATTCTTCACGAATCCAAAACCTCGTCGGCTGTTGGTCCTGATAGCCTTCCACCAGCGATTCTCAAGTATGGTGCTGCTTAACTTGCCACCGATCACTACTTTGATAAACGAGTTTCTTCCCAGGTGTTCAATTCCTGATCCGTGGCGTCCACTTACCGTCACTCCAATTCCCAAAGGCTCCAACACCCCTGGTGGAGTGAAACAGTTTCGCCCCGTTGCTCTCACATCTGCCGCCCTTAAAGTAACGGATAAGACTGTTTTCACTTGTCTTTTAATGCACCTCAGTGTGCCACCTGACTCTTTTTAGTTTGCTTACAAACCCAAAAGGTCCATCCTTGATGTTGTAGCCTGCTTGGCCCATCCTATCACTTAATCTCTAAGGAACTCTGAGCGATCTGTCCGCTGCGTATTCCTCAGTTTTTCTTCAGCGTTTGATTCTATACCCCGATATTGTCTTCTCCAGAAGCTTGTAGCTTTCAGTTGTCGGGCCCAACTTTTCTGGCTATCGAACTATTTTCTCAATCGAGTTTAGCAAATTAAGGTCGGGAAAAACATCTCAAAACCTCTTGTTAAGAATCGCAGTGTACTCCAAGGTGTAATGTTACCTTTCCTATTTTCAACCTAGTCCAGCAGTGCTGATGGTGTTGTTCTCTGTCAAGCTATGTCTAATTAACCGAATTTCAGGAAATTCGATGGAAACGTATCTTATATAGAATGTTTCACTTCCCAGTTAGGTCTAAAACTCTAATCCGTTTAAATGCGTCGAACGTATCTGCAGTCTCTCTCGCTCACCTTTCCCTACAGATCCTGTTACATTGAATTCCAAATCCCTACCCAGAATTTGTTTCGTTGATTATCCGGGTGTTAGGCTAGACACCAATTTAAGATGGAGATCTCACATTCAGTACTGTATCGGCAAACTGTGATGCCTATTTTTTCATACAAGAAAACTCAGGCAGTTTTGTACACCACCAACAGTTGTCTTCAAATTTGTTCTTCGGTGTGTTTTCCGATCTTATTATATTTTACACCCGTAATTTTCCCTGGCCTTTTGAAACAACAAGACCTCAAAGCCTTTCACTGCGGATTGGTACTTATTAGTCTCGTTTCTTTCCTCTTCCTTGACTTTCTTTTGACTGAACTAGTCAAATAACATTGATTCATGAGTAGCCCTAGCCCACAAGATACTACAGGATTCAACGCACCCATTACACTCGCACTTATCTCTTTGTCATTCTCACTCGCCCACCAGATTTGAATTTCGACCATTTTCTTCCAGAATTAACGTATACAAAACTCTCTGGTGACGTACCTGGTGTGAGTACTGATCAACAAGGTCAAGAGTAAAACAGAACTAAACTTTAAATTTGTTTATATATATATATATATATATATATATATATATATTATATTTTGTTAATTTTACTCCATTTTTGTCAGAGCATTTTGACTGAAATGTAGGCATGTCGCTTGCAAAGGTCTGTCGTACAAATACAAATACAAAAATAATAAGAAAAGTACTACAAGTAATGTGAAGTCAGCAAAGAAAGTTTGTGCATACAGGAGTACCACTGGTCATGACACCGAGCCACGTCCTCCAGCGCAACTAATCCCTGAGGGGAGGATCTCTTGGACGG
This sequence comes from Fasciola hepatica, assembly GCA_948099385.1. Taxonomy (NCBI): domain Eukaryota; kingdom Metazoa; phylum Platyhelminthes; class Trematoda; order Plagiorchiida; family Fasciolidae; genus Fasciola; species Fasciola hepatica. The sequence continues at coordinate 28,444,020 of CANUEZ040000047.1, forward strand.
CTTCGAGGAAGTCTAACACGCCCTACATGGCTGAGTTCATTGGTTATGTTTTTCATACTCTTCTTCCATATCACAGACTGACTACGTGTTATAAGATCAAACAAGTCAGCAGTATGTTGATGAAGCAGAATGTAGGCCGTTCAGTAGGATTTATTCAACAAACAATTGACGCATGAGAGCTGAAAGTAGAACAAACAGAATGACAGTTAGGACCCATACAAAAGTATTGTCCAATAATACATTCTCCGCTGCTCAGATTGATTGAATTGGAAAAAATGTGAATGAGATTACACTTCTCTGTTACAAAGGTTTTATGGTCTTGTTCTCTGTTGCTGGATGTGAAGAGGTGATGAGTCTAGCGTACAGTGGATATCTGTTTGTGTTATGCCATTTGACGTATGGCAACGTGAATCAGCCATATTGTTAGTGAGTGGAGTCTGTGCATTATCAACGGGGTCTTCTTCTTGGAGAGGTAGTGATTGAATCTGACTAGCGAGCAAGACTTTTTCTTTCCGTCGGGGATTCGAACAACTGTGTATTAAGGGTTGCACTCTACCAACTGTCATCTGTCGACCAATGGATCGAATTTTGTTTGCCGCACATTACGACGGAGAAGTACGGGACCCGGCGTAGTGAGCCAGCTAAGTAGTGATACACCTGGAGTTAACTTTCGGTTATAGAAAAACAGTCGCTCCTGAGGAGTGGCGTTCGTGGCAATATACAAAAAAGGGCTAACCGAGTAAAGAGCGTCTAATAAAACACTTTCCCACTGGGACAAGCTCTTCTTCGAGCTCTTCACATCGAACAAGCTCGTCCATCGCGCTCTGGAACCAGGCAACACCGTTTATTACTCAATGGTATTCGGCGAAACTGGTAGAGGTTATTGCATGCCTCGGAAGTTGTTTACTACCGTTCGTTGTCCTTTATAGGGATCAGGTGGTACGCTTTCTAGGTCTGTGTTGTAAGTGCTGAATTGTGAAATTTTCCCCACCAATTCGTCCATACAGGGTAGCGGGTCTGCATCTAGGAAGGTGAATCAATTGATTGTTTGACTGTAGTCGACCACCACATGTCGTTTCTGGCGTTCGTTGCTAATAACTAGGATTTAGGCTCGCCTTGGTGTTCGAGGTTCAATTATACCATTGTCCAATAACCTAACGACCTCTGATCAATAAAGACCTTATCGTTGTAGCTGTATCTTCTCGATTTTATGCAAATAAGACTGCAAGAGGAATCCAGATGTACGGAAAAAGATGGGGCTGGAAGGTTACCAGCGCGGGGACCACAAAGCAAGAACGGTGACTGAATTGCGGAATGTGTTTCGTTCGGTTAAGCTCGATAGACCTTCTGCAAGTGCCTCTGTTTACCACACGATTTGCAAACTGCATCTTTCGCGGGACATTTTTGACGAGGATTTCGATCGTAACCACAAAAAACAGCTACTTCGGGACGCAGCCAGTGTCGCTTCGGCCTTTTTTGGGGGGTACCTGACTGAGGGTACTGGGACTGTTTATCGTAGCAGTACTGTAGACTGAAATTTTGGATTAAATGAACATCTGCAGCAGCTGATGAGCTGGATCTATAGCTTGAGCCTGTTCATACACAGTACCTATGTCGAGGAATGGGGTTTGATAAAGTCCACTGATGAGCGCATCGCGGATGGCATCCTCTTCGTTTTGCTTTGCACCGACAGCCTGGGAGACGATAAAAGCGGTTATGAACTAGTGGACGAATCTCATCGGAGAAATGGGAGATCCACAACGAGGAGTAGGGAAACAGCCCCACAATTCACTGCTGAAACTTCAAATTTGTGGACAAGGGCAAGCTCGTCAATGGTTGGAGTCGATCGGGGTCGGGTTGAATAGTCCTGTGGGAGACCTCGAACCCAAGCAGTCTTAATGTTCGCAAGCGAAATTCATTCCTCGATTCGTTGAACGCCAAAAATGCATTTGAATCACCTCATAGAGTTTCCTCAAGTTTGCATCTTGCTTTTCTTGGGTAATTGCGCGTTTATTTTTTCGACACAACCGAGGGTCTCATCAGTTATTCTTTGAAAACAAGCAGCTCCGTTATTTATCCCGAATGGTATTCGGCAGAATTGATGTAGGTTACTACAGGCTTCGAGGGCTTTGAATTTCTAGTCGTTAGCTTTAATAAACACCTGATAATAGGCGCTCTTCAAGTCTAGAGTGCCATAGAAAATGAAGCGTGAGATTTTGTCAATGATGTCGTTTATCCTAGGAAGAGGATAGGCATCTGGTTGTGTGTACTGATTTATGGTTTGACTGTAGTCTACGACCATGCGACGTTTGTGATTTTTGTTTGTAGTCGTCAGTATCTGAGCTTGCCTAGGTGAAAAAACGGTTCGATTATACCGACTTATGGCAACCCATGGACTTCCGATTGGTTATATTTTTCATCTGCTTCCGAGCGTCGTCTTAATTCCGTAGCAATCGGCTGGAAGTTCTCTGCGCCACTTCCAAACAATGATGGCGGCTCAAAATAGGAAGCTAGCAACCCATATGAGAAAAATGGAAAGTGTTCACTGGAAGACAAAATCTTGACAGATTCATGCGGCTGTAGGAAGTTAATTTCCAAAAGCAAGTCGGAGCAAAGGCTAGGGAGAACCGAATGCCTGATGTGAGGGTGTTATCGACTTTTGTAACGCAGCGTAGCGAGACAGTGGCCGTCTATGAGATTTGCCCTGTGTAGCAGTCATTGAGATTCTGTTGCGTGATCTTGTCGTATTCCAGCTATGTCTCTTGATGACCAATGCCGAGATAGGGCTTTCAGAGCTCCCCGAGTGCACGAGCACCATCATCATCATCGTACTGCGTTAAACAGTAGGGCAAGCCCCACTGACCACTGCCTTTCTCACCATGTTGCACGTTGAATTAGAAAGTATGAATACACAAGATGGAGAGGGAGTGGACCTACACGGGTAGTAAAAGGAAAGAATGCCCTAGTAGCCAACACACGGAATACACAGTCTAACTGTACAAACGCACATCGATGAATCATTCTGATTCGATAGAAAGTGACAACACGATCGCCACTGCTCGCGGTTCGCTGCCATATCCTTCAGTGTCTCCAGCCAACTGGTAGACGGATCTTTTGGACCCCAACCACGAAGACGTGAGGCACCTACTTTTCCTAAGTTTGCTGTACGTTTTCTCATTCCCAGTTGCCACGTCATCTGTTGACCTCCACGTGGCTTCTTCCATTCCTGAGGAGGAACGGAAAATAGGACACGGTATGGTAGGTGTGTGTTTGACATACGTAACACATGCCCCAACCAACGAAGTCCACTAAGTTGGATACGCTGTGACGAAACGTTCTCTGAATTAGTACCCAATACTCGCTTTCTGACCTCATCATTACTTACTCGGCTATTCCACCGGATCTTAGCGATACTACGTAAACATCGGTGGTCGAAAACCTGAAGATGACGCTTATTTTCCGTGCGCAGACCCCAAGTCCCGCAACCATACAACAAAACTGAACGCACTGCGGCACAGTAAACTTGACCTTTCAACTTCAGGGAAATATCAGATCGACGCCACAAGTGCTTCAGTCCAGCGTGTGCCGCTCGAGCCTTGGATATCCGCGTGCTCACCTCTACTACAGTGCTCCCATCCGTCGTCACGCCGCTGCCGAGGTAGGTGAAGTGGTCGACAATTGCCAACACCTCCCCATTGAGCATCAAGCTCGGAATCGTTGACGCCCAGTCTTGTAACATCACTTTACACTTTGAAGGTGCAAAGCGCATGCCGAATTGAGCTACAGCTCTCCCAAGTCCATCTAGTGCATGTTGAGCATGTTCCGCGGATCCAAACAAGCAAACAACGTCGTCCGCGTAATCTAAGTCACACAGCTTTCCACTATTTCCTAGTTGGACGCCTACATCCTGAAGATTTTGCAGCGCACTCTCCATTATTTCATCCATGACGAAGTTGAACAGGAATGGAGACAAAGGGCATCCCTGTCGAACACCACTGGTCGTTTCGAACCCACCGGATAGTTCACCGTAGACTCTAACGCGGCCAGAAGTATGAGAATACAATGATCTCATTAGGTTCACGAACTTCTGGGGCATACCTTTTCGATAAAGAACACTGAAAAGCGATGTTCGATAAACTGAATCGAAGGCGCCTTTCAAGTCTAAGAAAATCATTACTGTCGGTCGGCGGTGCGTGTGACGCATTTCAGGTAGTCGGCGAAAAGTAACAATCTGATGGATGCTTCCTCGGCCTTGACGGAATCCAGCCTGTTGTTCGCGGATATTCCTCTTGCGAGGTGGTGTAAGACGATGCAGCAAAATCGAAGCTAATACTTTGGTGACTATCGGAATTAAGCTAATCCCACGATGATTACTGCAGTCATTGCGTATTCCCTTCTTGAAGATGGGAACAATCAACGACTCACTCCATATTAACAAAATACGCTGCCCGTCCCAAATGTCACGGAGCAAGATGGTAAATGATTTTATCAAAGCATCACCACCCAGTTTGAAAAGAACTGGGGGAAGTTCGTCGGGACGTACCGCTTTCCCCCGCCTCAGTAATCGAATACATGACTCTACTTCTACTTCTGATGGGGGCTCAAGTGATACCACCCAAGGGGTCACAGTTGTTGACACCATCAAAGCGATGCCAATAACGAGGCGACACTGCATGTTGACGTAGTTTGATGGCTTGCGTGCCTCCATGACCCAAAGAGCTGTACAGGACGGCTTCTTTAAGCCGGAGATGCAGTCATGCTTGATAGGTTGGTGGGTGGGGGCCAGACAAAGTCCACTCTCAGGACCAGTTGATGGGCAACATCTGGTTCTAACCACCATGCCCTTGGAGAGAACACTCCAGCGAATAAACACGGAGAGAAGCAGTTTACCGGCCTGAAACCCTCATCTAGATGGACGTAGGAGTGGTGTACCTGGGGTCTCAATCGACGGTGGGAGAAGTGGTCGCATTTCATTGGGCAGCTAACGCCCGCTAAACTGGGCAACCACCGGCGTAAAGGATGTTAGCCCGTCTATGTTCCGCTTGCTCCATTGGGTGTATGGGGCTAAGGACTGAATCCGAAAGACGGATCGATAACAAAGCACCAGCGACGGCAGGACAATGCGTGCGGCTATCAAGTTTCATGTGACAGACCAGAAGAAGTTCCTTCACGGGTTCTTCGGTCACGTTTCCGTGTTGGGTTAACGCCCTACTGCCTTGTGGGTGAGACTTTTGAGTCAAAAGCTCCGGTTAGGGTTCCCAAAGAGAAGCCTTCTCTGCGGTGTCGGGAGGCGCAAGATAGAAGGTGCCCAAAATCCCCAGCGGTCTCTCGGGAGACATTTCTTATGTTTCTGCTCGTCATTCTTTACGTTCCTTAATCCAAATGGGTACGAGAAGCCACAATGAGTCGTGACCGAGAACTTGTAGCACTCTGTAAAGGTGATAACTTTGAGACAGGGCAGTATAGGGAATCGATTCTCAGACCTAAGCGTGCTCTTCACTCAGCTACCTTCAACGTCCACACACTTCGCCAAATGGAAAAACAGACTGCCCTTGCCAGAACTCTTGAAAACTTTGAAATAGATGTGTTTTTTCCGAAACGTTTACAAGACCCAACTTCAGTGTCAACACTCAGCTCACCAGATACAAGCTCGGCTCCTCGTTTCTCTCTTCGCGTATCGGGCGATTCGGTGTCTATTGCTAGTGATCAGGCTGGAGTTGGCATCGCTCTGAGCATGTAAGCTGAACATGCACTGCTTGGTTGGATCCCAGTGAGCAGTTGTCTGTGTGCAGTTCGGTTGAATGGTTCTGTGCATGTCAACAGCACTAGACCGACGCATCAACGCCTGTTTGTCGTACCTGTTTGCCCCAACTGACTGTAACTCTCGTGAAGCTTAAGACGAATTCTGCCAAGATTTGCCTCAACTGCCCCGCAGCGTGCGCTCTACGAATATATTGGTTGTTGCTGGTGATTTCAATGCCCAAGTTGAAATCCTAGACGAGACGGAGGGAGATACAGGAGACCGATTTGGTGTTCCAGCAGATATAACCAATAACGGTGACCGACTCATCCAACTGTGTTCCGACCACGGGCTATTCCCAGCGAGCGCAAATTTCTCGCACGAAAAGTAGCACCGACTAACCTGACGTCCTTCTGAGCTTTCACAGCGTTGGACTCAGATCGACCATATTGCTAACGGTTACCACTGGCGCGGATCAGTTCAAGACTGTCGATCATTTTGGTCCTACATTTCGTCGGTGGCCGAAATAACGCCAAAGTCAACCGTTCCTCACAGCTTCTATTGGACGATAACCACCGATCTACTTTTCAAGCGGAATTATGCACCAAGTTGTCGATGCAGTCGGATGCCCAGGATCCAGAAGAACGATGAACAGAGATCAAGCAGGCCGTACGTGAGTCTGCTGATGCCTCCTGTGATCTTACAACCAGAAACACAAAAACGACGGATATCTGCATCCTTAGTTGCATTGTTAGATGCGTGCAGATTGGTTCTTCCGGATTCCAGATATGGTGATGTACGGACGTGCCTCAAGCGCCAACTGATTCGAAGCCTGAAGAACGTCCGTGAACAGTGGTGGATTACGGAGTTTAGAGGGGTGGGAAAAGGTGCGGCGATTGGCATCAGCCGCAACCTTTTCTTTCTGGTCAGAAATACCGATTCTCGAAAGCCAGGTGCTAGTGAATTGATCAAAGATGCGAACGGCTGACTGGTTGAAACTCAGGAGCGTCGTCTAGTTCGCTGGGCAGAGCATTTTGAGAGGCAGTTTAATTGATATTTATCCACCACAGGTTTGCTAACTAGCACGAGGGTTACAGCTCTACTTGTAGATACCAATCCTCAGTCAGGAGCTGAGGTTCTCGGTGAGATAAGCTACCTCAAACGACATAAAACTGCCGGACCGGATGGGTTGTCTCCGTCTATTTTCACAGACGGTGGGTCAGCACTGTCACTGGAGTTGACAAAACTCCTCAATTTGATATGGAAGAAGAAACAAGTTCCAAAGAGTTGATTTAAAGCGGTGACCGTACCGATTTACAGGAAGAATGACAGGTTCTCCTGTGAAAACCACCGGAGAATAAGTCTGGTTAGCATCGTATCTGAATTACTCGCTGGTATTATTCTTCACCACCTATCTAACGCTCGCGAACAGTCCTCGCGCGAGAATCAAACTGGATTTAGACCTGGTCGAGACTGTATTGATCACATCTCCAATCTTCAACAAATTTTACAGCATCGGCGTACCTTCCATAAACCCGCTGCCCTCATTTTTCTTGGTCTGAAAGCAGCCTTCGATTCAGTCAGCGACAGTTCCCTGGCGCTGCGTTTTGTTGAATGGTATATCAAAGAAATTAATTGCCGCCATAATTGTCATTATCGTATTTCACTCCTGATTTCAGGCTGTGCCAAACAAAACTACAACTGGGAGGAAAGCAGTACATATGGTGGGGAGTTCCACGATTTGTTTTGTTTATGGGCGCAGTACTGCCAGGTTGCTCAAGCAAAGCATGGGGTACACGGTCGGGCCTTTAGCTATCCAAAGTCTAATCGGCAAAGCAGCGGGACTAAGTTTCGGGTCCACAACCCATTGTGGGCCGGTGACTAATTGTGCGGTTCATGCGCTCTTCAAATTAGGTTAGACATTGTGGGCGTCCAGTTCATCCTCCACCACAGATGTCGGTTAGCATAGTGTCGCATGCTTCGTACGCTGTCTGCGATTGGTCTGAAATCAGGGTTTAGTCATCTCTCTTAGACTGACTATCGGCCAGTCAACCCGGTGGAGAGCGCCGAGCATTCGCTTCTGTCCTCTCACTTTTGTGAAAGTGGGTAAGCATCGAGTAAAACTTCCTCAACAGTGGCTTTAACAGGCACATGGTCATTTGGGAGCATTTCGAGAGGCGTTCAGGACGGGTAGCCGTCTCGAAGTCTAAGACACCAACCCCCGACCACATTGTGGCATTAACATGAATAACCGATGTCCAGTTCGGGCTTGCGGTGCTCTTTCACCCCCAGTTCATTACAAAAAGTGGTGTACGTCAGCGTTGCCTCTTTCTCCTTTTCTGGCTAACTTGGTTATTGATATAATCCTAGACACCGCGCTTTTGTCAGATGATGGTGGTGACATTGAACTTTTCCCGGTTGGAAAAGTGTCAGACCTTGAATATGCGGACGATATAGTTCTTCTAAATGGAGATCCAGGTAAGCTTCAAGCTTTTCTGGACAATTTGAACAACTGAGGAGCAATAATTGGTATGCGTTTGGCAACTCCAAAGAGCATCATGCTGTTGCAGGACTGGGTTGATCGAACACCAAACCTTTCATTGTCTGGGGAGACCATTGACCAGATAGACAATTTCTGCTTCAAGTCAAGTCCAGTAATTGCTTGTTATCTGAACAGCTCCATTTTACCCGGAGTTCGAATATCGGATGAAGTGTCTTTGCGTATACAAAAGGCTCGTTTGGCATTTACCAACCTGAGTCGTCTGTGGCCCCGACATGACATCCGTTTATCCATCAAGGGTTGAGTGTACTCCTCAGCAGTCAGGCCAGTGCTTCTGTGTGATTCGGAGAAGCCCACTGTGAGTGGATGATGCACGAAGATTGTCGGTATTTGAACACTGACATGCTCGGATCTGGCGGGAACACCGTATGAACAGTGCTGAGGTCCGGCGGAGATTTTAAGTTTCACGTATCAAGTCATTAGGTGAACACATGAGCTCATCAGTCTAAGATGGTTGGGGCATGAGTTGCATATATTTCCTGGCCAAATTCCTCGGAGTGCAATATTTGATGAGACAGGTATTGGTTGGAAGATGAGTAACGGTGATCAGTCCATGACGTAGACGAAAGGTGTAAAAATCCTAATCAATGGAGTTGACCATGTGGGGCGTGTTAGACTTCCAGGATCGGGTCCAAGAGACCTTTGCGCTCATCAAAAATGTGGCTAGGTATCGCGATCAGTGGCCTTTTTGTATTCAAAAACTTTCTTTATCGACTTGATACCAATATGTGCTGTTCTTTTATCGCTCTTTAAATGTTCCTGTCCTTTCTCATTGTTTCCGATTGAGGCTATCGCAGGGAGATAACAATCAAAGCCACTGTTTCCAATGTATGAGTAATAGTTGTCTAAACTGAACTGAACTGAACTTCAGTTAGAGCTTCCGTTGTCAGGAAGATGTATGATGTAGCGTCAACTCAGTCCTGCAGCAGTATTTTACACTTTGAAGGGGCAAAAGATATCGCAAATACCGGTACGTTGTTGTTTAGACTATCCATGAAAGCTTATAGCTTGCCTGGATCTTCACTCGGAAGGTCCACTGTTGAAGAAGGCCAACTGAATTGCTTCTTATAGTTCTTCGCCCAGCGATCCATACGATGTTTTTGAGATTTAATCGATGAGCCATCGAATTTCTTGAGTAGATCACTTACACCACGCTTCCGTGGACCTGTGCCTCTGATCAATTGATAAAGGTTGTAAGTGTTGCCAATAGACGCAGTCTTTTTACATTTCTCTACATTTCGCAGTCCACCACTGTTCACGGTCATTTCTCAGGTTTTCTAGTCAGTTGATGTCTCAAGGATTTACCTACTTCATTGAATGTCGCATCCGAAGGGACGGATCTGCAAGCATGCAGCAGAACAACTGATGTCTAAGATATCCATCGTTTGTGAGATCTACTTGAACCAGAGTTCTGGGTGGGATTAAAAGTGACAAGCAAGGCTTCTTTAATCTGTTGTCAGCGTTCATTTGGGTCCTGGACATCTGGCTCTATAGATAACCGTTTAGACATCGCCTGGAAAGTAGATAGCCGGTTACCATCTATGAGCAACTACGTGGGATGGCTGGCTTTCATGCTGATGCGACCACGGACGAGACGCAAGCAGAAGGGAGCACGTACCAAGGCGTAGGCAAAAATGAACGGCCGTCTTCAGTTGATCCAGGTCAGCGATGACCATAGACAGTGTGGTCAATCTGAGTCGAACTTTGTGAAGACGTAAAAAGCCGCCATGAGAGTCTATGCCGCATCTTATGGGAAGAGTTTGTGCGCGCCAGAAACGGTCTGTAGTCAGACCACGGCCGGATGAGACGATCACCGCTATCAATGCGATTAGCTGGGATATCAAACGGGCCTCCAATGTGCCTTTTGAAATCTTTCACACGGCGAACTTGGGCGTCGAAATCCCCCAGCAGTGACCACCACACCCATTGAACAGATGTGGTGGTGATTGATAGCGCGTTTTGTAAGACGGACAGTCGAGCTGGTTGAGACAGCCAATCGCGGTCCAGCCGTCGTTGCAGCGTGCGTTTGGAATGCCCATCGCAGCACATGGACTAGGGCGAACTGGTGCGTGATCGTATTCAAGAAGGTTGCCCAAGTACGGTCGGCAGTCTTGTCTATAACTCCGCCATTAGTAGATCATGGCTATGTGGTCGATCTGCTGACTCGAAGAGGACGGACGCCACGTGGCACACCAGTGATTGGAGCGTCTGAAGCTTGTTCAGGCAAGGAACAGACGATGATCAAAACACAGAGCTAAAACCCGTTCCAGATTTTCCACACGATAGGAATTTAGCTTAAAAGGACATCCCTCTCGTTCGATATTGGTCGACAAACTCTAAAATTCATATCTCCTGCCAAAATCACATTATTACTCCGGCTCGCACTGAGTAAGAAGTCGTGTAGCTATTGGTATAAATCATCTTTGCATCTGGGCTGCGATCGGTGGGTGCATACGCCGAAACGACAAACAAGTTGCACGTATCGGTACGGCGACTGCTTACTTTATACGAACCTCCAAGTCGCACTGCGCTCAACCAGCTGTCTACGGAGATCAGATTTATCGTGTGCCGTGCAAAATAGCTTGCCTTCGAATGAGAATAGGCAGTGCGCTTAAAATAACAGTCAGTCGTAATCATGGCATGGTCATTTGCGTCGTGACATGCGTCAGACATGCTATCAAAAACCAACCCAAACAGCCTAAAGAAAAAGTGTGGGATTTTCGGCTGCATCCGTGGTATAAATGTACTGCTATTGGCTACCATGAAAGATAATGAAACCCGTTTGCTATCTCGGTTGATCGTCTCATCCGACTGTGCTCTGACTATAGATTGTTTCTGGCGCGTTCAAATTTGTGCCACAAAAAGTGGCGTAGACTCTCATAACGACCTTCTACGTCTTCACAACGTTGAACTCAGATTGACCATATTGTCGTTGGTCATCGCTAGCCTGGATCAGTCAAAGGTTGTTTTATGCCTGTGAACTCAGATCACGTCTTCGTACGTACTCCCTTCTGTTTACGTCTCGTCTGTAGTTGCGCTAACATTAAAACAACCCGTCCCGCACAGTTGCTTATAGATGATAATCGACGATCTGTTTTCCAATCAAAACTTTCCATTCGTTCATCGACGCAGCTAGATATCCAGCAGATCAGGGAAGCCTCGTATGCCGCTTTCAGTGCTATACAAGACTCAGGTTTAGACAGCATCATTTGGTAAAAATTTCCGACTTCATTTGCTTTGTTAGATGCCCGAAGGTCCATCCTTCCGGATGCCACGTTCAATGAGATGTGCAAGTCCTTGAAACGTCAACTGACCAGAAGTTTCAGAGATGATTGCGAACAGTGGAGGATTGCGAAATGAGAATTGTCTCAACCTGTACCGTTTGATTAGAAGTACCTGTCCATGGAAGTCTAACATAAGTGAGTTAATCAAGGAATTCGACGGCTCACTGATTCACGCTCAGGGACGTCGTCTGAGCCGTGGGACAAAACACTTTAAGGATCAATTCAGTAGATCGATTTCGTTAGCTGATCTTCTGAATATATTTGCAAGAGAAACGATGCAGGTAGACATCATCTCTCCATCAGAAATGGAGGTTGTCCAGGAGGTGGATTACTTGAAAACGTGCAAATTTGCACTCAGTTTGATGATCCTTCGAATTAGCAACGAAATCCAGTGCATCGATATGCAAGGTTGATGGTTGCATGAACTGAGCGGAACTGAAGGAAAATAAAGTATTTAAACAGTGCCTTTAGCAATTTCCAACGATTAGTGAATGTTCGATGCTGCGACAGATTCCGTATTTCGGTGGTATGAGGTGTTACCCAATACTTTCGTGTTTCAGACAAGTGCTCACTGAGGATAAAAATCACACACCAGGCAGTTTTTGCAAGGATACAACAAATATACTAACGGCTTACGCGTTGTGGATATGGCGTTTCGCATTTCGCCACATTTTTTTACCTTAGATATCGTCCATCACAAACACCCACGTTCGCTGCCATGAATCAACACGAAAGAGCAGTGCCAATTTTTCGCATCGCCAACAGATTTATGGGTTAATTAGATGCAGGCAGACACCTGTTAAACCATTCGTAATGGCTTGTCATAAGATGGATACACATCAGATTGACTGCTTGTTAGTAGCGGTTCTGTGTGTGAGCCCCTGCCTATCATGTTTGTCCTCATTTGTCTTCTCGGGTGGTTTGTCCAAGTGTCTCAATTATAAAAAAGCCTGGAAATCTGTATGCTTTCCACCAAATACAACGATCTTCACTCATACCTGTTGGTTTGTCTTCATCTCACAACACGTGGACAACCGACGAACAGGTACTTCAGTAACACATGTTTGAGCACGTATGCTGAAAGCTTGGTTATAGTTGTAGATGGATCTGCTCTGTTTGAAAAATATTATTTTATGGCTACTGGTCTACTGATTTTCAAGTGTTGCAAAATTCAGGCTCCGGAATCCACTGAAGCCATTCACCGCTATGTTCTCCTAGCTTCACACTACAGCCGTATGAATCTGTGTCGCTTTCAAAACCAATCATCCTTCGCTGTCCAACCCATATCACATTGTCTACTGTCATCTACGGGCGCCATTTTCCACGGAACCTCATCCAGTTCGTTCAATACCTATCGGTTGTTTTGGTCCTCGCAACAGAAACGCAAGCGACAAAAGCGAACAACTATGAGCGCTTCCGTTTCTCACACCAGCCATGCAGATGTCTTTCACGTACAACAGATTTCAACCACAACACTCCCGGGTCTCGTGCAAGATTGGCGGTGGTGCAGCTCGGGATCCGCAATACTGGCTTTGTGCAACGCTCAGTCCGGACTAGAACTTATCACAATACAAGGTAAATTTTGATCTCATTTCTGTTCACCATGTGACACTCACCTCTATTCGTTTAACTTAGCTTAGCTTATTTATCTTACGTGTGGCAACATTACTGTTAAAATCTACGATGCGGTTATATAGTCGATTTGCCTTTTGTTATCTGTCGTGTGTGTATGAGAATCTTTTGATGACTCTGGACATTTGGTAAATTCCCAGGGCTTCGAGGAGAGCAAAGACCATCTAAAATGCAGATCCACGTGCGTTACATCATCGTACGAAGGTGAACAGCGGGGTGAGTCTCACTGCCCACTGCCCTTCTCATCATGTTACACGTGGAAACAGAAAGAATGAATATGCAAGATGGACAGGGAGTGGACCTACAGGGGTGGGAAAACGAAAGAATGCCCTAGTGTTGTGAGTGTATATACTACTTATTAAGTAGTTGATTGCTGAAGACAGAACTATGGACAATTGTGGATTAACGAACACAGCTAAGTTCAGCAATCCAGGCGCAATAAGGTAAGCGACGATCTGCAAACCACCTGACCGCTCCTCCGTTGGACGATGACTGTTTTCAAGTAAACAGGACAGCCACTTGGCAAATGAGGATGTTTGTAACGTTTGTGTTGTTTTGTCAATGTCCGAACACATTGATGCCAATAAACAACCTATTCACCCAGACACGCCTTGAGGATTATAACATTTGTAGCCATTACACGGAATACACAGTCTGACTGTACAGACGCACATTAATCAATCTTTCTGACTCAACGGAAAGTGACAACACGATCGCCACTGTTCACGATTCGCTGCTATATCTCTCAGTGTCTCCAGCCAAGTGATTGAGAGATCTTTTTCACCCCAACCACGAAGGCGTGGGGCACCCACTTTTCATAAAATCGCTGTACGTTTTCTCATTCCCAGTTGCCAAGTCATCTGTTGACCTCCACGTAGTTTCTTCCATTCTCTAGGAGGAACGGAAAACAGGGCACGGTATAGTGGACGTGTGTTCGCCATATGTAACACGTGCCCCAACCAATGAAGTTTACTAAACTGGATACGTTGTGACAGAACGTTCTCCGAATTAATACTCACTCCCCGCTTTCTGACCTCAGTATTGCTCACTCGGCTATTCCACCCAATCATAACTATACTACGCAAACATCGGTGGTCGAAAACCTCAAGACGATGAATATCTTCCATACGCAGACCCCAAGTCTCGCAACTACACAACAGAACTGGGCGCACGGCAGCACAGTATACACGGCCTTCCAACTTCAGCGAAATATCAGGTCAGCGCCACAAGTGCTTCAGTCCAGCGTACGCCGCTCGAGCCTTGGATATCCGCGTGCTCACCTCTACTACTGTGCTTCCATCCGTTGTCACACTGCTGCCGGGGTAAGTGAAGCGGTTGACAACCACCAGCACCTCCCCATCGAGCATCAAGCTCGGAGCGGTTCACGTCCAGTTTTGCAACATCACTTTACACTTTGGAGGTGCAAAGCGTATGCCGAGTGGAGCTACATTTTTTGCGAGTCTATCTAGTGCACCTGGTGCATTTTCCATGTACTTGAGCAAGCAGACAGGGTCGTCTGCGTAATCTAGATCACATAGCGTTCCACTATTTCCTAGTTGGACGGCTACATCCTGAAGATTTTCAACCCACTCTCCATTATTTCGTCCATGATGAAGTTGAACAGGAAGGGAGAAATGGAACATCCTTGTCGAACACCACTGTTCGTTGCGAACCGACCAGATAGTTCACCGTAAACTCTAACGCGGCAAGAATTATGAGAATACACTGATCTCAATAGGTTCACGAATTTTTGGGCCATACCTTCTTCGATAAAGAGCACTGAAAAGCGATGTTCGATCAACTGAATCGAAGACGCTTTTCAAGTGGTCGCGAAGAGTAACAATCTGATGGATGCTTCCTCGGCCTTGACGGAATCCAGCCTGTTGTTCGCGGACATTCCTCTCGCGAGGTGGTGTAAGACGATGCACCAAAACCGAAGCTTATACTTTGGTGACTATCGGAATTAACCTAATCCCACGAGCGCGGCCAGCTGAACTGTTCCTTGAAGTATTCGGCCCAATAGTTGAGCCTTTGTTGTTTGCCATGAAAGGGTTCTCCATTTCCATCGCAAATCGTTTCACTGACCTGGGTTGGCCGTCCACTGATGTCACGAATAAGTTTGGAGAGTCTTTGACTGTTACCTGAAGCAGCTGCTATTTCCATTTCTTCGGCTACCTTGACCCACCAATTTTCGCGATCATTCTTAAGGTTTTTCGTAACTTGCCTTCTCCGCATCTTATTCATCTCCTTACAGTTCGAGAGCTGACGCTTTTGCTCCATTATACTCAGCGACTCTTGCGAGACCCAGTGTCTTTGGTGGACATCGGATCTAGGACCACAGGCAAAACTTGCTGCAACGTGCATCTCCTGTTTGATGTGAGCCCAACGTCCCTCTACATTACTATTCGTCGTAGATCCTAGCTCATGTGCTAACTTCTGTTCATGCCGGGTGCGTACTTCTGGATCACGCATGCGTTGTACAGCTAACCGGGTTTGCAGTTTGCGACGATGACCATGAAGCTGGAGAGATAATCGCATTAAAACGAATGCATGGTCAGACTCTACGTACGTGGATCAGTAAGATCTACAGTTCTGAACAAAACTGCGCCACCGGTAGCTTACGGCGATATGATCAACCTGGCTTAGAGTACCTGTAGAGCGACCTGTCTTTGGGCGACGCGAGGTGTGTCGAAAATTGTGCTAGACAAGAGCAATCGATTGTCTACACAAAACTGGAGAAGTCTATCCTCGTTATCTGTATGCTAAGCGGGTAAAGCACAACGGCCACCTAAACAAGCTTCTGATACACTAAGTTTGCTAACTTGTGCATTGAAGTCACCTTCTAGCCCTGCAATGTCAGAAGCTTTGTTGTTTGAACGAGGGTGGCGAGTTCATCGTATAACTCATCTTTCTGTGTGTCAGGGCTGCAGTCTGTTGGGGCGTACGCCAAGATCGCAAACAAGTTGCGCTTAACACAACTATCCTTTCGAATGCTAACTGACCCCTGGAGGCTCACAGCACATAAACGACTGTTAATCGGGATCCAGTCTAAGGGAGCAGCCTCAGCTTTGCCAGTCAAGACCATTCCTACACCACGTTGACGAGACTGCACCTTGATGTGGTGTGATGGCTTGCTCGCCTGTTTGACTCAAAGAGCTATACAGAATGGCTTCTTCATGCCGGAGATGCAATCATACCTGAAAGGTCAATGGGCAGAGGTCAGACAAAGCCCAGTCTCCTGGTCCATCAGGTTGGCGGTCGATCTGAGCTGGCAACTCAGTCGGTTAAAACGGTGGAAGAATAACTGATCCAAGCAAATGGGCTTCCACTAAGCCATCCCGCTGCCTTGCGGATACGTTTTTGTTAGTACTATAGGCTTTGGATGAGAACCCTAATCGTTCTCCTGCTTTGTGGCTGGACACCCTGGCAGTACCGGTCCAGCATCTCCCATGAATTGCACGAATAGAAAGAATTCCATACTGCATCGGTCTTCGCGCAGGATAATCAGGAATGCCCTGCCCATTGCATCGAGTGGTGTGGGTAGTGATAAGTGGGCTACTGCTCAGAGTTCCCCCTCTTTTATTCAACCTTTGTCTTCTATACCCCACCACCTGTCTTTGTCCCCTCTATCCACCCATAATGCTCGCACTGACAACACGCCATACGCTCACAACAATTCACTGTCAAATAGTGTGTCATGGAAGTTCACTTTTTTCTTTAATCAATGTATTGGAACAGCCGAAGCCGAGTTCGCGCTTATGGCAATCTTTCAGTCGAGTCCACCACGAAAGGTGTTCGTCAGGCGTGCCCTGTATCATAGTTTTTTCAGCCTTATGGTTGAATTCACTATGGAAATCGCGCTATCCTCCTGGGAAAACAATGATATCGATCTTTATCTCAGGCAGTAAACCGTCTGAATACGCGGACGATATCAGGCATATAAGTTAATATCTAGGTAAGTTGCAAGTTTTACTAGGTAGTTTAAGCAATATTGTAGCACCATTTAGAAAACGTCCAAATATCTGGGCTCCACGATTCCCCCCCCCCCCCCAAACGGTCAAGCTAAGAAGATCAAGTTGCACTTTGACCGCCAAGATTGCTTTTCTTCAACTTCTCAGTGCGCTCAGCGCGCATCGAAATCAACATCTGAACCAAAGTCGTTGTCTCCCTGGTCGTTGTCCGTCAATACTTACTTACGGTTGCTAAACGTGGTCACTGCACGTCGAGGACACCAGGAACGGGAAGCATTTTGCTTTTGTTATCTGTGACGTTTTCTCAAAGTGGCTTGTCTCCACTGTTGCACGTGTTCGATTGTACGGCGTTTAATGTTTTGTGTCCGTTATTAATTCCGGAGTTACACGGGGTTACCCTCTGTCACGGGTGTTGTACAACTGTTCAGTCCACTGGACAACGAACAGAGCCTTCGCTGATTATACTGGTGTCCAGCTGAGCCCAACAGTGCACACCTCAGACCTGGGATTAACGGACGATGTTGTCGTACGCGGAGATTTTTGCGCTATACTTCAGCCAAACCTTGGCCGATCCGATTGCTTCGCGAAAACTACTGACTTCGAAGTCAACTCAGCGGAAACAAAACCCTTAACTGCCTATCCAGGGTCGTCAGCTTAGCAGTCGTCCATCAATGATCAGAAAATCGAGTATTTACCATCGTTCCATACCATCTATATATTTAGGGTCAGGTGATGGACGAAGTATTATCAAGAATTGACAATGCACGAAGAAAGGTTTTCCACCTCTGACGTGCTACGGTCAGCGAAATTAGTCTTCGAACCAAGATTTGTATCTTTTTTACTGCTATCCGGCTCTTGCTCTATTACAGGAGTGAAATCTGACCACTGAGTTGAGAATATTATGGTTCCAGTGGTGTTCGAACACAGGTGTTGGCAGGAAAGATTAACGACGAAATAAAGAGGCGACGCTGCTACATTGACCAACTCTCTGTCCCTCAATATCGTTCCCTGCAGTGGTTTGGCCGTATACTCCAAAGACCTAACACGGAACTGTCGGTCCTGCATCGTGTTCGGGATAGCGCTGCTACCTTGGTGGTCAAGTGGAAACCTAAATGAGCTCGTTGGAGAAAGACGTGAAGTGACGGGGATTACAGACAGTCTATGGTTCCCGATGCTGGAAGCAAATCTGAATCGCGGTTCTCGCTGAGCTTGCATTCAACCGCGGCGCATAGTCGGCAATATCCACGGGGCTGCTTTATCCTCTAGTGGTAGGTAGTCGTTCAAAATTAAAAAAGGATCGGAATGTTTCTCGGGGAGCATGCGAACGAGGTAGTCATGATCACAGATATGCGGACACCGAGCGAAAACTTAGATGAATGTGATGGATGCTAATGGGGTGAGACGAGTGAGTCATGTAAGCAGTCAATGAAAGCACTGGTTTTCCACCTGATTACTGATTGTTTTCAAACCCTACGGAGTAATTTCGCTTTTTCGTCACATGGCCACTCGCTTCTCACTGGAATTAGACTAGATGTAAGTTCAGTCGCACCGTGATTAACCAACATTGACAACTCAGTTAGATTTTCAGCGGATCCGGTTCCACTGCTGTGGGTCTCAATTTCCATTTTGGCTACTGACAACAATAATCGTAGTTAAATGCTGAGTTTAATGGATGTCAACGTCCATCAAAATTACACTTCAGGAAAGTTACAAACTTTACCGACTTCGTTATTTTTTCGTCAACATTCTTTTTCAGAGTCAGCAACTGGTTTCCATTACGTTTTGGAACCGGATAGCGGAGTCCGGTTACCGTACACCAACTCTGCCAAACTGGTTCACCACGTGACTGCTTCAGTTAACCATGAGGATACTTCATCTGGACCGGAGGAGGATTTGCGGTTTGACGATGGAACTGTTTTAGTATACACTCGTGTTGGTGTTTACCGTCTGGGACATGGTTTACGTTATCCGTTGTACACTACATCACAGAAGCATTGTCGACGGGTCGAACCAAAAGTGTACATCACAGCCTGTAGTGAAACATGTTCTGGTTCTCCGCGAACCACACAACCTCGATGCTATGTTTCCACCGCGTCAGCAGATGGTGATCGAAAGGTCAGTCTTCTCCAATTGGACGCGTTCAGCTCGACGCGACCATTAGTATTACTGTCACTTGGGTCATGCACGAGTTTCAGCTCAGACGTCACTCACATCGAACCACTTCTGAGTGAGACGCGTTCCGTCAGAGGTGTGCTGACTCGGTCGGCTTCGGGATTAATGCAACTGTGGGATGATCGCTGGACTCGCCACCCAGTACTTTCCTATCGAGGCTCAGACTGTGGTCGATTGCACACGTTAGCATCACACATTGCACCTCAACCTGTGGTCGATCTGAAAACATTCAACTGCGTAGCTTGCCCATTGCCCGCCTGTTCTACTGTTGCGTTTTGGGACGTCTGGTCAGGCAGCCCGATTCACCAGCTTGACTACAGCGCAGACGATGATCGGCCATCTTCTGCTCCACCACCACATCTGTTTTTGCGAGCTTCCTGGCCGAACTTTTCCGCTGAACACGTGCGTGGTCCTGGTATGCTTCTAGTTGATCAAACAGAAATACATTGGTTCGATGCCTCCTAAATTGCCTCTATTGCTTTTAAACTGTAAAAACTGCATTGTAAATAAATGATCAATTTTCTTTCAAACATACCTTTCAATTTTCGACTAGGTTTGCTTCGTGGCACGCAAGTGTTGATTGCTGTGTTAGCATGTTCCAGTCGTTATTGGTGCTCGTCGAAGCGCCGGGATTGCAGACGGGGAGACTAGGAAAGTTAACAAGATGTTGGTATGGTCCTTGGTTGTCTCGAAAATGGTCCTAGTTGACTGCCCGGTTTCTTTTCATTATCTCATTTTATCTAGCCTGTGTGCAGGATACGAGCTCATTTGCGCCTAAAAAATTCGATCAAACGTGTTGGAATAACACGAACAACGGAGTACTGAATGTGTTCTATTTAGAAAATGGCTCTGAGTAAATTGCCGACTTTTAAAAGAATCAAAATCTGCGACCATGGTAATTAGAGTTAGGCGCCTTTAATCCTTCTCAGAACGCAACTAGAACGATTCGATAATTATTCGCATCCAAACAGGCAGCGCTCGCTTGGTTAGGCTTGATCAGTTGACAGACTGGAAATAGGCGTTATGCGACTTTACCAGTTCTGAATGAGGTTGGACTCGGGGTACCCAATATACCACAAAATTACGACCGTCTACATAGCGGTTCGGAAGTCGGTAAACTCGTCAAAAACCGAGATGGTCGGTGAAAGTGCTCGAACCTGACCGTGAATCATGCGTCGGGTGCGCATCATTGAGGGCATTTTTGAATAACTAAAACTTGGAACGGTCAACTGCAGAAGGGAAGCGCCCTCGTTCAACGTTTGATCTGCTTGCGAGCGTTCCAATTCGAGAGATTAGGTTTGTAATCTGCGATAAGATCGAGGTAAAAAAAACTCAAACCAAACATACCAGTCACGGATCCCGCATGGCAGTTTACATCAGGTGATAAAAATATCCTTTTCCTTCGGAGATGGGCATACGGGCGGGTTGGAGTCTCAAAAGGATGCCCACTAGATTCCGTTCTGTCCGATTTTTTCCATGCCTTATCTTGGGGAAAGGCGGACAATATTCTGAAACCGACATCTTTACAAAAGCGGAGCCGAGAGTACCCGAACTATTACGAAAATCCTGTATTATAGGTGAACCCAGTCGCGCACATCAAAACTTACGTTGCACGTCGAACTTTCTTGAAATTTCAGTAGAAGTATGTGAGTACGGTTTATAATGACCAATTTTACGTGCTCTCAGCCAGCTGTCAGCGTACGTTATAAGTGGTTACACACAGTTTACGCAATTAGAGGAATTATTGTCCGGAGGACTAAACATTAAGACATTGCGGGAATCAGTGAAGACGGAAAAAATGTGTCAGCTAATTATGTGTATGAGTAGTGTCAGTAAAACACAAACAAAGGAACAGCGAGAGTAAGTTCACGTCCAAAAGACATTTTCTCATATGGATTTACGTAAAGCATGCACTGTACTGTAACAATCATTATTTTAAAGTACGATAAAATTGTCCCGGACAATAACCTTGCAGTACCCCTGTTGACTTCTCGTTTTAAAATTATCTTCGGAAAGGCGTCTTGAGATTTCAGGTTACCGAATCAGCAGACCCAAGGGCTGAAAATTAGCGAAATGGAACCGTGTATTGCTCAGTTCCACGACGCAGTTGGAATATCAATAATGATCAACAAATCACAAGGTGATTATCTTTTACCTGTGAAATAATCCATCAGCGTTATTGTTTACCGTACTTAGTGACAAGTCGGGCAATATTTATCACTTCATCTGGCTGATCACTCGGCTGCCCAAGGCTTTTGGTCTACACAACACAGCTGATGACAGCATGCCTCTTTCCATTAATTAAGCTGCCATGGGGCAGTTTGATAATTGACATCAATGTGCTGCTGCCAACGTCACTGGCACTTCTAGCACACGAAAAGAGCCAGGTTGGTGATCGTATTTAATAACCGGTTAGAGGTTTTCGGTAATGCATCGACTGACAGGTTGCACTGAGTTTAAGAAAAACGTTCCACTTCACATGCGTGACGACGTTCACAGTGAACTTTGGTAGATTCAGTGCGGTTAGGTATACAGATCAGCCAGCTATGTCGTATCAATATTCTGTGTATCACAATTTTCCAGGCTATCGTTTGTAAACGGAATCCGGACGAGGATTTTTGGAATTTGGGTTAGCTAACAACTTTCATGCATCCCGTCTTCCTTTCCGTTAAACGCATTGCCACTATGGTGAAAATGGATGGGTAGTGCAGTGAACATTACATCCATCATCCATCTACGAAACACAAAATGTACAACTAAATTCAGGTTCACGACTCGGTCACATGGTGAAAGGTGGGTCTAACGACTGGATATTTCCTTTCATGCACACTGCATACCTGTCTGCAATCGGTTTACAGTCCAGATTCGCCTGTTTTATTCCTACCAATCAGCTTTCAAGGTCACTTTGACATCGAACCATTTCAGCAGGTCTTATCCCAATGCAGTTATACTAACGGGCAGTCTGTTTCGGACGCATGGCTTCGCGGTTCGCATCCTGTCTAAATGGATAACGCAGAATCTTTATCATGGAACCGTAATTTGTTCATTTGAACATCAATTTCGCGAATTGATCCATCAAGGTCGTTTGCGTTGGTTGAGAGTCAGGCAAAAAATGTCCGGTGTCTTTTCTAACGGTTTTCTGAATTCTCGGATAATTGATAAACTTCGGTATTCACGAGATCCGCTTTCCGTTGTGAAGGCTCTAAACCAGAATGGTACACAGCTCAAATCACTGAACGATTGTGCAGAAATTGGTGCATTACTCTGTGATATTGTGCGTCGTAACTATGGGCTGGGCATCAAGATTCTCATTGACTGTGGTTTGGATCTATCCATCGAGGTGAGCCAATCATAGTTATTGTCATTCTTCTGATGATGACTTGTTCGTGATTAAATCACCCAAATATACCTGGGGCAGATTGTTGTGAATGAACTATAATTTAGCGTACTAAGACTACTACATTTCTCTTGTCAAAAAGTAAGTCGTCATAACCGCGAGGATCTCGTTTCATTCATTGTCATAAGTCACATAGAAGTGTTCATCACTACTGACTTATCCTTCATTTATTCATAAGTCACCGGTATCCAACCAAGGCCATTGAAGCGATCGAACCGTTATCAATGATCTTTTTAGCGAAACTGAGTTCATGCAGTTATCTTCAGTTCTTCAACAGTGTCTATACAATCAATATTATCTATTTCGTAATCTGAGGATGAATTTTTTCGGAATGTCGCGAATAACACATTGTTCAGCACCAACTTTGAGCATATGAATATAGAATATCTTTAGTAAAAATGTTACGCACTGCAGTTTAGAATTTGTCCAAACTTTCCGGAGAAACGATTTTCGTGTCAATCGGTATCATAAGGAAGTGATGTTCTCAACAAAACTGTCACACTTCGTGCTGAACAACCTTCGTTTTGCAAATGTACCGCTGCTGTGACAGATAAAGTACTTGGGGATAATTCTAAGATTTCGCTGGATAACAAAATGGAATTGAAGGATAAGAAGGAGCATATTGAGTATATCAGGTCTGAACGAGGTTAGGAGTGTATCGTAGAATCGACGCGCCACATGTTGTGTTTAAAAACAATATTTTATTGTCAAAACAGCGTTCTCGGTAAAAATTTTAACTAGCTGACATTTCGGTTACCGCGGGTAACATTTTTCAAGGCAAGTTTTCAATCAGACTTGCCTCGGTATGCTTCTGTTCGGCGGTTTTCAGCGGGAAGTTCACTCGGAAACTAATGGGAGTCCAAAAAAGTGAGAGGAGAACTACGGATGATATCATCAACTAGATAAATAAAGTATTTGGTTATGTGGGCGCAGCTGGTCGCGACATACCACCACTACAGTGTTTCTAATCCTTCATTAGTTAATACAGGAAACGTAGCGCATCCTACACGGCCAACCCCACTGATCAGGTTTTCCATGTTGTTCTGTCATGTACTGACCATTTTCACTCAGCTCCTAAGCATTACTCCCCCCTCCCCCCAAATGTTGCATGCAGCAGAATCAATCAGAGGACATGCGCCGATCATCGTACACTGGTTTGTCTCGTGTCATCAGTGGTTTGTGCATAATATCAGCAATCTGGTAAAGTGTTCCCACAGGATTCGAGCAGTGCTGTGATGTCATAAGTATTCAAATACCGACAGTCGTTTTGTGCCTTTCACTCGTAGTGTCCAAGCTTCTAAGCCGCACGAAACAACCTGCCTAATTGCACACACTCAATCCTTGATGGACAAATGGATGTGACGCAGACGCTGCAGACTGCTGAGGTTTGCAAAAGCCAAACGCGCCTTCTCTATTCACCCTTTTATTTTATCCGATACCTGGTCTTTGATTGAAATCCAACTGTTTAGGTGGCTCATTTCATCTGCGTGGTTTTTGTTTTATTTGACACTGTAGGGTCCAATGTTGGGCCGATCCAGCTTTGGAGCAGCATCTTGCACTTTATATGTGCAAAACGCGTCCCGAACATTACTGTGCAGTTTATCACGCTGTTCATGAGAGATTGTACTCATACTCCTGAAGAAAATTCAGTACCAATAAGAGCCTAAAAGGTTGGGAAAACGTGGTAAGGAACCTAGCGGCGATACGCGTGTGCTGGTTACCAACCAGGTTTATCTGATTATGGCGAGTTTCAAACCTCACACCTGATAGTCTTACACTTAGATAACATACCCCGTTCCAGAAGAATGGTAAGTTGTTCAACTGTATTTACCGGTTACTCGCCACTTACGCACACAGTTTAGTTGGTGTTATGCCATAATACACCACTATTTCCTTACAACTGGTGATCACTGATTTCTGACTAAAAGTCTACTTATTTTTTTTCCGATAATTTAAAAATCTCCGCAGATATATAGGCAGAACACCCGAAGTACTTCTACCGAAAACAAACAAAAAAATCAACAAATGTAATGCTCGTGTTGATTCCGTGATCAGCGTTGATGTTGTCTGGTTTTTAAAGTCTGAACCACAATCTTTAATTCCTTTCGGTTTTAAAATGATCATATGCAGGGCTACCTTTCTAAACGGCAACTGATATGGTATGCTGAAAGTTTGCTTTTGACCTAAAGTTCGATGGAGCACATATAACCATCAAAAACAAACACGTGGGTGTTATCAAGCAGTTGGTCTTATAATTCAGTCATACTCCCGTCGTCGTCCTTAAATAGGGCGAGGAAGATTTGCTGGTTTGCTCTAGTAAACGCAGGATAATCGGCCTGAAATGAGCGGAAAATAGTTAGTTTTTTTGCCGACCTCACCCTGTAATTTGTGTGTACCATCCGTATGCCGGGTGGGTCAGCAGTTGCTTCGGTGTTCAAAGCATCACTATGTATTTATTATTAACAATTTCAGACGTCACTGATTCTCGAGGTAGCATTTCTTACTTTCATTTTTAAATTGAGCTCTTCCTGGCGACATATCCTGCTAGTATTTAAATTGCTGTGGTTTAACAATCGTGATGATACACCCAAACGAACGACACTAAACACTGGGGATATAGTACGACATTTCACAGAACAAGCCTACGTTAGTACTTAATATCATGTGTTTCATTGAATTTCCCTTACATTTAGAAGAACCGGACTCTACAAACACACATTCATTTACCTGAATGCCCGCTTGAACCTTCAGTGAAATATTTCACAAACAGAGTGTATGTCCTTGTGTTGTTATGTCATTTTCTAGTGGAAGAGAATCCAATCCGATTGTTTTGATGCCAAAAATAACTACATTGGCACGCAAAAACGTGACTCGAACGGGTCAGTAGCTATCTTCTTCCAACAAGTCTAAGTACATTCGATCGTTTGCGATATAGTGTGTGGGGATTTCGGGAAAATAATTTTTAATATTATTGATTTATAGGTCGCTATTTTTTTTACCGCAGTGCATAGTCTGATGCAATATTTTTGGTATGAATTCCTAAATAATATCGATCTTTTTCTTCGTTTCGCTTGTATATTTCTCACCCTTTTGTAATTGAACGGAAACAGTCTGTATTAACGAAGAAAATATTTTTACGAATACAACTTTTGTCGTGACTGAGGTAATTGAAAGACAATGTGGACAAGCCCTTTCAGCACTTCATCAATATGATGATTGGTGTACTACCTCTTTTGTGAAGACTACAGGATAGACATCCTTGCGGCTAGGTTATGGCTCACCTACGTTATGCTCGTTTGGTCTACTTCAGTCCGAAATTGCCAGAGGCGGTAGCCCCCAGAAACAAATTTTTTCGCTTGTGATAGGAACAAACGTATCAAATGAGAAGAAAAAACAACTGATCTAGTCCTTCAGTTATGTCACGAAACTGTGAAGTTATACATTTGAAAATGAGGTGTTCAGGTCAAATTTTATGCCGGAACATTATTTGTCCCATTTGTGGTAAATGGTTGCTGGCTTTTTATTCCTGATGGGATTATCCATTTAGTCTCTTTATATCAACGAACCTGCTTAGTCCATTGACTGGTGCTCAACACTGCGTTCACTCAAGCGCACGCACACTGCTTGAAAGTTACTTTCCTTCTGACCAAATCTTTCTTGACCGGCTAGCTTTCGTCTCTGTTTGAGCACATATACCTAGCTGGACTTACACAACACGCTGATTGTGCATGCTCACCTCAAAACCTTTGCATGCACGTATCTCCTTCTCCATTGTACAACATCATAGAAATGATAAACTAACTTACGATCGATGGCCACATTATTTGCTCCCTGGATATGCGTAGTATTTCGACAGATGATCGTACATCGGGCATTTCGGAAATAATTTACCAAAATAAGGTTTTTAAAAGTAGAAGTGCAGAACTAGTCGGTCGTTTTCACTACTCCGGATTACCAGTTACTTACTGGATCCCAAGAATGGCTAAAAGAACGGGCGACAAACAGAAAGTTCCAAAGGTTGCCAAGAAACTGTAAAGGTCAGTAAGATAGGTGAAGAACGGTTTGTATGGAAACAGTGTCGATCACGTTTACGTGTTGGAGCGACACTGGACACGATTCTAGTTATGGGAGTTAATGTTTAACCGTCCACAAGCAGAGCAATCAAAAGTGTTTTTTTCAGTTGGCGGAAACCAATTAATCATACAACAAGCAGACAAACAACGCACGGCTCTGTGGCATCGAACAACATACAAACTGCCTAGCTCTGAGCACTAGTTAGTTATGTTTATCTTCAGTATACATAAACTCTCTTTTCCCCGGTGCTGTATATCTAATTGCTCGAAGTGATAGATCGAAAAGAAATTTCTTCGTGTTACAAGCTTCTATCTACAACAATTTTTGCGCATGAATTCACATATTCCAATTCAGTCATCTCCAGGTCGAAAGTTTTACTGAACTGAGTTGGTACTGGCCGTAGTTGTTGGTTACCCTTTTACATGCATTTTTCCTTTCGATTATTGGTAATGTGAAAATGGCGCGCCAATTTTCAAATCGGTCCGGGGTCTGCATTCAGATTTTGTCATTGCATTGAAGATTACTGTAACATTCTTACCAAAATACATCACGGGATCCTTAAATGGCGCGAACAATACAAGATGAGAAACATTGAATAATGCACCCTGCTTAGATTGCCCATTTCTCACTCACTTGACAGCCATTGATTGGCCGCGGTGCCTTGCAAAACTTTCGTACTTTGTGGTATAACAAATGAAGAAGATAAAAGTTTACTATCATCATTAGTCTCATGATTACTGTAATGGGTTATTTGCTAAAGGTGCTTTTAAATCAGTCATATTTTTCGTTCACTCCGGTCTAGTTTGTTGTCCAATTTGAAACCTTGTCCATCCATCTATAAATATAATCTATAACAAATATTCCGTCTTGAGACTACAGTATCCTCCTGCTTGGAGTTAGTTGCGACTCCTCAGTGGATTCTTCCAAGATGAGCATCCACTCACAATCGTGATGCACAAATCAGATTGCAGTGGACGAACAATTTCGGAGCGTATATGTATGAGGGCTAGTGGACAGAAGAGTACCGGATGAGCGATGGCAATTGTGAAACCAGTCATGTGCTTCCGAGGAACTTTGTTTATCCAAATGTTGCCTACATCAAACCACATTTTTAGATCTACGAAATTCTGGTATGGAACTTGATATTTGTATTCACTGCGCAACTTACTATCAGATCAGTGAAGTAACCATGCACATTCAAGGACGGGATCCGCACTTGGTTGGTACGTATTGAGAGCATGGTTTTTTTCTCATGCTTCTAGCAACCCAGTTCGACTCATTTTCTTGGTTATAACTTACGACGATGATGGGTGTTTCATTTTCTTGATTTCTCCCTGTTCCCCATTTCATACCGTTTTATTGCTCTTTGGCGGGATAGAGTAGCCCATAAAAATAAGGTCTTCATTGTTTGAGGATTCGAACCTATGAAAGCCAAAACTCATGTATCAGAACCGCTGTTTATGGGTTGGCCTTAGTGGTTTTGCTTTTTATGGAGTCAGTCAGTTACATTTCATTTGGTCGGAGTTTTATGTATTGAGCCACTGGCATCCTGGTTAGTTTTTCATTGAACAAAACTATTAGTAAAAATTTGCAATAAACATTCGGAAATCGGTGTCTAATGGCAAAATGGAAGTCTCAGAATCAACATTCGCGTGTAACGCATCACTGACATGCCTAGCTAAGTATGTGCGTCAACTTTGATAGTGCCTTGTTTAGTTTCTTTTTTAATGTTTCAGGCTCATTATCACAGGTTCTCCAAGATAATAATAATCTTAGTGTAACGCGGCACTTCAGCCGTGATGGTTTTCCCATTCGCTAAGTCTGAGCTTAGGCATGAAACAAACGATTCCAAGCACCAGTGTAGCCTTCTGTAGGGCGAGTACCCATTCTCTATAATGTTTCTTAAGGTCAGCTACGTAGATCCCCTGGAACTAACTCATGAAGTCTAACATATCTTTTCCGGTTAGATTTTTTGCCGTCATGAATTCCTAATCTTGGCCCATCTCAGAACCGCAATGTATCTTCGTAAAAAAAACGTTCTGTTGAAGTCTGTCAGAGCCGTCGTCACTTGTAGAGACTGACTGTTTGTCTCAGTAACTAACAATAAGTACCATATACATTATACTGCGTAAGTTCTCCCACTAGACTAGACATGCCCTTTGATATGGCACACTAAATTCATCGAAATATTGCAACAGTGATTTCGTTTCATTCACTCACATTGCGCACAACGATGTCATCTCCCGATTTAATAGGACCCATCAACCGGCGATACTCCTCTGTTGTTAGTGTGCAGCGAAGGTCTATGCGGTTCCACGAAACAGTTAATACACTGTCTGCCGAGAAGTGCACTTTTGCACAAAAATGACTCTGGCGGAACTGCACTCAAGCATCTGTTAACTCGAGGTCATGCCAGCTGTGGATGTTTGGAAGCTTTGCTGGGGCGTTTGCATCCATGCGAACAAATTTTGCCTATTAATTTGGGCATCTCGGACGCTGCTATAGTGGTTGAGGACGATACGTCTAATCCGGAACTAACTCTTTCGGAAAGTGTCATTTCCGATTCAAATACAATCTTTTTCGATGTCGAATCGTTGTTGAATCGCATACGATCCACGGAACCGGAACGAATTTTCAGCGTTCTACAACTATGGATCAAATACAATCTATTTCTCTTGCACAGTAAGTTCGATTGATAAAAACGAACGTACCCCGATTTCTTACATCACCGAAGATTGACTCTTATAAAAACAGCACATGAGAAGGGTTCAAATGAATACACCCTTGTCGTATCATTTATGAAGACAGAGCCGGTCACCTGTCTAAA
The DNA here is from genome assembly GCA_948099385.1 of Fasciola hepatica. Classification (NCBI taxonomy): domain Eukaryota; kingdom Metazoa; phylum Platyhelminthes; class Trematoda; order Plagiorchiida; family Fasciolidae; genus Fasciola; species Fasciola hepatica. Next base: position 28,473,677 of record CANUEZ040000047.1, read on the forward strand.
AACGTACTGCAGGTAAAACTTTCTGAGCGTTTCTTGCACAAAGAAGTCCCCGTCTTTGGTGACTATCGCCTACAAAGTGCATCCACAAAACTATACCCCAGAAGCCATATCCACAACCGGAAGTTCCATCACGTCACCCAGTTGCTGGTGGCTTGACTCTGGGTTGTCTTACACTGTGTGACGCTGGCCAGTCACCGGAAATATTGTATTTCTCAAATAATTGGATTTATTTTTAGACTGTATGCAAGATATGACTTAATCTTTATTTCACAAATGAACATTGTTTGATTTTTCACTAAAACGACGAGCCAGTCCAAGGAGACACTGTCTGGTAGTCAAAACCGAATAACGTTTTTGTTCTTCATAGCAATCCACCAAACTTTCTTGACTTTTTCTGATGATTAGTTTGGCACGTTTCCTCCAAATTTCGCTGAGGTCTTTCAGTCGGTTCACAATCCTAGCGACACCCAAATCGCCTTCAAGGCCAGTAGGAGGAGATATCTGTTTGTGGACCGTTTGCGATTGGTGCCATCTGATCCCTCCTCATACAGGCTGATAACCAAATCTCACCCTTTTGAAGTCACCTGATTGTACCGATTCAGCTTGCGACCGAATCAGGTTTCCAGTATGACAGGTGGGCTTGCCGCCGGTACAACGTTGTAAGTTCTTGCTCTTCGTGGGAACATACTGATAACCTATCGTTCTAAATGTAACGAAAACCTACTGTTCGGGTCACGCCAATTGTGTTGTTTTTAGCTGATGACTCATCCGAGAAGGCGTTTAGCTGTATTCATTCCGTTCATGATATCGACGTGGGTTGTGATTCGACAGGAACCCGGGCTGCTAACACATCTGAGGACGGAAATCCGACGATGTAAAACGGAATCCTCGTGTAAATTTTTGAATAAGTTAAGCCAATAGGTTGTATTTCTAAAACTGGATGCCATGAGATAACGAAGATGCCAATCTCAGCCGCGAAACACATCTCTAGGGTCATCCCAAGACTTCGGAAATCGTATGCCAGCAATCTAGACACTATTCTACGCCCTGAATGTATTTTCTGATGACTCTTTGCTACGCACTGTTCCGTAGCTATACCTGGGAGCATTAGAAAATGAGCTGAGATGTGGTTGACCTCTGACTAAAGACACTGTTTTGAGGTTGATAGATCGCTTGTGTAACAAATACCACAGTCTAACAACGGATAACTTTTTCACTGCTCCTCAGCCGCTCTATCGATGCACCAAAGGTTCTCGTAACCTTATGCACACAATGGTTTGACATTTCGCGAACCTAACTCATTATTCTGAGTTACGTAAAATACAGGTTTTCATTCGTTTCATTATTAGAATATTTATGAAAAGTGCCAGTGTGTCTCGTTTCAAACAGTAGTACGATGGATGCAAAGTGGCATTTCACAGTCGCACTGCATTACCCCATATTAACTTTGGTACCTTTGATAAGACCTGATTATTATCATACCAGTACGGGAAGATTGGTTTGTTTGAGACACTTCTTCCCAGAGTTATGGGGGAAGGTATCCGTACCGACACCTTGTCGTTTTGTCAAGGTTCTTTCTCGTCCTTCGTGTTAAAGTGTGATTGGAGCTCTGTGTGCGAGCAATCATTTTTTTAAACAAAAATTATGTAATATTATGCATCATGCATTATCAACACTCAGCTCACTATTGATAACCATGGAAGCAACGTACAGCCGATTCACGTTTTGTAAGGAATCATCGGCAGTGCGCAACCATCAATTCCCCCACTGGGTCTCCAACCCTGGCTGAGCGACTGTGAGTCGAACGCCTAACCATCAAACTATCCGGATGGACTCTCAACGATTTACTGAAGGTCAACACTGCATGATATAGCTCCCTTCTGTCACTGACTTTGAGCGGTATCAACCCACTGCCCACAGCTATCGACTCTGTGTGTGAGACTTACCCGGGGGCCATTGATGTTCGCTCGTGATTCACTCATTTCCCGTTCGCCTTATCCTCGCGCGTCCGATGCTCCTCTATATCACACTGCGCTGCTCCACCTCACCACTCACATGCGTCTAGCTCTGCGTGACACCGATGTTGTTTGGTCGCTTTCGTTGGCCTGTTCTCACCCTTACAATTCGCTGGTCCTGAATGCACATTCGTTCACACATGTATGCACTTACTTTTGTTCTGCTTATCGACTCTGTGCTGCAACAGACTGCTGTGATGGACGGATCTTATGTACGCGTCTAATTTCAATGAAAATATTCCGTTGTAAACAGAATTATGTTCAACTTCGACTGGCATATTTCTGGAGACTAATCAATCTGCCTCTGGAAAAATTGGCTCCGACTTGTCACGTAATTTCTGTGGATGTGCATGATTTTACCTCTATCCAGCCCACAAGACCTGCCCCTCGGTCTAGCGTATGAAAGCAAGAAATAGGAAGTCGATTTGCTTTTTGACACTGAAATCGAACAGGGATCGGCAAACAGTTTTCTACAGCTTTAGTCCTCATCTACTCTGATCTACTTTTTGGTTTTAGACTCCTTTCGCTGGTGTAAATACTTGTTTTCTCCAAGAGATTTTTGTCTTACTTAACTGACTTGCCGCTCACCGTTAGAAATTGTGAAAGTAGTGTGTGATTCCTAATATTTGTCTTTATTCCTCAAGAGTAAATGCTTATCAAATCACTGTTATATTTGAATCGGGCTGACGGGTCCGGGATGGTCAGACTTGCGCACGCAGCATTTGGATTACCTAGGTCGAGTATACATATTTTGTTTCGTTTCAACACCACTTGACACTGGTATCCTTCTTTCGGAAGGTTGAAACCGTTGTGCAATGATTCCTTGAGGTTTCATTCATTTGACATGCTAAACCGTGGTCTTGTTTAGGGGTTCTTCAAAAACCTGCTAGATGCGTAACAGGTGCAAAAGTCCATTTCGTTCGGTTTCTAGAGTCCATGATAATTGTTTTAGAGCTGTCAGCAAGGACCACCGTATGCACATAGCCGCAGTCTACACTGAATTGAAAGCGAAACAATGATTAGTGTATATTGATTATTACCATAGTTCCAAAGTGCAGTTTGGCTGCATAACTACTATTTCTACTACGGGTGATTTTAGTCACGTGAAACTCTGTGGGTGATGGCATACAACGGGCACCACCGACAGAAGCTTGTCAACGGGCGGAGCTTATGAGGTATGATGAGCAAACGAAGCGGGAAATGTTGTCGAACCTTTTTTAATAAACAACAACCGCAAAACTGGTCATGTGTATCCGGGAAAATTTTGTTGCCACCCAGATACAAACTGTGGTATTTACATTAAAAGGGATTTTAATAACGCTAATTTATCGAACGCCTCGCCGTTCTGTATCCACGTTGTACTCATCACTGGAATTTTGATAAGTGTATCAGTATTTATTCCTTGTTAGGAGTCCTCAGTGGTGCATATCCATTAAGACGATCGTTGTTACTCACACATCACGGCGCTTAGCGCGGACTTAAAGACTGACCACCACTGCATTACTGACGCGGAGCGAGCCGCTTGGGGTCATCTGAGATACCCCAGTGGTTACATGTCGCGCTGGAAAACATGCATACTGTACTTGGTGGATATTGACCTTCGGTTAGTCCTAACAATGAAACAACTCAGTATTGACAGACATTAATCCACTTTCGTCCGGCCCATCATTACTCATGACCTATTGGGACCTTATGTGGTTCTCCAGCACTCCACGTTTCAGGGTCTGGTCGCCGACTATCCATAATGGTGCGGTGGGCCCTTGAGACTATGGGGTATACATCTTCCACTGCACTCACACGCGAGCATGTAGTAAAAAGGGCCTTCAATGGTGAACGGCCTGTTGGTATTGTATTTTGGATCATTGGACAGTAAACTGAACTCTTCTCGAATTCACGCTAGTGTTTTTCTCATAGCTCTAACTCTGCTGGGTGCAACACCGCATCTTATTTACCACCAAGGCCAATGAATCCTTCTGACAAGGGACTTCATCCATCCCGTCATGTAAAATTGGAAGAGAAGACCTGGAGAGATTTTGCAAACAGCATGTGGAATCTGACGAACCTATAGTGTCTCAAAATAACTTCCAGTTTGTTACAACACTCGCTATGTGGACAAAGACCGTTGTCCCGAAGTGTTACTCCACAATCGAAAATCAGAACTAAGTCGGGTCGGTACTAGATTGTAGATTTTAATTGTCTCACATGCACGAATTAAATAACTCAGATGTACAAAGGAATATGATGAGACCTGAGGCGAGGGGTGGGGGACACAATCGGAACTCGAATACCTACACAGCCTCACACTCTTCCAAAACCCGCTTCGCACTTTCCAGTTAACTCAGGGTCGACAAACAGTGACTCATCACACAAGCGTTTCTAGTACCGATGTCAGTTGGCAAAGCAAATGTGTTGTTTTTCTCCGGGAAGTTTAAATGCATCCTTGCTCGCAACCCTGCGATAATTGGAGCTTCAGAATGCGTAAACTGTACATTATCTTGTTTTACCTTTCACATAGACTCGGGTTCGGAGACTGTGAAACTACAGCAACGCAATGTGAAAAGTCTATGTAATCGTTTGGTCGACCCGATGATGCGACAGGGAATTCGTGGTGCGGATTCTGAGTCTGATGTGACACTCGCAGTTCCGAGTAAACTGTTCCATGTGATTGCTCAACTGATTATTTTGGGACAACTGAATGCGTCCACCGGGTGGACGGATTTGGAGCAGTTTATCAGCTCTTCTTTCGATATGGACTCTTCGGACTTGGGGTGAGTTTTGCTATTTGTATTGCAGAACTGACTCGCACAATCGTACATACAGAAAAGGAAATCTTTATGGCTAATACTATAAATGAAATCGTTTTATTTGTTCACTGAAAAAGTACGCTAGTGTTCGCTGCATAGATTTTTGAAATCATTCCCCTTGGCTTAGTCGACCGCGATAACTGCGTTGTTATTCTCTATTTAAAGCACTTCACTTACCAACCGTCTACTCAAAGATATTCATCATTTTCAATTCCCCAGCTTAGCCGGGATTCATCACTTCTGCCGCCAAACTTCGGGGTTATGAATACTCATGGCATTTAGTTCAGCTGTGATCAGTGAATCTGACTCTATCACGGCGAGACTGCACCTTGGCGTGGTGTGATGGTTTGCATGCCTACATGAACCAAAGAGCTATGCAGAATGGCTTTCCCGAGCCGGAGATGCAATCATGCCTGACAGGTCGATGGGTAGAGGCCAGACGAAATCCAGTCTCAGGACCAGCTGATGGGCAACATCTGGTTCTAACCGCTATGACCCTGGAAAGGACACTCCAACAAACAAACACGGAGAGAAACAGTTTACCGATGAGAGGTAATCACACTTCATTTGGCAGTTATCGCCCGCCTAAGCTGAGCAGCCCCCGACCCAAAGGATGCTGCCCCCTCCACGTTCCGCTTGTTTCATTGGGTGTATGGGGCTAAGGACTGAATCCGAAAGACGTATCGATACCAATGCAACAATCAGGTCTCGCGTGACAGGCGAGCAGAAATTCCTTCCTGGGTTCTCCGTTCACATTCCCGTGTTGGCTTAGCGCCCTACTGCCTTGTGGGGGATACTTTTGAGTCAAAGACTCCGGTTGGGGTTCCCAAAGAAGAGCCCCTTCTGCGGTATGGGGAGTCGCGAAGTTTGATTCGCTCAGAAGCCTGCAGTATCTCTCCCTTAAAGGGCCTTACCAACTTTCCCTCCCTCAAATGAAGATCGATAAAAAACGCCACGGGTCATTGCGGCTCTGAAGAAAACAGTAGTTCAGAAGTTCGGTGTACATCGAATGTACTCATTAAGCCTAAATGTTCACTTCACTTGGCTGCCTTTAACGTCCGCATAATGTCGGATAAGACAGCAGGCTGCCTTGCGTTTCGAGTGATCCGGTTTCTACTGCTCGTGGTCAGGCCGGCGTTGGAATTGTTTTAAGCATGAGAGCTGAGCGTGCACTGCTAGACTGGATTCCAGTCCACAGTCGTTTGCGTGCATTTCCGTTGGACGGTTCTACGCATGTCAACAAACTGAAGCGTCGACGCTTGTTCGTCATGTCTGTGTATGTGCCCACCGGCTGCAGATTCTCTGAAACCAAGGACAAATTCTAACACGACTTGCCTCAACTGCTTCAAAGCATGCCTTCAACAAGTGGTCATTTCTAGGGATTTCGACGCTCACGTTGGCTATTTGGGAGGCCCATTTGCTACGCCAGCCGATCGTACCGATGACGACGATCGTCCCATTCAGTTGTGCTCTGACCACAGATTGTTTCTGGCAAGTACGAACTTCTGCCATAAGAAGCGGCATAGACTGACTTGGCGTCCTCCTACGCCTTAGCAACTTTGGACTCAGATTGACCGTATTATGACTAATCACCGTTGGCGTGTTCAGTTGAAAATTGTTGTTCACTTTATTCCACGCCTGTGAACCCAAATCTCGCCACGGTACGTGCTGTTTACGTCTCGTCCGTGGTCGCACCAACGTAAACGATATCCGTGCCGCGTAGTTGTTTTTGGACGATAACCGAAGATCTGCTTTTCAGGCGGAGCCGTCCACACGGTAATCAATACAGTCGGATATACAAGATCCAGAAGAACGATGGCAACATATCAAGGAAGCCTTGTAAGACGCTTCCAATACCACATAACTCTGGTTCAAGTAGTTCTCACAAACGAGGGATACCTTCGACATCAGTTGGTATGTTGGATGCCCCAGATCCGTCTCTCCGGATGCCACATTCAATGAAGTATGCAAATTCCTGAGACGCCAACTGACCAGGGGCCTGAGAAATGACCGTGAGCAGTGGTGGATTGCGAAATGAAGAGAACTAGAAAAAAGCTACATCTAGTAGAAATACTCACAACCGTTTGATTAGAAATACCTGTCCACGGAAGCCCGGGGTAAGTGAGTTGATCGAGAAATCCGACGGTTCATTGATTCACTCTCAGGAACATCGTCTGGATCGCTAGGCGGAGCACTTTAACGTACAATTCAGTTGGCTCACTTCAACAGTGATGCAGGTGGATATCAACCCTCCATCAGAAATGGAGGTCATACGGGTGACAAAATACTTGAAAAGGTACAAAGCCGATGGACCGGATGGGTTGCCTTCATCTTTTTTCAAGGATGGAGGCGAAGCTTTCGTTTCAGAATTAACAAAACTCCTCCGGGTAATCTGGGATAGTAAGCAGATTCCCACAAAATGGTGTGAATGGATGATTGCGCCGATTTACATGAAAAGTGATACATTCTCTTGGGAAAACCGCATAGGAATCAGCTTCGTAAGTATCTCATCCAAACTGCTTACCAGGCTCATTCTACACCGTACCCAGCTCGCGTGCAATGTGTACGCGTGAGAATCAAGCCGGTTTAAGACCCGGTCGTGGTTGTATTGATCACATTCTTACTGTTTGACAAATCTTAGGGCGCAAACGCACCTTACGCAGCTTCATGATCTGTCTTTCTTGATCTGAAAGCGGCATTCAATTCAGTTGACCGCACAGTTCTCTGGAACAGCTTCTCATTGAAGACTGTGTCAGAGAAGTTTGTTTCTCTTTTCCAATGCTTGTATGCAACGTCCGAAGCCGAATTCATGCCTACGGCGATCTTTCACCCGAGTTCACCACGGAAAGTGGTGTTCGCCAGGGACGCCCTTTCGTCCTTCCTCTTCAATTTTGTAATTGAATTGATTCTTGGGATAGCTCATCCTCGTGTGAGAATAGTGGTATCGATATTTGCTCAGGCAGTAAACTGTCTGACTTGGAATATGCGGACAATATTGTTTTTCTGAGTAAAAATTAAAGTAAGTCGCAAGTTTTTCTGGCTAGCCTGCGCAAGGGGGTAGCAACGCTTTGGATGCATTTTGCACCACCAAAGTTCAAAGTTCTTCTGCAGAATTGGACTGGCTCTATGCCAGTGCTTATGTCAACGAGGGAAATGCTGAAGCAGGTAAGTTTTGTTACCTGGGCAATTACGTTTCATCAGGTGGACAGATATCGGATGAAGTGTCATACGCGCACATGGAAGGTACGTTTGACGATTTGTCAACCTCAGTCATCTGTGGCGCCGACGTGACATTCGACTGTCTGTCCAGGGTCGAGTGTACAATGCGACGGTTAGGCCCGTTCTTTTATACGGCTCAGAAACATCACCATTAAGAGTAGAAGATAGGCGAAGACTATCGGTGTTCGAGCATCGATGTCTCCGTAGTGTTGTCCGAGTATGGTGGGAACAACGTATCAGCAATGCTAAGGCTAGACATTAGTTGTTGGGAACCAGAGGTTAATCTCTGGATCTAGTACTGAATCCTAACAGGTGGAGGTGGCTGGGACATGTCTTACCCATGCCCAACGATAGACGTTTTCGGCGTGGGCTGTTCTCTGAGGTAGGTAGTAGTTGGAAGGTAGGTCGAGACGGTCAGTCCATGACGTGGCAAAAAGGTACGAAGACCTTGACCAGTGGACATGGCCAAGTAGGACAGGTTAGACTACCTGGTTGGGGTCCACGTGACCCGCCTATCAAATGATTGGAAACATTAACTGGCATGGCTGAGTGTCGCGGCCAGTGGCGTAGTAGGATTCGGGCTCTTGCTCTGTCTTCGTGATTTCCACTTGTTACTTCGATTTTTGGATCTTTTTTCACGTCATGCTTCTATTCACTTTGCTTTTTACTGGGCAATGCTAGAAGGTAGCAACCAAAACCAGAGCACAGAAGTGCGAGGTTATTGGTCGTATAACCTGAAGTGAACTGAATGAATGACTCCTACATAGAGATGCCTATGAAAATCTTATCTACGAAAACCAGTGTAAGTAGCTAACTGTGTATTCACAGAGCAACCCGTCTTTACCTGCTGCCTGACTTGTTTTCTTAGGTTGGCTTATCTTCATAATGACAGCAGACTGTGTTGGTGAGTTCACTGTCGGTTGGCCCAACCAATGTAACCAAAGAAACAGGATCAGGTAACCTCGTAGCTAAACGGCCCATTTTAGAATGAAAAACGTAGCGACAGAGGCTACGGCCACCAGAATTACAAAACCTAGGCTATTATCACATGTATCAGTCGATCACCGGATGTGTGACGCAAGTTTACAAAAGGACGGACCTGTCAGGTTCGGTCTTTCTGCTCTCATCAATTGAGATTTATCAAAATCCAAGTCGGCCGAATATCAAGAGATTAAACATATCACATTTTAATCTTTTTACCAATGTGTCAGTAATAAGATCACGGTATCTACGATACGTGATCTTGAAAACAGAGATAATTATGCAGCCATTGGAAAACGGTACGTTGCTGCCTAAAGCGGTTTGATTGATTTCGCTTATTCTATCAAAACAGCCCTGAAGAAAAACTGTTACTTTCCACAGTACGCGCCTCCTAGGCTTATCGTCTTACGCGCTTGATGTGGACCTGAGTACAATGACCGATTTGGTTGATCTCGACGACTGGTACTCTACCGACTAACGCCCTCAACGATCCCGTTTAGCAATGCCATCGAAGTCTGTGACTGAAAAGAGAATTAGATTGCACAAAATAGAGATTACGGGAGGGGTATCCTGCCATCAACTCGAAGCTTTGTTTGAAGGATTCCTAACTACAGAAATTAACGGCCCTAGTGGGATGCGAATCCATGCATAGACGCCATCTGCCTTTTAGCAACACATGCTCTACAAACTTAGCTGATAAGCCACACTGTAGATATTTTGCGAAGCTGGACAAATTATGTTCTCGTTTCTCAGTCTGTCATGTACCAGTCAGACGATACGCGGCACGAAAGATCCCCAGTTTGACATTCGGACAACGCTTCCCAGTTTTGTGCTTGAATACCAAAAAGAAAAGGTCGTTTTAGACGTTCCATCTTGCTTTGTTCGTTTCCCGCCTCGCGGACAAGTTTGCAAGCGATTGTTAGTAACAATACTCTATATCCAGTGAAAACCCCCATGACTTTACATTACAGATTTACAAAAGCCGGGGAATACCTAGGTACTCCGATGTCTCTTCAAGCAATCGGTGTTTTCCGCTTAAGACAACTGATGCAACAACGATTTATCCAAGTGTGCCGAAGGCCGCACCAGTCCATATGTGAGGTCAGCGATGCACTGGTCTTCGTTCACTGGATTCGATCCTTGCCCATACCATCATTCATGCAATCCTACATTCTTCTTGACCGGACTGATTTTCATTTTCATCATTGACATCACACCCATCTGCGTCATTAAACCTCTCTTCTCACAGATGAAACACAAATAACTATTTTAAAGCGTCTTTCCTTATCCTTTCTCTACCCTACACAAATATCCAAATGCATATTCGTAACACTCGTTATTTAAACTGTTCTTGTCTTCCTGACGGGTGTACTTTAGTCCCAGAAATGACGTGAAATAATTGGATTTTGTTTTTACCATTATTCAGTGTTCAGACAGGTAGTATTATGATATTTTGGTGTTTACATTTGGGATAGGGTTGATCGTGAATACAGAGCAAAATCAGGCGATGAGGCCCGGGGAATAGATACAGTGGAGTGGTGTAACGCCTGATTGGAGAAATGGAAGTGAAGATAGATGAGTGACCTTATTGAGCGCTACAGCGGAGAAAATCGGCGAGTCGCCCCAGACGCGGCGAGTATTGATGAACTATTTGTTTTGGTTCGATAAAGTATGGAACGTGACCGTACCACACTCGGGATCTGAAAGGTAACAGGAGACAATTGACAGTGGACAGTTCAAAATTGAACTGCAAATAAATGATATTTAGAGAGACTGAATCTTGAGTCCGCAAAAACTCATATCAAATGTCACAACATAACTGTGATCTTTCTTTAAAAGCGGTGACAAAACGTGATCAATCGAAACCCTGGTTCGTCACGCAGTTTATCTTCTCGTATATCAATTGCTTGTGTGGAGAAATTACATAAACACAGTATTTTCAATTTGATCGTACAAATCACCAACGCTTCAGCCATTATCTCATGGCTTAAGTCAGCATTTACATTTGGTGGGCAGAGCTAGTCGCGTCTAAGGTGTCTGCTCGAAATAATGAAACATACCAAAGCCACATGGAACAAAATACGAACTGACTTAACTTCGTCATTAGTTTAAGGAGGTCAGTAGCTGACGAGACCGTCGACGAAATAGTGGTACACCCACGTGGTCAATATATATAAAAAGAGCTGATGGTAAAAAGACAACATGCTACGTTTTTGTTTTTTCACCGTACACTTTTGATGTTTTTTGTTCGACGGAGTGACACTGAGCCCCCATAACGTGAAGCGGCCCAGTCTCGCAACCGCAGAACTGCGGCGATGCACACGTCTCTTAAGATAGCGCCATTTGTCACGGCGGCGCCACAGGTGTTGCAGACGGGCGTGAACTGATCTCCTCTCGTACAACAACCCCAGCTGTAATCAAGCTCTCGAAGCATTTAAAGCTATCGGCTAACTCTAGCTGATCACCGAAAAAGGTGGGTGCAGGCACATATTCATATCAGTTTTCCAAAAGCACTTAGAACTTGGGAGGCGCAAAGTGGATTCCAAATCTGAATACCTTCATCGCCAAGCGGTCCAAAACGTCGGCACCGTTATTCAGCAAGGTGATAATATCGGAGTATTCTAAGTCAAAAACTCAGTTTCCTGGGAGGAGTTTGACTCCACTGTTTAGTTAACCAGACAAGGCACTCCGTAAAACAACCCGCTTGATAAATTGGAAAAGAAGGACATGAGGCAACCCTGACGTACTCCATTGCAGACGACAAAAGTGAGCCAAAGCTGGTCGCGGGTCCTAACCCGACCTGAGGTACGACGATACAATTCTTTAGAGATATTTCCCAGGTACTCCATCTCTCAACAAACATTACCAAAGTGCAGTCCTATCGACAGAGTCGGAGGCCGTGGGGACCTCTAGGAACACGATGATCGTAGGTCTGGAAAAAATGACGGTGCTCTGCCAACTGTCGGAAGGTGAAGACCTGACCGATACATCCACGACTAGCGCGAAACCGAAACTGCTCTTCAGGAGTTTCGTACAACCTACAAAGTACAACAGAAGCTAGTAGCTTCGACGCTGTTGACGTAAGGCCTTATCCCCTTACAGTTAACGAAATCACTGCGCAAGCCCATTTCAAAAGTAAACGCAACAATCGATTCTACCCAGAAGGAGGGGAATTGCTTAGATCATTATCATCATCATCATCATCGTACAGCGCTAAACAGCAGAGCAAGCCCCACTGACCAGTCTTTCTCACCATGTTGCACGTAGAATGAAGAGGTATGAATATACAAGAAGGACAGAGAGTGGACCTACAGGGGTGGGGAAAACAAAGGACGCTCTAATAGTCAACGAACAAAGTACACAGTCTTGTTGTACAAATACGCACTGATCAATGATTCCGATTCGACAGAAAGTGACAACACGATCGCCACTGTTCACGGTTCGATGCCATATCCTTCAGTGTCTCCAGCCAACTGGTCGAGGGATCTTTTAAACCCCAACCACGAAGACGTGTGACACTTACTTTTCGTAAGTTTGTTGTACATTTTTTTCATTCCTCGCAGCCACGTCATCTGTTGAATTCTACCTGGCTTCTTCTATCCCCTAGGAGGAACGGAGAATAGGGCACGGTGCTGTAGACGTATCTGCCATACGCAAGACGTGCCCCATCCAACGAAGTCTACTAAACTGGATACGCTGTGATAGAAAATTCTCTGAATTAGTACCCAATACGCGATTTCTGACCTCAACATTGCTCACTCGGTCATTTCATCCAATCTTAACTATGCTACGCAGACATCGATGGTCGAAAGCCTCGAGACGACGAATATCTTCCATACGCAGATCGCATGTCTCGCAACTACACAACAGAACTCAGTGCACAGTATACATGACCATCCAACTTCGGTGAAATATCAGGTCAGCACCACAAGTGCTTCAGTCCAGCGTACGCCGCTCGAGCTTTGGACATACGCGTGCACGCTTCTACTACTGTGCTTCCATCCGTCGTCACACTGCTGCCGGGGTAAGTGAAGCGGTTGACAACCACCAGCACCTCCCCATCGAGCATCAAGCTCGGAGCGGTTTACGTCCAGTTTTGCAACATCACTTTACACTTTGGAGGTGCAAAGCGTATGCCGAGTGGAGCTACATTTTTTGCGAGTCTATCTAGTGCACGTTGCGCATTTTCCATGTATTTGAGAAAAGAGACAGGGTCATCTGCGTAATCTAGGTCACACAGCATCTCACTATTTCCTAGTAGGATACCCACATTCTGGAGATCTCCCAAGGCATTCTCCATTTTCTCGTCCATGACGGCGGTGAACGAGAATGAACACATGGGACATCCTTTTCGGACATCGCTGGCCGTTTCGAACCGACTGGATAGTTCACCGTAAACTCTAACGCGGCCAGAAGTATGAGAATACAATGACCTCAGTAGATTCGTGAACTTTTGCGGAATGCCCTTTCAATGAAGAGGACTGAGAAGCGCTGTTGGATCAACTCCTCAGAATTCCAAACTTCTGAGGACAACACAGTCCTCTAACAAGCTGCATTCCACTATCTTTAAAAAGGGCTGGGAGTAAGCCATCGGAGCCCGGCACTTTGTGCCGTCCTAAGGATTGGATTTACTTGTGGATCTCCGCTTAGGAGGGTGGATTTGTCAAAACAGATCACGGGACGAGTGTCAGAACAGCTATTGGAGCCTGACACCGAGGATCAACTGAACTGTCTAAAACTGTTCCGCCCAGCGTTCGAGACGCCGCTACTGAATGTGAATGAGGGAGCCATCAGCTTCACGGATCGTTTCGCTCACATCCAGTAGCTTCCTACCGGTGACTCGAGTGAGACAGAACAGCTTTTGAGAATTTTCCATGGTGGCACCAAGTTGCATCTCTGATGCTGGTTGCGACCACCAAATTTCGCGATCTTTGCACAACCTCGCGTTTTGTGCGTCTCATTACGAGCCGTGTTTCGTTATACTCGCTCCCAGTCGGGATAGACTGGCGTGCGCTGAAAAGACGCGGAAATCCAGGGTCTTACGGCACGACTCGGCAGGTCACAACTCACATGGCTAGCAGAATGCAAAGCATTCTTGACCAGCGACCTGTTGTGTTCAATGCTGTCAGATGGGGCAACATGGAGCTTTTCAACTAGCGCGTTTTTGAAGAAGGATAAACGATATGGATCGGGAAGCTTATCAAAATCTAACCGCCTTTGTGGCCTTCACTGAAATACAAGGACAGCCTAGTGCAAACTAGTGCATGGTTGGAGTCAACGACGGCGCTCCAGTGCGAACGAGTTTAGTACGCAGCTCCGCCATTTATGGCTTGTTGCGACGTGACAATCTGAGTCCACTGCTGACTCGAAGGGGACAGACGCCATGTGGCGATTGGAGAATCTGAAGTTCGTGGTAGCGGGTTCGGCGAGTTTAGTTTAGGTCAAACAACCACTGAGTGCGGTGGTTTTGGTTGCTATCTCCTACCGGCAACCTCCGTAGGAAATAATGGGAACTAATAAGGTTCGGCGAGACTCAGAAGAAGGACGAGAGAGAGCATAGTTCGAATTTCCACCAGGGGCACTACAGCTGGTACCATCGACCTACGTTTCCGTGGGACGTGGGAAGGGAGTGCATATGAAAGAACAAGTTGTGAGTCGTGCATGAGAGAGACTGTTCGTGTGTACGGAATAGCACTAAATGGTAGCAGTAGGATCTGTCATGATTGTTTGCATCGCGGGGTGCTGTACTACTCAATGGCCTGATCCGGAGTAGAACTTTTTGTTCGAGGATACACCTCTAGCCTTTGCGCAGCCAAGCGCGTCCTGCAAGACAGTAGCTTTGGTCCAGATGAGCCGGTGACTTATTGTATGGTTCATTTGCCTTTGCTGTGAAACCTTGTCGTGTAAGTGGAACACGACAAGGAGCTATGGCCTTATTTAGCGGTGAGCCACACACGCAACGTCACATCACCGCCAGCAGATTTGTGGCGCTTCAGAGCGGATAACGCTAGCCAAGCGGAAAGTCCCGCCACATCCTCGAGCACTACAGCTGATCGTCCACGACTGCTTTGGTGAGTACACCTTATTCATGGTTAACCGCTGGAGTGGCCGTTCTCCTATCCACGACATGGAGATGGGCCCGGTAGCGTACAGTTCTGTTATTCGCAACCGATCCCTCGGCTACGGGTCAGGGGTGATCCTCAGAACGCTCGTGTCTCACACCTATGGGTTCAAGTATCTCAACGCGGGAAGAAATCATCAACTCCCGTTGATCGATAATCCGCATGGGAGATAAGGTAAAGAAAGCACCGGTCAGCTTCTCGATTTGACTATGCTATCTATGGATTCCGTAGGAAGAAGAGTCCTCTAAGCAGCAGTAACCGCAGAGGCGTCAGTCGAGCGACAAGTGACATGGTCCATGAAGATACAACTAACTTCGGCGCAGAGAATTACGATGGTCTCAATGGTGAGAATGAGACTGAGTTTCGAAGCATGATGCGTCTCACCCATGAGGTTTGCTGTCGGAAAATCTGCTTGGTTGTTAGTTGGAGACAGTACAAAGCTTAACATTTAGATTATAAGTATGATTTCGAAATACAAACGTCATCAGTATGGCCAAATATCGGGGTCATCGTCACAGTTGCACTTGAGTTCATTTTTTGTCTGCTTACGTTCAAACCCAGCGGCTGAAAAAGCTGAAATAATTTAAAGGGTTTAAAAACTATCTGGGAAGCGCAGTTGATTTGTGGCAAATAAGCAGCATACAATCGATCATAGTCCTATCATACAAACATTTCAGAATAAAATAACACTTGCTACGATCAGAAGTGAACCAGACAACAGCAAAATCAAGTGGGCAGAGCAGTAACAATACAAAACTTCGACACAATCAGCATCAGACGAAAAGTGGGATGATGCGTTTCTTTGACGTACCATAGACAGCACCCAAATTGTAGGCTGCACTATTGTAGATAAACTCAACGACAAAGTTCGTATCACTTGTAAAGTTGCGTACGAAAATTCCATTATACAGGCACCAGTCGCACAGATCTTGCAGTGAGGCATTTAATTCCATACCTGATAACACAATAAATGTAGAGGATACCCACATCCTAGTTTATCGAAAAGAAACATAGCGGCAAGGTACAAATGAAGGTGAGATAACCAACTGATCCGAGTAAATACCGGTTTCCATATTGAGACGAAGGCTAACGGACAAAATGGGAAACGCGAAAGGAAGGAGCACAAGTAAACGCTTAAGAACACTAATAAAGAGGATCAAGAGATTAATGGTCGCACAGGGGATAAATTCCGACTGAAGAAGAATAGTTCATTACACAGCTTCCACAAAGACAGAATGGAACACCCCTGGTCCCAGTTTGAACAACCACCAACCATGCCGTGGGTGAATCGGCTTTGAATAGTACCACTTAGTGGTTGCTCGCACATTATGCAGCCGACCTCAGAAATTTTCATCGAACGGTTAGGACCTTCACACCCTTGGTGAAAGAACGTTTACCTCTGCACACCAAATCTAACTTGATTTACAAATTTCAATGTAGATGCTTGGTCGGATAGAGTGACAGTTGCATAACCTAGTGACTGAACACATTCTAAACGTTTCGTGATGTAATCAGGAGCAGGTTAAACGCACGATGACAACGTTGAATACCACAGGATCCCGTTTTCAGTCGTCGCTCATTTCATGATGTAATATTCAGTTGACCGAAGCACTGAGTTTTGGTCATCTATGCGGCAAAAAGTGTCAAATTATTGAGGTTTATCAAGACCTTTGCCATACATCGATGGAACCTTTAATGCGCCAGCAGAAAGAATTGCTTGTTAACTTGTCTTTACCGCAGCGATGTAATTTAATCAAATGTTTATTTCTTATAATTCTCGGGCATTATTCTTTTGAAACATTGGGTTCCCCTGATCCAGTTTATCACAGCAGATACAAGACATGAATCGCGATATGCAAGCATTTCTTTTTATCTCTTCTATCGCGTACGGAAAACATGCTAATTCGTATTCGAATGGGGCAGCGAACAACACAGCAGGAATTGACAGTGTCGAACGAATTAGGAAGCGGTTCGGAAAACTTGATTGGCTACCGCCACGGCAAACGTACTGTGGGTCGGCAGTTTCTGTGCGCATTGTGGAGATCTAAGTCTACTTATCGATACATATAAGGACTATTTTTCTGCAGTATATATCGGCGGTGGTAAAACGGTCATCCCCAAGGAGCTTGTACTGTGACGTCTGGGATTTGATTCCAGTCACTTGCCAACCCGGCAACCTTTGACTGGCCCCTCTCCAGAAATATTGCACACAGTTGTACGGTTAATGAAGAAAGAGATCTCTAAAAATGTAGTGAAATCGTCCAGGACAGATCGTGCTATGTTACAACCCAGGCTCCTCTCTTTAAAATTATCTCGGGAGAAGCGTGTGTAAATTTATTCAGTAGAACCCCAAAGGAGGAACTAGATCGTTAGTACTATCAAAATGGTGGGAACAACGACAGATAAATGAGGAAACAGTGTGAATACAAGAACGCCACAGTGAGCAACATACATAAATATGTCCTACAAAGTCTCTTCTTATTGGGTAGCTGGATCTCTTGGAATCAGTTCGGGAAGCCTAAAACGCTCTAAACGGCAGTGTGCTGATTACCAAAAGCCAACACAATTCGAATTCAGTAAGTAGACAGTGTTCCAGCAAATTACGACAACTCACCCTCAACACAAATTGAGCTCAGACGATGACTAGAACCGTTGACGAATCCGGCCAATTGAGCCGGTAGCGAGTTCACATCTTCGAAATCTAGGTCTTCCACCTCATCCTCGTTCGTGATACAATTATCATCTGGTGTGGCCACACGAACGATCGCACGGGGTCGGAGACGTTCCGAGCCCTGGGATACGTTAGTGGATACGCAGCTTTCGATGGAACATGAATTTTGCAGCCGGTGAATAGCATCAGTCCCACTTCGATGCGTAACGGTCTGGAGTCGGGTTGAGCCGGACAGTTTGGTATTGGATCCAACCAAATTAGCACAATCCGAACTGAAATTGTGGAGAAACGATGAAACTAGTCACTAAAGTGCTATTGAAAAGGGTGACACGATATCTAGAATCCAGTGGTTATACACAGAACGAGCAAATGCTGAAAAAATGATACTTACAAGGGATATTTTCTTTTCGGACTTCTGCCACGACGCACAATAACAATGAGTGGTGGTACACAGGGAGAGGGAGAGGCGGGTGGTAGTAAAAGTACACATTTTTGATGTGAAGTATACCATAAGGCTAGCTCGGAGTATTATAAATTCAGTGTGGCCCTCATTAGCCTAAACTATCTATCTAATTTGTCCTGCCTAGTGCTCAAGGCGTTGTGGTTGATTGAAAGGGTGTATTATTCGATTGTTTCTACTCCATAGATAAGCATAAACGCGATGAGAATGACAGAGTCCATGAGCCCGAGGGTTCTGTTTACCAAAAAATAGAAAACCTTAGCTATGAGAATTAAGGAGGTAAGCTAAATAAAGCCCTAATTGGTCGATGGGACAACCGTGGTGACAAGCAAAAGTGTGTCGTGTTCTCATGGGGCAGCCGTATTCTTTATCGGATCCATCTGGTACTCCCAAGAAAAATCGAGGTAACAGCCACGTCCCGATGAATCGCTCGTCAGGAAGAACCAAATCAGGTGATGTAGCCGAGATTTTCAAATATCGGCAAGGTGCTCCTCGATCACATGATGCCAACTCCAGTGAAATGGACGAAGAACCAAATCTATATTCAACGACCATTAGGGCGATGCTGCCATCAAAACCAAATCCAAACACTTCCGGATGATGGCGTCCCCGTACTCTATGGAGCCGTGGTTTTTTGCAAACTGCGCTTGGTTTTACGAAGGCTAAAGGCGCGGTCTCGAAAAAAACGGCCGATTGAAATTCAGTCCAAGTTCTGACTAACTAACCGAGTGGCATAACAGCTCGACCAACTAGCGGTGAAGATTCATGAGTTCTTGTTTTTTTCATTCTTTTGTATTACCGGCACTAGGGTCAGTGAAAAAATTGGGTCAACTGTAAAAGTCAGCTAGCTGATAGCGGATCACTCTACCGTCACTTCCCATTTTGGAGATGCATCGCAATCACAGTGGAAATCATCCATTTTGCTGTTGAATTGATGCAACTGTTACCAGCCGTCCACCTCGCCGGGATTCAAAACCGCGCGTAGACGTCATCCACGTTTTAGTACCGCTTGTGCTCTACCAATTGAGCTACGAACACACGCTGAGGGCTTCTAAACACTTAGCTAATAGACCATTCTGTATTGTAACTGTGGTCAAAATCATACATTTCTAGTGCATGTGCCAAGGAGAAGTCTGTCTTTGGCGTTCACAAAGCGGATAGGGATGGAAAGAACGAATGACAACGAGGCAGATAATGAAGTGCAAAAAAACGGGTCAAATCTTGACTCATCACGACTACTCTAGTTTGTACTATGAAACAACAGTTACTGTTCCCCAATAATTACTAAATGAATGATTATCATGAGCAGAATGGCATCAGCGCCAGTGCGGAAGAAGGGACTTATACGTTAATCAAAAAACAAAGGTTTTATGTCAGAACGCTCAGGTGCTGATCGTTTATCAGGATGAACGAAAATCCGAATGGAACAAAGAACACCAACAATAAACCGACAAGATATCAATAGTCCTGCATTAAAGTAGATGAGACTTCTACACGGAAGACAGCCAATCAGCGTTTCATGAGAAACACATTTAACCTCCCGTTAGTATTCGTTTTGAATCCCGCCATAAAAGAACTAGTTTAATTTTTTCATTCCAGTGACACCTTAGATACAACTATCAAGCAGAATAGTAGTAAGCTACCGCCGATGAAAGCTACTGTTTAACAATGCATCTTGTGCCACCAACCATTCAATTTATTCACTTGAATCTAGGACATAATGACCAGATCCGAGACAAAATTACCTTTCTCTAGAAAAACTGCCACGTACAAGGTACATTACAGACTTCTACCTATCAGAGATTCGGTCTGTTTTCAGTTCGCCGAATAAATGTGTTCTAATAAAAATGAAGAATTCTTTTCTGTTGAATATTTTACGAAATGAAACGGACAACAACTGACGAGTTGATCTGAGAGACAATACGAAATGTTGGGCTGCACTAGTGCACACGTCACTAGATGACCATTCCAGCTTAGTGGTCGAGTGGTGTAAGTTTCTATCAACTCTGAGATACACCCAACACAAAATCCGGACAGAATCGTCGTCGAAGCATGAAGTGAAAGTAGTCGAACGAATTACGTTACACTCACTTGAGTATCGACGATGAATTGTCTGATTTAGGCATTTCTTCCATGGCTTGCACAACTTGAGCCAAAAGTGGCGGATTGTCAACACGGGACCCGGAACTTGTATAGATAGTCAGGCTTCCAGGACCAGATTGGTTTTCTCGCTGTCGCACATACAAATGTTCACCATCCGGTGTTTCCACCAGCATCTGAAATAACAAACAATACCGGGACCTACAGTGACTGTGATACAGCGTAATGATTTCGCTATTTTTAGGCGTCAAAGTTATCTTCCAGTGACGCTAAAATAGTAACAGAGCTGAATGATGACGATATGGAGGAAGACACGCAACGGTCGAGTGAACAGTCCCATAACAGCCGGTGAACAGTCCCATAACAGTCGGTGAACAGAGGTGTGTAGCGGCGAGCCATGATATGTGTGTTCGGTGATATTGTTTTGGACGACAGAGATGTCTTGTCACCTGTAAGCTGATCTCCATTGTCGTGCACGCACTACTCATGCAGACTGAGGGCTTGAAACTGACTGCTGGTTAACGTTCGGTGTTGGTTATGTTCTACGGTAGACATGATTTACCGATAAACTTAACTCAGTGGAACCTCATACGACTAGATGATCTAATTTCTGTGAGACAAACTTACGGTGGACATTCGAGACTGTCGGCCTTGTCACATTCCATTTCAGAGGCTTTTTTAATATTAAGCAGGTAAAGACCGGACCGCTATCCCTACTTTCGTTCAGAGGGATACAGTGACGAGTACTTTGGTGAACTTTGATCTGCTCACAGATTCAAAATAAGGATGTATTTTTAAGGTAGACAAGACACGAACCAATAAATGAGGATGAAAAAACAAACACATCAATGAGCAAAAAAAGAAGATAGGTAATGAGGTGCAAGCATTTCGTGTACTCTTTTCGACCGCGAACGTAAACCATGTCAGCATATATACGGTACAACAGGGGAAGGAGATATATCATCAAAGTAGGCTGGATTGAGAGCCCTTACAATGTGTACGGTGGGTAAGACTGCGGTCGGTCCGTGCGCACTGTAAGGGCTTTCAGTCCAGCCTACTTCACTGTTATGTATCCCCCCACTGCATCGTATATATATATATATATATATATATATATATATATATATATATATATATATATATAGATGTTTTACGTTCGCGATCGAAAGAAGCAAACGGAATGCTTACATCTCGTGATCTGTCTTCTTCTGTTTTTATTAACTGGGCAGAGGGAGCCCAATGCTTTAAATGAATGTCAGTCTGGCCACTGTTTTGTTCCGCCCCATTAGCTCTAGTGAGCAACTCTTTTGCCTTCGAACCACCTCATTTATTGTGCAAAAACCAACCGTTTTTATAGATCAATAGGTGATCAAAATCAGTCATTGTACGAAGCTCATTGGTACAGAGCTCTTCCCCGAACCGGGTCTTCTGAATGGCTACGTAGTTCAAATCTCCGACTGGCTGATTTCCTTGCGATCGGTTAAAACAATTCTTGGCCGTTGATTGGTTGAGTCCGTTAAAACAAATCTCAGCTGCTGCTTGGTTGACTTTCGTTCCGTTCGATTAAAACAACTTTCGGCCGCTGATTGGTTCAATCCACTCGTTTAGGTAAGGGCGACTGTTCATGGCTGATTGGATGACTTCGCTCCGTTTCGTCTCGAACTGACTGAACTATCGACCCGCTTCGCTGGCCTGAGGTTTGCCACCGATTTTGGACAGGCGAATACGTGCAGTCTGTAAACGAAACTAGGCCGTCTGTCGATGTGTCAGCAAATACCCTTACAACCACCATATAGGATGCAGTTTAGTCGTATACGAACACGTGCACTCCCAGTCAATCTGAACTGATAGAAGTGACAGGATCGATTCTGAACCAAACTTGAGAAAGGTTACCCACGACAACTGATTACTAGCACTTCTGAAAATTCTTTGAATTGAACAGCAAAACATAAATTTTCCGATACTCTATATGTGAAGAAGTTGAGGAGAAACGGTGAAACAACACCACAGAAAAACAAGACTACTAATTTCCAATAAACAAGATGGATCAAGGTGCAGCGCACAAGTGGACTTCAGCAAGTTCTTGTACTTCTGAGGGAGCCAAATAGTGCTGACTAGTCAAACTGATCGAACACTCCTCTGGCGCTTCATCATCGTTAAGGAACGACGGTTAGTGCCACAATTCGAGCATCTGACGAAGTGTTAACACCTGATCGATGCAACCACACCCAGAACGAAGTTCAGCCTGCTATTCGTGGATAATCCTCCGGAAAAATGGTTTAAGACGATGAAGTATCGAGGTCACCAAAAAATGGACTACAGTAGGTATGAAACGAATGCCTCGTTGGTAGACACATGCTTCGCAAAATTCTTTCTTGATGAGGAACAATCAGTAATCCAATCCACGAACACGAAACTCTCACCCCTTCCTCAATGTCACGCGGCAAATCAATCATCAACTTCAAAAAGTTTGAAATACGCGTCTTCACTTCAGTGCTTGAATACATGACTATAATTCAGCATCCACTGGGAGTTCAGAGTATACCTTCCAAGAAGCTTCCGTTGATGTAGATGGGGAAAAAATCGCTGGCGCTTGGTGAGTTGAATTGCCCCTTAAAGTGCTCGGTTAATGAGTCAAGCCGTTTTTCTTGATCGTAGATATTTTCTTGTTTCTTTAATTACACACTTATGTGAGTGCAGTGGAAGGGGTATATACCCCATTGCTACAATGCCATTGCATTATTGGGGATAACCAGCAACCAGACCCTGAAACCTGGAGTGCTGGAGAACCACGTAAAGTCCCGATAGGTCGCATATGTGGATTACTGTCTACCGGCAACAGAGCTTGGTGCCATGAACTACGTGAGCAAGTATTAACTGTTTCCAGAGGCGACAGGCATTTCCATTTATTCGTTTACGTTCGTCTACATGTCTCGAGATCCTTCCTAAAACTATTCGCGATTTGGCGTTGTAACAATCGCCGCTCCATTAGGTGCACTGACTCTCAGGTGGCTCATTGTCTGTGATGATCTTCTGGATCGAAGCTACCGGCGAATTTCGCAGCGACAAGCATCGCGTTATATATATATATATATATATATATATATATATATATATATATATATATATATATATATATATATATATATATATATATATATATATATATATATATATATATACATATATATATATATATATGCAGAACATAAAACGTGTGGATTGTGGGTAAAGCCCATCGAAATCCTTTGGAATGGACACCATCCAGCTGCTCAAACCGAAGTTGTCTTAACGGGCTCCAGCTCCGGAGCCTTTGACTAATGGTCCTCCCGCAAGACGCCAGTCGAAACCAGGAGATCGTGTTGAAAGTCTGTGACCCTAATGGTGGTTTCTACGTCATTCGGGGTGGATCTAGGGTCTCCAACGCATCCTTGTATTTCAGGCGAGCCACTGACCAGTTGTATGCCCCTTCTGAAAAACCTTACCGGTTGCATGAAACACGGAAAAGGGCAATGGGTTTATTTAATGGCAAGTCACATCCGCCACGTCATAGTGCTGTCCACGAATTTGTGTGTAGGAGAACGCTTGCCAGAGATGACCAGTCACATTGGAGCACTGCCACTGATCGCCAATTCAGTGGGCTCAGGAGCCAACTTATTCGAGATTAAGCGCTAAACTGGTGGTAGCTCCCCTTCCTGCCACCTGGAAAGGCGCCTGGCAACACACAGATGTGTTCCAGCAGGTGAACGACGACTGATTTAGCACGAAGTTTTCCGTATTTTTTCTTCCTGTAGGTACAGCTGAACATGTATTTCAAGGATGTGCAACTGACAAGAGACCACACTTCGTCTGACATCTACCCACTAACGTTCCAGAAGCGAATGAGTCTCCGGCTCGAAACGGACCATCCCGGTTAGGTTTGTGTAGCAGAGGCAAGCAAGCAGTCACGCCATATCAACGTTAGTCTCATTGAAATGGGGAATCAATCAACCTTAACCGAACATACACGAAAAACACGTGAATAGATCAAAGTTCAACAAAACAAACTACTTCGCTGCTTTTCTTGTGGCTATGGTACGACTCACTGAACATCGCACCGAACCACTTCATTTTGAAATCAAACGTTGAAACAAAGGTAAGCAATAAATTAGATATAATATTAGTCGAAGCCAGCACTGACCACGTCTCGTTCTGCATCGGTACGTTTTGCTAACTTGGCATTTAAACAAGCGGTAGGCCCCCCCACCGAAGACGAACCGGACTGAGCGTGCTTTGAAGGCTTCGAACCGGAATCTGGCGATGATTTAATCATGTCCATATGTCCGTTTGTTGAACACAACGATAGATCAATATCATCATGATGGGCCGACTCGTGCGGTTGGGGCCAGACCAGTGCAGTTTTGCTCGGGTCCACTTCACCAGTAAGAACCGGGTCACACAACGGTTTCCCCGCAACTTTTGGCAACACCTCAGCCCGAGTTGTTGTGTTATCGTCCACGGTGGTTGCAGTAGTCACGGTAACCTCGTCGGCCGGTGGCGCAGCCGGAACCAAAGTCTCCTCGTCGGTTAGAATGTAGGCATTTGCATTCACAAGATCCACATTACTCGCAGCCATTCGACCGACGGATGAAAGCAGATCGTACTGAGTATTCTAGATTGAACAGAGATAGAGGCGACAAAACGAAAGAAACAGACAAGAAAAGTTAAGTCGGAGAGCGAAGTTGATTAATATATTGAATGGAACGATTTATCGTGCACTATTAAAGCTCAGCTTAGATGGAAAATCCACGAAAGTATTTTCAGCGTTACTTTTCCGGTTAGAGATTGTACGAAGCGCATATGCACTTTGTCCCAATTGGGACAAACATCAGTGTGCGCAAGACTGCCGGCAACGTATACGTTAGGCAATCCTTACTGAGAATAGATTATCACTAACAGCACTGTGGTGTGCCGAGTGTGACCTGCCCCTAAACAAGGCCATAGCTCTTTGTCGTGTTTCACTCATCCGACAAGGTTTTTCGGAAGAGACCACACCACAAGCCATGGAAGATATTGTAACAAAGAAAACGAGACGGGTAAGGCACATCTCTATTTGACCAGCCAGACAAGTGAAGTTAGTAAAATGTACAACCGTTTACATGGTTCTTTTTCCAGACCGCGCTGTAGCGGCACAAAACCTCTGGCTGTCTAAGCATTTCAGCTCCGTTTTGATCAGGTACCTGTGGCCATTAGGTTGTTTTTTGCATATCATTTTTCATCTGTTGGTCCGACTGCTCCGGTTGACGGTCTGATCAGTCGCTTCCCACAAGGGCTATCTCGCTGACTGCCTGAGATCCCACTGAGTCCCACTTACAAGTACGCACGCCTCTTTTTTGACTTGGGAGGCTTCCGACATACTCAGTCTCCTATTTGTTCTGTGGCTCTCGGCTGGTTAGTCCGATCGGATCAATACTAGCTTAGTTCTGTTTCCATAACATCACCCCCAACACTCGACCTTCCCTTAGAACATTCACTCCGTGTGCACCAGGAAGCCAAGTCGCATCTGTTGACTCTGTGGTCTTTGACTAAGTCGGAAACCGGCATTCTCACTCCACCCCCCACCCCACCCCAATATAATGTAAAGTCGATTGCATCGTCTCTGGAATATGTTGGCGCCCAGAACGACCACATAAGGTCTGCTGGGATTCTATACCTTAACCAATTCTCAGGTCCTGTGAAAATCCCTGGGGAATAAGTCTGATCGGCATCGAATCTAAACCGCTTCCTGGTATTGTTCTCCACCGCTAATCTAACGCTCGCGATCAGTGTTTGCGCGAGGATCAAGCTAGATTTAGCCCTGGTCGAGGTCGAGCTGATCACATCTTCAATCTTCGAAAACTTTAAGCACAGCCACTTCCTCAGTGAGTTTAGTATCTACGTTTTTCTTGATCTCAAAACGTCCTTTAATTCAGCGGACCACACAGATTTCCTTCTCCCCTAATACTCTTTTCTCCTCCATTATTTTCTTTTGCGGTTGCCGCTAGGAAATTGGAGCCAAAGCCACCGCACCCAGTACATAGTTATTGGTTGTCTGAACCGAACTGAACTGAACAGTCCTCTGGTGCTGCCTCTTGCTGAAAGGTGTGTCAGGGAAATTCGTTTCCATCATAAAGTCCATGTACACGGATGGCCGAAGCCGAGTTGAGGCTTACGGTGATTTTTCACCCCAGTTCATCACAAAAGGTGGTGTACATCAGGGTTGCCCTTTTCTTCTCTGGTTAATTTAGTAATGGATATGGTCTTGGAGACCGCACTTTTGTCAGGTGATAACAGTGGCATTGGACATTTCCCGGGTGGAAAAGTGTCAGACCTTGAATATGCGGACAACATTGCTCTCCCAAGTGAAGATCTAGGTAAGTTGCAAGCTTTTCTGGACAGTTTGAACAACTAAGTAGCTAAGCTAATTATGCGTTTGACACCTCCAAAGTGCAACTTGTTGTTGTAGGACTGGGTTAGTCCAACGCCAAACCTTTCAGTCTCCGGAGAGACAATAGACCAGGCAGATAAGTTCTGCTATCTGGAGAGCTGCATTTCACCGGGAGGTCAAATATCAGACGAGGTGTCTTTGTGTATACAGAAGGCTCGAAGATACACCTGTAACCTTTAGGCATTCAAGCGCCTTGTGTATGATAGCAGCGTTGGTCTAAATCAGCCGGTGGCCATTTGTATGGTTCATCGCCTCTTCTGGAAAACCTTGTCAGGTAAGTGGAACACGACAAAAAGCTATGGCGTTATTGGGTTAGCCAGATTATGATCACAGTATAGAAATCAGCGGCGACTGGCCTGCGTATAGACCCAAAGTACTGGAACACGGCACTCAGAAGAGAGTAATACCGACTGATGATATCTGACGGCATTTTCGTGCACCTAAGTTAAGCAAGTTTCTTTACAAAGGTGAATTTATTTTCGACTTTCCGGCAGCTTGAACTGGATGATGACTTCTGTTCGGTCGTTTCCGTTGTCTTTCGAACTGAAAGTATCCAGTGAAACTGTTCAGAAATGCCTCATCTAAGCCTCCAGACAACCTTAAAAAGGAATTTACGTTGCAGACGACATGTCGATCTATGGTAAGATATCGCAAGAGCTTGATTTACACTTGGAAGATTTCCGGAGGTGCTGCATCTAGAAAGGCATCCGACTAAGCAAAGATAAATTTGAATACCCGGTATCGTTGGTCACGTTCCACGGACATTAGTTGACAAACAAAAGACTGATGTCTGATCCCGAAAAGGTCGGAATAATCGCATGTCCGCCCGTCCCCGAAGACCCAATGAGAATAGCACGCCTCAATGGCATGGTAAAATACTTGAAGAGACTTCTACCGTCCTACGGATTCACTGCAGCCTTAAGGGGAGCTCACTCACAGGGGGACACTAGCATTGTGGTACAGAACAAAAACGTGCTTTTGAAGACACAAACAAGATCGTTAGTGCAGTACCGGTATTGCCTATTAAAAACCGGAGCTTCCGTTGGTCGTTTGGTGACAACACTCAATCCAGTCTGGGGGCGGTACTTCTACAAGGCGGAAGATCGACTGATTATCAAAGCCGCAGACTTTTTTCGAACGAGAGTAACTACGCTTTAGAGCGTCTTATTATCTATAAATATGACAGAAAGAAGGTAGCTGAAAATGATTAAAAGCCACTCATAACCACCGCTATCTGAGTCTGCAAAGGATGTTATTCCCACTCCAGCGGTACGACTATGAGCTGGTCTATCTTCCCGGAACTCAAATGGTTGTCGCAGATACATTATCTTGGGCGTGCGCCACGAGGGAAAATAGTGCGTCGTTGGAGTTCGAACCTGTTTCGATGGTCGTCTGGAGTGAAAGCGACAACGAAACTTTGTCGAAATACGAAGAGCGACTGCCGGTGACAACGTCTCCGAACAACTCACACAGTTCGTTTCCAACGGGTGGCCTCGGACAAAAGATTTGCGAACACGACTAGCTTTACCGTTCAGACTGCCTGAAATACTCTTCATCGATAACGGGCTGATATTCGGAGGACATCGACTGTTTATTCCGGAGCAACTCAAAGGTGAACTGATGAAGGAACTTCATTTGTCGCAGAACGGTGTAAACAGTACGATACGAAGCCTGCCCCATCTATCCACCCATAATGCTCCCATTGATAACACGGTCGATACTCGCAACGATTCACTGTCAAATAGTATCGGGAATAATCCTCTGACTGGTAACTCACATTTTCTCAAGCCCCGTCAGCCTCTAAATCTCGGCTCCTTCAACGTGCGTACACTCAAGCAGGCCGGTCAGCAGGCGTGCCTAGCCCTCACAATGAACTCTCTGAAGATTGATGTTTGCTGCTTAAGCGAAACGCGTATCCAGGATTCGAGCAGTGTAATTCAGCTAACTGCTCCTGGTATCTCATCGGGGTATATTCTGCGCACCTCAGGAGACGAAGCAGCTAGAGCTGTGGGTCAACGTGCTGTAGGAATAGTCTTGACTGACAAGGCTGAGGCTGCCCTATTAGACTGGATCCCTGTTAACAGTCGTTTATGTGCTGTGAGACTCCAAGGGTCAGTCGGCGTTCGAAAGGATAGTTGTGTTAAACGCAATTTGTTCGTGATCTCGGCGTACGCCCCAACGGACTGCAGCTCAGACTTGCAGAAAGATGAGTTCTATGATGCCCTCGCCACTCTCGTTCGCAGCAGTAAAGGTTCCGACATTGTAGTGCTAGCTGGTGACTTCAATGCACAAGTTGGCAAACTCGGTGTGTCAGAAGCCTGTTTAGGTGGGCGTTGTGCTTTACCCGTTGAGCGCACAGATAACGGGGATAGGCTTCGCCAATTTTGTGCAGACAATCGATTGTTCTTGTCTAGCACAAATTTCCGACACAGCTCGCGTCGCACAGCGACATGGCGCTCTAACTCTACAGGTACTTTGAGTCAAATTGACCATATCGCCGTAAGCTACCTATGGCGCAGTTCTGTTCAGAACTGTAGATCTTACTGGTCCACGTACGTAGAGTCGGACCATGCCTTAGTTTTAATGCGATTATCTCTCCAGCTCCATGGCCATCGTCGCAAACCGCAAACCGGATTAGCCGTGCAACGTTTGTGTGATCCAGACGTTTGCACCCGTTATGAGCAGAAGTTAGCACATGAGCTAGGATCCACGAAGAACAGTAATGTAGATGAGCATTGGGCTCAAATCAAACAGGCGATGCACGTTGCAGCAGGTTTTGCCTGTGGTCCTGGATCCGTTGTCCATCAAAGACACTGGATCTCGCAAGAGTCGCTGAGTATAATGGAGCAAAAGCGTCAGCTTTCGAACCGTAAGGAGATGAATAAGATGCGGAGAAAGCTGCAAAGACAAGTTACGCGAAGCCTTAAGAAGGATCGCGAAAATTGGTGGGTCAATGTAGCCGAAGAAATGGAAGTGGCAGCTGCTTCAGGTAACAGTCAAAGACTGTTCAAACTTATTCGTGACACCAGTGGACGGCGAACTCAGGTCAGTGAAGCGATTTGCAATAGGAATGGAGAACCCATCCATAACAAACAGCAAAGGCTTGACCAATGGGCCGAATACTTCAAGGAACAGTTTAGCTGGCCGCACGCTAGTGTAGTTACTCCCGTGTCAACAACTGTGACTCCTTGGGTGGTATCACTTGAGCCCCCATCAGAAGTAGAAGTAGAGTCATGTATTCGATTACTAAGGCGGGAGAAAGCGGCAGGTCCCGACGAACTTCCCCCAGTTCTTTTCAAACTGGGTGGTGAGGCGTTGATAAAATCACTAACCGCCTTGCTCCGTGACATTTGGAAGGAGGAGCGTATTCCGTTAATATGGAGCGAGTCATTGATTGTTCCCATCTTCAAGAAGGGAATACGCAATGACTGCAGTAATCATCGTGGGATTAGCTTAATCCCGATAGTCACCAAAGTATTAACTTCGATTTTGCTGCACCGTCTTACACAGGCTCGCGAGAGGAATGTCCGCGAACAGCAGGCTGGATTCCGCCCAGGTCGAGGATGCATCGACCAGATTTTTACTCTTCGCCGACTACTTGAAACGCGTCACACGCACCGCCGACCAACAATAATGCTTTTCTTAGACCTGAAAGGCGCCTTCGATTCAGTTGATCGAACATCGCTTTTCAGTACTCTTCATCGAAAAGGTATGCCCCAGAAGTTCGTGAACCTAATGAGATCATTGTATTCTCATACTTCTGGCCGCGTTAGAGTCTACGGTGAACTATCCGGTGGGTTCGAAACGACCAGTGGTGTTCGACAGGGATGCCCTTTGTCTCCATTCCTTTTTAACTTCGTCATGGACGAAATAATGGAGAGTGCGCTGCAAAATCTTCAGGATGTAGGCGTCGAACTAGGAGATAGTGAAAAGCTATGTGACTTAGATTACGCAGACGACGTTGTCTGCTTGTTCGAATCCACGGAACATGCTCAGCGTGCACTAGATAATCTCGCAAGAGCTGTAGCTCCATTCGGCATGCGCTTTGCAACTTCAAAGTGCAAGGTGATGTTACAAGACTGGACGTCAACGATTCCGAGCTTGGTGCTCGATGGGGAGGTGCTGTCAGTTGTCGACCACTTCACCTACCTCGGTAGCTGCGTAACGACGGATGGGAGCACAGTAGTAGAGGTGAGTACGCGGATATCCAAAGCTCGAGCGGCGTACGCTGGACTGAAGCACTTGTGGCGCCGATCCGATATTTCACTGAAGTTGAAAGGTCGTGTATACTGTGCCACTGTGCGTTCAGTTTTGTTGTACGGTTTCGAAACTTGGAGTCTGCGTGCTGAAGATATTCGTCGTCTTGAGGTTTTCGACCATCGATGTTTACGTAGTATCGCTAGGATTGGGTGGAATAGCCGAGTAAGCAACGATGAGGTAAGAAAGCGAGTATTGGGTACTAATTCATAGGACGTTTTGTCACAGCGTATCCAACTTAGTAGACTTCGTTGGTTGGGACACGTGTTACGTATGGCAAACACACGTCTACCGTACCGTGTCCTATTCTCCGCCCCTCTTAGGGAGTGGAAGAGACCACGTGGAGGTCAACAGATGACGTGGCAACGAGGAATGAGAAAATGTACAGCAGACTTAGGAAAAGTAGGTGCTTCACGTCTCCGTGGTTGGGGTCCAAAAGATCTGTCTACCAGTTGGCTGGAGACACTGAAGGATATGGCTGCGAACCGCGAACAGTGAAGATCGTGTTGTCACTTTCTATCGAATCAGAATGTTTGATCGGTGTACGTTTGTACAGTTAGACTGTGTATTCCGTGTGTTGGCTACTATGGCATTCTTTTCTTTTCCCACCCATGTAGGTCCACTCCCTCTCCATCTTGTATATTCATACTTTTTAATTCAACGTGCAACATGGTGAGAAAGGCAGTGGTCAGTGGGGCTTGCCCTACTGTTTAACGCTGTACGATGATGATGATGATGACTGGTGTGAGCATTCAGCTTGAAGGCTGTGTAGCAATGTGAACAACGTCGAACTCACGACAAGTGGCGAAAGGGGGAAACAATGTCGCTTCGAGAACTACCCATCCGACCCTGGCAATTTTGGCCACAGACATTTTCCAGCATGAAAGGAAACGCCTTCTGGTCTAGGGTGATTATTACAGTGATTTCTCCGAAACTGGTCTACTACATGCCACGAGCACATCGAACATGACCAACTGATTGCACGCTCATTTCCCTCGGTACGATATCCGAGAGACACTGTTTTCTGACAATGGGTCCAGCTCACAAATGTAGAATTCCAGCGGCTCAGCGAGAGGTGGAAGTTCAAATATGGGACCATTAGTCCATACCATAGTCAAACCAATGGTAAGGCCGAGTCAGCAGTGAAGGTAGCGAAAAGAATGTTAAATTTAGCAGACGAATCGGGAACTGTCCCCTATTTGATACCTTTGGAACAAAGAAACAACTAGAGCGTCATTGTGGAATATAGCCCTATGCATTGACTATTAGGAAGGAGAACACGGGCGTTGCTCCCGATGGAGGATGATCCTTTTTGGCCCAAAGCTCAACATTCCAGTGAAATACAATGCCATTTGCAAAACAGAAGAGGTACGAATAAATTTCATTACGAACGTGGAACACGACCTATCAGAACTGAAAGGGGAGAAAATATTGATTCCGGATGTCCCAGAAAGGCCTCCGCAATGAAGATAAGGGACAGTCCTAAGATAATTGGGCAGTCGGTAGTAAGGGGTCGAGGTGGATAAAGCAATGAAACGAATAAATAAAAGAGGCATTCAAAAAAAATCCAAAAGAACCCAAGAGAACGAGGAGCAACCATCTTTATATTTTGAATTATTTATGTAACCGATTTTTTTTTGTGAACCTGCAACAACAAATGGTCAACAAACCGAAATAATCTGATGTGCTTGATCCGCTAGTGACAGTGCTAAAATCCGATACAATGGAGAAAAACGGATCAGTAATTCGGCAGAGGTGAAGTAAATCTTCATGCCCTTACCCGGAAAGACCACTGATGCACCACAGGGTTTGTCAAAATTTCCTTATGAAAACAAAGCAAACGATCCAAAATGAACGACAAGACCACGTGGACAAACGGTATCAGCCAAAAAACAAGGCCAAACACGACTCAAAACTACTACGCCATTACGTGTATAACTCCACTCTAATATCACAAGTCAACATGGAAAAGGTTCCTATGGTTGCATATACTATGACAATATTCCGACACGGACGAAATCAGTGGTGCTCACCAGCATTGCGTCCCGCGCATCTGTATGCCCTTTGGACTCCGCGATATCTAAGGGGGTCATTTCAAACTTGTTTTGCAGGTGCGCATTTGCCCCGAATCGCATCAACATCTGGACCACGTGAGCATGACCTCGTTCTGCGGCCCAATGAAGGGCAGTCATTCGTAGCATGTCCTTGGCACTAATATCTGCCCCGTTGCGTAGTAACAGTTCAACAATATCTGCGTGACCTTCCTGTGCGGCCAGATGCAGTGGAGTTCGGTCCACTTTAGTTCGGGCATCTCGACTGATACCTGCTCGAAGCAAGGCTTCGCAGGAACTCAGATGGCCGTTCATCGCAGCGAAATGTAGAGGGGATATTCCAAGCTGTTTGAAACGATTGTGCATTGTCGGAAACAAGGGATTATTCGCATACAGGGTAAAGTGGCTAAGGAAATACAGTCGAAACAGCGTGATTACTAGAAACAAGACTATGCGGTTACGAAATGTATGACCAACACGAGATACAAATATTATCGCATTCTTTGAACGTTTCTGCGTACGATTTTTGGCGTCAGGGACGCGCAGAGGTCAACCTCGGGATTTTACACCTTTAAATAAACTACTGATCAAGACGACTCAAAGGATCACCACTTTCGTTCAAAGTTAATGAGTACTTCTGAACGATCACAGCTCACTGGAATAGTTCAAAGTCCATGACTACATCTTTTGATTGTCACATATTCACTCTAACCGAGAACCGCTTTATAGGTTGAACAACACAAACATTCCTCCCAGAAAGACACTGACTAACTGAGCATCTGTTTAAGGTACACGGTTAATTTGGTGATTGCCGGCATTTCGTTTTTGCTTAGAACTTTACCACGTTTGACGCAGCAGTGACTTTTACCAAAAATTTTGGGGTTATGACTGCTGATTATCTGATAATGTAATGGGTCCTCGCGGATACGGGAGCACCCCTTGCACAGTAATCAGGTACGACTATTGAATAAGATCCAAGAGACAGACTGAATGAGATAATAAAAGCCCTACAGTTCAGTTCAGTTCAGACAACCATAAACCATGCACTGGGTGCGATGGTTTTGATTGCTATCTCCTAGCGGCAATCTCAAAAGGAAATAATGAAGGAGAGAAGAGTATGGAACGAGTAAGAGGAGAACTAGATTAGTGGAATTAAGTTGATGAAGAAAGCTTGTGAATACAAGAGCGCCACTGATCACGGCATCTAGCCATATCCCCCAACGTGTCTAACCATTGAGTGGGAGGGTCTCTCGGACCCTACCCACGAAATCTAACACGCCCTACATGGCCAAGTCCACTAGTAAGGCTTTTTATACCCTTTCTCTAAGTCATGGACTGATCACCCTTACTCATCTTCTAACTGCTACCCGCCTCAGAAAACACCGCTTGCCGAGGAATCCTGTCGGAGGACATGGGCAACACATATCCCAACCATCTTAGCCTGGTGACCTTTATTGTTCCATCTAATGATTTGGTTCGTGAACCTAAGACTCTCCGCCGAAATGAAGCATTGCTGATACGATCTTCCCACCAGATTCAAGCAGTGCTACGAAGACGTCGGCGTTCAAATACTGACAATCTCTGTATGTCGTCCACCCACAATGGCCAGGTTTCTGAACCATACAAGAACACTGGCCCGACTGCTGCAGCGTACATTAGACCCTTGATAGATAAACGGATGCCACGTCGACGCCACGGATGGCAAAAGTCAAACGAGCCTTCTGTATACACAAAGACACCTCGTCTGATATTTGACCTCCGGGTGAAATGCAGCTCTCCAGATAGCAGAACTTATCTGCCTGGTCTATTGTCTCTCCGGAGACTGAAAGGTTTGGCGTTGGACTAACCCAGTCCTACAACAACATGTTGCACTTTGGAGGTGTCAAACGCATAATTAGCTTAGCTACTTAGTTGTTCAAACTGTCCAGAAAAGCTTGCAACTTACCTAGATCTTCACTTGGAAGAACTGTCATCCGCATTTTTCATCACAAGCTTGCGCATGAATACAATGGAAGCTTAATCTACGCGACCACGACCATACACGGGGTCACTCGCCTACTTAAAAGAAGCAGCAGCCGATGGGTCTACCTTTGGCGTACCATCTATCTCGGACAGTGGTCAGTCTATGGAAGGCACTGTGAGCCGAAGTGGCAAGAGAGCTCAACGGCCAAGTGTTCAAGCGACTATCGCACGTCTTCCTGAACAGGCTGTGACCGGTAACTTACGCATGAGCTGAGGTAGCGAGACTTAAACGGGAGAGATACCACCTGGAATGAGAACGTGAACTTACAAACTGAAATCGTAACAGACAACTATCAGCGGTGTATATAAAACGACAGAATACTAAGAAGGAAAATGAGATATTATCCATATATTGTCAGTAAATAGTAACTAATGCTTATTGAATTATGATTACGGTTTGGTGATCACGTTAACCTTGAGTACAAAAAGCATAAAAATAACACTGAAAACAGATTACATACACACACACCCAGTCTGTGGTGAAGGGGGCCCCATTATTCATAAGACTTTTGACTTCCTCCACATCCCCATTTTTAGCTGCGTCCAGCAGCCGCTTACCAAGATCGACCAGCGAAAATGCATGGGAAACGTGCGAGAACAATCTTGGATCGTTGTGTGGTATGGGTATTATGTACTGGTTCATTTCATTTGTGTCACAGAGTTCTATACATTGGGTCAAGTCCTGTTCACAGAAAAAACGAGACACCGGAGAGTAATACGCACAACCGCTCGGACCTTCGAGCCGCACCAGTAACCTTGAAAATCAAGCTCATTTCAGTTCAGTTGTCTTGAAGTCTTGAAGTACTACACGGGTTCGAGGCTTTAAGCCCAATTGTCCCGGTTCTTTAGGAAATCTTTGATCTTCTGTCGGATTCACCGAGCTGAAACGAGAGTAAAAAGAAGCGGGGGGGGGGGGGCGGAGGTGGCAGCGAAAACAAGATACATATAACCTCATTCAGTGTCACACTGTGGACAGTGCCTTAAGCTGAGTGGGGGTGCGGCATTCATGAACATATATGCGATAAAAGACAACTATTTTGTTTGTTTTTTTTGACAAAGGGAATTATTGGGAGAGACCCAGGTAGATGTCTAGCTTTTTCTTGAAGATAGTTTTGTCCTGCGACAGAACAATATCTTTCGGAAGTGCATTCCACATGGTAATAACCCTATAGCTAAAAAAGTTAATCCTTAGTGAAGTGCGTGGCCTCGGTTTGAAAACTTTCCTGCTTTGACCACGGAGAGAGGAGGCTGGACAGACGGAGAAGAAGTAATCGCTTTGACCTGTTTCAAAAAGGTGGAACATCAAAAACAGATCACCTCTTACGCGTCTTATGTCAAGGGGATAGAGGTTGAGGAGTGAGAGGCGGACGGGATAAGGTAGATGGGATAGACCACTTACTGCCTTGGTGGAGGCCCGCTGAACCCTTTCTAGGATCTCACGGTCTCGGACAAGACCAGAGTGCACTATCTGACTACCGTACTCCAGCAGAGGTCGGATATAAGTGCCGAAAATTATGGGGAAATCATCCTTAAATATGCGCGGGAAGGACCTTCGAATCATGTTTAGAACTCGAAAGGCAGACTTGCTCGCAAGTTGGTGATGATGAGAGAAGGACAAGTTACAATCTAACCAGAAACCGAGCACCTTGTGTCGGTCAACCCTTGGCAGTGTGGCTGCTCCATTAATGGAAAACGTGTGACCAGTCTCTCTGCCGAAAGACATGCTCACGCATTTGTCATCAATAACTGGGAGGTTCCAATCCTCGGACCAGCGTTTTGTTTCATAAACTGCAATTTGCAGGTCTTCAACGCTTGAACTCCAGAGGGTTACATCATCTGCGTACATGGCAATGTTCGCAGGAAGGGCTGTCGGTAGATCGTTTATATAGATCAGGAAAAGAAGAGGACCTAAGACCGACCCTTGGGGGACCCCAGTTGTTACTGGGGAGGGTTGAGACAAAACATTCCCGACTTTAACCACAAAGGTGCGGTTGGTAAGGAAGCTACGTAGGATGGCCAACATGGAGCCTGTGATCCCGTACGTCTGCAGCTTATAAAGAAGAGGGGCATGTGGGACCTTATCGAAGGCCTTAGCAAAATCGATGAATACAGCGTGTGAGAGCTGGCCATCATCATAGGCTTTCGTTAGACTATCCATGACAGTAAGCATATTGGTGATGCATGACCTGCCAGGAAGAAACCCATGTTGGGACGGGGAGAGGATCTTATTTCTATGAAGATGGGAAAGAATCTCACTCTTAAGAATTCCCTCAAAAATTTTGCTAGGAATGCTAGTGAGGCTTATGGGTCTGTAACTAGAAGCAAGGTGTCTACTACCCTTCTTATAGATGGGTGCGATCACTACTTTTTTCCAGTTACGGGGGAAAACTCCATCGTCAACACATCGCTGAAAAAGCGAGGCATGAGGAGCAGCTAATGTATCCGCGGCTTCCTTGAGAATACGGGGGTGGATTAGGTCAGGACCCATGGAGCAATATTGGTTGAGCCGTCGGAAACCTTGAGCGACTGCACCAATGGGAATAGTTACGCGGTTAAGGGTAGTGGTCAGAGATAACGGGTGCATAGTAGGGTGGGATGATATGGGAAAGGAGCTAAAAATTGTACGGAAGTAGGAGCTGAATGCCTCGGCTACTTGGCTAGGGGAAGTGATTGGAGATCCGGCACTATCTTTGAGAGCTAATGGCGTCGGAGCTGTGCCCCTTAGACGGCGCATGTACTGAAAGAAAAATGCCTTATTGGTCCGTGCTCGATCAAGTACAGATCGTTGGACTGCATTCTGATAGGACCTAATCTTGTCTTTGCATATGTTCCTTATGATCCTGAAGTCTTCTGCATCACGGGCAAGGCCTGTGGCTTTATATCTAGCAAAGAGGCGTGCGCGTTCGTCTAGAATGCGCCTAATGGGGCGAGGGAGGGGTCGCTTAGCGGTCTGTAGACGGCGAATTCTGAGGACAAATAGCCTATCAGCTAAAGAGACTAACTCTGAGATTCTGTGCCATTTCATCAGCAGAGTCACCTGGGTTAGTTGAATTCAGCTGGGAGCGAATAAATGCACAGACTTCGTCAAAATTGGTCCTTTTGAAGGATCTCAAAATCTTAGTTTCTGACGGAAGAGGAGGCCATTTCAGTTCAGTTTGCACAGGACTTGGTGTGGCTAGAGCCAATCGTGTGTCCAGATAGTTGTGTTGTCGGCGCGTTTCCGTAGCTCCCAACATTGAGTGATTTTCTTTTTCTGAAAGGCAGAAATTTTGTGCAGTATCAGCCCTGGCAGAGTAAGGTGGAAACAGTAAGTAAATTGCATCTGACCCTAAAAGCTGCTTAATATAACTCGGGGTATACTGCCACCCAACATAGGTCTACTGCTTTCTTATACGCCCTCACTTTTGTGGTATTTATGACCTCTTCCGGAAGATTTATGACCTCTTCCGAGAGTTCAGTTCAGTTTGCACTGGACAGAGAATTTCGGTTCAGTTGAGTTCAGTTTGCACAGGACAGGTAATGGCCACGGCCAATAGATTGTCCAGAATTCCTTCGATGGTATGCACACCAGTTATGCACCCACCACTGCCGGGTGTATTTCGTCGAATCCCCGCTAAAAATGAGAGGGAAACGGAAAACCTCATCGCACATCAACTGCGAGAGCCATTATGCATCGTGATTTTTCACTGAGACAGTATGCAATGGGGGAAAAAGTATGTTAAAACATACTCCGGAAGGACCACAGTGCTACCCGTCATTCATCTAGTTGATATGCTCAAGGCTGACCACAAGGAAAGATCTCGTACCACTTGCGATCTAGGGCCCCGTTGAATGCCTGGACGGTCCCCAGTTCTATCACCTCTTCGGGCAGTCTATTCCAGTAGTTAACCACCCTCTTGCTAAAGAAGTGAGATCTAGCAATCAGCCCAGATCCAACTTTCGCCAGCCTTCTCCCATGACCTCTTTTTCTGGAGTCTGTTGCCATATGGAGCAAACTCTCCGATCTAAGCCCAGAAGGGCATTTAGTTTTCCTAAATATCTCTATGAGATCCCCTCGTGGTCTCCTCCTTTCCATACAGAAAATTCTGAGATCCTAGAGTACCTGCTCATACGTCTTTCTCCTCTGACCCTCAGTCATGCGCGTTGCAAGACATTTTACTTTTTCCAAATAGGTGACATCCTTCTTGTAAAAGTGTGACCCTGCCTGAACACAATTTTCTAAAAGGGGTCTAGCTATAGACATGTACAGTGGCATGAAACCCTCGGCTGTCTGCACGAAAACGCTGATCTCAACCCCAAGGGCTCACCGCGTGCCTTGTTTGCAGCTGCTGCACACTGAGTCCTTGAGGGCTTGTAGTGGTACGTGCGTATGATGCTAAAGCCCAAGTGTTCCCGGACCTTGAGATCACCTTGTTGTCTGAATGTCACCGGTGAGCTGGACGATAATTCCCTGGATGATGGTTTAATCCATTTCAGTTCAGTTCACACAGGATAGGTAATGGCCACGGCCAATGGAGCGTCCAGAATTCTTTCAAGGATATGCATATCTGTTACTCTGCCACCACTGCCCAGGGTATTTCGTCGAATCCCAGCTAAAGATGGGCGGGAAACGTAAAACTTCGTCGTGCATCAACCGCGAGAGCCATGTTGCATCGTGAGCTTTCATCAAGACAGTATGCAACCGAAGAAAACTTAGATTTCATCGCATCCCAGACAGACCACCGTGCTACTCGCCATCCGCCTAGTGAAAATGCTCAAAGCCCATCAACAGGATGTATCTCGTGCCACTTGCAATACAGGGTATCTTTGAAGGTCTGCAAGGTCTGCAGCTCGAACACACAAAGCAGACTGTTCCAAGTGTTCACTGTAACGTACATGCATGGAAATCCTCCCTAGCCATCGTCATATACTTGTACTATTGAAACTATCCTTTTTATTTTATTGACTCTGAAACAAACACAACATGCATCAATCCCTACACTTCAACATTCGTTTATATTTTGCTCACGTGAAGTGGCATAATTTTGACCCCAACTTGGAATGCCGTGACGGTGGTACCTGACATTGGCCTTTGTTGCACTCTGGTCCTCGTTGTTAGGCGTTGTGGTCGTAGAGCTGAGGTTTGTATACATTTATATGCGCATAACTTGATAATCCAGTACCGTAGAAACTACGAATCAATCTTGTTCTGGTTTTGGGATTCGTTTTGAACTAGCTACGCGTTGCTCACAGTCGGAATAACCGTTACATTCACCAACCTGTTGCTAAGGCAGTGTGATCTAGTCATCAACCTAGCTCAAACTTTTGTCAGCTTCTTTTCGTGTCCCCTTGTTCTGGAATCTAAATCCAGTTGGAATAAATTCTCCGGCCTAGGGCCAGAAAGTCCCCCATTTACCTTGAACGTTTCTATGAGCTCCCTCGCAACGTCTCGTCCATTCCGACGAGAAAAGATTCGGGCCAAAGAGTCTCTGCGTCCACTAGTCTTCCCTCTGACCTTCATCGCGAGAAGCTGAACTTTCCTTAAACAGGCTGTCTCCTCTTTGTAGAAGGGTGCTCAGGCCTGTACTATACCTTCTATATAAGGTCGTACTACAGCCATGTAAATAGGCACACATATTTCCGGCTGCTGACTAGACAATGCTGATTGCAGTCTAAATAGCTTACCGTCAGCCTTTTGCGCAGTATCGCTGCACTTTTCCGACCATTTAAAATCACTGCTGATGATGACCCCGATGTCTTTAGCCCTACTTATCGCTTCTATGTTGAACAACCCTTGGTCATGAGTGACAGTTAGGCTATCTGTTGGTCTTGACAACTAATGGCTTTTTCCAGCTTTCGGGGGTAAGTCCCCGTTGTATGCCCAGCCCGTGATGGTTCCTATATCCCTGCCAAAGTCCACCCCAACCTCAGATCCAACAACCTTCACATCCTCCGCAAAAATGAATCTGATCGACTATAGTATAGTATAGTATATTTCTTGACCGTGGTCAATACACATGCACAAGGCAAGATCAGAGTGTACAGCAGTACATGTCAATGTGAGGTATTCACAGATTCTAAATTTATAAATCACACAGCAACCGAAATACACCAGTAAAGTCATGCAGTGTTTGAGTGAACAAAAGTGGTTATGGTTGAGGCAGGAATTCCGAATCGGTTTCGAAATCGCTGGAGGGCGGTGTTGATAGCTGAACAGTCGTGGGATTGCTGATATAAGCGACAAATGGACGGTCACCAACGAGTAACCGGGCGAAAGAGATGCCAAAGAACATTGTTAGAAGTAAAGCAAGCGTGGGGCTTTTAAAGTGCAGTCAGAGATACCAGCGAAATATTGGACACTGATCCAGCATTGGGTAACTAATTGTGGGGGAAGCATGTTAAATGAAGGCAAGTGATTCAAAGGTGATAATAAAACGGACCTTTTGTGCAGGTGATAACAGGGTCATATGGAAATTCAAATGAAGGCGAAAAGCTTCGCAGGAACTTCAGTGAACTTTTGAAGAGCATGAATGTTGTATGGACATATAACGGACTTTTAAAGAAGAGAAAAGCCGTCAATGAAACGGATTAGTGGAGACAAAACGTCAATGGTTTGGCTAGGCAGAAGTTGGAAGAGTGTAAATTTTTTTTTGTATTTGATAGAAAATTGGTAACCAAATTATGGTTGGCTGCAGATGGCTGGTATTCTGTTTCATAAATACCTTGGTTGCAGGTGGTGGCAGGTAGAATGTTGAGGGAAGCAGGTAAAAAAGGGCTGGTTTGACGAAGTTGACAGCTGCGAAGGCTGGGTTCCGGCCACGGGTTTCGTACTGCAACACGGGAAGAATTGAACTGTTGGGTTGGATTATTTGGGAATAGACGTTGAGCGGATGTGTTGATGGTTGGTGTCAGGAATCACCTCTGCGATCCGGTGAGACTTTAATAAGGTTTTGTTAATCCGTGTACGGTGCCCCATGTAACGTCAGCGGGCGAGAGTATAGGTTTAAGCCATTGATCAAATCGTCCAGTCCTTACGGTAATCCGGAATAAACGTCGATTCGGCCGACGGCTACCCAAGTAATCAATGCAATCTGGAAGAGATCAGAAGTGCGGCAGTCTGGAGAGTGTTCCAGCTGTGGGTTATGATTATTGTTTTTTATGGAGGCAAGAAAATGAACGTTTTGTTGTCCGAACAATTAGTTATCGTTTGGCTATTGGACCGGTCTATTAGGGATCCCTAGACGGAGACTGGTAGCTTTCTAGGGTAGTTGGGTGAAAGTAGAGATTTAGGGCGATATCAGGTAGGCGGTGGATGAGGAGAGGGTGTCCGTTTGGGAACCAGGAATAAAACAATAGTAGATGGTCTGGTCTGGAAGAATAATGAGAAAATAGGAAGATAACAGTCTGGTCAGTTCACCAGCTGTGGTCGAGGATGGCAAACAGTAAAAAAGGAGAAAAACACTGAGTGTAAAAATGAGAATTTTTCGTGTGGGGGCAAACGTGCTGGTATTCGGCAGGGGCATACGGATTCCGGTTGGAATGGGGTCTCAACTTACCATGAGCATATGCGCAGAGAAGTGAAGCCTAGTTACTAAGGAATGGTAATCCGTGTGGCAAGGCTTCAGTGTACGAGAAAGGCGCAAAAAAAGCAGGATGGGCCGACTGAGTTCTAGCCTGAGCCAGGAATTAAGTGAGAGCGAGCACCCATCGCTAAAGGACAGAGCGGTTTTATTTATATATGTGCAAATTGTGTTGTAAAATGGCACAATCTAGTTAGGAAGGGGGACAAGTGAGTGGAGCATACCCAAGGTATATATATATATATATATATATATATATATATATATGTATATATTGATGTATAGGTGGGTGCGATCATTGGACGGGTCATGCGAAAGCGGTCGGACGCAAAAGAATATGGCAGGGAAAGTGAGATAGAGTGACGCAGCTGAGGATCAACGGTTAACGGAAAGAAGAAAAAAAGTTAAGCACGGGCTCCTCGGTGCGGCGGATCCCAAAGGCACATTGAGGCGATGAAACGTGAGACTAAAACTTTCAATGGGAAAGTTAGTATTTCGCCTAGAGTGGTCATTGAGGAGGAGTAAAGACCAAGTTCTGCATGAAATTACAGAAGAACCTTAGCTGGGGGATAGGGTGGGAGCAGAAATGGTAACGTCCTAACTGGGTGTTGAGTTCAGTTAGTGAGTCACGCTAAGTGGGATGAATCAGACTGGATTTTCCAGTTCGAAATCGCAGAGGTGGTGAGGGAAGTATGTGTGGTGGGACCTGGTGCGGAAGAGAGGCATTGTAAGCTAAGAGATATCGAGGAGCGTTGAGTAACTCACCGTGCTTGTGTTTATAATTATAGGACAGTAGTGAGTATATATATATATATATAGTATATGAAAATGTTATATATTTACACATATATGTATATATATGAATAGGTAAATATATATAGTATATAAAAAGGTTATATATTTACACGTATATATGTATATATATGAATAGGTATATATATATATATATGCATATATATGAACAGGTGTATATATATATATGTGCATATATATGTATATATATAAATGTATAAAGCTGAGAGGAGCGGAAGCCAGGATAAATAAGAGGATCAAGGAGTGAATTAGTGGGTGGTGGGACTTAATGTCTTAGGATCCAGCACCACTGGATAATTTGGTGCAGGGGGAAAACATCATTGGCTAAAACCTTCAGCTAGAGAAGAGTTGTTTTTACATAGCTGCCCTAGTACTGTATGGCTAGGGAGGCAGTAATTGTTTAGACATGGTTGTGGAAACCGACTAGTGAATTAGATGAGGCAGGGACGTATAAGGGTTATGTGGTGGTAGGTGAACGTGGGTGAGTAGCGAGAACCGGCAGGCATCTAGATATTTATAGTTGTAAACGACAAAAACTATCCTGCAATGTGGGTTATACGTAAAAAATAATAATAAATGGTAAGCCTATCGTCTGTCGTTAGGCAGAAAATGGTAGGTTTGGAATATGGTGCCGTGATCCTAGTAGTTGAACCCGTTTTTGAAGGCCAGCTCGACGGACGGCAGAGAGCGGGAGGAGAGACTGAAGCTAGGGTTCTAAAGTTCGATGCCTTCTTCATAGGCTCGATCCTCAGATATGCTGGCGTTAGTCAAAGATAACATATGACTAACGGTAAGTTGTGATTTAAGGGCATGGCTGAACTGGGTTATTGACGCACATTTGCGAATGGTCCGAGGCAGCTTATTCCAAAGCTTTGAATATTTAATGAGAAAGAAGTTGGATCTGATTGCCAGCCTGCAATGTGGGATGGTCAGACTGAGGTCTCTGTGGCGCAGAGGGTAAGATGAGGGTAGGGAAAACTGTATAGAGTTGGTAGAAGTGAACGCAGAGCAATGAATAAGTCTGTATAGAAAACACAAGTTAAGCCTGACATGTCTAAGCCATACGGGGTCAAGTTTTAATAGAATGCATCGCTCTTTATAGCTCAGTGGAGAGAAATATCCCATTACCTTCTTGGTGAAGGTGCGCTGGACTTTCTCCAGGCGTATTCTGTCAGATTTAGACATTCCAGAGAAGATTATAGGGCAGTATTCGAGGTGGGGTCTAGCATGGGATTGGTATGTAAGGAGGATACTATGTTTCATTTTAAATGATCTGAGAACTAGGCCTATTATCTGTCTGGCCCTGGCCGTCTGAAATGAGACATGTTCCGAAAATTGTAGATTGTTAGTGTATCGAAGCCCAAGATCCTTCACTGATGAGC
Source organism: Fasciola hepatica (assembly GCA_948099385.1). Classification (NCBI taxonomy): domain Eukaryota; kingdom Metazoa; phylum Platyhelminthes; class Trematoda; order Plagiorchiida; family Fasciolidae; genus Fasciola; species Fasciola hepatica. Next base: position 28,518,599 of record CANUEZ040000047.1, read on the forward strand.
TTGGGGCGATGGGTACTTGGTTCAGTGACAGAGTTCCGAGGGGGACTTGACATCTGTAGGTTGTGTAGAAGCTTTTAGATGTCGAGAAGCACATTTGCCATGAAGTGCACCATTGATCAAGTTTCTCAAGATCATTACTTATTTCAGACAGTGCTGTGCTCAAATCTTGATGGCGGAAATCATACACAATTTTGATGTCGTCGGCGAAGAGGAAAGGTGTGCCATGTCGCACAATCGAAAAAATGTCGTTAATATACAGTAAGAAAAATAGCGGACCAAGTACACTTCCTTGTATGACTCCACTAGTGACAGGCGCCGGTTGCGATAGATGACCATTAGCATATACAACCTGGGTTCGATCCGACAGGTAAGAAGTGATCCATGATAAAAGCGGGTCATGGATACCATAAGCCCGGAGTTTTGTTAACAATCGGGAGTGAGGAACTCGGTCAAATGCCTTGGTCATATCGAGGTAGATGAAAATCATAGATTTTCCGTCGTCAGCTGCCGTGGTCACTAGGTTGAAGAAATCAAACTGGCATGTGGTACAAGAACGTGACTTTAGGAAGCCATGTTGGCCGCTGTGAATGAGGTTATGGGAAGTGAGATAATCGGACATCCGCTGTTTATTCAAACGCTCCATTATTCTGGCAGCTAAAGGGGTATGGTTGATAGGACGATAATTTGAAGGGTCATGCACTGGACCTTTTTTGTGGATAGGAATAATGGTTGAAGTTTTCCACTGGGATGGAAAAATGCCATTTTTAAGGGATAAGTTGTAGAGATTCATAAAGATAGCAGCGATGTCAGTTCCACCAAGATGAAAGAGTGCTGGGGGGATGCCGTCATAGCCAGGGCGGGAGGAGGGTCTAACACGCAGCAGCAGGTGGGTCACATCGTTCAAACTGAATTCAATGTCAGAGAGAACTTGCTCGGTGATGAGGGGTACGGGTGGCGGGTTTACAGTGGCGTCAGTGGTCATGGATTCTGAAAAGAAGGTATTGAGCGCCTCAGCGACTGAAGGGCGGGTGCCAGGTTGTTAATAAACAACAAGGATAGCATTGGGCACAGGACGAATCCCTGAGGTACACCACTGGTGACTTTCACCAAACTGGAGCACCTGTCCCCTACTTTGACGTAACATGTCCTATGGGAGAGAAAGTCCGCCAGCCACCTGTATACTGGCCCACTTATGCTGAAAGTCTCAGGTTTGCACAGCAAACGGCGATGATTAACTGAGTCGAAGGCCTTGCTAAACTCAGGGTAACATACTTCAAGGTGCTTGCCTTCATACAGACTTCGAGTCACTTCGTGTAAGGAGCACAAGGGATTGGTCAGACAAGATGTATTTTTGAGAAATTATGCCCGGTTGGGCCTGGAATGGTAAGCTTCGGCAAGTGCTGATAGACGTGGGTACGGATGCTCTTCTCAAGGACTTTACAAATGATGCTAATTGGGTTTACCGGCCTGTAGTTTTCCGCGGCCAAACCAGGTCCATTTCTGTGTATCGCCATGACGTCGGCGGTTTTCTGGTGCTTAGGCAGCTTCCTCTGTTCCAACGTTGGCCTGTGCAGCCAGCATGCCGATGGAGCTATGATATCCACCACCGGCTTGATGGTAGCTGGGTGGACGCCATCTGGGCCCGCTGGCTTATGATCGTTTGGCTCCTAAGAACACTTCAGTACGTAGCCCTCTGAGAGATTTAGCTAGTTTAACTGCGAAGGAGGAAGCACCAAAGCCAAATCCGTCCGTACCGCACTATCTAGCCTGCATACAGTACAGGGGTGTTCGCCCAGGGCTTCTGCATTGCTCTGGTCATCAATGGCAATATCGTGCTCCTTGGTGGATAGTGCCCCCAGGGCGTTTTTTGTTGAACCTTTTGACTGCAGATAGCTATAGAGTTTCTTTGGTTGTTATCTTACGAGTTTACGTAATCTGAGCTCATATTCCCGCAGAATGCTCACTGTCTCGTTCCTCGGCTTTTTATAACTGGTCCAGGCTCACCGACTGCCAGAAGCTCTGCATTGGTTCCGGCTGCGGTTTCTGCGGTTGACGGTCTTGGCAACGGCAGCTCTCCACCACATAGTTTTGCCCTCCTCCTCCTCAGCCTCGCCGACGCGAGCTCTTCCTGGAGGGCAATCAGGGATCCCTTTCTGACATGCAAGCACTCCTCGGCAGTAGCCCCTCCACAATGTCCCAAATCAGCCTTATCACCCTATTTCGAAATGTACTTATGTCCATACTGCCAAAATCTCTAACCAGCCTTGGGGGCATTTTAGGTTGCCACAAGCAGCGGGTGAATTTGACACGCAGGTGGTTCCTCTTCCCAACATGGCACGGCTTTGCCGTTAGGATGCACATTTCGCGGGATTCTTTATTGCAAGATAAATCGAGGACAGTGCGCGTCCAGCCGTATATCCAGTACTTTCACTAATATTTTGATGCAGCTCATTTGCGTCCAGCCACTCCAAATAGCTCTATTCCTGGGACCTCTACCAGCAGACTTCAACCGTTCAGTCAAAGGGCGGAAGTTTGAAGCCACCCGCAACTAGGATTTTGTGCTTCCTCAATGAGTTATGTTGGGGTCCACAGCAGGCCAACGTCCTCGTCGTGGTTTCTACTCGGTGCCCCGTAGACACAAACGGCGGTAACTCTCCGGAATGGAAGGACGGTCGCTGGGCCGCGCACATGAACTTTCCGAGTGCACAACTTGGTCTGAGACTCAAGATGGTTTGTGCCTGACCTGATAGAATTGGCTACTTTTCCTTCAACGCAGTCTTGTTCTCTATCTTGTCTATAGGCTGCAAAATTGTCAGTGAATAATCCCGGCACACCGTCTTCCCTAGAAAGCTGTGTTTCAGCAAAGGTGACTATCGACGCGCTGTGCCTTCAAGGGACCATCTAGAGTTCCATCCATTGGTTTCTAACGCTACGTGCGTTGGCGCATATAACCACGGCATCCGCTCCAACGGACTGATATCCCTTTTTGTTAAAAACTGCTTCCGCCCCGGGAGCAGCGCACCAGGTTGTATCAAGTTCTTGTTTGATGGTCGTCACTGGGGGACTTAGAGACGGCTGGTACGTGGGACCCATGGTACTTCCCATTGCGCCCCTACTGGAGTATTCGTAACCTCCAAATTTGTGACCAACAAGTCCTCCTCCCGCAGTAAGACAAGTTTGAGCAATGCGTAGCCAAATCGCAACTGATCCCGAAATCAAAAGGCGATTATCCAGGAAATTCTACGATACTAGATTATCAGGTGAACAGTAACACAAACCTGATACAGATCTCAACTATGAAATCAAAAGGACTCGAAAAGCGAGAACCGAATTGAAGCGTGCGAGAAGGGAGAACGTGCGCCACGCAGGTCCAGAACAAGGATATGACAGAGCAACGCGCTGGGCGCGAACAAACAAGCGTTGGTCCGTAAGAACAAACAGTGTATAAAACAAGTCAATAGTGTAAATGAGTGAGTGGAGTTAAGTAAACATGGAAACTGCAGTGGTTTTGGGAGGACTTTCCACTACCGGTCGTTACACCGCCCACCAAAATCCTCCTGAATCTTAGCAGAATCGAAGGTTTGGAATAAGGATACTGATTCTTCCTACCTACCTAGGCCCTGCCGTCAGCGCGAGTACCTAATACTTTGTTCGCACTCCATCCGGCGGCACATCGGCGCGAAGTCACTCTACGTTGTCCATGAAAACAGCTGATCGATGGCGGGGGTGAAGGCGAAACATAAGTGCTGTCCTCAGGTGAGCCGTTGCCCCTCGGCAGCGTGTGTTTGTGTGTGTCGGGGTGGGGGGTGGGAGTGGGTATCGTGGGTGAGCACTCTGGCACATGAGCGAATAGTAGCGACCATCAATTACGGGGGAGATCCTCCATATAGTCAGGGATAAACGAGGAACCATCAGCCTTGCGGCGCGTTTTGATGGAGATCATGAAGCATAAACGTGTATTATGTACGTGTGATTGGTATGTGTCTGGGTATATGATAGAATCACAGCTACTACTACATATGCAAAAGGCCCCCTGTAACTTCAATGAAAAACGGTGTGAACTGCAACGTGTTTGACAGAGATCATGAGGTATAAGTGTGCATCACGTGAGTGTGTACCTGTCACCGCGTATGGTAGTTTATTACGTCAGTAAGCAGTGAATGCTCCCACACAGGTGGGTTCCTTAACTACCTCGAAGAAGCACGAGAGATGGTCTGCTGCTTTTCCCTGTCATCGGCTTCCCCGTCTTCACTCTCCAGGAGGCTGATACTGCCTTCGTCGCGGATTAGCTTTCCGTGGGCGGTCTTCACCTTCGCTGCCTTTATCATTCCGTCGGAGCCTTCGAAGGTTTCCATAACCACGCCCAAAGACCAGGTACTGAAATGCGCTTGTTCGTCTACGATCACCACTACATCCCCAACCTTGAATGTCCCTGTTTTGGCCAGCCACTTCTGTCGAGCTTTCAGAGCCGGTAGGTACCCCCGAAGCCATCGCCTCGAAAAAAACTCGGCAAGATAGTTTTCCAGCTTCCATCCACTGAGGTAGCTCCCACGAAGGTTCATCGGCCATTGGAAACCCTCGTTCGATCTCAACATCAATAAGTTGTTCGGGGTGGGCGCCAGATGGGTGGGGTCGCCGTTGGCTGTGGGAATCAATGTGCGGTTGTTCAGAGTTCTCCCTACATCAGTCATGACGGTGCTCAGCTTCTCGTTGTCGGGCGGCTGTTACTTAATGATCGACAGCAATATTCGCCTGGTAGACCGGATCAGGCGTTCCCATATGCAGCAGCGATTAGTGACCTGCGTGGGATTGAAGTGCCATCGTGCGCCATAGGCCACGGTTCGATTCTGCAGTTAGTCCCTGTTCACGTTTTTGTGCCAGCGCTGCAGTTCCCATCGAGCGCCCACGAATTTCGACCCACTGACGGAGGACACATCTGCCGGTATACCCCTTTGGTTGATAAAGTTCTGCAAGGCCCGTAGGAAGGAGTAATTTGTCATTGAATGCACAGATTCTAAGTGCAATGCACATGACTTTATTCATCTCATGATACACCCGTATCGTTTTTCCAGCCTCCCCCACACTTGATCCACAAGGGCCGGTGTGGTCCAACCGGTTTCGCTGAACGGCCACCAGCCTGGAATCACTCTGCCTTCTGGCAGCGGAGACATGTGTTTCTAGCCGGCTGTGGCTTTGCGTCTCCTACACTGTACACAACGTCGAATTACGCGTTTTACAGTCGCTTTTCCTCTCAGCAAACAAAGGCGCCTCCGAATGATGCTCGTCAAGTGAATTTCCCCGGCATGTCCATCCACAGAGTGGACGTGTTGAATGATTAGCTCTATCACAGGTTGTCTAGCAGGCAGCAATATGGGGTATTTGTGTCAAAGCTCGGATGAGAGTTGGTCAGCTTACCGTCCACCCGTAGTAGTCCGTCAATGAGTCTGGAGTTTGAATGCTTCAAGTCGCCTCTCGAAGATAATATTCCTTTGACAATTGGTCCCTCTTCTTCAGCCCTCTCGAGTTCTCGGTTGAAAGCCTCCCATTGTACCATCTTGAATATATCGTGTTTTGCTGCTCGTATCCCATCGGGGCTTACCGGACCCACTCATACCCGGCCGGAGTAGCGGACCCCTTCCATGGCTAGCAAATGTCCCTTGAACCTAGCCAACCAAACTAATGAACGAATTGTCTTCATCCAGGAAGAAAATCTGACCAATCGTGACTAATTGAATGACGCTTCGACGGCTGTGGCCGTTATCACCACGCCTTTTACCCCTTGTTCCAATTCCGGAGGGGTTTTTACTTCATACGCGGGCCAGCCCTGTTTAGGCGTTTGCAGGAATTTCGGTCCTCATGTCCACGTGCCGGGTTGCCGGAAGTTGATGGCACCCCGAGAGCACAGACCTGCTGGGTTACCGCCAGACCTGACATGGTTCCACTGGTCCATGGCCGATCCGTCGTGGACGATCGTGAGCCGGTTGGCCACGAAAGTACTGAAACGGCTCCGAACTTTGTGAATGTAGTGCAGCACTACCGCCGAGTCCGTCCAAAAATTAGCCGACAAAATGAAGAGGCCGAAGCTTCTCTCTACCGCTTTCACCACCCTGACCGCTAACACGGCCGCGCTCAGTTCGAGGCGCGGGATCTAAACAGTCTTCAGTGGAGCAACGCGGGCTTTAGCGAACAGAATCCTCTCGGCATACTGGCCATCCCCCGTGCACAATCGTCCATATACCACGGCTCCGTAATCGACCTTGGACGCGTCAGAAACGGCGTGCAGTTCCCCTGTCCGTATTGCGTGACCAGGGGGCGAACATTGTGGAATCCTTATGTCCTCCAGTTTCTTTAAGGTGTTCAGAAATTCTTCTCAGTCCAGCCGGTCTTCTCGGTCCAGTAGCTGGTCCAAATCGACTTTCTCACTGTAGAGCCGCTGCAGCAGGATCTTCACGAACAACAGCCAGGGAGAGACGAAACCGAGCGGGTCGAAGAAACTAGGGACTGCGGATAGTATACCTCGACGGGTTACTGGCAGCTTGGGAACGTTTAGCTCAGAAACAAAGTCGTCCGTTTCCACTTTCCATTGTATCCCTAGGGTGCGCTCGGCAGGAAGTGCAGAGCCATCCAGACCTCTAGCCCTTTCGACTCTATCGTGGTACTGGATGACGTCGAGCACTTCTGAAGCGTTCGACATCCATTTAGCCAGATGGAAGCCGCCCTCTTCTAGCAGGCTTGTTAGGCCCCTGAATTGCATTAGGGCCGAGTCTACATCATCGAATGACCCAGAACGGTCGTCCAAGTAAAAGTTTCTGCTGACACTATCTACCACCGACCGATGGACCAAATCTCTGTGTTTGTTCGTTGATTCTCGAAGGGCGTAGTTCGCACAAAACGGTGATGTGGCTCCGAAGGGGTGGACAGTCATCCTATAATTTAACACTGCATTGTCCCGGCTGTTCTCTTTCCACCGCGGGAAACGCAAAGCATCTCCTTTTCCCACCGATATTTTCACCTGGTGAAACATCTCCCTCATGTGGGCGGAGAAGGCCACTCTACTCACTCTGAAATGGCACAAAACTTCGATCAGTGGTGCGGTCCAGTCAGAACATTGTAGTAGGCGATCGCTTAACGACTTTCCCTGGAACTTGGCAGCACAGTCGAACACCACCCGCCGTATTTCGGGTTTCTTGGGGTTGATAACCGGGTGGTGAGTTAGGTACCAGATCCCCTTCCGGCCGTCGGTTTTAGCAGGCACCTTTTCAAAGTAGCGAAGAGCTTTGTTTCGCTTCCATAATTCTGCATACCTTTCTGGTCTCGAACGAAGCTTTCTTTCAGTCGAAGTATTCTTTGCAGAACATAGTTGATCTATCAACCCAAGGGCCAGATGATGTGCGCCATGGGAGGAGAACCTTGAACCGTTTTTAAGGCTCCTAGTTCTTTGCCGCACTGTTTGCAGAGAGAAGTGGTCCTCTTGCCACAAGGATAGTCTCTAGTCTCCGATGTCTTGAAACTCATTTTCATACGCCGCTGCATTTAATACTCTATACGGTTCATTTCGGCTGATACGTGAGTCAAGGAACCGCGTCCCCCTACTGGACCATATAATGTCCATCCCGGAGCTGCGCGTACGGCATAAGGTGCCTCGCGGTGGTCCACTCTCTGGCCAAGTATCTAATGTGCCCCTGATACCTAGCAGCCGACGAGGAGGTCGGCTTTGTCGTCCTCCCAGTCTACAACGATTACGTCCCGCAGGTGGGGCCGTCTAGTCAAGATTGCGTTCACCGACCTTGGTGCCCGCATGGGGAGATCAGCCAGTGTGAATGCCTACGTTGACTCAATTTGCTCTTTGGTGTCTAAGAAGGTGAGCTGTAACCTCAACCGGCCGGCGGTCATTACTTGTGTTCCGCCCACCGTGCTCACTGCTAACGACGACGCAATTTTAGCAAGCCGGTTTTTTTTGGCAAACCGGTCTTTCACTAGGGTAGTGTCAGATCCACTGTCGACGAAAGCCAAAGCTTTGACCACCCCAGTTAGGGTCGCTACTCCCACGGCCACCACTCCTAAACGTACTGGTCTACTGGCAGACCACAACGTTGAACAAACAACGCTGGGCCTGGTACTCGCCTCGGTTATAGTTTCTCTCGCCTGGTGTAATAATCTATGGTGTCTGCCCGCGCAACTCTCGTGGCCACATCTGGTCTTTGTTCGACAAGCTGTCGCCCGGTGCGTGGTGTTGAGGCATATAAAACACGCTTCTGTCATCCTCGTCATTCCCCAACGTTCGTCTATCGTGGCATTGATGAGTTCAGGGTATTCTAGTAGCCCAAGACTAGCATCACAGGATCTGCAGTTTGGTTGCGCTGTGGCATCGCGTGAAATGACATGGGCTTTGGTCCAATGTTTGTATTTCGGCTGTTCCCGAGCAGTGGTCCGAGCCTGGCTAGTACTCGACTTGTTTGCTCGGTTGCTGTCCCGGATAAGTCGGCCAAATCTGCTGTTGGCTATCTTGGTTTGCCAGTCCAAGTATTTGGTCAGGTCTTCGAAGTTAGCCCCTTATCCGTTCCGCTTTTCCCGCCCACCGACCCTCTAGTTCGGGAGAGAGGTGACGGACCACGCCTTTCAAAGTGTGCGTTGCATCGAGATCAGCCATGTAGCCTAACTGGTCGAGGGTTATTCAACAGTTCTGCATTCTGATCACCAGGTCGGCCATTGTGTGGACGTCGCCCTTGGTTATTTAGGACTCTAACATCACGCCCCCCATTAGGTAAGTGGCCACCTTGAACGGCTGGCCGAACATGTCCCTTAAGGTCTTCCTTGCCAGTGTGTAGCCTTGTTCTGGCTCGAGCATGGTACGCACATCGATGGCTTCTCTTACTCGGCCTCGACAGTAATGAGTCAGGGTGGGTTATTTTGTTTTTGACGAGTATCGAACTGCATGATGAACTTGCGGTAATGTTCCGACCGTGGGTCAAAACTGTCAGTTCTACTCTTGGCAGATCGATCGTTGGTGGTGTTGATGTTTTATATTCGACGACCGGCTCAGAGTTTCCCATTTTACTCTGTACTGATCTGTCGGATAGATCATGGTCGCCCACCTTCTGCTCATGCTCCTTCTGTCTTCACTTCTCTTTTGCTTCCTGGGCCTATTACCTAGCTGATACCCGTTGTTCTTCGAGGTCTAATATCCTTAGCATAAATAGACCAACATTCCTACAGTCCACATTACTCTCAGTAATACATGAACTAGCGCTGAGAGGACTGGGCGACCTTGCATTGAATAAAGAATCAATGGTACCCGAAGCCTCTCCAGTGACTCGCCGTATTGCTTCCTGTCCAGATTCCAATTGCTTCTGACCTTTTCTCGGCATGTTGCGTATTTTTTTGTTCCAAATTGATCATTTGAGTATTGTGAGACATGTTTGGGCAATGCGCAGCCAAATCGCAACTGATCCCGAAATCAAAAGGCGATTATCCAGGAAATTCTACGATACTAGATTATCAGGTGAACAGTAACACAAACCTGATACAGATCTCAACTATGGAATCAAAAGGACTCGAAAAGCGAGAACCGAATTGAAGCGTGCGAGAAGGGAGAACGTGCGCCACGCAGGTCCAGAACAAGGATATGACAGAGCAACGCGCTGGGCGCGAACAAACAAGCGTTGGTCCGTAAGAACAAACAGTGTATAAAACAAGTCAATAGTGTAAATGAGTGAGTGGAGTTAAGTAAACATAGAAACTGCAGTGGTTTTGGGGGGAATTTTGATGACCGGTCTGTAAGCCCTCTGCTTACGTCTCTCCAAATACTTATCTTCTATAAATTCTTCAAAGGCCACTATTGCCAACTGCTTCAGTCGCTTGACCATCGGCCTATGTGTGTTGGCCCGAGAGCCTGGTGCGGTTTTCTGTTGTCTCTGTGAACCTTTTTTCCAGTGACTTTACAGGCTTATCCATGACTCCACCCTGCTTCCCTTTGTTCGTTTAATACGATGTGGTATCTGCCCCCGGTGGAGTGAGCTACCACTGCAGCCCTACCCAGCAGCGTGTACCCTGCATGCCTATCAGTAAACTGGACTAGATTTGGTCGTGCGGTATTTGTTCCCGTTCTGGTGAACTGAGACTTCTGTGCACTCATTTCCAGGGAGCAGAATAATGAACCCCTGCCACAAGCAGTATATCCTGTAACCATCTTTTGCCTGCGTCCCTTCATGCCTGAGATGGCTGTATGAAGGGCTCCTCTTGATTGGGTATCATCGGCCTTCTACTCGTCGTCCATCCCATTGACTGGACCGGCCTTTGAAGGCCCAGGACCTGAGCTTCCAGAGTCCGTTAGCTGGGGTCTTCCATCTTCAAGGAGTTATTCGTCGCCTCTTGTGTTTAAGCTTTATCCTAATTCCGCTTTTTCTTCTTCGGTTTGCGAGTCATCCACTCCTCCGGAGCAGTTTGCTGTACTACGTTGCAAAGTCCCAGAACAGGGCAACCAACCACCTAATTTCTAACTGCTTTGACGGTGGTTTTCTGGGGCAATCCTATGACCTCCGCATGCGAACCTGGTAATGCTCTACACGGTGGCTTCTTATGCTCAGTGCCACTGCACTCTGCAGGAGAAAGCTGGGCCTTATAAAGAGTGGGCTGATTCATGTGAGCTAACCTTGCAGCCTACATGCATAGGCCACACAACCTTTAGACACCCCTGTTCTTGCGGTATAACGGACACACTTCCTCATCAACGCAAAACCCTTCTGCGTCGGCCTATCTATCACATACATCACATTCGATTCCCCATGCCGCTAGCTTCTCCCGACCTTCGGCCGGACACGGAAGTATCTCACACATCGTGTTAAGCATAAAATAGGGCAAGCTACAAATCAAAACGGGTAACTATGGTTAAACCATCGAAATATGCTCTCTACATCAGGTGAGAAAATGGTAGCACAAAAAAGGACTACACAAAACTCAAAGGCCGAGTGAGAAAAAATAAAAGATTCGCAGAATAAAAAGCGTACCTCGAGGTTACGCAGGTACGTGCTTTGGTGCGAAATAACTTTCATTGTTTCGGTGTACTCTTAAAAAATTGGTTCCAAAGCAGAGCATTTAAGGATAACAATAAAAATAATAGTTTTTTCGGATAACCCCGAGGCATACTGCAACACAAGATGAACCAGTACAATAAGAAGCAGAATGGGAATTTCAAGAGGGTGATTCAAGTATGTGCACTCGATATAGTGTAGGAGAAATTATTTCGGCTACTCGTTATGGTGGCGCCCGGCAACTTTGAACTCTAGGTTGGGTGGCCAAGCCGGCCGAGTCCAGGTGGAACCGGTTGGAAGTACTAGACTTCCACTTAAATATTACAAAACTGGGGACTGCGCAACTAGTGAATCAAATAAAACTGACGGAAATTTTGTGTACCTTGAGAAAAAGATTCCAAGGGAGATGTAAACCAGCCATAGAGCTCTGCAGTATATGGAACGGCTTAGGATTGGATATCAGACGATGAAAGGGGTGAAATTTTGAACGAAGAACAAGAAAAATCGTTTGAAGATTACCTTTATAACGTTTAGCCACCGACTGTCGGCTGAGTTAGTTAAATACCCGGTGCAGTACCCATCTGTAGAGAGAGGTTGCCTAGATGGTGGTGCAAGAAGTGGCCGGATTTAAACAGGTAATCTTTGAGCAGATTGTTCAGTTCCAGAAAAGTGGAACATGATAAACCAACATGGAATTGGGAACCGGGCAAGAGACCATTGTATGATGGGTAGCCACGATGGGGGCAGATACATGGTTTGCAAGTGGGATGAGTATTCAAATGACAAGTTAGCAGTTACGCAATGATTAACGTTATCTAAGGGCTGAATATGATGACCAGATGGTTGCAAGGATTGAAATTGTCCAAGAGGATTCACCAAGATGGAATACCGGATATGAAAAAACGCCAAACAATTGATGGATACAGTTTCAAAAATGGGCGGTGAGCTAATTGTCCAGTAAAATACTATTTATTATCGTTCTTTGCAGAAGGTGGATCACGCGATGGCGGCAAATCAAGGTGCTGCGATGCGGATATCTCTCAGATATGAATATATGAGGACGGCATTGCACTTTGCAAAGCGAGGATATTGCAATGCTACAGCCGTGTGTGGGCGAACCGTAGGACTGACAGAGAGAGAGCGAACTGTCTCAATACGGTTGACTGCTGGGATGCTCAGGAGACAAGTGTTCCTCAGTAAAATATGCGGCTTGGACATTGTGGAACGAAAGTCTATGGCAACATCAAGTGTGACCTTTCTCTAGTAAGTCGGTAAACGTGTGTTTTATATCGGGGATTGGCTAAGTGTGCCAGTGGGACAAGTGAATGGGTCGGCAGGAATCGTCTAGAAAGAATAACCATGAACGGTACGCCGAGCACAGTAACGATCTTTTAAACCCGCGATAATTACTCGCCAAGAAAAGTAGATTTTGACGGGCGTAAAAGGCGGTTAGTTAAGATGGCGAAGATGGAGACAAGTACGATGAAAGATAGGCGATAACTGGGGGAGATAGTGGAAAGAGTGCAGCATTTCTGGTGTACAAATGGTGTTTTTTTGCCGCAACCGGTGCCGGTGGACGGGGATGACCGTGCTCTGGTCACCCAACCTGAAAACATTTTTGGTGGCAGGAGGTACGATCAGCCATCCTAGCTACGCCCGCACATCGTTGCAGACATCCTGCAAGCCCGATGTGCGCCGGCCAAAGCGGCCGATCTGACGGCGCTCCGCACCGGCGGGGTCCGCTTGATTGATGTTGACGTTGTCATATAGCCGCAGAGATCGAATGGACCAGGAGCTTGTGACCTGTTTGCAAGGGTTCCTGGAGAGCAGGGCCAATGTGGTGGTGACGGAAGAATGGGCAAGGGTTTTGCCGAGCCATCAAAGGAGAGATACACATCTGTGTTTGTCTGGAAAAATAAAAATGCAAAAATATAGTCTGGGATGCTCCCAGCTGGGTATCAACGGCCAGTGATGAAAAGAAACCTCTAGTATCCAAAAATTAACACTACTTTTAAATGATGCAGGCCACGAGCGAATGAGGGAAGGCAGGAATGAAAAGAATAGCGAAGGCAACGAGGGAGGGTAATGATGATTTTGTGCTTAATGGTGGTCGCCGGAATGGGATTGTGGGATGAAATGCCAGGGCGAAATATGAGAAGAGAAATTAGTCCAGTTTGGACCGAGAAAAGTGAATTCGGTATGATGTAGATAACGGATAAGATTTGGGGCTAACTCGTCTTCAACAGTGAATCCAGAACATGGGTGGGCAAGAAAGAAGCTCTAGGCCTAGGGGTTATAGTTGCCACAATGAGTGAATGTTATCTAGGCGAAAGATTGCTACAGAAAATGATGGAATAAATGAACCTTAATGACAGTCGATAAGTGAGCCAATTACGATTATGCTGAGGCCAAGGCACTTAAAAGTGATAAATTGAACGGTAGAAATTTGGAAAGGTAAGAGCTACGAGGTTCAGAGGTGAGGTTGAGACCGGATTTAAAGTAACCTCTCTGTAGAATAAAAAGCGAAAGCCCGCGTGAAGACGTGGAATCAAATCAGCTGGAGGATAGTATGCGGGTAGTTAGTGGGATCTGCAGCCTGTTGTCATAAATGGAGGTTGAATTACCCCGATGAGCCACTACAAGTATAGGAATTGTGACTTGGCCTCCTTCAGTGGAAAGCCTAGCAAATGGGAAGGGAAGCAAAGAGGCTGTAGACCTTGGGCTATGGTTGCCACTTTGATTGGGTGTTATCTTGGTGGATGAAATGACGTAGCAAAACGCAAGGTTGTGCACGAGAGAATGATGAGACATGAGTGATATACGGCAACTTGTGTGGTACGTGGGTCTCGTGGTCCCTGACTCACACCCGCGTGTCAGTAGACCAAACCAACTTCTTACTCTTGCTGTTCCGAAGTATACAAGTCATTGATGAATACGAATGTCAGTACATCAAGTAATTTGTTTAATTCCTCTTTAAATCTCGGTGGGTGGCGTGTTGCACGGATATTTTGTGGAAGCTTAGTCCACATTCATAAATATCTAACAATAAGGAAGTTGGACCTTAGGCTGAGTTTCGAGGACGGCACAGTGATCGAATGACTGCTGTGCTGTTACGAATACTTCGAGTTTATTGGGTCTTGTTCCAAAAGAGGGGGGGTGGGTCTTTGCAGGAACAACGTTTAAATATTTAGTGGATAAAGGACAGGTTGTTCTTTATTCGTCGGATGCAAAGAGGCTCGCGGTGTAGCAGGTCACAGTGATATTTATAGTTGAGACTAGACGAATAGCCAACTGTTTGTTTGGTAAAGGTGCGCTGAACATTTTCAGTGGCAGTCCTGTCAATCTGGTGCATGTTAGAGCCAACCATTGAACTATGCTCTAGCAATAGTCTAAAGTGTGTTGTCTAGACAATGAATTTACTTTCACGCAAACGGAATGTTTTGTGAACTAGTCCTATTGACCTGCTGGACCTAGCAATTTGAGTGTCTGTTTGCTCCGAGAAGTTCAGCGAACAGGAGTAATATATGACAATGTCACATACTGATGATTTGTTAGGGATCAGATGACCACCCATACTAAAATTTTCGAGAGGGACATGACAACTGTATGTAAGAATGCGGCTTTTGTCCTCCGAAAACTTCATTACCCAATCTGTACACCTCGAATTGAGCATCCGTTAGTCCTCCGATATTTTCGCTATAGTATTACCTAGTGAATTTTGCTCGGAGTTGTCCAACAACTTTACTTCATCAGCAAATAAAAACGGCGTTCCATGTCGAACTACGATAAATATATCATTCATGTGCACGAGGAACAACAACGGTCTCAGTACACTACCTCGGATCACGCCGCTGGTTACAGGGCTGGGTGTGGTAACTTTGCCATCAACGGTTACCACTTGGCTGCGCGAGGACAAGTACGATTCTAGTCAGGCACAAAGAGGGTCAACAGTGCCATATGTTTTGGCCTTTGACAACAAACGAATATGAGACGCTTGGTCGGGGCTCTAGACATGCCGAAAAAGACTGAGATCACGGTCTCATCATCATCGTAATAAAGTTCAGAAAGTCAGTCGTACAAGTTGCGCAGGATCCATGTTTTAGGAGAGCGTGCTGACCTTCTCTTATGAGGTCATTTTCTAGGAGGTGACCTGTTAGTTTACCTTTTATTAATCCCTCCATAATCCTCGATACTGCTCGGGTGTGATTCACAGACTGGCAGTTAAACGGGTCTTTCCTTGTTTCCTTTCTTTAACCAAAGAGGGACCTGCATTGTCAACGGGCAATGGGAAAGAGGTACAGTGTTCAAAATATAAATTTTGACAGAGCCTTGAGCCGGGATTTGCCAGGAAACTGGAAGATAGACCGCTGGATAATGCGAAACATTTCAGGACGCTAGTCTTTACTGCTTCTTGGCCGTTGAATCACCGGTGATCTGGAACGTAGACTGCTGGACCTTGGGAGATGGTTGGGTTTCGGGGCAGTTCTTTTAACTTGAGTGGCACGAAAGATCCTTTCATGGGAAATCCGTCGAAAATCAGGCAGCGAGATTTATGAACCACTTGCTGCGCATGAACTTACCGCGGCCGTAAGCGTTCACCAAGACAGGTCACAGTACTTGGGGCTCGAGCCAATAAAGCAATCCAGATTCTCGCAGGAGTGGATGTCTAGATGAATCCAACCGGGCCATGGATCCCGTGTTTACGTTATATTTCTGTTGTTTACTCTGAAGATGAAACAGGGATCAGGTAAAATCCACTGTGTGGAGAGTGTAGCAGTCCCACTGTCACGAGCTAACTACTTTTCCAAGTCTAGTCCCCCCCATGAGTGCCACAAATGCAGGCAATGCTTAGATGAGATGTTAGCAGCGGTGGGAAATGAGGGGAATAAAATGGGCATGGTAGAGAGGGGGTGTCAGAGAGAGTTAGAGACAGGTAGAATACCAATAGAAATTGATAACAGAAGAGGAAAGGACGGTGCTTCCGGTGTTCTAACTGAACGATATAGATTCAAATGCACTCAGGGAACGCATCAAGCCAGCGGGGGTCTGACCTTGCCTTTAAGCCTGCCACCGACGTGGCAGACACCATCTCAGCAAGCAACGCGCTCCAAGGGTTGACAACGCCGTAGGCAAAGAAATTTCCGCTTATATTTTAATGCACTCGGTTGGACGAGCTCGAACCCGTATCCTCTGAGTGTTGAATCCCACCCCAGTACCAACAACGGCTCCTGTGTGATAATTTGCTTTATTATTTATCTAAAGGCCTCTATCAAGTCCACTTCAGTTCATTTTAGTTCAGTTTGCACAGGACAGGTAACTGCCAAGGCCAAGAAGTTCAGTTCATTGAAGCTTTTGAGGTGATACACTGCTTCGAGACTAAAGCCCAATGGACCCCGAATCTTGCATATTTTTGGTTCCTAAAGAAAAATGGCTGGGCAGTGAAGACTTACCAGGCTCGCTACAGAGTGTTCGGTGAAGCACATAGCAAAAAATCAGATTGTAGTGATAACGGTACAAAAGATGCTAGTACCAGTCGCAGTAATATTCTGGTTAAGAATTTGGCGATGGAGTAAGTAGAATTCTAAGTGCGTTTCTAGCTTTTGCTTGGAAGAGTCTTCCTTTGGCGCGTCCACTACCCCTTACGGAAGCTCATTCCAAGAAGTAATTGACTTGACGTGAAAAAATGTTGCCCTGGGAACTTTCGCGGGTGGTGCTTAGATAGTTTCCTAGTATGTCGCTGAAGGGCATCCAGTTGTGGTCTCGTAAAGAATCGATAGAATGGCCCCTTGGCATTAAAGTGGAAGATCAAGGAAATAGTGCCTCAATGCGACTCATGCACAGAGGTAAGAGTTTGAGTGCAGTCATTCTTGTTCATTCCCCGCGCGGCCTCTGAGGCCTTTCTCCGAACACGTCTGAGATTGTCACTGTCACGGGCTGGTCCCGAGTGTGCATTTGCCGACCCCATTCTAAGATTGAGTGGGCATAAGTGCCTTAAAGAATCCGAAAACCTTCCTTGGTTCGCACAGCACCGGTAGCTGCCAAAGGCAATCGGTAGTCCAGATTTTCTTCGGAGGAATGCGCATTCGTCTTCACTCACCACTGAAAACTCGGTGGGTTGTTCTCTCTCCTCATTTTAGTAGAATATTTCAAGCATCCAGTTTTGTTAGAAAAGATAAGGATGAAGGCATCTCCTCACCTCTTAGGCGAGAGACTATCATTGTGTGATAGTTCTTTCGTAATCAGCAAGTCCCGCTCTGGTTTGAAGGGGAGCTAACACAGTTTCACTCCCGTTGTTCTTCGTCTGTTCTAAAACTCAGCCTCCGAGAATACCTCCTCCCACTTATTGCCTAGCAGTTTCTGAAACTTTCTAAGTCTTCGAAACATACTAACTTTTTGGTCATTCAGCTCCACCACCCAACTACCCCATCGCGAATAAATGCGGACCCCGCTTTTAGTTTTAAACCCACCCTACGCAGTTTCATGCCATCGCGTCTACTCTTTTATCTAGGAGACACCGCGAAAGTACCTCAGGCTATCATCTCCGGTAAATCCTTAAGAATATCGAGGGCCTCATTAGGGTCTAATCCTAGGCTTCCCCCTTCTAGAGAAAATAGCCCCCTATTCTGCGGCCTTTGGAGGTGGATCTTTCCCCGTCGATGCTCCAACTTTCCACTGGCTATCCGCTGCATTCTTCACGATAGACTGTATCTTTTTCGAGGCAAAACCCCCAAAGGTGTACACAGTATTCGAAGCAAGGCCCCAGTATCAATTTGTACAGAGTAGGCGTACTTCGGCTGGTTTGCAGGAGATTGTTAACTTAGGCCTAAAGGGCTCCCTGTGAGCTCCGTGGGCTGCCAGCTTTCTATGTTATGCCTACTTAAAGTCTGCAGTCACAAAACCACATAAGTCCACATGTTGTATAGCACCAGTCATGAACGGTCACCTTCCCCTGTTTCTGTTAGGCCTACTTATGCGCTGGCTAGTAGGTGAACTTTACCTTTTAGCAGCACATCTCACGTCATGGCCCAATTCAGCAAGTCCTCGATAGTGCCAGCTAGTACCTCCCCCTGAACTGATCGACTAACTTCACACAGTCTCCAAAACTAAGACAAGGGGGATTCTTTGCTTGAGCCAAACCTTTTATATGGAGGAAGAATAAAAATGGCCTCAGAACTGACCCCCGAGGGAAATCAGTGGTCAAATTTACCGGTTCAGAATTTGGATCTCCAACCCTAACATAAAACCTCCTGTTATTCAGGAAGTCGACTATCCACCTACGTAGCCGCACGCCTATCCAATAGATCTGAAGTTTAATCAGCAGCAGTCGGTTGTTCACTGAGTTAAGGGCCTTGCAGAAGTCCAAACAGCAAGCTTCCACTAATTCTACTTGGCCCAATTGTGTTGTAACTTCCTCAGGCCGGGCTAGTTAGTATGCATATGAAAAGCAATGGATACAGCCAATCGAGAGTACAGAATTTAATCGGCAATATGGATACGCGAGAGGCGCCCACTACTCGGCAGTCCACTTCGTCGAATACCCGCAAAAAATAGGGGGGAAAGCAAATCCTCACCAAATATCAGCTTCGAGAGGCAATATGAATCTTGGGCTTTTACTGTGCCTTCATGCATCAAATAGAAAAGTTCAGTGATAAGGCACTTAAGACGGATGCTAGTGCTCACACCTCCCTGTCTGTCTGGTGAACGTGCTCAGAATTCAAAGTCACAGATGATCTCGTTCCACATACGATCTAAGGTCCCCCTGAAATCCCAGACCATCCCAAGTTCAGCGACCTGTTCTAACAGCCCGTGCCAGCGGTTTGCTAACTCACTGCTGGTGAAGTTAGATCCAGCTATAGACCTAGATCGAATGATTTCCACCCTCTTCCCTTTACCGCTTGTTCGGAGGACTGGAACCACCTGGGACAGACTGTCTGATCCAAGCCCAGAAAATCCATTTTTGCCTTTAGTGTCCCTGTTAGTACCCCTCGTATCCTTCCATCTTCTGTAGAGATGATTTCTGGGTCCTGGAGCCGCTGCCCGCAGGTCGTGCTCCTCTGACACCCAACCATATGTGTTGCTTTACTTTGTACGGCGGTCAGGCAGTCGGCATCCCTCATGTAAAAGGACTGCCATGTCTGGATGCAGTTTTCTAAGAAAAACCTCAATACAGACAGGCAAGCTGACAATAAAACCTTTGGCTTTAGGCACTATGATGTTGAACTCAATCCGGAAACCTCATCACGCGCCTTTCGTGCAGCTGCTGTACACTGATCCGAAAACTTAGTATTAAAAGGCTCAAAGGTCCAAATGTCTGCAACCCTGTTTACTGCATCTATAGCACACCGACCTTGGTCTTGTAAATTCCTCAGGTCCGTCACCATCTATCGCAACAAGTGGCTTTCCCCAGCATCGGCTGGTGAGCCCCGCTAGTTTGCCCAGTTCAGGGCGGAAATTACGACTCTGCTCATATCCTCCGCTCCAGAGCCCTCACTAATCTCACATCATCTGCGAAAAGGAAGCACGGTGTGCGGGACTAAGACCAAACGATTCACAAACAGAAGAAACAGAAGTGGGTTTGTCGAGGATCCTCGTGGTGCTCACTTACTTTTGTGCGGATAGCTCCTGCAAGAGAACGAGCCGGTGCCGAGTGACTTATGTCCACGAGGGGCGGCTGGATGCAAAACCCGAAAAACAGTGAAATCTGATTCGTTTTCCGGTTGCGGAGGCCGTAGACGGGCAGTGACCCTAACCGCCCATCATCCGACTTGGCAATAATGACATGTGTTTTCAGCTGTCCTTCAAAGAGAGAGCACCACCATGGACACGAAACTGGAGCAAGGAACCGTTTTGAGAACCCTGTGCCCGGACGTTGCAGGATATGTCCAAACTACCGCGTTTGTCGGCGGTAGAGGAAACCTGACAGCTTTTGGCGGCAAGGCATAGTGTTTTTATCGACTCCTTAGAAAGCTCTTGGTGCTAAGCCAATTTCAAACTCACTCGCTGACCCCAGTGGTCACGACAGCTTCCCCGAGACACTCAACCAGTGACGTTTTTCAATTCAGTGCCTGCTACCTACACTAACGTAAAACGTTCTATGCGTAAGATATCCTTTAGCTGTTCCCGAATCAGTCCACTTTTACCAAATAATCTCAGCTTTATTAGCAGAAGCCTGTGGCTTACTGAGTCAAAGGCTTTGCCAAGTTCAAGAAAACAACTAATTGTTAACCTCCATGAAGTCCTCAAGCGATCTCATCTAGGAAACTCAGGAGATTAGTTAAGCGTGACCCGCTTCGTAGAAGTCCATGCTGAGCTTGGTAAAGTGCGAAATTCTCCGGTAGATGCTCGCAGACGTGCGCCCGGATAATCTTCTACGAAACTTTGCACGGGAAGCTTCACAGGTTAACCGGTTCATGATTTCTCATTTCACGCCTTGGTCTCCTTTTATGCCCGGCCACCACAGTCGTATTTTTCCGGTCCTGCGGCAGTCTTCCATGATCAGCCTCGAGTTGCACAAAACGGAAGTGGTCGAAATCAAAAGCTCCTCCAGATCTTCGTGTTGCATGGTAGTACCTTTGGTTCCCAACTCTATACTATGCACTTTTGGTCCGGGAGAGGCAGTTCACGGGACAGCTTCCAGCGAGGTGCCCCAGGTGTGGCGCCAGGGCTGTGTTGTTCCTGATCTGTACAAAGGACCTAAGGAAGTTTTGGGTGTCTTGATCCCGTGTTCAAAGATGATCTTGGGGTTATGGGGGGAATCTTCCTCGAGCTGACTACTGGAAGACTTGATCAGAACACGAGAGCGGAACTAAACTTGGGAGCTGTCTCCAAACGGAGTTCAGAGCAAACAGCTGTCCCAGAGTGGAGAGCATGAGACGCTCGACACTTCGGCGAACGGTTTTTCGGGTTGATGGAGGCTGCTGAGATCATGGAAGATCTTAACCTGTACGTGCCTGAAGCCTTCAAGCTTACCCAAGAATTCCATGCGGCAGGAGCCAAAGGTAGTAAACGGATGTTTAAATCGCATCAAACAGTCGGGTTTCGGGACGTAAAAAGTGTTCTATCACTTTTCATGTCAGGAGCATGGCCCACCTGGAGTGCCGGGTTCAGGCCTGGGCAGGAAACTGGAGGTAGACAAGCAGCCTTTGGAAACCGGCCAAAGACAGCTTGTCAGGATGGCCAGTGGGCCGCAAAGCAAGGTATACAAAGAAAGCCTCGAAGCCCCCGGCCAATTCCAGCTAAATAGGAGTCTCCCAAAAGAAGACCTGATGGGGGAGGTTCACATAACTCACTGGGTTGTCCGGAACCGTCAGGCATTTACCAGTCTAAAGTCAAAACTCAATCCTCAGAGGACAACAACATGGACTGATGAGAGCCAGGGAAACCAGATTCTTCTGTGCATATTTATTGTCTCCCCGTTTAAGTAACCGCAGGGGCAAACTACTGCCCCAGGCATGGCAGCAAGCGGCATCGTTGTTTTTGGACGACTGCTGGATGGTTGCCGGTTTAAGGACTCCTCGGACTGCCACCAGCCAAACAAAGGTTCCCCCGTCTTGTCTTTTGGAAGCAGCTCACTCTGTCCATTTCTTCCTTCCTTTTTGGACGCGTCATCTCTGCTACCCCGCCGAACCATAAAAGACTGCATACTGTCCTTTTTTATTTACTCAGTTATGTCCGCATGGCACAGTTAGCCTGGCCATTCAAGGCGACTGCCTACCCTTCGGGAGCGATTCAAATTTTCGTTTTCTCCCTTGTGCTCCATAATTCAACAACCAAGGCATTTGAAGCCACCAATCAGTCGGTCGGAGAAAAGCGGGAAACTTGCGGTCTTTCGGAGCAAATGTCCGGACGTATACTGGATGTAGCCGACGGTCCTGTGACCCAATCTTTTCTGAAGTGATCCGGATCCAGCTCGGTTCAGTTTACACAAGACCGGCGATGACCACAGTGTTATTTCGATTGTGAGCAAAGCTCTGAACAGTGAACGAAAATTAAAGTGGGAACAACAACAATTCTCAAATTTTGCGGCGCTAGAATAAAGAATTGCGCGCATGCAAATTGCGTACAAGCCTCAGCCATACGGCCACAATGGTTAAAACGAGGATCAGAGTTGAGCAAAACTCATTGTCATATACGACTGTCGCGGCAGTCAGAGGTTAGATCTGAATGATGTCATGGCACACATGAACGGGACATAAACCAATGTTCAAATAAAGTGCTTCAAGTCCGCTCTAGATTTTCCGGGATGAACAAGAATGAACCGCATAACCAAAACAATGCAATTGTGTGAAAAGTATTGGGGAGGCTCCCCACAAATATTGGTTACATCGCCCACCAAATCCTTCCACGAAACCTTCGGTGTCGGGGGATGGACAGGGCATTGGCTCACTTTAAACTACCCTGGCCATAAAGTCAGTGCCCGTGTCACTCAAAGTGGGTTAAGTCTACTACCAGTTAGTCAAAGACACACCTGCGAAGCTTCTTGAGAATACACCCCAGGCATCTGGGTTTTAAAGTTTCAGGTGGCGATGATAAGCCTGCTATTTATGCCAGGGAATACATGCCTCGGCACAGCCGGTTTACATGGACAGTTTAGGGAAGGTAAAGGATAAAAGGGCCTCCTGGCCAGCGCTTGGTACACACCCAAATGAGATCCTGAGGTTCCTCAGTTGGAAGTGACATAATTACAGGACGGTTGAAAGTTAGAGAGTTCAGCTCTACAGATTTAACCACTTTAGGAATATCTTCGGGGCAGAACATGTATCAACACTAAAACGGACTAGATACTGGCAGGAGGGGGAAGTTCTAGAACCGAAGATACTCCTACGAACCCTCAATGAGTAGTTGTCCAGAAGTCCCTCTATTTCCAAATAGTCTCAAGTCATAGGTTGATTCGGAGTTTCTCAAAATCAACTCCACTATAAGTTGTGTTCATCGTACTAAACTAGATGTTAATGCACTTTCAAGTCTGTATGAGTGGTTTGGTCCTTTGGGAGACACATGATGGATAAGCGAGTTAAATTAGCTTCAGTCGGCGTCAGTGGTTCTGAGAATTGTTCCGTTAACCTTGCTGTAAGCTTGGTCTATCGATTCGGGGCCCACCTCACCACTGTCCGAAAAGGAGCAAACACAATTTGAGTACATCTCGCAGTACACCTCCTTCGGCCGTTTTCATCACACCGTGTTTACGAGGCCGCCAGTTTACGTACAAAAATCTTTCATCACCTCGACAGGCCGTCTATCTTCGTGTAAGAGACCCTCCACAAGGAAGACGACGTTGCCAAGTCCGAATGATAGTTCTTTGGAGATCCCCTTTTTTCAAAGCCACGGTATCGATTAATACTCCCTTGTCAATCTTTCCCAGAATTAATAATAGTATAGTATAGTATAGTATATTTCTTGACCGTGGTCAATACACATGCACAAGGCAAGATCAGAGTGTACAGCAGTACATGTCAATGTGAGGTTTTCACAAATTCTAAATTTATGAGTCACGCAACAACCGAAATACACCAGTAAAGCCATGTGGTGTTTAAGTGAACAAAAGTGGTAATGGTTGAGGCGGGAATTCCGAATCGGTTTCGAAATCGCTGGGGGCGGTGTGAATAGCTGGACAGCCGTGGGATTGCTGATATAAGCGACAATTGGACGGTCACTAACGAGTAATCGGGTGGGGGAGATGCCAAAGAACATTGTTAGAAGTAAAGCAAGCATGGGGCTTTCAACGTGCAGTCAGAGATACCAGCGGAATATTGGACACTGATCCAGCATTGGGTAACTAATTGTGGAGGAAATATGTGAAATAAAGGCAAGTGAGTCAAAGGTGATAATAAAACGGACCTTTTGTGCAGATGATTTCAGTGTCACATGGAAATTCACATGAAGGCGAGAAGCTTCTCAGGGACTTCAGTGAACTTTTGAAGAGCATGAATGGTGTATGGACGTAAAACGGACTTTTAAAGAAAAGCCGTCGATGAAACGGATTAGTGGAGACAAACGTCAACGGTTCGGCTAGGCAGAAATTGGAAGAGTGTAAATTTTTTTGTATGTGATAGAAAATTGTTAACCAAATTATGGTTGGCTGCAGATGGCTGGTATTCTGTTCCGTAAAGACCTTGGTTGCAGATGGTGGCAGGTAGAATGTTGAGGGAAGCGGGTAAAAAAGGTCTGGGTTCCGGTCATTGGTTTCGTACCGCAACGCGGGAAGAACTGAACTGTTGGGTTGGATTATTTGGGAATAGACGTTGAGCGGATGTGTTGATGGTTGGTGTCAGGAATCATCTCTGCAATCCGGTGAGACTTTAATAAGGTTTTGTTAATCCGTGTACGGTGCCCCATGTAACGTCAGCAGGCGAGAGTATAGGTTTGAACCATTGATCAAATCGTCCAGTCCTTACGGTAATCCGGAATAAACGTCGATTTGGCCGATGGCTACCCAAGTAACCAATGCAATCTGGAAGAGACCAAGAGTGCGGCAGTCTGGAGAGTGTTCCAGCTGTATGTTATGATTATCGTTTTTATGGAAGCAAGAAAATGAACATTTTGTTATCCGAACAATTAGTTATCGTTTGGCTATTGGACCGGTCTATTAGGGATCCCTAGACGGAGATGGTAGCTTTCTAGGGCAGTGGGGTGATAGTAGAGATTTAGGGCGGTATCAGGTAGGCGGTGGATGAGAAGAGGGTGTCCGTTTGGGAACCAGGAATAAAACAATAGTAGAGGGTATGGTCTGGGAGAACAATGAGAAAATAGGAAGATAACAGTCTGGTCAGTTCACCAGCTGTGGTCGAGGACGGCAAACATTAAAAAGGGAGAAAAACACTGGGTGTTAAGGAGAGGACCTTTCATGTGGGAGCACACGTGCTGGTATTCCGCAGGGTCAAGAGGAATCAGAGACATACGGATTCCGGTTGAAATGGGGTCTTAACTTACCATGAGCATATGTGCAGAGTAGTAAAGCCTAGTTACTAAGGAATGATGATCCGTGTGGCGAGGCTTCAGTGTACGAGAAAGGAGCAAAAAAAACAGGATGGGACGGCTGAGTTCTAGCCTGAGCCAGGAATTAAGTGAGAGAGAGCACCCATCGCTAAAGGACGGAACGGTTGTGTTTATACATATGCAAATTATGTTGTAAAATGGCACAATCTAGTTAGGAAGGGGGACAAAAGTGAGTGGAGCATACCAAAGGTATACACATATACATATATATGTATGTATATGTATATGAATATATATTGCTGTATACGTGGGTGCAATCATCAGACGGGTCATGCCATAGCGGTCGGACGCAAAAGACTGTGGCGAGGAAAATGATAGATAGAGAGACGCAGCTGAGGATCAACGGTTAACGGAAAGAAGAACAAAAGTTAAGCAAGGGGTCATCGGTGCAGCGGATCCCTAAGGTACATTGAGGCCATAAAACGTGAGACTAAAAGGGATACGCCTAAGTGTGGCCAAAACTTTCAGTGGGAAAGTTAGTATTTCGCCTAGAGTGGTCATTGAGCAGGAGAAAAGACTAAGTTCTGCATGAAATTACAGAAGAACCTTAGCTGGGGGATAGGGTGGGAGCAGAAATGATAATGTCATAACTGGGTATTGAGCTCAGTTAGTGAGTCACGCTAAGTGAGATGAGTCAGACTGGTTTTTCCAGTTCGAAATCTCAGAGGCGGTGAGGGAAGTATGTGTGGCGGGACCTGGTGCGGAAAAGAGGCATTGTAAGCTAAGAGATATCAAGGAGTGCTGAGTTACTCACCATGCTTGTGTTAATAAGTAAAGGACATTAGTGAGTATATATATATGCATGCATATATATGAATATGTATATATATATGCATATATATGTATATATATGAATAGGTATATATACAAATGCCAGGGGTTGGATACTGAAGCAGTTTTTATAGCGTTGTTGAGGTTGGTTTCAGGGCCGCAGGCGCGTTATAACTAAATAAAGGTAATTAATCGTGGAGCGGGTGAGGCATATTGACAACCTGTTGGGAGTAATACGGTGGTCTCTATAAATGCGAGCGCATCTGGAAGGATTTATTTCAAAGTTGAATTAGCAGGATCCTATAAGTTGGTATGGAAAAACAGTTAGTGGACGCAGACATGTTTACGTATGTCGATGGCGAAGTCTAGGAGAAGCGGTCAAACAAGGCAATCAGAATTTTAAAAGCGGTGAGGTTATTTCGGAAGGTAAGGTAAAGAGAGAAAGCAGAGCAATGGCTTAAAAGTCGGGGCCTATCTCGTAAGCTTGACTTTCGGTTACGTGAACGTTGAATAAGCGCAAAACAGTTGGGACAGAAAGGAATTTATCAATAGCATGTACGAATGCATACTTTGACCGAGAAGATCTGATGTGTAAGGGAAATTTGTTCCAGATTCTGGAGTACGCGAAGTGAAAGAACTTAGAGCGTAGAACAGTCCTGCCGGAGGGTGTGGTAATAGTATACTGTCTATTACGGAGTGAATATCCAGTATCCGGGGAGAAGCACAACTGGTTGGAGGAATAGGACTGCTTAGTCAATAGCTTATACAGAAATATGAAATTTAGCTTGATGCGACGAAGCCATAGTGGTTCGATTTTGAGAGATAAGCATCGTTACCTGTAGTTTAAGTTGGACGACCAACCGATAAGCTGTTTTGTGAATCTTCTTTGAATACATTCGATAATAATCCTGTCGGATTTTCTCATGCTAGTGAAGATTAGGGGACAATATTCGAGAAGGGGCCTGGCATGTACTTTGTACATGTATAGTATAGTATAGTATAGTATAGTATAGTATAGTATAGTATAGTATATTTCTTGACCGTGGTCAATACACATGCACAAGGCAAGATCAGAGAATGCTCTGCCTAAGCTGAAAGGATCTGAACAGAAGACCAAGACACTTTTTAGCCTTCGCCGTCTGGAGGACAGCATGTTCTGAGGAGTTGAAAGAGCAAGAATAACTTAAGCCAAGGTCTCTTACTAAAGGCTGGCTGTCGATGGATGAACCGCCAATGCATAAAGAACCTGGAGGAACCTGGCATTTGTAAGTAAGGAAAATACACTTGTCGGCGGAGAATTTCATCGCCCAGGTTGAGCACCATTCATCAAGAGCGGCTCAATCAGCAGCCATTTTAGGGATAGTAGTACTGAGGTTGCCAGGCGAAAAAGTGTAGACTATCTTAATGTCGTCCGCGAACAAAAACGGCGTGCCATTAAGTATTGTCGGAAACATATCATTTATATATAGGAGGAAAAGCAGGGGGCCCAAAACACTGCCCTGAATAACACCGCTAGTAACAGGCTTAGGATTAGAGGTGTGCCCGTTAGTTAAGACAACCTGTGAACGATGAGATAAGTAAGACGAGAACCAAGAAAGAAGTGGATCGACAATCCCAAATGACCGTAGCTTTGTTAAAAGGTGGGGGTGAGGTACACGATGAAATGCCTTGGATAAATCAAGCTAAAGAACAACAAGAGATTTCCCACTTTCAGCAGAGTCGGTGACGAGATTCAGAACATCACACTGACAAGTCATGCAGGACCGTGAACGGAGGAATCCATGTTGGTCGTCATTAATAAGACTGAGGCTTAATAAATAGCTAATAATATTATCTTTAACTGTTTTTTCCATTATTCTGGATAAGATGGGGGTATGGTTTATAGGGCGATAATTGGATACCTCGTGTAAAGGTCCTTTTTATGAAGGGGAACGATTACTGAGCGCTTCCAGTTAGCAGGTACGGTGCTACCATTAAGTGAAAGAGTGAAAAGGTTAAGCAACAACAGGGGGAGATCCGGTCCACCATTGACGAGTGCAATTGGTGGTAAGCCATCGGGGCCTAATCGAGGAGAGGGTTTGCTATTGGATAGTAGCTTGGAAATACTCCTGGCATCGAAGGGTATCGTAGAAAGGACAGAGTCGGTAAGTGGTGAAGATGGGGGCGGGGCAATGACAGTAGCTGGAGCCATGGCTGAAGCAAAGAATGCATTGAAGGCTTCGGCTATACAAGGTGGGGAGGTGATAGATATGTTATTATCCAGAAGCAGAAGTTGGAAGTCGGCCTTAACATCAGCGGTTCTAGACTTATGCAACATAGAAAGAAGTTGCGACTTGTTAGGATGACTCAAAGCCTTAGATTCTTGGTCACGAAGTCGCGTATTATCTTGTCGTTGAATAAGTGTGGAGAGGCGGTTTAGACGAATAAAAAGTGAAAAGTCGTTGGAATTATGTGGTTGTTTGAGAAGTTTATGGTACTTCTTATGGAGTGGCGAGACAGGCGACCTCTTTTTAGGTACAGCCTGGGCAGTATTGGACAATTTTTCCAGACAATCGGAAAAGAAGAAGTAGAAAATATCCGCAGCATGCTGAGGGTCCTGGGTGAGAAAATAATCACCCCAGTCTTTCTGCCGAATAAGCGTGACTAGCAAGGCCCAATTTCTGCATAGGAATGTATTGTTGGAGGGGTGTGCGGGATTAGGAGGACCACTAAGGGGCAGATGGCAGATAACCATTTTATGGTCACTACCGGGGAAATTTCGTGTTACGGTCACTTCGATGGGAGGCATGTTATGAGTACATACCAGATCTAGTATCTTCCCATTTCTGTTAGGTTCGACAGCATGTTGTGTCCAGCCGCCAAGATGAATGCTAGTGATCAGGTCCATAAGATTGGGAGGAGCCGAGAGGGTGGGCCAACAGATGTGAGGGAGATTAAAGTCACCCGCAATAAGCTTGGTTCCAGAAAGAAGCAAAGAGAGGTATTCGAAAGACCTAATGAGAAGTGGAAACAAGGAACTGGGGGAATTTGGTGATCGATACACGCAGCCAATGTGAAGAACAGTGGTTTGGAGGTTCATAGTGAACCAGAGAGAATCAGGAATAGAATCGAGTGCCGTATGTAAAAGAGGGGTCGTGGTGTAGACTTCCTTGACGTAGGCTAGGCACCCACCATCACGCCGGTTCGGTCTGTCGGTCCTTAGAAGACTGTACCCTACCAAAGATACTTGATCATTGGGAGTGCTCTCAGAAAGCCAGGATTCCGTTATTAAGATAATGTCGTAATTATTTGTAAGGACAAGTTTTTTTAGGTGCGGGAGTTTGTCAAGAATAAAACGCGAGTTGAATAAGGCTAGAGATATACCATTTGTGGGAGGTGGTATAGGCACATCAAGGGGATGGTGTAATTTGAAAGGAGGCAGGCTATCGCGATTGGAAGGAGCAGAGATTAGGGTCAAAGGGGAATATGTTGATGTTGAGGCTAGTGGAGGTTCGAATGGGGTGGCTTCCAGCCAAGCTGGATTAAATGTTGCAGTGAGAGGGACTGCTGAGTTGTAAAAAGACTGGGCACCAACGGCGGGGGAAACATCGGAGCAAAGGGAAAAACCTGTGGGGTTTGGCTGGTCGATATCAGACAGGGGTGATTAGGGGCAGTCGAGAAATACCGGCCAGTCGGAATCGAGTATTGGCTGAAGGGGGGTGCAGAGGGCAGGGTTGAAAATGTGTGAGGAATAGGGGTGTAGGATGGTAGATTAAGCTGCACGTTGTGGGAGGGGTAACTCAAGTTGGGTGGAACACCAAATGTGAAGCAGTTAGAAGCGGGAGCAGTGGAGATAATTGTTGGGTGAGAAGTACGACGTGAAGCAGATTGGACGGCGTGTGGGGGCCGTATTTTGGTATTGACAGGCAGCGAACACGGTAAATTTGTAGGGGTCACCGATGCATTAGAGCAAGGGGTATTTTCTGAGGTCGAAACCTTTTTCGGTGAGTCAAAACGAGTTGATTTAAGAGGAGACAGTTGAAGGAGGGAGGGGCTTGTGAGAAGAATGGGAAGGCTGTTAGACCTGTTCCTCTGGACGGCGAGTAGTTTATCACCGGAGGGAACAGAGGGCGAGTTAGAGCTCGGGGTGTATCTAACAAGCGATGAGGTGGGAGAGCGAGGCAATAGTTGGCTTCTCTTACTGGGTGGCAGTAAAAGGGGAGAAGCGGAAATGTCTAGATCAGCAGTAATAGGATTAGATTTTAAAGAGTTCAGTACGGGAGCAGATGAGGAGGCAGTGGGCAGTTGTGAAGAGGCAGGGGGCGCGTGTGAAGATAAAGCAGTGGGGACTTGAGAAGGAGCTGTAAAGCAACCAGCCGTCTGGGTCGAAGGCTCAGAACTATCAGGCGTCGTTCTAGTGGGGAAAGTCGAAGGAGATCTGGTAATTTCCCTTTGAAGTGGGGTTTTATCTTCGGCTATTTTTGTTTTTATAAGGAGAATTAGAAGCTATAGTGTAACGCATTTTTATGAATTCTTTGGCAGTTAGATCATCTGCAGATCACATAAGGATTGGACAGTTGAAGCGCCGAACGCGCTTACGCAGCCTTGTTATTTGACAAGGAAGGTGGGCCATACCACATGCATTCAACAGTGTGTGCTTGACATGCTCCAGGGGTATTCTCTCTGGGACATTAAACACGACTGCTTAACGAGAGTTCCTCACTCTGATGAGAACTTCGGACGCAACAGAGTCGATGAAGCGGCCCGCAGCTGTAAGGTTTTGTAAGGTGGAATTTTTGACGCGTTCAGCGACGCACAGTAAGGGGGCGAGTTTAGATATCGTATCTTCCAAATTCAGAATCTGAGACTTCATATCTGAAATACTTCGGTCTAGGACAGCTGTTCTTTCCGTCGCCAAGCCTACAAAGTCACAGAGGTCAACCGAACATTGTTTTAAGGCCTTGGGAGTTTGAAGAAGCCTATTTTTCCTAGTAACTGGGGTATGAGTGGACGGGGTAGTATTGGAAGTCTTCTTTGCTACACGTGGCATTTTGAAATACCAAAAAGATGCTGTGAACGAGGTGGAAAAGTAACGGCAAACTAGAGCTGGGTTAGAATTTACCACTGAGAAAAAAAATACCTGAATTTCTAGGGGTAACGGAATACCCAAAAAAATATAAGTTTTAGTATTTCCTAAGACAGATGAATGAAAACTATATCGATAACAGCACGCAAAATGACCTGGTGTAGTGCAGCAGGTTCTGTCATAATAATAATAATAATAACAATGGTATATTTATGGTTCTTGTAAGAGAAGCACGCATATTAGCATGATCAGAGTTTACAATATCACTGAATGAGATGGAAAGTTCACAAATTTCAAAGAGAGATTCAAACACACAGCAACAATGGAATAAGGCTGAAAAGAGTTTAAATGAATAGAAATGACCAAGGGACACAAGGTGAATGCGAATTGATTTCGAGTCAACTACGGCAATGGTAAGTGCTAAGTGGTTTATTTGCTTCCATCCCGTGACAAGTTCCGCGCATAACAGAAGATCACTGGGGATGAGAGACGGTTCGCCTTCCCGACACGGGACCATCGGCACGAGAGGTCTGTTGTTCAGTTTGCTTCTTACTTCAGCTGGCAGGGTATTCAAAAGTTTCGTCATTGACGATCTGCCGTGGGAGCACAGTCATGGGAGGCCCCCCGGCTAATTGCATCAGCCTTTCCCAAAAGCCACCGCCATAACATTTAAGGGATTGACTAGGGAGTCATCGTATTCCCCTGGTCACGGTCTTGTCTCGTGTTTCAGCGTAGCCCAGGAGGCTCTACCGTCTGTTCAGCTACTTTCGTGCTCCTATGAAACCTGAACCACAGTCTGAGTATGGTTTTGGGAGCGCCTCGCATTGAGGCAAACCTTTGGAAAGCCATTGGGAATGAATCATCAGTCATGTTATGTACCACTTCGAATTCATCGACTTCCCTCCAATCCTAACAGCTTGCTGGCTACTCCGGGGTGCAATCTTCGGATGCTACTATGATATAGCCTGTTTTTTCTTAGTATTTGGTTGGTCCTAGGCAGCTCAAGGATGTCACTTGAGACGGCTTGCAGTCGGTGTGGATGCGGAAGGTCGGCTTTGGCTTGGTTCAACTCGCATAGAGGCGTTGTTCTTACATTTATCTGTTTTTTGGTCGTGCGCCTTTCACGATCGTCAAAAGTCCTCATATCTCGTCCACCAGATCATAGCTGTCAACACTACTGTTTAGCCTGCAAAGTAACACAGTCCACTTGTAAGGCCCCCCGGTTTCCGTTGAGTTTTTGGCCAATATTTGTCTCTTCGTTTAGGTATTACCATCTGCAGGCTCAAGCCTTGGTAGTGCCGGCCACCTCCCTTTCGGCACAGCTTAGATCTCTAGTCCTGCCCTCTTAGCCTGCAGTTTTTCTGGCATTTTCAGGCCCCTCAAGCAGCAGATGACCGGGCCGCTGTCAGATTGGGGTAGTGTCACTGGTCGGCTTTGGCCGATTAACAAATCACTGTGAGTCTGTTGGATATGAAGGTCCTAAAACGAGTGATGGCGCTGCTTTCGTGGTGCAGTAAAATGGACGAATCTGCCCACACCTTTGACTCCTGGTCTAGCTGAAGATCACGCTCCTCGATCAACAGAACCACACTCCCAACCAGTATCGCTGCAACTAATTCTAGTCTTGGAATAGGTAAAACACTCGGTGAGGTTAATCTGACCGATGAGAATGCTATCTGGTCTTACCGCCCGCAATTCTCATCTACCCAGCAGCCGTAGGTCACTACCCTATAGTCAACATCAGAAACACTGGAAAACAGGCGCAGGTAAGCTTTGCACGCCCACTTGATTCTGTCGCACATCTTCGTACCTTGGTCTCGCCGGGAAGACTGATGTCGCTGTCCGAGCCCATAGGAAAATAAACCACATATCAACTAATAAAGCACCAGCAACTAACGTCAGCCGTTTTCAACCGAAGTGGCTCGGCTGTACCCGTACCATTTTTTATATGTGGATGCTAAAGTGAGCAAATCCTCCACT
Organism: Fasciola hepatica; assembly: GCA_948099385.1. Lineage (NCBI taxonomy): Eukaryota > Metazoa > Platyhelminthes > Trematoda > Plagiorchiida > Fasciolidae > Fasciola > Fasciola hepatica. The sequence continues at coordinate 28,551,440 of CANUEZ040000047.1, forward strand.
TAAAATGAGTAATTGACTGTTTCACTGAGTGGCAAGGTAGATGTTGATCGTGCTCTCACGAGTGCCTCTTAGCCGAGGTCGAGAAATATACCGCTGTTAGTAATAGTACTCTGTCCATTCAATCATGTCACCTCCTGTCGTCGTCGTCCTGGTGAGATTCATCCCAGCCTGCCCCTGTTTGGCACAGCGGTTTAACCAGGCTCTCCCCAGGTGGTAGCCGCGGTGAACCGAAGCTCAAAGGGTCATAGAGACTTGAGACTAATGATAGAATTCCCCTTCATGCAGCTGGCCTTTTGGCGGTTCACGATGGAACATGGACGAATCACTTTCAGCATTCCATCGAACACCAATCGTACGCTCCGTTTAAACCAAGGATTTCAAAAACTCCGTTCTAAACTCGGTCTTGTCTGACTCCGGGGCAACAGTTGACGTCTTGCAGCTGTTGAAAGTCCATTTTGTAAGCCCGAAACCTCCTGCCTTTAGATTGATGGTCAGCTAGGTCATGTAATAAATAGCGGTACGCGGGCCACCAGGAAACCCAGGTAAAGCAACCGCACAGGATTGGCTCGCTGCGCTTCATAACAGATTATTAGTGCCACCAAAACGTCTTAGGGCTTCCCGGAGAGCAAAGCTAGCACAGGAAGGCGATACTGCCATTCCAAAGCGTGAGCTGTCAGTCTGCACTCATTGGATGTCTGGTTTCTGTTGTTTTTGGACCACCAGAGAAGACAGGCGCCTCGTTCGTTAATGGACATTTCGTAGAAATATTTCACGTGTATCCGCACAGACGGCCACTTTTTCCGGCCGAAATCGGTGTACAAACTCGATTGGTGGCGTTGTCCAATCTGGGCCCTGCAGTATATGGTCGCTAAACGACGCACCATGAGAATTCACTGTGCGATGAAAGACAACATTGTTCCTTCCACGATTTCTTTGAATTTATTACCGGCTGGTGGGGTAGATGCCACATCAAACTTGCGTCAGTTATTGCAGTTCCTACTCTTTCTGTGTAACCTCAATTCATGTTATTCGACATGGCTTGCATGTGTTCCAACCCTATTTGCGGTTCTCGAATAAGCCTAAATTTGAGGGAGCGTGATCCTTTTAGGGCAGTCTATCGGCTGTCTGGCATTGCCTCGAGGTTGAGTCTCCATGGCACAGGAACCCCAAAACGATCTGTTGCATATTTGGCCTTCTTAGTTGCCGCCTTCAGACGTGACGTATCTTCTCCCTACGGGGCGTCTCTATCAACGGCAATGTCAGCGAGTTCAGTGATTTACAGGCGTGCGAACGCCTGTTCAATGTTTGTGTTTTTCACGGACTTTTAGCCGATTTGGCTCCGTCCGTCTTATCTTCCGTTTCCGCCACCGTATAAGGTCCAGCCAAATATCGTGCGTGCTGCACAAGGTGCTGTGCGGCTTTCCATTTTTGTTCTACGGCCTAGATGCAGCCACTGACTCGAAATCGGTTGCACCGCCTTGAGCGTTTCCATCAGCGGATCTTTCGTGATGATTTCTTCTAGGCTCTCTACTCTATCGTTGTTAACCGGAGAGACAAGCCGTTGGTGCCACTTGGTTGACCAGACGACCTGGATACCACCTACCGTATTCACTCCTAGCGAAGATTTGTCCCCACTGGTTTCGCTTCTCTACGAAATCCCTCCTCACCAAAGTGGTATCGAAGCCACCATCTACAAAGGCCAACGCTCTCGTCAGCCCAACCGTGGCTTCCACTTTGATCGTTATTACCTCCTGGCAAATGAGCTATTCATTGACGCGAGACGTTGGACAAACTAAGCTTGGCCCTAGAGTTTCCAAGGCATTCCAAGTCCTGGTTTTGTGCAGTGAGTGATGGTGTTTTTAGTACCAACCATCTTGATTACAGCTTATTTCTTCTCAACGAAACGGCTGCATGGTGGAGACCGCCGAGGCAAGCGGAACATACACTCGTGCTGTTGGCCACTTTCAGGCCTTCATCGGCTTCTGTACCACGGAAGCCGCAGCACTTTGCCAGACGATGTAGTGCACCGCACCACACATACCAGCGAGCTTTGACCTTCGCTGGATAATGCATGTGTTTGCCCGTGCTTGACCTCAACTGGAAAATCTACTCCAGCTTTGTGGTGGTGTCGTAGCCCTGGGTAGCTCGCCGGGCTCACACACGGGTTGCTCCAAAAGATTGTTTAACATTTGGCCATGGGGTCACATAGACTGTGTCAGGTCTTCAAACGTGGTCTCCTACCCAAGCCCACCGATCTTTGTGTCTTCCTCGGCTAATCTCCTCTATGGTTTTGTCAGTAGACTGCGCGTTCCGCGCATCTCCAAACGTCTGCAAACAGATCAAGTCAAGATGAACTCGACATCTCAGTCAGATTGCCTTGTGTTTCCTCCGTCCTCCATTTTTCAGACGTAGCATTACGATTTCCATAGTACACGCTACCATCTTATCCGATGCGAGGACCTATTGGTGTAAGATACGCGCCACACCACGGCAAGAACATTATTAATATTAATGGTATATTTCTCGGCTATGGTCGTGACACATGCGCAGGCGCATGATCATGGTGTACAGCGATACTAAGTAACATGAAATATTCACAAACTTCAGGTATAAAAGTCAAAAGTGCCAGCTGTAGAAAAACATAGCCAGCGATAGTTTATATGGATCACCATAATAATGATAATAATAGTTTATTTCGGATAACATCAAAACATGCTGCAATGCAAGATCAAACGGTACAGTTGAAAGCTGAATGAAAGTTACAGTGGGACTGTACAATTATGCGAACGCGATTGAATATAAGAGAAGGCATTCAAGTCAATTGCTGCAATGCCGCCCGATGAATTTAAAATTCAAGGTCAGGTGGTTGATCCGGCTGAAGGTAGGCGTAGTTATTCTGCCAAAATGTGGGGTGGGTGGAGAATGGTACAAAATCACACAAATCCTACAGAAGAAAGACTGTCCTGTCGGAGAACTAAACCAGATTGACGGATACGCGGATATCGGGAAGAAGAAACATTTCTGAAGGAGACGTATTCAAGCAATGGAGCTTTACAATGTATGAGAGGAGTTGCGGTCAAAAATTAGACGATAAAAAATTGTGACATAATACATAAAGACCAAGAAAATCGGTCGAGGATAGCAATTTTGGGGTACAGTGACCGTATATCGGTTGAGCCAGTTGTAAAACGAAACGGACAACACACTGGATTGTGGGTGTCAAATTGATGGTGAAAGAAAAGACCGGATAGAGCATATAGACTTTGAGTGGATTGTTTTGTTTTCAGAAAAAAGGAACGTACTGCTTCAGCAAGAAACTGGTAACTGACAAAAAAAATCGACGTGTGGTGCGTAGCTACGATAGTGGCAGAAACGTGGCTTGCAAGAAGGATGACCGGTTGAATGACAGGTAAGTATTTACATACTGATAATTCTCAGCAAAGACTTCGCGTGGTGAAAAAAAATGTATCAAGTATAGGAAGTGTCTTGGACTATCTATCGGAATGGAGCATGGGAAAGGAAATACACAGAACAACCGATGAATAGCTTTGCAAAGTTCGGCAGCCGGATATAGGCGGAGTGTGTGTGATAAACCAAATGGACTACACATCTGGACTGTCGTTGCCAGAGTGATGGTGAAGGAAGTGACCGGATAAAACAATAGGATGGACACAGCGGAAAAAAACGATGAACTGTTGGGCAAAAGACTATCAGTTTATGTTTGAGACAAAAGGCGGACCACTTTGTGGCGACAGAACAGAACTCTGCGGCACAAGAGCTTATCAGATGTGCAAAAGAGGGACACGATACCTGGAAAGATGAGGACATTGCAATGCAACAGCCTTAAGTGGGCAAAAAGCGGAGCTGGCAGAGAAAACAAGCAAACACAGAGTCGTCGATTATTGGGAATCTCAAGAGATAAATTTCGCAGTGTCATATACTGTCTGGAGATTGTGGTACGGAAGTTAGTGACAGCAATAAATGCGTTATTTCTGGAGTATATCGGTAAAAGTAGCAAAAAGGGGTGGGCTTTATCTTAGAGAGTGGTTAAGTTTGCAAATAAGACTGGTGAGTAGTTCGACATGAAACCGCGGGAAGTGGACTGGGAATAATGAGCCAGAAGTGTTGATGGGTTTTTAAGTATACGATAATTGTGCACCAAAGAAGCAACTTTTGCAGGACGAAAAAAGCGTTAGGTTATGCAGGCGAATTTGTTTTTTTTTTCAATCCGCAACCGGTGCTAGTGGGTGGGGCTGACCGTGCGCTGGACACCCAACCTGAAAACCATTTCTGGGGGCAGGAGGTGCGATCCACCTAGTTGCGCCCGCACATCGTTGCAGACGTCCTGCACGCCCGATGTGCACCGGCCGAAGCGGGGGATCTGTCCACGCCCCGCACCGGCGGGATTTGCACAGGTGATTTTGGTCGAGATCATACAGACGTAGAGATGGCGTAGTCTAGGAGATTGTGGGGGATCCAGATTTAAAGCCTGACGTTTGGGCCAGATATTTCGCTGGTGTTATCTCCGGATCATTCCAAGACATCAGATGGGAGATGCGCGCCGGTTGGTGTCTGGAAGCATAAGAGTAGAGAGACGCAGTCTGGGATGCTCCCAGCTGAGGATCAACGGTCATTGGTGAAAAGAGAAATCTAGTCATGTAGACACAGACTACTTTGGGAAGAATGAGGACTGTGAGTCATTGGAAGTGAATGGAAATACAAAAATTATGACCAAAACTAGGAATAAGAATGATGATTTAGAAGGTAAGTGGTGGTCACTGGAACTGGATTAAGTGTCGGGACGCTAAGGCAAAATAAAGGAAGGGAATGGGGTCAGTTCGGACCGAGTAAAGCGAATTAAGTAAGATAAAGATAATAGGTAGGAGACGTTGGAGCGCGTGAATTGAGGAGAATCTAACAAGAGCAGTGTCAGTGATGTAAGTCATTCTAAGGGGTACTAATATGCTGGCGATGGAGAAGGCATATGGGGTAGGTGATGTCGACGTTGCAAAGGATGTTAACCGGTTCGTGCTTTCTTTCTCTATTCGAAAATCTAGGTTACCCTCATAAGCTTGTTCCAACGTGGTGCACATATGGGTTAATTGTAGTACTTTGGCGACATCTAAGTATTTTGTAAGGACAATTTTGAAACGGTCTAGTGTCTGGCAGGCCCGATTGTCTTCGGGCAGTCTGTTCCAAATGCGGGAATAAACGGTGATGAAGAACCTTTCTCTTAGTTTTGTCCTGGTGTATGGGACTTTAGTAGTATGATTTCGGTTACGAAGAGTGTAGGGTGCGTCTTGAGCGAAACATAGATCAGTGATAGACGTATGCGCTCTAGAATGTAGGAGGTTGAATAGAAGATAAAGATTGAGTTTCTTACGTCGTAGCCATAGGGGTTCAAGCCTTAGTAGCTCACATCTCTCTTTATAATTCAAGGGAGATGATGAGCCGAGTAAGTGCTTGGTGAAGGATCGCTAAACTCTTTCGATCGCAAGTCTGGCAGATTTGCGCATGTGAGTGTATACCAGAGGGCAGTACTCGAGCTGTGGTCTGGCGCGGGATTTAAAGATTGGAAGCTGGCCGTCGCGCATTCTAAAGGTTCTGCAGATGACAGCAATCGTTCTCTTAGTCTTAGCCACCTGGTAGGTGGCTTGTTCTTGAAAGGTGAACGTACAAGAATATTGTAGACCGAGATCTCGTACTAGCGGAGTAGTAGGAATGAACGAGTCGTTTAAAACGAGGGACTCAGGGGGAATCTGACTTTTATATATGAGAATGGCACTCTTAGCAGAAGAGAAACTCATTTTCCAAGTGTTGCACCATATGTCAAGAGCGTTTAGGTCGTCAGCTATTTTGGTGAGGGTATAGGTCGAGGTATGAGGTTCAAATGAATATACAATCTTGATATCATCGGCGAATAGGAACGCTGTGCCATGGCGTATTACTTTGAATACTTCGTTTTTGTAGAGAAGAAATAAAAGTGGACCTAACACACTGCCCTGTACAACACCACTTGTGACTGGCCGGGGTGATGAGAGGTAACCTTCAATGCTTACTGCTTGCGATCTCATGCTAAGATAGGATGACAACCAAGAAGAGAGCGGGTCTATTATGCCGTAAGATTTAACCTTGGTTAGCAGCTGGGCGTGAGGCACGCGGTCAAATGCTTTCGTCATATTAAGGAAGATAACGATAAATGCCGTTCCAGAGTCAGCTGAGGTTTTGATCAGAATAAGGAAATCAAGTTGACAGGTCAGGCACGACCTGGACTTTAAGAAGCCGTGTTGGTTTTTATTTATTAACCCACGGGTGAGGATAAAATTAGCAATCTCATCTTTAACTACTCGTTCCATTATCCTAGATATTATGGGAGCGTGGTTTATGGGGCGGTAATTAACAGGGTCACGTAAAGCACCCTTCTTATGGAGGGGAATGATAACGGAAGTTTTCCACTGGGATGGGAAAATGCTTTGTGACATGGAGAGATTAAATAAGTTCATCAAAAGCATCACAATGTCCGGGCCGCCAAGACGAAACAGAGCTGGTGGGATACCATCGGGACCAGGGCGAGCCAGAGACCGGGTGGAATTTAACAGCTTTCTGACTTCGTTGGCTGAGAATACTACGGTTGACAAGGTGACAGCAGTCAAGGGGGTGAGATCCTGGGTTGGACTATTGTGGTCTGTTATGAAGGTAGAAGCGAATAACTTATTGAGTGCCTCAGCGATTAACTGAGGCAAGCTAATATAAATGTTCTCTGATAGGAGCAAATACGGTATTTTGGTTGTACAGCGGGGGTTTCGAGTTTGGATAAGGCCAGAAAGGTGGGCTATTTAATTCGGCTGGTTGAGAGCGTACAGTTCTTGCTTCTCCAGCTTGTTCTCATTTTCGCTTAGTAGCTGGCGTGAGAAGTGGCTAAGGCAGAGGAAGATAGAAAGGTCGTTGGTCCTTTCGTAGGCAAGCTGCAGCTTCTTGAACTTGCGTTGCAACTTTTGTTGTCGATAGGTCCTTTTTCCACTGAATTCAGTTATCTCGGGAGATATGATGTTAAGAGAACAGAATAAGTTAGAGTACATCACATCCGACGCCAGTTGAGGATCAGATGTTTGAAAAAATTCATCCCATGTCTGGTTACGCAGGATGGTGAGTAAAGTATCCCAATTTGCATTTCGGAAAGATTTTCGATTTTGAGGACCATCCTGGTGATGCGGCTGAACGGAGACTTCACACGTTATGACCCTATGATCACAACCAGGAAGGTGGCTAAGGACATTTGTCTTTATATTTCGGAGGCCTAAAGTAAAGATAAGGTCAAGAATATTGTTTCCTCTGGTTGGTGACTTTACGTGTTGTGTCCATCCGCCAGCACGGATACATGGGACAAAATTGCATAACTTCAGAGAGGAATTCAGGGTTGCCCAACAAATGCCAGGGAGGTTGAAGTCCCCCGCTATAATTTTAGAAGCATGCGGGATTTCAGCTACGTGACAGAAAGCATCGGTGATTGCATTTACGTTGCCCATGTTGTAGCCCGGCGACAGTAAACACAACCAATGACGAGCTGCCCCTGAAGCAGGGGTATAGAGATCCAAACAGAGTCTTGGACCTTATCAAGGACAGGAAGTTGGAGTAAGTGTGTTCCAAGACTGCTCTTACTATAAGCAAGGCATCCACCACCACGTCCCTCAGATCTGTTCGTAGAAAATATATTATAACCGGGTATGGAAATGTGTCGGAGGAGAGTTTTATCAGTAAGCCAGGTTTCAGTTACGAGGATTACATCCGGGTGAGATTAAAGTGCAAAGGAGCGGACGGATGTAAGTTTACTTACAAGGGAGCGAGCATTGAAAAGTGCAATTGCGAAACTACCATTATCGTGGCCATGACGTACATGGAATGTATGACACCTTAGGGTGGCTGCCAGGTTTGGAGAAAGTGTAGCCACTGGCGGACTGTGGGATGGTGTGGGGAGAGATATAGTATGGGAGAAGGCCGGACATTCAGGGGAAACGGAAAAACCGGCAAATTTAGATGGGGTGGCATTAAGTCCGAAAGCTCGCGACCATCTGAAATTGAAGAGCAGGATGCATGTGGTTGGGTAGCCCGTAAGTAGTCAACCGGAACCGCATTTGGATAAGGTACTGGCGTAACGGTCTGAACAGTCCTGCCGAGACTTCCTTTTTCGTCGTTGGAGGAAGTGTTTTTATGGTTCACTCTACCTGGAGGCAAGAGACTGATTGGGTTCGGAGAGCGAGGTCCGGGTCCGCGAGTTGAGATGGCTGATTTTGCCGATAAAGCTACTCTATTTATTTTCGGATTCGTTACGGGTACCGGTGCAAATACATCTAGTCTCGCTCCTTTCTGTGGTATGCAAGGAATGGCTAGTTATGACGTCAACAGCTGAGGGATTACTGATTTTACTTCAGGTATTGAACTGTTTTCCCGATCCGGTTTTGGATTTTGGACTCCTGCAAGGGTCGGCGTTCGTTTTTTCGAACTATATTCTGTAGGAGTAGTTTGTAGGTTCGACCAGACACTTCCTGAGCTAGTTGAAGGAATCATGTCAATCGGAGTTTTGTATGGTATTTTGTTACTAGTCTTTGAGTCAGGGGGGCTTTTGTCAGTTTTGCGGACGTCAGGAGGCACATTAATTTGCACCGTTTCATTGAGACTGTTCTGCAAGTTTTGACGTTTGCGACGCGGCTCCGAGGGAGTGGAGACTGATGAACTATCTAGGTCGACAAAGATTTTGCGACTAACCACAGAAGAGGTCTTCGCATGGTGGCCGACGCTTGGTAAATCAACCACCTGAGAGGGGCTACTGGCCAAATGTTTACCAGGGTTATGGTTCTTCGCATGGCTTTTGTGAACCTCTCTTTGTAGGGGGGTTTTATCGGGAAGTATTTTTGCCCGCTTGAAACCTGTATTTGCGACGACAAAAGACTGTCGGCTAATAAATTCCTTGGCAGCAACTTCAGTATTGAACTGAAACAGGAGTGGGCATGTATTTTGCGGTGAAGTTTTGCGGAGTCTGACACAGTAGCAAGGTTGCGAATCTAGGTTGCAAGCCTTTACGATTAAGTTCTTGGCAGTTGAGAGAGGTAACTTATCCGGAATGTTGAATACTACTGCATTGTTGGCTTTCTTGATGCGTTTGAGTATTTCAGAGGCAACGGTATCAATGAACTTCGCGGCTGACATTAGGTTTGCCTGAGTGTGGTGTAGAGATGGGTCAAGCAGGAACGCTAATGTACCTAATTGACAGATGGTTTGATCATAAGCGTCAAGCCGAGAGGAAAAACTATTCATGGTTTTGCGTATTTCAGCAGTTGCTTTGGTAGCATCTCCAAGTATATCAACGAGGGATACTGAACACATTTTGAGCGTGCTTTGGAGGTGGGGGGTCTTACAACGGCGAGTGCTAGCTGTGATTGTGGGCCGGTGGGCAGCAATGGAACGCATAGCTAAGCTGTTGGAGTGATTGGTAGTTAAATTAGCGCAATATCGCGGGGAGAAAAGTAGTGGCAGCTAAAACAATGGGCGAATTATCGGACTATGGTAAACTGCGGGGTATCAAAAAGGTGAGAAAAAAAGTGGCTAATTATCTTTGGTTCCCGCGCCAACTTTGAGCCGGTTTCGGTTTCGCGCTGGGCGGTGGCGCACACCGGGGATATTGTATAGGTCGTTCATTCATGCTGCTAGAGGTGCGTTATCAACGAAAATGATGCAAGCCATGAATAACGGCGGTTTACCGGGTATCTGCGAACAGCGAAGTTTCAAATAGGAAGAAAAAGTTATTGTATGGAAGTACACTCGGGGAAATTGATGCATGCGAAGAGAATAGCAAACCATAAAGCTGATGCAATTCCTGAATGTCGGTTCCACTGGGTTCAAGAAAAGGAATACGTTATGAAACAAGGAGATATGAAACCAATTTTATGAATGTACATTTTTGTACTTTTGTGTATGTGGAAGTAACAGAGGTCCATATGAGGGTGAGTTAAATATCAGGATCAGTAACCTGTGCCATTCAGAAATGTGAAAGTGCAACTAGAGGGTCCTGGAAAAGTGGAGGATCAATTTCCAGCCGGACACGGATCGAGGGAAAAGTGGACTGTTGCAACAGATACTAAAGTGGAAAATCTCTGCATTGACTTGTGCAATGTTATTCTGTTTCACTGACAAATATATATACATATATATATATATATATGTACATTGACGCATTGAGCCTCAGTGTTATTCGGTTTCATTATTGGTAATGTACTACATTCTATGGGTGTAGTTCGTCTGGCGGGGTGAAGGATATTCGTCGGTCAATCAGTCCAGTGTGGCGAGACATGACGGATGTAAATGACGACTGGTATATGAGTAGGTTGCGATTGAACCGTTACTTGTGTTGGCTGTAATGTTGATATCAGCAGGAGTGGTTTTGTGTTAGAAAACTCTAATTAATACGATAGGCAGTTGGGGGTATTTTCTGCCGCGTGGCTTGCTTGCAGTCCCAGATGATATGAAAGGTCCCATTTGGGTTCCCGTCGGTACGAGTCATAGTTGCATCTTTGGTTATCCCGTTCGGCGACTGAGATAGTGGGAAACGACGAACCTGAAATAAATAGAGATTACAGTCTGGACGTGGTTCCAGCTGTGGGTTAGGGTAATATATGACGACAACAGTAAGGAACCGGTTGGGTTTATGTGAATGGGGCAAAGATAAAGTTCATTTAGGCGGTCAGTGGCACGTATTCCATGTTCTGGGTGGAGTAGGCTCGCCGGGGACTGAGCTATAATGCTGCAGGCTAGCAAAGTTGTGTCCAACAGTTGGGCCATTTTGTATGCATTCTAAAGGATTATTGGTTCGCAAGTTTTTGACAGTTTTGGGATACTAAGAAAATTTGAAACATTGGGTCCCATTTATCCAATTCATGAGAACGAAGAGAAGACATAAGTCGCGAGATGCAAGCATTTCGTTTACTCTTGTCAACCGCGGACGTAAAACGTGTCAGTATATATACATGGTACGGTAGGGGGGGAGGGTAATTGCAACAGTAAAGTAGGCACGATCGAAATTTCTTACAGTGCGTACGTTGGGGAGAGTGAAGTCTGTCGTGTTAACGCCAGGGTAAACAAACATTTTGGGTCAATCGCTTTTGTGCACAGAGTGTTGGCTAATGTATCATGATTAGAATAGCTCCACTGAACGCTAGTAGTTTCGGTACTGGATTGCGCAACAATGCTTTGAAACACTGGGTCAGGTCAACTTTGTGACCTGATGCAACCAAATGTCTTCCAATCGAAGAAGCTGGCGGTTTCACGTCGTTGTGTATTGCCCCAGCAGATTGCGTCATTAAGTTTGACAGCCATTTGGGTATGTGTTCTGACACTCGTTGAGTCAAGCAACGATCCGTCCTGCCAATGTATACGTCACCGCAACTGCAAGTGAACTGATAGACAGTATGTGAGACATTGGGATCAGCAAGACAATTTGAGTGATTTTGAAAACATAACCTTTTGGTCGTCTGCGGCAAACGCAACTGCGCCGCTGTGTATGTGTGCCTTAGAGCTGACTTGAGATTACAATTTATTTGATTGAATAAATGATCTTCTTTAAAAGGTGAAGTGATAAAAACTTGCTTCTTTTCGACGTTCATCGTTTTCTCGCGCACAAGTCTCGGCCTCTGATGTTGTCTGATAAAGTTCTCCGGATAACCGTTAGCCAGAAGCGTTTTTTTTATGAATACTAAGAAAAACCAAGAGCTTTAAGGGTAAAAGGATCAAGAAATGGCAACCCTCCATCTAGTTTTCTTACGCAGTCTGCAGTTCAGCACCGAGGCGTAAACTGTCGTCTTACTTCATCCTCGGATTTTTTAGTACTAAATATATCAAAATACATCAGGAACGTCTGACTTTACTAAACTCTTCCTGGTCCCTGACCAGGTTTGTTTCATGTGATCCTTGTTCTCCATATGCATAATACCCTGTGGTATCAATAAAACAGCCGCTTATCATTCCGAACCCTCAGCGTTCATACAGCTACACCCTCGAAAATATTTTCATTACTTTAATACAATCCTCTGCTCGCTCCGGACTAGTCCCAACTCCCAGTGCTCACTACCTGCTCGCCATCTTGATCTCCCAACAAATGATCTCCCACGGTCCCCATCGTTTTCTACTCGTTTTGAGCAAGAAAAATACACTTATGCACCGTTGTACTGTCCTTACTACAGATATATTTCCTATTATCCGAAAGAATGTCGAGGACCAAAATTGAGCCAGAAAGAACCGCAGGAATTCAAATCAACAAAGCCCGCCCGAATCCACCACTTAAGCAAACATCGTCCACGACTCCCCGCCCCATTGGCCTAGTAAGCGTGTTCTATGGTGAAAATAGAAGAAATGGGGCCACAGCACATGACTCCCCACACTTCACTAGCCAGTTATCACCCATCGGTGAAACTATGGCCAACCTGACCCACCTTACCTGGACCAACGACCATGCCGACAATCCAGTCACCCAAGGGCTGGCCTCCATTAGACATCGAAATTAGGGGATGACTTAAGAATTCCACCAATGCGGCAGCCCTTATTGGGCCTGATTGTACTCCGTTAGATTGAATGAGATAGCACCTTGAGTGCCTACGACGTGACATACTATCCGCGCCAATGCATCAGGCTGAGGAAGAAGACCCAGAGAACGGTCTGTCCACTCTTATCCCGATTCCATGGTGGGCGAACTGCACAGGGATTCCTTGGAAATACTGCCTCAAATACACTTTCAATTGTCTTTATACCTCTAAAAATTCGGCGATCTAACCCTGCAAAGTAAAAAACCACCAACAATGTGCATTTGGTTAGGGCAACCAGCCTACTCAACTTGCAAGCTGACCTTTGCCAACCAGCTCTAACAATACACGGTGAATATCCTATTTCTCCTAGGTCCCCAAGTCCTCCCACATCCCTAGGGATCTCACGATCTAACAATAAAGCAGAGAGGCCACCAACAATGCGCATTTGGTCAGGGCGGTCAGCCTTCCCACTATAGAGAGCAGCCCACGCTCAAGTTATAAATCTCTCTCATCCAAGCATAACCAGTCCCAACACCTTGTTTTAGCTTCCAGTAAACTGTGTACTAGCTGACACCTCGAAAGGTGAACGTCAGCGCAACATGGAGCACAAAATCCAGCGACTTGATACAGGGGAGGGCGACGACTTAAACTATGACCAGCCCATTTCCTGTTCACCGCAACTCTTGGCCACCCACTCCAGTTGCTTCACTGCAGTGCCGTGGAACAACTAACAGAGAGCTAATTCGGACATCTTTCATGGATGGATTACACCCAGCCCTTTCTCTCTTCCATATCTCACCGCTCGTATCAACCCATCATGCATTTCCAACACCTGGATTTCCTTTCTCGCGAAACATTTCCACCCCACCTGTATGATCCTTCCTATCACATCTCCCACACCACGGTGATCCCAATGTCTCACGCAATGACCCATCCACCCATGATATTCCATCGTTTCCTCGCTCATATTCACCGCGCGACTACAGTCTCTTTTTCCCACCGGACTTATCCAGCAACAACCATCACGTTCTAACTCGTGCCCCTACCAGTAACTCTCCACCTCCTCTTCCCTTCACATCCCCCATCGAGCTTCAGCTCACCAAGTCAATGGTGTAGCTGGAGCCCCCCTCTCGTTGGACACTCTGTCCTATGGCCCACTTCACCTATCTGGCGACAACGATGCACCTGTCAACCTAACCATCCCCCTACCCCAACGAATCCAGCCACATCACCTTTCACAATGGCCAGGCACCACAGCATCACCTACATTTCTGTTTTCAAGTACGCATCCTACTAACATACGGCGTATGAATTGTACCCACTCATTCCCAGTGCTAATTAACCAGTCTCAGATTGATCCACACGTCAGACCATAAGACCCGCCCCTAGCACACAATTCCAACCACTATCAAGGTTGCTAAGTGGGATAGCCCACACTCTAAGCCATTGAAGCAACCGGGGCTTCCCTCTCACCTAGCCTTCGTTGTAATGACCAAATCGTACAAGCCCCGGTAGGGGCGGGGTCTGCACAATAATTTGCTTCCCGTGATGAATTTGTTTGTGATTGTTGTTCGCACGAACAATGAATGCGGTACCAAGGAATTTTTCCTTGTGATTTTCATGCAAAATCTTGTTGATAAACTCATTGATTACTTCACTGTGTCACACTGATTGCCATTGTCTGACTGGTGGCTGGAGTGCAACCGTTGCTTGTTGACGCAGCCTCATTTTCCACATTGGTTCCTGGGTTGGTTGGCCAAAGAGATTAACATTGGGTTCGTTTTTTATATTCACAAACTGTTATCTGTGGAGCACCGTGCCATAAAATACTTGACGAATCCCAAGTTCACGAGGGTTTTTGAAATTCGGCTAATTACTCGGGTCGGACGAATTCTTGATAGTAATTGTCGCGTTGCCGTGCTGACCAGCGAGACGGATTACGTGAATACGACCTTTGGGACTGGAACACGCGTTACTCAAACTTGGTTCCAAAACGGGGAACTAACAGCGTGATCCACCGAATGATTGGCTTCGCACCTTCTGAACAGCGCCTTGGAACCTCAAAGCAATGCGTAGCGCAAATCGACGCGGAACCCAAATCAAAACAAGACTGCTCAGCAAATTCTACGGTACTGTTTGCGAGTTAAAATACAAGTGCATAACAATCATACCCTTGACAGTGGGTCTTAGTCAATATGCAGCCTGAAGGTGGTCAAAATCAGGACAAGAATCTGCACAAAGAGAATAGTGGACCAAAAAGGGTAAGTAGAAAGTACCGATCCTGCAGTCCAAGCAAATAGAATAAGTTCTCCACGCCCAGTAAGGCCCAACGAACAGCTTTCCCAACGTGGAGCGGGAAATTAAACGTGAATAAGCTTACCGTCTACGATCCATCGGCGTGAGCGAAGAGGTTAAGTCAAGCCGTAATGGGAGGAAATGCCTTGAGTCAGTACTACATTACCTTACTGAATGTCCAGAAAGTTACCTCACCAAGAAGGCACGACAAAGAAAGAGTAAGTTAAATGCCTTAATCTTAGAGGGGATGACGGCCACAAAAGGATTTCGCCAAGAGTAAGGTGGGCGCGAGCATTCCAAAATCTATAAAGAAAATATGTGGAGGTACCAGATAACTAATCTCTAATCATTCTTGATTCAGACTCCTCTGAGAGTATCCTACAATTCGTTTTTCTATTTTTGCTTTCCGAGCACCTACTGGCTGGCTTCTTCCCTTTTCCAACTTGTAAAGATCCACAGACAATTCTGGAGCTCTGTCTGGCCTACTCTTCCGTACAAGTTAGGTATCAGCCCGTGATTCAATAACATCCTCATTGGCCTTTCTCACCAGGATTTATCGCTCGCTAGGCGCAAGCCCGGGGACTACTTGTTCTCAAGTCCATTCGGTCTCGCCAACACAACTCGTGAAGTCCCCCTGGTGCTGGTGCGGTCGGATCCACAGCTATGACCGGAGCCCATCGGGCCTGCAGGACGTTTGCTGCGATGAGAATGCGGCTAGTTTGGTGCATTGCAAATCGTGACAACAAAGACGGCTTTCTGGTTGGGTGTGGAGCAATATCAACCCTCTCACTAGCCCTGGGTTAGGATCGAAAAAGTAAACAGCTCAAAGCTCGTGGTGTTGTAACTATGCTGCTGTCTCCTCCGGTTTTCATCGACTGTCCATCGCGCTCGCTTCCAACATCGCCGTCATAACTTATGGCTTTTTATACCCGGAGAAATTTACTTTACCCGGCGCAAAACTATTGCATATTCAGAAAGCTTATTTACGTTTTTGGCTCATGGCTAGTGGTCCACCTTCTTGGGGTTTTATGCGATACTGTTCACCGGTGCCACTCGTTTACGTCACCATTCCCCAAGAAAAAAGCTCACCACATTTTTCTTTTTATACATTTAAAAACTGACACGTTGACTCTTGTCATTCACTTGCACATTGCAATCTTCATACAGTATGTCTCACAGTGAACTATCAGTCTCCAAAATAAACTGAAGGTAGATGATTTAGTGATTGTTTTCTCCCTCTATCTTTTCCTTTGTTCGCCCAAATCGAGCTGGCTTATCGCAATCTTTCCACCTTGCAAAGCTTTATGTTCCTCTCAGATATGAACATATAAACAGCGCTCGTAAAGTGGAGTTTTAATTCATCGTCACAATGTTATCCGTTAATGTACCGAACGTCAACTGATGGCAACGTGCCTGTTATTTACCTTGCCATCACTGTTGCAAGCAGTCTCCTCTACTGTCTTAGCTATGTGCCAAACATCTATCTATCTTCCAGCTCTCATTTTCATGTTGCTGCACTGTGTCCCACTTATCTGACAGTAAAAAATCCGCTCAACGTTTGCTTGTTTCCCTCCGGCCGTTTATTTCACCACACTCTGGCGGTCCCTCTCCAGAAGTGTAGTTGATTTGGTATCTAACTCACTCAGCCAATATCCCGTCCTCCGACTTTACAACTGGTAAATTTCATTGATTTTTCTCGTTCTATATTCGTAATTGCATTCCTTTTCATCATCACATTTTCAACCCGAGGCCCTCTTATACGCTGCGAGAAGCAGTAGCTTGTATACGTCTACATTGGGGACTAGTATTTTTTAAGGTAAGAAAGTATCCGCCGACCATCTTCGATTCTCCATTCATGCTGTCTTTCTCTCGTAAGATTTGTGTCTTTGTATTCTTTTGCAATGGGCTCCATCTAGATTTGGCCGGCGCTACTGCCTGGCCTTGAGTTCGAACTTGTCAAACGTTAACATAATGAGCGACTTGAAAAAGTTCTTTTAAATTTCGTCGCACGCACATACTTGTATGATCCTCCCTGGTATAGGATTGCGCCTTCAATTTTACCCTTTGATCTTGCATTGCAGCTCACTTCAGGGATATTCAACATAGACCATTATCTTTATAATGGTTTTTGATACTGTGGAAATCGAGGGTTGTTAAGAGGGAAACTGAATTACACACGAATATTCTGTGACCACCACCCAAAAATGGGTGAGTGACTGGCTTTTTGATGTCAGGTAAAGTGTACTTAAAGACTAATTCAGGGACATTCCACCCCTTGACGGGGGTGTGCTTATATGTTGAATCCAGCCCCACTGGAAACATATGAAAGCGGATCAGACAGAGTAGTTTGGATTATGTTAGAAACACGGATTATCTGAGGGTATTGGAAGTCACTAGCGATGAGTTTTGATCTCACGTGGCATCTGAAACTGCATCCAATGCATCGCCATCGTTGTTATCTGCGAATTTCAATATTGCGGGATTATGGTGAATAAAAACTAATGGGATTGTATGTTTGCAGGTGTTAATTTATAGTCATAGGAAGTAGTTCACTTGCTCTAGGGCGAGGTGCCTTAGCAAGGCTGCGGAAATGGTTTAGCGGATATGGGTTAGGAATCGGCCAACTCGTCTGGACTTGCCAGGGATCAGAAGCTGTGATACCAATCGATGCCCATGTGCTCCAGTTGGGGCTGCTCAGATGGACATCTCCCAGTAACTAAGATCATTTTGGAGTTGATGGATGACACTGCGGTCATCATTTTTGGGAACATCTCACTTGCCATGCTGGTAGTATTCGAAATGCGGAGATCACTATTCGGGCTGGATAAGTGGGCATTTGAGTCTCGTATTATAGATGAGGAGGCACAATGTAACAGGACGGAGGATCGAGAACACGGATATTGGCAGGGTTTTCTGTGGGGTTTACTAGGTGTGAAGCACTCAAAGGCATGGCGTCTGTGGTGGTATCATCAGTGTGGGCTGGAAAGCTTCCGTTATGACTGAAAAGAAGAGGGGTCGTGGGGCTGTGGTAAGTGGCTATGCAAACAGGCAATAAAGCCAGATCCACCAAAATGGAAGTAACAGTCACGTCGATTAGGGTACTAATATTGAACGCTAAGGAAACAGGGCTGCAGGCAGCAGCGCAAAATAATGAATGATTAAAAATTCAATATCTGGTACCTCCACATATTTTCTTTACAGATTTTGGAATGCTCGCGCCCACCTTACTCTTGGCGAAATCCTTTTGTGGCCGTCATCCCCTCTAAGATTAAGGCATTTAACTTACTCTTTCTTTGTCGTGCCTTCTTGGTGAGGTAACTTTCTGGACATTCAGTAAGGTAATGTAGTACTGACTCAAGGCATTTCCTCCCATTACGGCTTGACTTAACCTCTTCGCTCACGCCGATGGATCGTAGACGGTAAGCTTATTCACGTTTAATTTCCCGCTCCACGTTGGGAAAGCTGTTCGTTGGGCCTTACTGGGCGTGGAGAACTTATTCTATTTGCTTGGACTGCAGGATCGGTACTTTCTACTTACCCTTTTTGGTCCACTATTCTCTTTGTGCAGATTCTTGTCCTGATTTTGACCACCTTCAGGCTGCATATTGACTAAGACCCACTGTCAAGGGTATGATTGTTATGCACTTGTATTTTAACTCGCAAACAGTACCGTAGAATTTGCTGAGCAGTCTTGTTTTGATTTGGGTTCCGCGTCGATTTGCGCTACGCATTGCTTTGAGGTTCCAAGGCGCTGTTCAGAAGGTGCGAAGCCAATCATTCGGTGGATCACGCTGTTAGTTCCCCGTTTTGGAACCAAGTTTGAGTAACGCGTGTTCCAGTCCCAAAGGTCGTATTCACGTAATCCGTCTCGCTGGTCAGCACGGCAACGCGACAATTACTATCAAGAATTCGTCCGACCCGAGTAATTAGCCGAATTTCAAAAACCCTCGTGAACTTGGGATTCGTCAAGTATTTTATGGCACGGTGCTCCACAGATAACAGTTTGTGAATATAAAAAACGAACCCAATGTTAATCTCTTTGGCCAACCAACCCAGGAACCAATGTGGAAAATGAGGCTGCGTCAACAAGCAACGGTTGCACTCCAGCCACCAGTCAGACAATGACAATCAGTGTGACACAGTGAAGTAATCAATGAGTTTATCAACAAGATTTTGCATGAAAATCACAAGGAAAAATTCCTTGGTACCGCATTCATTGTTCGTGCGAACAACAATCACAAACAAATTCATCACGGGAAGCAAATTATTGTGCAGACCCCGCCCCTACCGGGGCTTGTACGATTTGGTCATTACAACGAAGGCTAGGTGAGAGGGAAGCCCCGGTTGCTTCAATGGCTTAGAGTGTGGGCTATCCCACTTAGCAACCTTGATAGTGGTTGGAATTGTGTGCTAGGGGCGGGTCTTATGGTCTGACGTGTGGATCAATCTGAGACTGGTTAATTAGCACTGGGAATGAGTGGGTACAATTCATACGCCGTATGTTAGTAGGATGCGTACTTGAAAACAGAAATGTAGGTGATGCTGTGGTGCCTGGCCATTGTGAAAGGTGATGTGGCTGGATTCGTTGGGGTAGGGGGATGGTTAGGTTGACAGGTGCATCGTTGTCGCCAGATAGGTGAAGTGGGCCATAGGACAGAGTGTCCAACGAGAGGGGGGCTCCAGCTACACCATTGACTTGGTGAGCTGAAGCTCGATGGGGGATGTGAAGGGAAGAGGAGGTGGAGAGTTACTGGTAGGGGCACGAGTTAGAACGTGATGGTTGTTGCTGGATAAGTCCGGTGGGAAAAAGAGACTGTAGTCGCGTGGTGAATATGAGCGAGGAAACGATGGAATATCATGGGTGGATGGGTCATTGCGTGAGACAAGGCAATCTGACTGAGATGTCGAGTTCATCTTGACTTGATCTGTTTGCAGACGTTTGGAGATGCGCGGAACGCGCAGTCTACTGAAAAAACCATAGAGGAGATGAGCCGAGGAAGACACAAAGATCGGTGGGCTTTGGTAGGAGACCACGTTTGAAGACCTGACACAGTCTATGTGACCCCATGGCCAAATGTTAAACAATCTTTTGGAGCAACCCGTGTGTGAGCCCGGCGAGCTACCCAGGGCTACGACACCACCACAAAGCTGGAGTAGATTTTCCAGTTGAGGTCAAGCACGGGCAAACACATGCATTATCCAGCGAAGGTCAAAGCTCGCTGGTATGTGTGGTGCGGTGCACTACATCTTCTGGCAAAGTGCTGCGGCTTCCGTGGTACAGAAGCCGATGAAGGCCTGAAAGTGGCCAACAGCACGAGTGTATGTTCCGCTTGCCTCGGCGGTCTCCACGATGCAGCCGTTTCGTTGAGAAGAAATAAGCTGTAATCAAGATGGTTGGTACTAAAAACACCATCACTCACTGCACAAAACCAGGACTTGGAATGCCTTGTAAACTCTAGGGCCAAGCTTAGTTTGCCCAACGTCTCGCGTCAATGAATAGCTCATTTGCCAGAAGGTTGTAAGGTTGATTAGACCTTACTTCGCGGTTTCCTTAGTAAACGCGTGCTTCGGTCTTTCGTACTGCGTGGACCACCTGCACGTTACTCTAATGTGCGGCACTGCACAAATATGTTAACCAGAACAGTATTCTCCACGACCCGTGAGATTGAGAAGGCGATTGGGAGAGATAGTGGTTAGCGTGTATTTGGGAGCGTGCGTGAGAGCGTGCGCAAGAGCAACGGTCAAATGGCAACCGCGCTTGGCAGTCAGCGTTCAGTTAAACAATAAACGTGGTAAAAGTATGAACGAAGATGGCAACCGCTACAGGGCCTCCTCCTAGAAGTCCGACGGAGTTGGGCTTTGATCGTGATGGTAAGCCGGAATTTTTGGTTGTCCAGGAACTCCTCATAGCTTCTCCGTTATATTGTTGTTGACGTCGAACGACTGCTGATGAGTTTACCGGTGCCTGCACTCTCGAGGTCCGATGTGCGTGGGTCCAACTGTGTTTTGGCGCCCGCGGGTCTCATACGAGTGCAAGCCGGGAAATGCCTCGTCAGGTCCATCCAAAAAGGCGTCCAGTTGCCGTCTCCAGTGCCATGCTGACCAATCGTCCCGTTGTCCAGTGAGCGGTTGGCTCCTTGAACGTGCACGGGAGTCAGCCAGGCTACGGATGAAGCCAATGTGACTTGTTAGATCCGTCTGAGAGAGGGCAAGGTAAACTGGAACAAAATAGCGCCTGAGGGCGCCGGCGGATGTTGGACCGTAATAACAACACACAAACGATGTTCGGTGTTGTTGTAGTCGCTAGGAGACCAGAAGAAAATGAAACCATAACTACAGATTGTAATTTCACCGGTCTGTTTTTTGGTAAGTCCATGGCAAACTTCCCAACTTATTGCTAACAGTCGGTTGTAAAAATCGTCACGAAATCGGCGAGGCGGACGGGATTTCGTAGTTGGCGACCGCGACGGCTACTTCGCGTTGCGGGTACGGTTGGAGAATCTGATGGACTAGCTGCCGAGTCCTCACTAGGCGTAATTGAGGATGGTTCGAGTAGTAACTCGCTCGACGCAGTTGACTGAGCGACTTGAGCGGGTGTAAATTGGCCGAGCGGCTTGCATTCAATGACGGCAGGCTTAAGACGGTCGATGGATACGGTGTCGTGTCGTCCGTTGATGTCTATGACAAATGTTTTTGCCCTACGTTTTATCACCCGAAACGGGCCAGTGTATGGCGCTTGTAGTGGTGATCGAACGCCATCGACGCGAAGGAATACATGAGTAGCGGTTCCTAACGCAGTTGGGACATAACTTGTAGACTGTTGTTCACGCGGCGGACTGGCCTTGAGCACTCGCATGTGCTGCGTAAGGCGCTGAGCATAGTCACCGTAGTCGAAAGTCACGGTTGGTGAGGGGGCTACCAACTCCCCAGGCAGACGAAGTGTACAGCCATACACTAGTACGGCCGGTGTTGTGTGTAACTCCTCCTTAACGGTACTACGCAGGCTTAAGAGTGCTAATAGTAGTGTTTCACTCCAAAGGGGGTTACCGTTTGCTCGAAGGGCGGCTTTTAATTGCCGGTGGAAACGCTCAACCATACCATTGGCCTGAGGGTGGTAAGCTGTCGTCTTAACGTGTTGGCAACCGAGCGTAGCGAGTAGGCTGCCGAAAGCGCCGTCAAAATGTGAACCGCGATCGGTGGTCACTATTGCCGGGCAACCGAAATGACTAACCCAACCGGTCAGAAAAGCTTTCGCGGCCTCTTCCGAGGTGGGACGAGGGATAGGGATGGCCTGCGGCCAGCGAGTAAAACGATCCACGCATGTGAGTATGTAAACGTACCCAAGCGAAGGTGGGAGTGGTCCTACGAGGTCGACGTGCACATGATGAAAACGTGTTTCAGGTTCTGGGAACCTGGATAACGCCGCCTTAGTGTGCCTATGGGTCTTAACACGTTGACACTGCAGACAAGCACGAGCCCATTGACGGACATCTCGTTTGACATTGTGCCAAACAAAACGCTCAGTTATCAGTTTCACCGAGGCAGTCACACCCGGATGAGCCAGATTATGGAGTGTCATGAACGTAGGATAACGGTGGGCAGCAGGAACTACTGGCCTAGGGCGACCTCGCGACCCATCGCACACGATGGTATTCTGGGAAGCTGGGATAGACACTGTGGTTAAACTCAAAGAACCGTTTTGTCGAAGTTGTTCGATGTCAGGGTCCATAGTTTGAGCCTGTGCCATTGCGTTCAAATTGGTGTTAGGCGTTTGTGACAGACTTAGTTGATATACGCGCGATAAGGCGTCTGCGACGGGATTAAGTACCCCAGAGACGTGTCGTATGTCCACAGTAAATTGTGAGACAAAGTCTAAGTGGCGAATCTCGCGTGGTGAGTATCGATCCGAAGCTGACTTTGGTGCGTAAACCAAAGGCTTGTGGTCTGTAAACACCGTGAACGAACGGCCTTCGAGTGCATGTCGAAAATGACGGATTCCCAAGTAGATGGCTAATAACTCTCTACCGAACGTGCTGTACCTTGATTCCGCGGGTTGTAGGCGCTTGGAGAAGAATGCTAAAGGTTGCCAAGAGTCATCTACGAACTGTTGCAGTACTGCTCCAACCGCTGTGTCCGAGGCATCCGTCACTACCGAAATAGGAGCCAAAGGGTCGGGGTGTGTAAGGAGTGCTGGGTTGGCGACAGCATCTTTGACCATGGCGAATGCGGCTTGTGCCGTGTCGGGAAACACGAACTTCCGCTTACCTCCGCGCAACAGGTCGGTGAGGGGTTGCATCATTTCCGCACAGTGAGGAATAAATCGGCGGTAGAAATTCACCAGACTGACAAACTGACGCAACTGGTGAAAAGATTGGGGTTCAGGGTAGTCGCGAATAGCGGAAACTTTATCTGACAGAGGGCGGATACCCGAGGATGAAATAGAATGTCCTATGAAAGTGATATCAGACCGGCCTAATTCGCATTTCGCGATATTGATCGTAACGCCGTGCTGGCTAAGGCGTTCGAAAAGTGCTCGTAAGTGTGTAGCGTGCTCTTGCTCTGAAGAACTCGCCACCAAAATATCATCCAGGTATACGTGGACATTTTCCAAACCACGAGTTGCCTCGTGCATGAACCGTTGAAAGGTCTGGGCTGCATTGCTGAGTCCAAACGGCATTCTCGGAAACTCGAACGGCCCGAAAGGTGTAGTGACGGTAGTTTTAGGGATATCGGCCTCTGCTACCGGGATCTGCTTATACGCCCGAACCAAATCGATACGGCTGAAGACGGAGCAACCTGATAAAGACGAAGTAAGATCCTGTATGTGGGGAATCGGGTATCGGTCCGGGACGGTGACTTTGTTAAGCGCTCTGTAATCACCACAGGGTCGCCAGTCGCCACTAGACTTACGAACCATATGAAGGGGAGAAGCCCAAGGGCTACTAAAAGGGCGTATTATACCCAGTTCTAGCATATGTTCGAATTCGGCCTGTGCAACACGAAGCTTGTCTGGTGCTAACCGACGCGGCCTACTGAACACTGGGGGTCCCGTAGTATCGATATGCTGAGTGACACTAGTGGTCACTGCTGGGAGAGGCCCGGCCTGCCGAAACATGGCCGGGTAGGCGGTGATGAGTTCGCCAAAAGGTTGGTGTGCCGGTGGTTGAACGTAAAAGGGCGTGACGTGATTTACTCGCGAATTATGACCCGCAACAGCGAGAGGGGTCTGACGATCCACCACTCTGCGGCGCCGTGCATCAACTAACAAGTCAAAGTACTGCAGGAAGTCAATGCCCAGAATTGGGCACGGGACGTCGGCGATGATGAATACCCAACGAAAATTACGCTTTAAACCCAAGTTTCAGGTGAGCGACCGCTGGCCAAACGTTGGGATGGCCGTGACATTGGCAGCGCGTAGTGTTTGGGCCTGCGGTGTGCTATTGTCGTCTTTCGCTCGGGGGAGGACGCTCACTTCGGCACCGGTATCTACAAGGAATGGTCTATTTGAAATAATGTCCCTTACGTTCAAAAGACGACTATTGGTGTGATACCCGGCTTCGTGGGTCGCCACCACGGGCCGGGGGTTTAGTTTCCCTGATGAGCACCGGGAAACGTACACCCTCGTTCGCATCGTTCGGCTCCCTCACCGAAGCGACTGTGGTATTTACAATACCCTTCTTTTGAAGAACCGACGAAACGTCGTCGCAATGACGGACTATGGAGCCTAGGTGAGCGTGCGCGGTGCCGCTCCTGTGACCCACTTCTAACTGCTAGGCGTTGCAGGCTCGCAACAATTCTAGACAAAACTGACGCGAGGTCATTAGATGTTGGCAAGGCAGGCACCGTTGCGACGGAGGGCCTGGTTACTCCAGCTACAGCGGGTTTGTATCGTGACATAATGTCACCAGCTATCGCTGCAGTTTCCTTCAGCGAGCATTTGCGCGTGGCACTTAGTAAAACTGGAATGTTATGCGGCAAACGCTGCAGCCAAAGTTCCCTCAAGAGCGGGTCCTCGCCTACAGTCGGTCCTCTCAAGCGCTGCATCTCACGCAGCAGTTCGGAGGGCTTCCTACTTCCAAGCTCAACGTTTTGAAGTTGTTGCATACGTTGGTCTTGCGTTGGGGTCGTGCGGGCAATGACGGCCTCCTTTAAAGCCTCGTAGCTTCGGGAAGAGATTATTACGTCCCTTACTTGCATTGTGACCTCCGGCGGGAGGCGGCCTGCTACCCACCTGAAACGGCTGGCGTCACTGGTTATACGGCAGTTTTCGAATTCTAACTCAACCAGCGTGAACCAGAGTTCTGGATCAGCAGGCGTGAATGCCGGTATGTGCAGCGTGATCGCCCCAACAGTGAGGTCTGAGCAGGATTTCCGTTCGGCAGACATAGCGATTACTTTATGGAATACAGACGGGAAAAGAAATCAACGACCAATGGGACACTACAGTCTTCGCGAAAAAAAATAACGACGAATTAGACACACAAAGCATGTATGGACGAAAAAAAAATTGTTTGGTAAACCAACCAAAAAAGAAATCAAGATAGGGAAACAATAAAACACACAAAAACGTACGCAGACGGTACCTTGAACGGTAGAAAACAAAGAAACTCACGTGACTTGGGGATCACGTCGGGCTCACCAATTGTAAGGTTGATTAGACCTTACTTCGCGGTTTCCTTAGTAAACGCGTGCTTCGGTCTTTCGTACTGCGTGGACCACCTGCACGTTACTCGAATGTGCGGCACTGCACAAATATGTTAACCAGAACAGTATTCTCCACGACCCGTGAGATTGAGAAGGCGATTGGGAGAGATAGTGGTTAGCGTGTATTTGGGAGCGTGCGTGAGAGCGTGCGCAAGAGCAACGGTCAAATGGCAACCGCGCTTGGCAGTCAGCGTTCAGTTAAACAATAAACGTGGTAAAAGTATGAACGAAGATGGCGACCGCTACAAGGTAATAACGATCAAAGTGGAAGCCACGGTTGGGCTGACGAGAGCGTTGGCCTTTGTAGATGGTGGCTTCGATACCACTTTGGAGAGGAGGGATTTCGTAGAGAAGCGAAACCAGTGGGGACAAATCTTCGCTAGGAGTGAATACGGTAGGTGGTATCCAGGTCGTCTGGTCAACCAAGTGGCACCGACGGCTTGTCTCTCCGGTTAACAACGATAGAGTAGAGAGCCTAGAAGAAATCATCACGAAAGATCCGCTGATGGAAACGCTCAAGGCGGTGCAACCGATTTCGAGTCAGTGGCTGCATCTAGGCCGTAGAACAAAAATGGAAAGCCGCACAGCACCTTGTGCAGCACGCACGATATTTGGCTGGACCTTATACGGTGGCGGAAACGGAAGATAAGACGGACGGAGCCAAATCGGCTAAAAGTCCGTGAAAAACACAAACATTGAACAGGCGTTCGCACGCCTGTAAATCACTGAACTCGCTGACATTGCCGTTGATAGAGACGCCCCGTAGGGAGAAGATACGTCACGTCTGAAGGCGGCAACTAAGAAGGCCAAATATGCAACAGATCGTTTTGGGGTTCCTGTGCCATGGAGACTCAACCTCGAGGCAATGCCAGACAGCCGATAGACTGCCCTAAAAGGATCACGCTCCCTCAAATTTAGGCTTATTCGAGAACCGCAAATAGGGTTGGAACACATGCAAGCCATGTCGAATAACATGAATTGAGGTTACACAGAAAGAGTAGGAACTGCAATAACTGACGCAAGTTTGATGTGGCATCTACCCCACCAGCCGGTAATAAATTCAAAGAAATCGTGGAAGGAACAATGTTGTCTTTCATCGCACAGTGAATTCTCATGGTGCGTCGTTTAGCGACCATATACTGCAGGGCCCAGATTGGACAACGCCACCAATCGAGTTTGTACACCGATTTCGGCCGGAAAAAGTGGCCGTCTGTGCGGATACACGTGAAATATTTCTACGAAATGTCCATTAACGAACGAGGCGCCTGTCTTCTCTGGTGGTCCAAAAACAACAGAAACCAGACATCCAATGAGTGCAGACTGACAGCTCACGCTTTGGAATGGCAGTATCGCCTTCCTGTGCTAGCTTTGCTCTCCGGGAAGCCCTAAGACGTTTTGGTGGCACTAATAATCTGTTATGAAGCGCAGCGAGCCAATCCTGTGCGGTTGCTTTACCTGGGTTTCCTGGTGGCCCGCGTACCGCTATTTATTACATGACCTAGCTGACCATCAATCTAAAGGCAGGAGGTTTCGGGCTTACAAAATGGACTTTCAACAGCTGCAAGACGTCAACTGTTGCCCCGGAGTCAGACAAGACCGAGTTTAGAACGGGGTTTTTGAAATCCTTGGTTTAAACGGAGCGTACGATTGGTGTTCGATGGAATGCTGAAAGTGATTCGTCCATGTTCCATCGTGACCCGCCAAAAAGGCCAGCTGCATGAAGGGGAATTCTATCATTAGTCTCAAGTCTCTATGACCCTTTGGGCTTCGGTTCACCGCGGCTAACACCTGGGGAGAGCCTGGTTAAACCGCTGTGCCAAACAGGGACAGGCTGGGATGAATCTCTCCAGGACGACGACGACAGGAGGTGACATGATTGACTGGACAGAGTACTATTACTAACAGCGGTATATTTCTCGACCTCGGCTAAGAGGCACTCATGAGAGCACGATCATCTCGCACAGTAGTAGCACTCGCCCACGTCGTACGCATTTCTTCGGGTCTCACCGGCTTTCTTTACTGCGGCTGCATCACGTCGTGTAAGTTTTCCTCCTGTTCCTTGCTTGATGCTTAGCTGGAATATGGCATCACCCAAGTTCTCGTGCTCCCATTGCTTCTTCCCATCACTTGTGTATTCTATATGCACTAGAAGCTAGCCCGTGCAGTAGTACAGATTATGTGACTAGGGGAAAGTGCATAAATACATGAGTGGCAAGTGAGGTTTTCGCGACTTTTGCCAATGGTTTTATCATTCGGCAGCCTTTCGCCTTTACAAACACAGGCTCCAACCACTCAAGGATACTTCCCGAGGAAACCCCATTACAAAAAGAGATTTGCAAAATTTCTGCCAAAAACGACGACCCTGGTACACAGTTTATCGGCAACCCCTCCCGAAAGGTAATTTATCAAGTGCGTGCCATCATAAAAAACATCTTTCATAGCTGGTTGCAAACTAACTGGTGGTTTTAATATTGCGTCAATCTCCTCTCCTTCTTAGCCGCTTGGGAAACTTCAAAACCTAAAAAATGGCCTCAGTGAAACAGTTCACCTTCATACACTTCTTTACACCCAGAAAACTGGCAAAAGACCCTTTGATTCCCGAACTTGTAAAGACTTGACATACCAGCCTCGAATGGCATGATTCCCCCCACTCGTTC
The DNA here is from genome assembly GCA_948099385.1 of Fasciola hepatica. Lineage (NCBI taxonomy): Eukaryota > Metazoa > Platyhelminthes > Trematoda > Plagiorchiida > Fasciolidae > Fasciola > Fasciola hepatica. The sequence goes on from CANUEZ040000047.1 coordinate 28,579,665, forward strand.
AAGGAATGCCCGGTCTAATTAACAAACCACATCCATACTATGTACTTCGGAAAAAAATAGCCGACCCACCCAAGAGTTATAAATCTAACACTGTTTCGGGAAAAATCCCCAAAAACCTTAATTGAATTGGGCAAAACTCGACCGTTGATGAAAGCACTACCCACTCCTTGAAATCGTCTTATGAGCGTGGGCTCAGATGTTCTCGCGCCGACAGTCGTAGTGAACTCTGAAAAATAGAACAGCACTGTTGGATAAACCTCCTATCTCAATTGCTAAACCTGGGACTCTCTCTCCGATCCAATTAAGTCTTTTACCTCCAGGAAGAGTAAAACATAAAATCATTCCAGCCATCAAAGTAAAAGGACAGCTGGAGGCAATATTCAGAAAATCAAGCCAGTACCTTATCCTTATGTGGTTTCGTTCGATTACTTACCGCCCATCCAAGCTCCCCATGTGTCTTGCCCCTTATATCCGAACTGTCGTGAGCTTTCTGACTCTTTCGTACCTCATCTAAATTTCCCGGTTTTTCCGTTTCTTCCCAATGCCAGAGTCCCTCCGTACCATATCTCTCCACGCAATACATTACAGTCTTCTAGTTGCTACAATTTCTCCAAACCTGGTAGCCAGCTTAAGGGGCCATACATTCGCTAAACTTTATGCCAATCAAAATGATAATTTTGCGGCGGCGCAGTCTGTAGATCGCCTCCTTGTGAGCAAGCCTGTATCCACCCCCTCATTTGCATTAAAATATCACCAGAGAGTGATACTCAAAACTGAAAATTGGCTTGCTGGTAAGAGCCCTCTCCAATATTTTTTTCATATCAGGCTATAACATACTCGCTACGAATAGACCCGGAAGACGTGGCAAAGGATGTCCTGCCTATAGGGAGAACAGCCTTGGGTCACATTCAGTCCAACTTCCTGTCCTTGGCGGGATCCGAAACTGTTCGGATCCCGATAACACTGCTACAGGGACAGCCCAAAATTGGCTGCAATAACCGTCGGCTGGGCTGTAACGAGGGTGATATAAATGCAGTCACCGATGCATTCTGGTACGCGGGTGAACTCCCACAAGCTACCGAAATCATAGCCGGGGACTTTAACTTTTCTGACGTCTGTTGGAAAACTCTGGAGTCCTCCCAAAGTTAAGCAATCCTATCGATTTTCTTTGCAGGTTTGTGAAAGCAAAGTATTACTAACCCAAGAGAACAATGTTCTTGACCTTGTTCTTAATTTAGGCCTGCGGAATGTAAGGGCGAAGGTGCTCAGCAGCTTCCTTGGTTGCGAACAGAAAGTCGTGATGTATGGATTATCCCCATAAATGCATCATCATGATGGTCTTCAAAATAGAACAACGCTTCAGAAAGCAAATTAGGACATCCTACACACTATGGTGAGCAGCCTGACCTGGGATGACTTCTTTCTACCATTTGGTTCTCAGTTGGCATCCTACGTGACTAACTCTAACCTATTTTCAGTCCTACCTGTCACTTCACTAGAGGTAGTCCGAGTTAGTGCCAGGGAGGCCTATCGGCGACAGAGAATAAAAAGCAAGCTTCAGGCGCTGCGGCGAGCCCATGAAATGAAAAAAGACCTATCTATCCCCTTTGCCTGAGCCTCCTCTCACGTCAGCTACCAAATGTAAATGAGAAGAAGCTTGGAAAGCAAGAACCATAAGCTCCTAACCAACCGAATAAAATCGTCTGCCTCCATGACCTTAACAAAACTCAAAAGATTCTCTATTCAACCAAAAGGCCATACTCGCTCCTATCCGAAAGCTTTAAAATTGACTCACCGCTGTTATTCGCTGAGATATTCAATAATTTTTTCGATTCTACTTTTGTGACAGACCACCATAACCCGACCTGCGACCCCATCCCCTTGATCACGGATACCCTATCAACAGTAGTATTCTCAGATAGTGAGGTCAAGAAGCTGCTCATTACTTCCCGACTTCAGGTCCGCCCTGGGCCCGTTGGTATCCCTCCAGCCTCTTTTCATCTTGGCGGCCGGATATTGTGATGCATTAGCTGAGCTTATTTAAATTCTCAATGACGCACAGCTGTTCCCCATGCCGATGCGAATCGTCGGCCACAATTACCCATCATGAAAAGGAAGCCTTCCATGACGCGGCTAACTACCGCCCAATAAACTACATTCCTATTGCATCCAGGATAATGGAGCCAAAAGTAAAAGCTAAGATAACCACTTTTCTCTTTGCTAGTGACTCAATAAGCAACAGTCATCGTGGTTCCTTCAAGTCTCGTTTGGGCTTGTCCTACGGATTTTGTTGCCATAATTTAACCACATCGTCGGCTGACCTTGGCAAGACACTTATCGTTATCCTCTTTGATATGACAAAAGCCTCTGATCTCGTGCCAAGCTCTCAGCTTTTAACTAAGGTCGAACCTTATGGTGTAATTGACCCATCCTTTTCTCAGGGGTCATCCTACCTTAGCTGGGGACCGCAAGTAGTAAAACTCAAAGGTCATCTCTCACCACACCAACCAGTCACAAGTGATGTCATAAAAGGTAGCATTAGGCTCAATTCTGCCGACTAATACACGAAGGCGTGAGGTTCGGGCTAGTCCGGTAGGGAGGTCATTTGGCGGTTGGCATGATGGTGGGCCGTGTTGTCGTTGAAAAAACTCACATTTTACCGGTATACGGTCGCATCCCGGGATGCTGTTCATGACCAACTTATGTACACCAGGCAAGTCCACCGTAGAAACAGAGCCAAGTAAGTTGCTGCCTCTATTTGGGGACATTACTTGCCATGTCCATCCTTCTGTACGGATGCTAGAGAGGAAATGGAGTAGGGGATGCCAAGCATCCAAAGTGGACCAAGGGATGTCCGATGCAGTAAATTCACGAGCCGCCAGTTTGGGGCCGGAGGTGTCAGCAATAACATTTACCGGGTACATGATCAGCGAGGAGTTGTTTGTAGTACTACTAAAAACGGGGGGTGGGCGGCAGATGCAACTAGCAACAAGGTCAGGGCGTCCCCTGATGACCTGTAGCCTAGCTGAATGCGGCAAGTCATCCAACATGCCGTGCTGAAATATTTTCGCTCACATGGTTCGCCCACGTGTTCAAGACGGCATCTGAGTCGCTGAGTAAGTGTTTCTCTTAACTACTCCTTAAAAGGTCGTGGCAATATCCTCATTTGGAACATTACCTGTGGACCATCTGTCGAGACCTGCGTAACTCTGCCCTGGTATTCGATAAGATGCGCACTCTTGGCCCCAGGCTTGAACCCACCAAATATCACATGCTACAAAGACGAACAGCTTACTCAGGCCATTATTTGTCTGAGGCAGGAGTTCAAATCGACCCCAGAAAAACGGGACTAGTCAGGAATCGGCTCATCTTTATTACTGAAACCTGGCTCACCGAACACACCAGCACAAGCGAAATTATGCTTGAAGGCTACAAGGTTTTTAGGGTAAATAGGATCGACAGACGCGGAGGTGGGTGCCTTGTGTACGTACAGCACGCCCTTTCAGTAGTCCCCATCAGACATGCCACACTCGACTCAATTCCGGATTCTCTGTGGCTCACAATTCGGTTCTCAACTGTAGTCATGCACATTGGCTGTATCTATCGCCCGCCCTCATCTACTATTGCAGACTTAACTTCTTTAATTGAAGCCTTTGATTACCTTTCACTACTACCTTCGGCAGCGAAAATCATAGCCGGTGATTTTAACTGGCCTAAAATATCCTGGAGAAACCTCACGGCACCTTCCAACTTAATAGACTTTGTGTCCCATACTCACATTGGGGGCTGGGTGCAACACGTTAAAACCCCTACTAGAAACGCCAACATACTAGATCTTATATTCACCCACAGCGTTTCCCACTTTTCGGTTTCCGTTCTGAATAAATTTCCGGGTAGCGACCATAAGATAGCGGCCGGTAACCTTTCCTTCAATCCTTATCCACCAGACTATCTGACCCCAGTCAACAATCCCGTCCGTTTAAATTGGAACCCTCTGCCCAATCTCATCCATAATCAAGATTGGAGCAGTTTTTTTCTAACGGCTGACCCCCAACAAGCAGCTGATCACTTTTACTTTAACATGGGAAACTGCCTCCAGAAACTTAGCCCAATATCCCAAAACTCCTCCCTTAGGAAGTCCAAGCTTGCATCCCTCCAACAAAAGTACCTTAAGATGCAAAGACTTTACCTCCAAAACCACGACTTCTCTCTTTTCATAAGGCTAACGCGTCTTACTGATATTATCCGGGACCTAAAGGAAAAACAGCTCCGCAACGAAGAATCCAAAGCCCTAAGGCATCCCAACAAAGCACTGAAACTCTCACTCCTACACAAATCTAGGAATTCGGCAACGGATACTATGATCCAATATGTCGTGTTACCGAATAAAACTTCGGCCACCTCCCCTTCTGATATCGCTGAGGCCTTCAACCATTACTTCGCCAATTCCATGGCCCGGGCCTCAGACACAGCACCCCCAAATCCTCTGGCCATTACCAGCTCTTCCTTATCTACCCTAACCTTTGAAGCAAACGTTATTTCCAGGCTCATCTCACGTTATAAAGCATCTGCGCGTCCTGGACCAGACGGGTTGCCCCCAGCTGCAATCATTAACGGTGGATCGGACCTTCCACTTTTACTACTGAACCTATTCACCTTGTCACTGAAATTTAGTTTGGTACCGTCGAACTGGAAGCGTTCAGTCATCATCCCACGACATAAAAAAGGACCTGTCCACGAACTTGCTAACTACCGCCCCATCAACCATACCCCTATCATTTCCAGAATAATGGAAACGATTATCAAAGATGGCATTACCACCCATCTTCTCGCTTCTAACCTTCTTAGCGATAGGCAGCACGGGTTCCTCAAATCGCGATCATGCACCACATGTCAGTTTGACTTCCTTAACCTAGTCACTAAGGCTGTTGATAGCGGGCAGGCATTAGTAGTTGTCTACCTAGATCTGTCGAAGGCTTTCGACCGTGTTCCACACCTGCATCTTATCTCCAAATTGCGTTCATTCGGCATTGGTGACCCGCTGTTTTCTTGGCTGAAATCTTATCTTGCTCATCGTTCGCAAGTGGTCCTCGCCAACGGACATACTTCTAAACCGAAACCTGTTACAAGTGGCGTTATACAGGGATGCGTACTGGGTCCTCTCCTATTTCTGATCTACATTAACGACGCATTGGATCTAGTACACCATGGCACGCCATTCTTGTTTGCAGACGATATAAAAATAGTTTACTCTTTCAATTCCAATGATGCTACCCATACTCTTTGCAACATTTCCGCTGACCTCGCAGCACTTGACCGCTGGTGCCACACCTGGAGGATGAGCTTTTCCACTGATAAGTGCGAGGTCCTAACCTACAAGTTCCAATTGCCCCCTGGATCCTTAACTCTTGGTGGGTCCCCAATAGCCATTCGACCTACTGTCCGCGATTTGGGCCTCAACTATTCCTGCTCCCTCAACTTTTCTGAGCACGCTGCCATCCAAGCGGCCAAGGCTAGAAGAAGTGTGGCCCTCCTCTTCCGCTCCTTTCGTCTCCGGGACAGCATCATCAGCATCTACAAATCACACATCAGGCCTTTGCTCGAATACTGCCCAATAATATTTTCAAACATGACGAAATTCGACAGAGTTGCGATTGAAAGCATACAAAGGCGTTTCACCAAACAACTACTTGGTTGGTCCACGTCTTTAAGCTATAGAGAACGATGCCAAAATCTGGATCTTGACCCACTCTGGCTCCGCCGCTTAAGACTAAACTTAGTCTTTTTGTATAACCTGCTCCATAACCGGTCTTTTTCCTTTGACCCAGTAAGCTTCTCCCGTGAAACCCCCTACTCACTTCGGCACAGGCCTTTTACTGTCCCTTCTAGTATAGCTAAGTCGGCCATACGGTCACGTTTCTTCCTTCTTGTCTACTCTAAAGTCTGGAACAAGTTGCCCATCACCCTTCGAGCTTCACAAACCAAGTCCCAATTTCTGTGGGCACTCATCCCATATCTCAGCGTCACCCGTGCACTACAGTTATCTAATATATGCTTGGCAGAAGAAATAGCTTACGAGAGGGGCCTCGACTTCTAAGACCAAACCCTTCTCCGACCCTGCTCCCTTCAATTAAGGACACAACCAACGATAGACAGTTTCATCTATCTGGCTGAGTTCTCAACGTTAGACTACCTATGGCCATTTTCTCAATGAACCGAACAAATGGAAATGCCACTAATTTTTACCACTTTGCTTCCATCCAACCCCGTAGTTTCTGTCACTCTTATGCCTCGTCCTTCACTGGTTTTTATATGCCTCCATTAACCGTTGATCCGCAGCAGGGGCACACCCTGACTGCTGCTTTCTATCAGCTCTCCTTTCCCACGTAACCCCCCTTCATTCTTAGCCCTTTTTCAACTCCTGTCATGTTAATTTCCACATTTTCAAGGGTTTTGCCTGTTTGTTCCATCACTTGTAAACAGCTGATTATGCACTTGGCATGCCTCGGACGTCTCCGAAATAAACCATTATTATTCATTATTACATCATCATTACCCACAGCTGGAAACACGTCCAGACTGCAGTACCCCTCTATTTCAGGTTTGCTGTCTCCCACTATCTCGGTCGCAAAACTGGCTAACCAAGGATGCCACTCTGACTCATACGGACAGAGACTCAAGTGGAACCTACCATAGCAATTGGGACCGAAATCAAACCATACAACAGGAAATACTCCTCATTGCTTATCAGATCGTTCAACGTTTTCAAACGCAACCAACACGAGTTCCAGTTCACGCGCATGCCGCTACTAAACAGCTACACTCGACTGATCGACCGACACATACATTTTCCTGCCAGACGAACCTTAAGCACTTGATGCCGTACGTTACCAGAAACGACGCTGAATAACACTGAAGGCAAATGTGTCAACACATACATATATATTTGTCAGTGAAACAGAATAATAACTCTGAAGTCCATGCGGAGATTTCCCACTTTATCATCCGTTACCACTGTTTATCTTTCCTACGACCCGTAGCCGGCTGGAAATTGACTCTCCACTTCCCGAAGACCTTCCAGTTGCGCTTTCTTACTTCAGAATGGTACATGTTACTGATCCTGAATCTAAACTCACCTTTTTATGGTCTGCTGTTTCTCCCATATCCACCAGTGTTCACTCTCACAAAATTGGTCTCATGTTCCCCTGCTTCAAAACTCATTCCGTTTATTGAACTCCGGTAAATCCGTCATTCAGGGTTTGCATTGTCTTCATGATTGCTATCCTCTTCGCATGCGTTGATTTTCCCGAACATACTTCTTAACAATTTTCCCCCCTTTTTCCTCTTGCTCAAAAATTTACTCCATCTGCATTACCTCGGTGGGCCTCCGGTTTCCTTGGCTTGCATCATTCTCGTTCGTAATGCGTCCTTAGCACTGCGTTAATGATTTTTCGATATTTCAACCACGAACCAGTGCCCAGGCCGGAATCGAAACCGGTTCAAAAGTGCCGCGCGAAACAATTATCAGAATGATCCATTCAAACTGTTGCTGGCTTTATTTTTCCATCTTCGATACTCTCGACTTTCATATTCTGAATTTGTGAATATTCCATCTTATTGAGTAACGTGTTACACCATGATCATGCGCTACAGCGTGCATCTCGACTATGGCCGAGAAATATACCAGTATTATTATTATTATTAACGAAAAGAGCCGAAAAAGTAAGAAGCTTCTTCGGGTAAGTGTCGGACTTTCGGTAACTTATTCCCAACTTCGCCACTATGTCTGCACCTCTGAATGTATTACTGAAGAAAGGTCAAGCATTCAAAGAGCCGATGCGCAGTGAAATGCGTTTGGTGACATTCGGCGGCGGCTATGTTAGAATCCAGTACTGGTACTTCCGGACAACAGAAAACGCGAGCGAATTCATGATCGATACCGAAGTATCTGAGAAAGGCACGAGGGCCATTCTGTCAACGCAGTCGGGATCGGGAGGAACATGCGATTTTATACAGGATTCGCACACTAAGCAAAAGACAGCTGAACCGTTGTACCTCCAGAAAAGAAAAGTTCGCTTTGGTAAAATTTCCTAAATATTACCGGCATTACCCATCCGGACTGCAATTCCTCGTTCGAACCGATCGTAAGGCCTTGTTGTGTCTGACGAATTTCAAGGAGCCAGAGGGAAAGGTGGCTCGCTGTCAGGGACAGTTAGAAGAACACTCTTTTGCTTGCGTACACCGAACGCGAAAAAAGGCACATTACCGCAGGTTCCATGCCAAGAAGACTAAACAGAAGCTGAGATTGCCAATCACGCAACTCCGATCATGCGGCTCCTGCCAGTCTGGACAATGACATGCAGGAATGGGGAAAGGTACAAACTGAGGACCCGGAAATGGCGGTAATGCAACAAAGTATCTAGGATGATGGACCTCGGCCAACGGGAAAGGAGTTAGCTGGAAGTATTTATAGGGCAGGCTATCTTTGACCCCAAAGGGGTAATATCCGAATGGAATGAGGAGTATAACTCTTACAGTATGGACCAAATTGTACGAGAAAGATGGTGGTAATCAAAAATATGAACGGTTATTGAGCCATTTCATCGTGGCCTAGGACTCCCTGGAGAGAACAAAATTTGTGGCGTGGTACGCGCTAGATATTGATGGCTGCACATGCATGTAAGCAGTTTCTGTCAGCGACGCTAAACTTATGCTTCAAGGAGGGACCCCAACCCTAAACCGCCGCGTGCCGCTAAAACCTGTGCAATCTGATTAGCCTGATGAGATAGTCGGGATAGACATAGTGAGACCACTGCCAGAAACTCAGAGTGGCAACCGCTATATCATCGTCTTGGCGGATTATCCTAAGAAGTGGGCGGAGGCCGCAGCGGTTTCAACTATAGACGCGGCTACCACGTAGCTTTCTCGCTGTTATCGGTGTAATTTTTATTAAGCTGTCTAGGATAACTTTAAAACCATAGCTCTAAGGTCTGTTGTCCGACCCAGAAAAAATCAGGAAATGTTTCCTGAACACTATTCCCTGGGACCACCCGGTGGTATAATATACATAAAAAAGTGATATTTCAACTGCTCTTGGGGTAGGAGCTAAGCGAAATATCAGTTTCAGTCAAACAACACTAGCAGACTCCAAGATACCACTCAGGGAATCACCTTCGTAAAGAGACTAAAGCAGTCTTGACTTGCTGAATACATCCGAAAACTTTCAAACAGCACCATCAGCAGAAATTGCTTGCAGTTTTTAGCTGAACTACTGATACGTAATTAGTTCCGCCGATATTGACCTCCTGTGGCAAGCGTTCTCCCCTTAGGCTTACATATTTTGGCAATACTCTGCACCTAATCCCCTGCTCCCGTATGGCTCTCTTATCCCCGCATATTGCTACATCTTGTCCGACTGGCCATCCACATCCTTACCACCATAGATATGCCTACATCTCCTCCCAGCTGACCCAAAATCACTGTCAGCACTCGCTGTCGCAAGACCACTAAATTCCAAAACTCACCGGATAACTGCTCAGTCTCTCTAGTAGATATACTTGGAAATGCCAATAAAGAAACCACGGAAATGAGCAAAACTCTGAGCAGTCTTTCCTCTCGAATTGACTCCGCTGATCTGATTATCGGTCAACTGATGCCTATTGCGTTCCTGCCTGATCCAGCCGCACACCATACCCCAACCAATCTACTACTGGCCACAAAGTTTGTGGAACCAATTGCCTCGGAAATCTTCAGACGGATTAAAAGGCAAACAATGTTATTGTTTTTAACATTCCGGACCGAATACCTCTCTCAGCTGCTAAAAATATGATCTTAAATGCTTGCAACCTTGGCTCGCAACCGTGCCACTGTGTTAGACTCCGCAAAACGTTCCCGCGCACCACCTGTCCACAGCTGTTCCAGTTTACAAATGAAGTTGTCTCCAAGATCTTTATCAGCCGGCAATCGTTAGTCGTAGCCAAAACCGGCTTCAAGTGCGCCAAGATATTTCCGGACAAGACTCCACTGCAAAGAGAAGTGCACAAGAGTCACGCACAAAACAGTAACCTCGGTGTAAGTGCAACCAACAATCCAACCCGAAGCTCAGAGGCACCTATCACTGGCCATCACCCGAAGTCGCCATCCACTGCAGATCACAGTGCAGCCGTAGATTTAGACAGTACGCCAATTTCCTCACCCAATGAGCCTCCTGGCAAATGCCCCAATATTCAGAATAGCCCAAGCAAATCTCTAGGCTGGAACAAACGCCCCAGCATCCACAAAACTGATGAAGGTTCCTCCGACTCATCCACTCGCGGGCTCAAGTTCTCCACAAGTCCAAACGACCCCATTCTCTCTGCTAGCTCCATGTCGTGTTATTCAACCATACCTAAAAATCACCGCACCTTCAACCCACTGCCGTCTACACTCATGCATCCTGTTATCTATGGCACTTTTGATAATCCAACCAGGCCCCTAAGCTCACCAGCTGTACTCACCTATTCGCCACCAGAATGTATCTGGTTACCACCTAGGCCACCACCGCTGATTAGCCCGTCAGTGCAGACTGACCCCCAGAAGTAAACACTTCATCGCCAAAAGAACAAGACCCATCAACATAATGCACATGCAAACCCCGAGAAAATGGCCTAGTCGGGCGAAATTTTACCAGACTCTTGCGTGGCTGTGAATCCTTTTTTTCCATCTCGGCTAGCTGCCTTATCATTCCCATCCTACTTTTACCCACCTTATCCCCCTCAATCACCACTCCACTACAATACTATCCGCCACATCAACTACTCTATACCCTCACCGCCACCCAGTCACTCCTTGGGAACCATCTCCGTGCCTCACCTAGCTTCCCACTCCCATAAGACCCATCCACGTCTCTTGGCTTAGTACTGCCATCCATCCGTGGCCGCTTTTTTCCTGCCGGCCCCCTCCGAGAATATTCCCCGCATTCAAACAACTCTCCCAAAAAGCACTTTCCCATCCCTCTTTCCTTACACTATCCCCCAATAGGTTTCAACTCATCAAATCCGTGGAGCAACTGAGGTCCTCCCCCAATCCTTGCCCTATTCTTCACTGGAGTTACCACCTTCATAACCACTGCCGAACCCCCACCATATCCACCACTACCGAGGCCGGCATCATCTCTTTTAGTCATACTCGCAAATGCCCGTTCATTACTGAACAAAACTAAAGTTATCCTCAGCATCACTCAGCCGTCCGAGTTTGATATTATCATTGTAACTGAAACTTGGCTAACGGATTCCATCCCGTCAGATCGAGTCTTTCTAGTTATCTACCAGATGTTCCGAAGGAATAGGCCTCGTCGTGGGGGAGGCTGTCTAATTCACGTCAAAAACACTCTCCCGGCCATTCCACTCTCACACACAACTCTCGATGCCGTTCAAGATTCTCTGTGGTAAATGATTCCCTTACCTAACTTCTATCTTTTTATTGGTTTCATCTATCGGCCACCTGATTCCAACGATACGGACCTTGCCAAGATTATTGACGCATTCAACTACCTTTCAATGCTGCCCTGTTCCTCCAAACTCATCGCAGGGGACTTCAATGCACCGAGCATCTGCTGGAATACACTATCTGCCTTATAAAACTTATTAGACTTCATGTCATGCATCTGCATAGGCCCTGGATGCAACACGTAACAGTCCAAACTAGAGGTAACAACATCCTTGATCTGTTGTTCAAAATAGGCTTATCTGATGTTTCAGACAGTAAGCTCAACCTCTTTCCAGGGAGTGACCACAGAAAGGTGCCCTGCATCTTTGTGGTTCCGCAGACGTTTGATAAATCCCACCCATCCAGTGGTCTCTCTTTAGCATTCAACTGGGGCAATCTTATCCGCACTCTTCGTTCGTTAGACTGGGACGACGTCTTCCTGCAAAGCGACCCTCAGCTGGTTGCTGATTTACTATATTCTAACCTATCATACTTGCGGTCCGAAATCACTACAACTTGTATCATATCGAACCGAGTCCGCTGTTCAGTCCTGAGCCGAACGCAGTACAAATATCTGAAGCTCCAGAAGGTGTATCACACTAGTAGTGACTTGTCGTCATTCTTGCAGCTCCAAGGTCTCTCGGTAGCAATCAGAATTAAGACTGACGATATGCTCAAAAAACAAGAAGCATCTGCCTTGCAATGCCATGACACTTCCTCAAAGTTGGCACGCCTAATGAAGAACAGAAATCAGAGCAAACCAGTAAGTATCCCCTCTCTAATCTTAGAAAATAACGACCACATTACCTCACCTGTAGCGATAGCCGAGGCGCTTAACTCCTACTTTTCTGCATCCATGACTACGAACCCCCGTACTTTATCCCCATGCATAGACCCTGTCACCGAGCACTCACTGTCTGATTTAGAATTTACTTTAAAAGAGGTGACCAACCAGATTACCCGTGTCCGGAAGTCCTCACACCTTGGCCATGATGGTGTTCCGCCGACACTTCTACGTCTTGGAGGAACTGATGTCGCAGCCTTACTATTGAAGGTCTACAATCTATCCATCAAGTTTGGCATATTTCCCTCACAGTGGAAGACTGCGGTCATCATCCCAATCCATAAGAAGGGACCAATACATGACCCCTCAAATTACCGCCCTATCAACCACACTTCAACTGCTTCTAGGCTGATGGAACGCCTCATCAGACAGCGGATGTCCGACTTCCTATTGTCCCATAACATCATCCATAGTGGGCAGCATGGCTTCTTAAAGTCACGTTCACGCACCACTTGCCAGTACGACTTTATCAACCTCATAAAGGCGGCCGCTGACAACAGTTAATCCATCATCATTATATGCCTTGATATGACAGAGGCTTTCGACCACGTCCCTCACGCTTTATTACTAACCAAACTCAAAGCTCACGGTTTTTCCGGTTCGCTTTTAACGTGGTTAACATCAGTCAACATCAGTCAACAATCCCGTCCGTTTAAATTGGAACCCTCTGCCCAATCTCATCCGTAATCAAGATTGGGGCAGTTTTTTTTAACGGCTGACCCCCAACAAGCGGCTGATCACTTTTACTTTACCATGAGAAACTGTCTCCTGAAACTTAGCCAAATATCCCAAAACTCCCCCCTTAGGAAGTCCAAGCTTGCATCCCTTTAACAAAAGTACCTTTAGATGCAAAGACTTTACCTCCAAAACCACGACTTCTCTCTTTTCATAAGGCTAACGCGCCTTACTGATATTATCCGGGAACAAAAGGAAAAACAGCTCCGCAACGAAGAATCCAAAGCCCTAAGGCGTCCCAATAAAGCACTGAAACTCTCACTCCTACACAAATCTAGGAATTCGGCAACGGATACTATGATCCAATATGTTGTGTTACCGAATAAAACTTCGGCCACCTCCCCTTCTGATATCGCTGAGGCCTTCAACCATTACTTCGCAAATTCCATGGCCCTGGCCTCAGACACAGCACCCTCAAATCCTCTGGCTATTACCAGCTCTGCCTTACCTACCTTAACCTTTGAAGTAAACGTTACTTCCAGGCTCATTTCACGCTATAAGGCATTTGCGCGTCCTGGACCAGACGGGTTGCCCCCAGCTGCAATCATTAACGGTGGATCGGACCTTCCAATTTTACTACTGAACCTATTCACCGTCGAACTGGAAGCGTTCAGTCATCATTCCACGACGTAAAAAAGGAACTGTCCACGAACTTGCTAATTACCGTCCCATCAACCATACCCCTATCATTTCCAGAATAATGGAAACGATTATCAAAGATGGCATTACCACCCATCTTATCGCTCCTGACATTCTTAGCGATAGGCAGCACGGGTTTCTCAAATCGCGATCATGCACCACATGTCAGTTTGACTTCCTCAACCTAGTCACTAAGGCTGTTGATAGCGGGCAGGCATGAGTAATTGTCTACCTAGATCTGTCGAAGGCTTTTGACCGTGTTCCACACCTGCATTTTATCTCCAAATTGCGTTCATTCGGCATTGGTGACCCGCTGCTTTCTTGGCTGAAATCTTATCTTGCTCATCGTTCGCAAGTGGTCCTCACCAACGGACATACTTCTAAACCGAAACCTGTTACGAGTGGCGTTATACAGGGATGCGTACTGGGTCCTCTCCTATTTCTGATCTACATTACCGACGCATTGGGTCTAGTACACCATGGCACGCCATTCTTCTTTGCAGACGATATAGAAATAGTTTACTCTTTCAATTCCAATGATGCTACCCATACTCTTCGCAACATTTCCGATGACCTCGCTGCACTTGATCGCTGGTGTCACACCTGGAGGATGAGCTTTTCCACTGGTAATTTCGAGGTCCTAACCTACAAGTTCCAATTGCCCCCTGGATCCTCAACTCTTGGTGGGTCCCCAATAGCCAGTCGACCAACCATCCGCGATTTGGGCCTCAACTATTCCTGCTCCCTCAACTTTTCTGAGCACGCCGCCATCCAAGCGGCCAAGGCTAGAAGAAGTGTGGCCCTTCTCTTCCGCTCCTTTCGTCTCCGGGACAGTATCATCAGCATCTGCAAATCTTATGTCAGGCCTTTGCTTGAATACTGCCCAGCAATATTTTCTAACACAACACAATTCGACAGAGTTGCGATTGAAAGCATACAAAGGCGTCTTACCAAACGACTACTCGGTCGGTTCACGTCTTTAAGCTATAGAGAACGATGCCAAAATCTGAATCTTCACCCACTCTGGCTCCGCCGCTTAAGACTAAACTTAGTCTTTTTTTATAACCTGCTCCATAACCGGTCTTTTTCCTTTGACCCAGTAAGCTTCTCCCGTGAAACCCCCTAATCACTTCGGCACAGGCCTTTTACTGTCCCTTCTAGTATAGCTAAGTCGGCCATACGGTCACGTTTCTTCCATCTTGTCTACTCTAAAGTCTGGAACAAGTTGCCCATCACCCTTCGAGCTTCACAAACCAAGTCCCAATTTCTGTGGGCACTCATCCCATATCTCAGGGTCACCCGTGCACTAAAGTTATCTAATATGCGCATGGCAGAAGAAACAGCTCACGAGAGGGGCCTCGACTTCAACGACCAACCCCTTCTCCGACCCTGCTCCCTTCAATTGAGGGTACAATCAACGATAGAGAGTTTCATCTATCTGACTGAGTTCTCAACGTTAGACTACCTATGGTTATTTCCCTAATGAACCAAACAAATGGAAACGCCATTAATTTCAACCACTTTTCTTCCACCCAACACTGTAGTCTCTGTCACTCTTATGCCTCGTCCTTTACTGGTTTTTATATGCCTCCATTAACCGTTGATCCGCAGCAGGAGCACACCCTGACTGCTGCTTTTTATCTGCTCTACTTTCCCACATAGCCCCCCCCCACCTTCTCAGCCCTTTTTCAACTCCTGTCATGTTAATTTCCACATTTTCAAGGGTTTTGTCTGTTTTCTCCATCACTTGAAAACAGGTGATTATGCGCTTGGCAGGCCTCGGACGTCTCCGAAATAAACCGTTATTATTATTCATTATTACATTATCATAACCCACAGCTGGAAACACGTCCAGACTGCAATCCCCCTTTATTTCAGGTTCGTTGTCTCCCACTATCTCAGCCGCAAAACTGGCTAACCAAGGATGCCACTTTGACTCGTACGGACGGAGACTCAAGTGGAACCTACCATAGCAATTTAAACCGAAATCAAACCACACAACAGGAAATACTCCTAATTGCTTATCAAATCGTTCAGCGTTTTCAAACACGAATTCCATTTCACGCACATGCCGCTAATATACAGCCGCACTCGGCTGATTGACCGACACATACTTTGTCCAGCCTGACGAACCTTAGGCACTCGATGCCGTAGGTTACCAGAAATGACGCTGAATAACACTGAAGGCAAATGTGTCAACACATACATATATATTTGTCAGTGAAACAACATAATAACTCCGAAGTCCACGCGGAGATTTCCCATTTTATCATCCGTTGCCACTGTTTATCTTTCCTACGACCCGTAGCCGGCTGGAAGTTGACTCTCCACTTCTCGAAGACCCTCCAGTTGCGCTTTCTTATTTCAGAATGGTACATGTTACTGACCCTGAATCTAAACTCATCTTTTTATGGTCTGCTGTTTCTCCCACATCCACCAGTGTTCACTCTCACAAAATTGGCCTCATGCCCCCCTGCTTCAAAACTCATTCCGTTTATTGAACTCCGGTAAATCCGTCATTCAGGGTTTGCATTGTCTTCATGATTGCTATCCTCTTCACATGCGTTGATTTTCCCGAACATACTTCTTTGCAATTTTCCCCCCTTTTCCTCTTGTTCAAAAATTTACTCCATCCGCATAACCTTGGTGGGCCTCCGGTTTTCTTGGCTTGCATCATTCTCGTTCGTAATGCGTCATTGGCACTGCGTTAATGATTTTTCGACATCTCCATTGCAAACCAGTGCCCAGACCGGATTCAAAACCGGTTCAAAATTGAGGCGCGAACCATTATCAGAATGATCCATTCAAACTGTTCCTGGCTTTGTTTTTCCATCTCTGATACTCTCGACTTTCATATTCTGAATTTGTGAATATTCCATCTTATTGAGTAGCGTGTTACACCATGATCATGCGCTACAGCGTGCATCTCGACCATGGCCGAGAAATATACCAGTATTATTATCTATCGAATCGCTCACAAGTGGTTTCCATTGATGGGTGTTTCTCACAGCCTGCTCCAGTCACCAGTGGGATTATACAAGGCAGTGTACTCGGTCCTTTACTTTTTCTCATCTACATAAATGATATATTTCCCGTCTTGCACCACGGTACACCATTCCTTTTTGCTGATGACTTTAAGATTGTCTATGAGTTTTCCTCGTCAGAACCTCATCGCTATGCTGGATGAAATTCCTAGTGACCTAAAACGACTCGGGGACTGGTGAAATTCATGGAGTATGGACTTCTCGTCCTCCAAGAGCTGCTACACAACACTCAGGTGTCAAGTGGCCTCCGGAACTCTGCTTATCCGCAAACTACCCATCTTGTACAGCTCTTTAGTTATAGACCTTGGTCTTCATTATTCTTGTAGCTTTGGGTATTCTGAGTATGTTCCACTCCATATTACAAAGACCAGAAGAACCGCTGGTCTCATCTCTAGAACTTCTCGGCTAAATGATTGCAAACTGCTCACTTACAAGTCTCACGCCAGGCCTCTCCTTGAGTGCTCTCCCATTATCTTCACCAACATGACGAAATCCGACCGCATTTCACTGGATTCCGCACAACGTCAGTTCGCCAAACAATTAGTGGGATTTTTCCCCAGTTTGTGTTACAAGGATCGATGCATCCTACTCAGTCTTGACCCTCTATGGCTGCTTCGCATGAAACTCAATTTACGCTTCCTGTTTAAGCTGTACCACTGTACGACCTTTTCGTGTACTGAACCCATTCGTTTCACTCCCTCGACAAATTATGCCCTACGCCATCGGTCATTGCAGCTCTCTATTCCTAGATCGAAATTAGAGTTAAGGTCTAACTTCTTCCTTATGAAATACTCAAAGTTATGGAATAAACTCCCGCTAAACATCCGCGACAGTCTAACAATTTCCCAGTTAAGAGGCTCGCCGGATCACTTATTGAATGTTCCCAGTGTGATGTATTTTACCGACCAGACCGTCACCGAAGGGGTGGCCTACAAAAACGAGTTTGATTATTAGGAGTATTGCACCAGAACTTTCATTTCTCGCCCGACGACAAAGGCCAGGGCAACTATTTCTTTTTACTCTATATTGCATACAATCTATACTAAGGTAGCTACAGTTTGCTGACTTTTGTAACTTTACCTAGTTTAATGCTTGTCGGTTCTCCTAATTTTAGATAATGTCCGTGTTCTATTGCCAACCAAAGTTCCTTAGCCTCAGATGTCTCTGCAGCAAATAGGTATGCCACTTTGGATCCTAGGACACTGAGTTCCGCCGTCTACCACCTTACTTGATCTTTCACTCCTTTCCAGTTCATTTTGGCTGCCACCACACGTCCGGGTTTTATGTCCAGCCTCAATTCGCCTTTCTTAACCATCTCATTTCAGAATCTCCTATCCCAGAAGCCCACCTGCTAGTACCTACTTGATGGCCTGTCCTCTCGTCTCATCTCTGTATCTACCATCCACCAACTACTATCATATTCCCTCTTATACACACCATTTCCCATCAGCTGAGCTAAACTTATCTACACCAGCTAGCCCGGAATGGTCTTTGATGGTCTTAGGCATGGTCTGCCGCTGTGTGAGACTGATACACGTATGCCAGTTTGTGCTTTACGACTTTCATTGTCCTACTCCGTGTGTTTGCATAGTCCCACTCTGCGTTTTCCCGGCCCATGCTAGCAAAACCCCTGACGTCAACGGCACCCACACCATAGCGTAGTCCGAACTTGGTGAAAACAAACCACCCCCAGCAGTTGCGAAAAAAGGCAATTACGCATAAAATTACGATCGGGCGAAGGGGCTATGGAAAGTTCCTATATGGGCTCAACCACCCCTCTGTTAGGAAAAAAAGAAAAGAACAGTGAAAACAAAAATGTCCTCGTGGGATCGATTTGATCTCCAAATACCACTGACATCGGGCTGTGGAGGAACTGGGCAACCTTCATCTATGGGTATGCTTCCCATCAGCTCAGACCTGATCCTGCGAGAGGGAAAACTCCACACCGCTCTTGTCCGCTCGACAAGCTTTCGGTTTTCACGCTCGAGACCGACTGGGGTGACAGTGCACTGGGCTGTCCACACAAGCTTACCCACCCCCAGCTCTAAGTTTCAACCACCCTATACCCTCCGTAAGAGCACCTAGAACGCAGGCTAACGTCAAATACGATCGCTACCATAGCCCTGACATTCAACTTATTGACCTGGACAGCGTGCAGAAGAACCTGACGATTAACTGCAACCGCTGTGAAGCCCGGAAAAGGAGAAATAGAGAACAGAACGCAGTTGAAACCGGTCACCTTTTCCATCCAACCCCTCCATCCTCCGTCATCTTTCTTAGAAAGCGGCCTTCTCGTTGTCCTAACTTTCAAGCCAAGCTTAGGTTTGCAACCCTACCTAGCAGTAACCACAGCCCCCTGCTAACTTCAATCACCACCTCAGCCTGGACTTCAAGCCCTCTGACATGGATAACATATGCAGGCAACAGATGACCAGCACCTGCCTCACTTGGGTCTACGAAAAATGAACACGGAGAGCTGTTCATATTTTCCATTCCCTACTAATTATCTCTCCTCCCTCTTATAACAAATATGATATTCAGGCAACCACCACGTCATCAGATTTCCTTGCTCACATTCAAATTAAATCTCAGCAGGCCGGCACTACTGAGTAGGAGCACAGATTCACGTAAGTACACGTTTCTGTGCATGATGACAATTTTCTCCAGCGCATCATCATCGATGCCCTAGTGGTTCTTTCTGCATTCTTACTGAACTACTCTTCAGAACTTCTAATTGCGTGCTGTAAGTCAAATCTCGCAAATCGAGCAACGCGTAGCCAATTCAAACGAATCCCAAAACCAGAACAAGATTGATTCGTAGCTTCTACGGTACTAAATTGAAATGCACAAAGGATACAAATATATACGAACCTCAAGTATGCGGCCAAATAGGCTTCACAGTAAAACCCAAAGGTCCAAAGCCCCGTGGCACAAGCACGACAGTCAGAAACGGTTCAAGGCCAAATTCAAATGTCTCACATGGATAAACAAACGTGAAAATGTGTGGTGTATGAGCAAGCTTTCCAAGATAATGTTGAATATAGTCAAATTCACAAAGCACGTTGAACATTTAGAAGGATTTTCAGTATTCGTTCTTTACACCGCCGGCCAAAATCCTTCCGCGACAATGGTTGTCTGAGGTTCAGGAAGGAGTCATGACTCTTACCCTATCTACCTTTAACTTATTTTTAGTGTCCGTGGTTACTAACTTCCTGTGTTATCTGAACGTGAAACAGGTTTTCGCCGTAGTCATCATCGCACAATCCATAAGGAATCAATTCCAAATCCCGCTGCACAACTTGAGATCGACATATTCATCAGGAGACCGGCGCATATAGTCAGACGCACAATGAAGATGAAGGCTTCGCAGAGTGAAGTGTTTCGCCGCACGAAATAAGTCTAAGCATCACAAGCAGTAACCCATTGCAGCAACTGGTTAGACTTATTTTGTTTACAAGCATGAGCGCAGAAGTTGAACGCAGGTGCAACGCCTAATGAGATATCGCGTTAAATTGACAGGTCACGAACCAGTGGAATTACATAAAATTAACGCACCAAATCTTCCGAAAGAAACGAAAACCGGTTTCTGATTATGAATAAATTTCGAAAACAAGTGTACGGCGGACAGTATCGAAATACACATGAGCACGGAGATTGATCGAATACTGGCATCCATCAGAGTATTTCAAAGTTTTTCTGTGCACAAAATATGTGACAATCAATATTGTATAAAATGTAAATAAATGTTCTCCTTTAAAGATAATAATAGTTTCACAATGTGCTCACAGCTAGTATGCCTCACCTGAACTGTTCAAGTGAAATACTGGTGAATTTCTCCTCTTTGCCTATGTGCACGCTAGATAGAAACTGAAACTAAGTACATTTGCAACCTTTCAGAAAAAATGGGTCCAGTTGATTAGTTGTAGAGCATGAAGTGCAATAAGTGCTGAGTAACTCGGAGCGAGGCGATCTGCGAGCTACTTTGTCTTTTGTATGTGGTTTCGAGCTCGAATCATCAACATTTTCCTCGCTGTTTCCTGCTACGAGTGGATTAACTCTCTGATGTCTCGAACACGTTCTTCGTTTCTTCCGTTTCCTGTAATTTAACACAACTGTAGGATCTGTCCAATAGGCAAGGCTCAGTTCGGCGGTGGTGCAGTTCTCTTTTAGCATTCGTGCTACCTTAAAACCCAATACCAGTGCAGTCGTTTTGAGCTCGTTTAGGGATACTGACTTCAGCTCAGCAATTTTTGTTTTGGCAAAGGGTACTTTGTTTCGCCGCCGGCCATGCAGTTCCACCCAGGTACCGTACACTGTCACTGGGTCGGCAAATTTCAAGCTGCTTTGGGTGACCTACTGGTGTCCTTTTTTGAGATATTTCAAAAGCCTCCGGGCAACTTCTCCTTTTCTCAATAAGTGACTTGACGGTGGTCTCTTGGGTATAGAAACTTCATGTTGCCCACTGTGACGTCCCGTCTTTGAATTCGCCATCGAAAGCACCGGCTGATCCTTTGAGTGAACTTCGCTTTCCTGAGATGGACCGTTGGATTCAATATCGAAAGGCTGATTGTGTTCTACAAAGGCACATCTCTCAGCAACATTTGAGCAATTTATTGATGCCGATTGTTGAAGTTCGCTCGTCAGGGGTCCGAGAAGTGTCCAGCCTAGTATCGTTCGCGTAGCGAATGGTTCTTTTCGATTGCTTATGCTCTGTTCAAGCACCCAGTGAGCCTCTGGTACATTGCATCCAATTAGTATGTCGACGTGGGGGCTAGAAACTTCTTCGAACTCTATGTCCCTGAGATGAGACCATCTCTTTTCGATCGATCTAACAGAGTCGACTGGTCTCATCGGCAAGCTGTTTATTGCAAAAGCTTCCGGAATTTCTACGGTCCCCTCATCAGATAAAGACGTTAACTGCAGGGTCAGCCTCTTAGAATTGCTAACATGACCCCCTGCAATCGTGTTGATAGTGAGCGAGGTAGGCTCGCCTACTAGTTCAAAGCTTTCTACAAGCTCGCGAGTAATCAGCGAGGTATCCGACCCCGTGTCCAAAAATGTATTGACCCTACTCAGTCCTTTAGGTGTCACGATACCGACAGGTACGATGCCTAATCTTGCCGGTTTGAAATCATCATGTCCCGTTGAACAGACAATTTTGGGTTCATCCGGCTGAATAGGTCTATTGTTGAGAAGGCCATGCAGTAACGAGTGATGATTACCCAAGCATCCGTCTTGGTTGCATTTCACTCTTAAGCTGCATTCAGAGGCTCGATGAGAGTTGTTCAAACACATAAAGCATGAGCCAATCCTTTTTACTGCGCACCACCGATCGGGTACACTCATCCCATGAAAGGTCGGATAATCTGGTAACCGATGCAGGGAGTTGCATAGCTTGCATTCAGCTGACCTCTCGGGTTCTTGACTTATCATGTGCATGTTAGCCAAAGACTGGGTTTGGTTACAGTCCTTCTCCACAATTTGAGATGTTGGTTCCCTTCGCGCCAGTCTGCAACTTTCGCGTACGATTTGTCCAAATCGACTATTGGCGATACGGGATTGACGACCTATGAACTCCGTCAAATCGTTGAACGTAGATTCCCACTCAAGCATATTTATTTTTTCAGCTTCCTCTGCCCATCGGCTCTGTAAATCAATAGATAGACATCGGACAATGCATTCCTGTGTGTGCAATGCATTCAGATCAGACTGGTATCCTAAGTGCTCCAGTGCTATACTGCAATTCTGCATTTTTATCACCAAACTCGACAGTGATTCAGCCTTGCCCTCAGTCCTTTTCGCCTCCAATAAAACACTATCAATTAGGCCTCTAGCCAACTTGAATGGTTGTCCAAACAAATCTTTCAGGATTCTGCGCGCCCCGATGTACCCCATCGGTGGATCAAGCATCGCGCAGCCTTCGATAGCACTTTTGGCTCTCCCATGACAGTAATGTAATAAATACAAAAACCTTTGACCAGGATCTGCAACTTTGCACTCAACGAAATTTTCGAATTGTTTCATGAATATACAGTATTGCTCGGGGTCCCCGTCGAAGTGGGACAGCTCCACTCTCCGCAGGTCAAGAGCCAAAACCTCGGTAGTTTCAGGCTGTCTCAAGGGTTTATATTCGTCGATCACAGTGCCTTTTCGATGTTGACATTGTGAACTACATGGACTGTTTGCTGGCTCTCTGAGACCAGTTCCTTGTGTAAGGGGCTCTGCTTCCTTTCTGGCTAACCGCAGCTCGTTTTCTAATTCTATTACTCTCATTCTCTAAGTACCTATATCGTCAAACGCATCGCGGTTAGAGATATATGACCTGGCACTGACAGAGCTAGTAAACTTAGCAATATTTAGAGAATCAATAACACCCGAACCATCCCCAGAGACTTGCCGAGTTATTTCCTGTTTTCTCAAAAGGTCCTTGCTTCTTCGTCTGGGCATTTCCAATGAGTTTTCTTGTCCAAGTTCCACTTGAGTACTGTAAGTCAAATCTCGCAAATCGAGCAACGCGTAGCCAATTCAAACGAATCCCAAAACCAGAACAAGATTGATTCGTAGCTTCTACGGTACTAAATTGAAATGCACAAAGGATACAAATATATACGAACCTCAAGTATGCGGCCAAATAGGCTTCACAGTAAAACCCAAAGGTCCAAAGCCCCGTGGCACAAGCACGACAGTCAGAAACGGTTCAAGGCCAAATTCAAATGTCTCACATGGATAAACAAACGTGAAAATGTGTGGTGTATGAGCAAGCTTTCCAAGATAATGTTGAATATAGTCAAATTCACAAAGCACGTTGAACATTTAGAAGGATTTTCAGTATTCGTTCTTTACACGTGCAAACCACTTACCCTTTGAAATGCAGACGCAGCAGCCCACCCGGTTTATGCTATCTTGCATGCCTGTAGCAGCACTTATCAACCCTTGTAACTCTACGTTACTTAAACTCTCGACTTAAAACCCAGACCAGAATATGAAATATGCCACCGGCCATTCATATAAACCCAGCCAGTTCATTATTACTGTCGCCATCTATCATCATAACTCACAGCTGGACTCACTTTCAGACTGCTAACATCATTTATTTCAGGTTTGTCGTCGCCCACTCTCTCGGGCCCCACTTTCGGTGACCAAGGTCCACACCTTGGCCTGTACCGACAGAGACCTAAATGGAATCTTTTATACCAAACGGGATTGCAATCGAGCCACACGACCTAAAACACTCTGATCTTGCCTTGTGCATGTGTATTGACCACGGTCAAGAAATATACTATAACTATAACTATAACTATAACTCCCAGCTGCTCACCAAGGGATTGATAGGCGTCTTCTGACGCAACACCTCTACTACTGATGTCACTGCTGGAGTCTTCACAAATAACAGTTCACAAGCTACCTTATACCTACTGATTGACAAGTCCCTTACCCCGCCTGATGAACCATAGCTACGGGATGCTGCACATCACCCTGGTCTCATGTGAAACAATATAACAACAGAGCCAGAATACGCAACACAGGAATTTTGTACTCATTAAATTTCGATACTCCATCCGAAGGCAAGTCCACTTATCCCCCCCCCATCCGTGGTTTCCAATAGACTCCGAATATCACTGAGAATCAATAAGTCAATATATATTTTTCAGCCTAACAGGACAATAAGGCACAAGCCTACGCGGAGGTTTTTCACTCAGTTTTTTCTTCTAAGATTCCGTCTTTCTTTCGATCGTTATCCGGCTTGAAATTAATTTTTCACTAGTTAAAGGCCTTCAAGTTGCGCTCCCTTTGTTCTGAATGATACGGGTTATTGATCCTGAACCTAAACTCACTTTTATAAGGATTGCTGTTTCCTCCACATTCATCTACATATCCTGGTCCACTTCCACACAGTTTGTTCATATCTCCCCGTTTCATGACGCACTCCGTTTATTGAGACCGGGAATGTGCGTCATTCCGGGCCATCATCGTCTTCATAGAGAGCCGTTCTCCTCATATTCACCAAAGTTCACGAGTGTACCCTCATTCATTTCTTTCATCTCTCCATGTTCATAACTTATTCCGCTCAAAGAACCCTAATAGGCAGCTGTTATCCATGGCTTGCATTATTTTGGTTTATAACGCATCCTCAGCGCCATATTTTCACAACATATTTCGCATTCCAAGGGGCCACCACAAACCAACCCGGATTCGAAACCAAACCGTATTTGCCGCGCGAACCATTATCATTTCGGTCTATTGAAACTAACTCTGGCTATATTGTTTTGCTTCTGACGATTATGATTCGCTTTCTTGAAATTCGTGTATAGTTCATTGTTTTTTAGCAGCGTTGTACACCATGATCATGGGCTTGCGCGTGCGTCCCGAACATGGTCGAGAAATATACCATTATTAATATTTTTATTATCTCCAAAAATTGGATAGCCTGGTGGGAAGCTCCAAGACAGTCGCTTTCTGATAAAGGAAGCATTTTGAAGAAAGTTTTCGTGTACGAACTCTTTAAGCTTCCTCGGATCGATGAAACCAGAAGGACTGCACATCACCTGGAAGAAAACGGACTGGTGGAGCGCAAGAATCGAGTGAAAAGCCTTGTTGGAAGCTTTTTAAGAAACACGACACCAGGACCAAGCACCACGTCAGTGCATCACAGCTAACTGCTGTACCGTACATCACTCCAAATGCCGTACCCCGCATTTCCTGTGGACTGGATGGAAGATGCTCATTTCACGCGGTCTGCCGATGTCATTCATTGGACCACCCTCTTAAACGACTACTGTCCATATGGTAGCATTTAAGGAGGCCCTAATAAAAGCACATATATTGACTAGACGATATCTACAGCAGAGTCACGGGGGGGCAGAAAGAATAGTAAGGCCGAGAGGCTCATGGGTCACCGCTGGAAGTGGTAGACCGTTTTTCTCCGCTCGGACTCATTGCCTTCGGAAGTACAGGCCAACTTGCACGAACAATGGAAAGGTCCCTTCAAACTAGAAGTACCATCGGAAACATTGTGTGTCATCCTTGATAAGACAGGTCGACAGTCACCTTTGCCCGTTCATTTTAACGAGCTGAAACCTGCAATTGACGTGGATGTGAACACACAACGGCGGCATGAAGAGGCTGTAACCGAAGTAGGAGTAGAAGAGGTGGTATCTGGCCGTGTGGGTGTTGCACCGACCCAGGTCGAGTCCTGAGTGGCGAGGGTGTGGCGTGGCGCGAAACCTGTAAATAAGATTATGCATGTCACTGTTTAACTTTTGACTTGCATCGTACATGACGCCTTCACTCGGTCCTCGTTATTCATATTTCAGGATCATCTGTGAACCTGATGACAGAAGAATCTAATACCTATCCGGGAGACCCAGTGAACAGTAATGACCCTCCCCGTTCGTGACTACAACCAGTCTCTGAACCAGGTGCCATATGATACAGACTGGATATTTCCTTTCGTTTCATCTTCCGTCAAAATACTACATTGTGGTTGTATAAACCGACAAACAAGGAGAAGCATCTAAATAAACAGTATTGATGATCACAATAGCTACGTATTCGAGGGTAAGCGAAGGATTTTTTCTAAATCCTTTCAGAAAGAACAGTATATCAAAGGAGCTTAGAAAGGTCACTTCCACTCTGCGGCTTATAAAATTGTGTGGATAGAAAACTTTAAGATGTACAAAAATGGACCTTCAAAGGTAAATTGCGATGACTCTATTGGCCATGGGGTGGCAAAACGTAATAACGAGGAGTCGATAACGCCACTGACAGGGATGGTGTGCAACAAGTCCGATGAAGAGTGGGAGCAATTTCAGGAGCGGTGGCGGAATAAGTAGAAGGTAAGTGCTGGTAAGCACCAGGCAAATCATTGACCTCAATGAAGGTATATCAAGAAGTGGAAGCAATAGGATGAAATAAAGCTTATATCTTGCCAACACATACCTCTGCCTTTTCACCTGGCCACAACCTCGTACTTGGCAGTCCCAGTATACCCTGGTTGCCACCCAACTTCTAGCCACCTCCAGCTTCTTACCGAACAGCTATATGAACACCCTACTAACAATTCCCGGCTCCAATCAGCATCCCGCCTCATCACTTTTCGTATGTCCCCACCTCACATAAAGGCCCCTATAATTATCTTGAGCCTCTGGCCCTTACCACTTGTGGACACATCCTAGCCCCTGACTCTCACTGTTCTCACTTCCTTCGCGTACATCCATCCAAACCTATGTCGCCCTTCTTCTTTTATACCGACTCTGCCTCAGAGGTGTATTTTCCGCTGTCTTACAATCATTTTTTTCCTGACCTAAGCCAACCACACCCCTGGCCCCATAGCTAATTACCCTCCGGCCCACATCAATAGTCTCCTGCATACCCATATAACCGATTACCAACAATGATCAACGGAGATTCATGCAGACGCCTCGCCCATTTTTCCCCCTAGCAACATGGCCCAAGCTCCTACTTCTGATGATGATTCTGGCCTATTGAGATCCAGTGCCTATCGCCGTGGCGATCCATACGGTCATGCACCAGGCGTCAGCGCGCTGCGCATTCCGACATCGACTTTTCCTGCTAGTTAAAAAAACCCTCCATCCCTAATTAAAACCATATCGCATCTGTGGTCACTGGGATCTACTCCAAACCCTAATATGATACTTGTGACTGAATCCTGGCCATCCGAAGATACCTCGCTCGGCCTTGTTCGCATAGCCGGGTTTCAATGCTTTTCAAACATTCGTCAGACTGGGGGTGGTGGAGGCTGCTTGATATTTGTCAAAAGCCCTATCCTCGCTAGCTCTATTGACCATCACTCTCTTCTGCTCACTGAACGTTTACTATTGCTATATATTCAGGCCTCCTGACAGAACCTCCCTGTTGGTTACGTCTACGTAACTCCGGACGCGGAGCGCTCTAAAAAAGACTGTCGAGGATTTCTTGAACGCTGAAGTTGACCATCCTGCAGGTGCAATAATTATTGCAGGTAACTTTAACCTTCCTCTAATCTGTTGGTCCTCCTATACTGGCTCTGACCCCCTCTCCACCTTCCTTTCCCGTGTCTTGTTGGTGAGTGGACCCAGCCTGTCTCCGGTCCTACAGGGGGAACGTTGTCTTGAACCTAGTATTCTCCATGATTATTTCTGGTATCACTACTCATGTCAATGACCACTTCCTGGGTATCGGCCGCCGTAGTCTCGTGTAAATTCAGTTGCTTCGGCTGTTCATATCTAAACCAATCCCCTCACCTTGTTCCGACATCCTACACCCTATGTCACTGGCCTCTCGTACCAAGGACAATTCGCTCCGCCTTTGTTCTTTCCCCTGATCCTCTCATTGTTGTCAACTCCCTCTACCCTAACTTCCTACACTGCTTAAATGCAGCTTACCGACATGTTGATTCGAGCCCCAAGCCCTGGAGCTTCCTCTTGTTGCTTTTGCAGCGGAAACTGGCTCAGCTGCAGTTTACTTTCACCAGATCCATCGACTTCATTATTCATCTGCGCATCAGCCAGTTGCAACTGAAGCTGAGAGAATCTCATCTAAGAAGACAAGAGGTCACTGTAATTTCCATGTTGATTGAAAATTCATCTTCCGCTCACATTCCTATACTCTATGACCAATTTTGGACCGCCTTCTCTAACCTAATTCGTGCTGACACTGTTTTGTGGTCGACAATTATTCTACTCCTGGTGCACTTACTTTTTCTTTTTATGGTTGTGCTTTCTTACTGGGATTACTTTGAGGACAGCTGGCACGGTAGTGAGAAGCACTGATTCGACAGTTTTGTTTTATTACTCATCGGTTTCACTTTCTCGCTCAAGTCGACTGACGGTAGGCGTTCAGCTCGTTTACGCTGATTTTTAGCTGCCACGCTCGGGAAATTGTTCTTTGGGCCTGATCATGCGTGGAGAACTTGATCCATTTGTTTGGACCTCAGGACAGGTACTTATTATTTACTCTTTCCGGCCAACTGTTCCCCCTTTTACGGAATTTTGTCCTATTTTTGACTACCTTCTTGGCTGGATAGTGATTGAGGCTCACTGTCAAAGGTATGATTGTGTTTGCACTTATATTTTTACTCGCTATTGGTACCGTAAAATTTGCAGAGTAACCGTGTTCTTGATTCGGGCTCTGCAACGATTTGGGCTACGCGTTGCTTCGAGGCTCAAAGGTGTCATCGAGAACAAGTGAAGCTTATTAATCGGTGAATCGATAATTGGATCGTTGGTCAAGCTTCACCCGGACCACGACTTGAGCTTTTTGGTCGTTACAGTCACCTCTTTAGCCCATCCAAACAAAATCGACCACCTGTCCAACTTGCTTTGTAAAAAGTCTAACCGCTTCACTCTTGCTTCGCCTCAATTCTCGATCTGCGGCTCATCTGCAGCAACAAACCAGAGTCTATTTCTGTGGCCTTCAGTGATTACTCCTTATCCCCTCTGGTAAAGTGCCCTAGTATTCCTCCTACTCCCGTCCTTAAAGCGCTCCACCCTCTCTTCCATCGAGTCCATTCAGCTATCTAGAGGTTGATTGATTAGTCTCTTCTTAGTCACGCCCTTCTAAGAAACCGGGCTCAGATAGTTTCCTGTCGACCCTTCTCCGTTTAAGCGATTTCGATCTTCCTTGTGGTGACTTATTGTATACACAACCCCCAGGCCCCACGGCTTCGTCTGCTGTCAAGGGAAGACCTCTGCCATTGCTCCGCGCCTCAAACAGGGCACACAACATGACCCGAATTACTATCGGCCCATCAAATACACCCCGTTAGTCTGCTAAATCATGGAAACAATTACGAGAAAAACATTGTTCAGTATCTTTCATCCATGAACCTGCTGGACCCTGGCCAGCATGGTTTTCTAAACTCCCGCTTCTGCTGCCCTTGGCAGCTGGACTTCCTTGACGTCTTATCGTCTGCATCTGATGCCGGGAATCCTGCGACTGTTCTGTAACTAGACATGAGAAATGCTTTTGACCGGGTTCCTTAAGTTTACCTGACAGCCGGAATCCGCTCTCTTGGTATAGCGGATCCTCTCTCCTCCTGGTTGTCTTCCCCTCTCTCACAGAACACAAGCTGTGTTGGTTGACGGCCACTTCTCTTCTGCCAGACCCATTATTGGTGGTGTCCTCCATGGCAGATGAGTTGCTTCCCCTCGCTTATTTCTGTGACATTGTTTCTTCCATTTGCCACGGCACCCAATTCCTCTTCGCCGAAGACATAAAAGTAGTTTACTCCTTCCGCCCTAGAGACCTACCCGTGACCCTACACAAAATATCAGAGGACTTATCCCCCCTTAAAACCCGGCGGACCTCGAGATTCATGAAATTCTCCGCAGAGCAATGCTTCTTCTTACAGTAAAAATACATTGTACCGCCCGTCAAATTATTCTGGATGGCCTTCCCATTCCCTTACACCCCAATGTTATTGATCTTGAGGTGAGCCACTCCTGCCCCTTTAACCTCTCAGAACAGTATAGTTCCAAGCGGCTAAATCTAAGCGAACCCTAGGAGTGATACATAAACTTTCCTTACCATTGGCAGGTCGCTCCTCTTTTTATCTCTCATATTTAAGACCACATCTAGAATACTGCCCTATTGTCCACAACCACTGGCAGCGCTTTCCTATTGTATCCCTTGAGGACATTCAGAGTACCCTCACCAAAACTCTCAGAATTACCCGTAACTCCAGCACACCGCCATCTACTTAAGCTCATACAAATTAAGCCTCTGTGGATATGCCGCGTGGGGCTCACCTTAGCATTTCTCTTTAGACTAGTACACAGTCAAGCCCAAGCTTTCTGCCACATCCAGTTTTACGCCCCCGCTCCTATCCCAATCGTCACTTTGCCCTTTCTTTCCCTGTCTCTAAATCTAACCTCCACCTGAGGCCTCTGCTCTTTCTGTCAGCCTAGTCCAAAATCTGGAATAACCCTTCGCTCAGTAAACGCGGTGCCTCTCAAATGTATGCATCGGGCCGTGCAACTATTTGTTATATCGTCCCCATTGCCATGCAGCCAGCCAGAGACTGCTCCTCAAATTACCTGGCCTTTGGAGGGGGCCTCACACTGTAACCTCTGTGCCGAAAGCCAATACTTATAATCTATGCCTAACCCTTTTTCGTACTTCGTACCACGAATCATGACCGTTGCCATCCCTGATCAGCAGTGGATTTATCTCCTTCCCTCGGAGCGATAACTCCACTCCCTGATTAGCATCCTTTTTCTCAATCCACCCGTTCAGTTGACTGCTTTCAGGCAGCTCTTCAGTTCCACTGCCCCAACTCCGTCGCACATTCCTTTTATGGGCCTTTTGTCCTGTTGCTGGTTTACCTATCCTAGGGCTTCCTGCTTGTTTCTCTGCCTGGCTCGTGCTCCAACTGCAGTAAAATGATCTGATTGGTCATGCCTCACCTGTGTCTCTTCGGTCATTGCTCTCATCTGTTTCGTATATTGCTCGCCACAGGCACCTTCGGTGTGCCTTCCAGTCTGGTCTGGTTTTCTGTTTCACCGATTGCAAAGACAACGTTATCTCTTGATGTCCACTTACAGCTCCGAATGGTTTAATCTGCCACTACCCGATTCCTCTGGTCTGTCACCATATGTAGCACCTGCATTGATCAAATAATTAGACCCATAATTACCTGTTCTCTTCGATCCTATCCTTCGTCTTCTCTCGTTTATGATCTGCTCTTCAAAGCCGATATCACTACGGCGCTTCTTTAGTGTACTCTCTCTATTGAACCACCACGTTAACCCGTCATGGAAAAATTCGTCTGAATTTTTCCAGGTCAATCCTTCACATTTCGATCCGACCCTACCTACCTCTTTCAATCACTGATACTTTTTTCTCCCAGCTCTCGACTGCTCTCTGCTCCCGCTCCTGGCATATCTATTTATATACGTATATATGTATATACATAGGTTTGTATTCGTTCGCTCTGCACCCTTTATTTCACTCCGGCCATTTCTCACGCTATCATTCCGATCACTCTCATGATATGCGTCCACTCTTCCCATAACTGTGCCTCATTTTTGCCGAATCAAATCCTTCCAAATCATTATTTTGCAACCCTTACCACCCCTCACTTATTTTAATAATCGCTACCCTTTCTATAATGAGTTTTGTGTCCTGTCCGCTGACCATCTACTGAAGTGTAGCGAGGCTTTATTACTATCTAATCCCCAGCAACGGATACCTTCTTTACTCCCCAAAAGTCTCAAGGTTCCGAAGTATCTTATAATAGTTTCTAGCCCCTTTCGTGTGTACCTGTCAGTTTTCAGATACCCCCACTTGGACCAAACGGACTTGCCAACTGACCTTGAACCTCATATCCACCGGGCATTCATTTGAATCCGCCCTTGGGTTCTTTTAAACTCTCTCCGTTTTTCTTTCCCGTGCATACATTCACCAATTTGACACCCACAGTCCATTGTGTTGTCCATTTTGTTTTACAACTGGCTCAATCTATATACGGTCGTTGAACCCCAAAACTGTAATCGCCGACCGGTTTTCATGTTCTTTATATGTTATGCCACAATATTTTATCGTCTAATTTTACATTGTAACTCCTCTCACAATTTGCAAAGCTCTATTGCTTGAATAAGTCCCTTTCATTAACATTTCTTTTTCACGATATCCACTTATCCGTCAATCTAGTTTGGTTCTCCTACAGGACAGTTTTCCTTCTGTAAGATTTGTGTGATTCTGTACCACTTCACACCCACCCCAAACTTCGGCAGAATATCTATACCTACCTCCAGCCGGATCGACTACTTGACCCTGAGTTTAAACTCACCGGGCGGTACCGCAACAATTGACTCGAATGCTTTCTCTTATATTCAGTCGAGTTCACATAACTGTACAATCCCTCTGTAACTTTCATTCAGCTTTCAACTGTACTGTTTGATCTTGCATTGCAGCATGCTTCAGGGTTATCCGAAATAAACTATTATTATTATATATTTATCTCCCTCCTGAGCCTACTCATCTCACCTTTGTCATGCATATTTCTACTTTTTCGCGAATTTTTCCTGTCCATTTCATCGCTTGTAAAAACTCTACCACGCTTCCAGCAAGCCTCGGAAGTCTCCAAAATAAACCGGTATTATTATTATTATTATTATTATTATTATTATTATTATTATTATTATTATTATTATTATTATTCTAATCCGTGTTCACCTATGCAATCATCCTGACTTCGTCTCTCATTATCTTGCATTTTAAGGCTGACCCCATCAGAGTTCTTTACCGCCTATACCCATGTGAACAACAGGTTTCAGCCATTCACACATCCTACTATTTTCCAGCTAGGCCCACGGATCCACTGCATCCATGGGGCCTTGTCTCACTTTTTCTACATTTTTCCCTCAGTCAACAGTTGGTTCACAGCCGAAGCGTACATAAACCGCGTTTTTCTATCTCATACCCTTTTCTGCTTATCCTTTTTGATGGTCAGTCGCCTCGGGCACTGTACTGCTCACTTCTCTGGCAGACCCATCTGGTGAATAATGCTACGCAGTCATTTGCCTACCACCGTTCCCGCTGGGTCTGCCGTTGAAGGTCTCACAACCTGGCTAATCGATCCTGGATGACATTCCGTTATCTTGGCTACTCCACCCAACTGTACAACCATCAGTGACCACTCGCCTCAATCCTGGCTGTGGGCGGCGCGGTCAGATCCACCGATTTGGCTGGCGCTGTTAGGGCGTGTTCGACGTTGGCAAAGAAGTGCTGGCACAATTGGGTTGGTGGATTGCACACCTTCTCACTAAGAATGGTTTTCAGGTATAGGGTCCAGAGCACGGCCAGTCGTGTAAATTAGTGCCGTTCGTGGGTTGCAGATCTAGCTGGAAATGCTGATATAACAGCTAACATTTTCACGCCCGGCTGAGTTTATCACTCCTCTACTAAACGAAAAAGCTTTTAGCTTCCAATCTTGCCCACCTACCTCTCCTTTTCTTGGCACACTATGACTGCCTATAAAAAAATTAATCCACCGTGGCAAGCACCGCGTTGCCTACGCTCCTTGCGTCCCACTTCTAGTTACTCGCTCGCCCCTTCCGCCCCTTCATACCCGAGCGCCAAGTTATCCGTGGCAATAACTGTGACACACCTGTGTACCTCCGTAATTTATTACCGCGAAAAATCGGCGAAACCCTTTGCTGTGAAATCCAGGTCTATACCCACTACAAACCCTCCATCGCGAGCCTATCTGTGAAATACTTGGCGATTGTTGGCTAAACCACCTTTAGTTATCGTTTCCTCCTTGGCTGAAATCCCAAGCCCCCTTCGTCCACACACTGAAAGCACCTGGTCAATTCTGTTTGTAACCAGTCTAGGTAACTTCCCATAAAATTCCATCTATTTTTCGTACCTAGGCTTTTTGCAGTCGTCAAATAACCACCAAAACTGGTTCGTTATCCAAAGCCTACCGTCACCGTGCGCAACTCCATAAGAAGCAGACGGGCCAGTAAGAAATTGGCACGCGAAGTCCCACGTCTCCCAGTAACTACATCGTGCTCCGACTTATTAACAAACATCCATGATGACGCGCATAGCAAGATTGACAGCCTCTTACAACACGTTAGCTCACTAGAATCGTGAATTGAAGCTCCTGACAGAGCCACCAGAATTCTGACTCCACTGGCTCAAATTCTCGAGCCCTCTATGATAACCACGGACTGTAATTTAGTTGCCACGTGTAACTTTATTGACAGTATATCATCAGAGGTTTTGAAACAAATGCGAAATTCTTATCACGCCATTGTATTTAACACTCCTGACAGGGCCTCACTCAACATAGGCATCGGTATCTTGCTAAAGGCCGCTAACATGGAAAAGGTGATATGCCGTAGCAGCAGAATACAAAAACAAACACAGCGACACCAATGCCCCCTACTTTTTCAATTTTCGAATTCATTGAGTTTGTTTATGAACAAAGCGTTATAGCCGTTACCTCAACATACAAAAACATTCGAACAACATCTGACAAAATGCCACTAAAATGATAAGTGCTAAAAACGTTTACCACTCTCAAACACCCAGGGCAGGAATCCGCCAAAGTGACACCTACGCCCCTACATTCCTCCAACCCGCCCTACACAACTAACGTCTGCCAGCTAACAATTGTCTGATGTAGACCTTGATGCACTGCCTGGACCCCCTCCAAGTCCACCAGACTCCGATCGTCCTAGACTCGTCAATAATGTCATAGATGCCTAGGGCCTGAATCCACCGAGTCCTACCAGGCAGTTTAGCCCTGTGAAGTCAAAAACGGCCACATATCGCCAGGCCGCACTCCGATGGTCTTGCAAAAATTAGAATCGAACAGATACCCTAGTAGGATGTCATTAACGCCAAGGCCTACAATTTCTGTTCCCAAATTAGATAGTTTCCCAAACCGTGTTTTCTCTCAGCGAAGTCCCAGCTCCACGCGCTTTTATAAGGAAGACACCCGAAACCCACCTCACAACTAGTATTCAACGCTGCACCTGCCTTACTCACCATTTTCTATCCTCTCCGTGCCTCCATTTATTATCCCTCTAGTTCCATTACCATACCAAAGTTTCGCTTCGCCCCACCTGATATCTTCCTTATTCATGAAACGTGGCTCACAAACGAAATTCTGCTTGAGGGGTACAAGGTTTTTACAGTAAACGAGGTTGATAGGCGCGGAGGTGGGTGTCTGGTGTACGTACAGCAAGCCTTTCCACCAGCCCCCATTGGACAAGCCATACTCTAATAGATTCCGAATCCTCTATGGCTTCTAATTAGTTTTTAACTAAAGTCATGCCCATTGGTTGTGTCTATCGCCCGCTCTCCTCTACTACTACAGACTTATTTCCCCTTACTAATGCATTTGATTATCTTCCACTATTACCTCCGGCAGAGAAAGTCATAGCCGGTGATTTTAACTAGCCTAACATATTCTGGACGAACCTCGCAGCCCCTCCCAACTCAATACACTCCGTCTCCCGCACTCGCATTGAGGGTTGAGTGCAGCCATTTAAAACCCCTCTCAGAAACGCAAAAATCCTAGATCTTATATTCGCTCAAAGCGTTACTTAGTTTTTGATTTCCGTTCTGCATACTTTTCCGGGTGGCAACCGTATGACTTTAGCAGGTAATTCTTCATTCCATCAGTGTCCATCAGGCTATCTGACCCCAGCTAACAATTCTCCCCATTTTCAGCTGGAACACTCTGCCCAATTCCATGAGCAACCAAGATTAGAGCAGTTATTTTTTCAACGGCCGATCTCCATTAGGCAGCTGATCACTTTTGCCTTAACATGGAAAGCTGCCTGTTGAAGCCTAAGCCAACCACTTAAAACTCCTCCCGTAGGGAATCTAGACTTGCCTCCCTCCAACAAAATTACCTTGAAAAGCACACAAATTACCTCCAAAACCACGACCCTTCCCTTTTCATGAGATTCACACGTGTTATTGACATTGTCCGGGACATGAAGGAAGATCAGCCTCATAGTGGAGAAGCCAAAGATCTGAGGCATCTTAGTAAAGCGGTAAAACTTCCACCCTTACATAATTCTAGGGATTCGATAACAGAAACTACTACCCAACACATCGTGCTACCGAATAAAACTTCCCCTATTTCCCCCGTTACCGCTGAGGCCTTTATCATTTACTTCGCCAACTCCACTGCCCTCGCCTCAGAACAAGCACCCCCCGGCGGAATCCTCTTGCTTTCACCAGCTTTTCAAGATCTACCCTAACATTTGAAGCAAAAACTATTCCCAAGCTCATTTTACGCTACAAAACATCCGTAAATCCTGGGCCAGATGGGCTAACTTCAGCTGCAATCAATAACTGTGGGTCGGATATTCCACTTTTATTACCGAATCTATCTACTTTGTTTCGAAACTCCAGTTTGGTACCGTTGAACTGGAAGCGCTCAGTCATCGCTCCACGACTTACAAACGGACCCGTCTACGAAGTCGCTAATGGCCGTTCCATTATTCACACTCTATTTCCAGAATAACGGAGAGATCTGCAAAGACGACATTACTACCCAGTTTTCACGCTTCAAGCCTTCTTAGAAATGGGCAGAGCGGGTTTCTCAAGTCGCGATCATGCACCACGTGTCAGTTTTACTTCGTCAACCCAGCCACTACCGCTGTTGATAGCGGGCAGGCACCAGTCATTGTCTACCCAGATCTGTCGAAGTACTTCGACCGTGTTCCACACCCACATTTCATCGCCAAATTGCGTCCTTTTTGGCATTACTGACCCACTACCTTCTTCGCTGCAATCATATCTCACCCATCGTCCTCAAGATGTCCTCACCAACGGATATAATTCTAAGCGGAAACCTGTTACAAGTGGCGTCATACAGGGGAGTGTACCGGGTTCTCTCCTATTTCTAATCTACATTAGTGGCGCACTGGATTTAATACACTGTGGCGTGCCACTCTTGTCTGCAGATTGTACAAAATACTCTACTCTTTCAATGCTTATGACGCCACGCCTACTCTTCGTAACATTTCCGCGGACCCCTCTGCACTTGACCGCTGGTGTCACTCCTGGACGATGAATTTCTCCTCTGATAACTGCGAGGTCCTAGCGCACAAATTCCAGTTGCCCCCTGGATTCCTGCCTCTTGATGGGTCTCCAATGGCCAGTCAACCTACCATCACGGTTTGGGCCTCAACTATCCTAGCTCCCTCAACTTCTCCAAGCACACCGCCATCCAAGCGGCCAAGGCTAGAAGGCGTGTGGCCTTTCTCTTCCGCTCCTTCCGTCTCCGGTACAGTACCATCGACATACACTTATCCCACATCAGGCCTTTGCTTGAATACTGTCCAGTAATATTTTCAAACATGACAAAACTTGACAGAGGTGCGCTAGAAAGTGTGCAAAGGCGTTTTGCCAAACGACTACTCCGTTGGTCCGCGTTTTCAAACAACGGAAAACGATGCCAACGTCTGAAACTTGACTCACTCTGGTTCTACTGCTTGGGACTAAACTAAGTCATTTTGTACAATGTGCTCCATAACCGATCGTTTTCATTTAACCCAGTAAGATTCGCCTATGAGACCCTCTCATTTAGGCACAAACCTTTTACTGTCCCTTTCAGTGTTGCCAAATAGGCCATACGGTCACATTTGTTCCTTCTTTTCTACTCCAGGTTCTGGAATATGTAGCCCACCACCATTCGAGATTCACAGACCAAGTTCCAACTTTTATCGACACTCAATCCATATCTCAGCGTTACAAGTGCAATTCAGCTGTCTAATATTAGCATGCGTCGAATATAGCATACGAGATCGGCATCGACTTGTAAGGCAAACTCCTTCGCTGCCCCTGCTCCCTCCAGTTGAGGACACAATCAACGATGGACTGCTTCATCTTTCTGAATGAATTCTCAACGCCTGACTAGTCGTGGCCATCCCCATAATGGGGAAACGGAATTTTCATAAACCCTGCTTCTCCCATCTCCCGTAGTCTCAGTCACCCTTACGCTTCGTCCTTTATTGGTTTTTGCTTGCCCCTATTAGCCGTTAATCCACTGAAGGGACACACCCTGGCTGCCTCATTTTATCTGTTTTCCTTTTCCGGTTCTCCTCCCATGTACACTTCACCCCAACGTTGGTATACGCGCCTGGATAAAGTTGCTGTATAGTCGTTTACTAACCGCTGGCTCCGCCCTCTGAAACCCCTGGCAACCTGACCGTCTGATCGCGGATCTTATACTTTTATAGTTGAACTACACCCCACATACATAACCATCAACGAGCGTTAGTGCCATCCCCAACGGTGTGGCGCGCGGTCAGATCCATCGCTTTGGCCGGCGCACATCGGCGTGCAGACCGTCTGCAACGATGTGCAAGCGCGAATAGGCCGGTGGATCACAATTCTTGTGTTTACCTCGAAGTGCTTTTCAGGTTAGGCGTCCAGCGTGCGGCCAGTCCAGCCCACAAGCACTGGTTGCGGATCGCACGCTCCAACGTTCCTCGCCCCACCGTATCCAATACCGTTGGTTGCAGATCACGTGCTCCCACCATCCTTGTTCCGCCAAGGTACGCCCACCTATCACTATTGTCATCACTCCTATCATTTCTATTTTTGTCGTTCTGCCACGGTATGCACACCTACCCAGTTTGTCCTCGCTCCCATCGATTCTCACTGTGTCGCCTCTCATTGCACATCACTATCGCCCTACCAACTTTACTTTGCCGACAACCGCCAGTATTTCTTTTCCTATCCATGTCGTCATTGCCGGCTCTCAGTTTCTATTCACTTGGTATCACCCTATGCTCATTAAGCTCCTTGGTCGCATTCTGCCTACCATTTTGTTAGTCTCCCTCGTTCAACCCTCCCATGCTCTATGCCATTACGCACTAGTCCCACCCGCACCCATGACCAATTCCCACATTAGAACTCGCCGTTCAAAACTTTGCCACATTTATTATCTAATCATCACTGCTTTATTTTCCTTGCATGACTCCGCGATTCCTGTGTGAACCTTCCCAGAAGAAAATGCCCCAATTAGCGTTCTCCAGCTCCACCCACGTGAACAATTGCCTGCAGGCGCGCAGCTCTCCAGTTCGACTGCCCCAACTCCAACGCGCTTTTATTTAATAATATTAATAGTATTATTGGTATATTTCTCGGCTATGGTCGAGACACACGCGCAGGCGCATGATAATGGTGTACAGCGTTACTAAGTAAAATGAAATATTCACAAACTTCAGGTATAAAAGTCAAAAGTGCCAGCTGTAGAGAAATATAGCCAGCGATTTTTTATATGAATCACTCTAATAATGGTTTCGCGCTGGGCGGTGGCGCACACCGGGGATATCGTATAGGTCGTTCATTCGTGCTGCTAGAGGTGCGTTATCAACGAAAATGATGCAAGCCATGAATAACGGCGGTTTACCTGGTATCTGCGAACAGCGAAGTTTCAAATAGGAAGAAAAAGTTATTGTATGGAAGTACACTCGGGGAAATTGATGCATGCGAAGAGAATAGCAAACCATAAAGCTGATGCAATTCCTGAATGTCGGTTCCACTGGGTTCAAGAAAAGGAATACGTTATGAAACAAGGAGATATGAAACCAATTTTATGAATGTACATTTTTGTACTTTTGTGTATGTGGAAGTAACAGAGGTCCATATGAGGGTGAGTTAAATATCAGGATCAGTAACCTGTGCCATTCAGAAATGTGAAAGTGCAACTAGAGGGCCCTGGAAAAGTGGAGGATCAATTTCCAGCCGGACACGGATCGAGGGAAAAGTGGACTGTTGCAACAGATACTAAAGTGGAAAATCTCTGCATTGACTTGTGCAATGTTATTCTGTTTCACTGACAAATATATATACATATATATATATATATATATATATATATATATATATATATATGTACATTGACGCATTGAGCCTCAGTGTTATTCGGTTTCATTATTGGTAATGTACTACATTCTATAGGTGTAGTTCGTCTGGCGGGGTGAAGGATATTCGTCGGTCAATCAGTCCAGTGTGGCGAGACATGACGGATGTAAATGACGACTGGTATATGAGTAGGTTGCGATTGAACCGTTACTTGTGTTGGCTGTAATGTTGATATCAGCAGGAGTGGTTTTGTGTTAGAAAACTCTAATTAATACGATAGGCAGTTGGGGGTATTTTCTGCCGCGTGGCTTGCTTGCAGTCCCAGATGATATGAAAGGTCCCATTTGGGTTCCCGTCGGTACGAGTCATAGTTGCATCTTTGGTTATCCCGTTCGGCGACTGAGATAGTGGGAAACGACGAACCTGAAATAAATGGAGATTACAGTCTGGACGTGGTTCCAGCTGTGGGTTAGGGTAATATATGACGACAACAGTAAGGAACCGGTTGTGTTTATGTGAATGGGGCAAAGATAAAGTTCATTTAGGCGGTCAGTGGCACGTACTCCACGTTCTGGGTGGAGTAGGCTCGCCGGGGACTGAGCTATAATGCTGCAGGCTAGCAGAGTTGCGTCCAACAGTTGGGTCATTTTGTATGCATTCTAAAGGATTATTGGTTCGCAAGTTTTTGACAGTGTTGGGATACTAAGAAAAACCTAGAGGTTTAAGGTTAAAAGGATCAAGAAATGGCAACCCTCCATCTAGTTTGCTTACGTAGTCTGCAGTTCAGCACCGAGGCAGTAAGGTGGTTTTGAAGGAGGAATGAGGGTTAATGGGACTGGTACCCTGCTAGCATAGTACTATATTTGTTACGGTCTCTTCCGGTTTAGTGGTTACCCTATATTGAATGGTTCCTGAGGGGCCCTAAAGTGGAATAAACTATGATGGTGCCGGTGATGACGCACTAAAGGAAATTGGTCTCGTGCCGAGAAACATAGCCGTAAGTTCGTCTATGCTCATACTGGATGTTGCTAGTGTGCTGAGATTATATTTCATTAGGAGCAAGGATATCCGATATAGTGGTGTTTGCATGGTTACCGTGATATCTTTCTCGTCGTTGGCATATTGCAAAACAGGAAAACACCTATGTGAGAACTGGTTTGGAGAGCCGTGAGAGGTGGGAACGGGATGGGGCCAAACTTTCGTCAAGGAAGCAAACTCTAACGGCCTAAGTTCAGTGCCCACGGTAGGCGGCAGTAGAGTCTGCTTCAGTTAAGGAGGCAGCACGATACACATCCATTAGCATCCAGCTCGTGCGCTCCAAGAGTGAACCGCACTTTTTAGACGGTTTTTTTATTATTTTCTAGTTTTATCACAGTCAGATATCTTGCTGTCAGAGAAGGCGGAGCAGCTTTTGGATGGTGACCACGGCTCTCACGCCCCGGCCGAAACATGGACCGCATGTAACAAGCTGCTTTGGGAATAGGTCAACCACACCAGTCAATCCGTAGCAACACGGCAGCTTGGGGAAATGGCTCACGTGTGACAAGGCTGGTATGCCTGGAAGACAAAGCAGTGGGGTATTGTTTTCTCCTTTTGAAGCCAATCTCTTTTTGAGGTTTCTTTCGTCTCGTTGGTGGCCAGCTCTGTGCAGGAAGACAATCACAGCCAGGAATGCTCACAGATGTGCCGCGGTAACACCCGCCATATCCGTGAAGTCACATCCCCAATGCGGTTTACATAGGACCCAAAATGCGGGGGAAGGTGGAGTCAACCTCAGCCTGCGATTATTTGTTGCGGTTCAAGCTCACTGAAACATCAGTTTGCACAAGGGTGGGGAACCACTTGCAGCCCTAACAACGTGGAGCCCTTATGCCTGAATACGCCATGGGCCGCTATGTTGGGTTGATGCAAAAAGATATTTGATGGTAAAAATTTGAGATTGCTTTGTCGTTCTAGATCGTGTGAATGAACCGCTGAGTTCCGTAATTGCTGCAGCGAGGGGGCCAAACATCTGCGGGACTAATTGAGACTAGGTTTCCCAAAGCGGTGCCTTATGTTCATCCACCGGTTTACCTGTCCTGGTGCTTCTTTCTTCCCAGCCTTCCTCTTCCTTCACTTGTAGTGGAACAACCTGACTGGTTATGTCTCACCTGTCTTTTCGTCCGTACTTACGTCTCCTGCTTCGCACATTGCTCGTCACGGGCACTCTCTTTGTGTCTCTCAGGCTTTTCTGCTTTTCCGCGTTCCATCCAATGTAAGATCATCATTATTTGATGGTTTTCATTTGCAGTTTCAAT
Source organism: Fasciola hepatica (assembly GCA_948099385.1). Classification (NCBI taxonomy): domain Eukaryota; kingdom Metazoa; phylum Platyhelminthes; class Trematoda; order Plagiorchiida; family Fasciolidae; genus Fasciola; species Fasciola hepatica. The sequence continues at coordinate 28,622,036 of CANUEZ040000047.1, forward strand.
CCGTTTGATATGCCGTTACCTCATTCCTCTGGCACCCCTTTTGCTTATTCTTCTGCCACACCGTTCACCGTCACAGATGATGCACATTTGCACCACAGACAGTCTCATCTCTCAAGTAACCTTCTATGCTTTGTATCTTTATTCGCCCCACGCTTCCCAGCCATTTTCATCGCCATCATCTTCTCGCCGGAAAATGCCAGTCCCTTTATTGATGCTTCTCCCACTCTCGACTAGCACCACACGTCTCAACCACATTATTCAGATTATCAGACCCATTCCTTTTTGATCTCTTCGATAATTTCCTTCATCTTATTTCTTCTATGGACCGCTCCTCACAGCCGTCATCAGTTTTATGCTTCCAAACACTTTTCTCTCTCTGTTGCTGCGCCATGTTTACCTGTTAAAACCCATTGAATGGCTCTACACCGGATGTATAACGTTGCGCTTCTTGGATGTATACTGTTTAGTGATATTTGTGGCAGCTCGGTGGATTTATAAAGAACGTGAGTTCAATTACCTCTGAGGGTCAATGTGAGTGTTTGGTATGCAAGACAAATATTTGCCCCGGGTCAAAGCCCTGATATATGATTATTGTGAGGGGTGAATTCACCTAAGGTGTACAAAAATCGATGAGGATACATATGAGAGGCTGAGTTCTTGCGGCTCTCCATTCCTGCAACTTGTGTGCACAGACTGTCCCGCAACAAAATAAAATAAAAACAGAAAAATCAGATGCAGTGGCAAGCCAGGCACCCGCAGCACCGTGGGCAGCGAGCCCCAGGTCCCGCGCCGAAGTCGCTTCAGGGGCTAAATCAGCCCATGGACTGCAGTGAAAAAGCAGCGTCAAAAGGAATCCGTGGTTACCGGCAAAGCCGCAGCAGCCATAAGTTCAGAAGACAGTACTTCCGTTTCGAAGGTATCAAATGCAGCCGGCGGAGATACAGGCCTTATTCTAGGGCAGATGGAAACCATGGCTCAGTGGAAGACGGCAAAGCCACGTCTAAGGGCGGCGCCGCCACCAAGGACCGAATGTTCCCTAGCCGTGAATTTGCCGTAACCAACAGAGTCGGCTTCACAAAGTTGATTAGATCACGATGTGTCTCGTTTACGTGACATATTTGCCAAGATTTCTCCACAAACGAGGAAAACCTGGCAAGTAATGTTGAGGTCAAGGCCGTTTTTCGCTAAGGGAAAATAAATGAGACTGGTAACCCTCGTCCGCTCAAGGTGGTCTTGGGATCCGATGAGGAATGCCGCTGGGTGCTACGGCAGTCCTGCAGGCTAAAAGAAGAAAAACAGCTACTCCTTCAAGATCTCAACCCCGAGGAAAGGGAGAGGCTCCGGTTGGCGTCGAGCGAGCTCCACGAACGCCAGGCCAATGGAAAAACAAGACATTTTATCCGGGATTTTCGTGTTCGACGGAGGCGCCTCCAACTGCGATGGGAACCGTTCACTCTCAATAGCATCATCAACCAGGCGGCCTCGGCCGTGGAGAGGCAATGAAAGTCCGCACAGAGAGATGGTACAGAAGAGGACAAGTACTTGCCATGTCGTCTGATGTAAGTAGTCTATTGAACAAGCGAGATGAGCTCGAGGCTTGTGTGCTTCACCAGCCACCAACATTGGTCTCCTTGACGGAGACGCGGCTTGCCAGCGAGGTGATTGACCTGGAAATGGCTATCCCCGGATATACAGTTCACCGTGCTGAGAGGAGATAAGCTCGGGGAAGGGGAGACGTGGCGGTGCGCATCCGAGCCGACGTCCCTTCGCTACAGTTGGATCGCCTGAGGGCTTTGGAGAATCTCTTTGGTGTCGCGTGAGGTTGACACCCGGTGGATTTGAGTCTTTTGGAGCCATTTTTCGGTCCCTAAAAGCAGATCCTCGGGAAGTATTGACTGGCGTATGACGTTGGGCTGGCGATGTTCACTGTCTAATTTTGGGTGACTTCAACTCGCCGAATATGGACTGGGAGAATCTTCGGTGCAAAGCAGGGGCGGATTTATTTTCCCGCGAGTTCCTTTCAACAGTGCTGGAGCTTTCCTTGTACCAAAGCGTCAGAAGGGCGACCCGAACCCAGGATTAACAAAACGTCTATCCTAGATCTGGTGACATCCCCAAGAAGTTCCGATATTGATCAGACTGAGTACCTACCTTCACTAGGGTACAGTGACCGTGCGGTGTTAACCATCAGCTGGAAGAGAGGAACGACGTTTGTTCCCAGACCACAGGGAAGACTCAACGTCTGGTGAATGCCGTTCCAACAAGTCAGGGAGGCCGCATCCTCAGTGATGTGGCACCCGCCAGGACCGTACGAAATAGACAGGGGTTGGGGAGTAATACGGGACGAAATCCTTCAGCTATGTCAAACTTTTGCTTCACATCCTTCCAGCCACCGCATGCAAAAGACCCACCTTGGTTTGACTCGCAAAGTAGGCGCCTTTTGAAACGTCGGGATCGAGCGTGGAAACAATGTCACTCGACTGGAGGGAGATACGACCGATACCGCGCCATCCGAAACCAGTTTATCCAACTGAAGCGAGAAAAGGTATGCATCTTCGGGGAGACGTTAGCGATGAACTCGGTTCGTGCACCCAAGCGCCAGTTTGCGTATCTGCGACGCGGAACGCGAGCCACAAATGCAATCCCAGCCCTACAGGACGGACACTCGCTGGGAGTTACAGATGAACACAAGGCAGAGATACTGGCGAGGCACTACTTGCCAGTCTATGCTTCTGAACAGAGGCACAATCATCACTCACGCATTGCAGTGGAAGTTCCTCAAATATCGTGCCAAGTTATCACCGAGGAAGAAGGGGCGGCGGCCACGCGCACCATCGAAGTCAAGCAATCCCTGGGACCTGATGGTGTGCATCCTTTAGTGGTAAAGAGCTGGCCGATGTGTTAACTCAACCGGTCACACGATTGTTCAACGCGTCGCTGGCAGCGGGAAAGCTCCCCCAAGAGTGGGAGAAAGCGGTCATCGTGCCACTACAAAAAGGTGGGGTGAAGGCCGAGGCTGTCAACTATCGACCTGTCAGTCTAACACCGATGGTAGGAAAGGTTACGAAGCGCCTGCTGGCCACACGAATTCAGGGAACATATTGGGGCACGCGACCTACTATGCCGACAACAATATGGTTTTTGGAAAAGTAAGCCGTGCCTGACAAACTTGATAATCACACAAGAACGCTGGGCAATGGCCAAGGCCGAAGGACACCCTACGGACGTACTCTTCGTGGATTTTAGCAAAGCTTTTGACAAAGTCCCACATGACCACCTATAAAATTAGCTTAAGGCTCTTGGCATTGTAAGTCCTATGATTTTGTGGAAAGAGGGCTTTCTAAAAGGCAGAACCGTTGCAGTACGAGTAGCACGGTCAATGTCAACTTGGCAAGTGGCTACTAGTAGTGTTACACAAGGATCGGTTCTGGGTCTCCCACTCTTCCTGGCCTATATCAATGATCTGCCGCCAGATTTCAGCCGCCATATGTCATCTATGCAAACGACCTTACGATCTGGCTTAGGATTACAACAAATGCAGATGAGCTTGTTCTTCGGGAGGACATCAAAGCCCTTCGAAGGACGGTCAGATCTGTGGTCACTGCCAGCCAACACCAAAAAGTGTGCGCATATGCGAGTAGAAGCACCGTCCAGCAGTGGGATGTACTATGTACAAGGGGCACACCTTCGGCGTTCTGTCTGCGAAAAATATCTCGAAGTGATGGTGGCTTCGTCACTAAAATCAAAGCACAACACTGATAGAGTTTATTCGTCAGCGTGGAGTATCCTCGGGCTGATTACTCGATCATTCGGCCATCTCTCACTCAACGCTTTTAAGGTACTGTATGCAACCCATGTACATCCCAGGTTGGAATACGGGGGGCCAGCGGTTTTCCCTTGTACGTTGACAGAAGTGGCAAAGTTGGAAAGATAACAGAGAGTCAAAACCCGCCTTATCGGTAGGCTACGCGGGGTCGGCTACAAAGTGAGGCTGTAGATCACAGGATCGTTTCCAGTGACTTATCGGAGAGTCCGGGGAGACCTGATCTTTACCAGGCGTGTCATCAGAGGCAACTTCGGTCCAGAACTACATGCAGAGCTCCCCCTCCGCGGACATGGCCGTACGAGGGGACACCCGCTAACTCTAAAGAAACTGCACTCGGTGGGCCTCCCTCTGGTGCACCGTCTATCTCGGAGAGTGACCAATCTATGGAACTCGCTGCCAGCCGAAGTTGGGGAAGAGCCCAACGACACATTGTTCAAGCGACTGCTGGACGTATTTCTAAAGAGGTGGTGGGAGACACACATGGGTCTACATCACTGAGCTGTGGTGAGGTGGCTTACACGGGAGAGAATGAGGAAAATTCACCAGGATGTTCCCAAATTAATTCTACACCATTCGATTTGCTTTACCTGCCTCTTCCAGCCCCTGGTACGTTTTTCGAGGACTGCATTGTTTTCGCTCTTGCTGCTCTCATACGTGCATATCTCCACACATATATGTGCATATATGTATGCATGCACTCTCTCAGCACCTCGTGGTTCTTCACCGGCCATTTCATATGCTATCATCCCGCTGACCGCCATGGAATTCATCCGTTCCTTCTACATCTGTGCCTCAGATCTAGCGTAACCCATCATTTCGAATCATCATATTCATCTGATCCACCTTTTTTGCTTCACAATTTTCGCTCCCTGCTTAACAAGGGGTTTTGTACAATGTCCACCGACCATCTTTTGCAGAGTACCAATGCTTCGTTGTAGCTCACCTCACTTTTTTCTCCCTCACCTCCTGCTACCGCAGTTTGTTATGCCGATCTCTAGCCCCTCTCGTGTATATTCATCGGCTTTCAGGTGCCCCTACCTGGACCAGTAAGACTTTCCATCTGACCTTGACTTTCGAACCCACCGGGCATCTACCTGAATCCGCCCTTGGGTTCACTTAAACTTTTGACATTTGTCTTTAGAATGCATGCACTTATCAAGCTTTGTCCCTTTTCAGTCCTCCTCATGAGCCTCCCTTTCTTACTTTTGTCACGCATATTTCTGTCTTTTCACGAGCTTTGTCTGTCCATTCGATCACCTGTAGAAATTTCACCATGCACCCGACATGCCTCGGGCGCCTCCGAAATAAACCATAATTAACAGTTCATCATTAATATTATTTTTATTATTATTGTATTACTAATATCATTATTACCATTAGTATTTTTTATTATATGGTCCAGCCCGGGGGACGTGGCTCCTTGAGTTACTTTTCAGAGGAAACGGATCACAAAGAGTACCCTTGGCAGCGCCTACACGAAACGGAGTTCCATGACTTCGGAGACTAAAGGGTATCATTGTCTCAAGAGGGCCACCACTGCACACAGTGCGGCAAGGAACCAGAGGACCCTAACCCCTGCGTTTTAAAGAGGGCTTCGGTTGGGATCAGGACCTCTGGAAAAGGCAAGCAGAATTTATGATGCAAAACGAAGTACCTGACTGCGTGTATAAGTGCCTGAAACCACCGGCGGCCGACATGGGATATGATACCTGCCTCATCACCCGGGTCCTCACTCCAAGAAAACGAAAAGCTGCTGGTTGTTTTAGGTTGTGTAGCGAGGCTCCAAGGAAAGTAAATAAATGATCGTCTGCTACAAGGGCCCAACTGGACCACACCGTTGATCGAGATCTTGTGCCATTTTAAATTGGGCAGAGTGGCCTTGTCAGCCGATAATAGAGAAATGTTTCCCCAAGTAAAAGCACAGGCACAAGAAAGAGATGCGGTGCGATTTCTATAATGGAACGAGAACGATCTGAACGAAAAGGTGGCAAATTATAGAACGAAGTTCCTCCCCTTCGGGGAGATATCTTCGCCTTTTTGTGTGAATTATTCCCTAAGGGAAACCGCAAACAAACATGGAGCTCTGGTCCACCAATCGGTGGTAAACAGCGTCAGCAGAAATTTCTACTTCGACGACTACTTTGGGTCTTTCGATGATGTTGACTCGGCCCTAGCTCAGTTCAGGTACCTAACAGCAATGCTAGAGGAGGGCGGTTTTCTTTCTCACAAAAGGATGTTGAAAGCTTCGTAAGTGCTCAAAGTCTTTACGCGGCTCGAGAGGGTCGAATGAGTTCAAGATGTGGACGGTCTTCCACTCCTTACTGGACGCTCTCTGGGAATACAGTGAAAAGCCGAAAGGACGACTTCGTTTTCAAGCTAAACTTCCCCGACCAACCAGTAACTATTCGTCGTATATAAACAGCTGTCTCTAGTCCGGTCCATCCGCTCGGTTTAGACTCCTCTGAATGTTACCCGGAAAAGCCCTGCTGCAGCGGCTCTTTCGTAAGAAGCTGGATTGGGACCAGCCACCGGACCGAGAAGACAAGGCTGAAATATGAAGAAATTTCTTACAACAATGATGAGACTAGGAGACTGACGGATGCCACAATGCTTGCTTTTTGGCCAAGCAACAGCTTCCGGAGAACTACGCGCGTTTTCTGAAGCGCCCCAGGTAGGGTACATAGCCGTGGTTTATGGGCGATAGTGCGCGCGAGAATGGCAATAAACTATAAGTCAATTCTCGCAAAAGGAACAAAGCATAGCAAAGTCAAACCAATCCCAAAACCAGAATAAGATTGATTCCTAATTTCCACGGTACTAAACTGAAATTCACAAAGGGTACAAGCATATATAAACCTCGAGTACTCGGCCAAATAGACTGAACGGCAAAACTCAAAATTCCAAAGCCCCGTGGCTCAAGCACGACAGTCAGGAACGGTTCAAGACCAAATCCAAACGTCTCACATGAATAAACAAACGTGCAAAATGTGGTGTGTGGGCGAGCTTTTTAGAGCAATATCAAGTACAGACAAATTCACAAAGCGCGTAGAACCTTTGGAAGGGATTTCAGCATTTCGTCTTTATACCTGGATAGTCCCTTAAATCGACTGAAGCCATCATAGTGGCTGCAGCAAAGGACTTTGATGCATCTGCACCTGGCCACTTTCGATAGGAAGAGCGATGTTGGGTGGTCAGTGAAGAAGCCCTCAAGGCATTGTACCGCCTCAATAAAACCATAGCGCCCAGAATGCCCAAAGTTTACCTCCATTTTGCAAGGTTTTTGCCCGACGGCACCTGGAATATTGTGTCCAGACCGGGCTGTCCCTCAGGAAAAGGACGTCAGTCTGCTAGACTGGGCTCATCGACACCTCATCAGGGGGCGTGCTAGACCGGGATGGCCTTGCATACAAGTGCAGACTAGAAGCATCTGATCTGTTGTCACTCGAGCACTCCGGGTGGTAGTGGCAATTTTGCCAGAACAGTATTCCAGCTAGTGGGAATATTCCATACCTGTCGGCCGTGATAAAACCCAATCGAGGAGTATGGATGTGATCTGACGGAGGAGCTTTGAGGATTTCCCAAATGGGCTCAAACACTGCTCTGGGAGGAAAAATTAGGGAGATAAAAACGATCAAACGAGCAAATGAAATAAGTAGTATGAGCACTGTTTATTCTGTAGGAATCTTCAACAACCCAAAATTCGGGCAGCGATGGGGATAGACTACCTCCATAGGTGAGTCTTTTTCTTTTCAGTCTGAAACTGACCTCAAGGATGGGGAGAAGCCACAATTATTACCGATGACATTTCCGCGTGCCAGAGCCTGACTTTGGTGACAGCCATCTGAGCTATCCGTCGGTTCCTCTCGGCCCAGCCCTGATTACATCCTATCGCAGTACGTCCCATGCGCGCACGCCACAACCATCTTGCGGAGGACACCAGCTGCAACCACTATCTCGAAGAAGGCGAAAACAACAGGACCACTAACGCGTTCCCCAACCCACAGCGATTTCCACAAACTGAAGAAAACCGGAAGCTCGGTTACAACTAATAATACGGTACTCATCAAGTGTTTTATCACTCCTACCTCACCTTCTAATTTCACCCTAACTAGGAAAAAACCTAGTTGCCAAGGGGACACAGCAGCCAAGCAGCCCATGGTTATGCTGTTCCTTGTAAGCACTCTTTTTTAATTCACTCCTCTCTTCAACTACACCCCTTCGAAGCCATCTAATCTATTGTTCCTTCTACGTTATTACTTCTAAGCTCGTCAACCTCGAGCAATTTCCTGCAGGCTGTGGCTCTATATATGACAGTCACCAGCTGCTACAGGCGGCCAACAGGGGCCGTAAGCAACCCTCGGGATTTGTTCGGTAGCCAAAAATATTCTTCCCGTTCTCTCCACCATTCAATTGCAGAAAGCCTGGCCTTCCTGCATGTCACAGCACTGGGAGTTCTAAAAAGCTTATAGTGCAAAAGTTGGGCATTTTTGGCACATTGCTGTTCACTTCTTGCTCACCATCTCCATCGACCTTCGATTGGCACCGAAACTCCTACCGGACGGGGATACTGTTCGCATGTGTGTTCTGCTGCACCATTATACGATCAGTTACAACTCCATTAACTTTCCATCCATGTTCTCATCCACAGCTGTTCCAAGTGGAGTGATATAAAGCGTGTTGCTAGCCGCTTCTGACAGAACCCTAATTACACGTTGAAAGTTACTTCTCCACCAGTTAACAGCCGACCACCAATCTGCCAAGCGAGCTCAACAAAAAAGTTAAAGACTTTAAGTTATTCTGTCGTTTTTTCGTTTTAACCATCCTGATCAATACTTCAGGCAGAAAAGCCGCCTTTTATCAAAAAATGTTTACTCGTCTTTGTACGTTCTACTTCGCCAATATCCAGTGCTGTTTTCTGCCCTCTAAATGGTTTTAAAACTTGGCTTTTTTTCTCCCTATCCCGTAGCACAACTTTCGTGTTTTCAGTGAAGGTTCTCGTCTTGACTCTCGGTTCATCTCCGACATTTGCCTAGCGCCAGGTTACTCGATGCTTTTCCGTGCGGCGCGAATTTAAAACAGGGAAACACCGGCAATATTATTCTAATGCTTATATTTTCACTGAGCTTCTTTCCGCCAGTTATTTACTTTTTCCATATGTACCCCTCAGAACGTCCCATTGGTTGCGGCTGAATCTAAGCAGATGCCATTTTACCTTGAACCCTAACTTCCGCAAGAATAACTCCGTTTTGGGGTATGTACGCAAGTGTCCGAACGCATTTGCCTTGTAAATTTTTCTTGAGGATTGCCAAGAAATACACCTCGGGGATGGCAATGTCACCGAAGGACCTCATTCAAATACATTAAACAAATATGCGAGAGGAATCCAGATATAGTTCTGGGCCCCCAAAGTTCCTGTTTGATATCGCAACAACTTATCTCCCGATGACCTATCAGGTGTACAGTGCTGTGCCTTGGTAGGCGGGAGTGATTACATGTTAAGGCCACTGTGTTCACGCACCACCCCAAGGTAGCCTTGAGGCTCGTTAAGGATCCCGGTGGTGCGCACGCAGATAAGCTTCGCATCAGGGATAACAAGCTCCTGAACGATGCGTAGCCAAATTAGAAACGGACCTCGAAACCGAAACGCAGCTGATTCGCCAATTTTACGATACTGGAATAATAAGTGAACACTAACATAAAACCCACGCACCTAAATTACACCACCACATGGGCTCAGAAAACGAGAACCAAGTTGCTGCTTGTGAGAGGGAAGCACGTGCCTCAAGTAGGCCCAAGATGGGATAGCTCATTCGAAGCGAAAATCAAAAGTTGGTTCACAAAAACATAAGGTGTATGAAAATGCACAAGTAGTGTATATGAGCTAGTGATATAAAGGAAACAAGAAATTGTATCGTTTATGTAGATCCCCCACAAACCATCGTTGCGCAGCTTACCGAAATTCTCCCGATTCATAGCGAAGCTAGAGGTGTGGAATGATGGCCCTGATTCCCTTACCTACTTAGATCCTGCTATGACTCACACCTCAGAAGTCAGCATTCCACTGAATACTGCACTTGATCCGACGGCTAAGACGACGCGATGATACTCTGCGTTGTCCGCAAGAACTGCTGCTCGACGGCCGGCGTGAAGGGAGGTGCGTAGGTTCCGAAACCCATGTGCTGCCTTCGAGGGAGCCGTCGTGATTTGGCTGTGTGTATGAGCATGTGTATCTGCTGGCGGGCTTCGTGAGTGAAGTTGTACCTGGTTATACTGATAGGCAACAACTACCGCCATATACGGGAAAGGTCTTCCGTAATGTCAATGAATAAAGAGGAATGGCGGATACTATGACATGTTCGCTGGAGGTTGTGGAGTAGAAACGTGTTTCATGCTTTTGCGGGTGATCGAATGTGAGTGTATTTGGGTACGTAAGTAAGCCAAAAATAATAACATACACGGGAAGCTTTCTTAGCCACGTCAATGACGAACAAGGAAAAATGAACAATACTGCGTGTTTTGTCCGAGGTTATGGAGCAAATAACGCAGGCAACAACCAGGGTTTGTAAAATTGTTCCGTAGGTGGCACACAATGGTTGGGCACCCTTGGGTTTTAATTGGCCTGCCGGTGTTCTTTGGTGTCGGCCGTTTAGTCTTCACCCTCGAGGAAATGGATATTGCGTGCATCACGTGTCAGCGTTGTTTTGGCGGTCTTCACTTTGACGACTCATATCAGCTCGTCAGGCATGCTGATACTTTCCTTGACAACCTTCAAAGGCCGGGTGCTAAAATAAGCTTTTTTGTCAGTGGTCATGGCTGCCTCATCGATTTTGGATGGTCTTGTCTTAGTTAGCCACTTCTGTCGAGTTTGCGGAGCCAGTATTTATTCCCTCTGCTATCGTCTCCAAAAATCCTTGGCAAGAAAATTCGCTTGCTTCCATTCATGTAGGTAGCTGCCACCAAAGTTCTTTGGCCCCTGGAAACCTGTCTTTGATCTTAACGTCATTAGGTCGTTCGGTGTGACAGCCAGATGGACCGGGCCACCGGTGGACACTGGAACTGGAGGCGGTTTTTCAAAAGTCAGTTGACTTCGGTCACGAAGGTGCTGAATGTTTCTTCGTCGGAAGGCTGTTGCTCAATGATCAACAGCAATAACCGCCTGGTGGACCTGACAAGACGTTCCCAGACGCCACCGCGGTTACTGACCTGCACAGGACTGAAGTGTCACCGTATACCATAAGCCACGGTTCGATTCTACTGCTCGCTTCCGCTCATGTTTTAGTGGCACTGCTGCAGTCCCAGTTGTGCGCTCACAAAATAAGACCTAATGTCGGAGTAAATATCTGCTGGTATGCCTCTTCGGTTGATAAACCTTTGCAAGTCCTAAAGAGGGGTTGATTATCGTCGAATGCGTAATTTCCAAGTGTACTGCACGTGACTTCATGATCGTCATGATACACCCGTATCAGTTTTCCGGTCTTTTTCCAAGTTTGACCCACGAAGGCCCGAAATAGTCCAGTCTGGTATCACCGAACGGCCACCAACCCGGAGTCAATCTATATTCTGGCAACGGAATCATGTGCTGTTTGCCCACGAAGGCGGTGCTTCCCCTACAGTGTACAAAACGTTGAATCACGCGTTGTACAGTCGGCCCTCTTCTGAGTGACCACAGACACCTTCGGATGGCTCTCGTCACTTGGCTTTCCCCGGCTTGTCCTTCTACGGTACATGTGTGTTCAATCATCGAATCTGTCACTTTATGTCGGGCCGGTGGCTGTATGGGGTACTTCATGCCAAAACCCAGGTGAAAGTTGGTCACTCTACCATCTACCCGTGGTACTTCACTGACGAGTTTGGGGTTTAGACGCTGCAGGCCGATTTTCGGAAGTGATATTCCGTTGTCAATTGGTCCTGCTTCTCCTGCCTTTTCGAGTTCTCGGGGGAAAACCCCACTTTGTGTGATCTCAAATAGACCGTACTGTGCGGCTCATAGTTCATCGGAATTTACTGGGCCCAAACGCATACGGATGGATGAATGTACCCCTCTCTTAACTAGCAAAGGTCCCCCATACCCAGCCAAACACACTGGTAACTGAAGCATCTTCATTCAGGAGGAAAACCTGACTAAATTTGGCAAAATATATGTCGCTTCGGCGACTGTCACCGTCACCAGGGCACCTTTGACCTTACTTGCAATTCCAGGGGAGGCTTTATTCCGTAAACGGGTTAGTCATGTTGAGACATATGCGGGCATGTCAGCCCTTCTGTCCATGTGTCCAGCTGACGGAGGCTGGGCGCAACTAGGGGCAAATATCGGCGGGGTTATAGACAGTTTTGACATGCTCCCACTGCCTCATGGCAGTTTCGTCGTGGATGGTCTTGGGCCGGTTCGCAATGGAAGTACTAAAAAGACTCTTGACGTTGCTACTGTAGCACAGCACTGTTGTCGAGTCTGTACAAAAATTGGCTGACAAACTATAAGCGCTGAAAAACCTCTCTACAGACAGCACAGCCCTTACGGCTGACGCTGCAGTACTGAGCTGGAGACCCGGGATCGAGAACGATTTCATCTGGGCGATAAGGGCTTTGGCAAATTGGATCCTCGCAGCGTACCTACAGAAAGAAAGTTGAAAACCCTTCAAAAAGTTTTAAGTGCCTATTGAATTTGACTATAGTTGACAATGCTTTGAGAAGCTCATCCATACACCACATTTTGCACGTTTGTTTATTCATGTGAGACGTTTGAATTTGGTCTTGAACCGTTCCTGACTGTCGTGCTTGAGCCACGGGGCATTGGACTTTTGAGTTTTTCCATTCAGTCTATTTGGCCGAGTACTCGAGGTTTATATATGCCTGTACCCTTTGTGAATTTCAGTTTCTTACCGTAGAAACTAAGAATCAATCTTGAATTGGCTATGCTTTGATCGATTTGTGAGAACTGGTTTGCACCAGCACACCTAGTTGGATGAAAGTTCTCAGGAGCCTCATTCCCTATAAATTCACCTGAATTGTCCTATCAAGAGAACTCAGTCTCCAGTTCGGACGTCACCCATTCATCTCCAAGCACTTTGCTCTAGCTTCTGCGGTTTAAGGACCGGCAAAGGCCTTTTCCTTCAGACAAGTTATTCGAGGTGTAATCCTTATCCGTTTACCTGGCCTATCAGCAATTTCCTTCCAGGGATCCACTATTTTATTCTGTTCTTACTGTAGCCACAGATAGGACATTGTTGAATTACTCATTCACTGTACTGAATCATTTTCTGCCCCTTTATTTCTTGCCTGACCTGTTCTGTTGAGATCAGCTACTCTGGGCCCGGCATGAACTTGGTCAGAAAATGATGTGTCTTGACTTGTTCGCCAATTCCTTCCACTCTTGCTCTAACGGCGCGCTTGGTTGTTTACCCTATACTCTTGGATTCTCTCATATTCCACACAACATTCATTTATTCCACTGAATGAAAAATCTAGGTCTGCCTCGAGCTCATTACCGGATTTTGTGACCCCTATATTCTCAAAGCCGCAGTAGTTTTTCGTATTTCCCGCTAAAGCCCCAGCATGAAAGTATTCCTTTTTTTGTCTGGTATCATATAGATTCATCCGTTCCACCATTTCCCTTAGTAATTTCATTCGTGAGCCCGTTTTTTGGGTTCTATCTTTATCTAACCATTGAACCTCGCATCATTTGCTTTTAAAAGCTCACCATTTTTTGTTACCTATCCTATAGCGGCAGCTTCGACATTACTTCTACGCCGTTTTGCTGCCCACCCACCATATTTGCCTTTCTCTGCATTGGGTCACACTATATTTTATCTCTTCCCTGGCCACAAATTAACAAACATCCTTGTACTACTACGTTCTTCTGGTCTGTCTCGCCATCTAGATCAGCTTCCAGTTATGACCGCTGTCCTTTTTCACTAACATCATTTAGGTTCTTTTGTTTCGATTTCCCTGCCGAATCTCTGCTTCAGCTAGTTCTCTCAAGGCAGATTGCTAGCCTCAAACTGGATGCCTCTCCGTTGGTCACCGATTTACTCAACGGGCTCTCTTCTCTGAAATATACCGAGATCGTTTTTTCATTTTGTATTGTCCCAACTGATTAAAAAAAAATATGGGTATATTTCGAATGCCCCCAAAGCATGCTAGAGTGCATGATCAGATGATTTGAGTGATGAAATATTCGGAATTTACAAAAGGGTATAACAGGCATACACAGAGTATTGAGGATAATGGTAAAGTGGACTAAAACCGTAGTAATGCCCGCCAAATTTGAAGGTCAAATTCGAATGATCGAACTGGTTAGCCGTGGCCGGGTGTGAAAATATATGGATAGAAAACTCGAGGATGTACAAAAATGGACCTTCAGATATCAACTGCCATGAATCAAAGGCTAGTGTGGTGGTAGAATTTGGTGGTGAGATGCCGACATAGCGAGTTACAAGGGAAGAGACCAAATTTCCAATGGATGGGGGGGGGGTTTCAAGAGCGATCATGGAAGAAATAGCCAGTGGTGAGCCGGTAAGCTTTCAGTGCTTTGTTTTCACTGATATAGGTGTGTCACGGAGTACCGACGAGGACACGGAATTATGGCGAAGATCAACATGAAGTGCGTTCGCAGCGACTGCTGTGGCGAATGGCGAGCAGAAGCGATAATGGAGTAGAGGGTAGATAAACGACCCGATGACTGTTTTGATGGGCAGGTCACACAGAAGCGATGGACCGCAGCTGTTGAACCAATGAGTCTGGTAAGAGAAACGAGAACGGGACATCGGATTCAGAACAAAATGAAACGGTGGACAGAGAAGGCAGTGGAAATTAAATTTGAATGTCAAGCGGTCGCATAGCTCAGTGACGAGCAAGTTCGGCTTCATAGTTAAGATACGTAATAAAGTGAGGCAGGAGTTGAAGCGAAATGCCCAGGAATTCAGGTATGATCGACAAGGTCGCAAGGGAGGGTATGCTGACAAAAACAACCTTTGAAAAAAGTGCACCGATGAAAAATTGGAAACCTTGATTGCATGATGCCAGCGGGAGAAATAACAAGAACAGTATACAATGGATGGGCATGAGAGCGGGTGCGGTTTCAAGTGCATTGATGGTAAAAGTGGAGAAAAGAAGACAGGTAAGCATCGGGTAGATTGTCCACGATGATACAGATATGTTACGAAGTGACAACATGCAGGTAAAATAGTGGTTGTGAACCGATGTGAGGCTCGACTGCAGAGGCGGATAGCTTGCAGAAGTGGAAATGGAGTGGGGAGTAGATATCTGCCCGGTTATAAATAATGGAGAATACGACGACGGTGAAGAGAACTATGGGACTAGTGGTTTCGATGGGATAACGGAATCAGATTTTGGGACTTGGGGTAAATCGGTGCAGGCGGCGGACGTGGCAGTTGAAGTTGGAGGTTCCATATCGAAGGGATTGGGGGACAACCAAGTGTTGCTGATGGGAAGGACAGGAGATAACAGGTGATGGGAGGCAAACAGTTTGCGTAGGTTGTGTGATCGAGGAATAACAAAGTGAAAATAGAAGGTAAAAGAACATGGAGTGAGGGAAGGTACAGCTATTACATAGATGTATGGTTCGTCGAGAAGATGGTGGAATGGATGACTGGTGGGCACTCATTCCTAATGAACTTTGCAATTAGCGCGTCTTGTCATAATGACGTAACTGAAGCTGCCCGATACGGTACTGAGAGGGTTGGGGAGTAACAACAGAGAGTATGGGTGCTAGCCATTTACGGAATTGTATACCTATGCCTAATAAATCAAGAGAAATGATTCACAGGGGGAGAGAGAGTGCGTCATTGTGATGAAAGTAAGGCCGACAAAGGAAGAGTGGGCATTCAACGAATGGACAATACGTATCAGCGTGACGGTGGTGATTGGGTGATGAACCAATCTTGGATGCTTTGAACATGATTACTTGGACGGGTAGCAAGAAATGGTGAGGTTATTGCAGGTAGGTGGCAGGTGTACAACTTATTGACCACTTTGACAGGTACTCTAAAGTATGACACCGGCAAAGCTGCAAGATAAATATATCTGAGAAGTACAAATGTAAAGGAGTCAGGTGGCACACTGAGATCGGATACAGAAATCGGTTGGCATTGTGAAAACGAGCATTTGAACTGATGGGAGGGCAAATGATGGCTAACCACAGGTTTGACTTCTAGAGAACCAAGAAATATGTTTCTGCGTAGTTCAACGTCTGTCGAGTCTTGATGAGGAAATGAAAAGTGACAGTAAAAGTGCTGGTGAGTGGATAGTAGTCGGGACATGGTAAACTGACAAGTTTACGGAAGGTGAGGGAGGGTAAACCCACGTAAAACGCAGAGAGTGTGGGCGGAGAGGTGCTTGACAAAAAGGATGGTTATTATATAGGCAATTATGTATTGCCGAGGAGAGAAGCGGGTTGGTGGGTGGGAATGAACGCTACAGGCTATGTGGCACATGACTTGGGTGATAAATTTGCTGGGAACGATTAGGTAAGTTGCAATCCTTATATTAAGATCGGGCTTGATGGAATAAAGTCATTGGAAATGACTGAGCACGTGGCATGCTTGCGGCAGCAGTATGAGCATGACGACGAGGTTCCGTAATCCACAAGCTGTGCTAGTGAATGGAAACGACCGCGGGATCAGGGTGAGTTGGGGCAGTGCGTACAGTGGAGTAGTTAAAGGTCCGGTAGCCGAGTTGCGGGAGTTTCAGAGATCAAATCCAGTCAAAGATCAATCGAACGAGGTGCGAGCAGCACACTCTGTCGACAGTCTAATTGTTATACCAAGCTAAAAATATGCTAAGTGGTGCACGAGAGATAGGATGGGAAAAAGTATTTGTTCGGTAAATTCTGACATATAAGTAGAAGAGGGCTTCAGTCTGGCATTTCTGCCAGCTATGGAGTTGGGGAGAGACGCAACAACAATGCATGGTAGGATATGGGTGGAGAGTGGGATGAGCAAGAGGGGAGCTGGTCATTACAATGGTAAAGGCTAGGTCTTAGTATCTAGTATCAGACTAACCTGAGCGTAAGCGTGAACTATTAATGAGTCCTAAAAATCAAAGGTGATCAAACCTGGGTGTGGATGGATATGCGCAAATTATTTGGGGAAGCCATGGAGCAGCATCTAGGGACGGAGGACGGTTATAGGTAGAACGGTAAGGTCAGTGGCTAGACTCAGATGATGACTAGTCGTAGCTGATGGGTTATTAGGAAAGCTTGTATAGGAAGGGAATTTTGAGGTACGGGACTTGCCAGGGTGTGACAGGTTTCTCGGAAAAGAAGAGCATATATAAGGAGGTTTAAAAATTAGCCAGAAATTAGGCCCTTCTCCAAAAAGCACGAGTCCCAGACGTGGTAGTGTCGGTTACCACCAGTGCATTGTCGACGGTGGGGTAAAGT
The DNA here is from genome assembly GCA_948099385.1 of Fasciola hepatica. Lineage (NCBI taxonomy): Eukaryota > Metazoa > Platyhelminthes > Trematoda > Plagiorchiida > Fasciolidae > Fasciola > Fasciola hepatica. The sequence continues at coordinate 28,639,261 of CANUEZ040000047.1, forward strand.
GCCATTGACGTTCCGAAGTGAGAGGGAGAAACATCAACGAATTTCAGCAGGGAATTTATTCTAAAGTCTGAAATATTTTGCAGAAGGAAATTAAATCTCATGGAAGGACCAGCATTCCGAACAAAAAGATGCAGATCTCTGTATCGGATGGAGTAAAGAGTGTGTGATTGGACATTTGGAGCTTCAGTGGAAAAAGACGCCAGGCGATGAATAAGCCTACGGAGGAAGTGAAGATTAAGTCTTATGCGACGGAAACAAAGAGGCTCAATGTGGAGGATGGCACAGCACTCTTTACAAACAAGTGTGTAGGACTATACAAGTAGCTGTTTCTTGAAAGAGCGTTGTACATTCTCTTAAGTTGTTCTGTTGGTTTGGAGAGTAATAGCGCAGATGATCGAGCAGTTTTCTAGGCAGGGTCGGACATTCAGCAGTTACGATGAGAGCTTCCTACCGCGCAGAACGAGAGAACAGCTTAGAAATCCCAGGGATATGTTTGCCTTGACAGCTAGAGAAGGTAAATGTTCCGAGAAGTTTAGGGTGCAGAAGTAATGCAACCAAAGATCTCGTACTGATGGGTTGTGGGTGCGGGAGGAGTTACGTAAAAGAAAAGTGTTCGGAGGGACGTGGCACCATAGGGGCATAAAGCTGCATTGGTGAACGAGGACTTCAATTTTACAGGAGTAACACCATTGTTAAAGGCGTTCTGTGTCTTGCTGTACATTGGGAATCGCGTCATTATGGTCCAGAGGTGGGAATTTATATAGAGTTTCTATGATGAACTCCCTCTATTAGAATCGGGAATATCCATCATTCCGGGCCAACTTCATCTCCATAGAGAGCCGCTCTCTTCATATTCACCAAAGTTCACGGTTGTACTCCCGTTCATTTCTTTAACCTCTCCATGTCCATTACTTATTCCGTGCATAGAACCCGCAATAGGCCTCAGTTACCCACATCTTGCATTATTATGACTTATAACGCATCCCTAGCGCTATATTTTCACGATATATTTTGTATTTTCACGGACCACTACCAACCAGTCGAATCCGAAACCAAACCGTATTTGCCGCGCAAACCTTTATAATTTCAGTCGACTCAAACTATCTCTAGCTATATTGTTTTGCTTCTGACGACTCCACTCGCTTTCTTGAAATTCGTGTATAGTTCATTGTTTTGAGTAACGTTGTACACCATGATCATGCGCTTGCGCATGCGTCTCGACCATGGTCGAGAAATATACCATTATTATTATGTCGTCCCAGGTAGGAACGGGGTACCTTGACGAACCGCAGAGAATACGTAATCAACGTACATTTAGGATACAGGTGGTCCTAGCAGGCTGCCTTCAGTGACACCACTGGTCACGAGGGAGGGTTGTGAGAGATGGTTGATGACTGAGACACTTTGGCGGCGGTGGATAAGATAGGAGGATAACCAGTTGAGAATATGGGATTTGAGTCCAAAGGCTTTGAGCTTGGCTACAAACAATGAGTGAGGAAAACTGTTCAGTGCCTTGGTCATGTCCGAGAAGATGATGCTTTGGCATTTCTTACTATCTGCAGCTGCAGTGACCACTTTGGAAAAATCAGATTGACAAGTGTTATAGGGCTGAGTTTTGAGGAAGCTATGTTGACCCGTAGACGCCAATTTACCAGAAAATAAACACTCAGAGAGGCGCTTTTTGCCTAAGCGCTCAAATGGTCTAGAAACCACGGGTGTGTGGTTAGTCAGTCGGTAAATCAAGGGGTCAAAGAGAGGACACCTTTTGTGGCCAGGCATAAAGGTGGATAGTTTCCACTGTGACGGGAAAATCCCAAATTTCAGAGATAAGTTGAAAACATTCAAATATAGAATTGCAACGTCAAATCCGCCATATCAAAACGGTGCTGGTGAAACTTCATCAAGGCTGAAGTGAGATGAGAGCTTGGCGTTAAAAAACAAACCAGACAATCACTGGGCCTGAGTTCTACATCGGACAGAGTAGATGCGGTAAAGGAAGCTAGTGAAGTGTGAGCAGTTCCAGAGTCAATAGTCGCGAAAGAAGAAAAGACCGAGTTGAAATTCTCGGCGATTGCAGGTGGATTATTGACCCGTGTGCCTTTTGGTAACTGCAGGTATGAAATATTTGGAGTAGATTTTTTATTTCTGTTCTTGAGTATACGTGAAATCCGGAGTATCTTATCCGGCCGATGGAGGGCAGAAGCTTTCAGTTTTATGCAGATTTTATCAGTGGTTACTCGAATACTATTTGAGAGCCTACGCAGAAGGATGAAGACAGAAAAGTCATGGGAATTTCTGCACGATGCCAGGACCTTTTTCTATTTTATTTGCAAAAATATGAGAGCACCAAACCGGCTGCGGGGGATTCCGTAAATAGTGCTTACATTGATCTCCCCATCTCCCCTGTTTCTTCCTACCCTCCTTTGTGTTGCGTGTTCCTAAACTTTCCATGAATTTTCGTCTGTCGGTTTTGTCGCTTGTAAAATTTCGGTCATGCGCAAGGCATGTTTCGGGCGTCTCGTAAGTAAAACATTATTATTGTTATTATTACTATTATTATTATTATCTGACTTAAACCGTGGAGAGGCTTGGAATATGACGGACTTGTTGAGAGCTTGTGTTCATGTGTCGAAAGCAGTCGCCCCACCCTATGGAGCAAATTAACAATAACAATACCAATACTGCTGGTGCTTGATGTGGAGCTCACTTTGATATGGAGGGTGTGCGTGGAAAGAAGCACGTGAATATTGGGTTGCGCAGGTCCGAGTGAAAAAGTAGATTATCCGGACCCAAGCGGGCCATGATGAAGTTCACGACGCAGAGCCTCGTACGAGGCCGGGCTGATACCCACCGCGGGCAACACTTCCGTCAGTTTGATACCCAGACCGCGATACAGACCAGAAATTCCATCCTCACGCCAGATTGTCTCCAAAATGTTGATGGCTGTGATCTTTTGTTGTGTAGTATGACGCCAATAAGCAGCCTGGAGCTTGGCACGGACTAGACCGGCCGGATAGGTAGCTACAAACGCACAAGCGGACGATACTCCAGCCATATTAGGTATACCGAACGTTGGAGGAAGCACTTTTTTCGCGTAACCACCACAATTGTTAATATCTTCTGTCATGAATCCGTGTATGTAGGCTAACTTGCAGCGTTCGCAAAGGGCTAACTCGACACCAGCATACGGGGTAATGCCTAATGAGTTTACAAAGTAGCCGCCAAATATGCCAGAAAACAATTATCAGGATAAACCGCGCGCACACAGTCCCAAACAGAGGAAAACTGGTCAATTTTGCGCAGGCACATTCGAGTTTTCAAAACTTTGAAGGGGTATATGATGGTTTGAGCCGGTCATGGGGCCAGCAATAAATATTGTCAAAAGAGGCCAGTCTTCCACAGTCTTTTCAAAGGGTCCACTTTCGGACGAGAGTTGCCGTTTATGGTGTTCATAAGATGCAAACTTCAGTGCCGCTTCTGGAGCAGTTTTCAATACACTAATTCCATTCACGCTTCTCAGCCATAACCATCGACCCTCGTGAAGCATGTGCTGATAGGCTTCAATGAATAGGCTTCCCTTGTGCTTCCACCCGTGGACCTGTCGCATTAGTTTGAGTCGATCAATGGGCGCGGTGCAAGTACGAGAAGCAGCAAAGGCAATCGCGCCAGCAGTTAACTGGAGAAGTTGTTTACGTGAAATTTTCTTAAAAAAACCGAATAATCTTCAGATAAACCCACGGCTGCTTTGCTGCCGACATTGATGAAACAATCATGTCTTCAATATTCGAGAATTTCGGCAACATATGCTGGATAGAATAAAAAGACTCTCTCCAGTAGCTATAGTTGATGTTGAGATTCCTTGCTTGGTCAACAGGCCATACAAGAAGCTCCGCTTCATCAGAGCTAACTAACATTCCGAACTGTCCGAAAGTTTAACAAATATCATCTTTCGTTACACAACCATTTTTGCTCTGATTCAAAATGTCGAAAGCTTTTGCTGGACTCTTGTCGTGCTCCAACACAATCCACAAACTCCGGATAAGTGATGAAGCCTCTGTCGGCGGCGCAACATCGCAGTAGAAAGCTTTCGACTACTCCAGGCAAATTTGACTTTTTTTTCTCTGTGAAAGCCCTGCAACACACGCGTCAAATCCGGACTGCAAATTTTCCCATCCTTGTTGACATCTAATCGCTTGAAAATGGCCTCCAAAAGCTTCGGGTCTTGAAGCGGTACCGACATATTTACACCAGAGCAATTCATGTGCTACATGGCACGAAAGCAAGCCAAAGCCTGGCTCGGCAACCTTCAGCCAATAAGCATGAGGTCCATTGAGATCTTTCATTTCATCATCCTAGCCCTATGACGCACCACATCCTCCTTGTAATAGGTCACTAAAATTTGACCCATCCAGCAGATTTTGTCTCTGTTGATGCTCCGCTAATGACACATGAGGAAAAAGAATGGTTGATCCGCTTTTACCTTTTTCTTTGAGTTCTTCCATCCTTCTTGGACATTAAAGTCCACTCACTACTCTTATTCCAGCAAGAAGTATCACCCTGTCCATTCTGGCCATCTCTAGCAATTACAGAGAAATCCACTGCTCCAGGTTGACCATCCTCATCGAACCATTTTATTAGCTTAACTTTGCAGTTCCCTCCCGCAGTGTGTTCGCTTTCACACGGGGCGCATTCTGCGTTGGCTGACCATCCATTCTAGCCAGTTGACCAGCTGATCGACTTTCCTTAGTTCACTGCTGACATTTTGCTTTTCCTTCTAAGTCAACTTCAAACCATATCTCTCGCATTCCCTGCAGCATCTTGTAGTTTTTCATCAATTTTTCGTAACGAAAACTCTCTGCAAATATTAATTACTCATATAAGACTTCCCGCTGGCTCCGTTTAGATCTTCCTGGATCTTATTTCATATTCCGGCGTGTCAACAACCTCCTATTCACCTCGGTCAACTCCACTGCCTGACCGTGATCTCGATTTTCCATAGGGCCGCTACGATCTTTGTTCAGCATACTCATTCTTTCCCATGCACTCTGACTTGTGTAAGTTTGTCTATCTTTTTTATTGTAAGCCATAATGACCTCAAATAAGCCATCTGATTTAGCTTCCAAGCAAATCGTGGCCTTTAGTGGAACTAAATTATTATTTTTGCTGGGCGAATGCGTTTACTGGCACTTAGTAATAAGTCGTAGAGCACTGATCAGTAGAGTGCCATGGTGGGATCCCGCTACAGATAATTTGTCTCTACTGAACCGGATAATTCGAGTCAACCTTAAGCGAGAAGTATAGGTCTTCCAGGCTTTTGCCCAAAACATTTGCGAATCAGACGAGAAATATCGGTCCAAAGAATGACCCCCGATAAAAAAGCTCATAAGCATCCTTCCTGAAACAAGCTATCCTCCACCTTGGCTTGAAAAGCCCTGTCCCTAGTTGGCCTAATGATGCACCCAATAGTTTTCGGAGACGGGCCGGAAGCACTTGACTTCAGCAACAACAAAGGTTCATGGATTGAGCCAAATGCTCCTCGGAGGCGGAAGTAGCAGAACTCTACTCTATTCTCCTGATATACTTCCCGAGTAGCGTTATCTATGAAAGAAGTGGAGTTCCGAAAGCATAACCTATGACCAACGAAGGTAGGCTGATTTTTCGAGAATTACTGTTTTGGAAAATCATGCTGCTAGCTATCTAGCCAATCGAGACCTGATCCATCACCACCGACGGTGTTGCTGTTTAAACAGAGGCCCGTGGTTTTACCAAATTTTTCTACCCCCCCGGTTTCTTAATGGAGGTTACACATACCACGAGCCAAACCTCAGATAAGCAATATCTCACGAGGGATACTGCAGGCAACTAGGTCGGTGGCTGTCACAAGTTCTGTTAGAGTGTGAGCTATTTTCGGGTCGGTGCTCACAGACTCCGCCGTCTCAGTCCTCACAAATCCATTTAGAACGTCAAGTTACTCGCTTAACCTGAGGGCTTCCACTGACAGAAAGAGTGCAACCCTGGTGGCAATAAGAGAAAAATCTGATGTAAAGGAGTTCAGGATACCCCGTTCCATGCATTAGCATCCATGTTACAAATGATATTTTTCATTCGTATGAACTATTCTTGCCGGAATTCCGATTGTTTGTTTTATTGCTCTAAATCTTTGTCCCAAACCGGACTCCCACCGTTGCCTCGAGCGTGAGTCGCTCAGCTTGAACTTCGTTTTGACTGTATTCGGTAATCTCATCTTCCGTATCTAACCTTCTGCTGTAATTCAGCTGCGGTTATTGATTTGTTGTTTGATTCGGAGCGCAAGAGCCCAGAAGGAACTCTTTCGAGGTTTGATTATTGTAAAATTAATTAATTCGTTGTATATAGTACAGTAGCTATTTGGATCGACTTTGTTTTGAATTGTGTCGAAATTGGTTGCTACGCGTCGCTCGAACATTCCGGTTGCTGGACTTTACACCTGAGGTCCCCGTGTTTCATTTGTATATCTGCTGGATGTGTTGCTGGAGGGTTTTCCGCTTTTTGAGATAGCTGGTAGCAGCTGGACTGTGGGAATCTCCTAGTCCTCATCGGCCACTTCGAAAGCGGCCTTGAACTGCACACTGTGCAAACTCCTCTCCGGGTTTATTTTGGTGTTTTTGGTTAATGCTCTTACCACTTCCTCCTACGTCCTTTCTGAATCATGCCTGACTCAACTGCTGCCGCTAAATGCTGTAAGTAACGTCTGTGACACCGCTGTTTCGTCATCAGGCCACAGCAGATTTTTTTCACTGAGTGGCCTTCCAGATCTGTCTATCCCACCATGGTCAAGTACTCTCCCCCGAGGAACCACTCTCAGAGGATCTACTCTTCCGGTCACGGAGAGGAGGTTTTCCATAATGTGTCTCCAATGGAACGTCACAACATCTCTCATCCTGCGAAATCTCCTGTTCCATCTCGTCTCTTAGCTCCTTTAGAATTACCTGGTCTATCGGGTTTTGGCTACAGAATTCTTTTTCTGAGGGTTTTGCTCCACTCAGATTGGGTTTTAAGCGAAGTACTCCCTGTTCACATAAACAAAGTAGGACCTGAATTAGAGGCCTGAAAAGCCTGGAGGGTATCTCATCATGGCTGTCTTGGGCACATTACCTTGAATCAACTAAGTAACACACGGTTTAAAGGCTGAGGCCCGAATGTTCCCGGGTCCTTTGATTATGTTGTTAGTTGGGTAAAGCGGGTGAGGTAAAAGATGGTCCATATGATAATGAAGCAACGGAAAAACAGGAGAGGTTCAGTAAATAAATCTCGACACAGCCCGCTTTTGGTACTGCCAGTAGTCTGGAAGGTGAACCACTGGACAACGGAAAAGCGTCTAAGGTACTGGTCGTCACTGCGCCTTGAGTCTCGTATTTCCGGCTAGCTAGAGGGTCGGCGATAAACAAGAAACGGCTCAGTTTTGCGGCATCTCGTTATGCATGAGTTGAGCAAAAGGCTACACGTATGAAAACCTGTTAGACGTCGAAGAACAATACTTTTGAACCTCACTCTGCGGGTGGCCGCTGGGGCGAAGCAACGAGTTGTTTTGAAGTCTTGGTGTACCACATAGTTGTGGGGCTGGGCTCATATTTTCCCAAATCTCGTGATGGTCTTGTTTTCTGAATTCCACGGGTGAGGTGAAAGATAGCTCACTGGATACTAGGTCGACCAGAGAAATCGAGGGGGTTCCGAACACAAATCCTGACAGTATCTTCATTCTTCATTCTTCATAATGGAGGCAGAGGGTATCTCTTCCGGGTAAGCCTCCTCACCACAGCTCAGTGATGTAGACCCATGTGTGTCTCCCACCACCTCTTTAGAAATACGTCCAGCAGTCGCTTGAACAATGTGTCGTTGGGCTCTTCCCCAACTTCGGCTGGCAGCGAGTTCCATAGATTGGTCACTCTCCGAGATAGACGGTGCACCAGAGGGAGGCCCACCGAGTGCAGTTTCTTTAGAGTTAGCGGGTGTCCCCTCGTACGGCCATGTCCGCGGAGGGGGAGCTCTGCATGTAGTTCTGGACCGAAGTTGCCTCTGATGACACGCCTGGTAAAGATCAGGTCTCCCCGGACTCTCCGATAAGTCACTGGAAACGATCCTGTGATCTACAGCCTCACTTTGTAGCCGACCCCGCGTAGCCTACCGATAAGGCGGGTTTTGACTCTCTGTTATCTTTCCAACTTTGCCACTTCTGTCAACGTACAAGGGAAAACCGCTGGCCCCCCGTATTCCAACCTGGGATGTACATGGGTTGCATACAGCACCTTGAAGGCGTTGAGTGAGAGATGGCCGAATGAACGAGTTATCTGCCCCAGGATACTCCACGCTGAAGAACAGACTCTATCAGTATTGTGCTTCGTTTTTTGTGACGAGGCCACCATCACTCCCAGATCTTTTTAGCAGACTGAGCGCCGGAGGGGTGCCCCGTGTATATTGTACATCCCACTGCTGGACGGTGCTCCTACTCGCATATGCGCACACCTGTCCGTGTTGACTGGCAGTGACCACAGATCTGACCATCTCTCAAGGGCTCTGATGTCCTCTTAAAGAACGAGCTCATCTGCATTTGTTGTAGTCCTACGCCAGATCGTAAAGTCGTTAACATAGATGAGACAAGGCGATTGAAAAACTGGAGGTAGATCATTGATATAGACCAGGAAGAGTAGCAGACCCAAAACCGATCCTTGTGTAACACCACTAGTAGCCACTTGCCAAGTTGACACTGACTGTGCTACTCGTATTGCAAAGGTTCTGCCTTTTAGAAAGTCCTCTTTCCACAGAATCAAGGGATCTACAACACCAAGAGCCCTAAGCTTACTTAATAGACAGTCATGTGGGACTTTGTCAAAAGCTTTGCTAAAACTCACGAAAATTACGTCCGTAGGGTGTCCTTCGACTTTGGCCATCGTCCAGCGTTCTCGTGTGATTACCAAGTTTGTCAGGCACGACCTGCTTTTCCAAAAACCATGTTGTTGTCGTCTAAGTAGGTCGCACACCCCAATATGGTCCCGGATTCGCGTTGCCAGCAGGCGCTCCATAACCTTTCCTATCACCGGTGTTAGACTGACAGGTCGGTAGTTGACAGCCTCAGCTTTTGCGCCACCTTTGTACAGTGGCACGACGACCGCTTTCTTCCATTCTTGAAGGAGCTTTCCCGCTGTTAACGACGCGTTGAACAGTCGTGTGACTGGTTGAGTTAACACATCGGCCGGTTCCTTTACCACCAACGGATGAACACCATCAGGTCCGGGGGATTGGTTGACTCTAATGGTGCGCATGGTTGCCGCCACTTCTTCCTCGGTGAGTTCTTGACAAGACATTTGGGGCTCCCCCGGCAATGTGTGAGGGACGATTGTGCCTCTGTTCAGGAGCATAGACTGACAAGTAGTGTCTCGCCAGTATCTCTGCCTTGTGTTCATCTGAAACTCCCAGCGAATGTCCGTCCTGTAGGGCTGGGATTGCAGTCGTGGTACGCGTTCTCCGTCGCAGATATGCGAACAGTCATTTGGGTGCATGTACCGAGTCCATTGCTAACGTCTCCTCGAAGATACGTCGCTTTTCTCGTTTCATTTGGGTACACTGGTTCCGGATGTTGCGGTATCGATCATATCCTTCTCCAGTCGCTTGACATTGTTTCCATGCTCGGCTCCGACGCTTCAAAAGACGCCTAAGTTGCGAGTCAAACGAAGGTGGGCCTTTTGCATGCGGCAGCCGTCTGGATGGTGGAGCAAAAGTCTGGCATAACTGAAGGATTTCATCTTGGATTACCTCCCAAGCCTGGTCTATGTCATACGGTTCTGGCGGATACCACATCACTGAGGATGCAGCCTCCCTGACTCGTTGGAACGACATTCGCCAGACGTTGAGTCCGCCCTGTGGTCTGGGGACAAACGTCGCTCCTCTCTTCCAGCTGATGGTCAATACTGCATGGTCACTGCACCCTAGTGGCGGTAGGTGCTCGATCTGATCAACATCGGACCGCCTTGGAGATATCACCAGATCTAGGATGGACGTGTGGTGATCCTGGGTTCGGATCGGCCCTCTGACGTGTTGGTACAAGGAAAGTTCCAGCACCGTTGAAAGGAACTCGCGGGAAAATGAATCCGCTCCTGCAGTGCACCGCAAGTTCTCCCAGTCCACATTCGGCGAGTTAAAGTCACCCAAAATTAGACAGTGGCCGTCGCCCGCCCAACGTCTTACTCCAGTCAGTACCTCCCGTGGGTCTGCTTCTGGTGACCGATAAATGACTCCGACAGACTCAAATCCACTGGGTGTCAACTTCACGCGACACCAAAGCGATTCTTCAAAGCCCTCCGGGTCTATCAGGCGATCCAACTGTAACGAAAGGACGTCAGCTCGAATGTACATCGCCACGCAGCCTCCTCGCCTAGCGTGGCTCCTATCAGCACGGTAAAGTGTGTATCCTGGGATAGCTACTTCCGAGTCCTGCACCCCACTGGTAAGCCACGTCTCCGTCAAGGCGACCAATGTTGGCGAGTGCTGAACCCCCCATGCCTCGGGCTCATCTCGCTTGTTCAACAGACTCCTGACATTAGACGACATGATAAGTGCATGCCCTCTTCTGTCTTCAATCTTCTTACCGACCCTCATTGCACCTCCACCGCAGGGGCCGCCTGGTTGATGATGCCGGTGAGATTGAACGGATCCCATCTCAGTTGAAGACGCCTCCGCTGAGCACGAAAATCCCGGATAAAAAGACCAGATTCACCCTTGGCCTGGCGTTCGCGGAGCTCTCTCAAGGCTAACCGGTGCCTCTCCCTTTCCACGGGGTCAAGATCTCGAAGGAGTCGTTGTTTTTCTCCTTTTAATCTGTAGGACCGCTGTAGCACCCAGCGGCATTCCTCATCGGAACCCAAGACCACCATGAGCGGACGAGGGTTACCATTGTCATTTATTTTCCCTAATCGAAAAACGGCTTTGACCTTTACGTTATTTGCCAGGTTTTCCTCATTCGTGGAGAACATTTTGTCAAATATGTCCCGTAGTAGAGACACGTTGTGCTCTAATCTACTTTGAGGCTCCGACTCAGTTGATTCCGAAAGATTCACGACTAGGAAGCATTGGGTCCTAGGTGGCGGAGCCATCCGTTGACGTGGCTTTACTGTTTTCCATTGACTCATGGTTTCCGTCTGCCCTGGATCGGGGCCTGTGTCTCCGCCGGCTGCATTCGATACTTCCGGAACATTAGTTTTGTCTTCCGAGTGTACAGCTACTTCGGCTTTGTCTGTGACCACGGATTTCTTTCGGCGTTGCTTCTTCACTGCTCTTAATGGGTTGTTCGTAGCGCCTGAAGCTACTTCTGCGTGGGACCTGGGGCTCGTTGCACACGGTACCGCGGGTGCCTGGTTCGCCGCTGAATCAGCTTCATCTTTCTTTCTTTTATTTGCGGTGGTAAAATCTGTGCATAGAATTTGCAGCAATGGGGAGCTGCAGGAACTCAGCCACTCATACTTATCCTTGTCGATTTTATTACACTTCAGGTGAATCCCCCCTCGCAAAAATCACACATCAGGGCCTTGACCCGAGGGCCAATATTTTTCTTGCATACCAAACACGCACATTGATCCTAAGAGGTAACTGAACTCATATTGTTTATAAATCCGCTGAGAAGCCACAAATATCACAGGACAATATATCTCCACGAGGCACAACGGCAGACACCCGGTGTAACGCACCTGGCATTACCGATGATACGGAAGATGAATCACTAAGCAGTGAAAAAGGTTTCAGATTTGCGGCACCCCGTCCGGAGTGAATAGAGCAAACGATTCCGTCTCGAAAAATCCGCCAAACGTCGGGCAGCGTAGTTTTGGGCTTTGAACTGAGTGCGGAGCAGCTTCAGGATCCTCCTGGGTACAACGTTTGCGGAAGACCTCCTTTGTGAACGAAAGTTCTAATCTTTTATTACCATTTTTGTCCGGGTCTTCCTGATATAATCAAGGAACTTTCATGGAGGTCGGCCACACTATCTTTTGGTTTTGCTTCGTTCACCACTAGGCCTTTTGCACCACTATTCTCCGTCGGCTCAAGCTTTGGATGAGCACCTTTATGGCCACCTTACGTGATCATTGTCTGCGGTTCCTCCGGGATGGAGTGTTGTCAGTAAGATTGTGTGTACCATGCTTTGCGAATTATTATCGTACAGACCACGAATTTGGAGCTTAAACAATTTGTCAGCATTTATTTAACTGGTGCTTTGTCCAGCAGATCTGTTTCCATTGTGCTTGAGATAACACGGATCGAGTTTGCGTGCTTGTTGTGAACACTTAGTCTGGAAAGCCCTAGTGAAAGGTATATGAGGGTCAATTGAGAGGGTGGTGCACTGCATTTTGTCCGCACGCTTATAGTCTTTTCATCTCGAAGGCATGTGACACCACTGCGCCACTCCGCTCTTGACCCGGCTGATCAGAATCATTAAGTTAACCCCTTTTGGTTTCCTTCCTCCATGATAACCAGAAATGCTCAACATTTTCAGTTAGCGACTCGGTACCTGTCTCAATAACCTCAGGCAAATGCTTCCCACCAGACAAAGCTACTCGACAGGGTCGACAAAGTTTTCACACTTAAGCCCGCTTCACGTTTGTATACATTTGTCTCACAATTACCTGTCGGACTCCTCAACCTCCATCTAGTGGTCACCATTAATCACTCACAGCTCAACTTCCGCCCCTGTCACAGAACTCTAGCATCTTCCATGACTGGCCTGTACAACATTTGATACTTAGCCAGCAAAACTACAAACCATCTGTGGATCATCCCGACTTATCACGTTGTTGGTGCTGCAAGTCGTACCCCATCCTTGTGCAGACTGGTATTTTGTTGAACATAAACCCCACTGAATAATCGTAGGCTGTGGTTGACTCTACCTCCCCCTGCATGTTTTGTCCCATGTAAACGGCATGAGGGTTCTGACTTCACGGATAAGGCGAGTGTTAGCGCGGCGCTTCTGCAAACATTCCTGGCCGTAATGGTCTCCCTGCACAGAGTTGACCATCAATTAGACATGACCACCGAACGGTAGAGATTGGCATAAAAAAGTGAGAAAAAATACCCCTTTGTTTTGTCTTCCAGGCACACCAGCCTTGTCACTTGTGACTCATGTCTCCGGGTTGCAGTGTTGCTACGGATCGACTGGTGTGGTTGACCTATTCCCAACGCGGCTTGTTACATGCGGTCCATGTTTTGGCCGGGGTGTGGGAGCTGTGGTCGCCCACCAAAAGCGGCTCCGCCTTCTCTGATAGCCAGATACCTGACTGTGATAAAACCATTAAAAAAATAAAATAAAAACGTCTAAAAAACTGTGGATCATTCTTGGAACGCCACGTGCTGGACGCCAGTGGTTGTGTATCGTGCTACCTCCCTACCCGAAGCAGGCCTTGTGCCGCCTACCATGAGCACCGAATGTAGGTCGTTAGATTTTGCTTCCCTGACGAAAATTCGGACCCATCTCATTCCCATTTCTCACGGCTCTCCAAAACTAGTCCTCACATGGGTGTTTTCCTGGTTTGCAATGCGATAACGACGAAAAGAACACCGCGATAACCATGCAATCATGTCTACGTCCGGTTTCCTTGATCATACTCGAGCAAATCTCAGTACGATAGCACCATCGGGTAAGAGCATAGATGAACTTTAGTTAACGTTCCAAGGCACGTGACCGATTGCCTATAATGTATCACCTCTGTCACCCCAATAGTTTCATCTACTTTAAGGCTCCTCAGAAACTACTCAGTATAGAATAACCACTATGCTGGAAGAGACAGTAACAGCAAAGGGCTACGCTAACAGTGTGCCAGTCTCATTCGCTCACAGTCTGTTATTTCAAACCAATCTTATCGCTCGTTGCCAAACTGCTTTCTGCGTAAGCAAACGGTACTGGCAGTTATCATTTCTAACTGCTCTAAACCGTGAGACCCTAGGTCTTTCATTAGTATCCGAGCGATGCCGTGCCAACGTGCAAAATTATAAATCCTTTGAGATGCATACACCGTTACCAAACTAGTGTTCGCAACTCCTTTAGCCTGCAGCAGTATAGCACAAATCCACCGCGAGCCTATTTTTACTTAGAATGTGGAGTAGGTGCCATTGACTGCTCAAATGAAACTTCATCCATGCTTCACTCACACAGACCTAACCAGTCCGTTATCTATTGTCTTCATATATCATCATAACCCACAGCTGAAACCACGTCCAGACTGCAACCCCCCTTTATTTCAGGTCTGTTGTCTCCCACTATCGCAGTCACCAAACCGGATAACCAAGGACGCCACTTTGACTCGTACGGACAGAGACTCAAATAGAACCTACCATAGCAACTGGGACCGAAATCAAGCCATCCGACAGGAAATACTCCCAATTGCTTATAAGATCATTTAGCTTTTTCTAAAGCAACCAACACACATTCCAGTTTATGCGCATCTTGCTATTATACCACCACACTCAGCCGATTGACCGACACATACTTTGCCCTGCTAGACGAAACACACCCATATGATGTCGTACGTTACCAGAAACGACGCTGAATATCACTGAAGGCAAATGCGTCAACATATATGTATATATGAATATATATATATATATATATATATATATATATATTTGTCAGTGAAACAGCATATTAACTCTCAAGTCTATGCGGAGATTTCACACTTTATTATCCGTTACCACAGTCCACCTTTCCTCCGAACCGTAGCCGGTTGGAAATTGACTCTCCACTTCTCGAGGACCTTCCAGTTGAGCTTTCTCATTTCTGAATGGTACATATTACTGATCCTGAATCTAAACTCACCTTTTTATGGACTGCTGTTTCTCCCACATCCACCAGTGTTCACGTTCACGAAATTGGTCTCGGCACCGTTTCGACACTTATTCCATTTATTGAACTCCGGTAAATCTGACATTCAGGGTCTGCATCGTCTTCATGGATCGCTATCCTCTCCGCATGCACCGACTTTCCCGAGAACACTTCTTTACAATTTTTTTCCTTTTTTTTCTTCCTGTTCTTCTTGTTCAAAATTTACTCCATCTGTAGAACATCAGCAGGCCTCCGTTTCCCCAGCTCGCATTATTCCCGTTCATAATGCGTCCTTGACACTGCGCTAACGGTTTTTCGATATCTCCACCGTCCAGCCCGGAATCGAAACCGGCTTGAAACTGCCGCGCAAACCATTAGAAAAATGATCCATTCAAACTGTTGTTGGCTATGTCTATCTATCGCTGATACTCTCGACTTTCATACTTTGAATTTGTGAATATTCCACTTTTGAGTAAAGTGTCACACCATGATCATGCGCTAGCGCGTGCGTCTCGACCATGGCCGAGAAATATACCATTATCATTATCATCATCATCATCACTCGCGACTGGTGTGTTGGGATCGATGGTATCTTGTTTGGCCGATCAACCTCGGGACTTCATTTTCAATGAACAAACCTCAGATCATCCTAACAACAAAATTAACCCGGTGATTCCGACGAGCCCAGAAGGGAGCGGAACAGCTCGGTGGTGAAAAGACCCGGGTGCCGTGGGGGGTGTGCACCACTGATGAGCTCTAACAGGAGCAAAACTCGAGTCTGGCGCTTTAGAGAGTAAAGTTGGTCGGATGACCTCGGATTTGTGCGAGAAAAGCAGAGCCAGAAGGACGGTCAGTAGGACGAGACATCATGAGTCCCACAAGCAGCTGTCAAGTAATTGTGAGACGTGCATATCAAGAATAATATTGGCGGTAGTGACAATTATTATGTTAGTGAATTTCTAGAGGCTCATAAAATGACTTATCACGTGATTGAGTGATAGGCGCAATGGCAAAATTTAGCCGACGAGGATACATTGGCAAATTTTATGCAGGTCAAAGTGTGTGGGAAAAGATAAACTTGATAAAGTGATAGGAGAAGCAACTTCCACCGGCAATTGTATGCTTGAAGGCTAGTTTCAGATTTGCCAGAACTGAGCCTTCATGGATAAAATGGCGGGTTAATATATAAATCAGGCAAACCAAGGGTTGGGTCAAATGAGAAAACAACCCAAGTAGCACGTCCCAAATTTGCCCCATGGGGCACGCATGGGGCAAACTTGGGGCAGACGTGGGGCTGCCCCAAGCTTACCATTGAAAAACTTGGGGCAGCGCTACCGTTGCCCCAAGTTTGCCCCATGGGGCAGCCCCAAACTTGGGGCAGCCCCATGGTGCAAGCTTGGGGCAAACTTGGGGCTAGCCCCAACCTTTATAATACGTTACACGCAACCAGATCCAACCGCCGTTTCATGGTCTACTACTAATGTATAATTCTATTTTTGCCGTTTGCGTACGCTTTTCAAATGCACCAACTTCTGTGTAATATGTAACTGAAAATTGAAAGCCAAATTCTCTATACGAAAAATTTGTTTACATTAAAAAAGTGTTTTTTGTACAGATTTGTAATGATCCATCAAAGCACATTGTCACTGAACGTAGGATACATTTATCGGTGGTCGCGATATCTGCAGATGGGGAAAAAATGTATACCGTTATTGGCGAACTGTCAGTAAATCACTGCACCATTATGTATGAAGTGACAATGACATCCGATGCAAATATAATCAACCAATGGCATGGTATTTTTCAATGATGGTTGCAAGTTTAAAAAAGATCAATCTTTGTTAATATTTGGTAATGGAGCGGTCTGTCGATGTAAACCGAGCAACACAGGCTTGCATATAACTGCTGGTTTTGCACAAATAACATATTTGATACGGATAGCGAAAGTGGCGTAAAGGAAAAAGCGTAATTCCGATGTAATTCGAGAAACGACTAATGTACTTCAAACGTTAGTCTTACAGTAAACTAGTTTCTGCTAACCGTTGCGAAGAAATAAGGCAACTCCGTTTCAATCTACTTACCTACTACATCTGCTACCTGCTCCGCGATCACGAGCGTTGTGGAACCAATTTCTGATGTGTCTGTTGATGTTCATAGTTGGTTCCTCGGAAAAAACGAACTGAATCTGATAGCGTCTAGTAGATGGTGAGACCACTAATAAACTGATATAACTTTTATTGCTTTTATGAGTTTATGATTGCAGACGGCTATCTTCTTGCTGCTACCGAGCCAGCAGCACCTGACTGCGACGTCGTCGCTCACCACAGCAGACAGCATTTGGTTTACTGAATCCTGAAGATTTCTATTTATGTACCGCCGCAGTGTTGTTACCTATATTTGTCACATACACGTATAGTGACTTACCATCTCACTGAAAGCTTCTGGCGTTCCTAGGACGTCGTGTAAATGGTGGAATTCATCCACAGCGTTCACACGTATGATTGGCTGCGTTATACCTTGTGAACATGACGCCCCGATAGTGTTGGAAAGGGACTCTATGGAGGCACTTAGTTTCTCCACAGTTTTTGTGAGACTGTCTATGGACAGTAGAATTTTTTATTGGTTTACTAAAACATAAGATAACGGCAGTGCATGTGAACTTACATAGTAATTGGCGCAGGTGAGGGGCCGAGTTCATTTGCGTGGCGCTGGTGCTTGAGCCGCTACTTGTAATTAAATGGGCAATATGAAACAAAAGTAATAATTACCTTGAGGATGCGACTGGCACTCGGGTGCTAGCGTTTGCAGACAAAGTGGACTGTGAAGACAAGTGAGACGAACTGAAACGGAATTTGGTTGTGCATGTTAGAAATTTACCTTTGCGTTCCCCCAAGACGTTCCAAAATGGGCGGTGGGGAGGGTGGTAAGTCCAGCGTAACTGGTTTTAGGTTTCTCCGCATCGCCTGGGGACTCTCGTCGAAAGAGAATTCCACGGGAACCCTTTAGGTATGAGAATATTATTGTTTAATTACCTCTTTCTTGTGGAGTAGTGCTGCGAGAAGTATGTCTGCTTCTCCGTTTCATCGATGGAAGCAGCACTTGACTGATGAACCAGCTGATGCTCAAAGTCGATGGCATCACCAAGTTTGTCTATTTAAATGTTATACTACCACTGACTTACCCGTATAGTACATAGGTCTAAAGTAGTATTCCGGGCATGAGTCCGGCACTTCTTTTCCCGATAGCAGAGGACGTCTGTAGTCGGGAAAACTCTTCGTTCGTGGCCAGCGAACGTGTGTTTCGTCGACCATCCAATTTCTGTGTACCACTGCGTATGAGTTTTCTTAGGGAAGGTGAGCAACTACGTACATCCAGAAAGAAAATTCTCATTAGGAATTGTCCATGTGGGACTTGATCACATTTAAGTACGTACAGAAACAAGTGGACGGCGAATACAATAACAATAACGCGTAAGTGATCACCCATACGTGAAAGCAAACACGAGTCAGCCATTGACACCAAACAAGGACACGAAGACAGCAATAAAACGGCAAAATACGGACGCTTCACGTCAAAACAACCGACAAAGGAGAACAACTTTCGTCTCGCAATCACCCGAGAAATACATAATCTCACCAGATCGTCATGCTGATTTGCGAAAAAAGTGGCACGGGAAGCACAGAGCGTTATGTGACATTTTATTTCAAAAACGTATGTAAAATGGGAACAACAATACTGGAACAGTCAATGCAAACACGAATACATTTACATGTGATTGTGTGGATGGTTGCACTGTGTAAAGTGGAATCTAAATCCCCCACAGCGAATATATACAACTGGCTTGATTTTAACGCGTACGTGAAAAAATTGCCCGGTAAAATGAAGTATTTGAAGAAAACGTTATTCTCCAGGAAACTGACAATTTCCGCGGGACGTCCGTTAATGATGATGACGTTGTTGGGCTTATCTACTGAAAATAAAACACCATTGAGAACGACAAATTGTCTACTACGGGGGATGCGAGATACTGGAAGGGACAAATCATCCGTGCGGGTTTCTTCAGTGATGGTTTCGAAGTTGTTTTTCAGTTCGTGAAGCCGTTTATACAATTGCTCAGCTGGTTTAGCCGGCCCCTTTATAAATGATTCCAGTTTCGTAAGATGTGACTCAAATGGAAAACAGGAGAAATTGTCCAACACACCGTGTTTCCGGACATCTTCTGACAAATGCGTTAAGCAATGCACAATATAGACTAAATCCTGCGGACCATATAATGCATACATTTGTTGAACAAAAAGTACTAAAAATCTGTGAGCAAAATCAAGATACTCAGTGTGTAAAAGGGGATGAGAAAATATATATATAGCAATGAATAATAGCAGAAAATGTTTATAGTACTCATCAGGTAGCAAATGCAACAAACAAACGGGGCCTACATACAAAAGGAACTGTCTATACCCGGACGCTTTCCAGCGTTCCAAATCCCGAGTGTGACGGCACAGGCGTTGAACGTCACACGGGGTGTTGCAGTGGTTTCCAATAATACGATTTCCCAGTTCTGTGACTGTCGCCGGGCTCAAGCAAAAACGTTTTGTTCGGCTGCCCTTTAGCCATGCATTTAACAATTTCTGCATGACACCCAAACAGACTAAATGCATATAATCCAGCGGAAAATTTGCCACCATATCAACTGGAATTGAAACGAACGGGCTTTCACCAATATGGTGACGTTTGTATTTAAAGAGGCGAAAATCAGCATCAGTACGCGGTCGAGCGTCCAACAATGGAAACGTTATTCTCCCTGTTATATGCAGACCACGCTGTATGCATCTACCACACCCGAAGTAGTCTGTCGGACTTTTAACTTGACGAACGTAAGCCCGGGCAGGGGTGTCGCATACCACTGACACCAGTTCACATGCTACTGATGACCCAAGATAGTTGATGCCGCCGTCAATTACATCTCGCAATTCCAATACCGTCTCTTCCAGATACGTGTTTATCGGTTGCGGCTTCCCTGAACCGCAATAAATGCCAACCGGGAAAACCGCCAGACATCTCGGACGCACCACACTTGCCAGAATGGGCCACAATTGTATTGTAGAAGAGTGATAAATTGACGACCCATCGATATTCATCTGGAAGTCGACGGATTCCGGGACCAGCGCCAGTCCACTGATAGATCGACGCAGACCTTCGATGAGCCCAATATGAATATACACACCTTGTGCAATCAACGTCCTGTTACGAAAACCAGGTGTGTGCTACAGGGTCCTCGGATCCTTCGGTATGCCGGGCAAAAGTTGGTTTAGAACGTTCTGCACACTCCTTCGTTGCTGCATCGTTAGTCTGCAGCTAACAAACACATCGGCAAATGAACGTAACAACGCGTCCATGTTGATCTTCACGGACGTCATTTTCCCCAGTTCAATGTCGACACCTGCGAATAACAATTTATATAAAATTGCAGATAACGTATACTCACCGACACCAGCGGCCAAGTCTGTTGTTGACCCTTGCACATTCATTGTTGATGAGTGAGGAAGTTCTGATGGATGTCCACCCGAAACCTCATCACTGTATGACACATTTACCGTTGGCTCTGGATTTAGTGAAGTTTATATTACGATGCAAATATTTGAGTACCAGTTGACGTCATCTTCGGACATCGGTATCGATGGGCCTACATGGAAGCCTCGCCGCACTCAGTGCACAGTACAGCACTCAACGCCTGCTTACGCCGACGGTATCTTTGCCACTTGCTTGGACGGTCCATGTGAGTTAGCTGTCCATTGTAAACACGGAACAGTGGTTAACACTAAACCACATTTATCTCCATTTGAAATACGAATATGATGATTACAAACAAATATCCATAAACATCAAACATGCGTATAGCAGGTACTGACGCTATCGGCAAAAACGATGATGTATAGTAAAAAACATATACATAATTATACATGTATGTATAATTACATATATATATATATATATATATATATATATATATATATATATATAAATATTGTTGCGACTATCCCGATGTCTAGGGCTGTGAATCTAGCAGCAACTTAGTTTCACTAGCTACACGCACGATATGGACAGAACACGATTACGGGCAGCAGAACAAATTCCAATCGAATAACCGTGTTTATCGATGATTCGTGGTTCTAAATAATACATTAAGCATAAATATACAGCAAATAAAAGACTAACAGCCAGGTGAGAAACCAAGAACAATGGGCAGTAAGCTTCCGAAAATCGGGACAGCGCAGAAAATAAAAACGGTCCACTTAGCAGGCAGCTGAACGAAACTGTAGCGCAGTTCGGTTGTGGTACAATCAATAATTCAAGAACGTTTATCGTCAAAGATCAATAAATCGATTACAAACGCGTGAATTGGACTGTGGTTGCAATGGTAAAAAGTGTCATTAACAAATAAGTACAAATAAGCTAAGACTGTGGAGTAAACAAGAGTACGTGCCAACATGAATGGGCGAATCCGGCAATAGATCTGTTAATGCTGTTGACGTATGACGGCCAATAGTGGAGTGCACTGACAGAACGCTAAGACTGGGAGTTCGAGCCTCCGCTCGGCAGTACAAATGAAACACTCAGAAAGATTATATAACAGTAGAAGTGTAGACCTTCGGGAAAACAAGGTTACGAACAAATACGTGAACTGTTCATGTAATAAGCACCATGAAACTCAAGTATAAACTGATGTGATACCTTAGAAACAGGGAAAATACATTACGAATGTGCGGGGTACACGATGCATGTACTCACTACTAATAAGTAACTAAACAGAAGTCAGAAGGACAAACTCTAATTAGGATTCGTAATTAACACTGCCCCTGGGGTGGGGGAATGTCACGAACCACTCTCATGAGCATGAATCCGACTCAAGAAGACACAGTTGCCGTATGTCTCTCCAGTGAACATCGTTGGCTGTGCGTATTGCAACTTCTCTGATTCGTCCATCGCTTCCCATAACCGTTTCTTCAATTATCCTTTTGGGCCACGCCCCTCTCCTGGCGTGCGTGTCAGCTAGGAGAACCAAGTCGCCTACGTTCAGCTTCCGGCTATGCTTATTCCACTTTGATCTTGTCTGTAGTGTTGGCAAGTATTCCTTCTACCAGCGAGCCCAGAAGGCATCTGCCAGCCTTTGCGCCTGTCG
This sequence comes from Fasciola hepatica, assembly GCA_948099385.1. Taxonomy (NCBI): domain Eukaryota; kingdom Metazoa; phylum Platyhelminthes; class Trematoda; order Plagiorchiida; family Fasciolidae; genus Fasciola; species Fasciola hepatica. Next base: position 28,661,277 of record CANUEZ040000047.1, read on the forward strand.
CCATTTTCGGTTCAACCGGTTGTTTGATAGCTCGGAAGGAAATGTCGCTGGTATACCTCGTAGGAGAAGAAGGTGATTGGGTGTTATCGCGTTGAAGTCATCGGGATCATTTGATATTCTGGTTAGAGGGCGATCAATAAGTATTCTTTCTACCTCGCAGAACATCGTTACTAACGCCTCATCTACGACCAACTGATCAGCTAGAAGTGAAAGCAGAATTCGGCGGTCAGATCGTATGATACGTTCCCATACACCTCCGCGATGACTTGCCTTCGGTGGAGAGAAGCGCCATTCACAGTCTCTATTCCCAAGTGTCTTTAGAACCTTGTCTTGGTTCCAATCCTTCAGGCATCGCCTCAAGTCTGCTTCAGCCCCTCGGAAATTTGTTCCATTGTCACTGTAGACAACATTGGGACATTCTTGTCTTGCCACAAACCGAGAAAACGCAGAAAGGAAGGAATCGGTGTCTAGGGTGTAGGCGACCTCTAGGTGTACGGCTCTCATGGACAGGCAAGTAAATAAACACCCGTAACGTTTCTCAGTGGCTCTACCGTGCTTCACCAAGAAGGGACCGAAGTAGTCTACTCCGACAGCAGTAAACGGATTCTCGCCGAATAACATTATGTCCTCAGGAAGTGGTGCCATTACTTGACTTTGTGCCTGGGAATGCCAACGTTTACAATGAAAACATTCCCGTAGTATATTTTTTACTGTAGAGTAGCCGTGTGTAATCCAATAACGTTCCCTTAGTAGTGACAACACATGTGCTGCACCAGCGTGGCCATTCACTTCGTGATAATGTTGCACCAAAAGTTTGATGATGAAGTGATCCTTTGGTAGAATTACAGGATGTTTTGACTCGAAAGGTAGAGGTGCCCATTGTAGGCGGCCTCCCACTCGTAGTAAACCACAGTGTTTAAACGGATGGAGTTTCTGCAATCGTCCTGAGACTGGCCGGGACATGCTCGGGACCTCTGATCCTTCGGAGATTGTTCTTAGCTCCTTACTAAAGCAATCTTTTTGCACCAAACGAAGTAAGGCTAATTCTGATGACTGTAATTCTGATGGTTTCAACTGCTTGGCGATGTTCAGCTGACTAACACCCGTTTCATGTCGTTGTCGAATCCAAAAACAAAACCGCTTCAACCAAGCAATCTGTCGCAGCAAGCCCAACCAAGATTTGGCACTGCGGAATCTTTGTATCCAGCCGACTGTATCTGATGTTTGCACTGCGTTCACGCGAACCGTTTTGACCAATTCGATATGAGTGGATATGGTGGGACTAGGCTGTGCAGACCACGAAGACACATTCTGCAAGAGAAATCGTGGGCCAATAAACCAAAGCGCATCTAGCGGCCTTCTCGGGCTGGTACCTCTCGAAGCTAAATCAGCTGGATTGTCTTTGCTATTCACATGTACCCACTGTTCAGGTTCCGAAAGTTCACGGATCACCGCCAGACGGTTGGCCACAAAGGTTTCAAAACGAGACTTGGTATTTCGTATAGACTGCAAAACAATTAGCGAGTCTGTCCAGAACGTAGTCGAGCAGATAGGTGCGGAAAGTTCTTCTTTGGCAAAGGCGACTAATCTTACTGAGACAACAGCAGCCGCAAGCTTCAGGCGCGGGATGGTCACGGATTTCAAAGGGGCTACACGAGAATTCGCCAATATTGGAGAACAGTTTATCATTCCATCTTCGGTAGCAGATCGTAAATAGTGCTGCTCCAAAACCCAGTTCTGAAGAGTCACTAAATGCATGTAGTTTCAGTCTTGGATCCGTCTTCTCATCCATCGGACGTATACAACGGTCAGTTCGTAGATTAGATACTGCTTGAATTTCGCTGAGACACACAATCCATCGGTCGATTTCTTTCTGGGTTATTTCCTCGTCCCATTTGGCCTGTCTTCGACATAGGTCCTGGAAAAGCAATTTAGAAGGCATCAAACTGGGAGATACAAGCCCCATGGGGTCATAAATTGAAGCGATGTGGGTAAGTAAACCTCGCCGGATATATTTTTCCTCCCAAGGTGGATCCCATGGTATTCCCAGAGTTCGCTTCACTTCAGCTGGCTGTCGATCAAAGAAAATGGGTTTGGTTCCTGCTTTCGGCAGTTCTCCCAAAGCATGTGGCATATTACTGAAGAATTTAGTCAAGTTGAAACCGTCTTGCAGTAGAGCGTGCCGAAACGTTCTTCCCATTCTTCCAACGTCCTCCATTTTAGGTAAACTCATCAAACAATCATCTACGCAGAAGCTTTTCTTGGCTTGATTGATCACTGCAGTGCCGTAAATTGCCATATTACAGTCGATAGTGTTCTGCAAGGCTAAGTTGTAACATGACGGCGACGAGGTGGCCCCAAATGGATGAGACGTCATAAGATATGCTTCTGGTTTGTTGGTCACGTTACCGTTAGGCCACCAGAGAAGCTTCAGACAATGGCGGTCGCTTGGTGGGTCATTCACCTGGTGAAGCATAGCTTCAATATCGGCTACCGAAGTGTACCTGTACTCATGAAACCTCAACAGCACTTGGCACAAACTACTGACAAGGTCTGGTCCCGTTAGCAGTTGTTCGTTCAGTGATGTGTGATGGACCTCCACAGCGCAGTCGAACATCGCTCTAACCTTGGTTCGGTCGGCGTGTTTACATACGCCGTGTTGCGGAAGATACCAAACTTGGGGGCCAGTTAGGTTTTGCTCAGTCCCAGGTACCATCTCAGCGTAACCTTTTGATATATATTCGTTAATCGTTGCGCAGTACTTTTCCTTCAATAACTGATCGTTTTCAGAGACTTTGTTTGGCACTGGTTGTTACTGAGTCAAAACACGAATTCCAGGTTCCCTGACGGATATCTGGTCGACAGGTTGATCATTTGAAGTTGGGAGAGACTGTACATAGTTTTCGACTCGTTCGGGCTTCTCAGATGGCTGCGGAGTAGGTGGTCGAGAAGTCTGGGCCGACAGTATTGACCGTTCTTCCGCTTCCAGCTCACTTATGTTCTCTGCGAGCCTCATTCTGATATCACTGATATGTCTTTCGAATTCCAGCTCAAGCTCCAACCCTTTTATCTTTAATTTTGCCAATTTCAGCTCTCGATTCAGCTTCCAGTCGGGGGATGGGCCTTGCGATAACTGACGTTTACTGGCGGAATCTTGACGGGACTGCATTTGACCAAATTTCCTTCAATTCCGATTCGGGCAGTATATCAAAGAAGCGGTTTGGTTATCTGGCTAACTGTTGCGACTATCCCGATGTCTAGGGCTGTGAATCTAGCAGCAACTTAGTTTCACTAGCTACACGCACGATATGGGCAGAACACGATTACGGGCAGCAGAACAAATTCCAATCGAATAACCGTGTTTATCGATGATTCGTGGTTCTAAATAATACATTAAGCATAAATATACAGCAAATAAAAGACTAACAGCCAGGTGAGAAACCAAGAACAATGGGCAGTAAGCTTCCGAAAATCGGGACAGCGCAGAAAATAAAAACGGTCCACTTAGCAGGCAGCTGAACGAAACTGTAGCGCAGTTCGGTTGTGGTACAATCAATAATTCAAGAACGTTTATCGTCAAAGATCAATAAATCGATTACAAACGCGTGAATTGGACTGTGGTTGCAATGGTAAAAGGGTCATTAACAAATAAGTACAAATAAGCTAAGTCTGTGGAGTAAACAAGAGTACGTGCCAACATGAATGGGCGAATCCGGCAATAGATCTGTTAATGCTGTTGACGTATGACGGCCAATAGTGGAGTGCACTGACAGAACGCTAAGACTGGGAGTTCGAGCCTCCGCTCGGCAGTACAAATGAAACACTCAGAAAGATTATATAACAGTAGAAGTGTAGACCTTCGGGAAAACAAGGTTACGAACAAATACGTGAACTGTTCATGTAATAAGCACCATGAAACTCAAGTATAAACTGATGTGATACCTTAGAAACAGGGAAAATACATTACGAATGTGCGGGGTACACGATGCATGTACTCACTACTAATAAGTAACTAAACAGAAGTCAGAAGGACAAACTCTAATTAGGATTCGTAATTAACACTGCCCCTGGGGTGGGGGAATGTCACGAACCACTCTCATGAGCATGAATCCGACTCAAGAAGACACAGTTGCCGTATGTCTCTCCAGTGAACATCGTTGGCTGTGCGTATTGCAACTTCTCTGATTCGTCCATCGCTTCCCATAACCGTTTCTTCAATTATCCTTTTGGGCCACGCCCCTCTCCTGGCGTGCGTGTCAGCTAGGAGAACCAAGTCGCCTACGTTCAGCTTCCGGCTATGCTTATTCCACTTTGATCTTGTCTGTAGTGTTGGCAAGTATTCCTTCTACCAGCGAGCCCAGAAGGCATCTGCCAGCCTTTGCGCCTGTCGCCATTTTCGGTTCAACCGGTTGTTTGATAGCTCGGAAGGAAATGTCGCTGGTATACCTCGTAGGAGAAGAAGGTGATTGGGTGTTATCGCGTTGAAGTCATCGGGATCATTTGATATTCTGGTTAGAGGGCGATCAATAAGTATTCTTTCTACCTCGCAGAACATCGTTACTAACGCCTCATCTACGACCAACTGATCAGCTAGAAGTGAAAGCAGAATTCGGCGGTCAGATCGTATGATACGTTCCCATACACCTCCGCGATGACTTGCCTTCGGTGGAGAGAAGCGCCATTCACAGTCTCTATTCCCAAGTGTCTTTAGAACCTTGTCTTGGTTCCAATCCTTCAGGCATCGCCTCAAGTCTGCTTCAGCCCCTCGGAAATTTGTTCCATTGTCACTGTAGACAACATTGGGACATTCTTGTCTTGCCACAAACCGAGAAAACGCAGAAAGGAAGGAATCGGTGTCTAGGGTGTAGGCGACCTCTAGGTGTACGGCTCTCATGGACAGGCAAGTAAATAAACACCCGTAACGTTTCTCAGTGGCTCTACCGTGCTTCACCAAGAAGGGACCGAAGTAGTCTACTCCGACAGCAGTAAACGGATTCTCGCCGAATAACATTATGTCCTCAGGAAGTGGTGCCATTACTTGACTTTGTGCCTGGGAATGCCAACGTTTACAATGAAAACATTCCCGTAGTATATTTTTTACTGTAGAGTAGCCGTGTGTAATCCAATAACGTTCCCTTAGTAGTGACAACACATGTGCTGCACCAGCGTGGCCATTCACTTCGTGATAATGTTGCACCAAAAGTTTGATGATGAAGTGATCCTTTGGTAGAATTACAGGATGTTTTGACTCGAAAGGTAGAGGTGCCCATTGTAGGCGGCCTCCCACTCGTAGTAAACCACAGTGTTTAAACGGATGGAGTTTCTGCAATCGTCCTGAGACTGGCCGGGACATGCTCGGGACCTCTGATCCTTCGGAGATTGTTCTTAGCTCCTTACTAAAGCAATCTTTTTGCACCAAACGAAGTAAGGCTAATTCTGATGACTGTAATTCTGATGGTTTCAACTGCTTGGCGATGTTCAGCTGACTAACACCCGTTTCATGTCGTTGTCGAATCCAAAAACAAAACCGCTTCAACCAAGCAATCTGTCGCAGCAAGCCCAACCAAGATTTGGCACTGCGGAATCTTTGTATCCAGCCGACTGTATCAGATGTTTGCACTGCGTTCACGCGAACCGTTTTGACCAATTCGATATGAGTGGATATGGTGGGACTAGGCTGTGCAGACCACGAAGACACATTCTGCAAGAGAAATCGTGGGCCAATAAACCAAAGCGCATCTAGCGGCCTTCTCGGGCTGGTACCTCTCGAAGCTAAATCAGCTGGATTGTCTTTGCTATTCACATGTACCCACTGTTCAGGTTCCGAAAGTTCACGGATCACCGCCAGACGGTTGGCCACAAAGGTTTCAAAACGAGACTTGGTATTTCGTATAGACTGCAAAACAATTAGCGAGTCTGTCCAGAACGTAGTCGAGCAGATAGGTGCGGAAAGTTCTTCTTTGGCAAAGGCGACTAATCTTACTGAGACAACAGCAGCCGCAAGCTTCAGGCGCGGGATGGTCACGGATTTCAAAGGGGCTACACGAGAATTCGCCAATATTGGAGAACAGTTTATCATTCCATCTTCGGTAGCAGATCGTAAATAGTGCTGCTCCAAAACCCAGTTCTGAAGAGTCACTAAATGCATGTAGTTTCAGTCTTGGATCCGTCTTCTCATCCATCGGACGTATACAACGGTCAGTTCGTAGATTAGATACTGCTTGAATTTCGCTGAGACACACAATCCATCGGTCGATTTCTTTCTGGGTTATTTCCTCGTCCCATTTGGCCTGTCTTCGACATAGGTCCTGGAAAAGCAATTTAGAAGGCATCAAACTGGGAGATACAAGCCCCATGGGGTCATAAATTGAAGCGATGTGGGTAAGTAAACCTCGCCGGATATATTTTTCCTCCCAAGGTGGATCCCATGGTATTCCCAGAGTTCGCTTCACTTCAGCTGGCTGTCGATCAAAGAAAATGGGTTTGGTTCCTGCTTTCGGCAGTTCTCCCAAAGCATGTGGCATATTACTGAAGAATTTAGTCAAGTTGAAACCGTCTTGCAGTAGAGCGTGCCGAAACGTTCTTCCCATTCTTCCAACGTCCTCCATTTTAGGTAAACTCATCAAACAATCATCTACGCAGAAGCTTTTCTTGGCTTGATTGATCACTGCAGTGCCGTAAATTGCCATATTACAGTCGATAGTGTTCTGCAAGGCTAAGTTGTAACATGACGGCGACGAGGTGGCCCCAAATGGATGAGACGTCATAAGATATGCTTCTGGTTTGTTGGTCACGTTACCGTTAGGCCACCAGAGAAGCTTCAGACAATGGCGGTCGCTTGGTGGGTCATTCACCTGGTGAAGCATAGCTTCAATATCGGCTACCGAAGTGTACCTGTACTCATGAAACCTCAACAGCACTTGGCACAAACTACTGACAAGGTCTGGTCCCGTTAGTAGTTGTTCGTTCAGTGATGTGTGATGGACCTCCACAGCGCAGTCGAACATCGCTCTAACCTTGGTTCGGTCGGCGTGTTTACATACGCCGTGTTGCGGAAGATACCAAACTTGGGGGCCAGTTAGGTTTTGCTCAGTCCCAGGTACCATCTCAGCGTAACCTTTTGATATATATTCGTTAATCGTTGCGCAGTACTTTTCCTTCAATAACTGATCGTTTTCAGAGACTTTGTTTGGCACTGGTTGTTACTGAGTCAAAACACGAATTCCAGGTTCCCTGACGGATATCTGGTCGACAGGTTGATCATTTGAAGTTGGGAGAGACTGTACATAGTTTTCGACTCGTTCGGGCTTCTCAGATGGCTGCGGAGTAGGTGGTCGAGAAGTCTGGGCCGACAGTATTGACCGTTCTTCCGCCTCCAGCTCACTTATGTTCTCTGCGAGCCTCATTCTGATATCACTGATATGTCTTTCGAATTCCAGCTCAAGCTCCAACCCTTTTATCTTTAATTTTGCCAATTTCAGCTCTCGATTCAGCTTCCAGTCGGGGGATGGGCCTTGCGATAACTGACGTTTACTGGCGGAATCTTGACGGGACTGCATTTGACCAAATTTCCTTCAATTCCGATTCGGGCAGTATATCAAAGAAGCGGTTTGGTTATCTGGCTAACTGTTGCGACTATCCCGATGTCTAGGGCTGTGAATCTAGCAGCAACTTAGTTTCACTAGCTACACGCACGATATGGGCAGAACACGATTACGGGCAGCAGAACAAATTCCAATCGAATAACCGTGTTTATCGATGATTCGTGGTTCTAAATAATACATTAAGCATAAATATACAGCAAATAAAAGACTAACAGCCAGGTGAGAAACCAAGAACAATGGGCAGTAAGCTTCCGAAAATCGGGACAGCGCAGAAAATAAAAACGGTCCACTTAGCAGGCAGCTGAACGAAACTGTAGCGCAGTTCGGTTGTGGTACAATCAATAATTCAAGAACGTTTATCGTCAAAGATCAATAAATCGATTACAAACGCGTGAATTGGACTGTGGTTGCAATGGTAAAAAGTGTCATTAACAAATAAGTACAAATAAGCTAAGACTGTGGAGTAAACAAGAGTACGTGCCAACATGAATGGGCGAATCCGGCAATAGATCTGTTAATGCTGTTGACGTATGACGGCCAATAGTGGAGTGCACTGACAGAACGCTAAGACTGGGAGTTCGAGCCTCCGCTCGGCAGTACAAATGAAACACTCAGAAAGATTATATAACAGTAGAAGTGTAGACCTTCGAGAAAACAAGGTTACGAACAAATACGTGAACTGTTCATGTAATAAGCACCATGAAACTCAAGTATAAACTGATGTGATACCTTAGAAACAGGGAAAATACATTACGAATGTGCGGGGTACACGATGCATGTACTCACTACTAATAAGTAACTAAACAGAAGTCAGAAGGACAAACTCTAATTAGGATTCGTAATTAACATATATATCTATATCTATATATATATATATATATATATATATATATATATATATATATATATATATGTATATATATCTGCTAGTGTACGCTTTTTCAGATAGAGCCACAGTTTGGAGATTGTAGTCATTATAAATCAGTTAACATAGGGAAAGCACATGAAAAGTGATCCAACAGGCCACAATATTGGGGCTGACCCCATGTTTGCCCCAAGTGTACTTCATGGGGTTGTCCTAGCTTCGGGCAAGCCTCAGGCATGCTGCTCATTATATAGGGTATGTGTTCAACACGGTTTGTACGAATCTCGTACGAACTCGTGCATCACGTGCCAGAGAAAGCACGCCAGTCACGTGAAGGACAGAACGACGACTGCACGGGACCGCGTGAAGGTCACCACTAATAGTGACGTAACAAAACAAAACGGGCCACAATAAGCGTTCCTCAGGGTGGCAATATATGTACATAAGGATATAATCCTGGTGAATCCTTAACCAATTAGCATCTTTCCCACATGGAAACTAAACTTGGGGCAAGCTTGGGGCATGCCCCAGGTTTATCCCAAAGGTTGGGGCAACGTGCTACTTGTGAAGAGGAGTCAAAGGGTAACTTGTTTTTCACTGGAAGCCTTGGGAATTGTAATGTTTCGTTAACATGCTGCCGTGCATAATTAGGATAAGCATGGGAAATAGATTGGGGTCTTGGCAAAATCACAATGGGTTGAGGTGAGTTAATCAACAATGTAGGATTCCAGCTGACTAGGATGGGGTGATGTTCAAGATAAGCGTATGGTGAGAACATGCAGAGGGCGAAAGGGAACTGGATGGCCCAAGTCGAGGAAAAGAAGACCCTGAAATGTACTTCAGGGTACGTGGAGCAATATTTGTCAACAGAGAGTGGTTGAGGAACTGCCCAGGAACGAAAATATATGACAGGAGAAGTTGGGAAAACGGTATCTTGTCTTGACATTTGGATCACAGAAAAATAGATTTATCTTTGATGGGTTGATAGTGTCGCTTTACAGTGGAAAAATGCTCATATATGGCTATAGTTAAGACACAGAATTTGTAAATTCAGATGACGGAAACAACCAATGAACCAGGTGATTGTAGACAGTTCGGTTATCCTTTTTTGGCAGGTGCATAGTACGATAATGGCCCGAAGGAGGAAAACGTGAAACAGGCTTATCTGGCAAGTGTCTGTAAGCGGAAGACAGCTCTCTACTAGTTTTGGGCAATGCAATTGCAGTGCCCTTGCTGACAATCGGTTATAAAGATGCGGGCGGGCAACTACCAGTTGAGTCGGAGTATGGTAGAAAACCCCGGAGTAACTTTGAAGATACTGAGTTCCGGCGGAGAGCCCAAATAAGTCTTCACTAAGTGCATAAATAACGATGAAGTGGCAAAATGGACGTGTTTCGACAGTGGGGGTGTACACACCTGCAAATTTAACTGGCAGGTAGTAAGGTGAGACAGATCAGAATATCAATCAATGGGCAATGTTACGGGGGGGTAGGATGGCTGATAAACGCGAGCACCATCGTCATGCATCATGAGAAGAGGCTGTTAACCACAAGTAAAAAAAGTGGTAAGCATATGGTAACGGCTATGGAGAAATGCATTTTTATGAGGATAGTAGAAAGAAGTGGACTTGGTGATGTCATAGTCACACAGATAAAATGAGCTCGATGAATGACTCCGACAAGTGGTGCAGTAGATGAACAGGTGGTACAGGTGACGAGTTCTGCTAACGGAATGAGCTGGCAAGCAGTAAGGCAGAAAGAGACGAAGTGGCAACTGATGGAGGATGAACGAAGGGCAAACGGCGGTAGATAAAAGAGAATGAAGCCGACACGCGCCATGGGAACAAACCGATATAACAGTTGTGACATTATTGGTAATAATGGCATACCTTTCGACCACGGTCGGGAAGCTGGCGTGGAAGCATATTCATAGTGTGCAATATCATTCAACGGGGTGAAATATTCACAAAAAGCCATAACCAAAGGTCGAAGGGTTCAGCAGTAGTAAAATAAAGCTGAGCGAAGCTCGGAAGTAGGGAAAAAACAACCTACGGGGGAGATATGAGTCAGCTTCGAATTTGATTTCAGCGGTGAAGTTGAGTTGATCAGACAGAATTGTTGGAACGAACATTGATATCGAAACCCGAAGACGCCGTGCATAAAAAAATGATCCTAAACATGATAGACAGAGGATTGCTCGGGTTTGGTGAATGGAGCAAGTTGTTATGAAGCCGGCAGACAAGAAGAAGTGAGTAATGGTATAGTCGATGACTATGAAAAGAGTATCTAGTATATGGGCAAGATAATTAACTGGATGAACTACGTGTGTCATCCAGCGGTGAGAATCCGCAGCTTTTTGAAGGTAGGCGGAGCCTTAAGTGGTAAAGCACTAATTGCAGTGCGGAGCGCCATGTCTAGGAGGAACGAAATATTACCATTCATAGAAAAGAGAAAGTTGTTTGGCTAGGCCCGGGACTGATTACGCTGGTAAGATAATGAATACGTGGTTTTATTTAGTCTCTCGGGGTTCTTATGACTCCGCATTAGGCACCATGCGTGAGAAGGACCTAAAGTATTTTGAATTACGCGTGATTACCAAGTTCAGGCGCTTTGGGAAGAAAGAAAGCATAGTCAAACCCGGGCCTCTGGTTGTTGCGATAGGTGACCTTACATGAAGGTCGGTAGCTTGAAACTTGCAGGGTGGGGTTTTTTCAAGGCAAGGAGATGCATCTTTCCCACAGTATCCACTGAGATATCCGATTATCCAAACTGGGATCCAGGAATAATCAGCGGTCGGTCGTCGATGATGACGCATATAACACAGTTGGTGTGGTCCACAGGCTGGGTAAGAGTTAGTTGCCAAACCTTCTGGATTATCATTCACTGGACAAGGTGGCCAGAGAAATCTGGTTGAACATGTTGCGTGAACGTGATGGGCCTTGGTAGCTATCGTAGTAAGCTGGGGCTTAGGTCTGTATTTGTATGGACTCGGATTGACATCAGTGAGGGAAGTACCCTGTCGGTAAGTGCTGGTCGATCTACTGTCAAGCTTTTGGAGGAGCTATTAAACGCGGCGATAGGATTGCTTGTAATGTAGCTATCAATAGAAAAAGTTCGAATGAGGTCTCAACCAACAGGAGCCAAGTGCAATACTTGGATACAGAACACAAACAGTGACACGGTGGAATCATCTGGCCCACGGAGAATATGGTGTCTTTGAGGTTTGCATACGGGGAAAGTGATGGATAAAATAACATCCAGAGGGCTTTGAAATAGGTGAAAGAGAGCCCGGAGTGGGTTGAAACCAAGGTTACAGCAAAAAGGTAGAATTATAAGAAAGTAACTTGCCTGAGTGTGCGGGCCGATGGACTGGAAAACATTCAGAGCTTCACGTGAGTTTAATGGCCTCCAAGCATAGCAGCATGCACGCATCCCCATAACAGAGCTTAGTCACAACTCCGGGGGATTTTCTGCTCACCAGCTTCCCCGTCCTTACCCAGAGCTGATACAAAGACAAAGCTGTGGTTTTCTTTCGTTCCCATTCCCTTTTCAGATCCGGATGTTTTATAAATGCATTCTTCACCCCGTCAGAGAACATATATTGGCCGGACAGAGCTGGGAAATAAAAATGAAGTATGGCAACGAAATGCCAGTATAAGGAAACGTTGTGCTACAGAAATCGAAAGGGTGACTCACGGCGTGTCCAAAGTTTTCAGCAAATTGATATCAAGCAGGTCATAGCAAGTTGTTGGTCAAGTGTTGGTGAAAGCTGCTTTCTGTCAGACGGTAGCACCTCATTAGAATCGATCCTAATTGTCCCAGAGCTGACTGCCTCGTCGCAATGGATGGACCAAAAATGGCGTTTACATTATGAGTTTGAGTTTTATTGTCAAAGGTCTCAGAGAGCTCACAAGCAAAGCACAGAGAACCATCCGCGATAACCTCTTGCAGGTGCTTGAAAATCTCTCTGACAGTTCGATAGAACAGCCAAACTCTATGTAAGGAGGGAGTTATTGGACGTCGAAAATGCACGGGGAAGGGTGTGAGTTGAAGCCATCACGGAAGGAGAAGAAAAGGGAGCTTTTGACACCTCCGCCGTGGCTTCAGATGGTTCAGCCGCAGGAGACCCGGAAATAGTTAATTTCGGGATATTACGAGGTGAGCGAGAAGACCTTTGACCAAGTAGCCTTGCTCCTTGTCCTGATTCTTTGAGATATTTCAATGCTCGAGCGTGATGATAGGATATGGGGCTATGGAATACATTAGCTTTCTCAAGTGGCAACCTTCGTAGTAATTGGTGTTGTGTGGTAATAGCAGGCCTCATGAGATAGGAAATGGAAGAGTGTGTGGAAAAATTTCGCCGCTTGTCGATGCCGCCTGCCCGGGTGGGGAAGGATAAGAATCGGCGGTCGGTAGAGGGGGTATATGAAGGTTATTTTGGAACGAGGTAGCGGGAATACGCAATGTTGCATAAGTGGCCTGCAGACTTCGTTGTTCCATGAAAGTGTGAACGACTGGCAGGGTGCTGGTTTTGGAAGGTGTTTAATAAGGGATAGAAGAAAGGAGAGATTGTTGGGTTGTTTGCCACAGGGTGGTGGAAGCTTACACGGAGGGAGTTTTTGGATGGATCCTGCGTGTAAAGGGACTGTAGCGTGGTGCGCAATGGTGGGGCGAGGCAAAACTTTTGTATGGTAATGGAACTAGAGGGGTAATAAATGGAGTCACGGAGAGGGTAGAACATGATGAGTAAGGCAGGTGCAGCGTTGAATACTAGTTGTGAGGTGGGTTTCGGGTGTCTTCCTTATAAAAGCGCGTGGAGCTGGGACTTCGCTGAGAGAAAACACGGTTTGGGAAACTATCTAATTTGGGAACAGAAATTGTAGGCCTTGGCGTTAATGACATCCTACTAGGGTATCTGTTCGATTCTAATTTTTGCAAGACCATCGGAGTGCGGCCTGGCGATATGTGGCCGTTTTTGACTTCACAGGGCTAAACTGCCTGGTAGGACTCGGTGGATTCAGGCCCTAGGCATCTATGACATTATTGACGAGTCTAGGACGATCGGGGACTGGTGGACTTGGAGGGGGTCCAGGCGTTGCATCAAGGTCTACATCAGACAATTGTTAGCTGGCAGACGTTAGTTGTGTAGGGCAGGTTGGAGGAATGTAGGGGCGTAGGTGTCACTTTGGCGGATTCCTGCCCTGGGTGTTTGAGAGTGGTAAACGTTTTTAGCACTTATCATTTTAGTGGCATTTTGTCAGATGTTGTTCGAATGTTTTTGTATGTTGAGTTAACGGCTATAACGCTTTGTTCATAAACAAACTCACTGGCCGTCAGTGAATTCGAAAATTGAAAAAGTAGGGGGCATTGGTGTCGCTGTGTTTGTTTTCGTATTTTGCTGCTACGGCATATCACCCGTTCCATGTTAGCGGCCTTTAGCAAGATACCGATGCCTATGTTGAGTGAGGCCCTGTCAGGAGTGTTAAATACAATGGCGTGATAAGAATTTCGCATTTGTTTCAAAACCTCTGATGATATACTGTCAATAAAGTTACACGTGGCAACTAAATTACAGTCCGTGGTTATCATAGAGGGCTCGAGAATTTGAGCCAGTGGAGTCAGAATTCTGGTGGCTCTGTCCGGAGCTTCAATTTACGATTCTAGTGAGCTAACGTATTGTAAGAGGCTGTCAATCTTGCTATGCTCGTCATCATGGATGTTTGTTAATAAGTCGGAGCACGGTGTAGTTACTGGGAGACGTGGGACTATGCGTGCCAATTTCTTACTGGCCCGTCTGCTTCTTATGGAGTTGCGCACGGTGACGGTAGGCTTCGGATAATGAACTAGTTTTGGTGGTTATTTGACGACTGCAAAAAGCCTAGGTACGAAAAATAGATGGAATTTTGTGGGAAGTTACTTAGACTGGTTACAAAAAGGATTGGCCAGGTGCTTTCAGTGTGTGGACGAGGGGGGATTGGGATTTCAGCCAAGGAGGAAACAATAACTAAAGGTGGTTTAGCCAACAATCGCCAAATATTTCACAGATAGGCTCGCGATGGAGGGTTTGTAGTGGGTATAGACCTGGATTTCACAGCAAAGGGTTTCGCTGATTTTTCACGGTAATAAGTTACGGAGGCACACAGGTGTGTCACAGTTATTGCCACGGATATGTTGACGCTTGAGTGCGAATCACTATTACTACCAGGTGCGAAATGAAACCACGCATAAGCGACGGAAAATAGAAAATCGAGGCCGCCTGACTGTGGTTGGCATGGTAGAGGGTTAAAGGCAACTACTGTGTAGGCAGGATCGGAAGTTCTTACAGTACGCACCTTGGGGCGAGTGAAGTCTGCCGTGCTAAAGCCAGGGTATAACACACTTTGGGTCAATCGTTTTCGTGCACGAAGTGCTGACAGATTCACTATGGTAAGAACTGGTTTACCCAAAGTTAATAGTTTCGGTGTTGGATTTTGCGGCAATGCTTTGAAACACTGGGTCTGGTCAACTTTGTGACCAGATGCAATCAAGTGTCTTGCATTCGAAGAAACTGGCGGTTCCACGTTACACGTACACCGTTTTCTCGCGCGCGTGTCTCGGCTTCTGATGTTGTCTGATGAATTTTTCCAGACAACCCTTGACCATCATAGTTCTTTTTTTACGAACTCCTCTTTGTTTTGTACTTGATCTTCTGAACAGATCTTCTGGTCTCTGTTGAAGAGAGTTCTGACCAATCCAGCGTTTGTTTACCTTGGCATTACCATGACAGACTCCACTCTCTTTAAGGTACGTACTGTAGGAACTTTCCATCCAGCCTACCTTACTGTTGCATTCACCCCCCTAGTGTACCGTGTAAACATGCTGACATGTTTTACATATTTTTGGTTTGAAATTTGATTTTTGGTGCTATTTGGTGACTGAACCCGGGGCATCGATTAACTCATCTTCACCTTCTAAGAGTCTGATACTAAGCACATCGCGGGTCAGTGCTCACCTGGTGGTCCTAAGCTTTACAGTTCTTATCAGCGGGAGGGGGCTTCTAACGACATCCCCGACAGCACGCCCAGGCCATGCACTAAAGTGAGCAAGTTCATCGGAGATTATGACCACATTACAAACTTTGAATAGTCTATCTTTAGTCAGCGATTTTGTCGAGTTTGCAAGTTCGGGAGGCACTCTTGTAATCATCATTTCCAAAATACCCTGGTCAGGGAATTCACTTGATTCTACTCATGTACGCAGCTACGTTGAAGCCTCGCCAGTCTTTGGAATTTACTGTTTGACCTCAAAGCCAGCAAATCGTTCGGGGTATATGCAAGATGGGTCGGGTCACTTGAAGATGCTGGGACTGCATGGCTATTATTCAAGATTCTCTTGACCTCCTTCATCAAGGTGCTCAGTGTCTAATCGTATGGCGGGTGTTGTTCAGCTAGTAACAAAAATATTCTTCCAGTGGATCTGAATAAAGGCTCCCACGCTCCACCAAGGTAACTGGCCTGCAGGGTATTGAAGTACCATCGGGAGCCATAAGTCACGATCAGATTCTGTAGTTCATCCCGAAAAACGTTTTGGTTCCAAAGCTGCAACGCTGTTTCAGAGCCCCCAAAACCCGACCCGTAGTCTGAATTTATGCTCCATGGTACGCCTCCTCTCTTTGTAAGGCTTTACAGGGCTCAGAAGGCAGAGTCAGTGGTCACTTGGTGCGTGAGTTCCAAGCGCAATGCCCGAGACTTCATGCACGCCATGTTGCACACACATCTCTTTTTCATCATTTACCCGCACCTGACCCACAAGGGTCCGGAATAATCAATCCAAGTTTCACTAAATGACCACCATCTCGGGATCACTCCACCCTCCGTCAGAGGAGCCATGTACAGCCTGCCCACAAAAGCCGCGCGTCTGCTACATCACACACCAGGTCGGATCACAAGTTTTACACCCGCCTTTCCTCTCAACATCCAAAACCGCTTTAAAATGACGCCTGCCAAGTGGCTCTTTCCTCGGTGTCCCTCCATAGCGTGCATATGTTGAATTGGTAAGTCTATCACGGGTTGGCGATCCGGTAATGATATGGGACGCTTAGCGTCAAAACTTGGGTGAGAATATCTCAGTAAGCCATCTACCTTGTGATTCACCGATGAGTTTCAGGTTCAGGTTTTAAGTTGCCCTTTCTGAATAATGCATTTTCCTTGCTTGATCCAGTCTCGCCTTGAGAATGCAAGGCACCTCTTTCCTCTACTGATTGCTTTACCTGAAGAAACATCCCTAGGCCATTCTGCCTAGCCTGGATTGACACAAGACCTCAATTAGCTGTGTCATCCAGTCTGGCCCTTGTAATAGGCGATCATTTAACCACTTCCCTTGAAAACTGGATGCGCAATCAAAAACCTTTCGCAGATGCATCTGGAATTGATTTTTGGGCTTTAGTTCCTTGCCCTACAGCCTGCAGTGCAATGTGATTCTCTCACGATAATGACGGGCGATTATCTCCAATGTCATAAAAATCTTGTTCGCACAGGCGCCGCAGCTGATGCCCTATGTGCTCCGTTTCTGCTTCTTTTGCAAATCCGTAAGATTGACTCCTGCAATCAAGCGGTCGCGCAGGTGATCCTCCAATTGAGGGCTGTAGTCGCACTTCACTGCTTGTCAGTTGCTGAAGAACGAAATCGCGTACTGACTGGTTGTCAAGTCTAGTGAGGCAGTTAAATTTGGCTCTCTCAGTAGAGACCAAATTGACTGGCTCGAAGCGCTGTAGAATAATGGTCCTGAACTAGTCATATGACAAACTGATTGCAGAGCCCAGAAAAGACAAATTATTCACGAGACTGTATGCGTCCTTTCCGATAAAATGAAAAAAGCTGTTTTCTTCGCATTGTTCAAATGGTTTCGGGTCAAACACCACATGTCGAAACATTCCGTGTGGTCCTCGACCTGCCAGAATGTAACATTATTTCTTACGCGCGATATCACGTACTGTACACTTGTGCATTATAGCGGAGAGAATACAGTCCCACAAAACAAAGAGAATCAATCTTGAATGTCACAAGGAGCATCGGTGGACAAAACCACAAAGGAGCTGTTCTCTGGTTGACCTTCTGTGTTGAACTGTATTTCATTAATATGTCTTCGATGACTGGCCAGTCAGGACAGTCAAGTATGGCCACTTCTCGATTACTGTTTCGTGCCAGAGTCATGCCACTGGATGGCCACAAATCATTCCCTCTGAAAAAGCTTACGTCAGCAGAAGAGACACATTCAAAACTGGTTTTGCTACAACTAGATTTGTACAAATGTACTGGGCTCTTACGATTGGTACTAAGACAAGTATTTCGGCGTTGCATCAAGAAATTATCAACAACTTGGTCTAGTTAAACAAAAGACAGAGGATTATTAGGCGGCATAGCACTTTTAAGAGTACATACTAGGTTCTTAGAAAGTCCGTTAGACTGAGGATGGAGAAGTGCAGTATACAAAGTTCTTTCAACCAATCATCAAGGGAATTGGCAGAGAAATGGGTATCACTATCTTTAACAAATGCTGGAAATACTCCTTCCCTACTGAGAGCTTTGCGCAATACAGTCTGCGTGAATTCGGCCGTGGGTGACGTTGTCCAAAGTACTTCCGACCAGAGAGAAAAGGCGCAAACAAATACCAGAGCAGTATACTTTTCCAGAAATGGACCACAGTAGTCTGCATGCACAAGCTGCCGTGGTTCGCATGAAGCTGATTAAAGGGGCCATCTGCTGGATATTTAACGTAGCTTGTGTGGATACCTTTGAGTCGAGCTGAGGACTTCATTTTGTCAACTCCCAAGTGCCCGGGATGTAAGTCTTGAAGTATGGCTGATTCAAGCTTAGGAGGAATAACAATACGATCATTAAAACACAACAGTCCGTCTGGAGTGATAGAGAGGCTCTGCAAGCGAAGAAGTCCAGAAATCATCACTTTTCATCTCTTTTCCATCCATAATGCAAAGCCGAGATTACAGGTGCCGAGTACTTACGGGTATAATGAATAAAGTCTTCCCTACGCACTGGAAATGGCTGTACCAACAAGCAATCAGAGGTATGCGACAATGAGGATGTGGGAGCACATCGGGATGGGAAGTCTCGATGCTGAATGTGTTTAGCACAGTGATGAACAATATCGCAGTCGTAAGCACTCGGTACAACTCTCCAGCGTCGAACCATTACGGTTAACACATATTTATGGCGAAATTAGAAAGCGGGAAACTTGAGAAGACAATAGAAACTTTGGATTATTACATTCGATACAAGGATGATATTTTCTGTATAGTGGACGACGATCGTAATGTTTCAGCTATTCTAGAAGACTTCAAGCGTGCTCATAGCTCTCTTGATTTCACAATGGAAAAAGAAGCCGAAAACAAACTACCTTTCCTCGATGTGTTGATCACCAGACGGGAAAATGGAACCATCGAACGACGAGTCCACAGAAAGAAAACATGGAACGGCCAATACACAAACTTCCATAGCTTTGTGCCATTGCGCTATAAGAGGAACCTAGTCCGATGTCTAGCCTTCAGGGCCCGTAACATATGCTCGCAGGATACTCTGGAAGAGGAACTAAAACTCATAAAACAAGTACTGCAGGAGAACGGGTATCCAGAGAAGTTTATCTTGAAAAATACTGAACCAACTTCACCCGCAGAACGATTTTCTTGCGTTCCAAAGAAGGAACTTTTCGTGAAAGTACCATTCAAAGGAGATACGCATACAGAACGATTAACAAGATCACTTGGAGCAATTGTGAACTTAACATTCCCAGCTGCAAAATTGAATTGTGTGTTTTCCACTTCGCCGATGATCCGAATGCGAGTGAAAGACCGGTTACCTGAGCTGACCTCATCCATGATTATCTATTCGTTCAAGTGCGCATGTGGCGCATCTTACATAGGTCGCACGGCCAGGCGCCTGTCTCAACGCATCAAGGAACATCACCCGAGGTGGCTGAGTCACGGGAAGACGGGCACAATCAACAGTTCTATTCTTAGTCATCTAATCGATAGTGGTCATAGGATTGACCCGAATGACTCATTCAGTGTTGTGTATCGTGTTCCGCCCCAACCGATCAAAGGCAGCCCGACTGCGGACCCTGGCCACGGCTGAAGCGATCGCCATTCGTCTACTAAGCCCGGATCTGTGCGCGCAAAAGCGACTGGTTCAGGCACTTCAGTTGCCTTGGCCAAAGACGGAGCATCCGAAACGAGAAACGACCTCTGAAAACCCACTAACAGTGGTCGATTCAGCATCACCACACGCTAACTGACAAACACCACACCATCTCCCCCTCCCCCCACACTACTGTAAAAATGTCCTTCAACCCAGCCAACGGCCAATCAAATGCATAACTGTCACCTATATGATGTGTAAGAGCAAGATTAGGAATCATTGAAAACAATTGTTCGCTCTCCAATGTTGTCTTTTAAATGTGACCATGGGACTGTTCAAACAATTCAGATCTACCAAGTCACCCTCTATGGCAAAGGAATTGAATGCGTTCCTGAAGTTTTCCACACGACTTGCGGAGGCTACGACACATGTAAAATTCCTTAAAAATTGTGTTAGAATCAATGAATACCCCAAACGATTTTGGAAACAACTGCGCCGAAACCGGATTTACCCTAATAGTAAAACCCTTCGACGGCATGCTTTAAGTGTTTGTGACTCAGTGAAATCCAAAGTAACGGAATTCGAACGGAATGTTTCACAACGACAACATTATGTGGACAATCTGCCGGAGGAGGAAATTTCCGAATTTAATGAATTCGTAAGTCGAATCTGTGCACTCCGCGTTCAAATTACTCGTGATCGCTTGATTAGTGGTATTAATCCCCTAAAACCACCAGTCGCCTTTCCGAGCAATCCTGATAGGCTGGTACGCAATTACTCCAGTATCACTTTAAATCCAATCTTGATGGAGGCTCTTTCTTTGGGATGGAAGTTCTGCTGTCCTGTTAGAAAAGACGATAGACTTGATTTGGAGGTATAATTTGAAAATTTATTGAGTCAAACTAAGGACCTGACACCCAGAACGGATATCGATTTAGAACGATTCAAAAGTGTGCTTGTGGCGAGCTGCTACAGCTATCGTAAAATTCAGATACAAAGTCGTGGACTGATCACCAGACAACACCTGGACGTGCTGAAGGAGCTGCGTAAGAACAAGGACGTAGTATTATTGAGACCAGATAAAGGTTCCGGTGTTGTCCTCATGGATAAACGAGAATACATTGAAAAACTTTCCAGATTGGTGGAAGATCAGACAAAGTTTTCTGTCTGTCACAAAGGAAAAGACGAAACCGAAAAGATAGAGAAAAAACTAGCCGGATGCCTAAGACGACTGAGAGATCAGGGCTGTATAAACAATGCTACATACGAAAAACTAAAAGCAAATGGATCGACCATTCCACGCCTCTATGGACTTCCGAAAACCCACAAAGATGGTATTCCAATCCGACCGATAGTGTCGACGACGAATTCTCCGTACCAAGCAATAGCACAATGGCTGGTAGAACTCTTGGAACCCATTCGCATAAGACTCGTTAAACATAGTCTGCGAGATAGTTTTCAGTTTGTGTCCATCATACAGAATGTAAACTTACACAAGAAAACCATGATGTCGCTTGATGTGGTGTCGTTATTTACAAATGTGCCATTACTAGAAAACGTGGGCTTTCTATGTGAATACATTAGAACATCCAACACATAAATAGGCATTCCAGTAGAAGGATTGAAGGAACTGCTACTACGTTGCACTCTGAATGTTCAATTTCTGTTTAATGACTGCTTCTACCGCCAGCGAGACGGTATCGCCATGGGTTCCCCACTGGGTCCTGTGCCAGCGGACATATTTATGGCGAAATTAGAAAGCGGGAAACTTGAGAAGACAATAGAAACTTTGGATTATTACATTCGATACAAGGATGATATTTTCTGTATAGTGGACGACGATCGTAATGTTTCAGCTATTCTAGAAGACTTCAAGCGTGCTCATAGCTCTCTTGATTTCACAATGGAAAAAGAAGCCGAAAACAAACTACCTTTCCTCGATGTGTTGATCACCAGACGGGAAAATGGAACCATCGAACGACGAGTCCACAGAAAGAAAACATGGAACGGCCAATACACAAACTTCCATAGCTTTGTGCCATTGCGCTATAAGAGGAACCTAGTCCGATGTCTAGCCTTCAGGGCCCGTAACATATGCTCGCAGGATACTCTGGAAGAGGAACTAAAACTCATAAAACAAGTACTGCAGGAGAACGGGTATCCAGAGAAGTTTATCTTGAAAAATACTGAACCAACTTCACCCGCAGAACGATTTTCTTGCGTTCCAAAGAAGGAACTTTTCGTGAAAGTACCATTCAAAGGAGATACGCATACAGAACGATTAACAAGATCACTTGGAGCAATTGTGAACTCAACATTCCCAGCTGCAAAATTGAATTGTGTGTTTTCCACTTCGCCGATGATCCGAATGCGAGTGAAAGACCGGTTACCTGAGCTGACCTCATCCATGATTATCTATTCGTTCAAGTGCGTATGTGGCGCATCTTACATAGGTCGCACGGCCAGGCGCCTGTCTCAACGCATCAAGGAACATCACCCGAGGTGGCTGAGTCACGGGAAGACGGGCACAATCAACAGTTCTATTCTTAGTCATCTAATCGATAGTGGTCATAGGATTGACCCGAATGACTCATTCAGTGTTGTGTATCGTGTTCCGCCCCAACCGATCAAAGGCAGCCCGACTGCGGACCCTGGCCACGGCTGAAGCGATCGCCATACGTCTACTAAGCCCGGATTTGTGCTCGCAAAAGCGACTGGTTTAGGCACTTCAGTTGCCTTGGCCAAAGACGGAGCATCCGAAACGAGAAACGACCTCTGAAAACCCACTAACAGTGGTCGATTCAGCATCACCACACGCTAACTGACAAACACCACACCATCTCCCCCTCCCCCCACACTACTGTAAAAATGTCCTTCAACCCAGCCAACGGCCAATCAAATGCATAACTGTCACCTATATGATGTGTAAGAGCAAGATTAGGAATCATTGAAAACAATTGTTCGCTCTCCAATGTTGTCTTTTAAATGTGACCATGGGACTGTTCAAACAATTCAGATTACGCAGTGTGTGCTGGTGAATTGGAGACCATGAAAATTACTTAACAGAAAGAAGATCAAACAAACAGCCAGCCATCTGAGAAGAATTTCGAGTTAATCGATATTAGTACTGTAGTTCACCAAAAACAGCACGAACTTCGTGAATGCTAATGGAAGGAGATACATCAATTAATGACAAAAATCGCTTGGGACAAGGAGAAATGTCTTCAGGCTAGAAAACTGTGAAACACCAAAACACACACTTGGTTAGATTGATTGCAACCTTAAACAGGTGAAATCTCTTTATTGAACAACAAATACGGGAATCGTGGACTACTTTAGGTGGACCATGAACGAAAAACCGTCTTGATAGGATTGAACTCCATCTAAACCGGTAATAACTAAATTAAGGGACTGTTGAAATACAGCAGGTGACACATGTAGACCAAAAGGTAGGAAAATATGCTTTTAAAGGCCAAAAGGAACCTGAAAGGCGATAGAACACCTCCTCCGATTCTTCGAAAGTACACGTGCATAGGCGTAGTCTTTTTTTGAAGGTTAACCAATAATCATCACATATCTGTGGGGTTTTACCGTCTGACTTGAGGGCAGTTACAATGGGAGTAGCCCAACTGGAAGATTCAACTGGCATGATATACCTTTATCACGCACGGATTGTATAACGAGAAGAACTGGTTCAAGGTAGGCCAAGTAGTATGATGCTCCGTTAGATAAACATTGGGTCCCTAGACACTTCCAGTGTAATGGGTGGTGTGTGCATCGCACTAGCAACCTTGGAGCTATAAAGAATAAGGTTTCAAAGGCGAGAAACATCAGCCTGAGTGCTAAACAACAAATTATTCGCATGTAACTGAAGGAGAATTTTTAGACCCAGAATAGGTGGACCAGAATCAGAAATGAGAAACTCACAGGGAATGGGAGGAGTGTCGCCATTGAAACACACAATCCGTTCGTAACATCGGTTTTCTGCCGGTTTTCGGTCGGTTTACTTAGCAACGGTTTTACCAAAGAGAAAATCATACATCCGGAACAGAAATTAAGAAACCATCACAAAAATATAAAAATTGTATGGAAGAACGATTATGAATGGCGTTAATTTTTCGTGAATCCTTTGTTTGAATGGGCCAATGTCAGGCTGTAGCAGTGATAGCTGGAAGCAGCTCGCAACAGTGGTCTGGCTTCGCATCAAGTGATATGAGTGATCTGGGGACTGTATCTCATCACAAGGAAAGTTTTCTAGGTGGTACTGTTGTGGTGACATTTTTGAAACAATATTAATTTTCATCTAACACCTCAAAAATAAGTGGTGTATGCAAGGTTTGGTGGTTTTGTGGTTCATGCTAATTGTACTGTCACACCGATTTCCCCAACGTTGTTTTTAATTATCTCATGTTGGTGTTTTATAGGATGAACTGCGAAAGTCTTTGGGTGGGTTATTCTCACCAGTTTAGACGCTTGTGGAATAACCAATGGATATATACGTGGGTTATTCATTGACGCACACGGAAATACGATGAACACATATAACGGACTTACTGTAATGTATGATGGTCGACAGTCACCTCGTGTATTGTACATACGTTTTTAGATCTGTTAGGTGCCAGTGAAGGTGCTGGGCAGACTGATTCAACAACAGTCGAGGAACCAAGTTCATCCGCGGAACAGTTGGAGGTTTCTACGCCCACAGCAACAATGTCTTGTGTCGCAACGGGTCGTGTGAACGCTATGAGTACGTTATATCATGCTATAACACGACTGTCCATTGTATAGTTGTAATGGAGATGGAAAAAACGAATCTTACCGGGAGAAAATCGGCATCGCAAATGCATATTATTAGCGCCATCAAAGGTAAACTGACATTTTTAATTAAGTACGTCTATGTAGACGCGGTGTATACAAACATACTCTTAAGGGATTTGTCGGAAGATGACAGTGACAAACACCTTCAACTGTGTTTTGTCAACGACAAAGATCGGCGGGTAACCGGAAGAAAGAGGTAAGGTTTTATTTATCGTGCATTATCACCGCCACAGTTCTGCATTTCGTTAGTATTTCAGTCATGGTATGAAACCTGAGAACACTGTCCGTACGTGCTTTGTTCATGTTCGGCACAAATGTTCCGCTATGTTTTCAGTTCAGGTAACATGATACCCAAGATGTACATGTCTATATGCAAATCGTTTCCAGTGAAACGAGATTAATTCAGACAACAGACGCATTTTTTTAATATTTTCTGAACGCACTTTTCTCTCAGCCAGTTTAACTATTGTGGATGATTTGCTCGTTTTTGTGGGTGGACGAAAATTTACCCCACGGTTGTACTTCCGTTTCTCCGTCCATAGGTCGAAGAAGAATGGACAGGATAAGGTGATCCTGTACACATTTAGCATTATTCCACATAGTTTTATATTCCTCTGTTTGACTAAAGGTTTTTCCTATTCTATTTCCTAATTGATTTCTTTTACGCGCTGTAAAAGTGGGAAGGAAAGAGGTTGTTGAAATAAATTCGTTACAGTAATAAAATAAGTGGATAAGTGGAGATATAGTTTTAAGGAAGTGGGAAATAATTATAAAAAAAGTGAACAATGATTATAAAGTAATAAAAATAAGAAATAATAACAGTACACCCAGTGTTCCATCGGATCTGAAACCGCTCCAAAACCGGTCGTCGCAATAGCACTTACTGTTCAAAAACCGGCCGAAAGAGGATAGGTTTCTGAGCGGTATTGATATGTAGGTGGAAACCTGAATCGGAGTGGTACATGAACCTAAAATCGGTAAAGAAAGACCAGTGACATCTCGGACCGTGAAATCAGTAGGCTGAATATGAGCATTAGGGGAAAAAGATTCGTGGTGAGATTTTGAAGTAATAGACTCGGTACTACCCATGCCAGCAATAAACTTATGTGAATTACTGTTCAGAGTAAACAGAGTATGAGCAACATGAGACGGAGGGTTACAAACAACAGCTGGGGAAGAAAGTTCGTCCTCAAGTGAAGCTGTGGTGGAATCTGGATTAACGGCCATGCGACACAATTTACATTGTCGGCAAACCCTTTGAATTGTAACGCGCAGGGGCAATGCTCTTCCGACGATGGTAGCAAGAGTGTGATCTGCAAGGGCACAACAGGAAAAACTCCCTGAGCCGAGACTCAATAAGTGTATCAAGGGCACCAACACTTACGTTAAACGAACAACAAGATGGCGGCCTCCAATCTAGCCGTCACAGTATATGACCAGCCTTACGGCCGGAAAAGTACTCAGAATGTCGGTGTGGACAGGAAACCGGGAAGGTAAGCGTCCACAAGAAGCACATTTGCCTAGCCATTTCTGCGCAGGAGTATGTGGATTTATCGGACCCCTGGGAGAAATACTACGGGCAAGGTAACCGTAAGAAGTTTTGAGTTATTACGGAGATTTTGCTAGTATTTCTTAATGGCCCCTGGTTGAACTGAACAAAACTGCATTGTTCACAGATGCTTTTACGGATCTGATATCCTGTTACTGTGAGCAAATAGTTCTTATGCTCTGAAATGTTTGATCGCTCTGAATTAGTAGTCTTTGCTGTAGTTCTGGTACGTTTATTCCAGCAATCAAACGATTTGGAAGCTGATTGTTCAACTGTGCACCATAACCAGACTTCTAAGCTCGCATCTGAAGTTCAAGAATGAGTGCACGAACGGACTGGTTCTCTATGCGAATGAGAGGACTGAACTTGGCTCGTTAAGCGGCAATAAAATTATTGGGTTTGAAATAATGTAGCGAAATCTCCTTCAGTTTGTCATAAGAGGAATTCACCAAAGAATCCGGAAACGCGAGATTCTTCAGCAATGCGTATGCATCTTTGCCATGGAAAGGTAAGAAAAAAATGCTGTTTTCTCCTCAGAACTCAATCAATTTTTAGTCAGACACCAATTTTCAAAAAGTTTGAAATAGTCCTTACATTCTCCGGAAGCACAATGTAGGTCGAATGATTCTATACCAGCTGAATGTATGAAGGAATTTCCTTACGCGAAGCCAAATGTGATGCTGTATGGACTAATGGAGTATTATCCAGCACAGAATATCACGGAATCAGAACGCGGGTACGGTACACGACGTACAGTAGTATTTCGTATATTGCGCACAAGTATGTACAATATTGGTGTAGGTAGATACAACAGACATGGTGAGAGGGACATGTGTAGTCAGTCGTGAATACCACACCCTCATGTAGGTGTCACAGAAAAAGCATACCGTATAAAATACTCAGAAAGTTCTTCCTGGGGGTTTCTTCGCCGACGTTGCAGAAAATGCAACGGAAAAGCAAAATAAAACAAAAGAGCGAACGACGAATGAGTGAAAACAAAATGAAAGGTACCTGAGCCGGTAGGTCGGTGCAATATGCAAGTTTTAAAATGCAAAATATGCTTTGTTTTTCGATCTTAAAAATGGTTTTACTAATCGTCAAGCAGTGGAAACAATGTTAAGTCTGGGTACATGAATGAATGCTGCCTAAGAGACCCGTTGGCCAGTGTACACGACAGCCCGATGACCTTCTCCGCTGCAGTTCCACTGTTCCCAGCCTCGTTGTTTGTGGCTCGAGGGTGGCGTCTATGATAGATGGTGGAACTAGTGGAACTCTGTCGTTGAGCAGCTTCTTTCTTTCTTAACTATCTTCACAGTGCACAATCTTAGGATGGTCGACAGATATGGTTTCGCGTTTGTCGCTTCGGTAAATGAGGTAACCTCTCTCGCGTAGCTCGACCACTTTAAATGGACCTTCGTAAGGCCGCTGTAGAGAAGTGGTAACGCTATCCACGAGTATGAAGATGTAAGCGCAAGCAGGAAGTTCTGGTGGAATGCATGCTGATCGAGACTGCTGTAGCGGCAAATGAATTTTCAGTCGGAGCCTCCGTCCAGCCAACTGTTTAGCATATGAAGCACAACTGTAGTCACTCGGACGACCAGCAGCAAAGTCATCCGCAGGTAACCGAAGAGCTTGACCAAAAGCTAATTCCGCAGCTAACTTGTTGATATCAGGTTTATAAACGAAATGCAAACCCAAGAGAACGACTGAAAGCGCGTGTGCCAATTAGAGCCGTTAGAAGCAGAGAGTGAAGCTTTGAGCTGACAATGAACAATCTCAACAATACCTTTGGCTACTGGGTGACGTGCAGTCACACGGGAACGATGACACCCTAACACATTCAACGTTTCTCCAAACAGGTGTGGCTACAACTGTGAGCTGCGATCAGTAGTCACCGTTGCGTGGCAACCGTATAATGAAACCAAAAGTTCCATAAAAGCAGCTACTATAGTTTCTGTTTCTACATTGGCAACCTCTAGTTAACGAGCGAAAAGATCGACCATGGTGGCAAGGTAGTAAGAACCCTTTAAGAGTTGAAAGGATCAACGACATCCATGTGGATATGAAAGAACTGTGAAGATACAAATAAATGATGTTAAATGGTGTAATTTATGCCTATTTACATTCGGTCCTTTTGTAAGCCGGGCCAGACTAACTAACCGCCGCAATGTGGTCAACGTACACGGGGAAATCTTTAAAAGAAAAACCGTTACTAGATGAGTATTCCAGGGAAGCGTTTTAGGCCTTTCGATTTTCATAATATATATTAATGACGTTTTTAAAGTTGTTCGGCACAGTAGTCTATACTTGTTTGCGAACGATATTGATAGCTTGTACACATTTGATCGTGGTCAGATTGACTCTATTACGAGCGACATCTCCCAGGATATGAACTCCCACAGTTCCTGGTGCAGCTATACTTTTATGAAGTTCTCCGCAGAAAAAAGGAGCATCCTAAAATTTAAATGCAAAATCCCTCCAAGGGCTTTTCACAAAGACGGACATCTAATTCCCGATAAGCCAATAGTGCAGGATTTAGGATTGCAATATTAATGTCCTTTTATATTTTCGGAAATCAAAATAAGGCAAGTTCCAAATGCCAGACAGCTTATCGGCCATATTCATCTCACCTTCTACCTGCCAGAAATTAAGATTAGTATTTTCAAGACTTATATCAGATCCATGCTAGCATACTGTTACGTGATATACACAAATACGCGTCAGTGTGATAGAACAGCCACTGAGAAAGTTTAAAGATCGTTAACAAAACAACTACTTGGTTATTCGACTCAGTCTAACCAAGAGTAGAATCCCATTGGCTAAGAAGAATAACGTTAAATTTGGCTTAAAAAAACTGGGATGGAAATAAATAAAATATACAACAATTAGAGCTGAAGGTATATAAGTGTGTACAAAAAAGAGAAAACATCAACCAAATTTAGAGTGATTCCGTTTTGGTCTTGTCCTTGTTGGTCAGTACCCGCACCAGGCAAGTCACAAGGGCTTTGTATACGTTAATTCTGGAAGAAAATGGTCGAAATTCAAATCTGGTGGGCGAGTGAGAATGACAAAGAGATAAGTGCGAGTGTAATGGGTGCGTTGAATCTTGTAATATCTTATGGGCTAGGGCTACTTATGAATCAATGTGTTATTCGACTAGTTCTGTCAAAAGAAAGTCAAGGAAGAAGAAAGAAACGAGACCAATAAGTACCAATCCGCAGTGAAAGGCTTTGAGGTCTTGTTTCAAAAGTTCGGGGAAGATTACGAGTGAACAATATAATAAGACCAGGAAATACACTGAAGAGTAAATTTGAAGACAACTGTTGGTGGTGTACAAAACTGCCTGAGTTTTCTTATTTGAAAAGATAGGTGTCGCAGTTTACCGAGACAGCACTGGTTGTGAGATGTCCATCTTACATTGGTGTGTAGTCTAACACGCAGATACTTAATGAAACTAATTCTGGGTAGGGATTTGGAATTCAGTGTAACAGGGTTTGCAGGGAAAGATAAGCTAGAGAGACTGAAAATACATTCAAGGTATTCAAATGGATTCAGTTTTAAACCCAACTGGGAAGTGAAACATCCTATTAAAGATAAGTTTCCATCGAATTTTCTGAAATCCAGTTAGTCAGACATACCTTGACAGAGAACAACACCATCAGCACTGCTAGACTAGGTTGAAAATAGGAAAGGTAACGTTGCACCTTGGAGTGCACCGGAATGGCCAACAAGAGGTTTTGATATGTTTTGCCCGACCTTAATTTGCTAAGCTCGATTGAGAAAATAGTTCGATAGCCAGAAAAGTTTGGCCCGACAACTGAAAGCTTCAAGATTCTGGGGAAGACAAGATCGGGGTATAGAATCAAATGCTGAAGATCAATTGAGGAATACGCAGCAGACAGACCGCTCAGAGTTCTTTAGAGATTTAGTGATATAGTGAATCAAGCAGGCCACAGTATCAAGGATGGATCTTTGGGATTATTAGGCAAACTAATAATGGTCATGCGGCACACTGAGGTGCATTTAAAGACGGGTGAAAACAGTCTTATCCGTGACTTTAAGGGTGGCAGATGTGAGGGCAACAAGGCGAAACTGTTTCACTCCACCAGGGGTGTTGGAGCCTTTGGGAATTGGAGTGACCGTAAGTGGACGCCACGGATCAGGAATTGAACACCTGGAAAGAAACTCGTTTATCAAAGTAGTGATCGGTGGCAAGTTAAGCAGCACCATACTTGAGAATCGCTGGAGGAAGACTGTCAGGACCAACAGCCGACGAAGTTTTGGGTTCGTGAAGAATTTTAAAAATGTCCGTAGCAGAGGAAGATTCACGATATATAGGAATATGAGGAACATGAAAGAGAGTCGCGTGGCAGAGAAGCATAAATGTAGCACCGAGGTGGTTTACATTAACCTTATCGTTTGTGTGTTTGGTCTTCTGGTCACATAAAAGTTTTATGCCGGGCAGAAGAGGCTTAAGATTTGTCGTCTGCAGAAGCTTTTTGCAAACGAAGTCTCTAAACGCCTTATCTCTGTCTTGATCAGCTGTGAATGTCTTCTCACTTCTGGACTTCGTCAAGACTCGTGTGCGATTTTCTTTTGTCTTCTCAATGCTTTGAGTGTTGCTGAAGGTGATGGGTGAACGGTGTCTCAATGGAGCCACACAAATTGGGGATGGCGTACAGGTCTCAGTAAACAGTTCTGGAGCCTAGAAGACTGAGGGCGTAGAGGAAAATCATGAAAAGGCAACGCCAGTGGTTGCACAAAGAAGGGACCAGTTGTGAAAGAAAGGGTTACGGAAGCAATATCTTGCATGATTTGGAGGCGTGAATAATCAATAGGCAGGGTGTGAATAAATTTTTGGTTTCAGGAGCAGCAGCCTATGGTCACTTGTGAAGAGAGAGGTTCTCAATTTGGGAGAAAAAAGGCGAGAGTAATTGGTAATTACTTTGTATTACACATAACACCTTCCTGTGGGAGAGGTACTGATATCAGTCAATCCGAACAATAAAAGCGGATAAGTATTAGCGTGGTTAAAATTGTGTAATCATACGCAAATGTTGGCCTAGGAGAGGAGCTAGTAATGGTATAAAAGAGTCACAAAAGGGGGTGTTATGTCCAGTTAGTCGAACGTTTGAGCGATGCATAGCGACCCATTCCGACACAAATGAAAACCAAGTCCTTTCCAAATAGCTACGGTACTATATACGAAATAATTAAGCAATTCTACAACAATCAAACCTCAGTAATATTCCTTCTGCGCCCTTGAGCTCCAAAATGAGCAACAAATCGACAACCGCACCTGAATTACCGCAAAAGTTTAGAAACGGATAAGATTACGGAGTGCAATGCCATCAAAGTTCCAGCTGAGCGACTCACTCTCGAGGCAATGGTCAGGGTCCGATCTGTGACAAAGATTTAGAGCAATAAAACAAACAATCAGAATTCTGGTAAAGATAGCTTATACAAATGAAATGATGTTGTTAGTAATATGTACGTTGATGAACGGAACAGGGTTTCTTGAACTGCTTTATAGAGAATTGGTTGTACAAAAAAGTGCTGCAAACACTTTTGGTGACTATAGCACTTCAGAAGCGAGCAAATCTAGGGGGAACCGTGTGGAAAGATGTCCTATACTGTTTAGAGAGTATTTTAAAACAGCAATGGACTTCCCATTCCAAGCTGAGTTGACTCAGTTCACCACTGCACCTTCATATTTTTTGTTCTTCAGCACCCGATCTTGACGATAACACTGGAATCCATCTATGCGAATCAGAGAGTCGTCAGCATTCTCGTCCAGCCAGGATTCTTGAACACATACTGCGCATGCATGAACAAGAATCCGTGTCCGTAAAATACTTGTTATTCCGGCACTTTCGCAAATGAGGGAGAGAACTTTAGCACCGATCACAGGCGATACCGTCATTTTGGATGGAGTTGCAGTTGCAGTGCATCAGAAATGTTTTTCAACCTAATGGGTTTAAGTCTATCAGGCTGAACTTCATCAGTAGCCATGAGGACCTCGTTAAAAATACGTCAGTGCAATTCCAGTTCACAAAGACTCTCCAAACCTGAATTTAATGAATGTATGGTGTTAGCGACCATTACGGGCACTGATGAAGTTCAGTGCTATAAACGTAAATTCATTATGGTTTAAAAATCATCTTTACTTGTTGGTATACCGTACAGTATTTCGACAAAATTTACCACAGAAGATGGGATGGATAAAAAATAAAAGGTTCAGAAGAAGAATCCCGTTGCAAGATATGGAAAGATATAACTAGAGAACGAACTTGTTTTTTTTTAAAATCATCTTCGTGGCTAATACAGCTACATTTACGGAATAGAAACGCATAGCTTGTGAACAACGCGTGTGTGTCAAAACGTGATTGGGCAGTTATGAATATTGGTGTCATGTAGTTGGGTGGAACCTAAAAAAGTAGATGAGTAATTCTCTAAAGTCCCTAATGGATATCAATGTTGTCTCCCAGATGGCCTTAGAAAAGCTAGGACGGATGGGCACTACTATTTCCCGACTTTGTGGATTACTGAAGGTTAGCAAATCAGGACTGCCAATGATGCTGCTATCTAAAATAAGTGAATTTCCATATCTTACAGCTGCCCGATGGATCATGGATATACGTGAACCGGTTCGCCGAAGGATCTCCCGCTATGTTCTGAAAGATATTCCAATTCAAGAAATAATTACCGACCAACATGCTATGGAAGTAGAAATGTCCTCTTTGGAGGTGATATCTTTGTTTCCCAACGTTCTACTTCTAGAAGCGATCGCTTGTTTGTGTGATTTCTTTGTACAAATTGAAACCAATGTTGGTATTCCAGTAGCTTATCTGAGGGAGCCACTACTACTACTTCAATGGAGAACTGTACTGCCAGATTGACGGAGTTGCTATGGAGTCGCCTCTAGACTTCATAATGGCTGAGATATTCATTGCTAAGATGGAAAATAAGATACTTCGTGATACTAAAGAAATCATACCCATCGACTATCGACATGTGGGGGATATTTTTGTGCTAACTGACAGGCACACACGGATGGAGTCATTAGAAGAGGAGTTCAGTGTGGATCACGTGGTGGTTGATTTCACTCCACCAGAAGAAAAGATTTTCCACTTTCCGGATTTAGGTCTGCTAAGAGTTGAGGATGGCGAATTACTCCGTCACGTATATAGTACACCAAAGTGGACAAAGCACTACGTCAATTTCGATGGATTTGTACCTCTGGAATGTAAACGAAACCCAATTCACTCCCTTGCAGCATGATTACGAATGCTCTGCTTGACTGAGATGGCGAGATAAGAACTAGACATTTCAAAGCAACCGTTTCTGAATAACGAATACCTCGTCTTTCTTTCGGAAAGACACATCAGAATGACAAGCATGATAAGCTTTAGTGGCCTTTAAGAAGAAAGAACTGAGCATTTAAATCCTTTTCGATGGAGATGACCCAAGTGAGCCCCTGAAAAGACGCATAGAAAAAGTAATTGCTTGCACCTTAACTGCCGCCAATCTCCGCGTTCACTTTACTAGCCGGTGGGTGATCTCAGTAGGCCTTAATGACTGTGTGCCTATCAATATTTCCTCCATTTTAACCTGTTCCTTTATTTATTATGTCAGGCTTAAACAAGGTTCCAGGTGTATCGAAAAATGATGCTTCGTGAGGTATGTTCGTCGAGAGAATATGTCAATAACATGGCCTTGTAGAGGAGTTAGTTATGATTTCTCAGAGTCATTTGATTGTAAATCTACCTTGAGAAAGGTTTTCCAAGGTAACCGAAACGCCATCTCATAATTTTTCCACCGACTAGACCATATTATTGACACAGTATTTTCTCGCTTCTTTATCCGCTCATGTTCACCAAGCTTTATGGAAAGAATGACACAGCATCTATCACAAAAGATTCAAAGAGCACAAACCAGTTTGGCTGACGACGGGACACAGAAAAGCCATTGCCGATGAAACTTTGCAGCATCTTACTGACACTGGACATTGCGTAAAAGACCACTATTCACAAACAGTTTACAGAGTCCTCAGGAGAGCATCGAAGTTTGCTTGAAAACAACGTCTGACAATGGATGAGGCTGTAGCGATCAGATTACTCAGTCCATCGCTTAGTTTTCAAAAGCGTTTTGTTAAAACACTCTAACTGACCTGGCCACTATTCGCGACAGACCATCGAATTCAGCGAGACCCAGAGGCTGAAGCTTTAGTCAGAACCGGATATGGACAGTCCCCGAAATACATGTTCATTGTTTCACTGGTCGTTTTCCTAACCGAGGAAAAAAAACATTTCCCTTCCCATTTTTGTCCAGCTATGCAACACCAGTATTCAAGTCTTCCCAATCAAATTTTAACATAGATACATTGGTGGTAAACTGAGCTTTTCTAACCCATAAACGTAACGGTATTAGCCACCAAAAGGATGTTACTGGGGTGACTAAAACAAAAGACTGATTCGGAAAATCTCATTAGTTTTTTGAGTTTCACGCACGAATTTGTAGTGTTTATTTAACTGAGTCCTCTTTCGCACAACTTAACAGCAACTTGAGCATCACCAGTCCCTTTAATCCCACTTGTCATATGACCCGTGAATAAATCATTAAAAACAGTTTTGTAGAGTGTTAATCGATTTCTTTTATTGATCTTGTGGACACCTTTCAATGTATGCATCTGTGTACGGGATTCAAGGATCCACTTAGTGTGACCTGTCTACTGAATGGTTCAGATGTTTGAACCTTTGAATGCAAAAGTTGGACGTGAATTTTACATTACCGACACTATTCGTCGAAACCTCTTCAAAAGAAAAACGAAAAAAATAAAAAAAGAAGATTATAATGATGGAGCTCCACGCCTCCAGCTTCAAACAAACCCAACACAGTTGTGCTTTACGTGATACTATCTACTGTTGCGTGTGCGGAAATCATGAGATTTGTTATGAACGCCAGACACACCAACATGCGTGTGCATCCTGCAGTTTGGCGGCACAAACTTTTATCTGTACTTTCGAGTTTACTGAATTTCCCAAAAAAGAGGTCACCTGGGATTTAGAGAGAGTGACCACGCAAAAGAGGTGTTAGGCTTCTCAGAAGCTGGTTTAGAAATCTCGAGTCTAATGGGTCCTATTCAGCAGCTGCGACCGGTAATCTATCACTTTATCCAGCAATAATCCGCACAACAAATAGTCAATAGAACGAGCATTGCGGTGAAGGAAGCCCATTTATGCTCTTCTATTGACTAAATGTCTTCCAAAGTTGCTTTTGAAGTTTGGAATGAGGAGATACTTTTGGAGGGACAAACAACCAAAATCGATCATTCATACTGACGAAGCAGTACTTTCGTTGTATGTGTTTGTATACATATCTATGAAACCAGTCAAAGCGACGTAATGACAAAAAAGTGCAGGACGAGTCCCTTTCTAAAGAGGTATTTGAAGGGAGGGTCAGATCCAGCTGATTTTTCTGGACAGCTTCATCATCCAAAGGGGACTCAACCATATACCATATATTAGTGACCCTTCGAAACCGATTGGGCCATGAAGGCCCACTGCACTATCAGGGACAACCGGCAATCAGGTCCTGAGACCTGGGATGGAGAACCACCTAGAGCCCCAGTAAGTCAGATATGGTACCGAGCCGGACGACAGTGAATTACTGCTTGCCACCAAAGTAACCGTTATTGGCGGAGACTCGAACCTCTGACCTCCAAAGCTGCACATAAATGCCCCAAGCCACTCATCCACCGCCGGCCGACTCTCTGTTTAGCGATGTGCTTTGCTTACAAGTACTATCCAGAGAAAATTTGAAAGAGACATAAGCATTATCTTCAAATATTTCCAATGGATCGAAAAGTTTCTGGAGCTGGAACAACATAACATTCCAGGGATAAACGCATAAACAAATAGAAATGGTAAATTGAGAGTTCTCATGAGACCAAAGGCAAAAGTACAAACACACACACAAAGCCAATGCTAGCAAATAAAAAACACGTTACCAAGGAGAGACTAACGTTATTTTTCATCCTACCTGTTTGCGCAGTTGAGGGTGTCGTTGATTAATTGCAAATGCCTCCGCGTATCTCAGTAGTCGTTGATTGTTTGTGACATAAGTGACGGTGAACGTCATGCTCAGATTAACACAGTGATTTGTCACCCATACGTGTTGCCTAATGGATGATTTGAGTGTTCTGCGTGAGCTTGATGACGTTACTGATTGCATCTGTCCGCTAATTGTTCTTTGTAACCAAACCAGAATGTGTTCAACCATCCTATTACGAAGTTGTCTCTTCGTTCTGCCGATGTAGGTGGCTGAGCACCCACACTTAAACTGGTAAATGCAGTTTGACTTGGCGTGGAGAGGCAGCAGTTATTTTATCGATGGTAGTTTCATCCGGGGAGTAGTATAGAGAATGATGATCTTTGCGGCATAATATATACGATTAACGGCACAGTTAAGGCATCTGCTGAGCGGGGTATTAATGCCATTACCTTTGTAAGGTAACTGTAAGAAGGTCGTCAGTTGTTGGACTGTGGTAACTTCCGCTTTGTTGGAAGGTGTCTGTGAGTGTTTGGATACAAAAGATTTTGAATATCCGTTGGCTTCAAAGGTTTTGAACAAGGTACGACACTCTTCTTCCAGCGTGTCAGTCGTACATATTTCGCCCTGTGGAACACGGTACGGATGAGGCTGATTTCATGCTTTGTGGGGGCAAAGCCGGTAAAGTGTAGATACTGTTCTGACCAAGTAGTTTTGCGATGGACTGATCTTCGGATTGATCCATCGTATTAGCGGATGATTTCAGTATCTAGAAATACGATGTTGTTGTCGTCTTCCCCGTTTTTGGTTAGTTGAATGTTTGGGTGTATGGTGTTGAAGTGATGGAACATTTTTCCACACTGATCCTTCGTGTTCACAATGACGAAGATATCGTCCACATAGAGTCGATAGAGAGTGGCCTGAGCTATGACTGATTTCATTCTTTACATGACCACCATCACTAAGGTACGCACTAGTGAAAATGAAGCGAAATGGTCCGGTATACACCGTGCAATCTAATGCTATTGACTTCTGTGTTCAAATTTGTGTCGGGAAAGTTGTTTTCAAATAGAAGAAAGTCCGTGTCCGACCGGAGTGCACTCAATTGATGAAAGAGCACCAACGGAATCCATCTGTGGGCTTTGTTTGCTTGTTTCGTTTCGTTTCCCGTTCTTCGTATTACGGACCAGAAATGATCCCCTTTTCCGAGTCTTTGTTCATTCACCCAGGCTTAGTCTACAACTGAGAACTGAAGGTGTTTTTGCGGGGACAATTGACGTGACGCAGCCTACCACTCGGTGACAAACCAATGTTCCAATGTTCCCCCTAATTCTCGGTTTCACTACAGGCTCTTATCCATGAGAGCCACAAAGTTCCTGTATGTGACAACTAAATATCCACAATCCAGTACAAGCGGACTTAGTTCTTATTTTTAGTAGAAATGTATCATGTTCCGGGACTAGATTACCGCTGTCCAAGGGCGATGAACTTTACAGTTTCTTCTTTTAAAAGCGGTCGATCAATGGGTTTTGTTATGGAAATTAAATTTTCAGGTTGGAATCAAAAGGGGGAGATTTAAGAATGAGATTCTGTGAAATATTCGTACTCTATTGGGTTTTTGGTTCGTTTTTCACAGCGAAAAATCTCTTTGGATGAATTTTCGACCAATCACTACACTGGAATTTACAAACAAACAACTAAAAACAGTGAATTTCGGAAAAAGATTATAATAAGAAGCTTTGCTGTCACATATCAGTTCTATTCACTATGGTTGACTTCACTTTCAGTCCGAATCAAACAATAAATTATGCTGTCGGTGTGAGTTGTACAATTCCTCTGATCATCGGAATCGTCATCAATATCTTGATGTTTTGTGCACTGCAAGCTGTCACGCTCAGTGGTCGTCTAACCACTTGGCTTCTAAGCACGCAAATGATTCTAGACACTCTGAGTTGTATGAGTAATATGCTCTTCCTATGGGTGCGTCATTATCCATACACGAACTATATCACCGGTTGGATTCAGTGCCGTATTTGGCGTACACAGACACCTTACTGGCTGTGGGTAACCATGTCAACCTGTAATCTTGCATGGATTAATTTGAATCGCCTTTGGGCAACCGTGTATTGTGCCACATACGGACGATATGAAAAGACGTACATCATCTGGACAACCTTCGGGACCATAGCATTCAGCTTGGCAATTGTCATTCCAAATATGTTCATTGTGGAATTCGAGAACCTGAGCTGTACTACGATGATCACACCGGACCAAACACTTGCCTACCGAATCAGTCAAGTTTACCAACCATTTTGGTGTGTGACTTACTTCCTATTTCCTATCGTAGTCATGCTAGTTGCTCATTTTCGTGTGATATGTTACTTCCGGTCAGAGGACGTCAAACAGTATGCGGAAGAGCTTCAGAATGAACCATACAGATGGTCTTATCCTCTTGAAGAGCAAGATCAACGCTGTACAGAGGAAATGAAAGAACTACCTCCATTTGTCGATACTCTGCATCGATCAATGACTGCCGGGACCCTCTGTATGATTTCCTGTGTGCTCTTGGGTCATACGTATGACACGTTGAATTTTCTGCTCAGCAGTATTGTGCCTAATTACTTTTATGATTACGGGTCTGATGCCCAAGTGATAAGCGCGTTCGTGTCAGTACTGAATTGCATTGTGAATCCTATGATTATCGCATTGTCGGTTCCGTCCATTCGACGGTTCACAGCAGCCCGTTTGTCTGTTGGGGCCAGAAAGTGTAACCATGCGTGTCATAAACTGCTTTCTGCAAAAGACTGGTCGAACTAGAGGAATAGAAGGAGAAACAACGGGAAAAGAAAAGCATGTTCCACTGTCATTCACATTTGATATCAATACGTATACAGCACATGCCGTTTACAAGCAAGCCTTACAAAAATTAAACGAGATCAGTTACCGGCTACCAGTCTACATCGGATATTTTCAATTTTCAAAATTGCACGTCGTAGAATACACAAATGTCATAGTGAAACTTTATCCATCTTTTATTATAACGTCTCTTTGCATACTTTTTATTCAGCCATTTTATTTTACAAAACCTTTGATTCTATTAGTATCAACTATAGTACTATCGCCTTAGCTTACCGTGCACCACTTCAATTATAAATCTCACTGATGCCACACTGTTTAGCCTAGGACAATAGCCAAATGAATGACGAGGCCTTTTTTGCAATAACCTGATTTTGCTTAACACTGAGTTGTTAAATCTAGTTACTGAATGCACTGTTGATTTTCGTCATGAATGTGTTTTTGAATACTATCTGATTTCTGGGTTAAAGGTGCAGCGATTGTCCAGATCAAATCGGTCAGCTCGGTTTGAATGTGACAGTTGCAACTCAAGGGTACAACAGTCACTCCCGAACGTCATGACGTGGCTTCAAAACTTTCCGAACTAGAAGTCCGCAATGCTCCAAACAAGTTTCACGCCTTGAACTTAATAAAAGATGGGGCTGTTTTTCAGACAGTGTGGAATTAGTGGATCTCCGAGTAGCACTTCGGGCTTCATAGATAACAATGTCTGACACAGTCTATTTTTCCGGTAGCCCAGACATTACTCATTGTAGTTCTGTATGGTTATGGAAACCTCATCTTCGTCCGATGACACTTCTCAAGGCACCCCGGTGATAACAAAGATGATGGGTTATTGTAAAGTCCTATGAATCGTTTGAAGCTCGCAAGTTCGCCACGAAGATGTCACATGCAAGAACTTGAGGCATCATCAGAGTTTTGACTAACTAAGAACCTGCGAAAAAGCAGCAGTTCGTGATGGTTTGTAAACCGTATTGTTACAGGAAGGCTGTAATGAAATCTTCTATCTACAACACATTGCTTACCAACTGGGTTAATAAGTAGAGCAAGGTAAATATCGAAGTTTCGAGCAGCCTTGTTTTTAATTTCTTTGTATGTTATAAAGTCAAGTCAGTAGTAGCTTTATGCACCCGATTGGCAGGATTTTTCACATTTACACCTTATCTGTGGAAAAAAATATTAAACTGGGAAATACTTGGAAATCATGGCAATTTTCGTAAATATCCGGACCAAACAATGTATGGAATGTATCGAAAATTGCATGCGCCTTGTGTTGTTTTAATGGGAAAGTTATAATGGAAATAACGCAGCGTATTACATCTACCAACAACGTTGTGTTAATAACATTATAGATTTCACAATACATGGCCGTTTTCATCCATCTGAGCAGTTCAATATGTTTGTGGTATCCTAAACTGGATCAACAAGTAGACGGGCACTATACGGCAAAATAGAACTGTGATATGTAGAAGTGCGAGCAAGTATAAATTCCAACCTTGACACAGATTTTGGAAGTACGTTGTGCAGAGGATGATGTATGTATGAAAGTATTTCGGAAGTAAACTGACCACTAGTATGGAAGTGTTTATCAGTGATAGCATCAACAAATGTAACTCTGGATTAGCCGGATCAATTAGAGGTGTTTTCTACGGATCCCATCATCAGGTAAAATCTTTCTTTAGCGGGCCCTGGGAAAATAACTGGAGAGCAGGATAATCATTTCGGGGAAGGCTAAGGTCAAAAATTTAGAAATTTACTGATTTGGTACTGAAAGTAGTCTTAAACGAAGGGAGAAAATTGACGACTTTCTGACTTTACAAGAAGTCTCTTGAACGCGCATGGATTATGGTTTAGAGTAAAGCCAAGGTATTTGATCGTTGGTGATATTAGTATGGGTTCATTGTTTGCAGCTAGGAGGGGGAACATGTTAGCGGTGGCACTATAAGGTTCATCATAAAGTAAGAAAAAAGCTACGTCCAGGCATTTAGAAGCATTCAGTTCATGGGAGAGGGAACAGAAAAAGGCAACAACTTTTTTATTTTGATCTGAATATGTGAAGTTCCTTTGAATGTCGGTAACTCACATCCTAGAACTACATCATCAGAGTATTTGAAGCCAATGAATGTCGACGGTTGTGGCAGCTGTTTAACGTACAAAGAAAGAAAAGTGGGGAAAAGCATCTTGCAATACGTCATAGTTAACTGGAAAAGAAGAGGATTTTGGACCACTGAAACCAGTGAAATCATTTAAGTAGCCTGAATTCAGCCTGCAGACTTCTGAGTCAACACCAGATACTGAGAGCATGTTTAGCAACACTGATTGATCAAGGCAACCCGATGAGTTTTTGTAATCTGAAAAAATATTTTGATAGTCTTACATTTTCTGTCTAATATATAACCGATTGAGTGGACTACGCAAACTACGGCTTCAGATGCGGAGCTCGAGGACCGATGACCAAACTGGTGTGTCTTTTTCAGCAGACTCAAAGTTAACCCACGGTAACAGAAACATCTCACACAACTTGAGCATCACAGAAGTGAGGGCAAAGGAGCGATATTTTCCAGGTTCTTTATTGGGGAGAGGCTTTGTTTTGGCCAGTTTCCAAATATCAGGGATTTTTTCCTTTGATACACAGTTATTGAAGATACTGAGTAGTAGAACCCAAAGGAAGCCAGCTTACTCTTGAACGGCATCAAGTGACAGCTCATCTGGGCCAGGAACTGTGGCATCTT
Source organism: Fasciola hepatica (assembly GCA_948099385.1). Lineage (NCBI taxonomy): Eukaryota > Metazoa > Platyhelminthes > Trematoda > Plagiorchiida > Fasciolidae > Fasciola > Fasciola hepatica. The sequence continues at coordinate 28,702,879 of CANUEZ040000047.1, forward strand.
CATTTCACACAGCTGTTGGGAGACCATAAAAAAGGTCGATAGTTGGTGAGTGAGGTGTGTTGTTGATGACTGGTGTAGAAGTATACTGTGATATAGAGCTGGAATCGGAGTTAAGTTCTTCAACATCATTGTTTTGTTTTGTTTCTAGGGTTACAGACACATAGATGTTTTGCTGACTTTCCGCATCGTGCGGCAACTGACATTTACGGGGATGATGTCTGTATGCAACCTACTCAGGCTTTTACTTCAAATACAGACAGGTTGGGGGATTTTTCTACTTACTTCCTATATCCACAGTTTTACGCTTGTTTTTCGTTTCTCTGCAGCTGCTAATCAAGTATATTGATCAGTTTAGACGTAGACAGATTCAAATAGGCAAAGATGATTAAAGAAAAATAAGTTGATATGTGAGATTTTCATGTAAGACAGAATAGTTTAGGTTTTAAAACACGGAAAAATCGGTCGAACCAACCAGGTCCTTAACTTGACTAGACTGTGGATTGGATGGTTTATTTGACTCATTGTTTGTACCGATTAGTCTCACTAGGCATTTCGAGACATACTTTAGAGATTAAGCGGTCAGAGCTGATCAGGGGTGCACGATTTTAACACTGAACAATTGTGGTTTGATTAAACAGGTCAAGTCCAGTTGTGCGTCAAGTCTGACGGAGAAACCTACTAAATTTAATAAACCAAGGGTGATGAGAAGAGCAAAGTCACGCTCGTTAAGGTCACCGACAAATATGAAAAGGGACTCACTCAGCTGTGTAATTGCTAAGATAGACAGAAGACCAGAAAATATGTTTAACTCAAAAGGTGATGTAAAATCTAATCCTCCCATTTAGGTATTTGGAGACTAAGTGTATTGATTTACTTCAGTTGTTTCAAAAATATAGAGAATACTTCCCTATGATTGTGGATACCAGTGGGGAGATCATTTTGGAACTGAAATCATGCAACTATATAAACCATCGGTTATATTCGTGTGCAACCAGGATTCTTGTCACTTAAAAACTTATACTTTTTCATTGTATAGAATTCAGGTGGATTGTCTCACCTACTTTTTTCGATGTGTGTTGATGAGTTTTTATATACTCACTGAGCTCCAGATCATCGAGTTTTCTTTCTGATTTTGCAGATTGTGCAACCCCAAGGGAAGTCTCTGCGTCCAGCGTACCACATTATACTCCTTCTTTTCAATGACTGATGTCAAATCTTCCATCTTACTAGTGGCGTGAATCTTTTGATATGACAAGTGCAAGTAATTTTTCCCCTTATCTGTAGGATTCAGGCCTCCTGCTTCAATGAAAAGTTCTCACTATGAGGATTTGTAAGACCTTTTATCGATTACTTTGCAAGGTCGTCAGTTCACTGATGCAAAAAATAGGAGTATACGTTTAGTGTGTATGAACTTCCCGCTAAGGACTATAATATACTAGGTGACTAAATTTTTACATCTCAAATACAAAAAAATAGTTCAAGTATTTATACTCATGGTAAACCATGGAAGATTTGATATTCAACTTCTAAAATTTTGAATCTTTGTGATAACTGATGCAGGAATTTGTGTTTCAAATTGTATTACGCGGACGAACGCTCATTTCGGTATATTTTGGAGGAGCTCGTCGAACCAGCTCCCGGCCGCCAAAAATGTTTGCTGGCTTCGTTTCCGAAATTTTAGCTGGTTTCTCTAGTGGCATTTGACAAATTTTCGGACAACTGATATGGAACATAAATTAGAAAAAAATCAAAGGCGCTCAAGATGGACTAAACCATTTGCGTCAAACTACAAACACAAAGTATGTTTATGATGTGTGAAAATTTAACTAGACTAGTGGTCAGTTGGTGGTGCTTACCTGCTTTGAAAATTGAAATGGACTTAATCAGTCCACTATCTGAGGAGCACTGCTTTCAAGTTGGAGACATACAGCCAACACTTACAACCGCGGACAAATGGTTTAAATGTAGGCACAATAATACTACTGATTAGTTATCCTTAAGCTGGTCCGCAAAGCTTACTCCATGCTTCAAGGTACAACAAAGCACAACAAACTAGGAAAACTGAATTCCCCGACGGTACCCTGATACCGAAGTAGGGGACAGAATACATTGGGTGTATAGAAAAAATCATCCCTGCAGAAAAATTATTCTGATACGATAGATAACCAGAGAACAAAAAATACGCAGAAAGGCAAAAATAAGCAAGCCTACAACTCTTGCTACCACATGGATACGTATCAGAAGAATTATAGAGGAAATGCAAAGAAATGGGCAGTCGGAAGACTCCTTTGAACCGTATATCAAAGCTTTGAAACAGAAAAGAATTCAATTATGGGCCATTATTCGTGTGCGCAGTTCAGCAAACCACCAACGTACTCATTGGCTTGTGGATATCAATGATCCGAACGGGAAGTGAAATTTAATTCATTCTTCAAAGAACATCAGGTTACAGTAAGTTCCTACAGAATGTACTCAACTGATATTGATTAGGCAACAACCAAAATAACTTGACTCACTTGATTACCCTTGTGACATACTTTTGGATTAGCATAATACTCTCCTAATCCCTAGTGAACATTTAAAGTATATTGTCCTTCTATGAAGGTCAAGCATACAGGTAGAGTGATGCTGTGGAGATGAAGAGCTCCATGGGTCACATACCTGTAACTAATAATCTGTGTTTGATCGGACGTCGATCAAACAATCATAATTACCTGTTTTGGCTGTACAAACCATTTAATGATGACATTTTTTTGTTTCAAAGCCCAGATTCATTAATTAGTCATACAGACTGCTTAAATTCATCCATGAAAAAGTTTAAAGTCAAATAAAGTGCTCTTAATCCTGTCAGGAACTTTAGTAACAACAAAGGGTTGTGTACAAAAGAGCAGTCCTCGTCTACAGTCCTCTAGTTTCATTTCGGTCAATTTCAGTTTGTGTTCGGCTAGAACCTGTTCCCAAAGGGCACGCAACATTCGCACTCCTGACTAACTGGGAACTGAATGAGAATACATCGAAAAAACCACCTCAGCATATCACTATCTTGAAACTCTCACCACACATTACTCGAAATTGAGATGGAAATCAAAGCCTACACAAAACATGGAATTAGGTCAGCTAATTTTATTCTTCAATCAACAAGTGATAAGATTCCTGATCATTCATGATGCGCAATAAATCAGACAGATCTGGAACAGTAAATGCACATATTGAAATTCACTATGTAGCCAAGATTACACAATCACTCTGAAGTTTCTTTGATCTAAATGTCTCATAAATCGCCCACCAGTTCACGGGTACTGACGGAGACTTTGAATGTCCGCTGTGCTTTAAATACCACTCAGTTACTGCATAGAGTGTATTGGTACACAGATACAATAGGATGATGCTTTGCTCCCATAGTGATTGGAAATAGTAGAATATCTCTCGAACTCGATGATTCAGCCTGTCTGTGAAACATGGATCTTGATAGGAACTCTCCCACAGGATATCAGAAAGTTACTCTTTCTAGAAGATCATTGAGCTGATCGTAATCCGTCAACAATGGGGCTTTTTAAATAGCATCAAAGTTACCTTCAGCACCACGTTGATTAAATAACAACCAGCTGGAAATAAACGATAATTCGAAGACTATGCAACTATCTTACGAAAAAAGTGACTCAAAATGAATACAATACAAACTTCCATTACAGAAAACATGAGTAAAGAAATCCTCTGTATAAACGGAATCAGGAAACCATATAAAAGCAGAATCCGTGATCTCACGATGTGGATGATTGTCAAAAGCGTGGACCGGATTATTGGTTCAGCTGCATTCATTGTGGTACTTGAAGCAGAGGAATTTCCAAATGCAGATCACAACCACTTTGAAATTTTTCACGCAATTCAGTAAGGAGGTAGCACTTTTTGAAACACGTAAAATTGTGCTTCCTTAAGTGCCCTCCACACATGAGTGTATAATGCCAATGGTCACTATCAAAGGTTGTTAACTGAACCAAATGCTTTTCTCTAGCTTGGAGATTCGATGCCACCTTCACATAGTCAGAATGGCAAAGGATTCCGTCAGGTTCGCTGAATAATCCTACTTGACTGTAGTAAATAAATCCGTTTACCCACAAGAAGAGTGAAGTAAGCAGATTTCCATCTACTTTTCGGAAAACGGTTGATTCGATTGTTTTAGAGCTGCCATGGCACTCGTTTATCCGTACAGAACGAAAAGTCTTAGTTCGATTTTCAAATACCATCCCACATTCACCTCCTTATGAGTGAGAATGGTAGGAGATTAGATTTTCACATAATATGATTCATCATGCAGTATGAGCATGAAAATACCCTCGAAAACAATGGAAGCACTGTACAGCTGTTTCATCCTTGTAGGGAACCATCAGTTGCGCACATCTACCGAGCCTGAACTGGGTCTTAGGCACAGGATTACCGACTACGAGAAGAACATATCAACAACAAGACTATCCGGGCCGAATCTCACAGGTGTATTCAACTCCCACAAAATGTGGTGTGGCGTCTTTCTGACACCTTCATTGGATGTTAGCAAAGCATTTCCCGCAAAGCGAGTGACTCCTGTGGTGATCAACTTCACTGTAATAGCCGAAGTAGAATGAAGGTATTCCGGTAAACAGCCAACGGAATTTGGTTGCCACATGAGTAGAGGTACCAGGGGATGAACGTTTTATATGATATATTTCATCACGCACGATTTGCATGGTGCTGCTGAATAGAGAAGTGATCGGTGGGGTCAAGTTGCTGATAGCATGATGTCGAGTAACCAGGATGGACCAATACAGCACATCCAACAGAATCATGATCGATTTGACATTGGATAGCTGACGATTATTCACTACTAAAGTATACTGAACTTATCACAAGCGTATAAGCTGTGGTAATAAAGGTGTTAACCGACTCACTAAGCATGAAAGAGCAAAAATACCTTACAGACGCAACCATTTTATGAGCATGAAACATAGCATCCAGCTCTGTTATACAAGTTCAGTTTCGGAACTTCACCTAGCCCATCTTTCACATTTGAGTTTTTTGCATTTGGCTCACCATTTTTACCTTCACAAACTAATTGGTTTCGAAATAATACAATATCTGATAACTGAATTTATGGAGATTATCTGCATTTCTCGTGGGGAATCAAATTTCGAAGTCGTCTTAGTCTAAATTAAACTTTGAGGACTGTGGTAAAAGAGAAGAAGTCTCCAAACAGTTGCTGCACAACTATTTTCGTATCGCAGTGGGTTCCTATTTACACGAACGTCATTGTCCTGTTGATGGATCTTTTTCGGGCTAAAAACACGTTTGACCAGTTTTTCTAAAATTTAACTTTTGCCTGTGTCATTAGCTTATATTTTGGCGTTGCCAGTTCCTGATTTCAGAACTTTACGTATGTTAACTTTCGGAGTGACATTATCTATTTTCAAGCAACCGCGTATCTAGAGAGTGAGACGTATGACCCTTCAAAGTGCAGTTTTCATTCCTTGAATGAACCTGAGATTATCGTAATCGGTTCAGTTATATTCACTCAACCTCTCAATGAAATCGAGTAACTCTGAATTTGACGAGTTACCAGTTCGAACTTTCATAGCTGCCGTGAATCTTAAGCATTCGATCCAATAGTTCAACATGTTTTCTTTGACGTATCATGCAGTGTAAACGTACAAATAGCTTTAAGAACCTTGGAGGCATTGCACAATTGTTTCATCCTTGGTAATTAGGTGTTCACTTAACGGTGTTTTGAATGACCAACTGCCTACTCATTCAATAAGTGGTATGCAAACTCCACCACAGTAGTAGTTGTACCAGTGATCGTTGTAGTGGACAACATATGCGATCTCACGAAGCACTCAAATATCAACTAGATCTTAGGAAACCGGAAGTGTGACGCAAAAAATGACACCAAAAATTAAACCAAACCAGTAGGTTATTAAAAGATCACTGATCCGTAGCTCGTTGATCGTGCGAGTACGGTAATTAAAGTCATTTTTAAAAATGATCGAAATCTCAAATCCCAAAGTCGTCAGTGAATTTGAAAACGAACATACTTAGAGTTTCCACAAACTCCTGACCATCTAATATTGTTCTGCATGTCAATCCGACTGTTGGAGGGCTTTCGTGATCTAAGAGGCGAATTTAAATCTTTCAAAGTGAAAAATGTTGTTGTTTCAATGCATCAAATCCCAGGTCAGTTCGGAGTGTATCGTTGTTTCCTTTAGCCGAGAGGTATGTATTCAACTTATTATTTGCATTTATATGATTACATTCGTTCTATTACAACTAGTTGACTATCTGATGAGTCAAGTTGGTTGCAATATGAGAGGTCTGTTCTCATTCCTAGTAAGTGCATAATGTCCTGGTTTTGGGAAGCTATATATTGTATTAAAAAAAGATCATATCAGTGATTAGCACAATAAAAGTTTTAGAACAGTAGACTGGACTAGAGAATTAATCACGTTTAAAATATCCTTTCGGATAGAAAATGCGTGCCACAGTAAACACGCACCATATATCTGTCTTGAGGGCGACTGATATGGCGATAGAAAAATAGTTCACGTGGAAGTGGATTTGCAGTGAAACCTCCCCGTTACCATTGAATGTGGGTATACAGTTGACCGTTGAGAGGCACTTTTACTTTCAGATTTTCTCGCTGAGAACTCAGTATACATTCTTATCTACTCCATCTTTTTGCAGATTATCAACTTTTGTAACCGTGGGCGATATCTGGGGTGTAGAAATTGAAAGCTTTTTGTTCGATTTGGGCGCAAAGCTGATGGAAATGTAGCAAATTCGTCGCCACTGTTTTGTCACATTCAAAAACAGTGGGGAGAGTGTTTCCAAGTGACCTAAACTATGGACAAATAACACAACAATGAAACTGAGAAGTAAAAGTTGGACCCTTGTACGACTGGTGGGACATGCAAATACACAACTTTTTCAACGTACTGTAAACAATGCAAATAAAAAGGCACTAGCAAAAATTATTATGAACTACATACATACGAATACTATGCGTTTGGATTTCTACAGTATAATTCACAAAGTAGTATCAATGATCATTCCACCACTGCAAATCATGGAAGTATTGTAGAGCTGTTCTATCCTTGTTAGAAATCATCAGTTGTGCAAATCCACCGAAACCCAGCTGGGCTTTGATCCCGGGTTGAACGATTATGAGTCAAACATCTGGCGACATGGCTGTTCAGGTTGGCTCTCAACGGCAGTACAATCATGAGAAACTGTATTAACTAAAACAGTAGTCAAAAGGATACCGAAGGGTACTGAACTGTTGCCTTACTGTGTTTCTAATGTTTGACACAAAAGAGATGGTACTCTTTAGATATAATCATCTAGTACGTATGAAAGAAGCATACCGGTTTGCAAGATGCTGTAAATTCGTAGCACAGTGGAAGGAGTTCACAAGGCTTTTTTAGTTCATGGTGTCTCATCGACCACATGCAAGTTGGTAAAATAACCGTGAGTTATTAATTCGAGCACAGGAAATTGACCTTCGAGAGCTAGATTCTAACTCAAGATCAGAACTCCCGTGATGGCTAGTTGAGCAGAACCGACCACGCTAAATTGATTTTTCGGTCTGCAAACTGTTAGATAGAATGGTGAAGGTGCACAACGGTATACTATCTGTCTGCAGTCTGAGCACTGTCATAAAATGTTTTTCAAGAAGTGCAAGTGAAAATAAACGTCTGACTGAAAATAAGACGCAGATGAAAGTAAGACAAATCGAAGACAAAAATGGGATATCCCAATAAACTCGTAGAGTTGTTTAGCAGAACTCCCTTAGGGACGGTGGGCTTTGATTCTGGAGTCATGTGAGAAAGATGGATTGCTAATTGTATATAGGAAATGAAGAGAAAGCCCTGTACAGATTTAATTTAACGCGAAATTCCCGAGGTTAATAAAGTATTCATTCTGAAAGAACTCTTCGGAGAACATATGGAAATAGTTGTGGTGTTCCATATAAACATTTTAGAAATGATCACTGCGCGTGGAGGACAAACGAAGATTGTCGGTATTTGAAAACCGATATATTAGAAGTATTGCTCAAATGTGGTGGGAACACCGTGTGAACAATGCTGAGGTTCGGCGGAAAGTCTTAGTTTCAGGGACCAACTCATTAGATGAAACACTTGAGCTCACCAGGCTGAGGTGGATGGGACGTGCGTTGCGCATGTCCCCTCACAGGATTCCTCAGCGTGCTATGTTTGCTGAGGCGAGTACAGGTTGGTAGATGAGTAAGAGTGGTCAGTCCATGAGATATAAGGAAGATATGAGGATTCTAACTAGTGTACCTGGCCATGTAGGCTTGTTAGACTTCCTGGGTGGGGCCCAAGAGGCGTTCGGAGATATGGCTAGATGCCGCAGTCAGTGGCGCTTTGGAATCAGCAAACTTCCTTCATCAACATAATTCCAATCGTGTAATTCTCTTCTTACTCCGTTCATGCTCTTTTCTCCTTCATTATTTAATTTTGAGATTGCCGCTACGATGTAGCAACCAAAACCACTGAACTTAGGCCATGGAACTGGTTGTTCAAACTGAACTAAACTGAACTGAACTGAACTGAACTGAACTGAACTGATTTGAACTGAACTGAACTGAACTGAACTGAACTGAACTGAACTGATTTGAACTGAACTGAACTGAACTGAACTGAATTGAACTGAACTGAACTGAACTAATTTGAACAGAGGTTTCTTGGGGAGAACTTATTTTTGAGGGTATTGATTGTTTCGCTGTTGCACAAAGATACAATAAATGAACAAACGAGCATGAAAGCCCCCATGTGAAACATGAACTGACTTGTCTCATAGCACTAAAGTAGTGTTCCCAGAAAGATTTATGATTTGATAGATTGGAAGCACATTTTCTGATCGCAGTTAATTTTAAATTGTTCTTGGAATCGTGGGTAACGCTCCAGAACAAGATTGGTTGAGATTTACTGTGGCCCACGTCACACGCTTTAATGAAATTCTCAACCTCAAAATCTAGAATAAATGTCCTTAAGGGCTCTTCAAATGCGATCACATTTTCTGAGCCCTCTGAGTTTCACTATAGAGCATAAAACTTAAACCGATAGCCAAAGTGGTCAGCATTTCAATTCGAAATACCTTGCGGTCACAAAATGTGACCACCCTCGTTGGGTGTGTGATCATACCAATAAGTCGACCCAAACGTGACACAGCTTAACTTGATTCATACTTCTCAGCAACGGCGTACAGGAATCTTGTCTCTGGATATATTTTTCACTCTTCGGACGCTCGTTTCTCATCAGAGTGCAAAACACAGTCATCCGGGTCAAATGCGTTAGTCTTTTATCCGGAGAATCTTGTTGTGAACCACGGTGTATATATGTATACATATCTGCATATATATACATTATATATATATATATACATTTATATATATATATATATACATATATATATATATATCTTGTCTACGGTAAGGTTGAGAGGTTTTAATTCCGTGATTCCATTTTTCCAGCATCACGAACAACGGAGAATAAACCGAAAATACTCAGAAGACCATGATACGAAACTCATGCATTCAAATAAACCGGTTTTTCTCGTGAGCGAACAATAAATTACTAGTGAATCGTGAAACAATATTACTATTGTGCAAATATATTTGTAATGGCTTTATCTCGGCTTCCTAACGCACACATTTCACACGTCAGCTATCAGCATCAGTATTCATTTCTAATTGACGGAAAGCGCCTACTGGCAATCTCACTTTCAAATTTTGAAAATTAGTTACACTCCAACATTCTAAAAATTCACCCTCCAGGGAATTGTATCATGGCAACCGAGGATACGCAAGGTTAACGAGCCATAGAAGGCTACAAAGCTAATGTGAGTAAGATCAAATAATATGGACAATTTAACTTCTATATTTTCTTTGGTGTGATGATAAAAATATAGAAACGAAAATTTGATTACTAAGAAAATACATCTTCATGGGATTTTTCACCACTCCGTCAGACATTTTGACCTCAGCGAGACCAACGATATGATATTATTCTACAGGACTTCGATGGATTGCGTCACTGTTTTGACAAACATTACAATATGCACTTCGACTCTCCTGACACCATACCCCTATCAGGTCCGCCAATAAATGAGTAACCACCACTGCAAGTCAGTTCAGGAACACGGCATTACATGTTGAGATCTGCCAGACACGTTGAGTGGTTTCAGAAATGTAACTCTTCGTTTATCGGCAGAAGACGCAACATTTGCTGTTATGAATGTGTGTCTTATCTTGGAGTTCGGAATGCCAATCACATGACAAACCAGTGAAAGCTTGTTTTCTCTCAATGGAAATGTTTCTCGGACTTATTTTTTGGATTGGGTTTTTAGTTTGATGAAATGCTCCTGATAGCCATCAGACAGAAATGTTTCATCAGTGAACGCTTTTCAATTTTGAACTTGTTCCTTGGTGCTGGTTTTCCTCGCTTTGTGAAACAGCGTTCAAAGCATTACCTGCCGATAAGCTACTGGTAGAAGCAAGCGAATTATCTTAAGATGAGTACAACGTTTAAACTAATCATTAACTCTCCTGTTTGATAAATGGTTCAAAAATGTAAGTTGCTGCCACATTTCTCTTCTTGAGGGGCAGGGAAAGAGCAGTTTGCAGAATTTAGAGAAAATATATGAATATTCTTCACACAAACTGATGCCATTATAGTTTTATGTCATCGGTACAAAGGATAGTGGTTGATGTTTGAACCGTAGTCAGTACTGTACGAATCGTGCTTTTCCAGATTGACTGGTTGTATTGTCGGGTGGATAGAGCTGAATACAACGACGACCGAATTTCTAAAACTCTATATGCTGTCAGCGCAATTCCTTTTTTGGCCTGCAAGTATAACCTTTTAGTTGGCCAGTTCTACTTGTGGACGATAACGATTCGATCTCGGAGAATGGCGATAGTAAATTCAGATGTTGAAACTTGGTATCATACCTATCGATTTTTAGGTAAGAAATCCAACTAGGACTCGGTAATTTCGACTCGTATCCGTGGCTGGCTTGGGGATTATAGACGGATTCAGACGAGTTGACAGTGGGTAGATGCGTACTCTACAAAACCTTCACTGAACATTTCTTCAACAATCTATTAGTAATGACCTGGTGGGTTTTCAACAGTGCTTAACCTGAACAATCAGTCTGTACACAGGGAAAGTTTTTTCCCACGGCTTCAAATGGTATAAATATTGGTGCTTTGTCCCTTTTAACGGTTTGCTAAAACAATGGAAACGAGGAAAGAAGGCCAGAAAGAGAGTTCAGTAATAATAAGTCGCTCCATTGACGTGGAATTCATCATTATGTAAATCTTGTTTAACCGAAAAAAGGCTGATTAGATAAAGGGATACCTTGCAAGAAATGTAAAACTTTGAATTACTTGAATCTCGTGCTAGGAAATTCCATTTACGTATTTTTCAACACTGAGAATCGGTTCATAATCAAATTCAAATCCCATTTGTCTTGAGGTGACGGACAATAAGAAACGTTAGACGTTTCCATGGTTTTTCAAGTTTCGAACCTTATAGCAAACGAATGGATATGTTCGCTGTTATGAATTGCGCTACACTTTGTAGCATTCGAGTTCGCGCGATAAGGTGAAGCGAGACATTTCTCCTGGAAGCAGTTCTTATCTGACAGACCAGAAAAAAATATTTTCCGGGTCCATCGAAATCTGTTTCATTCAGAGTATCATTTATTGCACACTCAAGTCGAATACTATCGTGTGTTTCGCTACCTAAAACGATTAAATTAAGTATATCTTTGATTCTCTTGTCACGACTGGCTTTCCTCTGAGCTTTCTTAGATTAACCCCGTATTGAAAGAATAAACCGGTATGCAAAACGATTTACAATGCGATCTGATATTCCTTGCGATCCCAACAGCCAACCACCATTTGGAGAGCATCATTTTGGCTTCAGGTCTGCAAAACGGCCCGGAATCGTAATTTGCTTTACCGTTTTTGCGATTTTGCATGAGAACCTACCGAAAAATCTTGGACGGTAATATTTATGGTCCATTGTAAATTCATTCTTCACCACTGTGCAAGAAGCATCATTATTCAATGAGGAATCTGGGTAATCAAATATAATTCATGCATATACTTGAGAACAGAATGATGACCGGTGTGCATAGATTGTCTACCGTTTTATAAATATATGTTCGTGCCGAATAAGGCTTTTCCTAAACGAAAAATGATTTCCCATGTGTAATATTCATTTATTCAAGTGGTTACTATCAGTTCAGGGTTATAATGTTCTGTCTTTCTGAAATTGAACGAAATAACACGTTGATGGATGCTTTTAAGGCCAGGCTAGCAATGTTTTTGATATCACTATTAACACTCGAAGGATTGCGAATACCCCCAACAGATGGCTAGCATTTATCGCTCAGTTTCTTAAAAATAAAACTCATCTGTCATGGTGGAAATGTAACTAAATACATCGACATGGAAGTTCTACACATCCGAATTAATTTGTGATTCTTCAAGAACATTTTGCCTCAGAAGCGGTAAGTGTTTACCTCCGTACGTTTTGTAGTTTAGCAGCCGTAAAGCTTTAGTTCAAGAGTCTTAGTTCGTATTCTAGGATCCTCGCACCGACTTTTAGGAGCACTGCATGGCAGTTTCAAGGCCACGCCTAATTAATACTATCCCTAACTAATATAAGCAGTCCAATATTGGATATTTTGAATGTCATACCTAATCGGACTTCAGATTGAGCCTGAATCCCAGAGATTCAGCAAAGAGGAATTTTGAGCCAAACCAACGTGATGGTACCGTAAGGACTGAGAAAGTGAAAAGCTAAGAGGCCACCTGAGGGCATCCAACTTTTCATTGTGACTTCTGTATAACACCGAACGGAGTAAGAGGGCGGACCCGATAGGGGTATGGTGTCAGGAGAGTCGAAGTGCATATTGTAATGATTGTCAAAACAGTGACGCAATCCATCGAAGTCCTGTAGAATAATATCATATCGTTGGTCTCGCTGAGGTCAAAATGTCTGACGGAGTGGTGAAAAATCCCATGAAGATGTATTTTCTTAGTAATCAAATTTTCGTTTCTATATTTTTATCATCACACCAAAGAAAATATAGAAGTTAAATTGTCCATATTATTTAATCTTACTCACATTAGCTTTGTAGCCTTCTATGGCTCGTTAACCTTGCGTATCCTCGGTTGCCATGATACAATTCCCTGGAGGGTGAATTTTTAGAATGTTGGAGTGTAACTAATTTTCAAAATTTGAAAGTGAGATTGCCAGTCGGCGCTTTCCGTCAATTAGAAATGAATACTGATGCTGATAGCTGACGTGTGAAATGTGTGCGTTAGGAAGCCGAGATAAAGCCATTACAAATATATTTGCACAATAGTAATATTGTTTCACGATTCACTAGTAATTTATTGTTCGCTCACGAGAAAAACCGGTTTATTTGAATGCATGAGTTTCGTATCATGGTCTTCTGAGTATTTTCGGTTTATTCTCCGTTGTTCGTGATGCTGGAAAAATGGAATCACGGAATTAAAACCTCTCAACCTTACCGTAGACAAGATATATATATATATATATGTATATATATATATATATAAATGTATATATATATATATAATGTATATATATGCAGATATGTATACATATATACACCGTGGTTCACAACAAGATTCTCCGGATAAAAGACTAACGCATTTGACCCGGATGACTGTGTTTTGCACTCTGATGAGAAACGAGCGTCCGAAGAGTGAAAAATATATCCAGAGACAAGATTCCTGTACGCCGTTGCTGAGAAGTATGAATCAAGTTAAGCTGTGTCACGTTTGGGTCGACTTATTGGTATGATCACACACCCAACGAGGGTGGTCACATTTTGTGACCGCAAGGTATTTCGAATTGAAATGCTGACCACTTTGGCTATCGGTTTAAGTTTTATGCTCTATAGTGAAACTCAGAGGGCTCAGAAAATGTGATCGCATTTGAAGAGCCTTAAGGAGATTTATTCTAGATTTTGAGGTTGAGAATTTCATTAAAGCGTGTGACGTGGGCCACAGTAAATCTCAACCAATCTTGTTATCCACGATTCCAAGAACAATTTAAAATTACCTGCGATCAGAAAATGTGCTTCCAATCTATCAAATCATAAATCTTTCTGGGAACACTACTTTAGTGCTATGAGACAAGTCAGTTCATGTTTCACATGGGGGCTTTCATGCTCGTTTGTTCATTTATTGTATCTTTGTGCAACAGCGAAACAATCAATACCCTCAAAAATAAGTTCTCCCCAAGAAACCTCTGTTCAAATCAGTTCAGTTCAGTTCAGTTCCGTTCAGTTCAGTTCAAATCAGTTCAGTTCAGTTCAGTTTAGCTCAGTTCAGTTCAGTTTAGTTCAGTTTGAAAAACCATTTCCATGGCCTAAGTTCAGTGGTTTTGGTTGCTACATCGTAGCGGCAATCTCAAAATTAAATAATGAAGGAGAAAAGAGCATGAACGGAGTAAGAAGAGAATTACACGATTGGAATTATGTTGATGAAGGAAGTTTGCTGATTCAAAAGCGCCACTGACTGCGGCATCTAGCCATATCTCCGAACGCCTCTTGGGCCCCACCCAGGAAGTCTAACAAGCCTACATGGCCAGGTACACTAGTTAGAATCCTCATATCTTCCTTATATCTCATGGACTGACCACCCTTACTCATCTACCAACCTGTACTCGCCTCAGCAAACATAGCACGCTGAGGAATCCTGTGAGGGGACATGCGCAACGCACGTCCCATCCACCTCAGCCTGGTGAGCTCAAGTGTTTCATCTAATGAGTTGGTCCCTGAAACTAAGACTTTCCGCCGAACCTCAGCATTGTTCACACGGTGTTCCCACCACATTTGAGCAATACTTCTAATATATCGGTTTTCAAATACCGACAATCTTCGTTTGTCCTCCACGCGCAGTGATCATTTCTAAAATGTTTATATGGAACACCACAACTATTTCCATATGTTCTCCGAAGAGTTCTTTCAGAATGAATACTTTATTAACCTCGGGAATTTCGCGTTAAATTAAATCTGTACAGGGCTTTCTCTTCATTTCCTATATACAATTAGCAATCCATCTTTCTCACATGACTCCAGAATCAAAGCCCACCGTCCCTAAGGGAGTTCTGCTAAACAACTCTACGAGTTTATTGGGATATCCCATTTTTGTCTTCGATTTGTCTTACTTTCATCTGCGTCTTATTTTCAGTCAGACGTTTATTTTCACTTGCACTTCTTGAAAAACATTTTATGACAGTGCTCAGACTGCAGACAGATAGTATACCGTTGTGCACCTTCACCATTCTATCTAACAGTTTGCAGACCGAAAAATCAATTTAGCGTGGTCGGTTCTGCTCAACTAGCCATCACGGGAGTTCTGATCTTGAGTTAGAATCTAGCTCTCGAAGGTCAATTTCCTGTGCTCGAATTAATAACTCACGGTTATTTTACCAACTTGCATGTGGTCGATGAGACACCATGAACTAAAAAAGCCTTGTGAACTCCTTCCACTGTGCTACGAATTTACAGCATCTTGCAAACCGGTATGCTTCTTTCATACGTACTAGATGATTATATCTAAAGAGTACCATCTCTTTTGTGTCAAACATTAGAAACACAGTAAGGCAACAGTTCAGTACCCTTCGGTATCCTTTTGACTACTGTTTTAGTTAATACAGTTTCTCATGATTGTACTGCCGTTGAGAGCCAACCTGAACAGCCATGTCGCCAGATGTTTGACTCACAATCGTTCAACCCGGGATCAAAGCCCAGCTGGGTTTCGGTGGATTTGCACAACTGATGATTTCTAACAAGGATAGAACAGCTCTACAATACTTCCATGATTTGCAGTGGTGGAATGATCATTGATACTACTTTGTGAATTATACTGTAGAAATCCAAACGCATAGTATTCGTATGTATGTAGTTCATAATAATTTTTGCTAGTGCCTTTTTATTTGCATTGTTTACAGTACGTTGAAAAAGTTGTGTATTTGCATGTCCCACCAGTCGTACAAGGGTCCAACTTTTACTTCTCAGTTTCATTGTTGTGTTATTTGTCCATAGTTTAGGTCACTTGGAAACACTCTCCCCACTGTTTTTGAATGTGACAAAACAGTGGCGACGAATTTGCTACATTTCCATCAGCTTTGCGCCCAAATCGAACAAAAAGCTTTCAATTTCTACACCCCAGATATCGCCCACGGTTACAAAAGTTGATAATCTGCAAAAAGATGGAGTAGATAAGAATGTATACTGAGTTCTCAGCGAGAAAATCTGAAAGTAAAAGTGCCTCTCAACGGTCAACTGTATACCCACATTCAATGGTAACGGGGAGGTTTCACTGCAAATCCACTTCCACGTGAACTATTTTTCTATCGCCATATCAGTCGCCCTCAAGACAGATATATGGTGCGTGTTTACTGTGGCACGCATTTTCTATCCGAAAGGATATTTTAAACGTGATTAATTCTCTAGTCCAGTCTACTGTTCTAAAACTTTTATTGTGCTGATCACTGATATGATCTTTTTTTAATACAATATATAGCTTCCCAAAACCAGGACATTATGCACTTACTAGGAATGAGAACAGACCTCTCATGTTGCAACCAACTTGACTCATCAGATAGTCAACTAGTTGTAATAGAACGAATGTAATCATATAAATGCAAATAATAAGTTGAATACATACCTCTCGGCTAAAGGAAACAACGATACACTCCGAACTGACCTGGGATTTGATGCATTGAAACAACAACATTTTTCACTTTGAAAGATTTAAATTCGCCTCTTAGATCACAAAAGCCCTCCAACAGTCGGATTGACATGCAGAACAATATTAGATGGTCAGGAGTTTGTGGAAACTCTAAGTATGTTCGTTTTCAAATTCACTGACGACTTTCGGATTTGAGATTTCGATCATTTTTAAAAATGACTTTAATTACCGTACTCGCACGATCAACGAGCTACGGATCAGTGATCTTTTAATAACCTACTGGTTTGGTTTAATTTTTGGTGTCATTTTTTGCGTCACACTTCCGGTTTCCTAAGATCTAGTTGATATTTGAGTGCTTCGTGAGATCGCATATGTTGTCCACTACAACGATCACTGGTACAACTACTACTGTGGTGGAGTTTGCATACCACTTATTGAATGAGTAGGCAGTTGGTTATTCAAAACACCGTTAAGTGAACAACTTATTACCAAGGATGAAACAATTGTGCAATGCCTCCAAGGTTCTTAAAGCTATTTGTACGTTTACACTGCATGATACGTCAAAGAAAACATGTTGAACTATTGGATCGAATGCTTAAGATTCACGGCAGCTATGAAAGTTCGAACTGGTAACTCGTCAAATTCAGAGTTACTCGATTTCATTGAGAGGTTGAGTGAATATAACTGAACCGATTACGATAATCTCAGGTTCATTCAAGGAATGAAAACTGCACTTTGAAGGGTCATACGTCTCACTCTCTAGATACGCGGTTGCTTGAAAATAGATAATGTCACTCCGAAAGTTAACATACGTAAAGTTCTGAAATCAGGAACTGGCAAAGCCAAAATCTGAGCTAATGACACAGGCAAAAGTTAAATTTTAGAAAAGCTGGTCAAAAGTGTTTTTGGCCCGAAAAAGATCCATCAACAGGACAATGACGTTCGTGTAAATAGGAACCCACTGCGATACGAAAATAGTTGTGCAGCAACTGTTTGGAGACTTCTTCTCTTTTACCACAGTCCTCAAAGTTTAATTTAGACTAAGACGACTTCGAAATTTGATTCCCCACGAGAAATGCAGATAATCTCCATAAATTCAGTTATCAGATATTGTATTATTTCGAAACCAATTAGTTTGTGAAGGTAAAAATGGTGAGCCAAATGCAAAAAACTCAAATGTGAAAGATGGGCTAGGTGAAGTTCCGAAACTGAACTTGTATAACAGAGCTGGATGCTATGTTTCATGCTCATAAAATGGTTGCGTCTGTAAGGTATTTTTGCTCTTCCATGCTTAGTGAGTCGGTTAACACCTTTATTACCACAGCTTATACGCTTGTGATAAGTTCAGTATACTTTAGTAGTGAATAATCGTCAGCTATCCAATGTCAAATCGATCATGATTCTGTTGGATGTGCTGTATTGGTCCATCCTGGTTACTCGACATCATGCTATCAGCAACTTGACCCCATCGATCACTTCTCTATTCAGCAGCACCGTGCAAATCGTGCGTGATGAAATATATCATATAAAACGTTCATCCCCTGGTACCTCCACTCATGTGGCAACCAAATTCCGTTGGCTGTTTACCGGAATACCTTCATTCTACTTCGGCTATTACAGTGAAGTTGATCACCACAGGAGTCACTCGCTTTGCGGGAAATGCTTTGCTAACATCCAATGAAGGTGTCAGAAAGACGCCACACCACATTTTGTGGGAGTTGAATACACCTGTGAGATTCGGCCCGGATAGTCTTGTTGTTGATATGTTCTTCTCGTAGTCGGTAATCCTGTGCCTAAGACCCAGTTCGGGCTCGGTAGATGTGCGCAACTGATGGTTCCCTATAAGGATGAAACAGCTGTACAGTGCTTCCATTGTTTTCGAGGGTATTTTCATGCTCATACTGCATGATGAATCATATTATGTGAAAATCTAATCTCCTACCATTCTCACTCATAAGGAGGTGAATGTGGGATGGTATTTGAAAATCGAACTAAGACTTTTCGTTTTGTACGGATAAACGAGTGCCATGGCAGCTCTAAAACAATCGAATCAACCGTTTTCCGAAAAGTAGATGGAAATCTGCTTACTTCACTCTTCTTGTGGGCAAACGGATTTATTTACTACAGTCAAGTAGGATTATTCAGCGAACCTGACGGAATCCTTTGCCATTCTGACTATGTGAAGGTGGCATCGAATCTCCAAGCTAGAGAAAAGCATTTGGTTCAGTTAACAACCTTTGATAGTGACCATTGGCATTATACACTCATGTGTGGAGGGCACTTAAGGAAGCACAATATTACGTGTTTCAAAATGTGCTACCTCCTTACTGAATTGCGTGAAAAATTTCAAAGTGGTTGTGATCTGCATTTGGAAATTCCTCTGCTTCAAGTACCACACTGAATGCAGCTGAACCAATATTCCAGTCCACGCTTTTGACAATCATCCACATCGTGAGATCACGGATTCTGCTTTTATATGGTTTCCTGATTCCGTTTATACAGAGGATTTCTTTACTCATGTTTTCTGTAATGGAAGTTTGTATTGTATTCATTTTGAGTCACTTTTTTCGTAAGATAGTTGCATAGTCTTCGAATTATCGTTTATTTCCAGCTGGTTGTTATTTAATCAACGTGGTGCTGAAGGTAACTTTGATGCTATTTAAAAAGCCCCATTGTTGACGGATTACGATCAGCTCAATGATCTTCTAGAAAGAGTAACTTTCTGATATCCTGTGGGAGAGTTCCTATCAAGATCCATGTTTCACAGACAGGCTGAATCATCGAGTTCGAGAGATATTCTACTATTTCCAATCACTATGGGAGCAAAGCATCATCCTATTGTATCTGTGTACCAATACACTCTATGCAGTAACTAAGTGGTATTTAGAGCACAGCGGACATTCAAAGTCTCCGTCAGTACCCGTGAACTGGTGGGCGATTTATGAGACATTTAAATCAAAGAAACTTCAGGGTGATTGTGTAATCTTGGCTACATAGTGAATTTCAATATGTGCATTTACTGTTCCAGATCTGTCTGATTTATTGCGCATCATGAATGATCAGGAATCTTATCACTTGTTGATTGAAGAATAAAATTAGCTGACCTAATTCCATGTTTTGTGTAGGCTTTGATTTCCATCTCAATTTCGAGTAATGTGTGGTGAGAGTTTCAAGATAGTGATATGCTGAGGTGGTTTTTTCGATGTATTCTCATTCAGTTCCCAGTTAGTCAGGAGTGCGAATGTTGCGTGCCCTTTGGGAACAGGTTCTAGCCGAACACAAACTGAAATTGACCGAAATGAAACTAGAGGACTGTAGATGAGGACTGCTCTTTTGTACACAACCCTTTGTTGTTACTAAAGTTCCTGACAGGATTAAGAGCACTTTAATTGACTTTCAACTTTTCCATGGATGAATTTAAGCAGTCTGTATGACTAATTAATGAATCTGGGCTTTGAAACAAAAAAATGTCATCATTAAATGGTTTGTACAGCCAAAACAGGTAATTATGATTGTTTGATCGACGTCCGATCAAACACAGATTATTAGTTACAGGTATGTGACCCATGGAGCTCTTCATCTCCACAGCATCACTCTACCTGTATGCTTGACCTTCATAGAAGGACAATATACTTTAAATGTTCACTAGGGATTAGGAGAGTATTATGCTAATCCGAAAGTATGTCACAAGGGTAATCAAGTGAGTCAAGTTATTTTGGTTGTTGCCTAATCAATATCAGTTGAGTACATTCTGTAGGAACTTACTGTAACCTGATGTTCTTTGAAGAATGAATTAAATTTCACTTCCCGTTCGGATCATTGATATCCACAAGCCAATGAGTACGTTGGTGGTTTGCTGAACTGCGCACACGAATAATGGCCCATAATTGAATTCTTTTCTGTTTCAAAGCTTTGATATACGGTTCAAAGGAGTCTTCCGGCGTCCCATTTCTTTGCATTTCCTCTATAATTTTTCTGATACGTATCCATGTGGTAGCAAGAGTTGTAGGCTTGCTTATTTTTGCCTTTCTGCGTATTTTTTGTTCTCTGGTTATCTATCGTATCAGAATAATTTTTCTGCAAGGATGATTTTTTCTATACACCCAATGTATTCTGTCCCCTACTTCTGTATCAGGGTACCGTCGGGGAATTCAGTTTTCCTAGTTTGTTGTGCTTTGTTGTGCCTTAAAGCATGGAGTAAGCTTTGCGGACCAGCTTAAGGATAACTAATCAGTAGTATTATTGTGCCTACATTTAAACCATTTGTCCGCGGTTGTAAGTGTTGGCTGTATGTCTTCAACTTGAAAGCAGTGCTCCTCAGATAGTGGACTGATTAAGTCCCTTTCAATTTTCAAAGCAGGTAAGCACCACCAACTGACCACTAGTCTAATTAAACTTTCACACATTATTTCCATCCCATTCGGCGCATTTTTCACGTAATCATGTCACCATCTTTCATATCGATCATGCCCACTTTTCGCGGCAGAATCGAGGCACCTGAATACACTCTGAACCACCATTATTACACAGAATGTGGACTGAGATTGGTACGGTGTTCAGCATCAATAAGGTTAGTTTTGACTGAAAGTTCTATATTGTTCACCGACATGATCAGCCTATTCAGTTCTGTTGGGTGTAAGCATAAACTAAATGCATAAACAGTCAACTATTCCACACTGTTTGGAGGAGACATAACTTAGAAACTTTTGGGCGCAAAACATATCATATCATTAATGTTACTTCCAGAAAACACAGTAAATATAAGCTTGCAATTTCAGAAGACAGTCATAAAATACTTGAATTACCTGGTATTCGAGGCTAATCGATTACCTTTTCTCAGTTTATCTTGACCCATTTTATCGTCCATGAAAATGGAATAAACTGCGATTTAGTGAAGTATAAATGATATATGAAAATGTTATAATTAGTTCCATTTATTCTTTCCTATTCGGTACAAAGTCTCAAAATCGTGAAAACAGTCTAGACAGATGGTTATTCACAAATCACCACTTCCATATCTGTTAGTAATAAAAATGGTATTTCATCACTGGTTGATCGCACTCGATTACTCTGTTTTATTCACGGCCATGCATGGTGCCCCTTGGTTGGTATGTATAACGAATCCATTTTTCCACTTAGCACTTTTTGATGTTTTTTGGTTTGGTGTTTATAGGGAACCGGATTGGAACAGACAAGCTGTGATGCATTCGCTCCATCGACATCTATTTTCACCCGCGTCTCTCAACATGTCTAACAAACAATAATCCGCAGTTCAAAGACCACAACCAGGAAGGCTGGAAACACTAACCAAGGCCAAAGGGGATGTTAGATTCCCAAAACCTTTAGGCCAAGTCGTGATCTGACCACGACGTCGCTTTTATCCTTGACCATCATGCGCGAACAAAGCACGGAAAAAAGACGGTTAGCAGGCATACGCAAAACACATCCGAGTCATCAGAGGCGGTGTAAAGCGATAAACTCTGTCAGAGGGCAACAAAGCTTATTTGCCAAAAGACGATGAAGTTCTTCATTACTCAGTCGATGTTCACAGCAGACGCGGCCAGTGCTTTGGAGACGTTTGTGGTCAAACACGATATGCCCTGAAGAATCCTCAAAGCGGAGTTGCCAGGTCTCGCAACTGCAAAGCAAAACTATGAATCGCAGTGATTCACACCCTTCACTTAAGGGAGAGCCGGATGTCACGGCTGCTCTACAGGTGTCAAATTTCGGGGAAATTTATTTTAGCTCTCGCACTTTGTGAACCGATGCCCTCTATAACACCTAAAGCAGCAGCTTTAATCAAGCTCCCTCGCTACTGAAAGCTGTTGACCATCTTCAGCCAATTATCCCAAAAGCTGATTGCATGTACGGGTTCCTGCCTATCTCGTGAAACAATTTCGTGCTTGGTAGGCATAAAGTTTGTACCGTACCTAGACGCATCAGTCGCCAGGCGGTCCGAAACACGCTTCGTTGTCTGTGTTTTGTCACCCAGCAGGATGATACCATCCCCGGGTTCAAAACAAAAACTCACTTTCCTGAGAGGAATTCAGCTTCCCGTCCAGTAAACACGACAAGGCATTCTGTAGAAAATCTAGCGCAAAGTTGAGAAGAAATGAAAATATAGAACAACCTTGAGGTACTTTACTGGAGGCAACCAGATGCAGGGAAAGTTGGCCGTAGGCCCTAGGTTTTGGAAGTACAATTCTTTGAGAGCAGAAGCATACCTTTTAAGTGCTCTATTTCTTAACAAACGTTTTCAACGTGCAATTCTTGGACAGAGTTGGTGCCTTAAAAGCTTTCGGAGCAAGAAGTAGTAATCGATATGTCCACCACCACAAAACCCAGCCGGCTTTACTCGAGTCTCATATTTGCGCCTTTGTCCCAAGCTGCGAAGTATGACAGAAGCCAGCAACTTTGTATTATTATAAGGTTTATCTCCTTATATATCAGCTTAGCCACTACGCGAGCTCTTATTGAGGACGGGAACAAAAATCCACTCCTGCTGAATTAACGGACCTGATCTGAATTTCAAATCTTAGAGAAAAAACATGAAGTTCTCAGCTCGCATTATATCATCACCTTTGAAAATGGTTGGGGAGGCCTATCGAATCCTGACAATTTCCGGAAATCCAAGGCTTGGACCTCTCTGTTAAGTTCTGGCTTATTTGATGCTTTTGTCGGAACAGACCACAGGGGGAGCGCTTGATTAGTCATTTGTGCAGTTGATACAGGTGGAAAACTGATCTTTGTTTCGAAAAGCTCCACCCAAAGTTTGAGACCCAGCTGCTGATTGCGAATTTGTAAATAATCAGCTTCAAAGATTGTTCCACTCACATCTAATGGTTCCTGACGGTGATTCGAATAAGATAAAAACGCTTGAGTAAGTCTCCTCTGGCTGCTGCAAGCTCCATCTTCGATGCACTTTGTTGCCACCGAATTTCGCGATCTCTGCATAAGCTTGTGTTTGGTGTGAGTCTCGTTATTGGCCTCGTTGTATTAAGCTTGTTCCCTGACAGGATTGACGGATGTGAGTCGAAAAAGCTCAAAGACTCGCAGAGCGCCTTGACGGAGTGGAACTCAACAGACCAGCGAGACGTAAATTATTCTTTTAAGTGGCTGGTGTTGACCGATATTATCAGACTGAGCAAATCATCGATTTCCAGATGGCTCGGCTTATAATACGGATAGATGAGATGGTTAGAACAGCTGATAGCAAGTTAACAGTTGTTGTATTGTGCATCTGGAAAGCCCCCTCCGATGCATGTGAACAGCTTGGGACTAACTAACGCGTAGTTAGACACAACGTGGGTAAGTTAGCTGTATCGACAGTCTTGTATGCAACCCGTTATTTGTGACTTTTAGCAACCTCGGTACTACCGGTCCATTGCTAACTCAATGGGAGCAGACGCCATGTGGCCTACCAGCGAATAAATCATCTGAATTTCGTAGTACCAAGGAAGACGAGGTGATCAAAGCACAGAACTGAAATCGTTCCTCATCTTTCTAATAACAGGAATCCAGCCCAAAGTGGCCGCCGAAAAGCACCTCGTCCGATGACAGGTAACAAATCCCAGCATCTATATCGTCTGCCAAAATCATGATATCAGCCCAACTCGGTTTACTTGAGAGATCGAGGAGATTCTGGTAAAATTATCCTTTGATTTCTTCAACCGGTGTGAGTGTGCTCAAAAGCGACAAACAGATGGTTACCACCTGAACGGCGACTGCTCAGTTTGCACGAACCTCTCACTCTCAATGTGGGCAGTACACTGTCTATGGGGACCTACTTCAGCAGCGGGACTTACGTCCTCTCACTTAGAACCAGGACAGCACCGTCAACATCAGAAAATGAAGTCTGGGGGTGGCCAGAATGTTCTCTGTTTAAAGTAATTGGAGTATTAGATGGGGTGTCAACGAAAAGACGAAACGGGTTGTTTGAATGCGAGTCTCATGTGTGCAATGAACATAGGTGCCAAGTGTTTCAAGAGCACTAACTTACCCTGTCTCTTGTCCTACACGCATCAGAGTTTGCACTTTGAAGGGGTATCACGAGCAAGGGTAAGCATCAGCCAGTGGTAGAAGTTTTGATGACCCTTGGATGCTAGTCGAGGATGGACGTGAGCGAAAGTGACCAGAAATTCCATCAAAGGCACGACGGTTCAGACTGTTGATCATAGTGGGAGTGACAATACTGAAAGAACGGAAAGGAAGCAAGAAGCTGGAGAAATTATATGCTGTACACGTCGAAAGATAGCTTGCCTTCTAGTGAAAACATCAGTGCACACAGGAGAGCATCCGGTCATACTAATATCTGTCATTGTTGTTTACATTTTGAGCAACTTTACTAATCTGTAGGATTTTATTCGAGAAAGAACCTCCCTCCTTCACACAGTCAAGCGAGTCCCGAAAGGTGACAGAGTGATCCAGATGAGCCGGAGGCCAACCTTATGATTTGTTCACCGCTTCTGGTGAATCCTGTCGGGGAAATGGAACACGAAAAAGATTTTGGTCATAATTTGTAATGGGTCTTTTTCCCCAAGTCACAGGGCTGTCAATATACTTTTGTGACATTTAAGAGCTGAGAGCTCTTGCTAACGCTAGCTAACAAGGAAAACCCCCTACACCTCGGGCAATACAGCAGATCGATGAAGACCGCATTTTCGTTGAGTCTACCATATTTACCATTGAAGGCAAAAATTATGGTAATTCCCTCATTCCCTACCTGGAATAACCACAAGTGGCACCTAGTTTTACTCTTCAGGGCAGGAAAGGTGACTCAAACTTGACGAGCTACTTGAATTGACTAGACACATGATGTTTTGATGTGCATGTGTGTGCACTGCGAAGAGAGGTTAGTTGAGAAACAAAATTAGTGATTCCATCCAAACATTGTTTCACGAGGCACGTGAAATATACACAAAAAGCATATCAGCCGATGTTCATGAAAAACAACTCTCTACGCTATTGCCCAATGGTTAACCAATACGGTTTATTCAGGAGCACTTCTGACGCCGCAGAGCCCTCGGAAATTAAAAGATTTCCTAGAACCACCATACAAAACCGAATACATCAGTCAACTAATTGGTGAGCCATTGAAATCAGTCATCAAACTCACTAAATACAAAACCGACTCGGTCATCTTCGCAACCATACGAGTCCCACTTCCTTCGGCGAAAGAGCCACTGTCTCTGTGCCAAATTAACCGTATCTACCGGTTCGCACACTAACGCTCAAAATTCAGCATAGGCAGAACGGAGAGATGATGGCTTCAACGAATAGATAAACATATTCCGGTGTAGCTTCAAAAGGCAGTGAACAATCAGATCATGATGGTGACATAACTAACGAAACCAAAAACAATCATTTCATCAATTACGCCACATATGACTGGGCAGACCACTGACTAGCTGCAGCCAACTCGTTTGCGGTAACATTTAACATTACAAACACGAGATTGGTCGGATATGCCTGGCACTTAGCCATGCTCAGTTAGAAACCCGAATAGCATGGACAGCTTGAAAGGCATATAAATTTGACTTTGCCAGGTTGACCTAATATATTGTCCCCTTCTCATTCACTTTAACCTTGGTTCGGTCTGAATGGTTATTTTGACTATGTACATGTACATGTACATATGCGGCGAAATGTTCGAGAATACATTGTGCAAACCTTTGTTTCTGATTTCAGTATATCATCCTGGCCAGTTTTGGGACAACATACAGGCACGTAGTCACCTTCGCTTTGATAAGTGTAGAATTCCAGAATTTGACTTGCTTTAAAATGGTTACATCAAGGCAAACAATTGCTTATCGCTTGACTATGATTTCCCAACGGGGTAGGCTATCATTTATTACTTCACAGCCATCATGATCAAACTGATTATCTATGATCAGCGGAAACCAAACATCAAATGTCGTTGGCTGACAATGGATCAACTAGACGGTCTTTCTCACGAGACGAAGAGCATCACTCCGAAACACACAATCCAAATGAGAGAATTCTTATCGGCTATCCACGGTATCGATCAGCGACTGTCGGATGACTCTTTTCGATCACATTTATGATATTCGGCGAACATGACACAACAAATTATCCACTCAGAACTAATATGCGGTATTGTAGCACGCAAAGAGCAATGCTCTTCCGTCTGAAAAGCGTAACAGAAATGAAAACTCGGTGGGCTGAGGTCAAGTAAGTGCAAGAGTATTTACCAGTTATTGCAATAGACGAACACCAAAATAGCTGTTTCCGATCTGGCCGTTACAGTATTATCCTTAAGATTTTCGGTCAGATGTCCGAGCGATTGCTGTATTTTTGACAATACTGAAACTCAATCGTGAATCCAGTACTTGTCACACTATCAGTTCCGAACATTCGAGAGTTCATTGTCGGAGTGCACACGCTAGTAATAAATGCAGTCACGTCAAGTTAAGTCAACAAACGCTTTCATGCACCCGATGTACGGTGAATTTTTAGCACGTACGTTATTTACAGAGGAATCCCGAAGAAAATTGTGTAAGGGTTAATGGGAACGTGGAAAGTCAGTAAGTAAATCTGGATCAACAACGGAAACGAACAAGATCATTGGTCACTTGGTCGTGATCTGCCAGTGGTATGGTTCACAACCCGGGTCGAACTAAGAGTGCACTTATCACTGCTTCTCTGGATCTCACCGGAATCAGTCAAGTTTATGAACAAAATTTATTTGCATAAAGTTTGTCCAGTCCACTGGAATACAGTCATTATCCAGTCGAAGAATGTTATTATATGATTTGTTCGTCTTGATTTACCTTGTTGTGTTCAGTCCATCTGACTAAATCACCCTCATTTCCACTAAATAATTGTCCATGATGGTTTTTTGAGCAACCAAACGCTTACTTATTGAGTAGGTAGTAAGCTTACTCCACCATACTACGGAAAAGATAAGGGATGAGAATATTCTCATAAGTGGACTTGCGGGAAAGAAGTGTTCTGATTTTCGGTTGACTGGAAGAGAAAGAGACAGCTTTGGATAATGTGGAGTGAAAGTGATGACTGATGTCAGATAACAGCCTGTTTGTGAGTTTTTGCATGCACAAAAGTGCTTACTAACGGTAAAGTCAATGGGAATATCCCTATTGTTATTGCTAAGAATGGGGAAAGCTATTTCAGAGATTTGGCGATAATATAAAATCATTTTGCTTCAGAATAATGAAAACTACGAGGAAACAATAAAGCCAATGAAGGAGAAACCTGAAGATTACACGTTGAAGTGCATGATTATAAGGTATTCTCAGCATGAAAGATAGAAAGCAAAGCTTTTTGTCTTCAGTGACGACTGTTTAAAAGTGATCTTTTCAGCAAAGTTTTGTAGAAGTAAAAACTGTGTACAGGATGATAAAAGCTTTAGGATGGTATTGGTTTTCAGTTAAAGGATATTAGATGTGAACAAAAACATTGGTATCGTGATCCGCATTGAAGAATGAAGCGCATTCCAAAGCATTTCAGTAAATAAACAGAAAACAACTGGGAAGTGGACCAGTGAAGAAGCTCTTTTGGACTGTCCTCAAGGGAATTTAGGCTTTTGCTTTTATTTTAGGGACACTGAGGTGCAGCAACTTTGGCTTACGTGATGTCAGTCGGATGAGGTGAAACGGGGAGCCCATTGGTTAAAAAGGGAAAGGAAAAGGGGATTTAAAGGCACCCTGAAAACCACCAAAGTTAACTTAAGAAGAAAATGAGTATCGGATATCAAAGGAGGTAAACTTTGTGAGATTAGAAGATTATTTATGAAGGCTGTTCAAGTTACGACCGCCAACCCGTTTATGAAGGACAATACTCAAAAGAGCACCGTTGTGAATAAAATCAAGTACATTATCACAGTGAAGTAAAATGAGCCTTACAGTACGGCCACCGTACTCAAGAGTAGAAGCAATAAAGTTACTAATGTAGCCTGTGGCATCAAAGGTTGATGGAGAGGGTTTTGTAGGTAAATTTCGTCGGGCCGCGAGGGAAATTATACGGCGGAGGCGTAAATTCCTATATAGTTTCAGCAAAAGATGTGTTGACTTTCGAATGGTATTTCCTGGATCCTTTCTTGAGCATAAGTGTGAAACGTACAGATCTCCACCAATGGAGAATCAACCCAGAATCAACACCGTGACTAAATATATTGGTCTAAGGGGATATAAGTACGGAGGAGCCGACTTGAGCAACAATAAAGATAACAAGACCATACGGTAGTGTTCATAATCAGTAATAGAACAAGTATTGGTTACACTTAGTTTATATATATATATATATATATATATATATATATATATATATAGTTAAGTGCTCCCAGTATGAGAACCTTTCGTGGAAGGAAAAAAAAACAGCCAATGGCACCGACAAATTATCTTATAATATCGAGATTCTCAGAGTGCGAGCACGGTAACGAATGGTGTGCGAGAAGTGTAGGAAGATGGTCAAAGATTTGTGCTTACAATGAACCTTAACATACAGTGCAAGCAATTGGATAAACGACTAAGTTTATACTGAGTTTAAAATGGTATAGTAACTAGCTAGAGAGTGTACCCCAATAAGGGAATCCAAGACGTTTAAAAATGACAAGGAAAATCCGTTGAAATCACCTGCGATTACACACAAAGACTAACCAAGACTTGCAATCAGGAAGTTGGAAAAGCTATCAGTGAATTGTCTGATATCAGCTGAGTGACTGTTTGATGCAACATTGTTTCTTAAGTTCGCATGCCAATCACCCCTGAAAACGTCATATCTATCAATATGGACAACTTCATCAGTTTAATTGTACAATCAACTTTCTTGAATGACAATAGTCCCGATGTTTTTCGGGGTTATATTCAATATTTTATCAAATTTCCGTAAGAAGGCACAGAATTTTGAAGATAGTGTCGACTGTATCAGTATTTCGAAAAAAGTATGATGTCTTAGAGCAGCGCCGATCAGCGGGATATTTCCTTGAACGCCCATAAACTTTCTGAAACATGTTTTACACAAAGTGTGACTGAGTCTGAAAGTGGGAAATTCAAAAAGACCCCTTGTAAAGAAAAGTATGACCTTGAAATTTAGTTCAACTTAGACTATGGAGGAAAAGAAACAACCTTCCTCCGTGAATCTCGAATGATAGCACAGTGCTGGTCATAGCATGGCTGGTGCTCAAAAGCCCCATCAAAGAACCATTGAATCCTGATGTGGTTAGGTAGCTTGCCTGTCTCAATGACCTAAAGAACTTTGTACGATGGTGTAGCGTACTACTCTGTCTATATGGTACACTAAATGAATGTCAACAATATCTAAGTCGACACTAGCAAACTAAGATGGGCGGAGGAGCGTGCGGTGATAAAAAGGCCGAAAGGGTATGTACATTAGGAATTAAAATGAAACAAAAGGTGTGACTCAAACTCACAGTTGTTCAATGTTCTTGTGATCAGGAGATGAGTACCGAAGAGTCAATATCCGCCAATGTCTTCAGTTCAGTTCGGTCTGACAGCCATCCGTTGAACAGAACAGGATGTAATTGAGCGAAGTGCCAAGAGACGCCGTTGAAGCTTCTAAAATGTTTTGTTTCACTCAGTTAGTTCCGACCGATATAATTCCAAGACACTCCAAACCAGAAGATGAGACCGTGCCAGAATGAAAGATTTATTTACAGCCTTTTTGTATTGCGCGGTGATGATGACCAAAAGGTGTGTGTGTTTTACATTAAAACGTCGGTACAACAAAGGAGTGTCGCACCAAGGGACGTTGGAAATCATGGAAAATGGCGTCCTAAAGCCGAAGATAAGATCATGCCTGAAAGTTCAGTGGGTAAGAGTCACACAAAGTTCAGTCTCATAATCAGTTGATGGACAACATCTGATTCTAACCACTATTCCCCTGGAGAGGACATCTCAGCAAATAAACGCAGACAGCAGCCTCTTATCGTTCAAAAACTCACTTGATGGACGTAGGAGCGGAGTACCTGGGGGTTTCTCTCAGCGGTAGGAGAAGTTTTCGCACTTTATTGAGTATTTATCGCCCACTTAAGCTGGGCAACCTCCGGCCTAAAGGATGCTAGCCCGTCTATGGTCCGCTTGCTCCACTGAGTGTGTTGGGCTAAGCACTGAATCCGGAGGGCCTATCCATAACAGAGAACCACCGAAGACGAGACCGAAAGCTAGCGATAATCAGATACCAAGTGACAGACCCGCAGAAGTTATTTCATTGGTGCTTCGGTCACGTCCTCGTACTGGATTATAGCCCTACTGCCTTGAGGGTGAGACATATGAGTCAACGGTTCCGGTTTGGAATCCTAAATAAAAAATTCTTCTGCGGTGTGGGTGGCCGCGAAGAATTATTCGTTCAGATATATCCAGCGGACCATCAGAGATCATTTCTCATCTCTCTTTTCTTCACCCTCAGCATCTAGATTCAAAAGCAGGATGAGTAAAAACAATGAGCCTTGAGCGGGAACTCGTAGTACACTGTAAAGGCAAAAACTTATAGACAGCAGAAAATAAGCAATAGATTCTCAGACCCAAGCTTTCTTGTTACCAAGCTGCTTTTAACGTCCGCATGCTTTGCCGAGAGGGGCAACATGCTGCTCCATCCAGCAATGTTCAAACCTTTAGGACAGAGGTGTGTTGTCTCCGAAACACGTGTACAAGACCCAACTTCCATGTTAGTACTTCGATCTACAGATACAAGCTCGGTTTCTCGTCTTACTCTTAGCGTGTGAGGCAATTCAGTATATGATGCTCGTGGTTAGGTTGGCATGGACATCGTTTTGAGCATGAAATCTGAGCGCACACTGCTCGGCTGGATGCCAGTCTGCAGCCATCTGTGTGCAGTTCGCCTGAATGGTCCTGTATAGGTCTGCAGTAAAAGACTGAACTTTGAGGCCTACTTTCCATTTCCGTGTGTGCCTCATTTGACTGTAGCTTTCCTGAGGCTAAAGGCCAATTCCACCATGATTTACGTCAACTAAATACAGCGTGGGGTCTAAGAACATAATGGTGACTTCAGTGCCTACGCAGAAATCCTAGACGAGAAGGAGATGCATTAAAAAGGCCGAATAGCTTCCCAGAAGATTGATTCGATAACGGTGATCGAGTCATTCAACGGTGTTCCGACTACGGGCTATTTCTAGCGAGTATAATTTTCTTCGCACAAGGAAGCGCCGACTAACCTGGTTTGGGACTCAGGTCAGTCACATGGATATCGGTTACCTCTGAAGTGGATCAGTTCAAGACTGTCGATCATTTTGGTCTACATCTGTAGACATTGATTGCGCTCTTGTTCGCGAGCATTTCAGCCTACGCTTCGTCGGCGGTTAAAACAGGTCAAAACTCAACCGTCTACGCAGTTGCTACTGAATGAACAATACTGATCGGCTTCCCAAGCAAAACTGTTCCCCAGTTCTTTGACACAGTTAAATGCTCTGGATCCAGAAGAGCGATGGACAGAGATAAAGGAAGGCCTACTTGAGGCTGGTAATGCCGCCCAAGGTCCAACAACCAGACTAACAGAAACAAAAAATATCTGGATCCTTAGTTGTGCTGTTAAATGGGGGCATATGGATTCTGTCGGATTTCAGATATGATGATGCAAGAAGATGCTTACAACTCCAACTGATTTGGAGCCCGAGAATGATGGACTACGAAGTGTAAGGATGTGGAAGAGGCTGCGGCGGTTGACTACATTCACAGACTTCTTTCTGATTAGAAATACCGGTCCAGGAATAACAGGGTTTAGCTAACTGATCAGAGAGGTGAATAGTTCACTATTTCAGACTCAGTACCGTTGTCTAGTGTGCTGGGTGGAGCTTTCGAGAAGCGTTTTATTAGACATTTGCCCACGACAGGTTTGCTAACTAGCACAACCGTTAGAGTTCTGTAGGTGGATACCAATCATCCGTCAGAAGAAAAGTCTCTAAGTGTATTGAGCTATATAAAACCACTTTTGTTTGCTGGACCTGTCGGGTTTCCCTGTCTATTTTCAAAGATGGGAGCTCAAAAATATCCGTAAGATATGAATCGGTGATCGTATTCATTTATAGGAAAGGTGACAAATCCTCCTTTGACAGCCACAAAGAATGAGTCTGGTTATGATAACAGCTAAACTGCTCTCTGTTATCAATCTCCACCGCTTACCCAACGCTCGCGAACAATGCTTGGGCAAGAATAAAGCTAGATTTAGACCTGGTCGAGGTTACATTGACCATTTCACTTTTCGATACATTTTAGAACATAGGCAT
The DNA here is from genome assembly GCA_948099385.1 of Fasciola hepatica. Lineage (NCBI taxonomy): Eukaryota > Metazoa > Platyhelminthes > Trematoda > Plagiorchiida > Fasciolidae > Fasciola > Fasciola hepatica. The sequence continues at coordinate 28,735,905 of CANUEZ040000047.1, forward strand.
TTTCATGAGGAACAAATTTTGGTCGTTTTCAGCTTCCACAGTGATAGGCACTCCAAGCAAAATTGCTCAAAGACCAATAGTACCGTGAAATGAACAAAACTGTTGCAGAGACCTCAAAATACGGATTTTAATGCCGTTTTTACATTTTTCGTAATGGCAGTTATTAGGTTAACGTTTGATCTCATATAAGATTGAAATACCCCGATCATCTATATCTCCTCAAGGAGAACTTGACATAGCTGGCATAAAAGTTACTCAGTGGGTCACACGATCAATGAGATCTGATGCCAAAACAGGAATTACTTTCATTATCCCACGCAATTCGGTATACAGTGCTGAGTAATTGGATGGCCGGCTGTTTTCAAAGAGTCATCATCACTGTGGGCTTCCAACCCCACTGTCCCGGGTTCGAACCCTGCTTCCGCCGCCAGTCACTCCTCAAATGGCAGCCTGTTCTAGGCTGCGACCGCCCTCCTGAAATTGTGGGCCACCATTTTAAAACAGAGAAAAGTAAGCAAAAAGAATAAAGATTAGAAAACAAAGAGAAATTAGAGGAGATGTTTATTTATCAAATTCAGTATCAGCACAGTGCAGAAGTAGTGGTTTGGACAAACAGCATGTATCCTTTTACCAACTGTTTTTTTCTCCTCAGACTGGCTATCATGATAATAAACATATCGCTGAGCAACCGTCCGCATTTCTGTGTCTGACATTTTTGAAATCAATATATCCTAATTTATTTGTCTAATTAGTGATGTAATTACTAATGTTTTCAAAGTAGTATAAAGGAACTTGGTCGTTTCATAGCCACAATCAGTTCGCAAACGTTTTCCTAAGGCGTAAGCTGAAATTTTAATATTCTTGCTGACAGTGATGTTATTGTAATTAAAAAAGGTTCTTTATAGCAAAAAAGATGGGACGGTAGCGGAGTTTTATATTTCACTGTATTGTACTGAGAAAACTTAGAACCGGAGAAGCGCAAACATACTTGGCAATCACAACACGTGACCCCTACACCGTTAGCGCATATCCTAAGGTGCTCGGCTAACATCTCTGGTGAGTTACTCAACTTTGTTTGATACGGACTGCATTTATTCGCGGTCCTGTAGAGTGAAGATATTGACTTCAAATCTCTGCTCGTGTCGTGTCCTGATTTTCGGCACTGAATGACTGAGTATTTTATAACGGATACCATTTTGACCAAATGGGAATTATAAACATCACAATCAGCAAAATAATAAACACAGTGTTTCCAGCGCTGAATATTATATTTAAAAATTTTTGATGCTAGTTGTGAGAAATTGCTCAAAAGCCATTCCAACAGCTTAATACCAATGACAATGAATCGACTCACTGCCAGCTTTTGAACAAAAACCTTTGTCTGAATAGTACGTTGAAGGCTTTGCAATTTCTGTCTCTCGTTTATCCTAGTTAAAAAAAGTCTCCAGTTTGTCATCAGGAATATTTGGGACTTTACTTTTTTCATAACTTACGTTATCTTTATCTCTGTTTATTTCGTCCCATCTTCAGGAATAAATTTTCATGGTGAATTTATATCATATAACAAATTAGTAAAAATCTGTTGACCGCAGTCCGCTTGAAGTAGTAAATCTGAATAGTCTGAATAGTCCCACAGTCAAAGTCACATTAAGAACAAGACGCTGGAGAGCGAACAATTGTTTTCAATGAATCCTATACGTGCTCTTACAATTCTTATGGGTGAAGTAACATTGGAATGCGTTAGCCATTGGCCGGAGTAAAGGTCATTGTCGTGGCGTTAGGAAAAACGGGAATGGTGGGGAGGGGGTGTCTCTATCGTATGCGTGTTGTGGTGAGAGTTTCCCTCCCACCGTCACGAGTGGTAATCGACAGTGGACTTTTGGGGTTCGGTCGGCGATCCGTGGTTTCCGGTTTCGGCCAGGGCAGCTGGAGAGCCTGAACTAGTCGCTTTTGTGCACATAGATTAGTGCTTAGTAAGCGAATGGCGATTGCCTCTGCCGTGGCCAGGGATCGAAGTCGGACTGGCTTTGATCGATTGGGTGGAACTCGGTATATGACTTTGAAAGCTTTTTCAGGGTCCATCGCGTGGCCACTGCTTCGTGCTCCTGTGTCAAAAACGAAATCTAATTCGATGCCTAGCGTTCAGAGACATAAAAATTTGCTCAACGGAGACTTTGCAATGTGAACTAAGCTTCGTTCAACAAGTTTTTCGAGAGAATGGCTACCCCGAGAAGTTTATCCAAAAGAACTTAGAACTAAAGTTACCTGCAGAGCGGTCTCCCTGCCTACCAAAGAAGGAACTATTCCTTAAAGTATCGTTCAAGGGGGATATGCATGCCGAGCGGTTGACAAAAACACTCAGGGAGGCTGTAAACTCAACGTTCCCAGCCGCTAGACTGAAATGTACATTCTCCACCTCTCCGGTGATCCGCATGCAGGTGAAAGACAAACTGCCTGAGCTGACCTCCTCCATGATCATTTACTCGTTCAGGTGCGAATGTGGCGCATCCTACATAGGTCGCACAGCTAGGCGTTTGTCTCAGCGCATTAAGGACCATCACCCAAAATTGTTGAGTCATGGGAAAACCGGTGTGATTACCAGTTCGATTTTAGGTCATTTGGTGGACAGTGGCCACGCGATGGACCCTGAAAAAGCTTTCAAAGTCATATACCGAGTTCCACCCAATCGATCAAAGCCAGTCCGACTTCGATCCCTGGCCACGGCAGAGGCAATCGCCATTCGCTTACTAAGCACTAATCTATGTGCACAAAAGCGACTAGTTCAGGCTCTCCAGCTGCCCTGGCCGAAACCGGAAACCACGGATCGCCGACCGAACCCCAAAAGTCCACTGTCGATTACCACTCGTGACGGTGGGAGGGAAACTCTCACCACAACACGCATACGATAGAGACACCCCCTCCCCACCATTCCCGTTTTTCCTAACGCCACGACAATGACCTTTACTCCGGCCAATGGCTAACGCATTCCAATGTTACTTCACCCATAAGAATTGTAAGAGCACGTATAGGATTCATTGAAAACAATTGTTCGCTCTCCAGCGTCTCGTTCCTAATGTGATGTAGTAAACATTACCAAAATCCTGTTCTAGGTTTTGGAACAAACAGTTTTCACGCACCTACAAAATCCCACGCCCTAACCTCTGATTCGCGCAGTCAGACAGAATTTTGCTAGAGGTCTGTTGGTTTCTTTTGTCAACAAACGACCAAGTGATCGAGCAAAAAACCAGCATGGTGCTACGCAACTAATTGAATTTCAAATTTTCGGTGCATTTCTCATGCTTTACATCACACAACTGCAGGAGAAAAGTAATTCAAATTTATTAAATTTAACCCTAAGCACTGGATTTATTGGTGCTCCATTTGTAGACATCCATTGCTGAACTCCAAAAGCTCACTCTTAGTAGCAAAACTTTTCAAAAATGTTAAACATGACTGACTTTTAGCATAATATTAACTCACAGAATGCATTCTCTAATTCATAGAGGAAGCCTTCAACTCACCTTCCACCGGTTACAACCAAAAATAAAATGCTCCACCAGTTTTTATGCAAGCTGATGCGCTCTGCTGCTAAAGTCATCAAAATAGTCAAGCTAACACCTAGTCATCATTACCGTGTCAAGCAGATGCTGTTTTTTTCTGGATATGAGTCTTGTGTAATTCTCACTTCCCGTTTTTACGAATGTTCAAAACTCCATCGCCAGCCGAGGACGCAAAACGTTTGCGTTTCTATTATTTGGCCTTAAGCTCTAATCGAAACTATCCCCCTAATCCCACACAAGTGAGTGAAAAGTCCTGATTGATCTCTTAATAAATTGCCTTCGTGTTCACACAGTCAACACTTTCAAGTATAGGACAATCTACTTCTGTTCCATAGACCAAGACGATGCAGTTTACTACCAGGCCATCGATTAATTGTACTCACATTAACTGACTGGTTAAAACTGCATATACTTCCGATAGCTAACAAAAGCCATTTTCGAATATTTGAAATCCCTTAGGAGAAAGTTGTTCAAAAAACTCAACCTGTACCTTGTATGGCTAGTAATAAGCTTCGAACAGATCGAACAACAAAGGTCCTCATTCTTTGATTTTGTCCTCATTTGGCTAACCACAGAGTCCTTTGTCATGCATCTGGATATTTTGATTAGTTTGTGCTATTTCAATATCTCAACTGATTCGCATTGCTTTGTTGAACTTTACAAATTTTAAAGTGTAGACTTTATAAGCACAAACGTGTAGCGATCCAATTGCCGAAATGGAGCTATAGGACACGTCAACTGGTAATAAAATGAATTTGTCCCTTAGTATATAAAATGAGACATTTGTATGGGTATGAAATACGTAACGGAACGCATAATCAAATAGGTATTGGTTCATGAGTAACATGACTAGTGGAAACAAAATGGCCAGAAATTTTCTCGTGCTGTGAAAACAGATCACACTCTCCAGGCATCTAAACTGTGGTCCATATCACTGTCGGACTAAGACTTGTCATTCGCGAATAATGCATTTGTTTGTGCGAGGAACTTCATGGATGCTGAGTGGAGTGTATATTGAACAAACCATTAACGAATGGCCCAAATGGGCTTCCTCGAATATGATACGAATAGAGCAGAATGACCAAAAAGTTAGACGAAGTATCCTAGATCATACAACTGCATCAATACAAAGTGCAAGCTGCAGTCAGTGATTTACACAACAGCTGGGAGTGAAATGGTTGTGAAGAAGTGATTGCGAATTCGAACGCAAGCACATACACAGGTAATTAAAAGTCCTTCGAATAAATAAAAGATAAACATCGATTCAATGGTTACCACAGAAATGATAAATTGACCATGAGGTCTCGGTGTTTGCATAATTCTAGACAAAGCATTCCGACTGACATAAACTCCGCGCACGTTATTCTTTTCGTGATTATATTCCAGTAAATGAAGTACAGCGTCTAACCTATGCACACTTGTTTTCTCATATTAAAAACACGCTAAACAATGACGTATGTGATAAGATTGGCTGTCGCACTAGTGGGGATAATATTTAGCAATATCAGCAAGAAGAGAAATCAACGGAGGAGCTGAACATTCTGTGCAATACCTTACATTCAAACTACAACTTACCAAGCAATCCCGACTTTAGGAATTTTTACCAAGAAGTTGGCTACTTTAAGGGTCTTTTTTGGAAACCTTACAAATTTCGGGAAATATCTATAATTCGTGAAATTGATCCCAATAAAATAAAAGCTTAACACAGAGCTAGCCTTATTTCTCAGTGGACAGAAAATTTGCATGGCACTGGAAAAAGGAAACGAAGGGTCAGTTAAAACGCTGAAGGAAAAAGGATTTCTAACGTCATTCACGACAAAACGTATTTAGAAACCAAGAGAGAATATCCCATCCTATGCGCCTAAGATGAAAGTGCGGCAAAAAATTTCCTAGAAATATAGCAACGAAAGTGATATAATCCACCAACGTTTGAAGCCAGCTTCCGAAAGCGGCTCAAAAGCTGGCGAACAGGTTAGGGTATTGAATTCTGACGGCTCAAACTTATACATAAGTAGAATGGAAAGGGGGTTAAGCTACAGCATTGATGACCTCAATTTAAAGTGAATTCAGAAGGCAGTGAGCGATAAATACACATTGGTTACCTAATAAGCCAAGCAAAGTGAAATCCAACCATCGAATGCTTGCCATTTTAATGAAAGAAGCTTCGCATGACTCCAAGTCCGGCATTAAAATCTATCCTCGTGACCACCAACAATAAACCACTACATGAGAAAAGAAAGAAGACAAGTCGCGAGATGCAAACATTTCGTTTACTCTTGTCTCTTGCGTACGTAAAACATTTTAGTTTATATATCATAGGGCGAGAAAAAAATACAACGGAAAGGGCTCGATTGGAAACTATGACAATGCGTTCGGTAGGGGGAGGGAGAAGTCTGTTCGGTTTGTGCCAAGGCAAACAAACACTATGTTTCAACCGTTTTTGCGCACAAAGCGCCGGCTGATGCATCATGATAAGCATTGCTTCCCTAAATGCTAGCAGATTCGATTTGAGATTGCACAACAACACTGTGAAGGATTTTGTCAGGTCAACGATGTGATCTGATACAACTAAGTGTTTTGCAGCTGAAGGGGCTAAAGATTTGACGTCAATTTTTGCGGTCGCATTGCTTTGAGTCTTTGATTTTGCCAAACATTTAGGTGTGTGCTCCGACACTCGTTGAGCCAGGCAGTGATCCGTCCTGCCAATGTATGCGTCACCGCAACTGCAAGTGAACTGATAGACAACATGTGAGACATTGGGATCGGCAAGACTATTTGAGTGATTTTTGAAGCTTACCCTTTTGGTGGTCTACAACTGACGTAATTGCTCCGCTGTGTATTTGAGCCATATGGCTGAATTGAAATTTGCGTTTATTTGATTAAATATGTGATCACCCTTAAACGGTAAAATAATAAAAACTTGCTTCTTGTGGACCGTGATTGACTTTTCGCATGCTTTTTTCGGTTTTCGGTGATGCTCAATGAACTTCTATGGATAACCATTGGCCAGCAACTTTCTTTTTATGAACTCCTCTTCATTCTGCACTTGATCACTGGAGCAGATTTTCTGCGCTGCGGTGAAGTGAGTTCGGACTAATCCACGTTTGTAGGCTATTGGTGCAAAGCTGGAGAATTTTAAATAGCGACCACCCCTAGGTAGCTTTGCGATAAAACTCCTTTGCAATGTTCCATCCGGAAGTCTGGTTATTAGAATGTCTAAAAAAGATAAGCTTTTAGCACTTTCTTTTCGTGAGTAACAGAAAGATTAGGATGAATGGAGTTTATGGCGTTAATAAAAGAAATAAAACATTCCTCATTCGAAAAAATTAAAATTTCGTCAACATATCGTCTGTAAAGGGGATGTTGGGAAATACTATCACAGAGTTTTCTTTCGATCATCCCCAGAAAAATATCTCCCAAGGTTGGAAACAAAGGACTACCCATGGCCACACCATCAGTCTGCTTGTAGGGTTTTCCGTCAAAATTAAAACGGATATTCTCTGTGCATGAAATAATGAGTTCCTTGATGTAATCAATAGGAATAGGTAGATTAAAGTTATGAGGGGAAATAAAATCACACTGATAATCAACTTTCTCACGAAGAGTTACTTTAGTGAAAAGGGACTCAAAGTCAACTGCGTACATTTTTTCAGAGCTCACCAAAATTTTGTTCAATTTGTCTGCGAGTTGAAACGAGTCCTGCAGACAGAATGGTGTTAGATGTTCCCGAACGGAGGCAAGCATTTCAACAAGCCAACGCGCGAGTTTACCATATGCCGAGTTTTGCATGCATAGTATAGGCCTTAAAGGAACTTCATACTTGTGGACTTTTAGTGACCCTCTTAAATAAGGCTTTTGTGTTCCGACTGGTTTTAGCCTATTGTATGTGTTTTCAGATATAAATCTATGTAAGAGCACAATCTGTAGTTGTCTGGATATCTGTTTCTCTATTAATATATTGTTATCCTGGGTAGAGTCTGGTTTGAAACTTTGTGTATCAGAAAGTATGTCTTCCCTCTTCTGCAAGTACTCATTCTTCTTCATGATTACAATGCCTGATCCTTTATCTGGTTGGGGGGACAATAAATCGGCCATTTGTGTGGATGATCGAAAGAAAACTCTGTGATAGTATTTCCCAACATCCCCTTTACAGACGATATGTTGACGAAATTTTAATTTTTTCGAATGAGGAATGTTTTATTTCTTTTATTAACGCCATAAACTCCATTCATCCTAATCTTTCTGTTACTCACGAAAAGAAAGTGCTAAAAGCTTATCTTTTTTAGACATTCTAATAACCAGACTTCCGGATGGAACATTGCAAAGGAGTTTTATCGCAAAGCTACCTAGGGGTGGTCGCTATTTAAAATTCTCCAGCTTTGCACCAATAGCCTACAAACGTGGATTAGTCCGAACTCACTTCACCGCAGCGCAGAAAATCTGCTCCAGTGATCAAGTGCAGAATGAAGAGGAGTTCATAAAAAGAAAGTTGCTGGCCAATGGTTATCCATAGAAGTTCATTGAGCATCACCGAAAACCGAAAAAAGCATGCGAAAAGTCAATCACGGTCCACAAGAAGCAAGTTTTTATTATTTTACCGTTTAAGGGTGATCACATATTTAATCAAATAAACGCAAATTTCAATTCAGCCATATGGCTCAAATACACAGCGGAGCAATTACGTCAGTTGTAGACCACCAAAAGGGTAAGCTTCAAAAATCACTCAAATAGTCTTGCCGATCCCAATGTCTCACATGTTGTCTATCAGTTCACTTGCAGTTGCGGTGACGCATACATTGGCAGGACGGATCACTGCCTGGCTCAACGAGTGTCGGAGCACACACCTAAATGTTTGGCAAAATCAAAGACTCAAAGCAATGCGACCGCAAAAATTGACGTCAAATCTTTAGCCCCTTCAGCTGCAAAACACTTAGTTGTATCAGATCACATCGTTGACCTGACAAAATCCTTCACAGTGTTGTTGTGCAATCTCAAATCGAATCTGCTAGCATTTAGGGAAGCAATGCTTATCATGATGCATCAGCCGGCGCTTTGTGCGCAAAAACGGTTGAAACATAGTGTTTGTTTGCCTTAGCACAAACCGAACAGACTTCTCCCTCCCCCTACCGAACGCATTGTCATAGTTTCCAATCGAGCCCTTTCCGTTGTATTTTTTTCTCGCCCTATGATATATAAACTAAAATGTTTTACGTACGCAAGAGACAAGAGTAAACGAAATGTTTGCATCTCGCGACTTGTCTTCTTTCTTTTCTCATGTAGTGGATTAAGGAGACCAATTGCCTCACTAAACCAGCAATTCATATATTGTCGTTCTCACCCTGAATATGTCAACACAAATTGTGCAAACACGCTTTTTCCTGGTCCGTTTATCATAGCCGTATAACCATTGTGGATAAGTGTTTATTGTTCATCTGGAGGATGTTTAGTGACACACGTTTGCACGTTCTCATGTGAATCAGCATTTACTTCTCCTCAAGGAGTTCGTTCTTAGAACTGTCATACGAATCACATTGAATGCTGCTTGCGTCTTGTAACGAAGGAGTGATATGATTCCAGATCATCCGAGCTATCAGCGTTTTGAGTTAACATTTCCAGATTTGTAACACAGAGAGTTCTGTCGGCATTTTATGATGATCACTTCGATATTATATAAAAAAAACTAAATGTGTGTTCCGGTGAAGCATGTGAAAGCAATACGGGCGTGTTCTATTCATAGTTGCAATCGATCGCATCATCCATCGAGGACTAACAAGAATCCCAAAAGGACGCCAGAAATACAATTTGTTTTTTGGAGTGGATACCTAAGTGTCCACTGCGCTACCCAGCTTTCTAGCCGTTTATGACCAAATTGGGGGGCCAAGCCACAAACGTTTTCGGTTACTATTATCACAGTAATAACAGAAATAATACCATTAGTCTTATTGTTTTTATTATTGATACCCACATGACCAATATCATCATCGTCTGAAACAGCATCAGTATCAAATAAAACAGCAATTCAATAAACCGTTTTCTCATCGTATTCAAAACCCTCATTGAAAAATGTGGGATCATCATGAAAATGAATCAGGTAATAATGGATAATTTATCGATCGATTCCTTGCTTATAGGTGACAACCTCCCCGTTTGTTTATCTTAGGATGCAGGGATAAACGACGTGGACTGACTGTGTTGTGTTACTCTTTCTTGCGTTGCGCCAGAGAGGGAAACCAGAGTTGTAACATTTTCTGAGGATACCCCTTTGCCCAATGGACCATGACTTTCTACTTATCAGGTTATTACTTCCTCATTTTTGGACTCTGAACGACTTCTCGTGAGGCATCATTTGTATGCTCTACCCAACGGATGACGGTGGTATTTCAACAAGGAATTGATGGAGCACAAATTATTTCCTGGGAGTGAAAAAATAACACATGTGCCACTGGGCGACAAGCTTAATGGCATACGGTGTGTGTAAATAATCATGTAATTCTGTCAAATATGTTGGGCGCGTATATCATGAGTATACTTCAAACTATGACTTCATCCGAAGACTACTAAATTTTACTTTTACTTAATTGTCTTCTGCAAAAGAATACTTCAACTTCATGGATACTGCAGATCATCGCCCACCATGCGTCACGATTGACTGCGAGCTCATTGCAAACCATCACCCAGTTTTTCCTCCAGTATGGCGGACCGTAGATCGTGTGTTGTCCGAGGCTCTCCCTGTCTTTCTCCACGGGGCACAAACACATTTCAGGTTGCCCATCGTGGTGGCAATGCCATCTCATACATGACGCAGGGCAGAGTATTTGTGTGGATAGTTCTGTGTCGGGTAGCCGGAATATATGACCGAACCACTGCAAGCAGTGGCATTGTAGAAGGACGGAGAGTTAGTCAATGTCACATCACTGCTTTCTCACTTCGTAGTTGGGTGGCATGTCCTGACAGTTTGTACGAAGAATTCGGCGCAGACACCAGTGGTCGAACACACAATCTCCTCGTATCTTCAGCTCGTAGTGACCAGGTTTCACACCCTTATGTAAGGACGGGTCGGATAGCAGCACAGAAGACGTGAATCTTCTTTTGAAGGCTAAGTTCACTCCATGACCACAGCACAAGCCGCAGCTGAAAAACCCTTTAAGTGCTTTGTCAATCCTTGACAGTACTTCATCCTTCGCCCTACCATTCGGAAGCAGAGTAGTCCTCAGATATTTAGACGGCTGTACGTACTCGATCGCCTGACCGCTGATGGACAACTGCTGAGCTTATAGCCCAGTTCAAGTCGACAAAGCCTTTGTTTTCGATGAACTGACTTCGAGACCAGTAGTCTACCAGAAGTAATCGAGTCGGTCCAGAACTGGCAGAAGTGTGGCAAGAGAATCTCCTAGTATGACAATGTTGTCTATAAACTCCAGGTCCAAGATGTGCACTGATGGACTTAGTTGGAGACCGGGGTAATCAGCCAAGACTTCGTTCAGTGTCCAGTCGATAGCATAGTTAAACAACACTGATGAGGGAGGTCTTCTTTGTCCAACTCCAGAATCAGTTGCGAAAACCGAAGATTATTTTACATATACTCGGACACGTGCGCTAGTGGAGGCATAATAGGCCCTCAAGATCCTTGAGAATTTGACAGAAATGCCGTCATATTCTAGTATACCCCCAAAACACTCACGATAAACCGAGTCAAATACATCCCAGAAATCAATCAAGCTGGCTACTGTTGGCGTCCGGAACTTGTAGTGGTGTTTCAGTACTAGACACAGTGTGAAGATTTGGTCCACACAATCTCTGACAAAGCGGAAACCGCCTTGGTTCTTTCGAGTTCGGGAGTCTCTCAACTGAGAACCGACTGAGTAGAAGAAAGCACGAAATCTTTGCAGCAACATCAATTAAACTGATCCTGTCCTGTATCCTTTATTGGGAATGGGTACCAGAATAGAGGCACCCCAGTCCGTTGGAAATATCTCCCCTTCCCAAATAGATCGGAACGGCAAGTGTGGCCTGTCTATCAGTGATGACAAACAGGCCCTTTGCTCTTTTGGTAGTTTGCTATCCTCCCCAGCAGCTTTCCTACTTTGCAGCTGGTTGACGACCCTGGCGATTTCTATCATACTTGGTGGCTCTCTGTTGACGTCGTACGTCTCCACACTCGGGGAGGACGGAAGGTCAGTGGTGTGATGAGAAGGTCGGTTGGGAAGCCGGTCGAAATACTCTACCCAACGTTTGATTTTTCTTCTCTGTTCGGGGATAACCTGATCTGTTACATCACGTAGGATGGATTCATGCTTGCATCGCCCATTCAAATCACTCTGAATTAACCGAAGGAATTTGCTGAAGTCACCAGTACCGACAGCATTCTCCGTCTTCTCTAACTTTTCGATCTACTACATCTTACGATTAGCTCTACCCGAGCACAAGGCCTCTCGTTGCGGTCTTCAGCGTTAAGAGCTGCCCACTACTCGGGCTTCTTGGGTCTTGGCTGATATTGCAAGGTGGTTACTGAGATCTAGTCTTTTATAAGTTTCCCAGTTCTCTCTAGGTTCTTCCAAGCAAACTCCTTGACCACCTTTCACTGTTCTTCCACGGAATACCCATCAGTTTACATGATAGTTACAGTCGCCAGCCGGGCTGCGATAGCGTTTGAGAAAGCGATGGGCTTTTCCGGTACTTCGACCTCGATTCAACTCGGTGGTGAGACTTTGAAGCGCGCAGACAGAGGATATTTGAGGGGCCCGAGTACAAGCACATGGTCTGTAACATTAGTGTTTTCCGTTACTGGGCCGTGGTGCACTTGGCAGTCCTCTACTGATGAAGCCCAACGGGATCGCATCAGAATATAATCTATTTGATGCGCCCGGAGGCTATCTTGTGAACAAAGGTCTTATGGGATACTGGGAGCGAGGGTTGCAGATAACTAACCTGTTAGCGTCGGTCGAATTCACCAGACCATTTCCTTCCTCACAGCGTTGTCCAATTCCGAACTTTTCTAGGACATGGCGAGTGGACTTATCCGAGGTGCATGTTAGTGAGTTCAAGTCACCTGCGATGAAAAGTATAACATTGCTTGAAATATGATTGACTGGATCTTGTAATTTGTCGTAGAAGTGACCTTTTGTTGTATTTTTAGCCACATTTGTCGGTGCATGGAGAGCATTCACTGAGAGATTCTGGGAAGAGCTCTTGAAGCTTGCTAGGGCCAACCTCGAAGAAATCGGTTCCCAAGAAATCAGGGCGAATGCAAAGCCACGGTATCCACAGTTGTCCTCTGGCCCGAGGTGGTGAACCGTATAAATCGTATCCTCTCACGGAATCTTAACAAACCGAGTGCCGGAGCGGAATAGTCGAACTTTCAAATGGCAGGTAATGTCTACATGGTGATCATGCAGAGTTCGCGTTGTAATATTCTGGCTATCTACATCTAGTAGAGTCCTTACATTCTGACAGGTTATGTGTGCCTTTTTATACAGTAGAAGGCTCCACCTCGCTATATTATTACATAGACCGCTGGGACAAGAGGAGCTTCTCTTACTGGTAAGGCCGCATCCTGATGACTAAGCAAAAATTGACAATAATTCATGGAGAGTGTTGGGAATAGTGATACGAAACAGTGTCTCCAGCTCCTTTGGGGACTTTTGTGAAATTCGGTAGCCTAGTTTAGCCTTTTTGTTCGAAGGCTTGCCTCTAGGATTTGCACATCCAAGTACAACCTGGACGGCTGCAGAGTCTAAGGCCTTAGTAAATGGCGGGTCCAATGTACCGAGCCAAGGTGCGATCAGCAGACCTTTGGTGTATTTAGGAAAGGACAAATATACCCCATCGAAGATCCACCGTATCCTCAAGCACTGCCGATGCTCGTCCACGGTCGATTATTCAGTGAGCCTAAGCCCACTTTATTCATGGTTAACTACTGGTTTGTTGACCGTACCCATATCCGCCACCTGAAGACGCGCCCGGTAGCATGTGGCTCTTCTCGAGGTCAGCTTATGCCCGACCCGTTTACCGGAGAATCCTCATTTCATTTGTTGCCATATCCCGACAATGAGATCTCAGAAAAATCATCCTCAGAATATGCTCATAGACGATACTTAGCATCCCGAGATGACTCATTTCTCCGAACTTCGTAGTAATGCGAACTCAAATTGCCACACGTACCGAACCCAAAACAATGCGTTTATAAGGATCACATCATTCAAGCATTGTTTGTAGTTGGAAGTAAAATGATATAAGGAACAAAAATTGGGGGGATATCATCGTGGAAATTTTGTTAAACCTAGCCCCTAAAATGGTGAAATGAGTGAAGAGTGGCACGGTCAACGCATCACCAGTAGGTAACTGGACAAAATGCATTCATCTAAGGAAAGTTATATTAGGGCCAATTATTTTACAGAAAAATAATTTGCAGGAAATACGATCTGAATTTTGAGAATCAATTTTTGCTAACAGCATCCCTGAGGACGACGAAATGATTGCAACTGATTAAAGGCAGTTAGCAAACGAATTAAACTTTCGTTATTAAGCGCGAACCACTACTTGGAATTATTCCGTTCAACTCAAGAATGTGAGACTTTGTTCAGTCTTGTTGAATTTTCCACCACAAAGTAGAAGTGATTCGTCATGTACGCCTCAGTGCATTTTTCGATGCAAAATTACCACGAGAAATGGTTTTATTTTGCAGAAAACGAGACATGCCCATTGTATGTTTCCTACAATCCATAAATATCACCTAGATTTTGGCTGCTGACAGTTCATTTAGTGGTAAAAACTAAAATTCGACTTGGACGAAATTGCTTTGGGCAGACATTTAAGTGCTCCCTTGGTATTAAATGATGAATCAATTGAGTTTGTTTGCAACAGTGAACAAGTCAACACTGCCAGGACTGATTTACGTTGTGGACTTTGAAGTTCAGTAGATAGAATAAAAAAGTACGGATTCAGTCGCGGCACAACTGCACGGACGATATCAAAGGACTGGTGTGAAAGGTGCGAATTGATAGTTTCGTGTACCATACAAACTGGCTGTTGATGCAAAGCGTTTTTGTCCTACAATTGTATATACCTCAAAGTTTTCCAACCACTCGGAACGATGAGCATGGAAATTGACCAGATTCAGTCTTGTACTCTGGGAAAACCTCGCGTACTATCAAAAACGGGATAGATAATCATGCGATGATAAAACGTTCAAAGCCGCACAATCCTGTTTCGGAAATTCATTGACTCCGCTCAGCCAACAGCGCACTCCCAACTGTGGATTATTTGATGAATGTTACTTGATAACGTTTAGGGAAACAATAAAACTCCCATCTGATTAGTTCCCCTAGTGATTATAATTTTTTTGAGGTTTTCAGTTCATTTATTACATTCACGTTATCAGATTATCCTTTGGTATGCATCCTGGCAGCCTTTGAAAATACCATATCTGTCAAGTTTCATCAAACGGCAAAAAGTACTTGAGGTTTTAAATTTATTTTACAGTGGACTAATGTGTCTGGCTTACCTCGAGCTTGTTCATTCCCCCAGGCCACAAGCTTACCAGCGGTAAAGAATTCAGAATTACAGGACTGAGGTAAAAACGGCGGAGCTGTTTCATCCCTATTTAGCACAGTCAACAAGCCCCAGTTGAGGCTGGAGCCTAGCATTCTTGTGGTTGTTAGTCACATATGTCACCGCCAGGCTAACCGAGCCCAATATCTACCGTTTATTTCGAGTCAAAACGTCTATTGAACGGTAATACCCGTCACCCGATTCTCGTTGGACTCCTCCAATAATCGTTTCTCCTCCTTGGGAGTCTAAGTGAAACAAGGCACTATCAATCTTGTTTGACTACTTGAACAGTATGAGTTGCATGACGTTTGAATCACCCATGAAATTTTCAATTGTGCAACTTACACCCATAAACCTTCGGGGGACATGAAGCGCTGATTATTGTTTGTTTAATTAGAACTTTAAGTGAACCGTTTTGCAAAGAGATGTATTTTGCATTGTTTCAATCCACTGTCCAAAGTGATGGGCTTCACAAAGCAATAAGCAAGGAAAAATAATGGTGATGCGTTTGAAATTAGCCGTACCGTGGCAGTAGAAAATCAAACCAGACCGTTTTCTGTGGATTTCTCTATTTTTATTAGTATTGGCATTAATTTGAATGTCAACAATGCTCTTGTACACACTGACTTTTGTGAAAACCACACGTTTTTTTGTGAATAACAGATATTTTGTGAATCACGGCAATATAGTCTAAAATAATTTGAAACTTATTATCAAAACCTGATAGGATTATAAATGAATACCTTGCAGGCTGTCAGGTGGGCCTACGACAGTTCAATGAGAGGGAATCTCAGGTTCAGGAGTATTACTTACAGGAGGGTACATCCGATCGAATTTTATAACTGGAAGTTTTCTGTTCTCACCAAGCCGACTGTTCCGCTGGCGTCCACAATCGTAGACGAGGAGCTCTGTAATGTGATGAAGACAAGTGGAAAAATCGACAAATCTGGTCTCCTTATACTCAGTTTGAAAGATTAAATGTTGCATCGATGACTGTAAGCCACATTCTCTGAGCGGATTTCACACGATACTCACCTGGAAAATTTGCTTGATACCTAGTACATCACTTTGTGAGCTGAACATAATTTATGATCTTCGGTCTTTCTCAGCAATTGCACAACAGGGTGAATCCCTTTTCATATTCGTCGGTGACTTTACCAGGTATGACTTTACTCTTCTCATCACCCTTGGCTTGATAAATGTAGTAGGTTTTTCCATCAGACTTGAGGCATAATTAGACATGGTTTTTAAAAAGAGACCATAATTTTTCGGTGTTCAAAGTGTTCCACCCCGGATCAGCTCTGACCACTTAATCTCTAAAGTATGTCTCGAAATGCATAGTAAGACTAATCGGTACACTGTACTAAGAAGACCATGCAAAACAATGAATCAGATAAACCATCCAATTCACAGTCTAGTCAAGTTAAGAACCTGGTTAGTTCGACCGATTTTTCCGTGTTTTAAAACCTAAACTATTCTGTCTCCCATGAAAATCTCACATATTACCTTATTTTTCTTTAATCGTCTTCGCCTATTTTGATCTGTCTACGTCTGAACGGACCGATATCAGTTGCCGCACGATGCGGAAAGTCAGAAAAACACCTATGTGTCAGTAACTCAAGAAACAAAACAAAACATTGATGTTGAAGAACTCAACTCCGATTTAGCTCCGTATCACAGTGTACTCCTATATCAGCTATCAATAACTCATATCAGTCACCAACTATCGAACCCACTGTAGTCTTCTAACAACTGGGTGAAGTGAAAATGGAAAAGTTCGCCGTCCGGATGATCTGTGACCTGTTGTTCTCAAAGAGTGTGGTGATGCCCTTTCGCTTCTGCTAGCCAGAATTTTCAATAATTTTCTACCAAACGGAAAAATCATAACATTTGTAGACTGGCCGAAACATGGCCCGTCCTCAAGAAAGAACCTAGGAAGTATCGTTTCATCACCTGCACTTCCAAGATATCCAAGTTATTCGAGATGTTTTTTACCGTATATTTACTTGAGGTCTGCTCAAGAAGATTCACACCATTTTGCTCATTGGTCTTTACACTCCAAACTTGAAATGGTAGCTGTCTAGTCCAGATTAGTATCTCTCTATTGCAGCATCATATCCAGGAATAGATGTATTGACACTATCACTGATAAAAAACGTTATTGTTATTAGTCAATTTACTTTCAAAATACATTCAAACATTCATCATTCTCTACACAAAGAACTTTCAAAAGTTATGCCTGTAAGCTAGAAGCGCCTAAAGTTAAAATTCTATTTCCACGCATTTCTACATATCGCAGTTCTCTTTTGCCGAAATACTCACCTGCTTGTTGATCCAATTAAAGTTACCATGGACTTAATTGACTGTTTGCTTGAATGAAAATTTACACAAATTTTATTGACTGCTCGAATTGATTATTTGATGTCCATAGATTTGGTGTAAGTACTGAAATCTGCACATCATTTAAAGCCACCAGTGACGAACTTGACTATACTTAAGTCGGATTGTTTATAGAAATATTTCGAAACAAGCACTGTTGTAGCTAGATTCTCGTGAAAATAAACAGGTTCTCCAAAATAACAATTTTCCTGATTCTTATTATGGGAAGAAATCGTTTCATTTTTGGTAAGGGATAACGAATAGTCTCCTGATCAGAACATGTTCGACCGGACTCATTTTGGTGAGCTTCGGCATTACAGGTTTCGATCAATTGTCCACTATTTCCGCAACTACCTACAATCTAGTTAAAAACCTTAGTATCCGAAACTTAGTCCAGGGAGTACTGAGCTTTCCATGACACTATTTTTCTCTCCCTTGCCCCTCGTGTTTCTTCTCATTTTGACACGACACGAGAATGGTGTGAACAAGCCACCCAGTCAAGGAAACGGAAACATCAGGAACTAAACTGAACTTTACCGAGGCAGTTAGAACTCACCATTTCCTATTACCGAGGAGAGATATTAAGTTTTCTGACTGAAACGTAAATGGAATAGCTCATTTTGGACATGCTTTCAGGGTTTCTAATGAGAAAAGAAAGCTGTACATCCGTCGATCTCGGCTTCCAGATACGCACGTTGAAATTCTCTGGTGACTGAAGGAGTCAATAGGATTTTCAGTTGTTCCAACGAAAGTCCCAAGCTTATTAGTAAAAAAAGTAAATTCGATATATCCACCTGTCTTTGGTCATGTTTGCAAGTTTGACAGATGGTTGTACGGAACACTGATAAACTGCACCTGACTCCCAACATTGAAAGTTCGGTCATTGCTAGATCTAGATAATTGCACTGTGATGACCATGATGACCAAGACGGCATAGTTTTCTGTGTTTATATCAACAAAAAAACTATAACATGTATTTCCATAGTTATTTTGAAGACAAATACATTTGTTTCGTCCAAATCTTATCCTGATTACAGGTAAAGGGCATTACCTTTTATGTGGAAAACGATTTATCTTTGTTATCAACGGCCGATTTACCACCAAATGCCAAGAAGATACTGTAAACTCTGCCCTGACTATTGACCAAGAATATCATTTCAATTTTGCTGATAAAGAAAGAAACACTGAATGTAACTTACCTTCTATATTTTCGTCCGCCTTTCTTAGGTTCACATCAGCTGGAAATCTCTGGGAAGGATGGGTGCATCATACTTGGGAACAAGCATCGGAACTGAATGTACCTTCTCTGTTTAACGTTACCTTAGGGAATGAATGAATGAATTTTCTGTAACCAAACCAGCCAATCGATTTTGCCTCTCATGATGAAACGTTTTTTTACACTTTGTGTAAACGGAATCACTGAAGTAGAACTTTTCGAAATTGCTCAGCGAAATGCTGTACGCCATAGCAAAAGAGGGTGGACGAAGTAAGTTGCATCCTTTTTCGGTCGTTCTGATGCCATCATCGTACACCCAAATAATGTGATCAAGTCCCCAGTTGACAGCCCTTAGTTGGTTGAAAACCTCTTTGTTAACATATTGTATTACCATTATAAAATAAAAGGGAATGAATAAAACAACAATGAACAGTTGGCGAGATTGCTGAGAAATTTGATTTTCTTTTTCACTTGTACTGGCTATCAGTTCACTTCCCTTGCTATATTGTACGGTTTATTGGCCCACAATAACGCGATCTATGGTAAGGAATTCACTGGGAAAATCATTCTTATGACGTTGGTATTGAAACACTTTTCGCCCAGTGAAGCGAGCTGCATTCAATCACGTTCTGTCCTTTGTGGGGAGTATTTTGCATGACAGCCTGAATAAAATGAAATTCATCAGTCTCAAAAATAAATAGTTCCAGTCTGTGAGATAAGAAATTCTTCTGGAAGGAGTACTTTTTTGCCGGGTATTGTGGTGGGTTATGAAGATATTTATCTAACAGCCATAAATTTTAAAATGCGCACGCAGTAGTCAAACCACAAATATTCTGATGGTTCTGATGCACAGCGGTGTCATAGCAACCCTGATTTGATCACGATGGAGAATTAATTTTCAATGTTGGAGAAAAAACTTTATGGAAACTACCCCATATGGAACTACGGAGGCGAGAGTGGCACAGGATAGCGAGTTGTATCGTTGTTTGATTGGTAAACTCTATGCCAAAAAGCCGAAATAATTCACTGACGATAGAGACAAGTCAATATATTATTTTTCGTGGAGGCCGAATCACAACGGAGGCTTTCCGTTCCAAACAACCTGTAGATCTTGATTACTATATATGTGAGAGCAGCAAGAGATTAGTTATGTATAATATGATTGGTCCGGCAGGATCAACACTCCCTCACAAGAGTCGGTCGCCGTGCGGGAAAACAGTTTTTTATCGTTCAGATCCAGTGACAGAGTGGTGTTAAATCATGTGGTGCATACGGTCAACACACCGTTGAGAACCAGCCCAGATGTCCTGGCGGTTAGTTGTTCTATTCACACTCGCTCACTTCGAGTTCCGGTCCCAGTGGGGACTCGGTGGACATGCACTACCGATGATTCCCAACAAGGATGAAACAGCTGAACAAAGCATCCGTGGTTTTAAATTATGAGTTGAGCGTTTTGACTGCATGATAAACCACATTTTACAAACCTAATCTTCTACTATTCATAAAATTACTATTTATCGGATAATGAATAACACATCAAACTTTATGGAAGGAGTTTGCATGGAAAGTTATACTTCTTTTTCCACTTGTGGTTCACATATATGCATGCTTTTGGATGAATACGAAAAAGGAAATACCCCAATATTACTGTGCTATTTTGTTCATGGTGAAGACATATACCCCGAAATAATAAGCTGGAGGTGAATCTGACGCAAAGGTTGAGTCAGGGTGGAAGCTTTTGTATAGAAATTGATAAATTCCAAATTTCAAAACATCTGTATAGATATAACTACTTTGTATGACTGTTCTCAGTTTATTTCGTGGACTACTGCCAAATGATTCCGCTTGGTTTGCTGTTCTCCCGATTTTACCACGTGATAGAAAAACGAGATCAGATTCAGCAAAGATCCAACTCCGAATTCAAAAAGCTGTCGGCTTGAAAAGAGTTTTTCTCTCTGATTTACGTGGTATCTACAGAAGAATGGAAAAAGGTTCTCGGAAGCACACGACAGGTTTCGTTGTTATTACCGCTCATCACGTATGCTTATCCACCCAACCACTTGTTCTGACACTTGTACAGTACGTAGGTGTTAGTTCACAGCAATTTAACTTGTGTATCAGGCGAGCGATTAGAATCTCCTATTCGGAGAGTCCCCTGAGGCACAACAATGGTGATTCGCTGATGGTGGACCCTCCAGTGGACAATCCGAATAGGAGCCTCTAATCGCATTCCTGATACACAAATTAGGTTGTTGTGAAGTTTTTATTCATATTCAACCACGTCTTTCTAAAAAAACCATGTCACTTTTTTGTTCGGTAAAAAGACTTTATTCTAGTTTCAGCAAAAGCAAATATAGTAAGAAGTTCATGACATCCCACATTTCTGCATCAAGACTGGGAGTCTTATTGTTTTTAAACCCCCTAATGCAACAGTATGAATAACAGATTTATAACCCAGGTGCAAACTTCGTTCCATTCTGCGATGCACTAGAAAATCAACTTAGATGCGAAATTTGAACTCGATTACGTTTGGAACTGAAAACTACCAATCGAAATGGAGACATCATTCCCGTAAAATAGAATAGGATCATTGTCCAAGTGGCCTTTGTACCGTTGAATCTTCGCAAATTTTGATTGATAATAATACAGTAGAAAGAAACAAATGCTCTGTCATGTGCTTTATATCAAATGACTTTATTCGTCTCCATTGCTTAACTGGGTAAGGAAAAATGAAATCTGGAATGGCAACAGAGTTGATATCATTGTGAGATAGTGAAATACAAAACTAAACAATGATGAGATGCGTGTGGTTGACGAAAGACCTTTGCTACTATGCCAAGCAAACAACTAAATCGCATACGCTTTGCCCTTATTGGTGTTGACGAGTACCTCTTCAAATTTGTCCCATTTTTATGTAATAATTGGGTGAACTCATTTCAAATACAAAAAGTCAAGGAGCAAGCAGACGGTTTATCACCAACACAGAAATGTCAACGAAGAATAATGAGTTGACCTCACCAGCAACTGTTACAAGAGGTGACGTAAAAGTGAAGAACGCATTTTCAGTGGTAAGTGCCATTTTTCACTGTGCCGAAGGCATAACATCAAATGATAAATATACAACTAAGAATATTGTTACTGTTCGCCTTCTGAATCCTGTCACGATTCCTCAAAACGGGACTTTGTACATGCACGTTTTAATTTCTTGGTTATGAGGGTTAAGTACTCGGCTGGTAATTTCCTAATTGATGGAACTGATAATGCAATAATCACTGGATTAAAGATCGAGTTCACTGTGTTCACAAATGCGCCGATCAGTTGGACATCAGAGCCGAAATCATACGAGTACTCGCTGACTAGATTGCTCAGTAAATAGTTCACGGTGTCAAATGTATGTCCCAGAATCACGATCGAGATCATACACAGTGAACCAACAGTCATTGATCGATAAAGTGGATCGATGGAGCAAAACGTCCCATTTGATTCCGATTGATCTTGATCATTCTGTTGGAGAGACCAACTAGTTGATTGGCCGTGTCTCTCCGCATTTTGCCAGTTTCTTTCCATCAACTGGAAGTTACATACTACCCAAAAATAAGCAACCAGCATGACCGAAATAGGAAGCAAGTAGTACACGACGAAGTTAAATGGCTGATAAAACATAGTTACACGAAAAGCGAATGTGTGATTCGGCGTAATGTTAGTAGAACAGGTCATATTGTGAAATTCCACAATCAGCATGTTCGGTATGAGAGTTCCCACACTAAGCATGACTGTCCCGATAGTTGTCCAGATGATGTATGCCTTTTCATAACGTCGGTAAGTGGCGCAATAAACAGTGGCCCAAAGGCGATCCAACATGATCCATGTTAGGTTGCATGTTGACATAAACGCAACTAACCAGTATGGGATTTGTGTGCGCCAAATGTGGCACTGGATCCAACCACTGAGTGGGTCCGAGTATGGATAATAACGCACCCATGTGAAGAGCATTATCCAAAAACAACAGAATGCATCAAGCACCACCTGTGCACGCAGAAGCCAAGTTGTCAGACAACTGCGTATTACGACTAAGTTCAGCGCGTAAAGCACCGAAATATTGGCGACGATCCCGATGATCAATAGAATGGTAAAGCTCATGTTAAGAGCGTAATTTAGGTTCTCCTCTAGGTAGGTAGAAATATCAACCATGATGGCCAGATTAGGACGCGTCAGTGAGCTGGTGCTAATTGCAACGCAGTTCAGTGAAACAGTCTGTCAAGTTATTCAGTTTCATATCATTAATTAGCAGAGCAGCGATTGGTTGAAAGTGTAACAGCACAGAATGAAAAGCTGAGGAGACCGTCCCATTTTTATTTGACTGGACCAAACTTCCAACACGCAAAGCTGAATTCGCAAGATGAACGCATATGTTAACTTTACCAAATCAAAAGAAAATAATTGGTTGAACCAATAATCTGTTGGCTTCGGGCAGAGGTTTCACAAACTAATATCCTGTTTTAAATTTCTAATGACAAAAGTATAACTTTTGACAACATTGGGTTTGCTGTGGCTTGCACAATGAACTGTTTTTGTTATGTTCCTCGTGAAATTGCAGTTTTGCCACGTGCAAACAAGGTGATTAAATACAATAAATGATAGACTTTCACCCCATAAATCAGTTATCAGTCTTTGATCTTATGGCTTTTAGCCAACCAGATCCTACATTAGAGCGTAAAAATGATCCCCAGTTGACCACTGCTGAGTCCCAGAGTTACCGTTAGCCTTTCTTCTATACGCTGTTATTACAAACTTACTCACACAGAACAGGTAGCTATTCACACAGTCACTCTCACCCACGTCCTATCAGGCTGCAATCGATGCCACAAGCAATTTGAACAAGTTTAGTGATCCTGGGCAATGAAGGCGTTTACACTGCGTAACATTGGTTATGTTTACGAACATGTGGAATAGCATTCCTGATTAAATCACGTATTATCCCCGTGGTCAGATTTTTGATTACGGTTTGTGACAAAACAGATCTTTCTTCAATACGGCTCAACCAGCGAACAAAGTAAGTGTGTGGTGTTTCGTAAAGTTCAGGAAGTAGATTATATTGTTTAGAGGAATTCACAATAAAGAGTGCTATTTTTGCGTTAGCTGATTTGTATGGATGAGTTCCTTAATGGTTCCCCCGGTTTCGTACATTAGTCCGAACCATTCGTTAAATTATGGACAAGGACGGAGCAATGCCTTGACAAAATATTTATTTCCGAACTTGGGATTGCTCGGTGAAGTCTGGACGGTATCACCTCTTCGACTGGTAGGATTTGTTGTCTGAACCCCTAGAGATGGCTTCATCAGACTTGATAGCTTGACTATCATGTGCCCGGCACTAACTACATGGGCCGAGATCGTCAACCAAATCCACCTTCATAAGTCCGAGAGTGACTATGGTGAATTCTTCTGAGTACTTTTGTGTATTCACTAAATTTCACGAAACCACTTTACTGTTCCGTATTGACATGAGGAGAAGTGCTCTAGGAACACACACCTCTGTTTTATGGGAAATTCGAAGTTTTTCTTCGTCCGCATGTCTTCTAACCCAATTTTTAAATTTTTATTCATCTTCTTTTTTGCTGTGAGATGCATATGATTAGGACTTTTACGGTTTCCATTGCCTATGCTTCACCCAAAACTTTCTGCCAGATTCAACACCTGTGGTTTACCTGGAGGAATTCAAGTGAGAGAAATGCTCACGTGATCCGATTAACCAATGAAACTGAGCTTCATATACTACGTTAGAAATTTAACTCCATCAACATTGTCTTTCTCTTTCTCTTTAGTGGAACAACAGGGTAAGTAAGTTCCTATAAACCTTTTTGGGAGAAACAAAGGACTGAAATACATAAAATGTTATCTGATAGGTAGGAGCTAAGATGAGTAGGTGGTCAATGTAAATGTTTCCTTTAAAAGTGCTTGCGCACGACTGATTGTGCCTGTCGATTCATCTAAACTTCAATTTCACCAAAAGGAAATGGGAAAATACGGCTAATTACAGTGGGGTCATGCCGTGAATATTCACATTTTTGTTTCAGAGGGTCAGGGGATGTAGCTAGTGAATAGCGTAATAAGACGTGAAAAAAACAATGATGATGAGTTTGGTAAGGTTGGAATTGGGGTCTGTAACTCATGTTGAACGATAAATGAAAGAGACTCAAAAGGAAGAAGAGCAAGTACCAAAATCGCTGAATTTCTCCAAAGACAGTTATACTCAGATATTTCACAGAGATTTTTCTTTGATAAAAATAGATTGAGAAAGAGTAGAAAAATACAGTAGAGGTTACGATGGGTCACTATGGCAGAAAATCAAACTGGGACGAGTCCACGTTTATCAATTTTCGTAGGATGTGGGTACATCTGGAGATTGAATAATTTGACGCAGAATCGCTTCGTAAGTGGAAAATATGTAAGGCAGTGTGCTTGTGTACGTGCTACATAAATATGAAGGAGGAATATCCACTTAAAAAACTGAAATCATTTTGCAAACTAACTGGAAGTGTTTAGATATTCCAGTCAGAATCTTGGGTGGAGAGACAAATGACTGTTCTTGACCACAGGACAAATCACTTTTGGAGGTTTGATGATAATTTTGCTACTGGCTACTGATCGAGCTAAGAATAAAAACTGCAATTTACTCTACTACATCCCTGCTTGCAGTGGCTAATGAGAATTCAGTATCAAATTTTCCTATTGACTATAAACGTATTTCTTTGAAGGGTATTATTTTCTATCATAGTACAACTAACAACAGTATCCACGTAAAAAATACTAGCTTTTGCACATTACATCTTGTTATAACACGATTTGTATCGTGAGAAGTGTGCACAGTCAGGATGTCATTTACAATAAAGATAGGAAATAAGCCTACCACAGGAAGAAGATCTCAATCGGATTGCACCATTTCACCCTCTCCTGTTTAATGAAGGTACGGAATTTTATGGTTTATGGTAAATGTTTCTCCATATTGGCGAACACAACGTGGTTGTTTAAGGAACTGTGTTCGTAAGATTATGAATACAAAGTCAAGCATTCAAACTAAACCTGAAGATTTCCTCCAATGAGTCTCATACTCACCTTAAGTTTGCTGTTGAACTGTTAGACAAAAAGAAATGTTCCTGGTGGAATCCGCATTCAAATATCAATGGTGGTGACCACCTTTAGTGAGTTTCATTTATCTTGGTTTCGGAGTGTGAAAGACAGTCAGCCAACCATGTTAAAGAAATTTCTTCGAAATTAAACGCTATCCACTAATGTTCATCATGAAACACTTTGAGCCTGATCACGGTAAATTTCGTTTCAGGATAATTGCTATCCGAGGAATGTAAAACACCATAGAGGCCCTGAATCTCGCTGATCTATGACCTACAGCCCCAATTATTGGAAAAAGATTGCAAAGTTCAATAACAGGTTGTTGATGAAGTTCGTCCTTTTCATGTGAACTAAACGTTTTCTGGTCGATTGCCAGCAATCTTCTTTTAGCTTAACTATTCGTGCTACATTCATTAGATAAATTTCGTCAGGTTCGAAGATGTTTCACGAGTGCCCTTTACACCTATCTTTTTGTCATTGTACGTCTTGATCTTCATTTTCCCTATTTTCTCCTTCTCGCATACTTCTCTGGTAGTGCTTTTTTCCCCGTTTTCTCCTTTTTGCATCCACGGGGGTTTATTTAAATCCGCCGAGTGGATTACCAGTCCATCCGAATTTGTGGCGGACTTTCTTCGGCTGAAAAATATGAGTGCAAGATTTCTTATTTTAATAAATGATGAAATTGTATTATTATTGGTCAGCTTTTGCAAAGCATCAAATCTACTAACTGGCTTATTTCAAGTAGTTGTCTAGACGCGAAGTAAGCCGTGTCAATGAAGGAATAACCTATAGAAGCTCGGGGCCAGCTGCATTTAACGTACTTCAGCGATATATACTTACCATCCGCATAGTGTAACGGTCACGTCACCTGATGCAAGTCAAGGTTTTAGTTTTTGTTCTTGTACGTGATATTGATGTCGTTGAAAGACTTTCGTCACATAACCTCAAATACCTTCGAAAATGAACCCTCTACAACCATCACAGTAATAGTAACGTGAATTGTCTAATTATGGTGTGACCCGCATAAAGCATAGTACCTTTCAAGCGTACTACAGGGATTCAGGTAGAAACCATCTCCTACACAATACAACAAGGAGGAAACGTAAAGAAGAACAGTGTGCGACGTTTATCGCTCCTGTATATATCAAATATGCTCAGTAGCAACATTTGAATATTAATCGGAAATATATTAAATTTGACCGAACATGTGCATGGCTGGCAGTGAACATAACTGGAAGCCATTGTGCTACAGAAAAACTGGCACCGTGATGATGCTGTCGGTGGGGTTGGTGAATTCCCGGCCTCCTCGACTTTACCATTGACGATCCTATCTCCTAAGGTAACTGCTGCGGTGGTGTCACCGCATTCACTAGTAGTCGATGGGGGTATTTAGTGCAACACCATATCGGTGCATCGGCGCATCATTTCAAACAATTTTCGGGAAAGCAAACGCCTACACTTCCTGCGTGTTGGTAAATTTGATGAATTTCCAACACATTCCTCAACAAACCCAATGAAACATCATGAAGTCTCATTTGGCTAAATAAGTGGAAATCCTAATTGATGTGATGTGAGCACATTACCTAACATTTTTTCATAGAATATGTTACGTCCTCCAACCAGAATGAAAATATGTGTGGATTCACTTTTGAAACAATGAAACTCTCGCCTGTGGAAAGGGCCGTTTTCCTATGGTGAGTGCGGTTTAAGCAATTGGGGGAGTTTCACTTTCGATCCGTTGCAAAAATAACGACAAACGGCATACACAGAGTTGCCATATCAAACATAGGGCAATCGAATACTCTCGGGGCTCAGATATCTAATTCCACAATTCGAATTCATATGTTCTTGCAATCCGACCTGCCCATTTCATATGGTTTCCATCGCTCTTCTTTATGCATGCTTCCTGCCACATTGGTTTAAAGGATTCCCTTTCTTCTTCACTGGTCTTCTTCTTAAGGACCCCAAACTTATATATTTCAAGATCTCGCCAACAATAATCTAGATTCGGCATCATGTCGTGCGAGTACCCTTCTCAGAATATGTCACCTCTACATCCCATGTCATGCACTTTACTGTGTGGGACACTACATATTTACCGTCACTGTGAACTTGTCAATGGACTTTCTATTTCGTGTACACTTTCGAATTTCGAGTGTGTACTCTTTTGCAAAATAGTTTACACATTTCCGGTTGTACCCTATTTTGCGATACCCATCAACGATTTTGATCATAGTTTTTTCGAACCAAAGGCAGCTTTTCTTGACTGGATTCCTTTTGTAACACGAAATCGGTAGATGAGAAGAACGAGACAGGATTTCCAGTACACGTGCTTCTGCATACCTTTGCATTACCTGTGACAGAGAAGAAAAAGGCTTTACCCGAGCCACCAAGTCTTGAAATTTTTAACGAGAGGAGATATTCAATAAGCTCTCAGCCCGCTAGTGAAAGACTTTCCAGAGATCCATATAGGAAATTGTACGAGTCAGTCTCCGTTCGTGAGGGAAGATGAAAAGAATGTCAGCTGACACCGTGCGCACGCCGTACACCCCCCTACGCACTCACGAAACAGTGCTTGTCCGGTCCGGTTATTCACTAAGTCGGAACCGCTCCTTCTTGTATAGATTTCCTTTTATCGATCCATATTTTAGAAGCCCCTGTAAGTCGCGTTCATATTTATTCACTAATAGTTCTACTCAAGAATGGATTGTTGTATCTCCTAACGGTCTGGTTGTAGCAGAGATGTTTTCATTCATATGGCAATTTAAAGTAACAAAAAGATATTCAATCGAAGCCGGCTAAATTCCAACACTTTCAACGTGTGGTCACAGTAATAAAACATTTCCCTTTAGATGAAACCACTTTTTTATTCAGTCGACTAATCCAAATAATATTTTACGTTTATGGCCCTACTGTATTGTCGTTTCATTCCAAATAGTCAGCGGGATCAACGCGATTACAAAACAAATATTTCTCTTGAAATAAACCGAACCTACATTTCATCTTGAAGGTGTCCGGTGAAACTAAATCCGGTTTGGTTTTGTTCACGGAAACGAAATAGACATCATTCTAAGAAGATTTACCAGACCACCCGATTGCTTCAGGGAATGGGATTTCCGTGTATTGCTTGCAATCACATCTTCCTATCTACTCGAAGTTTGAAATCCTGTCAGCATGTGGATACAAGAAGGGCACATTCATCCAACTCTTTCAACCGTGGTAATGGGAACCCCTAAAGTAATACTGGTTTGAATGATTGATTCGGTATCAGTTTACAATGCGATCCAACAAACGAATAAGTCATGGAGATGGAATTTACTTACTGAGTTTTTTCAAACACACAAACTGACCGGCTTCCATCAAACGGTTATCCTCGTGGACTTTGAACAGTAACCAACCAGGTTCGATTGTCGACCAGCTGGTAATTTTCCCACTGGACAGACTTTCATTGGCCGCGGCCCCCTTCCGGAACCGCTGAACACTACTGTTTAACAAATAAAATTGGAATCAGAAAGAAAGTAATTCGGGAATACTTAGGTTTTTGGGTTGTACCTTGGAAATGTTAGTGATGGCAGTTGTCCATCACTAAAATATCCATTCATTGATATGAATACATGCCACACCAAGGAAAGCCATAACCAAGCTGTCTAACAATGGGCTCATTTCAAAAAGTATTCAGACGGGAAAATGAAAATTCACTTTCCTCAATAAGTAGTAAGCGGTGTCTATCTTTGTGCTAAAACTAGAGGCACAAAACTCCACAAAATAAATAGGACTTTTTTTTATACAAAACTACGTTTCTAGGATGAATTCCTGGCGAGTAGTGGGAAAGAAGCAGTATATAACGACACAAAACGTGCCCTCCTAATAGTCAATCGTAATGCTCAGGTTGAATGTTCTGAAAAGTTGTCCTTATTCACTGAGTTATCCAAATAGAGAGCAGAGGGCTAAACCGATTTTTATTTACCTGCAATGTAATTGCTACTGAGAAGCCAAACAGCACAATGGATTCCAATAGATCCGATATTCTGTGTGGTGCTTGAGTGCATCCACTACAAATTTTAAAATGCTTAGGATTTGGAAGGCGGGAAATAGTGCTATTTGGGACTGAATGACTGGAAAATGTTGTTGAAGACTGAAGCAAATTTGAAACATCAACCTCTGTGTATGCACTTTTCAGAGAATTGAAGTAGACGATGCTAATTTTTGAATCCATAAACAAACTTTTATCCAAAATTTTCCCGCGAATTTCCTGTTTCTTCCCTGATTTGACTGTACAACAGTATCTTTGGATGAGACACTGTGATATATTTGGCAGACGGAAGGTTTCTGTATCTAAGTTTCTGAATCTGCAGATTACTTTCCGTGGCTCTCAATGTAGTATTTCCTAACCTACTGGATCTTGATTATGATGCATGGTTTATTTTTGATTATGGGACGAGAAACTATTTTCCTTTTCACAAACCACAGGGAATCAATCATTGATCCAGATCGACTGCAAGCAAATTCTTTAAACATGAGCCTTACTGATCGTCACATAACTACTACAAAACGGTGCCGTTTCTGAGAAAGCCCAATCCAAAGGCTGGAATCAGATGATGTATCTAGTCTGACCAATTTCAAACACGTTCACTATAGAATCAGGGTAACACAAATTCTCCATATCATTGGAAAATGACAGAATCTGCCACATGAGAGTAAATTTGCGCCAGAATGTGCTCTAAACAAAGTATGTATTGTGCAGCTGTTGATAATCACACATAAATTTTCATTGAACCACTAGATGTGCTAGACTCACAAAGTGAAATATGCCATCAAATGTGGACTACTAGCTGAACAGCAGTTAAATCGAAGGTGATGGTTCATTTTTGTTCCATGTGTTTTTACCTCTCTCTTACTCATTTCAGGCCGTATTTTTACTCACGTCTTGCAGGTGGACGAACCAACATGAAAGTAAATTGTCGTCAAAGCTGCTGCGAGACAATAATCACCAGGGTTTCGGTGCAGTAAAATGACCAGTATCCAGATGAACGGAGGACTCATATCAGGAGGCTTGGTTCAATTTTCCAATGTTTTAAGATTCCTCCACAATGTTCACTAAAAAGTGGATGATACGTAGTTATTGGCGCTGTTTGAAGATGGCAGATCACCCGCCCCCAAAGTCTCGCACATGACGATGCTTGGAGGTGTCTTAGACGCTGTATCAGAGAACCCGAGCCATAGTGGATGGTCAAAGTTGCAGCTATCTGTAAAACATCCAGTTTTCCTCGTTTGCTCAGAAAAACTGGTTCAATAAATGAGAACGGCTCACTGAGTAAGATTCAAGAGCGTCCTCTGTACGTTGAGTGGACCATTTCAAGTGATAGCATAAAAAGCAATCGTCAATAACCAGGGCTATGAATAATACAAAGGATTGAATTCTGGATGTGTGCAGAAATTCTAGTTCGGGAGCGGGAGTTCTTTCTAAGTCAATCTATGAAAACGAATTAGACCCACTGGGTCAGATCCATTTCTTCCGCTTGTTACAAAGATGTTTAGTCAACTTTGGTGTCGAAATGAACGATTTAGTTTATATTAGTAATAAGATCAAGTACCGGAGAAATCAGTAATCTTGACGAATCTTCACGACAGAAAAAGGTCTTTTGAAAACCACTGAGAATTATACCTGGGTAACATGGTACCTAATTTACTCCCCGACTTTTATCCACCCCGTCTAACGATCGCTTGCCCACGATGATCACAGATGAATGTGACTGGGCTCGACTCCGGTATAGCTTCTTTTGGTCACATACGCCCCTCGACTGAGAGCGGAACAAAGGCACACTGACCATCAGCCGGCGATCGGTTATTTGTTTTATTATGAAAGCGGCCTCCGACCAAATCGACCGCATATCCTTTCAACACATTTTGCTCAACGGTATGCTGTGGGAAGTCTTTTGCAAAAATAATTACCGTTACTTGAACATTCAAAGCTAATTTCCGGATTGCGGTGGTCGTCGTACCAAGTTTCTAACAACAATTGGTGTAAATCAGGTTGGCTGCCCTCTTCCGTTTTACTTTTCACTCTATTATTCTCGAGGTACAAAAGATTGACTTGATTTATTGTGAGCACAATGAAACAATTCATTCCAAGTGGAATGGCATAGTGCTTTCGATTGAAATTTCACGTAAGCTGCATGCTTTTTTGAAAACATTTCACTATTCTCAGAATGCGATTTGCAGATTTATCGTGTTAAATAATATTTCAGTAGTGGATCTATGCAATATCGCCAAACGTAACTACGTGGTAAGAGGCACAATACATCAGGAAGATGATTTTTGTTAACCGAATAAAAGCGTCTCATCCGGATGTCGAATGGAGAAACGTGCAAGTTCTCACTATATGAAGTATAAAGGTCACCAGACGTAGGTCGTTATGACATGTTCCGCGTGTTTACCAAAATTATTCCGCATCAAACAATTTTCGCCGGGTCTTCTTACAGTTGGTAAAGGAGCATGGGTGACTATACTGTGATGTCAAGGAAATGTATGATAAGTATAACGAGCCCAAATGACCATTTTGACTGGTTACGCCTTTCGGTTTTCGTCCAGTGGAAGTAATGGCTAGGTCTTCAGATGAGTGACGATTTAGTTCCAATGAACTTCATTCATCTACTCGATACTACTATAGGTTTTCTATACCCCATGTTCTTATATAATCGGCTATTTTGATTTTCGATTGTTGTTGCTTCTGAGAGATAGAAAACAGCCATCACGCTTATCTTCGGAGAATGATGGTTCGAACGTTACCGAAGTGAACAAAATCAGATAGATATTCATTCGTAGTCGAAGAAGGAAAACGTCACAACTAGATGTTTCACGTCTAGCGAGGCCAGTGCTTGTTCTAGTATTCGGACCTTACATCAGGTTATCAAACTCAGCAGTATAATTTAGTCAATACTCACAGAGCTACCAATCAAGAATTTCAATATTGCATTCCTAAATTCACAAAATTCCACTTTCCATTTACCAGTCATTCAGACATGGTGCCTCTAAGGGGAACGATTTGTGGGGTTTTATTATTATAAAGCCGTTTGATTAGGTATCGGTGATATATTAGGCTTGATGTTGAGTCTGTGCCTCTCTGCTTGGTTTGAATATAGCTATAAACGTTTGCATTTTTGTTCTTGAATGCACCTACTGATTGAATATGTTCTCTAAATTAGATAGAGGAGTCCGGATAATTTGTCCACAAAGTCGAGCACTTTATTATTTCCATGTATTTTTTTAATTTTTTACCAGGTTATTATAGTGTCTTTATTATAATTATTGATGAAGTGGCCAATAACACCTTGACAGTTCTTTTGAGATGGTATAACTTTCTCTGTGTGCATTATGCATGGCACTTGAGACGTACAACAGGCGATGTATGTGAATGTTAGCAGGAAGACCTGTGTGTTCACCTACGTCTTGCTTCCTGCTGTTTATCAAGGGTATTTTCCGTCTACCCGCAAGTCGATTTTTGCTCTGAACAATCCTGAGGTGCTGTGGTGATGATAAATACCATCCCAGAGGTTATATTTGTTGTGTTGGTAGAACACGCAATGTTGGTACTTTATTTATTTGTACGAACGTGAACACAGAACCTGGCAGTAGCCGGCGAGAAAGCCGCAAGCAAGCAAGATAGCGAAAAGGGCTGGACTACGTGTGCTGTCACACGCAAAAGGTAAGACCAATCATTGCATAACAAGACCAACAAGTCAATACTGCTGGTGCTGAAGCATGATTGAAGATCGAGACAAAGTGACCGTATGACCTCTCACGAGAGGAATATCAGTTGGTTGTCCTCGTAGTATTCCTGAGCTCAACCAGACATAATGATATTGATTTCGTGAGAAAATTATTTGTAGACCTGTGTAGTTTATCTTGATTAGGATACGCGACAAACAAGTAAAAATGGAGAGGAGACAGATGTTCGCGTTTTTCACCAAATGCCTCTTGTATACTGCAGCACCACAACCAGAGTTGCTGGACTACTTACGCTTCGCACCTTCAAAGTATAAAGTGATGTTGCAAGACTGGACGTCAACGAATCCGAGCTTGGCGCTCGACAGGGAGGTGCTAACAATTGTCGACTGCTTCACTTACCTCGACAGCAGGGTAACGAGGGATGGAAGCACTGTAGTAGAGGTGAGCACGCGTATATCCAAGGCTCGAGTGGAGTGTGCTAGAGTGAAGCACTTGTGAGGCCGACATAATATTTTGCTGAAGTGAAAAAGTGCGGCGCGTTCAGTTCTGTTGTGTAGTTGTAAGATTTGGGTTCTGTGTGCGGGATTTGTTCATCGTCTTGAGATTTTTGACCATCGATATCTGCGTAGGATCGCTAAAATTGGATGGAATGACCGAATAAGCAAAGCTGAGGTCAGAAAGCGAGTATTGGGTAATAATTCAGAGAACGTTCTGTCCCAGCGTATCCAGCTTATTAGACTTCGTTGGTTAGGGCATCTGCTGAGTATTACAAACATACGTCAAGCATTCCGTGCCATGTTTTGCGTTCCTCTTCGGGAATGAAAGAAGTCGCTTAGAGGTCAACAGATCACGTGGCAGCGAGGGATGAGGAAATATACATCGAACTTAGGATAAGTAGCTGCCTCACTTCTTCGTGGCTGGGGTCCAAAGGGTCCCTCCACCAGTTGACTGGAGACACTCAAGGATACGGCAGTGAATCTTGAACAATGGCAATCGTGTTGTCACTTTCTGTTGAATCAGAGTAGTTGATTAACATGCGTCTGCACAGTTGGACCTTGTATTCCGTGTGGTAGTTACTGGGGTGCTCTTTGGTTTTCCCACTCCTGGGTGTATTATAGGAGAAAATTCGAGCAGTATGCAGTTACATACCTCATTTGTAAACGGTACAGCAACAGTAATCGGCAATAGGCCAACGAAAGCTTTGACAAAGCACAAATAGCAAAGTAAGCTCCGAAGCGAGTCACAGTAGCAATGGGAGAACGGGAAGATAAACCAACGAAATGAACCAATCAGAGTTGAGAGACGGATTAGTCACACGAGTGAAGGAAGTAAATGGCGGAGTGACGGAAACTTAACACAGTGAGTGGATCTCTACACCAATGAAGACCAATAGGTGGATGGCATGTATCTGGCGAAGCGAATTTCCAACTCAGTGAATGATCGTAACAAGTATATATTCTTGGACTACTATCTACGACTAAGCTATACAAACTATATCTATGCTGTTATCGTAACCCTTTCATACAAAATAACTCACGATACAGAAAGTACGGCAGAGGTTAAATAAATATTTACCACTAATTACATCAGTTTGAAAACGGATTTCGGGTGATTTATGCTTATTTTCACTGATTGAGATATATCACATTTGATAATGACAGTGAAAAATGCAAATAGTTGTCGCAATGGAGTTAAATCATCGGGGCCATTAAGAAAACGGTAGTGTTACGTAGGGCTTACTAATCATCATTGGATATAGTCCGATTGGTTCACTCCGCTTCCGCGAAATCGGAGTTGAATATACCTTCCAGATTTACCTCCCATTTTCCCGATATTGTGTAATATACGTGGGCTCTTGGAATAGTCTGACTTTGGTGTAAATTTGATTTGAGTATTACCCATCCCAGTGGCTCTCTCAAGGTGCAGCGATCATTATGGCTACCAGTTCATTATTCTAGCACCCACTGTGCCACACCAATGATTGTATGAATATCGCAGTCTTTAACATAAAATAAACTCACTTTCCGGCAGGTAGCCTTCACCTACTGGATATTACACCAGGTTGATTGGTCTCAGCTTTAGCTAGGCTTCTAATGCCAACGTTCGGTGGATCTGGATAACCTCCTGACCATCTAGTGGAGTTAATGTCAAGGCTAGCGGTAATAGTCTTAACGTATATAAACTCAGTTTCTGAATTAGGCAATCTTATACAATTTGCAGATGTCCACTTAATGTAACCTCTTCTGATGGACCTCGAAGGTGCATTCGAAATGTAGAGATGAAAATTTGACGAACAGGGGTATTTTGGTTCATTGATACGTGACTGAATGGGTTAATGTTTTCTCTGGGTCGGGATTGCTCACGATTATTTCCTGAGAGCTTCAGTCGCGTGGTGTTGGCCTTTACGTACATTCAATCCCCTCCCTGGCTCACTCAAAGGTCAGTCCTTAGCTCGATGATTAGGCTAGGAACCCAAAGAAGAGTATTCTTTGTCTCTTCGCGATATCATACCTGCTTGTAACATTTTGTCCGAGAAATTCGCTCAGCTGATTCCTATAGTATAGTTTTTAACTTATTAGCCAAGACTAATTGGGGGCCGGTTTTGGACTGAAGGTAAAAATACACTCTTAAAAAGTACTCTTTTCCCTTACGTTTTTATTTATTGTACACTAATTTACAACAATTCACGAGGGGTCGGCCGTGAATAGAATAGTGCTAAAGTGACTGGCGATGGCGGTACTCGTACCAGACTACTAGTTGGTTTTCGGGACTCTGACGTTGTTATTTCAGGATTATTCTCTTTGTTTACTTCTTTTCATTAGATGATAACAGTACAATATTTCAGGAGGGGGGTTGCGGTCACTTAAAGTCTGCTAATTGAGGACTTACCGGCCGTGGTGAGGACATTCGAACCCGGGGCTAAAGGGTCCAAAGCCGATTGTGATGACCTCTGGCCACCGGTTACCATATGAAAAGAAAAGAAAACAGAATAAGGCATGATCATCATGATCACCGACAAATCTGGTCACTTCTTCGAACCTGCGCTGTTTTCCCGACCTGAGAATAATGGATACCTTTTCAAACCACCTGGATAGAAAGCGGTCTATTTATCGGCGTAAAATGGTGCTCAGAATCTAGCAGAACTCAACTCAGTTTTGTAACCGAGCCTTCACATTGTGGTTCAACACCGTTTCATCTGATCCAACAGCTACAACAAAGCTTTATTGGAATATTGCTCAACTCACCATTGCACCCTGTGGTGATCACGCAAGGTACGTCTACTCCGCGTTCTAGGAATATGAAAGCTTCTCAATATCCATCCCGCGGTTCGATGACCGCGCACTGTTGACTAACATCCGCTGGTTCACTTACCTCACAAGCCGAAAACAGATAACCTGCCAAGCTGTTAGGACTGTTATTACACACAACAATCGTAGACTGAAACTTTTTCGGAAATTCTGAATGATTATTGGGGTTATCATCAACTTTAAATGTTCATTGGGCAGGGATGCATATGAGGGATTGGAGCAGTCTGACCATTTCATGAACAGCTTAAAATCCCCTAGACACAGTAGCCGCAAGAAGCAACACTGGCTTAAGCAATGTCATTTTCCACACCGGGTTCGATTTGGCCTCGATGTGCACCGCACGTATTTGCAGACGAGAATCAGCTACTCACCCAGCGGTGGTATGTGCTGCAACGAAGGCTGTTCAGGTTTAACACAGCATTCCCACCTCATAATTCTTCGGATATTCAATGTTTCGTTTCTTTAATCTGTCTGCTAGTCCTTGCTCCGAATTATTATAGTTTACTCCTAAGTCTAGACAGAGTTGAGTTGGGCTCAAGCCTAACTGCGAGGATTGGGGATCTTGACCGCGGAGCTCTTCTATGAGGTTTTGGACAAACAGCTATATCTTTTTAAGTTCAGGATTTTCTTCGAATCTGACCCAAATTGCAAACAACAGTTATCGGCTGAATATACGCCATCCTCACTACTTAAATTGTCAATCTAGCAGAAACTGAAGCTCGCCAGCTTATGCGCTCTATGTGCTGAGTAAATGGCTATTGTCAGTATAGCATTCAAATTGAATATCCCAGTCTATGGAAAATTCAGGGTAAATTTATGGAGATCAGCTGCAAGCAACTAGTGCATTTCAAGCCATATCATTTCTTCCAACTGTACAATCATCATGGTCATTTTACCAATGACTATTCCAAATGGCATGGGTCCGAAAGTGATCCAGATAATGTATGCTGTTTCATCGCGTTGGTACTTACCACAATACACTGTGGCCCATAAAAAATTTAATGTGATCCATGTCAGATTTCACGTTGGACACTGGACACGGTTATCCAGTAGGGTGCTTGTGTACGCCAGATGTGACATTGAATCCAACCGCCGATTGAGGTAGAATATGGGTAGTGACGCACCCAGATAAAGACTATGTTCCACATACAGCTTAATGCATCAAGAACTACTTGCACACGCAGGAGCCAAGTTGTTAGACGACTATTTATCTTAACGGTGTACTAATGTTGGCAATGATTCCAAAACACAGAAGTATTGTGCAACCCACACTGAGGGCATAATTTGTAGGTTGAATAAAACTAAAAGTGAGCTCTACCATGATGATGATGAATGTTTAAAGCAGTAGATTAATTATTTTTGTGGTTGAATGAGCTAGGTGACAATAATATTCTCCAATTCCGTGAATATGATTGGTAGACTGGCTATCGGTTGAAAATTGATCAGTGGTAAACAGTGATCAGAGTGAGCCCACGATCTCATTGGATGAGACCAACTTTTCCTCACAGCCAATGTCATGAGTGCAATGCACGCAAATTACACGTTCAACTAAATCGTTTTGTTCTTTTTGGTTGAAACCTCAAGGTTACGGGAAGTGGATAATGAGGAAATGGGAATAAGGTTAGTTTACTTTGTCACTCTGTTTCCTGTTGTTGCTTGGCTTTGTACAATGTTATCCACAGGATGTTCCACTGTACCCAATCGATGTTGGAACATCAAAAAATAAATGCGGGTTTTCGTTGATTTGGAAATACGTTGCATCGAGTAATCTCGCATAAGCACAGAATACCTCCGGTGACCAAGCCAGATGCCAGTTTATTTCGTTCCTTTTTGTGTAACTTGCTTGCGCGTGAGTGCGTTGTCAGTGGTATACCTGGTAGTTTCAAAGGCCCCCTAAACAGTTATGGATAAACGGCAACCAGATCCTGAAACCAAATAAGGTTCGAATGAGTCAGATATAATAACGAGCCGGATGACAGTAGATTACTGTCTACCACCAAAGTGACCTTCGGGGACGGGATCCGAATCTCTGACCTCCAAGATGGAAAGTAACCAGTGGTAACAACTCAACCACCACAGGTTGGAGGCATTCCTACTACGGACAGACTAGTTATCTTGTTTCCAAACCAAGGCAATAACATACCTCAAATCGTGCAAACCGATCACAATACAAGGACAGAAAAACAGGCCTTCAAAATGCCCAAGCCACAAAGGACAGCATGCGCATTCAATGGCAAATAGATAATGTAAGTGCGACCAAGCGGCGGATCCCAGATAGTCAAGATGTGTCACATATGAGGCTGGGTGGGCTAAAGCGAAGATCAACTTCAGGCTGAAGCATGAAAACGTAACTCACCTGACAATCTGGGTCTGAAAGAATATTCACGGATGTATTCGAATGGAACGATGAAAATGACATAAAACCAATTGGGAATCATAGACAAATGAAATACTGATGAACAGCAAAACTTATAATCACTTACAGTTTAGTCTCAAGTTGAAAAACTGGGAGATAATTTGATTATTATGATGATTAATTTCATACTCTTGTAAACAGCAGGGTCACCGTGTGTTTTTCGTCGCAGAATCATCCAAGTATTTCCAAAACTCTGACGTTATTTGCGTCGCATTCGTGAGTTCCAACAATGCTATTACAATCCATTCAATGTTGTCTATTTACGCCTACCCGTGTAAACTCCTTGCTCTATTCTGTTATTCTCCTGCAATACTTTCTGACATTCTGCAACTAGACTTCACAGATCTGATCTAAGGATAATCAGTCATGTTTCCTGAATCCCAATTTTGGAAATAACCTTGGAAAATATTGACTGACACACTAAATTGCACATGACTGTTTTTCCCAGGATAATTTCAGGTAATGCACATCACATTGTTTCTGCTGCTTTGCCCACAAGAAAGTAAGTCCAAATTTTCAGTCTAATCCCTATTACAATAATTTCTGAAAGAATTGCCCCGTTTCGTACTTGAATCGCACGTTGTTGAAAAAACAGAAAACAGTTAATAAGTTGTAAAATAATCGAAGGGCATGAACTTCTGTTTTGATTTCGCACATTATATCTTACTTTTTCAGTTACATCTAAATATCACAGCTTGCAACATTGAAGCAAATATAAACTCTAACACGAGAAAAATGGTAACCACATGTGTGACCCCGTCACAATTACCGTTGCGCAATAGTTTTGAATGCTTGTCAAGACTACCAGTCAGATGGTAACTTGGATCATTAGGCCACAACCGGGATTAATCAGTCGTAGGTGGAACTCCGAATCGATTCGGTCGTATATTCATGACCCATTTCTGAGCTAAGTCGTAAATTTATCAACGGGACAACCTTGTCGTACGCCATCTCCACAAAGAATCGAACTAGGCTCGTCCTCAGTGATTCACCGTATGATCAATGAATAGAAGAAAATACCACATGAACCTTATGAATCGCTAAGAGTGCCATGCTCAACTCACCATTGAAAATAATGTTAGCACTCTACAACTGCTTTATCTGACATGTTTGGAACCATGATCGGTTCGTAGACCCCAGGGACCCTCATGTGAACGATTTTTCTCTGAACGACTGATTTTCAGGTTTTCCGAGCTGACTGCTGCATTTCACTGAATTTGAGATGTTTATTCTTGTACCTGAAGTAGTGATAACAGTGTTGAACTGCAAACTATTTGTGCTGGGAATACGAACTAGCAATGCTCCGAATCACGAAATCCAGTCATCTGCACTTCAGTACTCAAACCACGGAATGCAATCAAGAGAATGTGGAAGTCATTCGGTACTCGGAGAAATGTGTGTATTGGTGATAGGATTTGCGTATTTGGAAAGCGAGCATGACGGGAATTACCAGCTGGAAATTACTAGACTGGAGTGAATCGTAGTTACTTGTGTGTGTATGCTGGTCTGTCCATGAACACAAGGAATAGTGGGTCAGCCAAAGCAACACGACTACATGCGGCATGAGAATTGAGAGCCACGGCATAACCGGCTGGGGTTGGTCACATGTACCAGGGAACCTGACTTTAGTATTTGATCCCCAATGTGGCAAAATGTGTCGCATCATTATTGATGCCAGTCAAAAATGCCAGCTCGCCCCACTCTTCCCATCTGATAGCTCTCCAAACATGCATTGGAACTCCTTTGTCATGCTATGTTGCTGCTATCATATCATTTAGTGTCAATTATAATTCCAAACACCCTTTTGAAAATCATGCTTAAACAACGAAAATACTGAGTCATCGGTCCAAAAGTCCGATTTCTATTGTTCGTCTTTCCAAGTACATTTCCTCATTGGTCAATCTACAGGCAACTTTCGGTGACGTCTAATCAATGGAAAAACATGAAAGCGCCTCCATAATGCAGTTTATGATTTTATAATCCAGGATGCACCGGGTGGTGGAGGTTGAATATCGCGATAGATTACAGAATGCACCTGGTGAACAGGACCGATTACAGTTGAGATTTTTGAATAAATATTCCAGAGCCGTTTTATCACTTTTGTGTGGTCTCCCGCTTACTGGGCACCTTTGATACTCGCATGTACTTTGAACCGACTGATCGACCTGCTCACTGTCTGTTTTGAAAGACCAACGCACTTGGTAATATTTGTGGCGTGGCTTCCCTGATTCCCACATCCCGGGTGCATGCCAGACGGGCATCACGTGAACTCAGAGGAACCGATTACCGTGTGGGGTGCCGAAGTAGAAAGTACACATTTATGAGTGTATGTCTGACCGTTATAGCAAATATCGTGATTCACCATCATGCAACGGAGGATTGTAACACGTACGGGTACAGCTTTATTTACCATGTTTAAAATATCTCGAGCTGACTGATTGATCGTCATTACCGTAGTTTACTTGGGGATGAATCGGTTTCGGCTAACAATTTAGCTCAAGTATGAGGCATCGGAGTGAGGTGTTCTACTAATGACACGAAAAATGGACGGCTCGATTGAACTCAATCTCTATTCAAAAATCAGTTGAGAATTAACCTTAGTTAATCGCCCCTGTTATCATCCATGTATTCGTATCACTGTATGATCAGTTGTGAGGAAGAGACAACCACGAAAACCATTCATCCTCCTTACGTATAAAATATCATGATAATCTTCCCAATGAACATGTACTTTACGCAACCGACTGCTTGTTTTTCGGATGGCCCGGAAAGGCACTTGAACCACTCATCAACTTGGAGAATGGTTCACGTTTTTCTTCGGCATTCTCGTGACCAGACCATTTGTCTGATACGTGAACAGCTCTCTCGCTCTCTTCAAATAAATTGCATGCGATGACTGAGACAGTTTCAGAATGCTTAAAGAGTCTACCCTTTTCCAACTTATCCAAATTGTTCTTCCAACTAAAAGGAGAGCATTATGCAAAGTAAAAGGCCAATGCAAGTGCTTTTCGCATTCGACACACTTCTATTTTAGACAATGAAGAGTATCTTGATGTGACTTACTTGGAGAGCTTACATATTGTGCAAATTATCCAATTACGCACAGTTTAGATTGATGGTTACAGCTAATTCACGTGAGAATGCGGCTCATCCAACAAGTTTTGCACTGAAGAATAACACTATAAACTTCTCATATATCAATGCACGTGGACTTTACAGTAGAAGTGAGTAAATTTTCTCATCTTGGGAGCCTACAGAATGCCTCCGGCGGGTGTCTCAGGCTCTGAGTTGGCTAATCTCCCTGAAAGCCCTAAGAGAAGCCCCCAAATGGCTGCACCTCCCAAAAGCGTTTGCTGAGGAAGCTTTACACACTGCCTTTTCGGAGCCGATGTGTTTTCGAAATATTCTGAAGGCCAGGGCAAACACACGGTCCTCTCCACCTGGTTGACTGACTAAAAGTCAGTGTAGGGAAGATGACTAAGCCCCGATTAGAAACCACGGGTGGCGTATGAGGCGTACAACATTATGCTCGCCGGCATCTGTGGCAGTGGGGTGTACTGGGTACCCAGGATATATATATATCAGCTTCAGCGTGGTAGGGCAATGACTTTCAGCCAAATAGCTCCAACAAACGTTACAGGGCAGATGGGGACTTCATTCCACATAGAATGATATCATTGTTTGTTAGGATACGTGCTAGAAAGGCAAACACGGAATTCGTGTACAAAGCAAATTTACAGGGAAACTGTTCCTACCTAGACCGGGTCGATTTGTGGGACTGACAACGCTTGAGAGCAAAACGCCGTGGATGGGAAGTATCAGAAAGGATTTTCGGTGAAAACACGATGGGAGTTGGTGTGTGGCTAGTGCATAGCTCCAAGACTGAATCATTTAGGTTTATACCAGAAACAAGACTAATGACGTGTTAGCCTCCTGCTAAGAGGGATGAAATCCTATTTTAGCAACCTTGGTAAAATGACAGGGGAACAATGAAGAATGATAGGTAAAATATGCTGTTTTACAAAAGTGGAAATAACATGCTGTAGAGCACTAAATTGTCATAGTTTACTGCTTTGATATGACAGGCTCGTCAGTTTCCCTATTGTGATACCAAAGTAAAAAGCCCAGTGCAGATTATACTTCAGAGTGACTCCAAGATATTTCTCGTGGGTAATATATGAAGGGGAATTAGACGTAGTGGTAGAAATGTTCAGAAAGAACCGGGAACAAGCTGCGGATAAAAACTCTCTTGACGTTTAGTGTTGTTCAGCTGAAGACCAGACTGTTTAGAAAAGTTATAAACATACGAAAGATTTACAGAGAATTTGTCGAAGACCGATATGCTTGAGACATACTTAGCCAATCGAAGTTATCAGCATATTTGAAGATGCAATATAGGTGGAAAAAGGCAAATCACTATTGAATATTGAAAAGAAAGACGGAGAGAAAACTGAGCTTTGATGTAAGCCGGCACTGGTTAGGAGATGTTCGGAGGCTTATCTGCCTACTTTGGTGCATTTCGTTATTCCAGATAAATAGCCTTTCAACCAGTTCAGTAAACGTATAAGGCAACCTGGAGATGCTAATTTTCTGGGAAGCGAGCAAGGTGCACAGTGGAGGACCGACTTGTAGTCAAGAAAAACCTACCTAACTGACTTGCTGGAATCGTCCAGGGATTGGGAAATATGATGCACAATGTAGGCTGCGGCATCAACTGTAGGGCGCCTGGATCTGTACAGAGATTGTAACTCATCGATTAGGCTTCTCACCGGGATCTGAAGACCAAACAGCACAACGTGTTCCGCCAGTTTCGATGCTAACGAAGATAGAGCTACTGGTCCTTACTTT
The DNA here is from genome assembly GCA_948099385.1 of Fasciola hepatica. Taxonomy (NCBI): domain Eukaryota; kingdom Metazoa; phylum Platyhelminthes; class Trematoda; order Plagiorchiida; family Fasciolidae; genus Fasciola; species Fasciola hepatica. Next base: position 28,780,041 of record CANUEZ040000047.1, read on the forward strand.
TTGTTCCTTCTAACCATGGGATTGTTTTGGTATAAGAATGATTGTAACAGGACGAAAACAGTCGCGAATGGAATGTGTTTGCAGTATATTTTTAATTACCGAATTGATCAGATCACATAGAGAGCCGACCTCAACCTGAACACCTACTTCGGAAGACCTTCTGGACCAGTTGAATTGGTTATCTTTATTGAGTAGAGAACCTCTTCAAATTCAAATGTGCTATGAAAATGATTCTCTGTTTGAAAAGCATCCATTCGGAATGCGTGTGCCGTAAATGACCTCTGTGAGAGTATATTTTAGGCCTACGGTGTAATATGCAGCTGCTACTGGTGCTGATAGATGCACTCAGTCTGACGGGGGAAGGTTCTGATTGGTTAGTCAGGATGTGGTCCAACTTGGAGTCACTACGAGTCGAAATATGACAGCTTTGAAAAGATGGAAAGGTTAAAAGCGGAAGTGTTGATGCGAGAATAAAGTCACCCACGATAACATGAAAATTCTCACCAAGCATAGGCACAAAGAAAGCAAAAAATGAAGCGTGGAAAAAGTTACCTGGGGTTTGTGAGTATTATGTTGCTATATCAATATTGCTGTTGAATACCTGACCGAAACGAGAGGATATAGGACAAAATGATACAGGCAGACAATCGATGCCATCAAATGAGTAGGAAGAAATTTCGTAAGACTTGCCACGTCATTTAAAATCCACGTAGGTGGCAAAGTCACCACCTTTTTTCTTGTAATGCATACGGTCTTGACGGAAGCAGATGAACTCTTCCATTTGGACCATAGCGTCATCCGTGTTGCCTTTCAGCCATGTGTCTTGCAGACATACGGCACAGGCATTTTTAAAGCTGCTGGTCGTAAGCAAGTATGTAAAATCTGATAGATTGTGGACTAGAGAAGGTACATTATCACATCCGACTTTGAGAACGGTCATAAAGCTTGGGGCTGCCCACTTAAGAGTAGCCCACCAACCAACTCCGTTGCGTTCCCTTGTATGATGGCTCCAGTTTTGGACTTCGAATAGTGTGTACTCATTTTGTCGTGCAAGTCTCTTTTACCGACAACATAAATCGCTTCATCCAAAAGACATGTGAACTGAGTAATCAGTCACCAGCTGCTAGAAGTTCCTAGGAAGAGGTGAATGAATCACACGATTGACCACCGGTTCATCTGGACCAAACCTGCTACCTTGCTGGATGTACTTGACCGCGAAAAGGCTAGAGGTACATTCTCGAATAAAAATGCCTACTCTGGACAGGGAGACCGAGCATTTCATTAACCCACAACACTGGAAACAACTGGACCGATGAATTACCTAAAAAACATTAGTAACGCTCTAAGAAGTATTGCTAGCTTTGACCACCTCACACCGTACGCACTGTGATTATTCAAAATGCCACGCCTCACACCCTCACTCCTCACACACATTTTCACATTATTTGGGAATTGCAGTCCACCTTACTTGTGTTAGTATCTCTGAGAAAAGTCCCGTTCCTGCTCTTTTGCATCCTCCTCCGCGTAGCATCGAACTCTCACCGGATCCACTCCCGCCAGCTAAGGCCCTTCTTTAACTCCGGCGCCCTTTTAAACTGACCACATGTATTATGCAAAATCTGGTGTGCAGAAGACCACAGGCGTGTCTAGCTCGTGCGCTGGAGTCCCTTGCCATCGACGTTTATTCTACTCGGGAGACGCGCATCCTAGACTCCTGCTCGGTCCCTCGATTTATGCCCCTATCCAGTCTTTCTGCAAAGTTTCACGTACTTTTGTCTGGAGACCCTGATTCTGCGACTGCTGGTCTTGCTGGCGCAGACGTAGCTCTCAGTGAGACGGTTTAGGCTGCGCTACTTGACTGGATCCCAGTTGAGAGTTGGTTGTGCGCAGTGAAACTCAGAGGTTCGTACCAGGCAAGCCAACGCCTTCCCGAAAGAGGCAGTTTGCTACAAAATAACTTCTACCAAAAGTTACACGACCTCCCACGTAAAGCGAAACAGGGTGCCATGGTTATTTTAACTGTACATATGAACTCCAGAATAGGTCGACCCTGTTCGAAGGAGGCTCATTTGGGAGGCCTTTCTGGCCTCGATTCCTGTCGTTCCGAAGACGGGGATCGATTGTCGCCTCTGTATTCATATCATCGCCTGCTTCTCACCAGTACAAGCTATAGACATTCCAATCACCGGCATGTCACGTGACGTCTGCCATCTTCGAGCCACCAATGAACCCAGATAGACCACGTCAAAACTAGTTACGAATGGCGGGGCTGTATACAATACTACCGGTCGTACTGCAGCACTCCCATTGACTCTGGCCACCCGTTAGTCAACACTGTGCCATCCGAGTGGTTTGACGGGCGTGCCAAACGTACGATATAGCAGCGGTTAGACTGCGATATACTGTCTGACCCGTCTTGCCTCTCATCTTTTCGAAACGCTCTAGTTGGAAAGCTAAGATCAACACCACCAGATAACAGCAAACAGGACTGGTAGCTTAGTAAGAATGCACTGTATTCTGCAGGCAAAGTGAGTTGTGGCCTGACTCGTCATGTCGTGATACCCTGGGTGTCTGCTGGGTCGGTCCTCAAGGAGTTTTATGGTCACACCTTGGGTTAAGTAGGGCTAACTGCCAGCTTTTGCTACACTTAGCAGTCTCCAGTGGAGTAGGACAAGGTAGCCCTCTATCCCCGTTTCTTTTCAACTTTGCAATAGAGGATGTTCTACAGAAATCTGGTTTGGACTTCCAAATGATGGCGTTTGTTTACTCTCATGAAACAGAGTTTTAACTTCAAAATGCAAGATACTCCTTCAAGGCTGTCGGGCGTTAGTGCCTGCACTCACCTATTTGGGTTATCAGTCGGAGGCTGCCACTAGATTTTAATGCCTCGGAGGCATGATCGCAGCCGGCAGTGGGGCCAGGGATGACATCACATTATAAGTTTTGACAGCCGGAGCAACTTTTGCGAACCTGCTTAACCTATAATTCTGCCCTGACTTCCGGCTTTCCCTCAAGGGAGTTCTGTACTGTATTTCAGTTCGTAGTATTATTCACGGTGTTGGGACCTGGCTTTCTGTATTCAGACACCGATGTGTCCAAAGCAGTACTTGTGTCTGATGGGAACATCGGGTGAGCAATGATGAAATGTTTCATCGTATGCTGATAGTCGCCCTCTGATTGTGATAATCCATCTGCACCGCCTTCCGTGCCTCGGACGTATTTTGCGTATATCTGCCTAGCGTTTACTTTTCCGTGCTCTTATGGCCCTTGCTGGGAAAGGCTGGAGGAAGGGCGCGGCAGTTAGGCAACAACTTGGCGCGGAGGCATGAAGAACTTAGCCTCAGTTTGGCTTCGGTTGGTGCTTCCAGCCTTCCTAGTTAAGGCCCAAGAGATGAGGATGGCCGTTAGTTTGGGATGCTCAGAGATACTCATAGGAACCGAATTCAGTGGCGCGAATGCCGTATGGATTTTAGGTTGACTTCTCGTTCCCCCATAAAAAACTAAACCTGCATGATGAAAATATGAGACAAATTTCGATTTTACTCGCTGCTAACTAAATGTTGACTCTTGGTTCCCCCTGACATTGTAGTTCTTTTCTGTCATTGTTGCTTTGGCATATATAAAAATTAAATCGGATAGCTGAGGGGGATTTTCGGGGAAATCAATCATAACCAAGGCGTTTCAACCTGCCTGTAAAGACTCATTCAATTTAAACAAATATATTCAGTTCGCCATATTGAGAAACTCCATTAAACTGGTTCATTCCAGGTCCCTTGCTTTCTATCCTGAATTTGTTCTGTAATCAACAATTTATTTGCTTGCTCTTTATGCTCTATCACCACCAAATTTCACGCCCATCATAACCCTGAACTTCCTCACCCGTGTACCAAGCGTCAAGCAACTTTTAGTCTTGTTTCTATGACAAGTGTAGACTGGCTTCGATTGTCACGAATCTAAATGTTGCTTTTATTCATCAAATACTTAGCCTTTTCCCCGGTTTTGGAATAAAACACTTCATTACTGCCTGGGTAAAGTGGCAAGGCACAAACGTTTGAAAGTAATTATCTCTTCAAAAGGCTTTCCATAAATGAAGACCCTCTTTGTTAACCACTTGACTCGCTCTTGCATTGCTGTCTCGAGTGATTCCAGTCTATTGTGGTCGGAGCCTTTTGAAATATTTGTAGACTGTTTTGATTCCTAGGTCGGTTTGCCCACGATTTGAAGTATGTTATTGTTATTGTTATTGTTTGACAATCTCTCCTCTGGTACACGTAGTAAAGCAATCCGACGTTCTCTGTCTTGGGACTCAGGGCTCGTTTTTCTGTAAGTCCCGCAATTATAGGACGACAACCCTGTACACTTCTATACTAATTTATCACACCCTTCTTAGATAATAACAACGTGTGACAAGTAAACCGTTGCCAGAAGATCCAGAAAGATAGAGTTCCAATGAATACCAGGTTAGCACCTTCAGATTGCCAAGACAAGCAACTGAATTCATCGCTATATCATCAAAAAAGCAGTCTGACAAGTTCCCCTTACCTATAAAATTGAAGAACACATTTTTGGGCTAAAGATGCAACGGGATTTATTGGAGTATTTCAGTAATCGTGTTTGAACTGACCCGAGTCAAGACTTCTTATATAAGACAAACCTTGAAGGAAACATTCTTTCCGGTATCTTCAAGGCATTTGATACCCAACATATGTATCAGAATTTCAAAGTGTCTTTATTTGATACCAATACGATAGAAACTATCTTAATGTATAATCCGTAAAATTTTAAGGGGTAAAAAAGGGACTCGAGGAACTTGATAACACACAGAACATGGAAACAGAGCAAATTAATTTGGCACCCTTGGTGGCCACTCATTTGGACCACTGACTTTACCACATTCAATCTTGATTAACTTTGTATTTTTCCAAGGAATAGATTACTTATAAGCGTGCCCGTAGGCAGTCTTCGTGTAATATCAGTCAGAACCAAAAGGCCATTATTGTGTATGACGTGTTGGTCGCGTCTGCCTTTTCGCTTTGCTAGCTTCTAACTTCCATAAACATATTTATTGGAGGGTATTGTGCAAGGTTGTGCCTGTCCCATTTCCGTTTTTATGGTTTTTATACTGTTTTGCCTACCACCAAGCATTGAAATAGTAAGCTGTGAATTTCCATTTTTATGCACGCTGTACGAACGTTTGACCGATGGTGGTACCAATTACCATCGTTTACACTGATCCCGTTTACGTTCTCTTGAGTATTCTTGGCGTGAACATCAAAATTCCTCAACTATCTATACTTCGTTCTAAATTATGTGGTACTCTCCCTAGCAGGTGAATGGTAAAGCCTTTGTGTTTTCATATTTCTTTCACCCACTTTACTCTCTTTCTATCATTTGTTTTTAAGTCTGACTGAATGCAGCTTAGCTATAACCAAGTGCTTCAAATCGTCTCCCTGACCCTAGTGAGAAGTCTATTCCACCCGCGAATCATCTCAGTTTATTAGCACAAACGCATCTTTTATATAGGAAGAAACAAGCACTGACATCAATCGGTGCAACCCAAACCAACTGGTTTATACTTGCATCAGGTAACCTGTTTTCTGGTTGGTTAATTGGTCGTGCAACCAGCTATCGTTTGATCGAGATCCTTCCTCGCCTCATCATTCCGCTACTTCGTCACTCTTGCATCCACTGGCACAAGATGAGATCTGGATTCTGGACGGGGGCTGACATGATGATGACTGACAAGACATGGCTGACTATCGACCGTGAGTCAGCACATACTCTCACACCAAGGATATATCTTCGATTGGGGAACAAAAATCGTGTTCTTAGCAGATTCTCCAGAACCTCAGTCTCATCTGCTTGCCGTAAAAAACAGTAATTTGCTCTGAGTTATTCTGAATATACCCTGCGCCGTTACATCAACGTAAACTTTCCACAAGACTCACATAAATCTTCGTTCTTTTTTACTGTCATCTTGAATCGTTTGTTTCATCCTCTAAAATATAGGTTTCTTGTCCGTAGTAGAAGCTAACTCATATCCGCTATTTTTCTAGGTGTAAAAGCTGGGTACGTTATGCTACAAAATCCACACTAAAAGGTCATCTTTTCGACTACCACTTTATTATTAGTTTCAACGTAAGGTTATGCTTCTCATCGGTGATCAAATTCCAGTATGTGTTTGACGGTGCATCGATAAACTGTCGCGGTTTTCCCCCTATTTTGTCATCCATTTCAGTTTCGATTTTTTGTGTTTGCTTCTATGATTATACTCACCATTGATTTTCCCTTGCACTTCTCTCACATACTTGGCAGAAACGAGATTAAATTCCTATTCCCGTCACGTTTCTCATTCCACAAAAGCAACAAACACAAAAACATCAGTGCTTTCATTCACCAACTTTTGTCAATGTTCCAGTAACACCAACAGAATTGTAATTTTGTAACTATTCTATCAGTCCAAACCTCTTGCAATATGCATTCTTACCAAAGGGATCATTAGATCTCCGGAGGTTAGCTTCCGTTTAATGGAAAAAATTATGACCATGGTAATCCTTGTTAGCACACTTGGAAGCAAATGATTATTTCGGATCGAATAACTGAAAAACTGAGAGTCTACAACTAGAACTGTGGTATATCTCGATGTACACTTCGCGCTGGCCAAAAAAATTCAGTTCACCCCGTCGGATAAATTTCAAACGTGAAGTTACAAAGTAATTACAAGTATCTACTTCATGGGTTCAAAACTTGATTAGCAATCCAAGTTTTGGTTTTGGTTGGAGGCGTGATACCTATTCACATCTTATTCGAGATTTGACTAACGTTCCATATTGCTTAAAGAGTTAACTATCAAGGTAAGTGCTTCCACCAACTATTTCTCTCTGAACCAATGGGTTAACCCTTCTCTTGGATGAAGATGTGTGTAACGACACAGTGACGTGATTGTGATTGCGGTTGTTTACTTCGATGAATGTAGATTGTTAACTAGCACTGATCAAGTCAATAACTGTATCCAACAAATGAATGGTGAAGTGGTAAATTTCAATACATAATACTGGTAGATTCATTTCCGAAAATCTTTCATCCAAAATAAAAGTAGATTGCTTTTCTTTGATCTAACCAGTAGAATTCAAAAGCTTGAGATACTGGAGTTGTCCTGATCGTGAAACAGTGGATCAGTTCCTTAAAACTTTCTTCGCACACTTGTAAGTTGTATATCTCAAGGAATCTGCCTCATACTCAAGAAAATCTGTTATTTAATAAAAATCCTACCACGTCGTGCTTAGCGTGTGAGTTCTCATCAATGGTTATATCAACATTTAGGTTAGACAACAGTTCGCCAAGTAGAATCCACTAGTAGATCGGGGGGAGGCGGTATTATGGATATCGGTGGAACATATATGTCAGCCAAAATACGCCTGGTGCACACCACCGGAACGGTAAGCGTCAGAGATTCTCCTAACGATCGTAGTGCTCTGAGTGCCTCCCGTGCTGTTTACTAGTACTCGAGCAGTTGCGCTGACATGTGAATAGGCAGAACAGAACAATACTTGACCCAAAGTATGACCGAAAATACCTGGAATCGCTTTTGTATTCGATGAATATGGCTTCAATAAATCATCAAGTTGACTTGATGTGATCATTCAAAGTGAATCCTTATTGGTTGAGACTGGAAACCCCCATAAGCTTACATACAAACAATCAATGCAAGCTGTCTATCTTCCTTGGTACAAGCCACATTATCCAACAACAAATGTAAACTTATTCATGGTGATCATTTTACTCATATTTTAACTGTTCTTTGTTTAATATATAAAATGAAATTTTTGCGTCTGCCATCGACTAAGGTATCCAAAATGTTTGCATATTACAGTGCCTTGTTTTTTTTCACATCAACTGGATAAATGTGAGACCAACACTGCTGCTCGTCTGAATCACCTGAGGTGAGGCCTGCTTTTTAAACCTAGCAGGGGCTGCTTCGGTCTTGCAGTTCAAGGATACGGTTGAATTAATTTTGGTGTCAACTTCAAGAGTTGAAAGCCTGATAGTCAAAATGATATCCAAGTCGATCATAGTTGAGCTGGACAACCTCATATCCATATATACGCTTTGATTTTTACATTCGTGCAGTCATGTAGTGCGAGGGGGTGAGCCGGATTCTTGTATGACCTGGATGGTACCTGTCCATGATTGATCAGCGAAGACGCGACAAAAGCACAGGAGAACCTATTTCTGTTCTCAATTAAAAAATGTCGTAGACGAACTAAAGCTCTAATAACACATCCAACATGAAAGTACTTACCCACGTTTTCCGCAGTCGCCTAGTGCGATAGCGTCAACCGGGACATTGAACAGGAGAGTTTTGATATATTGGTGCGTGGACGTTGTTGCGAGTTATTTTCGGCACCGGATGACGAGTACGGTTTTTGCGACTGGCCAGAACACAGGATTAACTTGGTCTAGGGAGCAACGTGCAAGCCGGCATACCGGAGCATATCACAGAAAGTCGTACCGGAAGTAGAGAAGTAGGTTTGAGACATGTTATCAAGGGAAATAATTCGCCACATCGCCAGCCCGTATTCCTCGCTGATGCTGATACCTCAAACGTTGGATGGTGCGTATTGATTTTGTGCTGACTTCCGGGAAGTCAAGCGTGTCACGGTTGAGGACTCTTTCCCAGTGCCACTAACCGAAGAGATACTTGAGAAAATTCATGACGTAAACGTGCTATCGTTATTTGACTTGAGGTCGGGCTATTGGCAGTTTCCGTTGCTCGCAAGCGACAGAGAGAAAACAACCCTCAACGTCAACAGGAGGCAGTGTGAGTTCTCATGAATACCTCTTAGACTCAATCATCCACTGTCTACTTCCAGATGTTTGCTGATCAAGATACTGAAAAACCTAGAATATGTTGCGATGTATGTTGATGATACGATATTTTAAAGACGGCTGAGGAGCTTGTCTCCAGACCAAGTGCAGTCCTGGAGAGAATCAAAACGGTGGGTTTGAAATTGAGCTCAAAGAATTGCCAGATCACAAGTGAAAAAATCGTTTGTTTGAGGCTTATTGTTGGAGCTGGCAAGTTTCAACCCAAAGCCGATGAAAAAAGGACCAAGAGTGTTTTAGGACCTTGATCGACGCCTTAGCTGCAGCGGTACATTCTTCACAACGTCTAACGCACTCTTCAATCTGCTTGTCAATGCTGGGCCGGTATGCATAACTTCGAGCTAGTGCTGTCACAAGGTTGATACCCAAATGACCACCATGCAATAGCCTCAGTATTCTGGTTTGTAGTACCTTAGGTATCACTATACGTTCGGACAAAATCAGACATCCGTCTACTTAAGTGAATGCATCATTCCAACGACAGAACTGCGTGATGTATTCGTCGGTGATATTTTGTGGACAGCCAGTCCGCAAAAAATGAAGATCATGGTCTGATTTAGTCTCGCTTTTATCATGCTGTACCTGACAGTTAGACTGCAGATAGACTCACGAAGCACCAGTTTGACTTCATAATCAACTTCATTTGAGGATATCACCAAGTCTTTATCAGGCTGACTAGCTGAATTCTCTTGTATTAGACGAGAGAATGCGTCAGAATGTTCAAAACTGTCTGCACGGATGTACTTAATCATGGAGTCGTAGCCGAGTAGTAGTGTTGCCCATCGTTTTATTCGGTTTGAGGTGTGAAGGGGAATATCTCTTTGTACCAAAGATGGCTTATAATAGTGTGTAGTCAGCACACAAGGCAAAGTCTACTATGAATAAATGTATGAAGCTTGAGATTTGCTAAAATATCAACTTTAGGCCTTCTTCCCCTATCTGACTGTCGTCGCGTTCGATGTTTGTGAGTGCCTGATAGGCGTAGGACACGGTCTTCTGTGAGCCATGTGGAAATTTATGGAGGAGCACTGCTCCGACGGCGTATTCGGAGGCGTTTGCAGCTGCGAATATGGGTAAACGGGGATCATAGTGAGTCAGCACCAGGGTGTACGTCAATAGCCGCATCAATTCTTCAAAGGATGAGTGATAGTATTTTGACCATCGACATTCGGAATTCCCTTTCAATAAGGCTTTCAATGGGTCTCTAGTATTGTGCATGTTTGGAATGAAATTATTGTTTACAAGGCCTAGGGTTGATTGCAATTCCATTTGGTTTTTGAGTACAGGCGTTTAACTAATAGGCTCCACCTAGGAGGGGTCTGGGCGTCGTCCGTTTCTACCGATGATAAAATCAAGAAATTTCTTGTTTAGAAGAAGTTATGTGCATTTTGCAATACGTAATGTGAATCCGAAAAGTCGAGTCTTATGCACTATGTTGCACATGTTCAGCTCTAGACTCACTAACAATAGCAATATCATCCAAGTAGGTCAGTGCGAAAGAAAGGTCAGTCAGAGTTGTGCCAGTGATCTGCGGAATACCTCCTGTCAGTTTAGAAAATAGATCTTTCGTGGTTGATGGCGGATACTGATGTGCATCTAGGCAATACTTAGGTCCAGTGAAGAAATCGAAACATGGGAATCGAATCATCTTCCTTCTTAACCACCGCAGTCGATGCGGTCCTTGGGAATAATTATCTTGTGCAAGTAATCCCGCTGTCCACAATCTTTTGAGTTCTTGAGCTATAGATTTCAAGGCGGCGTATGGAACAGGCCGTTTTGGGCGAAAGACTGGTTTAGACCCCGGTTTTAGATAAAGGATCTCTTGTGCCTTATTGCACAACCCCAAGCTTGGTTAGAATATTTCGGCGTGCTTCTCCTGAATATCCTCAAGTGTTGGAGTGTTAGTAATGTTTGCAACGTCATATACATAGGGTGAATGTGGGTGTGGCAGTGAAGTCGAGTTGTTTGAGTTGCAAATGGAACTGAAACTTACATCTCATGACTGAAGCTTATTTATCCAATTATTACCGAGAAGATTTAAATTATCAGAGGTTGATAAATAACAAATGTCATTACCATAGTGGTCACGAAAATGGAACTAACATTCTAGCTCTTCCAGGAATGGTACTTGTTTACCAGTGGCATTTCGGGCAACTCGGTTTGTGGAATTCTAAGAAGGTTTGCCAAAAACAATCCAGGTTGAATATGAAATGATTGTTATGCCTGATGCCGTCTCCAGCTGAGGAGATACTGTATGGTTACTCACAGTTAGTGTTACGTACTTCCCCATTTGGTTGAGTGAAGGACTGGTGGCCGCTAATACCTATTTCGGCTGGTGCCTGATGCAATGAAATGCATGGAAATTATTCACAGTTCTTCTGTTTTCTGATTTCCCGTAGAATCATTCTCTGTTCCCCTTAAGTCAACATTTCTGGCCTAAACGTTTCCTGTAATGATATAGCCGCACGAAAAGCCGTCCTCAGCATTTCCAACTGACACTGGGCGGTCGTTGGAATGATCTCGTTGAACGCATTTCGCGTGGTTGTTATATTGTGTTTCCAGTTATTTCTCTCTCCCGCCCAGCGTAAGTGATTGTTCATTCGGCCGGTTTCTGCCTATTTTGAGACAGTTGTATCGTATACTTAACGAAGACGATCGTTCTCCAAAGATTGAGATCAACTTAGACACTGTCTTCCTCAGCGGAAAATCTTGCGGATGGCTTGGCAGGATATCATTGTGTTAGTGAGGGTGTTTCATAGGTCCCAGCTTCCGCATAATTGAACGCACTTTCGATTGTTCGTCCAAAGATGCACCGTCAACCGAAAACCATCTTCGTATTGTCTGTGCCACAAAGTAAAATTAACTCCGTTTTCCGCGTCTTAAGTACATTTCTGAATGTCGGCAGCGAGTGAATTTTTCGGTTTAAATACTGATGAACGATCGTAGTATGTGACACTACAAGAAGCAAAATGTGTTGGTAATATTTCTATTATTTTTGTTTTCAGCTGCAAAATTTTGATGAGTTCCGACTGATATGCCATTTCCAGTCTCCAAAGACAGTTATGACCGGACCGTTATAAGACACAGAAAAACGGATTGCTGAGTGGGTATATTAATGAATGAACATGAACGCGACGCACAGGCATGACCAACAAAATAGATGAATAAAAGAAAATCGGTACAAAGATGAACGATTTTGACTTAGCTGATAACTGAACAGTACAAACACTGTTTCGTGTAAGTGTACGTGTGTGTGTGTGTGTGTACGTGTGTGTGTGTGTGTGTGTGTGCATTGTGTCACCGGAGGACCCGTTCACGCAGCGCTGTAGTCACCCGGCAGAGAACTACCAACATAAAGTCCATCGAAGCTCACAGACAGCAACGTTCAGTGTTCGAATATGGTGCTCCATAAAATGGGATCCTTGGCTCTTGCCTCTTACTCAGCTATTCTGAGTGTGGTTTGATTCGCTGGGACGTGTTGCGCAACCTTGATTAGCAGACCGACTTCCAAAGGACGTATGAACTTCTCGTCCGGTTGCTGGTTCGTAACACACAAAACTCCTGTTGCCTGGCCGATAGCACTGTTATCCACTGCCTAGAATTGCTACCTCAAACAAGAAGCGAATGACGCTAGGACCCCCGTTTCATGTCTGAACGGACCGTCAGCTAAAACTGTGTGCATGCACACACTCCTACACATCCACACACAAGCCCGCGTACGCGTATGCTCACACAAAACAGTGTTTGTACTGTCCGGTTATTCGCCAAGTCAAAATCGCTCTATTTCGTATCGATTTCCCAAATTGATCTATTTTGCTAAAAGAGGAGCCTGTAAGTAGCGCTTATGTTCATTCATAAAAAGACCTACTCAGTGCTCGGTTTGTTCTGTGTTTCCTGAAGGCTGAGTCATAACAATATCTAATTCTCGTGACTATGAATCGTTCGTCTACGTGCACCACTCGTGATACGGTGTCCCTGGGAAGTGACGCATCTCCGGTTCTCTGTGCGGCCGAGATGACAAATATGCTCTCTGGGGTACTTAACGGGAGAAATTACATCCAAATCGACGGCTAGAATATGAGAGCACTGTGTGACATCGGAAGCCAAGCCATAACCACATGGACACTGTATGACAGCTGCATCAAATTTGCATGTCTTTTCGAAGTTCGGTTGCCGAATTCTATCACCAAGTTTATCAAGATTTCTGAAGCAGACAATAGCTGTCCGCTGTACTACGTCGGACCTTAGGACTACTCTGGTCTCAACGGCATTACAGTGATTGTCAGCAACATGGATAACAGGTCACTGTTCACCTGGCATCTGATATCCCCCTGTGATTGCCACAGCCTGTTTTCGTGCCTCACATTTGAACCAATTGGTTGTTGCGGTCAGTGCCTTGACGGTAGCATCCGAGGAAGCGGTAAAATGCGAGTTCTACGGCAGACTACAAGAGGTGATGAGCAGCTTCCCGGAACGCAACATTCTCCTTATTACGGTGGACTGGAACGCTTGCACTGCTGCCTCCATCCCAGGAACCAGACATTTTTTGGAAAATATGGACTCAGACAGCAGTGTATCGATGTCGAGTGTCTCGTCAGATTTTCAGACTGCAATAGTCCGACCTTCCTTACCACCCAAATCCAACACCCCAAAAAGAACTTACTAGCGTAATAATCTAATCCAGGTCTTACAGAGCAGTGGATCAACCAAATCCTAATTCGATCACGCTGATCCATTTTGATTGAAGTTTGCTGATTCCACTGAGGGACAGAGATTATTATAAAAATGGCACCAAACACTCTCTCGTCCGTGCAAGCAATAAGGTCCACCTAGTCAACCACCGCGAACACTCCTCGCCGAAGCAGAAAACTGGGGCAGCGACGGGATCAAAGATATATTGCCAAACAGTCTCGGATGCTATTTCCTCCCATCTAGCCACCACGTTCTTTGGGTGTGAAAGTGCCATTGGAACATCAGTAGGCATCACTGAAGATATCAACCCAACAATTCACTTTAGATAAACTGGGTCTTTTGACATGGGCAAAAATATTGGATTTCGTGGGTGACTCTCTATATATCGGGAAAGAATAGAGATGCTCGTATAAATGGTTCCCCAATTTCGATGATATCCGTCAAAATGCCATTCGCTGGGACAGAAGCGATTGTACTGAATGCTGAACGGAAATTACGGAAACCATGGAGACTGACTAACTGAAGTGACTTGTCAAAACTCCTTCGCTTAAACAGTACTGCCTCCAGTAAGCGTCAGTCGGCAGGAGCCCTCCCTCGCGATGTATTTGGGTTGCTCATTTCAGAGAAGGATAAAATGATGCCGCGACGGGTCGGACACTTCGACTGTTTACTGAATCATCCTGTGGTGCGCTCCACGAGCTGTCCTCTTAAAGCATAGAGATCTTTGGGACCGCCAGTTCATTGACCCAAGACCCAATAGGTCTTCGGCATACTGACCCATTTTGTATGCAGATTTCGGAGGCCTTTATCTAACAACGATATTTTTTGAATGGGTCCGTCCTGCTTAAGTCTTGCATCTGAATAAACGCCTGTAGCTTTGGCAGGGTTTCGACTACCCAGGCTGGGTGGACCTGGATAACCTATGGTCCATCTGAACCATACCTTTTGTAACGCAATAACCAATAACAGTCTCGACAGTCAGGTCATTTCCCCTTAGACCCATTTTTGTCATGAACAGGGTGTCAATAAACGTCGAATGTGAACCCTTGTCAACTGGACGAACGACGGTGACTTCTCCTAATGAACCTCGGAATTAGACAGTTAATATGACAAAGGGCGTTTGCTAGGCAGTGAGATTTACGTTAGCTGAAACAAGACCAACTGACGTAGTATGTTCTGTGGGCGGAGCAGTGTCGTTGTTGTGTACTGAAGGCTTTGACCAGAGTAGCATATGATGGCGCCTGCTTTCCTGGTCATTTAGGCCACAAGCCTAACACAAACGGCAGTCTCCAATTCCATGATTGGTCTTTACACACAAAAAGGATAACCTCAGCCTCTTGACGTTTTCATATCTGTCCATAACATTCAAGTTCTAGAAGTCGATACACTGGTCATATACTGAGGTCCTTTGCCTATAGGATAAATTCTGTTTGCTGCAGTTTTCACACTGGAGGCGACTACATTAGCCTCCGGTGACATTACTGCGGCCACTCTATCTCGAGAGCTTTGACCATTCGTTGGTGGCTGAGATTCTGATCCGGCGTGGATACGATAGTCTTGATGTGTTATAGAAACGAGGTCAGTTAAAACAGTATCAGCACCGTCTGAAAGGAAATTGATCAGTTCATTGAAATTAGGTTCACGCTTGGTCTTAGGGAAACGAGAAGTCCCCTCAAACCACTTAGACTGAATATGACGGGAAAGCTTTGCGCAACTGCTGTAAGAGTATGACAAGCATTTATATCCGACTGATAATTCAGTCTTTCCAATGTTACTGTACACAACTTCATTCTGTCAGCTAACTTGATAAAAGCTGAGCTTAAGAGCATCAAGGTTGATCCGTCTATCAGTTCTTCGATGCACGGTCTTGCGATGACACATGGGTCACTGAAGAGTCGTTCGAGGAGTCGCAACGCCACTTTGTAGGTTTACTTGTGTTCGAGGAATGCGCATCTTTGGACCGGTTCGGCGGCTTCGCTTTCACAGGCCGAAATTAGTTGATGCAATAGGCAATCTCGGTCGAGTATGTGTCTAGCCACTGTCGTTTGAAAGCTGTGCATGAATTCTAAGTAATTCACTGGAGTGCCATCGAATCTGACCAATTTTCGGACGGGAAGACTTACGCATACTTAGAACAACTGAGAAGTTTTGAATACATCGCTTAGCACTGATTGGTCTGGAGCCAAAACACGAATTCCCGGTTTCTGGAAAGATATTGAACCGGTCACATAGTCATGTGACTTTGGGAGGGACTGTATACAATTCCTAATTCGTTCGAGCTTCCCAAAGGGCTGTGGGTAGGTTGTCGAGAGAGCTGCACTGTTATTATTGCCCGTTCTTCCGATTGTAAGTCACTGATCTTCTCTGTGAGCATCATTTTGGCCTTACCGATATGTCATGCAGTTTTCCACTCAATCTCCAACCTTGTCATTTTTAGCTTCACCAATTTAAGTTCTCAGTTCAACTTCGAGACATTGGACGGACTTTCTGATAACAGACTTTCATTATCAGGATCGTCACTGGACTGCATTTTACAGAATTTCCTTTAATTCCCATTCGGGCAGAAAACCAAAGCAGTGGTTTGGTTAACTGACTAACTGTTGCCATTATCTCGATGTCTAGGTCTGTCGATCTAGCGGAAACTTAGTCTCATTTGCTCTATGCACGATATGAGTAGAATACGGCTACGGGTAGCAGGACAAATTCCAATCGAATAATCGTGTTTATCGATAATTCGTGGTTCTAAGCAATACCATGTTCATAAATATACAGTTGAAAAAGACTTAAAGGCAGCTAGAAATCAAGAGCAAAGGGCATTGACTTTCCGAAAGTCGGGGCAGCGCAAGAGATAAAACGGTCCACTTAGCAAACTGTTGAAAGAAACTGTAGCGCAGTTCGGTTGCGATACAATCAGCAAACGTTTGCACCCACGAGTCAATAAATAAGTTACAAAAGTGTGAGTGACAATGTAGTTGCAATATGAAAAAAGTTATGATAATGAGTGCAAATAATTCGGATACATGGGGCAACCGAGAGCGTGTGCGAACATGAATGACTAATCCGGCACTAGGTATGTTTAAGCTATTGACGTGTGGTGGTCAATGGTGGAATGCAGTGACGGAAAAATTGCGGTTGACAGTTCAGGTCTCAACAAGTGAAACACTGGAAGATGATATTTCAGTGGAAATTTAAACCTTTGAGGAAACACAGTTATGAATCAATGCTTGAATTGTCCATGTAATAGGTACTATAAAATGCGGGTATAAACCAATGTGACACCTTAGAAACAGATGCATTACGGATATATGAGGTTCACGACGCATATACTTTCTACTCATGAGTAACTACACACAAAAAGAGATAGACGGATCTTTATTACGAAAGTAAATAACGATGACGTTCATATGCTTTATCCGAACTATAGGCCTATAGAAGACGTTCGAGAGCGGCTGGTGAACGTGTCTCCTATATATATATATATATATATATATATATATATATATATATATATATATATATATATATATATATATATATATATATATATATATATATATATATATATATATATATATATATATATATATATAGAGAGAGAGAGAGAGAGAGAGGGGAGTACGGGCAAAATCATCTGCGCACTGAAGATGCCATCACTACTGGTGATGAAAGGTTTGCGACTTAAACGCCAAGCTCACCGATCACCAAGGGATACAAAGCACTTCTCGCTTTCTTTATGTATTTCTTGTGAAAGAAAGGCGATGAGAAAACAATCCATCGCCTATATCGCAATCTAACGTGGATAGCCCAGTATACCAATCTCACCAGCTTTGTGCCTCTGGGGCGTAAAGGAAACTTAATTCGCTCCCTCTCAGTCTGTGTGCGAAAGACTTGCTCAGGTGAGTCGCTGAGTGAAGATTTGGGCATCATGTACCAAACTCATTTGAATTAAGGAAATCCGAACATTTCATTGAGAAGAACATAGGCGAAAGAGTAACGAGACAGTCGTTACTGGTCGTTAGGAAGAAAGAATCGTGCATTCAGTTCCCTTCCTAAGGAGATGACAAAGATGAGTGACGAATAAGATGCTTAGAAAAGACAGTCACTGGCAACTTTCTCGCGGTCACACCACGTGTTCGCTTCACCACTCGATCAATGACCTCAGTGAACCTTAAAGACAAGTTGCTAGTCGTTGTCTCTTCCATGTTTGCCTATTCGTTTATTTTGCTCATATTCGGCAGACAGTATGGGCAGGACGACAGTGCAACCATCACAAGGGATCAATGACGTGAAGCGGAAAACCATTACTAGTGAATGGTAGTTCACCTTGCGCATACTGGACATGACGGAAACGATAACACTTTCAAAACAGTTTGCACAGTCCCTAATAAAGTGCTGAAATTAGCTCGAAAGCAACATCTAGCCACGGTAGCGACTACAGAAATCAAATCATTCAATCTATCGCTTTGTCCTCAAAACTATTTCGGTAAAGCACTCCAAATGACCTGGCCACTGTTCGAAGCCGAACTTCGAACTCACGGTTACACATATTAACCACAGACTGAAAATTCATACAAAATTCTGTGAATCTTGGCTGTTCAGCAGGCACGGAAGGACTCAAAGACGTGACGCAGCCTGACGATATCATGTACAACGTCAAGTTTCTTAGACTCAATAGACACAAGGCAAGATACGTCATTTTCAATGTGCTTCAGTTCGGCCTCGATAGGTACCATAGGACTAGATTCAGCTTTTTTCCGGATGGTGATGTAGGCTGAAATGAAGTCCATCTGCTAGGCATTTTGAAACCAACTGCGGTAAACTTTTCTGAATTTGTTGTTTTGAGTGAATTTCCTTTTTCATCACACACCTCGATTATGGTGAAACGATGTACTCCATCTTCCTGGTTATCGTTTCTGATAAACACATTTATTAGATGTAATCAAATGAACGTCAATTTCATTTATTACATCCATGAAGAAAATGCAGATGCCACGACAGAGGGATGGACTGAAACTTAGGTATTCGTATTGTTTTATAATTTCGTAATAGCTAATGCAGCTTTCGGAGAAATTCGAAACAAAATTACGGTAGTCGTAAGGAATGCGAACCTCAACTGTTATTGGTTACAGAGACAAGGAACGAGGGGATGGGGTTGGGGTGGGGGAGAGGGTAGCAGGTGTTAATCACCTGGCAGCTGTTCAAGTATAGGATACAATGAAATAATGATGAAAGAGCCAGTATGTAACCATCTGAAATCGGGCAACACTGCATTGTCGGAATTTTCGGCAATCGGTTTGCAACTGCCAACGTTGATGCCGACGCGGTGGTGTCGGCTATGAAATGCCTAAATGTAATGATCTCATGAGCCATCATCTTTTCGAAGCATTTTGAACTGAACTCAGTTCCAATACATTGTATCAAGACATCACAAGCAACTAAACTGCAGCAAAATATTTATAAATATTTGCGAAAAATGGGCATTACCTCTGAAAAACTAGGGTTTAGACAAACCAAGAATTTATTCATTTCCTTGGGGACTACTTCTTTCCCTATGCGGTTTTGATGTGAAAGTAATGAATGACTTTAGTGCTCTTCGCTTTGACCCATTTCCAAAGATGTGCATCCAAAATAGAAAAGGCAGAAGGGATGATTACATGGTCAAATCGATGACTCCATTCAAATATAGTTTTGACGAACTCCATCCTAATTGTCAATCAATTATATGCGAAGAAATATGATAAACGTCAGTATAATTAGAATAAACCAACAGAATACTTGACACAGACGTTTGCCCGTGTGATAGATGTAACGGTAAATCAGTACTTTGTGTGAAATTTCCACGCAGTTTCCTTTTCTCGCTCATTCCTGTCACATGCTTGTATTGTTATGGCTATGCTCGTTATCTTATTGACCCTCGAGCATGTACAGCACGCATCAACCACTACACTTGAACATTTGTTTACATTTTGCTCATTTGCCGTGGCATATTTTTGATTCGAACAAGGATGTGACAACGGTTGGGGAGGATTTCCACACATGTACGTCGCAACTCCGATGGAGCGGATAGTTTTTCTCCAAGTCCGTTGTCATTCTAATTTTATATCAAAAAATGCACTGTACCCTATTTTAAGGAAGGTTTCTATTATTGCGGAGAGAAATACAACAAGACGTAAGAAAATCTCATGTACTCGCTTGGAAAACCTCACTGCAAATAGTAACTCATGTCTAATAGTGAGTTTTGTTTATTTACTAGTTGCATTCAGTCAGATATGATGTCTTGGTCGTCTTCATAATCGTGTCAATACGTCACACAATATAAACAATGTGAAGTAAACAGAACAGAATCACGAGAAGGCGATAGGTCAGAAATATAGGGGGGCGGGTGGCTTGTGAGACCGGATTTCACAAGCGTGACCTAGATTCATCTCTGGACCTTGAGTAGGTGGCTTTGGTGTCATTAGTCTGACCAATGGATCATGTCCTAATTCACAAGCAGAAAAAACAGACATTGTTATTCCGTACAAACGGAACATTATTTCATGTTTACTCTTGAGCGCTTCACTATTAAGTCTAATCAAACCGAAAAACTGAATCTGGTTGAGCATTTCTCTGTGAAGAACTCAAGCACGAGATAAAGCTCATTAAGATCAGTTGCAAGTCTCTTCACGCGTTCACAACGGATCTAATTTTGACTGTACTTTCCATTTACGCAAACAGGCTGAGCTGATCACAAGATAATGACAGGAACCCACATGATGCCTGTAAAATGAAGTTTATCTCTCTTCATTTTTTCATTGATGGCGGCATGGAACTATTGGTGATTTCTTCAGCTATTTTTCTGTGGATATTTTTCGTAGTCATCATAAAACATGTAGCAGGCAAAAGGCACGAAGATCTGTGAGTACATAACTCAGGCCATGTTTTTCTTCAGTTCTTTTCAGATTATTTCGCTGTGGACTTTACCGTCCCCGATCCGTGCATCAAGATGATCTGGTTCCAGATGAACTTGGTTTCATTTATTCATCACTATTTATCTTTCTGTCCAAATTTACAAAGAAGCCATATTTATAATTATCCAGGTGGATTTTATCATTAAAAATCACCTCTCCTTATCTCGCATAACTTCTTGAAATATCAGAATATGCACTGTACATCGGTTTATGTTAGATATTATTCGCAGGGATTCTTTTTGATTCAGTCCACATAAATTAACATGTTCTTGTGATTACGAATCTGTTCTTTTTATTTGCCCTTAGTGCATGTGGTTTACACCTCTATCAGAAAAATATTCAAGGAGAAATCACATAGACCTCAGAGTTGTAACGGTATTTGGGCAATACAGTTCGATTTCACACAAAATTCCTCTTCATTTTCCAGGAATGGTGGTTGATATTTCTTTTTCCACCCAATGCAAAGTAAGTTTATGTGTATATTCCAAGTGAGTGGTATGATGTGCTATCTGGACGACATGACGAAATTTCTCCTGAAGCACATGAACAATTCAAAAATCCGTACTTGAGACCATGCGTCCTCGTTATGAAAGTCAGCCGTGTTAACCGACGAAATTATTTCGGAAGAATCACCGTGTGATTCTAACAATGGACTGTCGCCGTCTATGAACTCTCCATACGATTCAAATGAGATTACTACTACATTTGTTCACTCATTCAAATGATGTGTAGGTGTTTTTCTCGATAACAAACGAAAATCCATTTTATAATAATTAAAATCCATAGAGACAAACTCTGATGATAGTGCATATATATCTGCCCATGTTCCGTCTGTGTGCCTACAAGTATCAGTTCGAAATTGATTTTATATTTGATGGAGCATTTGTGATGGGTGAATAAGGAGATTCACATTATATGTTTAATGGGTTTCAGTACCAAGTATCTGTAGTAGAGTCATGTATGAACGTGTTTACCTCTACAGTTGAATACCCATCGCACAGAGAACGCTTTCTACTTGCTGTTGTTCTGTTTATTTTTCTTGGCTCTCTTCGTTCGGATGTTTTCATCGATGCCCAGTGTGCATTTCTAGAAGCATATTTATAGGACCGGACGCTCGTAGTTGCATACACCAGAATTTAGGTTGAATCTATTGTATTTGCAATTGAGTAGTAGCAGACTAGATTTGTACAATATGATTCATCATACAGCTTCAACGCTGAACTCCTCATTGACAAGCATGGGATCACTGTAAAGCTGTCTCATCCTTGTTGGGAATCATCAGCAGTGCACATGCACCGAGCCCCCTCAGGGACTCGAACACGGAGTGAACGACTGTGAATCGAACACAACCGCAAGGCTATCCGCGATGGCTATGAACGATTTGTAGAACATCTATACTGCATGATATAGCACGCTTCGGTCACTGGCTTGTAACGGTAGTAACCCGCTCCCGCATAGCGTGTAGGTTGAATTGGTTGGAAAGGTCCGGGTAACGAGCTGATTAGATTCAAGTGAGCAAGAAAAGGAAACTGCGTGGAAATTTCACACAATGTACTGATTTACCGTTACGTCTATCACACGGGCAAACGTCTGTGTCAAGTATTCTGTTGGTTTATTCTAATTATACTGACGTTTATCATATTTCTTCGCATATAATTGATTGACAATTAGGATGGAGTTCGTCAAAACTATATTTGAATGGAGTCATCGATTTGACCATGTAATCATCCCTTCTGCCTTTTCTATTTTGGATGCACATCTTTGGAAATGGGTCAAAGCGAAGAGCACTAAAGTCATTCATTACTTTCACATCAAAACCGCATAGGGAAAGAAGTAGTCCCCAAGGAAATGAATAAATTCTTGGTTTGTCTAAACCCTAGTTTTTCAGAGGTAATGCCCATTTTTCGCAAATATTTATAAATATTTTGCTGCAGTTTAGTTGCTTGTGATGTCTTGATACAATGTATTGGAACTGAGTTCAGTTCAAAATGCTTCGAAAAGATGATGGCTCATGAGATCATTACATTTAGGCATTTCATAGCCGACACCACCGCGTCGGCATCAACGTTGGCAGTTGCAAACCGATTGCCGAAAATTCCGACAATGCAGTGTTGCCCGATTTCAGATGGTTACATACTGGCTCTTTCATCATTATTTCATTGTATCCTATACTTGAACAGCTGCCAGGTGATTAACACCTGCTACCCTCTCCCCCACCCCAACCCCATCCCCTCGTTCCTTGTCTCTGTAACCAATAACAGTTGAGGTTCGCATTCCTTACGACTACCGTAATTTTGTTTCGAATTTCTCCGAAAGCTGCATTAGCTATTACGAAATTATAAAACAATACGAATACCTAAGTTTCAGTCCATCCCTCTGTCGTGGCATCTGCATTTTCTTCATGGATGTAATAAATGAAATTGACGTTCATTTGATTACATCTAATAAATGTGTTTATCAGAAACGATAACCAGGAAGATGGAGTACATCGTTTCACCATAATCGAGGTGTGTGATGAAAAAGGAAATTCACTCAAAACAACAAATTCAGAAAAGTTTACCGCAGTTGGTTTCAAAATGCCTAGCAGATGGACTTCATTTCAGCCTACATCACCATCCGGAAAAAAGCTGAATCTAGTCCTATGGTACCTATCGAGGCCGAACTGAAGCACATTGAAAATGACGTATCTTGCCTTGTGTCTATTGAGTCTAAGAAACTTGACGTTGTACATGATATCGTCAGGCTGCGTCACGTCTTTGAGTCCTTCCGTGCCTGCTGAACAGCCAAGATTCACAGAATTTTGTATGAATTTTCAGTCTGTGGTTAATATGTGTAACCGTGAGTTCGAAGTTCGGCTTCGAACAGTGGCCAGGTCATTTGGAGTGCTTTACCGAAATAGTTTTGAGGACAAAGCGATAGATTGAATGATTTGATTTCTGTAGTCGCTACCGTGGCTAGATGTTGCTTTCGAGCTAATTTCAGCACTTTATTAGGGACTGTGCAAACTGTTTTGAAAGTGTTATCGTTTCCGTCATGTCCAGTATGCGCAAGGTGAACTACCATTCACTAGTAATGGTTTTCCGCTTCACGTCATTGATCCCTTGTGATGGTTGCACTGTCGTCCTGCCCATACTGTCTGCCGAATATGAGCAAAATAAACGAATAGGCAAACATGGAAGAGACAACGACTAGCAACTTGTCTTTAAGGTTCACTGAGGTCATTGATCGAGTGGTGAAGCGAACACGTGGTGTGACCGCGAGAAAGTTGCCAGTGACTGTCTTTTCTAAGCATCTTATTCGTCACTCATCTTTGTCATCTCCTTAGGAAGGGAACTGAATGCACGATTCTTTCTTCCTAACGACCAGTAACGACTGTCTCGTTACTCTTTCGCCTATGTTCTTCTCAATGAAATGTTCGGATTTCCTTAATTCAAATGAGTTTGGTACATGATGCCCAATTCTTCACTCAGCGACTCACCTGAGCAAGTCTTTCGCACACAGACTGAGAGGGAGCGAATTAAGTTTCCTTTACGCCCCAGAGGCACAAAGCTGGTGAGATTGGTATACTGGGCTATCCACGTTAGATTGCGATATAGGCGATGGATTGTTTTCTCATCGCCTTTCTTTCACAAGAAATACATAAAGAAAGCGGGAAGTGCTTTGTATCCCTTGGTGATCGGTGAGCTTGGCGTTTAAGTCGCAAACCTTTCATCACCAGTAGTGATGGCATCTTCAGTGCGCAGATGATTTTGCCCGTACTCCCCTCTCTCTCTCTCTCTCTCTCTCTATATATATATATATATATATATATATATATATATATATATATATATATATATATATATGTACGGAACTTGCTCTGGAAGTGACATTGACCTATCAGTAGACCTTGACTTTAGGAAGCTACTTGGGTTAGTCGAATTACTTGAGCATCAAGAGATTGTAAATCCGATCCAGTTCAATGTGCTTATTGATTGTATTCTTTGAAGAATGTCACGCTCCCGAGAACTCCCTTGCTCGTCTGGTCGTTGCTTGGCCCAGAAAATGAACTTCTTCCAAACTGAAGGTGTGTTCTTCTTGATCTTCGTGAGCAAATATTAGGGAGAGTGGGTCATGTCTTCTTATAGCTAGTTTGAGTTCATGCATTCGTGTTGTAATCTTTCTCCCAGTTTTACCGACGTAATATTTGTCACAGTTCTTGTAGTTCACCTCATATATAACGTACCTTCCTTTATCGGTTTTCACTTGCTCTTTCGGTCTTGATATGATTCTTCTTAGGGTTTTGGTTGGCTTGTGAACAATTGTAACGCCTCATTGTTGGAGAAGCGTTGCGGTCAGTTCGGATACATTTTTGATGTACGGCAGGGCTAGTCTTCTGTTATATTGTGCTCCTTGGCCGGTTCGGATCTTGATTTTGAATATGGTCCTTCGTATAAGGTTTCTTGGGTATCCGTTTTGTTGAAATATCGTGAGAAGATAGTTTTCTTTTTGTTTTTTTTAGTTCCGCTGTGCTAAAATGTGTTTTAGCTCTATCAGACAGAACAAGAATTATTGCCATTCAGGCGAATTTTGTTGCCACAGACAGTGAATAGATACCATGGAAACTCCTTTGGACCACCGTCCTCAAAATCTAAAGACATCAGTGAAGTGTGTGGCATATTATTTTGGACTCATACACATTTCCCCATCATATATTTTTCTTAACCACGGGATTTCAACCAAAAATGATTAAATGGGTTCTGCGGAATGACAGTAGCTGAGGCAAAATCTTTCCCGACCAATGAGATTTCCACTGACCGATTTTCAGCCAATCGCCAGCCAGTCTGCCATTCATGTTCCCAGAACTCAGAAATATTCTTCTCATCCATCTCATCTGATCACAAAAATAACTAATCAGCTATTCACAAATTTCATCATCATGGTCGAACCCACTTTTAATGTAAATCAATCTACAAATTATGCCCTCGGTGTAGGTTGCACTATACCTCTGTGTTTTGGAATCATTGCCAACATTCTTGTTTTCTGTGTTCTGTACACCGTTAAGATAAACAGTCGTCTAACAACTTGGCTCCTGCGTGTGCAAGTAGTTCTTGATACAATAGGCTGTATGTGGAACATAGTCTTTATCTGGGTGCGTCACTACCCTTATTCTACCTCAATCGGCGGTTGGATTCAATGTCACATCTGGCGTACACAAGCACCCTACTGGATAACCGTGTCCATGTCAACGTGCAATCTGACATGGATCACATTGAATTGTTTATGGGCCACAGTAGATTGTGGTAAGTACCAACGTGATGAAACAGCGTACATTATCTGGACCACTTTCGGAACCATGTCATTTGGAACGGTCCTTGGTATACCTACCATGATGACTGTACAGTTGGAAGAAATGATATGTAATACAATGATAACACCGAAGCAGACAATCGCTTATTATGCAACCCGGTTTGATCAACCATTGTGGATTGCTATTTATTACCTTCTCCCACTTGTGGTTATGCTGGTTGCTTATTTTCGTGTGGTATGTTATTTCCGTTCAACGGAACTCAAACAACAATCCGAGGACTGTGGCAGTATGCCATCCGAGTGGTTCCATCAACATGAACAGGAGCACCAACCCTATTCATCGGGATCGAATACGTCACGCCATTTCATTGATCCCATGTATCGATCTCTGCATAACTGTTCACTGTTTCTGATTTCCGGTGTGATTTTGGGACACACGTATGACACAGCACTTTATGTATCGAATATTCATGGTACTTTCTTTTCATATGAAGTCGGATCAGATGCCCAATTGATCAATGTGTTCGTGACAACGCTGAACTCCATTATCAATCCGGTAGTTATCACTCTGTCAATTCCGTCTGTTCGTAGGTTTGCAGGCATCCACTTTTCTCTTGGAATCAGGAAGTGTAAACGTGCACTACCCAGCTCGACTTCTGATTGATTGACTAACTGGTAGCACATTCGAGAATAATTAGTTTCTCCTTTAGTTCCAATCCACGTTTCATTCTGTGCTATTCACAACGATTTTTCTTCCTGCTTAATAATTGAAACTGATATGGTGGATCCAAGTATGTCGAAGTCTGGAGGAGGCATTCATTCTTCCTGTAGAGTTTATGATTGTGAGCATAAATATATGGCGGATATTCTGGATTTCACAAAGCATTTCGTTCAATCACATTTACTTTCGTGTTACTCTATACTTATTCCCAATCTGTCTTCTATTTCGATTCTAATACACCTCCGTTTTTAGCGAGAATCTCGGGACTAGGTGGTGAATATGTGAGATACATAAAACCTCAAAGAAACAATCGCCCAGCGCACTAAAAGATGTCCGCGAACGACGATGCTCACAAAGTGGGAACAGCAACAAATTAATCAGTTTTTATTGGAAGAGCTTTTTGACGGAGAGCAGATTTAGAAAAGATACCCGATCGATACAAGGGTTCAACAGGAATAACTCTATCTGGAATGTATGAAAGAGTAAGACGTAGATCAACACCACCATTTCTTTGACTGTAAGTGTTGGTGTTCTTGGACCAAGGTATTTTGGTTTAAACTGCCGACTGCTGTAATTTGTAATGCCTTGTATGTGGACACTTGCTGTCTCCCGCGGAATATCAACGACCCAGCCTACATGACACGCGTCTGCTGTGCTAACCAAAGAAGCACTACAAACAAAAGTTCAGGAAAATACTTTTTTTCAAAAATCCAACAGTTTGTCTTTGCAATTCATGTGATGTAAATTCCAGGGAATGATAAATAGCCCACTTTATTGCTACATGTACACAATACAATAAGTATGCAAAGCCTTAGCGTTGTTTAGAAATATGACCCAGTGTTACCATCTAAGCACAAAATTGAACATCAAATCTGTTTCCGTTGCGTTTGAGTGGGCCCAATAAACACCAGGTTCACTAGCCCAGTGTTTGACGCATTATCACATTGGCCTTCGGCTATGAGGGCCGTGGTGTCGTGACGAATGGATTTTACAAGCACAGTATGTCTGTCTAATCCAATTGTGATCGACTCGATTTTAGAGAGGACTCGTTGTCTGACTCCTTAAGAGTGAATTGCCGGGACGCGGTAGATAACGCAAAATGGCTCATCATGTGTCAGTAGGTGACCGGACGCGATACTAGCTAGGGGAGCTAAAGGTTCAACCGTCCGCAAGCAGACCAGTCAAAAGTGTGTTTTCAATTGGCGGAAACCAATTGTCCCTACAGCAAGCAGGCAAACAGTGCACAGCCCTGTGGCATCGGCCAACATAAAAATTGTCTAGAGCTAGTTACTAATTAGTTATGTTTGTCTATGGTAATTTTTAGTCACGAATATACACATTAAAACCCAGTCATTTCCAAGCCGCTGCAATGCTACAACTCCCGTGGCCGAGGGTCAGTGTGATAATGGGACAAACACTGGGCTGGTAAAGCCGGTGGTTATCGTGCCCACACAAACACAAAGGGGAACAGATTTGATGTTCATTTTTGAACAAGGCAATACTTTCCATGCGTACTGTACTGGCCTGGGGAGAAGTAGCGAAAAGACAGACCTGCGTTCTCCCCGTTACGATTTCTAATACTTGCCAGTTAGCCAATATCGCTGATCAAGCTTTCGGTTAGCCCACGCATGCGCTTGAACGGCAAATAGTACCAGGATTAGTAGACAACTAACTGTGAACCTATGGTGCAAAAGAGTGCCAAAAATGAACCCCAGTTAGTTATTATTAGATCAGATGGAAGTGCTTTCATTTCAGTATGGCAGTCAGGGAAACCAATATTTTGGCGAAAAGGTTTGTGTTCCGGAAGATCTAGTTGAAGCCCTAAATGCATGACACTAAAATCGATCGCTAAATGACCTAAATGTTCAATGAGTAGAGAGGCCAATTAATTTGAATAAGCAAGTGAACTGATACAAATACTTCTCTTTGAAAACCGGTCCACTCAAAGGTCTGATTGGACGAATAATCATCAGCAGTGCATACCCATCGAACGTTCGTGGGTGTAAGTCACACTGGTTAACCGTTGACAAATAAATTAAACCTCATACTACCCGTATTGTTCAAATGGCCAGGAAGTGCTAGCTATACCACATTTCACTTAGGCCCCTACAGGGGAGAACCGATTGTCGTAAGAGTCAATCGTGGACCGACTGACGGATTTCACTGCCCAAGAGAAGTATCAACACAAAATAAACCTTAGATAATGATCCCAGATAGAGTGGTAGTGAAATGCTACTCACAACCCTGGGCTCGTATCTCAACTGCGGCTCGTTGACTGTACCAAACGAGAATAAACATTTTCGTAGTACTCAGTTCAAATCAGCAATTATCAATCCTGCATTGTTGGCATGCATGTGGCTTATAGAAAAGGCACAAACTGGGGTTAAGCAACAAAAAATAGTTCGTTTTAAATTAAAATCAAAGAAACATCAAACATGCTAGAATATCTGAAGTGATTTGATGGATATAGTAATTCCTAGTTTTTCCAGTTGAATAACAAATGGATAATCTGATAACATAAATTTATCATTTGAATTCTAAAATCGCAAATGATAATCGCTATGGAAACCAGACAGATGGGATTTTGACTGTTCCGTTTCACTTTACATCCCTAAAATTTATCTGATAACCGTTATCAGATAATTCACTGTTGGGAGTGCGCTATTTGCCAAATGAAATCAGTGAATTTTTGAGGGCCAAAGCGTGGCCGTGAATATTTTACCTTAGTTTTTGTCTATCTCATTTCTGATAGTACACGAGGTTTTTTAAAACCACAAATCTGAATCTGGCCAGTATTCACGCGCCTCGTTTTGGCTGAATGAAAAGCATCCGTATGCATTCAATACACTTCCCTCCTTGAGCGCCAATGTGATTGGCAAATGACGCAGTTGGTTTGTCCACGCTTCACGTCAACCACTTGGTATCGTCCGTGCAGTTGGACCAGGATTGAATACGCGCTTTTCTCGGAAGGTCTACTGAGCAACATTGTCAGCAACGAACTCCCAGCATCGGGAGTGTTGGTTCTTTGACTGTTGTACAATTATTCAGCTTGACTTAAAACGGCTTTTCTACATGATTTACCGCCGATTCAACATAATAAAGAGATGGAAACATGGGGGAGTCTACCTGTCCAATTCAATGTAATTTCATCAAAGTTGGATTTTATTTAAAACCACTGAAACAAATGGCACCACTCACAAAAAATGAAACCATCATGAAATAAAGGAAAACTCCTGTAACGGTTATTCCTGTCGACAGCAACGCGGGGCCCAGTTAACGAGTCCCAAAGTCAGAACAAGATTGATTCGCTGACCCTACAGTATTGGATTACAAAACTATAAGCATATAAATACGTAAAAATCTCGACTGTACGGCCACAAGGTTTAGCAAAAAAGACCACAGTTCAACAAAGGTCACTGTTAGGTACAACCGTCAGGCTACTACGGCCCTCATAGCCGAAGGCCAATGTGATAATGCGTCAAACACTGGGCTAGTGAACCTGGTGTTTATTGGGCCCACTCAAACGCAACGGAAACAGATTTGATGTTCAATTTTGAGCTTAGATGGTAACACTGGGTCATATTTCTAAACAACGCTAAGGCTTTGCATACTTATTGTATTGTGTACATGTAGCAATAAAGTGGGCTATTTATCATTCCCTGGAATTTACATCACATGAATTGCAAAGACAAACTGTTGGATTTTTGAAAAAAAGTATTTTCCTGAACTTTTGTTTGTAGTGCTTCTTTGGTTAGCACAGCAGACGCGTGTCATGTAGGCTGGGTCGTTGATATTCCGCGGGAGACAGCAAGTGTCCACATACAAGGCATTACAAATTACAGCAGTCGGCAGTTTAAACCAAAATACCTTGGTCCAAGAACACCAACACTTACAGTCAAAGAAATGGTGGTGTTGATCTACGTCTTACTCTTTCATACATTCCAGATAGAGTTATTCCTGTTGAACCCTTGTATCGATCGGGTATCTTTTCTAAATCTGCTCTCCGTCAAAAAGCTCTTCCAATAAAAACTGATTAATTTGTTGCTGTTCCCACTTTGTGAGCATCGTCGTTCGCGGACATCTTTTAGTGCGCTGGGCGATTGTTTCTTTGAGGTTTTATGTATCTCACATATTCACCACCTAGTCCCGAGATTCTCGCTAAAAACGGAGGTGTATTAGAATCGAAATAGAAGACAGATTGGGAATAAGTATAGAGTAACACGAAAGTAAACGTGATTGAACGAAATAAAGGCGCGATGAACCGAAAACAAAACGAACGAGCATTGAGGTCACACTGGTGACACACACAGAGGGGGAGGGAGAGAAACTGACTGGACTGTATACGATAGTGAGTCAGATGAAAAGTTTTATTTGAACGTCGGACATTATAGATTGAAGAATAAAAACACAGTGTAGATCTACAGTCCAATATCCAGTCTAAGCTATAAATACTACATCGTATGGAACAGAACTGTAGGCATGTAACAGAACGAATGGTGTCAAGTATATTCTTCGTTTTAAAGTCACTCTGAAGTTATTTTCACTGGTGTTACTGATGCATGCATGGTTTCCATGACTATTATTCATTGATCATTGGGATCTTAGACACCTGATCACTTTATTGACCATGTAGAAAATACTGCATGCACGGCTGTCTTTCGGTTTTTCCTCAACGGAAGCAATGATGCCGGGTTATTATCTGTACTGCGGCTGCCACCACATGGACGATGTGAAAAGGGGGCAAATAGGTTTTGATCTGAATGCTCCGAAGCAGACCAAACCGTAGGACAAATACCGAATAATGCAAGTTAGTTATAAGAATGACAAATGAAACTGAGTCCACTTCATGACTTCATCGGTGAAATTGTCAAAAATGGGAGTGGACTGTTTGTCATCTTTTTTTAGCCAGAATATAGAATGGTGGACAAGTGCCATTTACATTACAAGATTGAGAAGCAGATTAAACGTGCATATTGAATATGATCGAGGAATTGGGTGAAAAAGATGATTCGGCTAAGTTCGCTTATTTTCGAAAAAGCGAAAAGATCTTTGAATTTCTAGCACAACACTTTCAAAACTGCACAGCGATTGTGAAACCGAACGATCGAAATGCTTTATGAAATCCAGAATATCCGCCATATATTTATGCTCACAATCATAAACTCTACAGGAAGAATGAATGCCTCCTCCAGACTTCGACATACTTGGATCCACCATATCAGTTTCAATTATTAAGCAGGAAGAAAAATCGTTGTGAATAGCACAGAATAGAACGTGGATTGGAACTAAAGGAGAAACTAATTATTCTCGAATGTGCTACCAGTTAGTCAATCAATCAGAAGTCGAGCTGGGTAGTGCACGTTTACACTTCCTGATTCCAAGAGAAAAGTGGATGCCTGCAAACCTACGAACAGACGGAATTGACAGAGTGATAACTACCGGATTGATAATGGAGTTCAGCGTTGTCACGAACACATTGATCAATTGGGCATCTGATCCGACTTCATATGAAAAGAAAGTACCATGAATATTCGATACATAAAGTGCTGTGTCATACGTGTGTCCCAAAATCACACCGGAAATCAGAAACAGTGAACAGTTATGCAGAGATCGATACATGGGATCAATGAAATGGCGTGACGTATTCGATCCCGATGAATAGGGTTGGTGCTCCTGTTCATGTTGATGGAACCACTCGGATGGCATACTGCCACAGTCCTCGGATTGTTGTTTGAGTTCCGTTGAACGGAAATAACATACCACACGAAAATAAGCAACCAGCATAACCACAAGTGGGAGAAGGTAATAAATAGCAATCCACAATGGTTGATCAAACCGGGTTGCATAATAAGCGATTGTCTGCTTCGGTGTTATCATTGTATTACATATCATTTCTTCCAACTGTACAGTCATCATGGTAGGTATACCAAGGACCGTTCCAAATGACATGGTTCCGAAAGTGGTCCAGATAATGTACGCTGTTTCATCACGTTGGTACTTACCACAATCTACTGTGGCCCATAAACAATTCAATGTGATCCATGTCAGATTGCACGTTGACATGGACACGGTTATCCAGTAGGGTGCTTGTGTACGCCAGATGTGACATTGAATCCAACCGCCGATTGAGGTAGAATAAGGGTAGTGACGCACCCAGATAAAGACTATGTTCCACATACAGCCTATTGTATCAAGAACTACTTGCACACGCAGGAGCCAAGTTGTTAGACGACTGTTTATCTTAACGGTGTACAGAACACAGAAAACTAGAATGTTGGCAATGATTCCAAAACACAGAGGTATAGTGCAACCTACACCGAGGGCATAATTTGTAGATTGATTTACATTAAAAGTGGGTTCGACCATGATGATGAAATTTGTGAATAGCTGATTAGTTATTTTTGTGATCAGATGAGATGGATGAGAAGAATATTTCTGAGTTCTGGGAACATGAATGGCAGACTGGCTGGCGATTGGCTGAAAATCGGTCAGTGGTTAACAATGACCGCATTAAACTCGAAATCTCATTGGTCGGGAATGATTTTGCCTCAGCCACTGTCATTCCACATAACCCATTTAATCATTTTTGGTTGAAATCCCGTGGTTAAGAAGAATAGATGTTGGGGAAATGTGTATGAGTCCACAATAATTTGCCACACTTTTCATTGAAGTCTCCAGGTTTTGAGCACGGTAGTCCAGAGGAGATTCCATGGTATCTATTCACTGTCTGTGGCAACAAAATTCGCTTGAATGGCAATTATTCTTGTTCTGTCTGGACTGAAACTTAGGTATTCGTATTGTTTTATAATTTCGTAATAGCTAATGCAGCTTTCGGAGAAATTCGAAACAAAATTACGGTAGTCGTAAGGAATGCGAACCTCAACTGTTATTGGTTACAGAGACAAGGAACGAGGGGATGGGGTTGGGGTGGGGGAGAGGGTGGCAGGTGTTAATCACCTGGCAGCTGTTCAAGTATAGGATAAAATGAAATAATGATGAAAGAGCCAGTATGTAACCGTCTAAAATCTGGCAACACTGCATTGTCGGAATTTTCGGTAATCGGTTTGCAACTGCCAACGTTGATGCCGACGCGGTGGTGTCGGCTATGAAATGCCTAAATGTAATGATCTCATGAGCCACCATCTTTTCGAAGCATTTTGAACTGAACTCAGTTCCCATACATTGTATCAAGATATCATTTACATTAAAAGTGGGTCCGACCATGATGATGAAATTTGTGAATAGCTGATTAGTTATTTTTGTGATCAGATGAGATGGACGAGAAGAATATTTCTGAGTTCTGGGAACATGAAGGGCAGATTGGCTGGCGATTGGTTGGAAATCGATCGAAGGTGAACAATGATCATAGTAAACTCGAAACCTCATTGGACTAGAATAATTTTATCTGTCAACCCTTTTCTTCAGAGTGATGCAATAACAATACCCCTATCACTAAAAGCAACTTCCTAGTTTCGTTTGAAACGACTTAGTGGTGAAAAATGGAAAATGAGTAAATGGCGATAATTTTGCTTATTTTATCACTCTCTTTTTATTGTAGTCTAACTTGGTACACAGTTCTCTAAAACAGGCTCCATTCTATCCAATCATCGATTGAGCCTCCCATCTCAAACGAAGGTAGTCGGTAAACTGCCATTTTGTTAGAGTGAATAACTTTGAATGAACATTCAAATAATCATCGCCATTCACCACCCGAGATAACTTCTCATTTTTATTTCCATTACATGGTTTCGAATGAGTTCAGTGAAAGGGTGCATGCTGTAGTCTCAAAAGCCAACTGCGGGCCATCATAACCACTCGACCAGCACCAGTTTGTGACAAAGAATACCCGAGACAGTCTGATTACAAATGCAATGATGAATTCTCTCTCACCAACATGATTGGTTTACTTAAAGTTCGTACTCAGTAATGCGGCAGATTTTCGTCCAATCATTAAGTGATTCACGGAGAATGAAACCCGTAATTCGAAGTCAGAGAACACCAGCTCACTTGACATATTGTACCATAGGACAAAGCTATCAAAAATCGATAGCTACATACCCCGAATTGTTGGTTCAAGGACCACAGTGGAATGACAGTTCACCAGAGCTTCAAGAAGCAGAAACAAAATGGACAGGAGGCACATGCAATGGGGATAAAAGGACGAGCCGGGTGATTCATTAAGGGATTTGGATTATGACGACCTACTTGATGTAAAACGTTATGAAAGACCAAAGCAATGATGTTGACTTAGGGAAACGGGATGATCAAACGAGAAATCCAATGCAAAAGTGGACTCTTTTGTACAAACAAACAAATTGCGTGGGACTTAATCAAGTAACGCAGAAAATCCTGAGAAAATTAGAGATTGGGTTGGGCGAGGTAAAGCCGAGGCTGAACATTGGGCTAAGGTAGGTGAATTATTCCGTTATTTCAGTCCAGGCCACGAAAACATTTAAGTACAACTAAATGAGAACAAGGGGTGAAGGGAATCTCGTAGCAGGTACCGTGAGAAAGAGAAGATGTCTTCAAGCAAGGCAGCCCAAATTTCCCTATTTACTAACGACCAATCTTCACACTCGATGTGATTCAACTGCTATAATACACGTGTGTCCACGTGTTCTCCTCCCATCGGATGAACGGTTTTTCTCGGCTTGTGGATTTAATATCTAACATTCATGTGGTTGGATAACGGGCGTTTGTTACGCCAAGAATTTTGATGTGTTTGATTTGTTTTCACTTCGGCCGTTCCAAAGGTGCCTTACTTTTCATGGATTTGGAAGTCTGACTTTCCAATAAAGCCAATTGTGATAAGACTGTTTTCTTATACCTCTCTCAATATTAGTTAGAGAAAATAGTATAGGTTGCTTATTGTAGAATATACTAGTGATCTATAAGTTGAACGCCCTCATCTGTACGCGCAACCGACGAACTGTCTTCAGATATTGATTTGTGAAGAAGATGATTTAGTGCACAGGAAAATTTCTCCCGGACCTCAGACAACAGTGCTCTTGGTGGATACAGTTCCGTACCCATATCCGTGCTATCTTTACTTAAATTATCAGGGCGTAAAGCTTCCCTAATCACACCAGTCCATGATGACCGCATAATTCATTCGCGTAAGCTGTCACTTTTGCAAACAAGTGCCTCATTATCTGTACTTGGCTCCTAATATCAACGCTGCTTCGTACAGAAGCGAGAATGTTTCTCACATACCAAGAGAAAGTAGAAACGCTTGTTCAACCTGCGACCTTGAATCCCTTTCTCAACGGTTTGTACATTCGCGATCCTTTCTTTTCTGCATCAGACCATCCTTTGATATTCAGATCACTAGCGAAAAATGAATCAAATATTAGAAACCTTGAAAACCTCATAAACCTGAATTGGAAATTGATGGGCATATCTTGAATGAACGTGTGCTTAAGAACTGACCTTTTTATGTCCCTTCCTCTAATGTTTATCATTCGATGTTGTAATATCTTCCCAAACTCCTGGAAAATCTTCGCGAATTTCCAGTTTCTATTCAGCAAACCACTCATTATTTCACCACATTTATAAAATGTAGCTGGACGTGCTATTTAAACCAGATCTGCCCATCTACTGTTATCCATGGGGAGTGAAATACGATTTAGTGATTACCCACACCAGTCCCATCCCTTCGATATACCGATCGTCGCTACTCACAAATGGTCGATTGTTCATCTGAACACTAGAACAATGAGGTAGTCCAAGGGGACATTGGCTCGAAGCAAAAGTCAAACAAAATTTTGATTAACCACAGCAGTTCGCCGAAACTTCTTCACTTTTTCTGACCACAAATTTTGCACGTTCCCTTCAGAATTCGTCTAAATCCAGCAATTGATCACTGTCCAGGACACAAACAGGTTTGTGGTGACCTCAATCGTTCTGAGACGATGGACATTTTCTGGATATCATTTTAGATTCATTTTCTTTACTCTCATCTCTGAACCCTGATTTTCACTGCATTATCATTTCTCGATTACGTACGTCTTACTGAACTGACATTCGGTTTTCGCCGATTGCGCGCTCGAGGTCCACTTTTCGAATCCCTGTTACCACTGCTTGTTCCCCGTTTAT
Organism: Fasciola hepatica; assembly: GCA_948099385.1. Taxonomy (NCBI): domain Eukaryota; kingdom Metazoa; phylum Platyhelminthes; class Trematoda; order Plagiorchiida; family Fasciolidae; genus Fasciola; species Fasciola hepatica. Next base: position 28,816,674 of record CANUEZ040000047.1, read on the forward strand.
CTCTCGTATCGGTACTACTTCAGTGCCACAATTTACAAAACACACAATTTCATCTCTCTACTGACACGTGCCATCTTCATCTATTCGAGTGAGGGGATTTCGTTCGTAATTCGCTTCGGGACCCGATAAAAGACATGTTCCTAAACAGCTAGTCGAACGGCTTCTATTAGTTATCCATCTGGAAATCGATGAATGTTTGTTATCTGATACTTCCTCACAGGGGTTGGTAACGAAATCTCCCCTATATCATGTGTGACCCTCTCCCGTTTTTATCGTGATAATCGGGCTTTATAGAGGCGCAAAAATGAAAATCCCTTCTCGTTATGGCAACTTATCGATAACCCATCGATTAGAATACTGGAATTAAATAACATTTTGGTCCCTCTAATTGAGTTACTTTTAGTCGATGATGTGGGTCGTGACTCGATAGGAACCTACGCGACTAGTGCTTTTTGGGACAGAAATCTGACAGTGTAAACCGGAATTCTCTCACATGACTAAAAGAATGCAACACGTTGTATTGGTCAGACGCCCACGTAATTGTATGATGAAGGTGACAATATCAGCTGCAGCAGAAACCCCGAGGATACCGTCCTGGATTTTCCCAGAACTTCGGTGGTGTATGTCAGAATCATACGCAATGTACTCAACATCTGAAATGTATATGTCGACGACTTATTGCCACTTACTGTGCTCCATACACTAAACAATCACGATGTACGTTATCGGTGAAGAAACTGACAGATTTTATTGGAATACAGTATGAGCGTGATGTATATGGTGAGAACCATCCAGCTTCTTTCTTAACTAGTTCAGACATTGGATCACAGCTGTTTCCAAGAATGGTGGCCCGTGACAGGATTGGTCTATGAAAGCATCATATTTGCTGACAAAACCGGAGCAAACTAATTACATACATGCCGAACAAGTCGGAAAAAACTCAGTATCACATTTAGCAAGCTTGTGGGCACTGACCTCCAAAATTGGGATGGAAATACTTGGTTCTTCTTTTTGAGATTTACATTCCAACGTTTCACATATAACGCCAAAGATATGTTGAAAAAGTTAAAATTCTCTTTAACCGAGTAGTGCTTGTTTTGGCTCTATAATAATGTGTGTGAAGTTGAAAATTGTGTGATTTTGAGAAATATGACTATTTTACCGATGTTTGACAGATGAAATTCAGTGAACGGTGCAATATAAATAATGTTTATAGCTACGAATGTGAAATTCGTTGCATGTAGTCTGCTCGCAGTTGGCTATTATACTGACTGTACCAGGATTATTTCAAACCAAGTCAACGATGCACTTTATTCGTCCGAACGGAGCAAAATCTCAATGATAAACCATCAGTTACATGTCATAGCAAAGGAAGTATAACCACAATAAAGAAAAAACCGTAATGTGTGAATCAGTACGCCTTGTTTGTAGCATGCGAAGTTCATCGCCCTTTGGTTCGGGGGAGGGATGGGGGAGGTGGGGGTTGCTCGTGTTTGACCTGAAATAACAAGAACAGAGAAATTTCGAACAGCTCAAAGCTCAGTGTAAGAATCATCCGGTACCCACACTTACATTGATCGACCAATGACATAGCTGCCAACAGACTGCTCACTACATGTTCGTCAATGAAGAATCAGATGGAAAATGGACAGCCGTGATTAGGTCAACTTTGCTGACGAGGGGCTCACCAGGTGTTCTTTCGAAACACGCAGCCGGGTTATAAAATTTTGCAGCTCACAAATGTTTCAATTCACACTTGCCATGATGTTCTGATCGCAAATGTTTCGTCACCAGCCGAGGTGACATTTTCAGTGCGCGTGCCACGTGTCCCGGAGTGGAAAATTCGGCGAAACGGAGATGAATTTGCCTGGAGTGGCACCAGAAAGTATAGTGCTGCAGAATAGTGGATGTTTTCCACGAAAGTCAATGATTCAAAATAGTGTGTTATTGCTCCCGAAAATGCTTTTATTAGTACACTTGGTCACACAAAGTCTTTGACAATCATAACAAGGAAAATGACTAGGGAGCAGTATACTCGTAGATATAAAATTTAGGAATGATAAAACTCGGAAATAGTAGGAGGTGGTATACGAAGAGACCTCAAACGGGGGATTTGACATGTCGAATAGTCCATCACCTGTGGACGAACAAAGTCAAGATTCTTGAAATAAAACAAACCTGCAGGTTGCATATCCCAAAATACTTTATTAGGGAGTTGATATCGGCATGACTGAACGGACATAAGAGGATGAGATCAAGGGAACGCAAAATGATTTTATATTGTATGTAAACGACAAGAACAGCTAACAAACTCGTTTTCAGTAACGTTATCCTGGTTATTAATGCAGTTACCTCCATAGGTTAGAAATGCGTAATTTGCGAACCAGGTCTGTGTGTTAAAGTGTGATTGTTTTGATATCAATAGTGGTGTTGAGCAGATAGGAGAATAGGAGGGCAATTGCTGTTGCCCCGTGGTTGGGAAAAGGACCGGTGAACCAATGAACATGGGTGTCCGGGATAATCCATTTCCGATTTAACCCGAAAACGAGCTTGTTTGCTATGCGCATTTTCCAAGTATTAAGAAATGGAATTATTAGGTGAATTACGCAATCGCAGAGAAACACTGGTTATCAGGGAGCTGAATGGCTTTTATGCTTCGAGGCCAGACTTGCGGAAATGAAAGCGTCAATATTTTTTCTATACAACTGCATGGATCAGAGTGAATTTCCAAAGGCCCAGGGAGGTTTAAGAAAGTAATCGAATAAGGGCAGGTGCAATCATGCTGATGATAAACATAAGTCAGAGCGGGTAACACGGACACATTCTCGACCAACTAGACGAGGATCAAAGAACCAGATTCGAGCAGTTCGCTGAGGCAAGTCGCGCACTCCCTGTGACTGGCTGCGCTGCATTTTTGTGGAAATCGCCACCTCATCGAATTTAAGGAATTTACCAGCTACAATCACCGTACTCCGCTATACGCGGTCAAAATTACTTCTGCTAGAACAGAATATTGGATTTTCTGCTCAGTCTGATTCAACCGACCATTTATATCAAGGAATTCATTTTTGACCCAAAAGCGTCCCTGCTGGCTGGCAGGCTGCTCCTAACTGCATCCCTTCAGGAAAGACGTCCTTGCCTTCTCTGTTCACTACCAAAATTAGTTCTCTATTCGCGAAGATGTCGGATCTAATCGTTGTTCTCCTTTCTCGCATTCATTCTCATACTTGTGTGGTTTGCGTAGACGAATCGTGGCTAATCCCACATGTTGCTGACCCATTCGTGTCAATAAATGTCTTTGAACTTTTCCGATAGGACAGGACTTCCACCAGCAAGTAGATTGGACGGGGGGGGGGGATGGCCACATATATCAACTCCACCTGGTATGGCAAGTCTGAGTTCATTATTTCATGCTCAGTGATTAGTATTGATTGTTTATTTATGCACTGCCGTCCTGAATTTTCTCGCTATAGGAGCGCCACCTTAACAAACTTAGGTGTGGCTCCGTTTTGCACACAGAACTGCGTTTCATTTTTTTGTGAATCATTATACCTTTTTTTGTCCCCTTGTGAGATGAAAATTTGAACATAGCAGTGGGTGATTTTGATCATGCTTCCATTCAACCCCCCACGGCTGTTGATTTAACTGATCTTTGTGCTTCTCCAACCAGAAACAACTCTTATTTAGACAGGATTACCACCTGTCAACCTGAATTATTCTCCCTAAATTTGCCTGCACCTGTATCAATCAGTGACCATTGCCTGCTTCTGTTAAAGCCTAAGATATTCTCCCGATCTGCTTTCCACTCTCTCAGGCTAATCAGCTAAATCAAAATCCGTCTCCGGAATTTTTCACGTGACAACATTCTTCTCCTAAATAAATCACTTTATCATGCATCTTCCTGGTTTTCTTTTGAATCATCGCTAAGTAGCATTGTCAAACTTTCCGTAGAGATGGTCAGTTCAATTTTCCTCTTAGAAACCCTGTTCCTCTGTAATGGTCGTGCCACTTCTCCGAAGTTGAAATCCTTAAGAAGACGGAAGGAATATTTCTGCGAAGCCGGGGGTAATTCTGAAGCAAGATGCATTTCTTTCTTTGTAAAGAAAGAAATTAATCTCAGTGACTCGCCGTGTGTTAGTCAGCTCCCATATAGCCGCAACAGTAACCAACTATTGCAAGGTGTTCGGCTGCCGTTTGGAAAGAAAATGAAACAAGCGTAATTTACTGAGAAGGTTGACAGTATCCACGGTGCATTTATCCACCCATCAAATGAGTCTCCAGTTGCATTTATTCCATAAAATGTTTCCATATAATCCCGTTCTCTACAGATGTATGAAGGGTTCTTTGTAATTGCAAAATAACTCCAGGTATTGGCCCTGACGGCCTATCATCATCACTTTTGAGATACAGGAGTGTTGCCCTGACCGATATATTTATTTCTCTCTTAAACACATCTTTGTGCGCGTTTTCTATTCACTACCACTGGAGACCAGTCAGAAAAGTTCCTATACTCAAATCTTTTAATTCTGTAGCCGCAGCTAAAACTTTTCTTCCTATTGCTCTAACTTCATCTTGTCTTAGACTTACAGAGCGTACCATTTTTAAGTGCTTGAATTATTCTACAAACTCTCCGATGACCCCTCACAATTTACCCACGAACCGAACAGGTCCACTGTGGATGTCATCGATTCCTAATTCCACCATATAATCAAATCCCTGAATGGACCAGTGAAGTCTATTAAAGGCACTTTTCCGAACTACTCATTTGCTTTTGATTCTATTCCGCGGTCTCTTCTCCTCCATAAACTGGAAGCTTTTGGCTGTCCCACACCTTTACCATCATGGTTGTCTGATTATTTTACCAACGGAACTCAGTGTACACGACTAGAGTTGAAAACATGCAGACCCATGGTGAACAGTTCACAAGTGCTTGAGGGAGCTGCTCTTTCTCCTTGTTGATTTCCCATCCACATTCGTGATCTTTCATTCAGTTCTCCTGCTGTGGCTGTTTGTCAAGCTGTTTCTATAATCCAAGACTTCAATAACATTTCCGGTAATCTGTCCCATCTATACGATTTCTCCATTCATTCTGGTTTAACTTTGAAGCTGTCCAAATGTTTTGAGAGCATACTCACCCTTTCTCGATGGGCTTAAACCTGTGATACATCCGTCGTTTCCACGGAATCACTAGCTAGAATGGTTCTGTCAAATACTTAGGAATCATTATCAATACAAATTCGAAGTGGTCATCTCACATTTCAAACTGTTTGAAGAAACTAGGCAGACTATCTAACCAAGCCCGAAAGCTTAGGCATTTTAATTTTAAACACGAAGCTATTTCCCTTTGAGCTTGTCAACGTGTTTCCCTGTCCTGTTTTGCTGTGTCCCCTGTTACTTTTTCTGGTCTAATGAAGAAAGATTTATAATTCTGCGTCGAGGTCTGTCTATTATTATTCGGGTATCTTTCATATCCTGAACTGAACTATCTGCTAGGTTGTGTGAGCTACACCCGGTCGTATGTGGAAAGCTTGTTCACAAAATCCTCGCAGACAGCACTCACCCTTCACTTGATGATCTATTCAAATGTAAGTCTGCACGTTTTTCCTTTCGATTCAAACTTTTTCGCATTACCCCGTGCAAATTTGGTCGTTTCATATCTGGCCCGAATCCTTACAAACTGGACAAAAGTATCGTTAGAATTTCTGGACAGTTTTGAAATGTAATCGTTCTCTTTTTATCCTCTTGATTCGATGAGGTGTAAAGTGCAAATTGTTTTCGACTTAAATGCGGACGTCTTTCTAAGCTCAATTCTGATCAAATGCAAATACAGATGATCGTGCTTGGCCTGGTCCACTCGTTCTCTTGGTTTGGAATTTTCGCTTGCACAGAACTCAGACTCAAGTACGTAACGGCTTGTTTGTTTTTTCTACTTACATGTTTGTGATTTCTCTTACCGTATGCTGTTCACAGTTAAGATACCTTCCAAATGAGAACGGATTTGCTCGGGGTAGACAACCGTCACTGTTTTATCACCTCGTATTATGCCACATTTCTGTTCACGTATGTGAATCGAGTACGCTATCCGGTGATGACGTGGGGCTTCCTGTGGATGAACTGAAAACTTTGATGAATTTATGTGCCCAAGATTTCCAGTTCGGCTTCAGTGACAAGTCGTACAAACAAATAGACGGGATACCAATGTGGAGCTTATTTGAACCGACACTTGCTGATGTGTTCATATCAACACTGGAGAATGGACTAAACACTGAGCCGTATTGAGTTCTACTATACGGTGGGTACGTTGATGATATCCTGGTAATTCTGAGGAACAAAGCAAATACAAAAATATTACTTTAACAAGAAATAATTCATAGCTTTTCATTGTCCAGATTATGCTAGAAGGCGAAACGAATACCAAATTACCATTTATGGGACTACTTCTCAACTGGTTACCAAATACTCAAATGTGAGCAACACAAGCCTACTTGGTCTCATGTGTTTAGAACGGAGTCCTATGAGGACATTATTTTACCCAATGTGACAGCTGTTCAGCCCTTGAATGGTGTCAAGCCAAACAGAAACACCGACGAAATCACCGATCGACAATGATTATCCACTGTCGTTTTCCAAACTACGGTTCCTCCCTGAATCCCAAACCAAGGTAAAAATAAATGAGAAAATGTATACACACATCTACGTAATTATGCCTTACGGGTAAGGCTAACAGAAAATCAAGCTGAACTTTATTATCTGAGTCTTCGCTGGTAGTTTCATGATTGTCTGCGGTGGTGCCTTTAGAGGAAGGTGAATCTCAACTGAACATCTTTTAAGGGAAGCAGACGGCTGGTTTATACATCAGAACTTTAAATGATATTTTGACCCCGAAATATAAGTGTATTTATATGGTACAGCAGTGGACGTGCGCATCAGCATGGTACATTTTGTCACTCTAAGTGGTTTCGTTCACTGGTTATCGTATAAAACCTGAGGGTGAGGTATAAGTAGCATTTTGTGCATCCTAATCTGTGAAGATGTCTAGAATAAATTATCGACAAAGTACTGCTGTCAGAATCACTTCCTATGCAGTCAGTGTGAAGATAATTCATGAAAATCTTCGTTGTCTCAGCTGCACTAACTTCAATGGAGCAGACATTAATACCATTTCTATACCAGTTTCAGTGTACCTTTGATCTGAGATAGGTTGGTAGGTCAGAACACTGGCTCTCAAACAGATTTTATGGGCTCAACCCGAAGAACATAATTCTTCCTCTGTGGATAGTTACCATCTAGTGAAGTGACAAGTCACTAGTTAGAATCAAGTCACCGAGTTGATTGGACTAGTGCATTCCAGACGACATCGGAACTGAGAAATAGAAACTTGTTCACAGAATGCATTATTGGCACAATAAGCATACATATTACCGATATTGAAAATCCTCTTCCAAGTTTTGCATCCAGAATGAAAACAAACTAAATTTCTCGGAGTTGCTGATCGTTTAACCGATGAGTCTTAAACTTTGCAACCAAAAGACATCCATTAAGCAACTTTTGATGCAATGGTAAGGACCTATTGTCTCATCTCGCTGTGCTTCTTGACTTCCTTTTTTGGTGATAATGAAAAGGTCAAAAGCTGCAGTGCTAATGACTACTTTCATCTGTCTTTGTCCAGTTCTCTTGTGTTTGAACTATATCTAATTGTGTGTAATGTGCATAAGCAGCCGATTCAGAGCACTCCAAATTGATGGACAATATCAATTTTCCTGATTGCCACTCTTACCTCACTTATATGGATCGAAGGAAAAGGATGTCTGTTATGACCCACGCGTTCATTTATACGGCCTGTATGTAAAACTGCGCAAATGATCCCAACTTGCGGCTTCAATCGCTCCAGTTCACTATGGAAAACTAGTAGACAATAATTCAGCTCGCCAAAACAAAACGTGTCTGTACAGAAATTACTACATGATATTTAAAAAGAAAATCGAACGTTCCCGAACTCGAACGTCCGGTTAGGTCCAAGCCTTGTTAGGCTGATTAGGTCGCTGAAAACATTTGTCGGATTTATCATTGATCCGTTGGCTTTAGAAGACTGCTCGATCGGCAAAAGGGGTTCCGCCTTGAGTAATCCGACAAATTATGGATTATTGATTATTTACTCCCACCAGTCACACTCAAGTTGGATTGATGTCTTGCTTAAAAAAGATTTTTTTGTTTTTTTTTCACTTTTCACAATGCCTCACAAATTTAACATTGTACATATCTCAGTCAGTGGGGTGCGATGGTCTACTCGTGCACAGCAACTGGAGAGCTGGATTGAATTTGTTCTCCGTCCAGATTAGGCAACGTGAACGCTCAATTCATCATTGAAAACCATGAGAGCTTTGCACAGCTACTTCATCTTTGTTAGAAATCACCAGCAATGTGCATTCATCAGGCCCCTTGCATGACTCAAACCTGAAATGAACGACTGTAAGTCAAATACCTAATTACCAAGCTATCCGAGCTTGGTCTGAATGATGTGCCCAACTGATCGCCTACGTGGTATAGCTCCTATACACCACTAGCTTTGAACGGTAGCAGAGCATTTTCCTATTGAGAATGAAACTTCTCCCACGGTTTCCATTGGGGGGGGGCGGAGCATTCACCCTCTAAGATGAATTCTATGCAAAACATTTAATCTCCTATTACAAACACTCATACACAAAGCAGGTGAGAGTGGAAGTATGCGTAACACCAGTTATCTCACCATCGTACATGAAGACAAATATGTTTTGTGGAGATTAGGAGTACATTGACGATGTTCCATGTAATAATATCTGTTGATGCAATTGTCCTCTGTTCACTGAAGCCGTAGCTTTGAGTACCACAAAAAAACCGGCTTTACCATTTAGCTTTATCTGGCTGATAACAGAAATTAACATTTTTCCGAGAGTTTCATAAGGGTCTGTCTTTCGTTCTCTACGGTATAGACAATAAGTGGGTTGAGTAAAAGCCAAACGAACTTTCTGTTTAGACGTGGATACTTCGCCCAGCATCCAAACTTTGGTTGGATTGCAACTAACCTAGTAACCAAAATTATCTCCCTGATCTTAAGTCTCCCCTGATAGCCAAAGATTTTGTGTTAAACCAACCCAATCTGGAAAAAGCAGCTGCCACTTTGAAGGGGCGAAATACATATTGAACATAGCTACAAAGTTGTTTCAGCTTTCCAGAAAAGTTTACAACTTATTTGGATTTTCAACCTGAAGATCTCCATAGCCATGGTTTGGCATGTTGTAGCCTAGGTAAAATTCAATACCTCCTATCCTCACATGACAAAGAGACAGTCTTCAGGGCCATGTTATACATGACAATAAATGTAAAATGAAGGAAGGATCAACCCTGACGTTCACCACTGCTCGTGAAAAGCAGACTTTTAATATGAATTCAAGGTTCATCTGGATACTATTCATCCGAATGTGCTGATATGTGCTGGCGGATAATTCTGTATGCACAACATATCGATGGTTAGAATCTGGTAGCAGATTTGAGGCCATTTGCTTTAATGTTGGTCCGTCCACCAACAAGACGTAAGTAAAAATACGCTCGGACATGACCACGATCAGAGTCAACACATGGGCTATAAAATGATCGGTCATCCTCTATCTAATTACAGATCATTTAGTAAGCCAATTCCGTTGGTATATTTCACGTTTCACGTCCATCACGTCCGTCAGTTTATTGAAAACATGCAAGTAATCATCACTTGTTGAACATAGAATGCTTTATTTCCTACCCGTTTTCGGACAATTTTATTCTCCTACCCCCGATTCTGATGTTCGTAGTTCGTATTATCCCAATTCTACAACTACAGTGTCTGAAATTGGCCAGATTTGGTCTTCGGTTATCTCGGGAACAGCTTTATCAATTATAGAGATGAAAATGACAATTAATGGGGGAATAGTAAAGATAGTTGTTAAACAGGTTGGGGGTCAGTGATCGATTTTCTATTATGTAATATTGTTGAGTATTTTTCCATTCCAGAACTGGAAATAGACTATAAGTCGTACTGCAGATCTGGGGACATAGAAAATACTGTGTTGAGCGCTACGGTAGACAGTAAATGGGTTCAAAAATACAAACATTGAAGAACCTCTCACTTGGGACTTGTCTCAAGGATCTTACCCAAATTTATTATAGCATCACTGAATCATCTCAGAACAGGCAATTCAGAAGAAATCCCTCATAAATTTCCATATGTCCGTATAGAAATGTGCATCCTCTAACTTAGATCGTGTTAGCTTACGTAAGCAGATGCTTATGCTTCAAATCTGTCTCGGAATTCAATAATTTCGAAGTCATTCATTCTCAAATCACACCATTTTCTGCCCTTTAGATCTTGAACTTAACAAAACTATTCGGCTAATACATTCAGGCTCCGTTCCAAGTATGGGACTTATTGAAGTCCATCATGTTATTTGGCATTTCAGTGAGAGCCCATTTCCGGGTGAACATTGACAGTTGCCTTTGTCTGAATTAATCGGGGAAGTGCTCAAGTTCAAAAGCTTATCTTGGATCTGGCAAGTTTTTTGCATGCACGATGGAGGAAGAAGTGAATGAAGGTAGAGTTTAATAAACGAGAATGACAAGTAGCAGTTTCTTGCAAAGCAGTCGGCGAAAGTTGGACTGAATACTTGCCGATGAGATGTAAAATTGTTATATGACGTCCCAGTTGGCTCCATTTCCAATGCAGTTCACTGCCAATTGAATTGATGTAACAAGCAAATTCACGAACATCACAACGTCACTACAGTGTACGTATCTGGGTCTATTTATTTGGAAGGAACTGGTGGCAGCTAAAATTAATAACCAATGGTGTCCTTGATTCCTCGATCACGAGTACGTCCCATTGGATTTGCTCACTTCTCCGTGATGGTCACAGGGGTTCGACTGCTGATAAATGTTCCAGTAGTAAACACTGGAATTCAACCTGTATGAAGCTCTTCATGTGAACAATGTTGAAGTGAACAAAATAAAACGGAATTTAGGTATATTGATTCAGAGAACAAAGAGAATTGGTGAGAACAAGTTGCACACTCATAATCTAGATTCATCCATGGACCATGACTGATAGACTTTGCGTCATTAGACTGACAGCGGACTTCTGCTGTGTATGGAGTTTATTGTGTGAGCCGAGGAATCTTCAGTGGTCTCACGGACTACTTCGAAGCGCATATAGGCCCCTTGTGTGGAATAATAAGTGTAGCTCGTCTACCACCATGCTTTGATCTCCATGAGCTCTGTTGAATTATTCAGATGACTGAATTGTACCGAATTATGAAACAGAATCATAGCTGGAGTTGTACCCAATCTTAGAGGCATGAATTTCTGTGTGGCCCACTGGAACCGGTAGCTAAAGATGTATGTTTGATTTTTCTCGTAGTAACCGAAAAAATAAGATGGATGCTCTGCTTGCGAGGACGATAAGGTTTGCCGAGATTCGCTAATTATAACTCAAAAATGACCTATTAAACAGGTACGTGACCTCATAAAAAAGAGGGGGCACTGCTAGTGACATGTTCAGCTACATGTACCAGCTCATCGTGAATATTCTTCTAATGTTGGCCAATTTGTAGCACCTTGCTTAGGAAACCCGAGTCATATCCCAATGTCTGGATGATATACTCAGTGTAATGTCATCCATCAGCACAGTATTATTCACTAACCTGTTGAGGGTTTTATTTCATAAATCAACGTTCGTTTCTTCATTAAAATAATTCAATGGATTTGATTCAGTACATTGAAATTTTCTACTTTTACTAAGCTTTAAGTGTTCACTTATTATGGTGGTTCTCATTCCTACTACTCAGCATGAATCTAACTGTGAAACCGAACCAATCATCATCATCCCAATTTATGGTGAGAAGTAAAAATAGCAGTGTCCTCTCCATGTTCAAAGTTTACACATACGGATGTCACTTATCATGACACTTGGGCAAGTCTTTCTTCCTGTAGTTATTTATTGGATGGATCTCGCGAGCTCCAGGGTATATATTCCATAAGCCCTAAACGACCGAGTGTAGTCACGGCTGATATTTATTTTTCCCCAACTAATGGATTTATCATGTCATGGCAACTATGCAATCATGATGGATGCAGTAGCAGTTTGGTCGACGTCATCAATCCAACTGAGTTAAATCTGCCTATTGCATTTAGTCTCGGGATTCCCAGAAGGTAATATAATGCTTGATTGCCAGATGTTTACAGTAATTTCATCCAATAGGCGTTTATGGGTTACAGTAACAACGAGACTGCACCCTGACATGGTGTGACGGCTTGCGCGCCTGAGCGACGCAATGAGCTGTGCAGGTTGGCTTCCTTCAAGTCGATGGTTCAGTCGTACCTGGAAGGTCCATGGATATGGAACCGACGAAACAGTTCCGTATTCCTCCAGGTTGGGGTCCATTTGGGCTGACATCTCAGTCGGTAAAATCAGTGGAAGAAAAAATTGATCCAAGCCAATGGGCTTCCATCAGTCGTTCTGCTGCTTAGTGGACAGTACTTGTTAGACCTGCTGGACACCCTAGCAATACCCGTCTAACATCTCCCATGAACCGCACAAATACGGAGAAGTTTAAGCTGCATCGGTCTTCACGCAGGATAACCAGGACCGCGCTGCCCACTGCGTTTGGTTTTGTTGTATGGTTGCGAGTCGTGGAGTCTGTGCGCGGAAGACGTCAGTCGCCTCGATGTTTGCGTAGAATCGAAGAAATTAGATGGGATGAACGTATGGGTAATACTGAGGTCAGAAATCGGGTACTCGGTACTAGTTCAGAAACTGGTCTATCACAGCATATCCAGATTAACAGACTTCATTTTGGGGGCAAGTATTGTTTATGTTAAACACTCATCAACCATACTGTGCCCTGTTTTCCATTTCTCCTTTGGAGTGGAAGAAGCCACGAAAATGTTAAGAGATGACGTGTCAGTGGAGAAGCGGAAAATGTACATCGAACTTAGGAAAATTATGTGCTTCGCATTTTATTTGGGGTCCAAAAGAATCCCCAACAAGTTGATTGGGTACACTGAAAAATTTAGCAACGAACAGTGAACAGTAGTGATCGTGTTGTCACTTTCTATCGAACCAGAATGAATGATCAATGTGTGTTTATGCAATCAGACTGTGTATTTTATATGCTGGCTACTACAGCGATCTTTCCTCTTCTTGCTCCATTAGGGTTCACTCCGTGTCCATCTCGTACATCCATTATTACTATTTCCACGTGCAATATGACGAGATGCTCGGGGGCCAATAAGGCGTGTCTTGCTGTTAAACACTATACAGTGATGATGATGATGATGATGATGATGATGATGATGATGATGATGATGATGATGATGATGATGATGATGATGATGATGGTGATAATGACGTAGATTGTTTCGAAATGTTTTACTACCGTTTAGAGTGCAGTATAAATAAGGTGTCAAATAGATAATGAACGAAAGGCTAAATGGATGAGGATAGAGTGGATAAAATTAGTTTCAAGGGGGTTTGATTTGCAGAGGTGATTGTAAAAATGACCTCAGGATAAAAAAGTGTTTAAGGTTGAATTAGTGAAGCGTCAATTTATTTCATCATTTCACTGTTTTGGCGATCCAACAGGAAAAACTTACTGGATAATTTGAGACGTCGGGTGATGAATAGTTGACTTTTAGGGATGAACTTGCATCACAGGAATAAACCTGGCGAATTAACCATAGAATGCGATGTTGAAATAGGGAGCAGTTTAGGTGGACTCTCCGGTGTAGGCTAACTATCACGAGCACTGTGGTGTGGAAGATTGATGGAAAAAAGTGCTAGAGTTCAATCTGATTTGATTTTAGCTGCAGTTGACGTGTTCATAAGAGACCACTTGCTCGTGGATTGTGCCGGTGACGGGGATACGAATTATAATGCTCAATGGTGCTTGGAAGTGTAACTTGGCAATCAAAATGCACCGCTGGTCACTTTTAACGGTATTCAGTAGGGACTAGAATGTTCAGGCTCGGCAGTATTGTGTCTCCGGAACCAAAGGGGCCTCTCATCCCGAAGGTCTTTTGTCAACAGTTGTTTATGCATTCATATATATACCCGTAAACGGCGTATAGAACAAATCAAAATGAGAGGGCATGAATTGTGAGTCCGTACGTAGTGTGCCATTTTGCAAAATATGGAAGATTTTTGTGTACAGGCTGACTACAACACAAGTTCAAATGTCTTTCGGTGAGAATATCCGTATCATTGATTATTGTGGTATTACCATATTAAAGTTATCGTCCATGAACGATCTGATTGCAGTACGGCTAGTGCTTATTCCGCGTGACTCTATCTCTATTCAGGATTCAAAGAATCAACATGGCACGAATTTGCATTTGTCTTTTCAAAAGCACATTTTCTAGGAAATTCGCAAATGTGAAGTGGCGAAAATCATATTCTCAAAAATGACAACGGATTGAACCTGTATTCTCTGCACAACTCCAAAGAGCTATGAAGGTCATATTAAAGAGACTACTCCAGTAATTGTGACATTGTTGATGCATCTTGTCACCATTCCACATAATGTATCTCTTCCGTGTTGATGCTGATGCAGCACTAAACAGAGCGTTCATATGCAAAACTTTCACTGATGCTCCCGTATCTAACGAAGAATCCACTTAATCTCCACTCCCCAACATTTCGCCAGAAACACCCTTCCGCTTTGCCAGCATCCACATCTCATTCACACGATCTTTGCTGTGATAATTCTACTCTCTGCCTACTGATATCTTGTAGAGATATTTTGACGCGAAACGGTTGTGCTTCTTGCAGTTAACACAAGTTTTTCCCAGGTCGGATAGTTATCTCTTCTCGTGAAGTGTAGTCTACCAAAAAATGGATACTCCGTCTTTGGCACCATGTATGTCTCTGATTTTATTTCGTACAGACCACACAATTCTGACGCATTCAACATTTTGATGCCTTTTTCGGTCGCTTCCTCACCTCAGCAAATATCGAAGCAGTGTTGGAGTCACAAATTCGGAATTTCCAACAACCGTTCATTCACCGTGGGGTGGCGTAACCCAATTATAATCCAGTACAGTAAAAAACCGTCATCTAGATGGGTGCAAAAATCGCCTGGTGGTGCCATTGTTCTTAACGACAACACAAAAGTGTCAAAAGATTCGTCAGACTCCTGTGTTCTTCGGTCGGAAACACAACGCTCCTATGTTTCGTCGCACTCATCAAGACAGTATCATTCGAGCCTAGGTATCACCATCGTTCATTCACTGCTGTCCTCATCCCAAATGATGGGACGAAATAGCGCAAGCTGGATAGCTTTTTATTCGTGCTCCATCTCGAACAGTGTCCAAAAATCTCCATGGTGAGTACGCCACAGTCTCCAGTTATCAGCCAATCGACCAGCGTCTTCCATCACCAAGTGAGTAGGCCGATTGGTCTGACGGCCATTGTGCGGTCGAGCCTTCGATATTGATGCTAATAAATCTTTTTGAAAAGCGGTTCATTCAAAGTTCTAACTGAACTAGTGATAATCAGTAGTGCATATCCACCGAAGGTGCATGATTAAGGTCGCAGATCTTAACATCACAATTACAATTTAAACGTCATGCTACTTATACCGTTCAAGTAGCCAGGCGGTGCTCGCTATTCCCCGTCTCGCATAGGCCCCCACAAGGGAGAAACAATTGGGATAGGAGTTCATCGTTAGCCGAGTGGCGGATTTCACTGTCCAAGAGAAGTGTTGACACAAAATAAGCGGCAGGTAATGAGCATGGATAGATTGGTGGTGATATGTGGTACTCAATACATATAACACTCTGGGCTCGTATCTCAACTGAGGCTCGTTGATTGTGCCAGCAAGGATAGAACAGCTTTGTAGTGTTAAGTTGAACCCAGTAATTCTCAATCCTACATCGTTGGTTTGCGTGTTGCTTGAAGGAAAGAAAAAAATTAGAATTAAACCATAAACATTAGTCCATTGTAAATCAAATTCAAAGATGTCTAAATTACGCTTCAATATTTTCAGTGATTTAATGGATACAGTAATTTCAAGTTTTTCCAGATGAGTACCAGACAGATAATCTGATAGCACAAATGTAATACTGGAATTGAAAGAACTGCAAATGTTGATCACTATGGGAACCAGACAGATGGGATTTCGACTGTCTCGTTTCACTTCACAGCCCTAAAATTTATCAGATAAGCTTTATCAGACAATTCACAATTGGGAGTGTGCCAGTTGCTGAAAAAATCAGTGAATTTTCGAGGGGGACAGTGTGGATATGGAAGTTTCCACAACATCCAATATATATGCCCTATCTTTGATAGTGCAGGCAATTTATTCAAGCATAAACTAAATCTGCCCAACTTACACTGATACGCACTCAATACAAGTTACTCATTAGGCGTCAGTATGATTGACAAATGAAGCACCTTATTCATGCACGCTTCACACCAGTCCACGGATATCGTCCATGTAGTTGTGCTGCAAAAGAATCCAAGCTTTTCTCGGACCGTCTACTGAACACCAAGTTAGGCAACAATATATCAGCACCACGGGAGTTGATTCATATGCTGTTGCAAGTGAATTCAGCTTGATATAAATCAATTCATGTTTCATGTCAAAGGCCGAGTATCCAGTGAATGCCAAAGAATCACTGTAAAGTCTTCCCAAAATATCCAAGGTAACTTCACTGAGGCTGGGTTTTATCTTTTCACACTGAAACAACTGCCAGCAAACAAAATTCAGACCACTATCACGGCTAATAGAAACGTATAATAGGGTGAGTCGTGTTTCTTCAAAATAAAAATCATTCTTATCCTCGGTTTGTATCCAAAGAGGCAGTAAAATCTATCTTCGAGAGGTCTTCGAAAGTTTCGGGGAAAAATCGTTCGGATAGAATAAAATCTCATGTTTTCGCCTAAAGGAAATAAATGTGACCAGTAATCCGTGTTTAGTAATGAATGTCTTTTCTATGTATTTTTTACAGTTACTTGCGAATCATTTTTAGGAATGATAATGCTTTGCTCTCCTAAATATCCTTTGAACTCCACCATTCACTCATAATCCTCGGAGCATCCAATCAACCTAGCACTCGGAAGCACCAGACTCGAGTTTCACTCCTGTTAGAGCTCGTCAGTGGTGCATATCCTCCGCCGCACTCATTGTTTGAACCCCGGGACTTTTCATCTGGAATGTGTGTGTTACCACCGCGCCACTTGCGGAAACCCCACAGCAAGCCCAACGGGGCGAAGAAGGATGTGCACAGTGAATGAGCCCTGACGAGAGTGAAGCCTGAGTATGGTGCTTCCAAGTACTAGGTTGATCGGATAATCGGATGACCTGAGGTTTGTGCGAGAAAAGTGGAGTTAAAGGACAGTCAAAACAAGCAATGTTTTGTTGACTTACTGATTGCGTTAAGCTGTATAAAATCATTCCGCCATCTTCTGGAATGTCGTCATATATCATTAGACCCCAAAATTTAGATCGGGAACATTTCAAATTGATGTCTTGTATAATCATTATCACAATACTTCATTTTTAGCAATAAAAATTTCCGTAACTGAACACTTTTGTTTAAGCATCGGTAGTCTTGTTCTGTGAATTCTCCACTCTGTTCACAAACTGAAGTTGCTAGGTTTGAAAGCTTTTCCACGATGATATCTCTTCAGTCCTCTTTATATACTCGTCCACTTCCATCCGCGAATAATGTTTGGAGGGTGTAATTTTTAAAAATGTATTTTCCCGATTTGTTTACTTTTGTGATATTAGTTCTCATTACTCCGAAGTTCGGTGGAACAAATCATTTCGGGATGCGAAGTTTCATCTTCGAGCACATTGTGTGGATGAATTTTTGACGAGGTCACATTGTCGAGAAATGGTAACCAGGGGAAGGGGGCTTCTGCAGTAATTGCAGTGCTGGAATGAATTCACAGTTTTAGGGATAGTCAAGAGATATACATCCAACGTGTTTAACAGAGTTACTCAGCAATTTACAGATAGGATTAACTAACTGGATTACATAATCCATATCATGCATCATTACATAGTGAAAGTATTGACTGGAAGATCATCACTGCTAAGCAATGCCTCAATCAATAAAGTATCCACGATCACCTGATCCATTTTCCACAATGATCATGAAATATCTGATGAGGAATCTGAGTATGATGGTGCAACGGTCTAGGGAATATTTGCTGTTACTGCTACTGCTACTGCTACGGCTAATTCTGCTGCTGACAATGACTATTAGAGTAGGAATAAAAATCATAACATAAGCTGATTAGTTGATTAGCTGACTGTCTTTCGGACTCCACCTTTCCGGCATTCGCTTGGAGTTAACGGGACTGGTACCATGTCTGCATTCGAAGCTGTTGGGCATCCCTGGCTGTCCTAGAGGTCGACATCTGAACAAGCTTACTTTGGCGATTCGGATCAGTCCGGACGGGAGCGGAGTGGCGCAGTGGTAACATACGCGCCTTTGAGGTGAAAGTGCCCAGGTTCAAACCCTGGGTGTGGCAGAGGATATGCACCACTGATGAGCTCTAACAGGAGTGAAACTCGAGTCTGGTGCTTCCGAGTGCAGGTTGGTCGGATGACCTGAGGTTTGTGCGTGAAACGTGGAGTCCGAAGGACAGTCAGCTAAACAAATGTAGACCGTGTTGACTAGTATTTCACCATTTCATCTAGTCACCTGGCAGAGAACTTCCAACATAAAGTCCATCGAAGCTCACAGACAGCAACGTTCAGTGTTCGAATATGGTGCTCCATAAAATGGGATCCTTGGCTCTTGCCTCTTACTCAGCTATTCTGAGTGTAGTTTGATTCGCTGGGACGTGTTGCGCAACCTTGATTAGCAGACCGACTTCCAAAGGACGTATGAACTTCTCGTCCGGTTGCTGGTTCGTAACACACAAAACTCCTGTTGCCTGGCCGATAGCATTGTTATCCACTGACTAGAATTGCTACCTCAAACAAGAAGCGAATGAAGCTAGAACCCCCGTTTCATGTCTGAACGGACCGTCAGCCAAAACTGTGCGCATGCACACACACCTACACATCCACACACAAACCCGCGTACGCGTATGCTCACACAAAACAGTGTTTGTACTGTCCGGTTATTCGCCAAGTCACAATCGCTCTATTTCGTATCGATTTCCTAAATTGATCTATTTTGCTAAAAGAGGAGCCTGTAAGTAGCGCTTATGTTCATTCATAAAAAGACCTACTCAGTGCTCGGTTTGTTCTGTGTTTCCTGAAGGCTGAGTCATAACAATATCTAATTCTCGTGACTATGAATCGTTCGTCTACGTGCACCACTCGTGATACGGTGTCCCTGGGAAGTGACGCATCTCCGGTTTTCTGTGCGGCCGAGATGACAAATATGCTCTCTGGGGTACTTAACGGGAGAAATTACATCCAAATCGAAGGCTAGAATATGAGAGCACTGTGTGACATCGGAAGCCAAGCCATAACCACATGGACACTGTATGACAGCTGCATCAAATTTGCATGTCTTTTCGAAGTTCAGTTGCCGAATTCTATCACCAGGTATGTCAAGATTTCTGAAGCAGACAACAGCTATCCCCCGTACTACATCGGACCTTACGACTACTCTGGTCTCAACGGCGTTACAGTGATTGTCAGCAACATGGATAACAGGTCACTGTTCATCTGGAATCTGATATCCCCCCTGTGATTGCCACAGCCTGTTTTCGTGCCTCACATTTGAACCAATTGGTTGTTGCGGTCAGTGCCTTGACGGTAGCATCCGAGGAAGCGGTAAAATGCGAGTTCTACGGCAGACTACAAGAGGTGATGAGCAGCTTCCCGGAACGCAACATTCTCCTTATTAAGGTGGACTGGAACGCTTGCACTGCTGCCTCCATCCCAGGAACCAGACATTTTTTTGGAAAATATGGTCTCGGACAGCATTGTATCGATGTCGAGTGTATCGTCAGATTTTAAGACTGCAATAGTCCGACCTTCCTTACCACCCAATTCCAACACCCCAAAGAGAACTTACTAGCGTAATAATCTAATCCAGGTCTTACAGAGCAGTGGATCAACTAAATCCTAATTCGATCACGCTGATCCATTTTGATTGAAGTTTGCTGATTCCACTGAGGGACAGAGATTATTATAAAAATGGCACCAAACACTATCTCGTCCGTGCAAGCAATAAGGTCCACCTAGTTAACCACCGCGAACACTCCTCGCCGAATCAGAAAACTGTAGCAGCGATGGGATCAAAGAAATATTGCCAAACAGTCTCGGATGCTATTTCCTCTCATCTAGCCACCACGTTCTTTGGGTGTGAAAGTGCCATTGGAACATCAGTAGGCATCACTGAAGATATCAACCCAACAATTCACTTTAGATAAACTGGGTCTTTTGACGTGGGCAAAAATATTGGATTTCGTGGGTGACTCTATATATATCGGGAAAGAATAGAGATGCTCGTATAAATGGTTCCCCAATTTCGGTGATATCCGTCAAAAAGCCATCCGCCTGGACAGAAGTCACTGTATTAAATGCTGAACCGAAATAACGGAAACCATGGAGACTGACTAACTGAAGTGACTTGTCAAAACTCCTTCGCTTAAACAGTACTGCCTCCAGTAAGCGTCAGTTGGCAGGAGCCCTCCCTCGCGATGCATTTGGATTGCTCATTTCAGAGAAGGATAAAATGATGCCGCGAATTTTCCACCACAAAGTAGAAGAAATCCGACATGTAAGCCTCAGTGCATTTTTCCATACAAAATTACCACAGGAAAGGGTTATATTTTGCAGAAGACGAGACATGCCCATTGTATGTTTCCTACAATCCATAAATATCACCTAGATTTTGGCTGCTGACAGTTCATTTAGTGGTAAAAACTAAAATTCGACTTGGACGAAATTGCTTTGGGCAGACATTTAAGTGCTCCCTTGGTATTAAATGATGAATCAATTGAGTTTGTTTGCAACAGTGAACAAGTCAACACTGCCAGGACTGATTTACGTTGTGGACTTTGAAGTTCAGTAGATAGAATAAAAAAGTACGGATTCAGTCGCGGCACAACTGCACGGACGATATCAAAGGACTGGTGTGAAAGGTGCGAATTGGTTGTTTCGTTTACCATCCAAACTGGCTGTTGATGCAAAGCGTTTTTTTCCTATAATTGTATATACCTCAAAGCTGTCCAATCACTCGAAACGATGAGCATGGAAATTGACCAGATTCAGTCTTGTACTCTGAGAAAACCTCGCGTACTATCAAAAACGGGATAGATAATCATGCGATGATAAAACGTTCAAAGCCGCACAATCCTCTTTCGGAAATTCATTGACTCCGCTCAGCCAACAGCGCACTCCCAACTGTGGATTATTTGATGAATGTTACTTGATAACGTTTAGGGAAACAATAAAACTCCCATCTGATTAGTTCCCGTAGTGATTATATTTTTCTGAGGTTTTCAGTTCATTTATTACATTCACGTTATCAGATTATCCTTTGGTATGCATCCTGGCAGCCTTTGAAAATACCATATCTGTCAAGTTTCATCAAACGGCAAAAAGTACTTGAGGTTTTAAATTTATTTTACAGTGGACTAATGTGTCTGGCTTACCTCGAGCTTGTTCATTCCCCCAGGCCACAAGCTTACCAGCGGTAAAGAATTCAGAATTACAGGACTGAGGTAAAAACGGCGGAGCTGTTTCATCCCTATTTAGCACAGTCAACGAGCCCCAGTTGAGGCTGGAGCCTAGCATTCTTGTGGTTGTTAGTCACATATGTCACCGCCAGGCTAACCGAGCCCAATATCTACCTTTTTATTTCGAGTCAAAACTTCTATTGAACGGTAATACCCGTCACCCGATTCTCGTTGGACTCCTCCAATAATCGTTTCTCCTCCTTGGGAGTCTAAGTGAAACAAGGCACTATCAATCTTGTTTGACTACTTGAACAGTATGAGTTGCATGACGTTTGAATCACCCATGAAATTTTCAATTGTGCAACTTACACCCATAAACCTTCGGGGGACATGAAGCGCTGATTATTGTTTGTTTAATTAGAACTTTAAGTGAACCGTTTTGCAAAGAGATGTATTTTGCATTGTTTCAATCCACTGTCCAAAGTGATGGGCTTCACAAAGCAATAAGCAAGGAAAAATAATGGTGATGCGTTTGAAATTAGCCGTACCGTGACGGTAGAAAACCAAACCAGACCCTTTTCTGTGGATTTCTCTATTTTTATTAGTATTGGCATTAATTTGAATGTCAACAATGCTCTTGTACACACTGACTTTTGTGAAAACCACACGTTTTTTTGTGAATAACAGATATTTTGTGAATCACGGCAATATAGTCTAAAATAGTTTGAAACTTATTATCAAAACCTGATAGGATTATAAATGAATACCTTGCAGGCTGTCAGGTGGGCCTACGACAGTTCAATGAGAGGGAATCTCAGGTTCAGGAGTATTACTTACAGGAGGGTACATCCGATCGAATTTTATAACTGGAAGTTTTCTGTTCTCACCAAGCCGACTGTTCCGCTGGCGTCCACAATCGTAGACGAGGAGCTCTGTAATGTGATGAAGACAAGTGGAAAAATCGACAAATCTGGTCTCCTTATACTCAGTTTGAAAGATTAAATGTTGCATCGATGACTGTAAGCCACATTCTCTGAGCGGATTTCACACGATACTCACCTGGAAAATTTGCTTGATACCTAGTACATCACTTTGTGAGCTGAACATAATTTATGATCTTCGGTCTTTCTCAGCAATTGCACAACAGGGTGAATCCCTTTTCATATTCGTCGGTGACTTTACCAGGTATGACTTTACTCTTCTCATCACCCTTGGCTTGATAAATGTAGTAGGTTTTTCCATCAGACTTGAGGCATAATTAGACATGGTTTTTTAAAAGAGACCATAATTTTTCGGTGTTCAAAGTGTTCCACCCCGGATCAGCTCTGACCACTTAATCTCTAAAGTATGTCTCGAAATGCATAGTAAGACCTATCGGTACACTACTAAGAAGACCATGCAAAACAATGAATTAGATAAACCATCCAATTCACAGTCTAGTCAAGTTAAGAACCTGGTTAGTTCGACCGATTTTTCCGTGTTTTAAAACCTAAACTATTCTGTCTCCCATGAAAATCTCACATATTACCATATTTTTCTTTAATCGTCTTCGCCTATTTGGATCTGTCTACGTCTGAACTGACCGATATACTTCATCAGCACTTAAGCAGTGGCGGAGAAACAAAGAGCAAGCGAACAAAAGTGGACAGAAAACTCAAGTTGAAAAACTCGTCGACTTGTATGTATCTGAAGTAAAGGCCTGAGTAGGTTACATAAAGATAACATCCTGGGAAATATCAGTTGCCGCACGATGCGGAAAGTCAGAAAAACACCTATGTGTCAGTAACTCAAGAAACAAAACAAAACATTGATGTTGAAGAACTCAACTCCGATTTAGCTCCGTATCACAGTGTACTCCTATATCAGCTATCAATAACTCATATCAGTCACCAACTATCGAACCCACTGTAGTCTTCCAACAACTGGGTGAAGTGAAAATGCAAAAGTTCGCCGTCCGGATGATCTGTGACCTGTTGTTCTCAAAGAGTGTGGTGATGCCCTTTCGCTTCTGCTAGCCAGAATTTTCAATAATTTTCTACCAAACGGAAAAATCATAACATTTGTAGACTGGCCGAAACATGGCCCGTCCTCAAGAAAGAACCTAGGAAGTATCGTTTCATCACCTGCACTTCCAAGATATCCAAGTTATTCGAGATGTTTTTTTACCGTATATTTACTTGAGGTCTGCTCAAGAAGATTCACACCATTTTGCTCATTGGTCTTTCCACTCCAAACTTGAAATGGTAGCTGTCTAGTCCAGATTAGTATCTCCCTATTGCAGCATCATATCCAGGAATAGATGTATTGACACTATCACTGATAAAAACGTTATTGTTATTAGTCAACTTACTTTCAAAATACATTCAAACATTCATCATTCTCTACACAAAGAACTTTCAAAAGTTATGCCTGTAAGCTAGAAGCGCCTAAAGTTAAATTTCTATTTCCACGCATTTCTACATGTCGCAGTTCTCTTTTTGCCGAAATACTCATCTGCTTGTTGATCAAGTTAAAGTTACCTTGGACTTAATTGACTGTTTGCTTGAATGAAAATTTACACAAATTTTACTTACTGCTCGAATTGATTATTTGATGTCCATAGATTTGGTGTAAGTGCTGAAATCTGCACATCACCGTGAAGCCACCAGTGACGAACTTGACTATACTTAAGTCGGATTGTTTATAGAAATATTTCGAAACAAGCACTGTTGTAGCTAGATTCTCGTGAAAATAAACAGGTTCTCCAAAATAACAATTTTCCTGATTCTTATTATGGGAAGAAATCATTTCATTTTTGGTAAGGGATAACGAATAGTCTCCTGATCAGAACATGTTCGACCGGACTCATTTTGGTGAGCTTCGGCATTACAGGTTTCGATCGATTGTCCACTATTTCCGCAACTACCTACAATCCAGTTAAAAACCTTAGTATCCGAAACTTAGTCCAGGGAGTACTGAGCTTTCCATGACACTATTTTTCTCTCCCTTGCCCCTCGTGTTTCTTCTCATTTTGACACGACACGAGAATGGTGTGAACAAGCCACCCAGTCAACGAAACGGAAACATCAGGAACTAAACTGAACTCTACCGAGGCAGTTAGAACTCACCATTTCCTATTACCGAGGAGAGATATTAAGTTTTCTGACTGAAACGTAAATGGAATAGCTCATTTTGGACATGCTTTCAGGGTTTCTAATGAGAAAAAAAAGCTGTACATCCGTCGATCTCGGCTTCCAGATACGCACGTTGAAATTCTCTGGTGACTGAAGGAGTCAATAGGATTTTCAGTTGTTCCAACGAAAGTCCCAAGCTTATTAGTAAAAAAAGTAAATTCGATATATCCACCTGTCTTTGGTCATGTTTGCAAGTTTGACAGATGGTTGTACGGAACACTGATAAACTGCACCTGACTCCCAACATTGAAAGTTCGGTCATTGCTAGATCTAGGTAATTGCACTGTGATGACCATGATGACCAAGACGGCATAGTTTTCCGTGTTTATATCAACAGAAAAACTATAACATGCATTTCCACAGTTATTTTGAAGACAAATACATTTGTTTCGTCCAAATCATATCCTGATTACAGGTAAAGGGCATTACCTTTTATGTGGAAAACGATTTATCTTTGTTATCAACGGCCGATTTACCACCAAATGCCAAGAAGATACTGTAAACTCTGTCCTGACTATTGACCAAGAATATCATTACAATTTTGCTGATAAAGAAAAAAACACTGAATGTAACATACCTTCTATATTTTCGTCCGCCTTTCTTAGGTTCACATCAGCTGGAAATCTCTGGGAAGGATGGGTGCATCATACTTGGGAACAAGCATCGGAACTGAATGTACCTTCTCTGTTTAACGTTACCTTAGGGAATGAATGAATGAATTTTCTGTAACCAAACCAGCCAATCGATTTTGCCTATCATGATGAAACGTCTTTTTACACTTTGTGCAAACGGAGTCACTGAAGTAGAACTTTTCGAAATTGCTCAGCGAAATGCTGTACGCCATAGCAAAAGAGGGTGGACGAAGTAAGTTGCATCCTTTTTCGGTCGTTCTGATGCCATCATCGTACACCCAAATAATGTGATCAAGTCCCCAGTTGACAGCCCTTAGTTGGTTGAAAACCCCCTTGTTAACATATTGTATTACCATTATAAAATAAAAGGGAATGAATAAAACAACAATGAACAATTGGCGAGATTGCTGAGAAATTTTAATTTTCTTTTTCACTTGTACTGGCTATCAGTTCACTTCCTTTGCTATATTGTACGGTTTATTGGCCCACAATAACGCGATCTATGGTAAGGAATTCAGTGGGAAAATCATTTTTATGACGTTGGTATTGAAACACTTTTCGCCCAGTGAAGCGAGCTGCATTCAATCACGTTCTGTCCTTTGTGGGGAGTATTTTGCATGGCAGCCTGAATAAAATGAAATTCATCAGTCTCAAAAATAAATAGTTCCAGTCTGTGAGATAAGAAATTCTTCTGGAAGGAGTACTTTTTTGCCGGGTATTGTGGTGGGTTATGAAGATATTTTTCTAACAGCCATAAATTTTAAAATGCGCACGCAGTAGTCAAACCACAAATATTCTGATGGTTCTGATGCACAGCGGTGTCATAGCAACCCTGATTTGATCACGATGGAGAATTAATTTTCAATGTTGGAGAAAAACTTTATGGCAACTCCCCCATATGAAACTACGGAGGCGAGAGTGGCACAGGATAGCCAGTTGTGTCGTTGTTTGATTGGTAAACTCTATGCCAAAAAGCCGAAATAATTCACTGACGATAGAGACAAGTCAATATATTATTTTTCGTAGAGGCCGAATCACAACGGAGGCTTTCCGTTCCAAACAACCTGTAGATCTTGATTACTATATATGTGAGAGCAGCAAGAGATTAGTTATGTATAATATGATTGGTCCGGCAGGATCAACACTCCCTCACAAGAGTCGGTCGCCGTGCGGGAAAACAGTTTTTTATCGTTCAGATCCAGTGACAGAGTGGTGTTAAATCATGTGGTGCATACGGTCAACACACCGTTGAGAACCAGCCCAGATGTCCTGGCGGTTAGTTGTTCTATTCACACTCGCTCACTTCGAGTTCCGGTCCCAGTGGGGACTCGGTGGACATGCACTACCGATGATTCCCAACAAGGATGAAACAGCTGTACAGAGCATCCGTGGTTTTAAATTATGAGTTGAGCGTTTTGACTGCATGATAAACCACATTATACAAACCTAATCTTCTACTATTCATAAAATTACTATTTATCGGATAATGAATAACACATCAAACTTTATGGAAGGAGTTTGCATGGAAAGTTATACTTCTTTTTCCACTTGTGGTTCACATATATGCATGCTTTTGGATGAATACGAAAAAGGAAATACCCCAATATTACTGTGCTATTTTGTTCATGGTGAAGACATATACTCCGAAATAATAAGCTGGAGGTCAATCTGACGCAAAGGTTGAGTCAGGGTGAAAGCTTTTGTATAGAAATTGATAAATTCCAAATTTCAAAACATCTGTATAGATATAACTATTTTTTATGACTTTTCTCAGTTTATTTCGTGGACTACTGCCAAATGATTCCGCTTGGTTTGCTGTTCTCTCGATTTTACCACGTGTTAGAAAAACGAGATCAGATTCAGCAAAGATCCAACTCCGAATTCAAAAAGCTGTCGGCTTGAAAAGAGTTTTTCTCTCTGATTTACGTGGTATCTACAGAAGGATGGAAAAAGGTTCTCGGAAGCACACGACAGGTTTCGTTGTTATTACCGCTCATCACGTATGCTTATCCACCCAACCACTTGTTTTGACACTTGTACAGTACGTAGGTGTTAGTTCACAGCAATTTAACTTGTGTATCAGGCGAGCGATTAGAATCTCCTATTCGGAGAGTCCCCTGAGGCACAACAATGGTGATTCGCTGATGGTGGACCCTCCAGTGGACAATCCGAATAGGAGCCTCTAATCGCATTCCTGATACACAAATTAGGTTGTTGTGAAGTTTTTATTCATATTCAACCACGTCTTTCTAAAAAAACCATGTCACGTTTTTGTTCGGTAAAAAGACTTTATTCCAGTTTCAGCAAAAGCAAATATAGTAAGAAGTTCATGACATCCCACATTTCTGCATCAAGACTGGGAGTCTTATTGTTTTTAAACCCCCTAATGCAACAGTATGAATAACAGATTTATAACCCAGGTGCAAACTTCGTTCCATTCTGCGATGCACTAGAAAATCAACTTAGATGCGAAATTTGAACTCGATTACGTTTGGAACTGAAAACTACCAATCGAAATGGAGACATCATTCCCGTAAAATAGAATAGGATCATTGTCCAAGTGGCCTTTGTACCGTTGAATCTTCGCAAATTGTGATTGATAATAATACAGTAGAAAGAAACAAATGCTCTGTCATGTGCTTTATATCAAATGACTTTATTCGTCTCCATTGCTTAACTGGGTAAGGAAAAATGAAATCTGGAATGGCAACAGAGTTGATATCATTGTGAGATAGTGAAATACAAAACAAAACAATGATGAGATGCGTGTGGTTGACGAAAGACCTTTGCTACTATGCCAAGCAAACAACTAAATCGCATACGCTTTGCCCTTATTGGTGTTGACGAGTACCTCTTCAAATTTGTCCCATTTTTATGTAATAATTGGGTGAACTCATTTCAAATACAAAAAGTCGAGGAGCAAGCAGACGGTTTATCACCAACACAGAAATGTCAACGAAGAATAATGAGTTGACCTCACCAGCAACTGTTACAAGAGGTGACGTAAAAGTGAAGAACGCATTTTCAGTGGTAAGTGCCATTTTTTACTGTGCCGAAGGCATAACATCAAATGATAAATATACAACTAAGAATATTGTTACTGTTCGCCTTCTGAATCCTGTCACGATTCCTCAAAACGGGACTTTATACATACACGTTTTAATTTCTCGATTATGAGGGTTAAGTACTCGGGTGGTAATTTCCTAATTGATGGAACTGATAATGCAATAATCACTGGATTAAAGATCGAGTTCACTGTGTTCACAAATGCGCCGATCAGTTGGACATCAGAGCCGAAATCGTACGAGTACTCGCTGACTAGATTGCTCAGTAAATAGTTCACGGTGTCAAATGTATGTCCCAGAATCACGATCGAGATCATACACAGTGAACCAACAGTCATTGATCGATAAAGTGGATCGATGGAGCAAAACGTCCCATTTGATTCCGATTGACCTTGATCACTCTGTTGGAGAGACCAACTAGTTGATTGGCCGTGTCTCTCCGCATTTTGCCAGTTTCTTTCCATCAACTGGAAGTTACATACTACCCAAAAATAAGCAACCAGCATGACCGAAATAGGAAGCAAGTAATACACGACGAAGTTAAATGGCTGATAAAACATAGTTACACGAAAAGCGAATGTGTGATTCGGCGTAATTTTAGTAGAACAGGTCATATTGTGAAATTCCACAATCAGCATGTTCGGTATGAGAGTTCCCACACTAAGCATGACTGTCCCGATAGTTGTCCAGATGATGTATGCCTTTTCATAACGTCGGTAAGTGGCGCAATAAACAGTGGCCCAAAGGCGATCCAACATGATCCATGTTAGGTTGCATGTTGACATAAACGCAACTAACCAGTACGGGATTTGTGTGCGCCAAATGTGGCACTGGATCCAACCACTGAGTGGGTCCGAGTATGGATAATAACGCACCCATGTGAAGAGCATTATCCAAAAACAACAGAATGCATCAAGCACCACCTGTGCACGCAGAAGCCAAGTTGTCAGACAACTGCGTATTACGACTAAGTTCAGCGCGTAAAGCACCGAAATATTGGCGACGATCCCGATGATCAATAGAATGGTAAAGCTTATGTTAAGAGCGTAATTTAGGTTCTCCTCTAGGTAGGTAGAAATATCAACCATGATGGCCAGATTAGGACGCGTCAGTGAGCTGGTGCTAATTGCAACGCAGTTCAGTGAAACAGTCTGTCAAGTTATTCAGTTTCATATCATTAATTAGCAGAGCAGCGATTGGTTGAAAGTGTACCAGCACAGAATGAAAAGCTGAGGAGACCGTCCCATTTTTATTTGACTGGACCAAACTTCTAACACGCAAAGCTGAATTCGCAAGATGAACGCATATGTTAACTTTACCAAATCAAAAGAAAATAATTGGTTGAACCAATAATCTGTTGGCTTCGGGCAGAGGTTTCACAAACTAATATCCTGTTTTAAATTTCTAATGACAAAAGTATAACTTTTGACAACATTGGGTTTGCTGTGGCTTGCACAATGAACTGTTTTTGATATGTTCCTCGTGAAATTGCAGTTTTGCCACGTGTAAACAAGGTGATGAAATACAATAAATGATAGACTTCCACCCCAAAAATCAGTTATCAGGCTTTGATCTTATGGCTTTTAGCCAACCAGATCCTACATTAGAGCGTAACAATGCTCCCCAGTTGACCGCAGCTGAGTCCCAGAGTTACCGTTAGCCTTTCTTCGATAAGCTATTATTACGAACTTACTCACACAGAACAGGTAGCTATTCACACAGTCACTCTCACCCACGTCCTATCAGGCTCCAATCGATGCCACAAGCAATTTGAACAAGTTTAGTGATCCTGGGCAATGAAGGCGTTTGCACTGCGTAACATTGGTTATGTTTACAACCATGTGGAATAGCAGTCCTGATTAAATCACGTATTATCCCCGTGGTCAGATTTTTTGATTACGGTTTGTGACAAAACAGATATTTTTTCAATACGGCTCAACCAGCGAACAAAGTAAGTGTGTGGTGTTTCGTAAAGTTCAGGAAGTAGTGCTATTTTTGCGTTAGCTGATTTGTATGGATGAGTTCTTTAATGGTTCCCCCGGTTTCGTACATTAGTCCGAACCATTCGTTAAATTATGGACAAGGACGGAGCAATGCCTCAACAAAATATTTATTTCCGAACTTGGAATTGCTCGGGGAAGTCTGGACGGTATCACCTCTTCGACTGGTAGGATTTGTTGTCTGAACCCCTAGAGATGGCTTCATCAGACTTGATAGCTTGACTATCATGTGCCCGGCACTAACTACATGGGCCGAGATCGTCAACCAAATCCACCTTCATAAGTCCGAGAGTGACTATGGTGAATTCTTCTGAGTACTTTTATGTATTCACTAAATTTCACGAAACCACTTTACTGTTCCGTATTGACCTGAGGAGAAGTGCTCTAGGAACACACACCTCTGTTTTATGGGAAATTCGAGGTTTTTCTTCGTCTGCATGTCTTCTAACCCATTTTTTAAATTTCTATTAGTCTTCCTTTTTTGCTATGAGATGCATATGATTAGGACATTTACGGTTTCCATTGCCCATGCTTCACCCAAAACTTTCTGCCAGATTCAACACCTGTGGTTTACCTGGAGGAATTCAAGTGAGAGAAATGCTCACGTGATCCGATTAACCAATGCAAACTGAGCTTCATACACTACGTTAAAAATTTAACTCCATTAGCATTGTCTTTCTCTCTCTCTTTAGTGGAACAACAGGGTAAGTAAGTTCCTATAAACCTTTTTGGGAGAAACAAAGGACTGAAATACATAAAATGTTATCTGATAGGTAGGAGCTAAGATGAGTAGGTGGTCAATGTAAATGTTTCCTTTAAAAGTGCTTGCGCACGACTGATTGTGCCTGTCGATTCATCTAAACTTCAATTTCACCAAAAGGAAATGGGAAAATACGGCTAATTACAGTGGGGTCATGCCGTGAATATTCACATTTTTGTTTCAGAGGGTCAGGGGATGTAGCTAGTGATTAGCGTAGTAAGACGTGAAAAGAACAATGATGAAGAGTTTGGTAAGGTTGGAATTGGGGTCTGTAACTCATGTTGAACGATAAATGAAAGAGACTCAAAAGGAAGAAGAGCAAGTACCAAAATCGCTGAATTTCTCCAAAGACAGTTATACTCAGATATTTCACAGAGATTTTTCTTTGATAAAAATAGATTGAGAAAGAGTAGAAAAATACAGTAGGGGTTACGATGGGTCACTATAGCAGAAAATCAAACTGGGACGAGTCCACGTTTATCAATTTTCGTAGGATGTGGGTACATCTGGAGATTGAATAATTTGACGCAGAATCGCTTCGTAAGTGGAAAATATGTAAGGCAGCGCGCTCGTGTACGTGCTACATAAATATGAAGGAGGAATATCCACTCAAAAAACTGAAATCATTTTGCAAATTAACTGGAAGTGTTTAGATATTCCAGTCAGAATCTTGGGTGGAGAGACAAGTGACTGTTCTTGACCACAGGACAAATCAACTTTGGAGGTTTGATGATAATTTTTCTACTGGCTACTGATCGAGCTAAGAATAAAAACTACAATTTACTCTTTCACATCCCTGCTTGCAGTGGCTAATGAGAATTCAGTATCAAATTTTCCTATTGACTATAAACGTATTTCTTTGAAGGGTATTATTTTCTATCATAGTACAACTAACAACAGTATCCACGTAAAAAATACTAGCTTTTGCACATTACATCTTGTTATAACACGATTTGTATCGTGAGAAGTGTGCACAGTCAGGATGTCATTTACAATAAAGATAGGAAATAAGCCTACCACAGGAAGAAGATCTCAATGGGATTGCACCATTTTACCCTCTCCTGTTTAATGAAGGTACGGAATTTTATGGTTTATGGTAAATGTTTCTCCAACTTGGCGAACACAACGTGGTTGTTTAAGGAACTGTGCTCGTGAGATTATGAATACAAAGTCAAGCATTCAAACTAAACCTGAAGATTTCCTCCAATGAGTCTTATACTCACCTTACGTTTGCTGTTGAACTGTTAGACAAAAATAAATGTTCCTGGTGGAATCCGCATTCAAATGTCAATGGTGGTGACCACCTTTAGTGAGTTTCATTTATCTTGGTTTCGGAGTGTGAAAGACAGTCAGCCAACCATGTTAAAGAAATTTCTTCGAAATTAAACGCTATCCACTAATGTTCATCATGAAACACTTTGAGCCTGATCACAGTAAATTTCGTTCCAGGATAATTGCTATCCGAGGAGTGTAAAACACCATAGAGGCCCTGAATCTCGCTGATCTATGACCTACAGCCCCAATTAATAGAAAAAGATTGCAAAGTTCAGTAACAGGTTATTGATGAAGTTCGTCCTTTTCATGTGAACTAAACGTTTTCTGGTCGATTGCCAGCAATCTTCTTTTAGCTTAACTATTCGTGCTACATTCATTCGATAAATTTCGTCAGGTTCGAAGATGTTTCACGAGTGTCCTTTACACCTATCTCTTTGTCATTGTACGTCTTGATCTTCATTTTCCCTATTTTCTCCTTCTCGCATACTTCTCTGGTAGTGCTTTTTTCCCCGTTTTCTCCTTTTTGCATCCACGGGGGTTTGTTTAAATCCGCCGAGTGGATTACCAGTCCATCCGAATTTGTGGCGGACTTTCTTCGGCTGAAAAATATGAGTGCAAGTTTTCTTATTTTATGAAATGATGAAATTGTATTATTATTGGTCAGCTTTTGCAAAGCATCAAATCTACTAACTGGCTTATTTCAAGTAGTTGTCTAGACGCGAAGTAAGCCGTGTCAATGAAGGAATAACCTATAGAAGCTCGGGGCCAGCTGCATTTAACGTACTTCAGCAATATATACTTACCATCCGCATAGTGTAACGGTCACGTCACCTGATGCAAGTCAAGGTTTTAGTTTTTGTTCTTGTACGTGGTATTGATGTCGTTGAGAGACTTTTGTCACATAACCTCAAATACCATCAAAAATGAACCCTCTACAACCATCACAGTAATAGTAACGTGAATTGTTTTATTATGGTGTGACCCGCATAAAGCATAGTACCTTTCAAGCGTACTACAGGGATTCAGGTAGAAACCATCTCCGACACAATACAGCAAGGAGGAAACGTAAAGAAGAACAGTGTGCGACGTTTATCGCTCCTGTATATGTCAAATATGCTCCGTAACAACATTTGCTTATTAATCGGAAATATATTACATTTGACCGAACATGTGCATAGCCGGAAGTGAACACAACTGGAAGCCATTGTGCTACAGAAAAACTGGCACCGTGATGATGCTGTCGGCGGGGTTGGTGAATTTCCGGCCTCCTCGACTTTACCATTGACGATCCTATCTCCTAAGGTAACCGCTGCGGTGGTGTCACCGCATTCACTAGTAATCGATGGAGGTATTTAGTGCAACACCATATCGGTGCATCGGTGCATCATTTCAAACAATTTTCGGGAAAGCAAATGCCTGCACTTCCTGCGTGTTGGTAAATTTGATGAATTTCCAACACATTCCTCAACAAACCCAATGAAACATCTTGAAGTCTCATTTGGCTAAATAAGTGGAAATCCTAATTGATGTGATGTGAGCTCATTACCTAACATTGTTTCGTAGAATATGCTGCGTCCGACAACCAGAATGAAAATATATGTGGATTCACTTTTGAAACAATGAAACTCCCGCCTGTGGAAAGGGCCGTTTTCCTATGTTGAGTGCGGTTTACGCAATTGGGGGAGTTTCACTTTCGATCCGTTGCAAAAATAACAACAAACGGCATACACAGAGTTGCCATATCAAACATAGGGCAATCAAATACTCTCGAGGCTCAGATATCTAATTCCACAATTTGAATTCATATGTACTTGCAATCCGACCTGCCCATTTCATATGGTTTCCATCGCTGTCTTTTTGATACGGTTTTCTTTATGCATGCTTTCTTCTACATTGGTTTAAAGAATTTTCTCTCTTCTTCACCGGTCTTCTTCTTAAGGACCCCAAACTTATATTTTAAGATCACGCCAACAATAATCTAGATTCGGCATCATGTCGTGCGAGTACCCTTCTCGGAATATGTCACCTCTACATCCCATGTCATGCACTATACTGTGTGGAAATATACTGTAGGACACTACATATTTACTTTCACTGTGAACTTGTCAATGGACTTTCTATTTCGTGTACACTTTCGAATTTCGAATGTGTACTCTTTTGCAAAATAGTTTACACATTTCCAGTTGTACCGTTTTTTGCGATACCCATCAACGAATTTGATCATATTTTTTTCGAACCAAAAGCAGCATTCCTTGACTGGATTCCTTTTGTAACACGAAATCGGTAGATGAGAAGAACGAGACAGGATTTCCGGTACACGTGCTTCTGCATACCTTTGCATTACCTGTGACAGAGAAGAAAAAGGCTTTACCCGAGCCACCAAGTCTTGAAATTTTTAACGAGAGGAGATATTCAATAAGCTCTCAGCCCGCTAGTGAAAGACTTTCCAGAGATCCATATAGGAAATTGTACGAGTCAGTCTCCGTTCGTGGGGGAAGGTGAAAAGAATGTTAGCTGACACCGTGCGCACGCCGTACACCCCCCTACGCACTCACGAAACAGTGCTTGTCCGGTCCGGTTATTCACTAAGTCGGAACCGCTCCTTCTTGTATAGATTTCCTTTTATCGATCCATATTTTAGAAGCCCCTGTAAGTCGCGTTCACATTTATTCACTAATAGTTCTGCTCAAGAATGGATTGTTGTATCTCCTAACGGTCTGGTTGTAGCAGAGATGTTTTCATTCATATGGCAATTTAAAGTAACAAAAAGATATTCAATCGAAGCCGGCTAAATTCCAACACTTTCAACGTGTGGTCACAGTAATAAAACATTTCCCTTTAGATGAAACCACTTTTTTATTCAGTCGACTAATCCAAATAATATTTCACGTTTATGGCCCTACTGTATTGTCGTTTTATTCCAAATAGTCAGCGGGATCAACGCGATTACAAAACAAATATTTCCCTTGAAATAAACCGAACCTACATTTCATCATGAAGGTGTCCGGTGAAACTAAATCCGGTTTGGTTTTGTTCACGGAAACGAAATAGACATCATTCTAAGAAGATTTACCAGACCACCCGATTGCTTCAGGGAATGGGATTTCCGTGTATTGCTTGCAATCACATCTTCCTGTCTACTCGAAGTTTGAAATCCCGTCAGCATGTGGATACAAGAAGGGCACATTCATCTAACTCTTTCAACCGTGGTAATGGGAACCTCTAAAGTAATACTGGTTTGAATGATTGATTCGGTATCAGTTTACAATGCGATCCAACAAACGAATAAGTCATGGAGATGGAATTTACTTACTGAGTTTTTTCAAACACACAAACTGACCGGCTTCCATCAAACGGTTATCCTCGTGGACTTTGAACAGTAACCAACCAGGTTCGATTCTCGTCCAGCTGGTAATTTTCCCACTGGACAGACTTTCATTGGCCGCGGCCCCCTTCCGGAACCGCTGAACACTACTGTATAACAAATAAAATTGGAATCAGAAAGAAAGTAATTCGGGAATACTTAGGTTTTTGGGTTGTACCTTGGAAATGTTAGTGATGACAGTTGTCCATCACTGAAATATCCATTCATTGATATGAATACATGCCACACCGAGGAAAGCCATAACCAAGCTGTCTAACAATGGGCTCATTTCAAAAAGTATTTAGACGGGAAAATGAAAATTCACTTTCCTCAATAAGTAGTAAGCGGTGTCTATCTTTGTGCTAAAACTAGAGGCACAAAACTCCACAAAATGAGTAGGACTTTTTTTTTTACAAAACTTCGTTTCCAGGATGAATTCCTGGCGAGTAGTGGGAAGGAAGCAGTATATAACGACACAAAACGTGCCCTCCTAATAGTCAGTCGTAATGCTCAGGTTGAATGTTCTGAAAAGTTGTCCTTATTCACTGAGTATTCCCAATAGAGAGCAGAGGGCTAAACCGATTTTTATTTACCTGCAATGTAATTGCTACTGAGAAGCCAAACAGCACAATGGATTCCAATAGATCCGATATTCTGTGTGGTGCTTGAGTGCATCCACTACAAATTTTAAAATGCTTAGGATTTGGAAGGCGGGAAATAGTGCTATTTGGGACTGAATGACTGGAAAATGTTGTTGAAGACTGAAGCAAATTTGAAACATCAACCTCTGTGTAAGCACTTTACAGAGAATTGAAGTAGACGATGCTACTTTTTAAATCCATAATCAAACTTTTATCCAAAATTTTCCCGCAAATTTCCTGTTTCTTCCCTGATTTGACTGTACAACAGTATCTTTGGATGAGACACTGTGATATATTTGGCAAGCGGAAGGTTTCTGTATCTAAGTTTCTGAATCTGCAGATTACTTTCCGTGGCTTTCAATGTAGTATTTCCTAACCTACTGGAACTTGATTTTGATGCGTGGTTTATTTTTGATTATGGAACGGTAAACTACTTCTCATTTCATACACCACAGGGAATCAATCATTGATCCAGATCGACTGCAAGCAAATTCTCTAAACATGAGCCTTACTGATCGTCACATGATTACTACAAAAACGGTGCCGTTTCTGAGAAAGTCCAATCCAAAGGCTGGAATCAGATGATGTATCTAGTCTGACCAATTTCAAACACGTTCACTATAGAATCAGGGTAACACAAATTCTCCAAATATATTGGAAAATTACAGAATCTGCCACATGAGAGTAAATTTGCGCTAGAATGTGCTTTAAACAAAGTATGTACTGTGCAGCTGTTGATAATCACACATAAATTTTCCTTGAACCACTAGATGTGCTAGACTCGCAAAGTGAAATATGCCATCAAACGTGGACTACTAGCTGAACAGCAGTCAAATCGAAGGTGATGGTTCATTTTTGTTCCATGTGTTTTTACCTCTCTCTTACTCATTTCAGGCCGTATTTTTACTCACGTCTTGCAGGTGGACGAACCAACATGAAAGTAAATCGTCGTCAAAGCTGCTGCGAGACAATAATCACCAGGGTTTCGGTGCAGTAAAATGACCAGTATCCAGATGAACGGAGGACTCATATCAGGAGGCTTGGTTCAATTTTGCAATGTTTTAAAATTCCTCCACAATGTTCACTAAAAAGTGGATGATACGTAGTTAGTGGCGCTGTTTGAAGATGGCAGATCACCCCCCCCCCCACCCAAAGTCTCGCACATGATGATGCTTGGAGCTGTCTAAGACGCTGCATCAGATAACCCGAGCCATAGTGGATGGTCAAAGTTGCAGCTATCTGTAAAACATCCAGTTTTCCTCGTTTGCTCAGAAAAACCGGTTCAATAAATGAGAACGGCTCACTGAGTAAGATTCAAGAGCGTCCTCTGTACATTGAGTGGACCATTTCAAGTGATAGCATGAACAGCAATCGTCAATAACCAGGGCTATGAATAATACAAAGGATTGAATTCTGGATGTGTGCAGAATTTCTAGTTCGGGAGCGGGAGTTCTTTCTAAGTCAATCTATGAAAACGAATTAGACCCACTGGGTCAGATCCATTTCTTCCTCTTGTTTCAAAGATGTTTAGTCAACTTTGGTGTCGAAATGAACGATTTAGTTTATATTAGTAATAAGATCAAGTACCGGGGAATTAGTAGGAATCAGTAATCTTGACGAATATTCTCGACAGAAAAATGTCTTTCTAAAACCACTGAGAATTATACCTGGGTAACATGGTACCTAATTTACTCCCCGACTTTTATCCACCCCGTCTAACGATCGTTTGCCTACGATGATCACAGATGAATGTGACTGGGCTCGACTCCGGTAAAGCTTCTATTGGTCACATACGCCCCTTGACTGAGAGCGGAACAAACGCATACTGACCATCAGCCGGCGATTGGTTATGGTTGTTTTATTATGAAAGCGGCCTCCGACCAAATCGACCGCATATCCTTTCAACACATTTTGCTCAACGGTATGCTGTGGGAAGTCTTTTGCAAAAATAATTACCGTTACTTGAACATTCAAAGCGGTGGTCTTCATACTAAGTTTCTCACAACAATTGGTGTAAGTCAGGTTGGCTGCCCTCTTTCGTTTTACTTTTTACTGTTTTATTCTCGAGGTACAAAAGATTGACTTGATTTATTGTGGGCACAGTGAAACAATTCCTTACCAAGTGGAATGGCATAGTGCTTTCGATTGAAAGTTCACGTAAGCTGCATGCTTTTTTGAAAACATTTCACTATTCTCAGAATGCGATTTGCAGATTTATCGTGTTAAATAATATTTCAGTAGTGGATTTATTCAATATCGCCAAACTTAACTACGTGGTAAGAGGCACAATACATCAGGAAGATGATTTTTGTTAACCGAATAAAAGCGTCTCATCCGGATGTCGAATGGAGAAACGTGCAAGTTCTCACTGTATGAAGTATAAAGGTCACCAGACTTAGGTCGTTATGACATGTTCCGCGTGTTTACTAAAAGTATTCCGCATCAAACAATTTTCGCCGGGTCTTCTTACAGTTGGTAAAAGAGCATGGGTGACTATACTGTGATGTCAAGGAAATGTATGATAAGTATAACGAGCCCAAATGACCATTTTGACTGGTTACGCCTTTCGGTTTTCGTCCAGTGGAAGTAATGGCTAGGTCTTCAGATGAGTGACAGTTTAGTTCCAATGAACTTCATTCATCTACTCGATACTACTATAGGTTTTCTATACCCCATGTTCTTATATAATCGGCTATTTTGATTTTCGATTGTTGTTGCTTCTGAGAGATAGAAAACAGCCATCACGCTTATCTTCGGAGAATGGTGGTTCGAACGTCACCGAAGTGAACAAAATCAGATAGATATTCATTCGTAGTCGAAGAAGGGAAACGTCACAACTAGATGTTTCACGTCTAGCGAGGCTAGTGCTTGCTCTAGTATTCGGACCTTACATCAGGTTATCAAACTCAGCAGTATAATTTAGTCGATACTCACAGAGCTACCAATCAAAAATTTCAATATTGCATTCCTAAATTCACAAAATTCCACTTTCTATTTACCAGTCATTCAGACATGGTGCCTCTAAGGGGAACGATTTGTGGGGTTTTATTATTATAAAGTCGTTTGATTAGATATCGGTGATATATTAGGCTTGATGTTGAGTCTGTGCCTCTCTGCTTGGTTTGAATATAGCTATAAACATTTGCATTTTTGTTCTTGAATGCACCTACTGATTGAATATGTTCTCTAAACTGGGTGGAGGAGTCCGGATAATTTGTCTACAAAATCGAGCACTCCATTATTTCCATGTATTTTTTAATTTTTTACTAGGTTATAGTGGAGTCATTATTATAATTATTGATGAAGTGGCCAGTAACACCTTGACAGTGCTTTTGAGATGGTATAACTTTCTCTGTGTGCATTATGCATGGCACTTGAGACGTACAACAGGCGATGTATGTGAATGTTAGCAGGAAGACCTGTGTGTTCACCTACGTCTTGCTTCCTGCTGTTTATCAAGGGTATTTTCCGTCTACCCGCAAGTCGATTTTTGCTCTGAACAATCCTGAGGTGCTGTGCTGATGATAAATACCAACCCAGAGGTTATATTTGTTGTGTTCGCATTTCGCGGTAGAACACACAATGTTGGTACTTTATTTATTTGTACGAACTTGAGCACAGAACCTGGCAGTAGCCGGCGAGAAAGCCGCAAGCAAGCAAGTTAGCGAAAAGGGCTGGACTACGTGTGCTGTCACACGCAAAAGGTAAGACCAATCATTAAATAACAAGACCAACAAGTCAATACTTCTGGTGCTGAAACATGATTGAAGATCGAGACAAAGTGTCCGTATGACCTCTCACGAGAGGAATATCAGTTGGTTGTCCTCGTAGTATTCCTGAGCTCAACCGGACATAATGATATTGATTTCGTGAGAAAATTATTTGTAGACCTGTGTAGTTTATCTTGATTAGGATACGCGACAAACAAGCAAAAATGGAGAGGAGACAGATGTTCGCGTTTTTCACCAAATGCCTCTAGTATACTCCAGCACCACAACCAGGGTTGGTGGACTACTTACGCTTCGCACCTTCAAAGTATAAAGTGATGTTGCAAGACTGGACGTCAACGAATCCAAGCTTGGCGCTCGACAGGGAGGTGCTAACAATTGTCGACTGCTTCACTTACCTCGACAGCAGGGTAACGAGGGATGGAAGCACTGTAGTAGAGGTGAGCACGCGTATATCCAAGGCTCGAGTGGAGTGTGCTAGAATGAAGCACTTGTGAGGCCGACATAATATTTCGCTGAAGTGAAAATGTGCGGCATGTTCAGTTCTGTTGTGTAGTTGTGGGATTTGGGTTCTGTGTGCGGGATTTGTTCATCTTCTCGAGGTTTTTGACCATCAATATCTGCGTAGGATCTCTAAGATTGGATGGAATGACCGAGTAAGCAAAGCTGAGGTCAGAAAGCGAGTATTGGGTACTAATTCAGAGAACGTTCTGTCCCAGCGTATCCAGCTTAGTAGACTTCGTTGGTTAGGGCATCTGCTGCGTATTACAAACATACGTCAAGCATTCCGTGCCATGTTTTGCGTTCCTCTTCGGGAATGAAAGAAGTCGCTTAGAGGTCAACAGATGACGTGGCAGCGAGGGATGAGAAAATATACAGCGAACTTAGGAAAAGTAGCTGCCTCACCTCTTCGTGGCTGGGGTCCAAAGGGTCCCTCCACCAGTTGACTGGAGACACTCAAGGATACGGCAGCGAATCTTGAACAATGGCAATCGTGTTGTCACTTTCTGTTGAATCAGAGTAGTTGATTAACATTCGTCTGCACAGTTGGACCTTGTATTCCGTGTGGTAGTTACTGGGGTGCTCTTTGGTTTTCCCACTCCTGGGTGTATTATAGGAGAAAATTCGAGCAGTATGCAGTTACATACCTCATTTGTAAACGGTACAGCAACAGTAATCGGCAATAGGCCAACGAAAGCTTTGACAA
The DNA here is from genome assembly GCA_948099385.1 of Fasciola hepatica. Classification (NCBI taxonomy): domain Eukaryota; kingdom Metazoa; phylum Platyhelminthes; class Trematoda; order Plagiorchiida; family Fasciolidae; genus Fasciola; species Fasciola hepatica. Next base: position 28,858,174 of record CANUEZ040000047.1, read on the forward strand.
AGCACAAATAGCAAAGGAAGCTCCGAAGCGAGTCACAGTAGCAATGGGAGAACGGGAAGATAAACCAACGAAATGAACCAATCAGAGTTGAGAGACGGATTAGTCACACGAGTGAAGGAAGTAAATGGCGGAGTGACGGAAACTTAACACAGTGAGTGGATCTCTACACCAATGAAGACCGATAGGTGGATGGCATGTATCTGGCGAAGCGAATTTCCAACTCAGTGAATGATCGTAACAAGTATATATTCTTGGACTACTATCTACGAATAAGCTATACAAACTATATCTATGCTGTTATCGTAACCCTTTCAGACAAAATAACTCACGATACAGAAAGTATGGCAGAGGTTAATTAATTATTTACCACTGATTACATCAGTTTGAAAACGGACTTCGGGTGATTTATGCTTATTGTCAATGATTGAGATATATCACATTTGATAGTGTTAGTGAAAAATGCAAATAGTTGTAGCAATGGAGTTAAATCATCGGGGCCATTACGAAAACGGTAGTGTCACGTAGGGCTTACTAATCATCATTGGATATAGTCCGATTGGTTCGCTCCGCTTCCGCGAAATCGGAGTTGAATATACCTTCCAGATTTACCTCCCATTTTCCCGATATTGTGTAATATACGTGGGCTCTTGGAATAGTCTGACTTTGGTGTAAATTTGATTTGAGTATTACCCATCCCAGTGGCTCTCTCAAGGTGCAGCGATCATTATGGCTACCAGTTCATTATTCTAGCACCCACTGTGCCACACCAATGATTGTATGAATATCGCAGTCTTTAACATAAAATAAACTCACTTTCCGGCAGGTAGCCTTCACCTACTGGATATCACACCAGGTTGATTGGTCTCAGCTTTAGCTAGGCTTCTAATGCCAACGTTCGGTGGATCTGGATAACCTCCTGACCATCTAGTGGAGTTAATGTCAAGGCTAGCGGTAATAGTCTTAACGTATATAAACTCAGTTTCTGAATTAGGCAATCTTATACAATTTGCAGATGTCCACTTAATGTAACCTCTTCTGATGGACCTCGAAGGTGCATTGGAAATATAGAGATGAAAATTTGACGAACAGGGGTATTTTGGTTCATTGATACGTGACTGAATGGGTTAATGTTTTCTCTGGGTCGGGATTGCTCATGATTATTCCCTGAGAGCTTCAGTCGCGTGGTGTTGGCCTTTACCTACATTCAATCCCCTCCCTGGCTCACTCAAAGGTCAGTCCTTAGCTCGATGATTAGGCTAGGAACCCAAAGAAGAGTATTCTTTGTCTCTTCGCGATATCATACCTGCTTGTAACATTTTGTCCGAGAAATTCGCTCAGCTGATTCCTATAGTATAGTTTTTAACTTATTAGCCAAGCCTCGTTGGGGGCCGGTTTTGGACTGAAGGTAAAAATACACTCTTAAAAAGTACTCTTTTCCCTTACGTTTTTATTTATTGTACACTAATGTACAACAATTCAGGAGGGGTCGGCCGTGAATAGAATAGTGCTAAAGTGACTGGCGATGGCGGTACTCGTACCAGACTACTAGTTGGTTTTCGGGACTCTGACGTTGTTATTTCAGGATTATTCTCTTTGTTTACTTCTTTTCATTAGATGATAACAGTACAATATTTCAGGAGGGGGGTTGCGGTCACTTAAAGTTTGCTAATTGAGGACTTACCGGCCGTGGTGAGGACATTCGAACCCGGGGCTAAAGGGTCCAAAGCCGATTGTGATGACCTCTGGCCACCGATTACCATATGAAAATAAAAGAAAACAGAATAAGGCATCATCATCATGATCACCGACAAATCTGGTCACTTCTTCGAACCTGCGCTGTTTTCCCGACCTGAGAATAATGGATGGCTTTTCAAACCACCTGGATAGAAAGCGGTCTATTGATCGGCGTAAAATGGTGCTCAGAATCTAGCAGAACTCAACTCAGTTTTGTAACCGAGCCTTCACATTGTGGTTCAACACCGTTTCATCTGATCCAACAGCTTTAACAGAGCTTTATTAGAATATTGCTCAACACACCATTGCACCCTGTGGTGATCACGCAAGGTACATCTACTCCGCGTTCTAGGAATAGGAAAGCTTCTCAATATCCATCCTGCGGTTCGATGACCGCCCACTGTTGACTAACATCCGCTGGTTCATTTACCTCACAAGCCGAAAACAGATAACCTGCCAAGCTCTTAGGACTGTTATTACACACAACAATCGTAGACTGAAAATTTTTCGGAAATTCTGAATGATTATTGGGATTATTATCAAATTTAAATGTTCTTTGGGCAGGGATGCATATATGGAACTGGAACAGTCTGACCATTTCATGAACAGCTTAAAATCCCCTAGACACAGTGGCCGCAAGGAGCAACACTGGCTTAAGCAATGTAATTTTCCACACCGGGTTTGATTTGGCCTCGATGTGAACCGCACGTATTTGCAGACGAGAATCAGCTACTCACTCAGCGGTGGTATGTGCTGCAACGAAGGCTGTTCAGGTTTAACACAGCATTATCACCTCATAATTCTTCGGCTATTCAATGTTTCGTTTCGGTAATCTGTCTGCTAGCCCTTGCTCCTAATTATTATAGTTTACTCCTAAGTCTAGACAGAGTTGGGTTGGGCTCAAGCCTAACTGCGAGGATTGGGGATCTTGACCACGGAGCTCTTCTATGTGGTTTTGGACAAACAGCTATATCTTTTTAAGTTCAGGATTTTCTACGAATCTAACCCAAATTGCAAACAACAGTTATCGGCTGAATATACGCCATCCTCACTACTTAAATTGTCAATCTAGCAGAAACTGAAGCTCGCCAGCTTATGCGCTCTATGTGCTAAGTACATGGCTATTGTCAGTATAGCATTCAAATTGAATATCCCGGTCTATGGAAAATTCAGGTTAAATTTATGGAGATCAGCTGCAAGCAACTAGTGCATTTCAAGCCATATCATTTCTTCCAACTGTACAGTCATCATGGTAGGTATACCAAGGACCGCTCCAAATGACATGGTTCCGAAAGTGGTCCAGATAATGTATGCTGTTTCATCACGTTGGTACTTACCACAATACACTGTGGCCCATAAACAGTTTAATGTGATCCATGTCAGATTGCACGTTGACATGGACACGGTTATCCAGTACGGGGCTCTTGTACGCTAGATGTGACATTGAATCCAACCGCCGACTGAGTTAGTATATGAGTAGTGATGCACCCACAAAAAACAATACTCCACATACAGCTTAATGCATCAAGAACTACTTGCACACGCAGAAGCCAAGTTGTCAGACGACTATTTATCTTAACTGTGTACAGGAAACAGAATACCAGAATACTGGCAATGATTCTAAAACACAGAAGTATTGTGCAACCCACACTGAGGGCATAATTTGTAGGTTGAATAAAACTAAAAGTGAGCTCTACCATGATGATGATGAAGGTTTAAAGCAGTAGATTAGTTGTTTTGTGATTGAATGAGGTAGGTTACAATAATATTCCTCAATTCCGTGAATATGATTGGTAGACTGGCTATCAGTTGAAAATTGATCAGTGGCAAACAGTGATCAGAGTGAGCCCACGATCTCATTGGATGAGACCAACTTTTCCTCACAGCCAATGTCATGAGTGCAATGCACGCAAATTACACGTTCAACTAAATCGTTTTGTTCTTTTTGGTTGAAACCTCAAGGTTACGGGAAGTGGATAATGAGGAAATGGGAATAAGGTTAGTTTACTTTGTCACTCTGTTTCCTATTGTTGCTTGGCTTTGTACAATGTTATCCACAGGATGTTCCACTGCACCCAATCGATGTTGGAACATCAAAAAATAAATGCGGATTTTCGTTGATTTGGAAATACGTTGCATCGAGTAATCTCGCATAAGCACAGAATACCTCCGGTGAACAAGCCAGATGCCAGTTTATTTCGTTCCTTTTTGTGTAACTTGCTTGCGCGTGAGTGCGTTGTCAGTGGTATACCTGGTAGTTTCAAAGGCCCCCTAAACAGTTATGGATAAACGACAACCAGATCCTGAAACCAAACAAGGTTCGAATGAGTCAGATATAATAACGAGCCGGATGACAGTAGATTACTGTCTACCACCAAAGTGACCTTCGGGGACGGGATCCGAATCTCTGACCTCCAAGATGGAAAGTAACCGGTGGTAACAACTCAACCACCACAGGTTGGAGGCATTCCTACTATGGACAGACTAATTATCTTGTTTCCAAACCAAGGCAATAACATACCTCAAATCGTGCAAACCGATCACAATACAAGGACAGAAAAACAGGCCTTCAAAATGCCCAAGCCACAAAGGACAGCATGCGCATTCAATAGCAATTAGATAATGTAAGTGCGACCAAGCGGCGGATCCCAGATAGTCAAGATGTGTCACATATTAGGCTGGGTGGGCTAAAGCGAAGATCAACTTCAGGCTGAAGCATGAAAACGTAACTCACCTGACAATCTGGGTCTGAAAGAATATTCACGCAATCACACGACACCATGTGTAAACGACAGATAGCTTCTCCATTTATTTTAAATGCATCATCCTGTAGCCTTGTCGTATCGTGTGGTGAACTAGTCCGTTGTGTTCGGCTCATGCCCAGGCTGACCGTCTAGTACACGCATTCACACTCACGGGCATAGACACAGCTCTGCAATGGTACACACTTACTGGGATGATGTTAGTGGTACTGCAACTCATTGGTATAGATCACCGTTCCAGTACTGTGAGTAGTGATGCCTGTTTGCTCACTTACTGGACTTCGGCTCACCGGATTTTTTTCGTCTACGTGGTTGCAGATAGTGCACGTGTAAATCCACAGAAGAGCATTTCATCCGGCACACATCCGACGACTCCTTTTCTCATTTTACTCGTATCGAACCGCAGTCATTTTCGTTATCATGGTCGTTGTTTCCAACCTGTCGTGGTCGCGTTCATCGCCGTGCTACAATTCTGCATCTTGGCCTGAGCTGACCGGCCAGTTCATGTCGTACGTCGAATGACCTTGCGTGACCTGATCCGACGGTTAACTCGGCCTGCACTGTTTGCTTGCATAGAACTAAGACTCGCGTACTTGACAACATACTTGTTTTTTCTACTCAAGTGATTGTCTTTGGTCATACCTTGTGCTGTTCACAGTTAAATACACCTTTCAAATGAGAACGGATTTGCTCGGTGTAGACTACGGCAATCGAATCATCACTTCGTATGATACCACATCAATGTTCACACACATCTCCGTCGCACAGACCGTGAATCAAGTGTGCCAACTCGCTGGTGATGTGGGGCTTGCTGTGGATAAACTGAAAACTTTGATGAATTTATGTGCCCATGATTTCCAGTTCGGCTTCAGTGAAAAGTCGTACAAACAAATAGACGGAATACCAATGGGGAGCTCATTTGAACCGACACTTGCTGATGTGTTCATATCAACACTCGAGAATGAACTAAATACTGAGCTGGATACTGTTCTACTGTATCGCCTGTAGATTGATGGTGCAATAAAGCTAACACAGAAATACTACCAAAAATAGCCTAATTCTCAGTACTTCAGTATCCAGATTACGCTAGAATGCGAAACGAATACCAAATTACCATTTCTGGGACTACTTTTCCGTCTGTTACCAAATGTTTAGATATGAGCAACACACGCCTACTTGGTCTCGTGTTTAGAACGGAGTCTTATAAGAACATTATTTTACCCACTGTGACAGTTGTTCAGCTCCTGAATGGTCTCAATCCAAAGAAAAACACCGACGAAATCACCGATCGACAATGATTATCCACTGTCGTTTTCCAAATTACGGTTCCTCCCTGAATCCCAAACCAAGGTAAAAATAAATGAGAGAATGTGTTCATCCATCTACGTAATTATGCCCTACGAGTAAGACTAACAGAAAATCAAGCTGAACTTTATTATCTGAGTCTTCGCTGGTAGTTCCATGATTGTCTGCGGTGGTGCCTTCAGAGAAAGATGAATCTCAACTGAAAATCATTTGAGGGATGCAGACGGCTGGTTTATACATCAGAACTTTAAATGATATTTTGATCCCGAAACATAAGTGTATTTATATGGTACAGCAGTGGACTTGCGCCATTTAATGGAGCACCACATTCGAACACCGAACGTTGCTGCCTGTGAGCTTCGATGGACTTTATGTTGGAAGTTCTCTGCCGAGTGACTACAGCGCTACGTGAACGGGTCCCCCGGTGACACTATACACACACACACACACACACACACACACACACACACACATACACACACACTTACACTTACACGAAACAGTGTTTGTACTGTTCGGTTATCAGCTAAGTCAAAATCGTTCATCTTTGTACCGATTTTCTTTTATTCATCTATTTTGTTGGGCATACCTGTGCGTCGCGTTCATGTTTATTCACTAAGAAACCCATTCAGCAATCCGTTTTTCTGTCTTACAACGGTCCGATCATAACTGTCTTTGGAGACTGGAAATGGCATATCAGTCGGAACTCATCAAAATGTTGCAGCTGAAAACAAAAATAATAGAAATTTACCAACACATTTTGCTTATAAAAGCGTCACATACAACGATTGTTCATTTGTAACTAAACCGAAAAAATCACTTGCTGCCGACATTCAGAAATTTACTTAAGACGCAGAAAATGGAGTTAATTTTACTTTGTGGCACAGACAACACGAAGATGGCTTTTGGTTGATGGTGCATCTTTGGACGAACAATCGAAAGTGCGTTCAATTATGCGGAAGCTGGGACCTACGCAACACCCTCAGTAACGCAATGACATCCTGCCACTCCATCAGCAAGATTTTCTGCTAAAGGAAACAGTGTCTAAGTTGAGCTCAATCTTTGGAGAAAGATCGTCTTCGTTCAGTAAACGATACATCTGTCTCAAAATAGGCAGAAACCGGCCGAAGGAACAATCACTAACGCTGGGCGGGTCAGCCAAGAATGTGAACGTTTTAAACCTAAAGAAGTCACAGACAATCAATTCAAATGGCTGATTTTTGTTTCCGGTTTGGCATCGCTAGATGATCCCGAACTTCGTTAGACGCTGCAAGCAAAGCTGGACTCTTCAGAAAAACAGTCCGTACAAGATCCAACCGCTGAGAACATCTGACTAATGAATTTAAAACAAGACTCCACAATGATCTATCATGCATCACCGTCTACTGAAAATGCTATTGTAGGAAAAATAACTGGAAACACAATATAACAACCTCGCGAAATGCGTTCAACGAGATCATTCCAACGACCGCCCAGTGCCAGTTGGAAATGCTGAGAATGGCTTTTCATGAGGCTCTGTCATAACAGGAAACATTTTTATTAATAATGTGGACGTAAAGGGCACAGAGAAGGATTCTGCGGGAAATCAGAAAACAGAAGAACTGTGAATAATTTCCATGCATTTCATTGCATCAGGCACCAGCCGAAATCGGTATTAGCAGCCACCAGTCCTTCACTCAACCAAATGGGGAAGTACGTAACACTAACTGTGAGTAGCCATACAGTATCTCTGCAGCTGGAGACGGCATCAGGCATAACAATCATTTCATGTTCCACCTGGATTGTTCTTAACAAGCCTTCTTAGAATTCCACAAACCGGGTTGCCCGAAATGCTACTGACATTCGGTTTCTAAAATCGTACCATTTAATTGATTGAGAACGTCTCTGAATCTGTGAGTCGTGCACAGAACTACCCATCACAAGCATGAATCAGAGACCAACTGAATAGGTCTTGCTATGCTAGCACTGAGCTTCCACTCACGTGCTCGTCCTTTATTAGTTACACTCCGTCAATCTTTTCCCGGTTTGTCGATTATGCCCTCCGTACTTTGCAGTTCTTATTACTCATAATACATTTGCATAATCCAGTGACATGGACATTCCTGTATACCACGATCGAAGTAGTGATTTGCTTTGCTAAACTGATTCTTCATCCACACAATGTGCTCGAAGATGAAACTTCGCTTCCCGAAATGATTTATCTCACCGAACTTCGGAGTGATGACAACTCAGTTCACCACAGTTAACAAACCGGGACAATACGTTTTTCACAATTATACCCTATAAATATTATTCGCGGATAGAAGTAAACGAGTATACGAAATAAGAATGACGGTGTATGGTTGTTGAAATTTTGTCAAAACTCACATATTCAATTTGTGAACTAAGTGGAGAATTCACAGAACAAGACTACCGACAATTGCATTGCCGATGTATCTCAAGAAGGTTGCTTGAAAAAAAGTCTTCAGTTACGGAAAGTAATTTTGCTAAAAATGAAATATTTGGATAAAGATTACACAAGACATCAATCTGAAATGGTCACAATCTGAATTTCGGGGTCTGAAGATTTACGACGACATTCCAGAAGATGGCGAAATGATTTTATACAGCTTAACGCAATCAGTAAATCAACAAAACATTGCTTGTTTTGACTGTCCTTAACTCCACTTTTCTCGCACAAACCTCAGGTCATCCGATTATCCGATCAACCTAGTACTTGGAAGCACCATACTCAGGCTTCACTCTCGTCAGGGCTCATTCACTGTGCACATCCTTCTTCGCCCCGTCGAGCTTGCTGTGGGGTTTTCGCAAGTGGAGCTGTGGTAACACACACACACATTCCAGATGAAAAGTCCCGGGGTTCAAACAATGGGTGAGGTGGAGGATATGCATCACTGATGAGCTCTAACAAGAGTGAAACTCGAGTCTGGTGCTTCCAAGTGCTAGGTTGATTGGATGCTCCGAGGATTGTGCGTGAATGGTGGAGTTCAAAGGACATTCAGGAGAGCAAGTATCAATAATCTCCCACACTGCATGCAAAGAATTGTAAGAAATACATAAATAAATCATTCATTACTATACACCGAATACTGACCACAACTATTTCCCTCAGAGGAAAACATGAGATTTTGTTTTGTCCTAATGATTTTTCCCCGAAAATATCGGAGGCCTGTCCAAGCTAAAATTTAATGCCTCTTTGGATACAAACTTAGTATAAAAATGGGTATAATTTTGAAGAAACACGACTCGCCCCACACACAATATAACAACCTCGCGAAATGCGTTCAACAGATCATTCCAACGACCGCCCAGTGTCAGTTGGAAATGCTGAGAATGGCTTTTCTTGCGGCTATATCATTACAGGAAACGTTTAGGCCAGAAATGTTGACTTAAGGAGCACAGAGTGATTCTACGGGAAATCAGAAAACAGAAGAACTGTGAATAATTTCCATGCATTTCATTGCATCAGGCACCAGCCGAAATCGGTATTAGCAGCCACCAGTCCTTCACTCAACCAAATGGGGAAGTACGTAACACTAACTGTGAGTAGCCATACAGTATCTCTGCAGCTGGAGACGGCATCAGGCATAACAATCATTTCATGTTCCACCTGGATTGTTCTTAACAAGCCTTCTTAGAATTCCACAAACCGGGTTGCCCGAAACCCCTGGTAAACAAGTACCATTACTGAAAGAGCTAGAATATTAGTTCCGTTTTCGTGACCACTATGGTAATGGCATTTGTTGCATATCAGCCTCTGATGATTTAGCACTTCTCGGTAGTAACTGGATAAACGAGCTTCAATTATGGGATGTATTTTTCAGTTCCATTTGCAATTCAAATAACTTGACTTCACTGTCACTCTCATATTCACCCTATGTATATGACGTTGCAAACATTACTAACACTCCAACATTTGAGGATATGCAGGAGAAGCACTCCGAAATATTTCAACTAGGCTCGGGGTGAGGCACTAAGGCACAAGATATCCTTCATCGAAAACCGGGGTCTACACCAGTCTTTCGTCCAAAACCGCCTGTTCAATACGCCGCCTTTAAATCAAAAGATTGTGGACAGCGGGATTACCTGCACAAGTTAATTATTCCGCTTGGGCGCACCAATTGTGGTGGTTAAAAAGGCAGTTGGATGGGTTCAGATATGAGTCGATTTCTCCACTGAACTTTAGTATGGCCTAGAAGCACATCAGTATCCGTTACCGGCGCCGAAAGATTTTGTTTTTTAAACTTAACGGAGGTGAAATATTTTCATAAATTAAATTATCTGATGCCTATCTCCAGTTTGAAGGGGAAAGTGCATGCAGAGTTGCTGACTATTAACACCCACCTCGGTTTGTATCAATACAGTGGATTGCCATTAGGAATAAAGTGCTCTCCGGCCATATTCCAGCAGACCAATGTTGCTGAACTTCCATTCGCGCTAGCTTATATGGATGTTATTGTCATTGTTAGTGATTCTAGAACTGAACATTTGTAACATTTGAACGAAGTATTACATAAGATCCCACCTTTCGGAATCAAGTTACGTATCGCGAAATGCTTATTTTTACTCCCAAGCATACAGTTCCTTAGGTTTATCAATAATGAAAACGGACGACGCCCAAATCCCTCCGAGGTGGCGCCCACTAGTCAAATTCCTGCACCCAAAAACAAGATGGAATTGCAATCCCTCCTCCGTCTTGTAAACTAATACAATAATTTGATTCCAAACATGCCCAATATTAGAGCCCCATTGAACGCCCTATTGAAACGGGATTCCGAATGGCGATGGTCAAAAGACTGTCACTCATCCGTTTACAAGTTGAAGCGGCCACTGACATCCACCCACAATCGTCGCCGCAGACGTCTCCCAATACAGCATTGGAGCAGATGGCTCACAGAAGGCAGTGTCCCATGCTTCTTGGACACTCACAAACGTTGAACGAAACTACGGTCAGATAGAGAAGGAATGCTTAACGGCGGTGTTCGAAGTTCACAAACTTCATACAATTATTCATGGTAGACGTTTTACATTGTGTACTGACCACACACTATTATCAGCCATCTTTTGGTACAAAAAAGATATTCCCCTTCCCACCTCAAACTGACTACAACGATGGGCAACAGTAATACTCGGTTACGACTCCGTGATTAAGTACATCCGTACAGACAGTTTCGAACATTAGGACACATTCTCTCGTCTAATACAAAGGAATTCAGCTAGTCAACCTGGTGAGGACTTGGTGATATCCTCAGTTAGAGTTGATTCTGAAGTCAAACAGGTGCTTCGTGAGTCTATCTGCAGTCTAACTGTCAGGTACAGCATGATAAAAGCGAGACTAAATCAGACCATGACCTTCATTTTCTACAAAGTGGCTGGCTCCGAGATATCACCGACGAACACATCATGCAGTTCTGTCGTCGGAATGACGCACTCACTTAAGTAGACGGATGTCTGATTTTGTCTGAACGTATAGTGATACCTAAGGTACTACAAACCAGAGTACTGAGTCTATTGCATGGTGGTCATCCAAGTATCACGTGCATGAAAGCAATAGTTCGAAGTTACCCTTACTAGCCCAACATTGACGGACAGATTGAAGAGTACGTCAGACATTGTGAAAAATGTTCAGCTGCTGCTGAGGCGCCCATCAAGGTTCCACTACGCTCTTGGCCATTGCTCACAGCGCTCTGGTAAAAGGTTCACGTCGACTTTGCAGGTCCAGTGAATCAACAGTATTTCATACTAATAATTGATGTTTACTCAAAAAGGCCAGAAATATTTCCTATGAAAACCATCGCTTCTTCAGGCGCCATTGACATCTTGGGACGTCTTTTCGCCAAATCTGAAATCCCCGAAACCCTAGCTACGGATAACGTGACCCAGTTTACCCCCACTAAGTTCATTACCTTCCGACAAACCATGGCAATTGAGCACGTACGGAGTCCAGTTTATTATCTTCAACCAAACGGTCAAACGGGGCGTTTTGTAGACACACTGGAACGGGCTTTGAAACGTTTCAAGGGAAAGAAAGCATACTAAAGAGGCCTGACAACTTTCTGATGAAACTGCTCCACTCCTAAAGCATCAATCCAAAGCAATGCCTCACCAGCGGTGCTGTCTTTGGCTCGCGCAGTCATGAGCTCACACATGCCCGCGTGATCTACATCCCTTGCAATCATGAACGCACGCCTGCAATCGTGCACACACGTACACAGTTGACGTTTGTCGCGCTTTGTCTCGGTCAGCACTGACCAATCAGGTCGTAGCACGTGGTTCACGATCTTGCACGACTTAATCCGATTGTTCAGTTGTCTTACGCTTTCGACTGCACGCACCACTGACTTACGCACTTGCATACTCGTTTTCGTTTTCACGTGCTCGCTTGTACTGGTGCTTACCGTACGTTGCTACGGTATGTGCGTTTATCCATACAAGTGTGTCTCTCTTCTGCTTACTTGATTACGGGATACAATAAGCTGAAGCCTTTCTTGGCAAAAGCATGCGAATAAAGTTAGATGCCACGTACTCTACGGTAACACCAGTCTTTCGAAACAACAGCACGGAAAGGCGCTTCAATAAATATCACGATGCAAGGCCACGGAGCTTCAGCAAGGGGTTCGTGTTTATGATCTCGATTTCCGTCACCATTCAAGACAGGTAGTAATAGATAGCCGATTGGGTAATGTGGCTTTCACTTCAGTAGCGGCCTTTATGTTGTGGTTCTGTTCACAAATCCCACGGGCCTCTGCGAAAGTCAAGCCTTTCCGCTCTAGCAATTTGCGTTGCAAAGTAATGTTGTTCATTCCAGCGGTCATTCGACCACACAGTTGTTCATTCAGACGATCGCCGTAGTGACACCGTGAGGCCCGTTTGTTCATCAGCGGAATGAACTCTCAACATGGCATATCCTCATTTCGGATCAGTGGATTGAATTTGACCAGTCCGATTGCCCGAAGGTTTACCGGCGGATCATGGTCCAACCAAAGGCTTTTTAATTCTTCAAAAGGCAGTTTTGCGGGGGCGTTGGGAAATGCTGGATGCGTCGGTATTGAGTATAATTCACGTCCTCCAGCGGTGAGAAATAAGGCTGTTTGGTTTTGCTTCATACAGTCCAACGAACTCGAGTGAGAACTCAGTTGTGCCTCTGAATCAATTTCGTTTTATTGGCAAAGAATACATTGTTTATATAATATATGCGCTCTTCGTAACCAAAACCGTTCATAAAAGCTTATTGGCCTACCGACAGACCTAAACGGCCCGTCTGGCTGGTTTATCTGGCTGCGCCCGGACTGGTTGATTCGGCTCTGGTCGAATGTTAACCGCTGAGTGATCGATTGATCGCCTGACTCGCTCTGATCTTGTCGGCGATTCTGGTCAGCCGATCATGTGCTGTCTGCTTCATTGAATTAAGCCGTGTACTAGAAACGAGCTGGGTCCATTCCACCACAGGTCTTGTTTCCCTCCCTTACGAACGCTACGCCAAAGTTCAAATTGTACCATCCATTTGTCAACCTGAGATGGATTACTACAAATTCTGAGGTTCGATCGACAACGCCTCTATGCCACAACGCCAACTGTGATGACCGGATTGCCCGAAATGAAATCAGAAGACATACCAACCGGCACTGAAATGTGCTGTCCATTAAGTATGCAAAGTATGGTCTTTTTATAGGCAATACAAATATAGGGAAACTCATAGGTAAACAGCATTCGGATAGCAAGCGCACGAGTGATCATCATCAGTTACTCGAATGTTCTTAGGCGACAGAGTTCGGTCGAATGTGTGAACTTTCACAATCGATGAGCATCTTATGTAATCAAAGTCTGAAGTGGACTAAACCGTGTTTACAATTAACTTTGCGTTACTGATCACATGTTGAATTAAATGAACTTTGTCTTGGACCTAACTTACAATGCTGAAATAATCACGGAATCACCACATATACCCTGATCCAAAAGCGATCAATTATAATCTAGGTAAGATTCGGTTGATGTCGTACGACTATAAAATGCTGTGCAAATTGACCTTGCTACAAAGCACATGACAATCTGCCGATTCTCTGAGGGTCATAACGATACAGTTCATCGAAAACGTGGCGGTGTCTGCACCGTAGCAAACGGTACCCACTACTGGTTGTTCACAGTAGAGATTGATAGTGACCAACATGTCTGTGAGAGCCTCGAGGCCGGAGGAAGAGTTGCACTCGTAGTGATAAGCAGAATGTAATCAGACTCACCAGAATTCCTATTGATGATATGGAACAACCTAGTATAGCTGTCACTCAATATTCTCGACGATTCATCCTACTGGTTTGCTTTGCTCGCAGATGTAGAACAACCTATTATACAGCTGTGAATGGCCTTTTGTCATTTTGTTCATTCTCATTCCTTTATAGCTCACCTATGCGCATTGTGTATTCGTTCAACCCTCGTGGAATATTTCTCACTTTTCTGGTGCACCAAGGCAACATAAATCTTCACAATAATGCGGTATTATGGTAAAACTCTATGGCTGTATTCTTGACATTCGGTTTCTAAAATCGTAGCATTCAATTGATTGAGAACATCTCTGAATCTGTGAGTTGTGCATAGAACTACCCACCACAAGTTCGAACCACAGACCAACTGAATAAGTCCTACTATGCTTGGGTCGGCTGACTTCGAATCCCGACTACCAGTAGACGCACGATCAATCAACTTTGGCAGTTGGAGCACGGTACTGTAATTGGTAAGCGTTAATAAAAAAACATTAAACGTACAACCAAGCATCTCCAAGCCGTTGAGTGACGTACAGGCCAAACCGACTACGTGTTGTCATGTAATTGTGCGAATGGCGAACAGACTTGTGTACAGCGGGATGCGTGAAACTGATTGGTTGGCATAGTCACAGTCAAGGTCTGCTGATCTGTGTCTGTGTACTTGGGACTGTATGCGTGTGTAATCATAGAACTGATGCCAGGTAGCCCTGGTGTGGGTTCATATGTATGCGTCACAGCATGACTGCATGCCGAGAGAACAACTTGTAGACGCATGGATGTATGTAGTATGTGTGCGTGTGTGTGTGTGTGTGTGTGTGTGTGCGTGTGTGTGTGTAAGTCAACGTCCGAGAGGAACTGTCGGCGGCTTGAATCAGTGGATGTTTGTATATGTGAGCGCACGTGCGTCGATGACCATGCAGCAGAAAACGACTATCATGCGTGTGTACGTGATAGCATGTGAGAGCAACACATCATGGGCGTAGTGTCATGCGTGGATGTGCGTGAGTGTTTGAACGTTTAAATGACCCAGTTACATCTGGGTGTCCCGAAATGCACCTACCCAACACGTTATCTTGAAATTGCCCCCCCCACCCCAGTGACGCGTCATTTTTGAAAAAAGATGGATTGATCTACAAATTTTATACTGAAATTTCGTCGGTCAAATGGTGTATTGTGCATTGTCCATTCAAAACCGTCAATTAATGTAGAGTATTGCATCCAAGAAACTGAGGCCTCCGTTTAGTTTTATGTAACAACAGAGTTTGTGAAGGAGGTTAAAAATGTAAGCATGAAATACACTGTCACTTACCAATGTTGGTTGTAAATTTATGTCCACGAAGTTGTGTAAAACTTCGGTATGGCATACTTAAGGGGTATTCCTTCAAGCTGCTTATCAATAGTACTAATAATAATTTAACTTATCAGATAAATGTTCCTGTTGGAATTTCAGCTGGAACTCTTATCTACTAGTGGTAGTTTTGTGCAGAAAAGCGCATACACTGTATTGTTGTGTGATGTGTACAATGACCGTTCTTATTAATACGTTTTACCGGACGGACTTGGAATGGCCTGTTGGTGGAATGGAAAGCTTAAGCTTTTTCCTTCCTACTGTAGGTGCAATCGAAGTCCGTTGAACATCCACCAATTATCATTGTAGAATGTTATTACAGGGCAAAGATGGTATACATCCTTAGTGAGCACTATGGATGCCATTGAAACACGTACTCAAAATAATGCGTACTATATAGTATGCATTTATGTACGATGAATTATTTATGTACCAGTATTGTGGCCACGGTTTACGTAAACCGTGATACGTACGTACCATGATGTAAGTAAATAGGTGACGTTGAACGCGTTCAACGTCGAATTTGAGTGGTACTATTAAATGGTATTTAACACTTAATATTCAAGCGATATCATCGGGGTCACTGAACACCCAAAACCCCCTTTTTGAAGTGGTAATAACATGTTTCTAATATGTTTTTACCACGTTCTGTGCTGCCTGGGCGTGTATTGTATAACGTAGAATTATTAATGTACGACATCCCTCAACAGACCGTTGAAGGAATCGAAGATATATATATATCAAAATACAGATACATGTTTACAGATCTGCAAACATTGGAATATGTGTATATAATTGTGTGTAAAATACATCTGCAGGGATGTTCCTAATAATGGTCCTCCCTCATTACGAGGCTCACTCTCAGTGCGGTCACAGGTGTGCTTGCTGATGCCTAACTGCCGAACGTACTTGGGATATAATTGCTAGCCAACGATTTAGGTGTGCCCCATTTCTAACTGGACGTTTGTAGCAAGGTGTGCGACCACAACGATATACACACCTCAGGAACTCATACGGTCCCAGTATCAGCCTATGCACAACGTGTTGGCAGTTTGACATTTGATCCGTACTAACCACGTATACGTGGTTTTATGCGGCACATGTGTGAGATGACCAGCACGCACACAGGAGCTATGGGTTTGCATTGTAGAACTGCTCATATATATATATATATATATATATATATATATATATATATATATATATAAACTTCCGTTGTGCGCACAAAAGTCACCGATTCCCAAATGAAAAGTGAAGGCTGCACAACTATATACACATTTATTCATGCATATGTACCGGTCCCATGTACATTCCGGAATTCTGTTTCTATTCTCTGGCGCTCACACCAGTCTGTAACGAGCTTCCTAATATTTTACACGTAAACATAACTGCTCCATCGGATGCTGCAAGTTTCCCATTCCCACTTATTACGCACGTTAGTTAACTGATATAACACAGCATACCGTGGGGTACGAAGACAACTAACTTGACCTGCAATATGGCAAGTCTACTACCTGTGGTGTACTGGTAACTGCACCAGTCGAGCATCGATGTCTAAACGCTTAGGCCCCGGTTTCTACCTAACCGAACATCCAACAGTTAATTCTACCGGACAGGTAGTACAGCCACTGGGGCTACATGGCAGTCATTTGTACGGCAAACCCAGTGGCCTCTATTTTGCAAATGGTACACTTCACAACCAGTTATGAAATTAAACATGCAATTCCGACTACGTCCATCAACCGTCACACCACAACGTCCCGTTGATGAGCACGTGAAAGAAGACTCACGTACCAGAGTTCCTAGGATAGGATAACGAATTCACCTAAAGACAGACAACACCTGTCGGTAGTAATCACACATTAGCGGCCCACTGAGGCCGGTTTCGCATTCTCCCATCCTTGGTCATCCATCATCCGGCCAGAGATGGCAAGCACAAGCAATTCTCCAAAAGCCGCATTGCAAATGTGTCAAACGCGTACAGGAACGGTATTTGATGAACTCACTTTCCGGTTAACTGATTGGTCCGTGAACTGCAAGTATGGAAACCCGAACCAGTCGTGAAATCCGTAGCTGAATGCTTCCCAACAGGTACCATTGTCCAAACCCCCGCTGAATCGCCCACGGAATGGCAGATCCTCAGCCATCACACCGCACACGCAACACCGCGAATGTGGAGTGCAGCACCTGCAAGGCTGTTTAGATATGACAGCGGCATCAATCAAACGTAATAAGCGGTCGACCAGTAACCTGAAAGAAACTTACCAACATTCAATCAACACGAACAATTTTTACCTAGTATTCAGTAACTTCAAAGTCATGAGTGATAACAAAATCATCATGCAGTTAAGGTCTTTATGAGCCACAAAAGGATTAGCGAAAAATCCATCAGTACGTAACGATTGTTTTACCCAACACCCAGGTAGGAACAACCCATACTTTCTCACATCTGCGTGCGTGATGCGCTGGCTGTCCTAAGTGGGTTGTGGTTGAACCAGGTGGGGAAGCCGGATCGGAGGAAGTTGCTATCATTGCATTGTTGACAAAACACCTACGGAACGTATGAACTTTATGAACGTTTGAATTCAAATCCGAAATTTCACAGCGTGGCCACACATTCTGACAATTGAACCAAACTGATTGTAAAGATTCATCTCATGTGGACAAGAAAATTCGGATTTCCTTCCTTGGTTATCCTTTTCTCATTCCCGTTGGGAGGCAGCGAAATGATCACCGGCATGAATCGTGCCATGTTGCAACTCTGGCTTCCCTTTTCAACATTCCCGTTCAACCAAACGTGTGGAGTTATTTACGGGTTTCCATTTGGCCGTTGTTACTGTTTGTTTCTAACCGGTTCTCATCTGTCCTTACAACTACACCGATTAACTTTCTTTGAGACCCAAATTATCATGCTAGTTCAGTTTCCGTACCCTGACCTGCTGTTGGTTTTCGGCCCAACCTGTTATTTTCTCATAATTGTCTGCGTTAATTGACTGAGCGAAGCTGCTTGGAAGTAGGTAGTTCCTCCCATTGATTTTCGTCTGGGACAATGACGAAACTTCAGACTTGGACTTCCCTTTTGATCACGCGGTTTTCTTTCGACTATAATATCACGTTCATAATTCAACACGCCTATGAGTATGTTCCCTCAGGCGATTAATTCTTTTCCTCTAGCCACAAGCTTTCATGAAAAGCTATTCACTTTGTCAGCCATTCAGCATGATCATGTATCACCAATGCAGGCGCTTGATGTCCTTTGCTACTTGGGCTTTGTTAAGACTTAGTTGACTGTTTTTCTGATGTGGTCGGTTTGAGCAAAATTTGGGGTATGTTGTTATCGTTGTCTGATAAATAAGTTTTATAGTACATGTAATCAAGAGAGTTTGAGTTCTCTGACTTGGGACTCAGGGTTCGTTTCCCAACTAGTTTTCCGATGATTAGACAAACATTGGTTGCGTTGAAAGTCCCGAGAATTTGGCAAACGGATCATATTGATCTATTGGAATTCACCGGTGAACTTCAATTACATTCTGTAGTTTGTGATTTGCCTACAGCCAGTGGTGGTCGAGTGGTTCAGGAGAATGTCATTTCCACCTCCAATGTCACAGATTCAAATCCAGCCCCGACAGGTCACTTTGGTGACAGAAAGTAACCCACAGTCGTCCACGTGACTTCCTCGAACCTCACGTGGTTAGCCTCCGCAAGTCTCAGGCTCAGTTGTCAATTATCCGTAAAAGTGTGATTTGTCTTTAGGTTAATGAGGCACACAGTTTCCACTGCGAAAGTTCGTACAACTGATATGCTCAATGAAGATGCTCATTCGAAAGTTTGTGAAGAATAATTGCAATTCAAGTGACTTTTTGATGCCACAGACAGTGAATGGATATCACGGAAACTCCTCTGGACCACCGTGCTCAAAATCAAGAAACATCAAAGAAGAGTGTGGCAAATTATTGTGGACTCATACACATTTCCCCATCATCTATTTTTCATAACCACGGGATTTCAACCAAAAATGATTAAAATTGGCTCTACGGAATGACAGTGGCTGAGGCAAAACCATTCCCGACCAATGAGGTTTCGAATTCACTCCGGTCATTGTTTACCACTGACCGATTTTCAGCCAATCGCCAGCCAGTCTGCCATTCATGTTCCCAGAACTCAGAAATATTCTTCTCATCCATCTCATCTGATCACAAAAATAACTAGTTAGCTACGCACAGTTTTCATCATCATGGTCGAACCCACTTTTAATGTAAATCAATCTACAAATTATGCCCTCGGTGTGGGTTGCACTATACCTCTGTGTTTTGGAATCATTACCAACATTCTAGTTTTCTGTGTTCTGTACACAGTGAAGATAAATGGTCGTCTAACAACTTGGCTACTGCGTGTGCAAGTAGTTCTTGATGCATCATGTTGTTTGTGGAATATTCTCTTTCTATGGGTACGACACTACCCATATTCTACCTCAATCGGTGGTTGGATTCAATGTCACATCTGGCGTACACAAGCACCCTACTGGATAACGGTGTCCATGTCAACGTGCAACCTGACATGGATCGCATTGAATTGTTTATGGGCCACAGTGTATTGTGCCACTTACCAATGTAATGAAGGAACATACATTATCTGGACTACTTTCGGAACCTTGTCATTTGGAATGGTCATTGGTATACCGACCATGATGATTGTACTGCTGGAAGAAATGGTGTGTGTTACAATAATAACACCCCAGCAGACAATCGCGTATCATATTATTTCGTTTCATCAACCATTCTGGATTGCCATTTATTACCTTCTCCCAATTGTGGTTATGCTGGTTGCTTATTTTCGTGTGGTATGCTATTTCCGTTCAATGGAACTCAAACAACAATCCGAGGATTGTGGCAGTACGTCATCACAGTGGTTCCATCCACATGAACAGGAGCATCAA
This sequence comes from Fasciola hepatica, assembly GCA_948099385.1. Classification (NCBI taxonomy): domain Eukaryota; kingdom Metazoa; phylum Platyhelminthes; class Trematoda; order Plagiorchiida; family Fasciolidae; genus Fasciola; species Fasciola hepatica. Next base: position 28,878,517 of record CANUEZ040000047.1, read on the forward strand.
CCCTATTCACGGGGACCAAATACGTCACTCCAATACATCGATTCGATGCTTCAGTCTCTGCATGGCAGTTCGCTGTGTCTGATCTCTGGCGTGATTTTGGGACACACATACGATACAGTACTCTATATAATGAGTACCAGTGGTACTACCTATTCCTATGACGTCGGATCAGATGCTCAATTGATCAGTGTGTTTGTGACAACGCTGAACTCCATTATCAATCCGATGATTATTGCTCTGTCAGTTCCATCTGTTCGTAGGTTTGTAAGCATATATCTTTTTTTTGGGATCAGGACTTGTAAACGTACCTTTTTCACGTCAAATTCGGATTGAGTGATGATTTATGGAAAATTTGATAGCTATATTTTTCTCTTATTGTTGTGTTTTCTGATTTTCCTTATTGATTCATTTTCTCACTTGATGAGGGAAACGAATAAAGTGGATTCACACGTATTGAAACGAATCATTGGCATCGATTGGTTTCGCAATATTTGCAAGTTTTCGAAGATGTTGTACTGAACATATTTTAACTCCCCTTCGGCCAATTCCCTGACCATGTTCAATGTGCACGGTCCAACTGATCCTCTGTCTTTTTGTGAATGCCACTAGCCTACCGATCCATACTTTGGCTAGAAACACGGATGACAAACAATCCTCTCCTTGTTTTCGACGACTGCTCCGACGCAATCAAAAAGTGAACTCAGTTCCACTTCATTGTCATTGTTTATAACTAACGAGCATTCACCGAGGTGTGTCCCACGGTCTGGTCTGCTTCGGCACAATCAGATCACAGCTTGTTCTGAGCTCCCTTTTCCCATCGCCCATGTTGTGGCAGCTGCTCTACAGGCAATAGCTCCGAGTAATCGTTTATGTTGATAAAAACCGAAAGACAGCATTCTGTTCGGTACTTCCTACACAGTTACTCATGTAACCAGATGTCTGAGGTCCCAATGATAGATGAGTAAAAGCCAAGGAAACCACGCATGCATCAGTGAAACCAGTGACAAAGACTTCAGAGTGACTTCAAAATGAAGGATATACTCGACATCGTTTGCTCTGTTAGATGCCAACCATTCTGTTCCACATGATCCAATATTTATGCCATCCACTGGACATGCGTTTGGAGATCCACACTGTGTTGTTATCTTGCATTCTCTCATAACCCATCTTTGAACACGACTCCACCGTCGTCTTTTTCGTCCGATTCACTACTGAACACTATCCAATCCGTTTTTGTGTTTTTGTTTGTGTGTTTTTGTGTGTCATCAACGTGACCTCGGTACACGTTTGGTTCGCTTTCGGTACATCAAGCTTTGTTCAAAGACGACAATCGGACAAATAACCAAGTCCTTTAGTTTGAACCTGTGATCGGTAACTGTGAAGGATTGCACTTTATTTCGTTCAGTCATGTTTACTACTGTGTTACTCTACACTCGTTCTGAATTTGTTTTTGGTTTCAATTTTAATCTACCTTAATTTTTTGTGTGGATCATTTTTCTTGGTGGAGAAACTGAAAAGTGCATAAAGTTTTGAGGCGAATCAGATTAGTGGCTTAAGAGATGTCCGCGAATCACAGAAGGTAGTGAATGGGAATAGCTGCAAATTATATCGTTTGATTAGGAGAACTGGTCCATTGAAAATAGAAATAACCGAGACACGCGATCAGTACAATGACTCATGGGTTACCACGAAATATCTCCATTTGGAACGTTAGTGAATGTGAGACGTGGATCGTCACACTCCTTTTTCTTTGCTCTTACACTTATTGGGGTTCTGATCATCGAGTACTATTTTTGTTGTCTTGCAGATCAACATCTGCCATCACCTGTGGCAGACTACTGTTGCAGCCACTATGCTACATATTTGGTGTAATAATTAAAGCGTTATGAACACGAATTCAGGAAAACTACTGATTACGCAAATTCATTATTCTGTCTTTGCTATTCAGGTTACGTGGAATTATGAGTGGACTATTTAATCGATGTGTATGTATGTGTTGTATAATGTGAGGCACAGTGGTGACAGTTACTGTGCCATCTTACTGGGAACTGTGGAAGATTAATTTTGTCTCTGGGATCATTCGGTTTGTTGGTTGTCTGATTGTGCTGTGTGTGCGCGCATGTCTATTTGTTTGTTTGTGTTGCGCTGGTTGTGTTTCAGTTATGGTAGATGGATCGCGTGAAGTAACTGTTTTTGTTGCAAACGGTTCACACGCCAATTGCCTAATTCAGATAGCCTCGGTTGAAGCAGATTTGCATATCAGACCCTATCTCGATCGGCTTTTGACACTGAATAAAAATCCGAAGTACTCAAATAAAATCCACTCGATAATCATTGCCAAACAAGTGATCGTGTAATACTTTTGAATTTGTTGCTGGAGGTTTCTGGGTGGCTTCTCACTTCATAGAATTGGTTTTTCTTAGAGCCTTTGTCTCAACAGTCTAGCTAAAAATTTATTGGGGTGTCAACTCGGCATAACAAAACTCAATGGAGTACGATGATTTCTCTTACTGTTGAGGGAAACTCCAATGCTGCGCCACTACATCCATCTTATGAATGCTTTTACACTGATAAACTGCTTCTACTCTTGTTCATTCAATGGAATGTCCTCTCCAGGGGCATAGCTACTAGTACCGGATGTTCCCATCAACCTGATCAGAGAAACCACATTTCATCTCTCCGCTGACCATTGACATGTTAGGAACGATTGCAGCTCCGAATTAAGGAAATTATCCTGTTAAGCCCTTCTGTTAATGGGGGCACTCAAGACATCACAAAACATCGGACTATAATCACGTCATGATGGAGTCTCATACAAGGTATAACATGTTGCTGCTGGACCGGGCTTACTCTTCGCTACTGATGAATCGCTTGGAATCACGTTTTCAGTTGATCGGAAATCATCTCTTGAACGCGAAAGGTTTATATGTGTTCACAATATTCTTTGAAACTCTTAGAAAATATATTAAGTTTTAAAACCTGTTCCTCAACGGTTGTATTAGGCAATTTCCCAAGAAAATGCTCATTGTGCTTTCGTTTGGATTGTTTATTCTTCCACTCATCTTGAGTTACACGGCGAACATATTTTTCGCTTTGATGCCGATTCCCAATTGCTTTGCACCTGTGAATTCTAACAATTTCCCGCTGATGTGCATAATGACTACTTAACAATTATCCGCAGAATAAGAAAAACCCAAGTACTGGAAGTAAAATATAGATAACAAATTGAATACTCTTTCATTTGTTAGTTACCAGTGTTTCGGAGTAACTATGGAAGTTTATGTCGAATTAGTTGTGCTGACCTTAACCTGGAAGACAATTTTACCAGAAACCAGAAACGGTATCAAAGCGCAGTTGCTTTAACCTTGCAGTGACCTACGGTCTTGAACTGATTCGTAAACATGCTTCGTAGACTAACCAATCTCTCATACATTAGGTTCAAAGGTCGGTTTCTCATTAGGGATTAAGGCAACTCGACTGACTATCATTGGACCACTCAACAGAGTCGTGCATTCTTCTGGCAGAAGAGCAGAGAATAGTACTGGAGAATAACAGGATGAGAAAGACAGAATAAAGTAACAGACTCAGGCGGAGAGCACAGAGTCTGGAGCTAGTGAATTGTTTGAGCTTACAATTGCTACACAAAATACACTGCGGCTTTCAAAAGTATAAATGATTTTGCAAAGAATGACACGGATTAGCCCTACTATTTACAGCTGTATGGGACTACATACAGCACTAACTGAATTATCCCTCATTTTTCGTAACTAGGACTAAAGTGTCAGTGTTTGAAAATTTCTGTCCCATCAGTCACGCGTTCCATAGTGAAGTCTTGACATTTTACCCACACCTGTGCGATTGAAACTGTAATCGAACTAGTAGTTTTTCATTGAAAGAATTCGTGTTAGTCTCAAACGCAGATAAATGGGGTGATGTATGATAAGAGTAAGATGAGCGTTTACTGTCTGTCACAAGCAGTGCATGGAGTTCAAAGTATTTGCGCTCCTGAAAAGGTTCTCTTTACTTTCGAGACAAGACTCGGGGAAAAATATCATGCATGACGGGAACGGTTATTTTAATTTCTTGGTAGACAGAACACGGTGTATTGGGTTTGGTAAATAGATGAATATATTTTCAAAAGTGATACTTATAGTATCAGAAAAATGCTGACTACATGTTTAGTATGTCTGAGAAGAACTCTTGAAGTCTTCAATGGAATTTCTATTGTGAAACACGTAGAAAAACCACGGGAAACTAAAACGATAATAATACAGATGATATCGTTACGTGTGGGATGTGCTGTCCTGGTTTTCATACTCACTGTCATGTGGCTCTGCTTTCAGTGCAAAGCACGCAGAGCGAACTGAAATATCGGGGAAAAGTGACAATTTTCAGTAACCAGACAAGTCAGTTACTTCACGGAGGTCGCTTTCGATTTCCCTTCTCACTGCTTTCCCTCCTCTAAAAGAGTCGGCCCCGGCGACCTCGCACTACCTCCTTCACTTAGCACTTTTATTCCAACGGCCACTTAAGGTCGGTCTTTACGTTGTTCACTTCCTATTCACTGACTGGTTTAAGTGGTTCAAATATAGACCACGCAATTACTTGCCAGTGGTGTGAGGGGCTGACTAATCTTTGTTTGGCTGACTGTCATTTGGCCTACACCATTCACACGCAAATCTCAGGTCATCCGACCAACCCCACACTAGGAAGCACCACGCTCGAGTTTCGTTCTTGTTAGAGCGTATCAGTGGTGCATATCCCCCTCCACACCCAAGGTTTGAACCCCGGGCCCTCTCACTTCAAAGGCGCGGGTGTTACCAAATCTCCACCACGCCCCCTTCCGGGCTGATCCGAATCAAAAAGTTAAGCTTGTTCAGATGTCGTCCTTTATGACAGCCAGAAATGCCCGACAGCTTTAAATGGAGACGCGGTACCTCCCCGTTAGCTCCAAGTGAACAACTCCTACCAAATCAGGTCTTCTCCACAAGATGCTGCCAATGTACCCACATTTTAGACTAGCTTCGTATTTTGTATATAGGGATCACGCCATTACTTGCGAGTAGTGTGTGGGATTTCCGAATTCTTGGCTTAAGCTGATAGAAATGCACCACAAACAACAGGTTCGAGCCTCCGTTATCTCACATTACACAGTCTGCCTCGGACAGCACTCGTTCGACCATATAAGCTCCTCGCAATTCCCTGTGGAGTTTAGCCGGTGTTCCAGGGTTGTCGATGATTTTGGTGATCATTTTGAAAGCTGTCGCTTGGCAGTCTTATTTCCCTACCGGTTCAATAGAAAGTGTGGTGTTTTTCCGATAGAACGACTGACCGTGCTATTATGGGTGAGGAGGCAGCGTGGTAGTGCACCACTTTGTGAGATGGCCTGCCAGTACAAGGATGTATCGGTGATTCATCAGAATGCCAGGTAGAGGACCTATTATGTCCATACCAACCAGTTCATTAGGGTACCAAGCGACTAGTGCTTGCAATGGGGCCCGGAGACCGTGAGGTGGGTTTTTGAAGCTGCTGCAGAATTCACAAGTATTGCAGAAGGTAACGAGGTGTCTGTAAAAATGTGCCCACCAGAACAGTTGTCTCGCAACAGCCTTCAATTTGCTGATGCCGACTTGGCCCAGGTCGGTGTGCAGGTCCTGTAGAACTTCCTTTACCAGTGCCTGAGGAATCACTACACATGAGGTGTAGTGCGAACCGTAATTTACGAACAGTACTCCCTCTTCCATCTTACACTGGTCCACAACGTCCATAGGCAACCAGCCCTGGTCTTCTTTCCTACCATTACGGAGCTCGTTGGCTGGTCACCTCCTGAGCGAAGTCGATTGTAAATCAGAGCTGTTTCCGGGTCTTTTGCTTGGACCTTTTACCATCATCCTTATTCCGCCTGCTGCAGCCTCACTGTTGCTGTGTGTTGAGTGACACATGATAGGCAATCTCCGTTGATCTCTTGCATAGTGCACGTGATGTGAAAGGAGTTGCTATGAGTTCGTTCGACCATCCTGGTCGTAAGTTTTTGACCTAGAATCGTTCACCCTAGATTCGAGCCCCAGTTGGAAGTCGATTGTTCAGCACTGCTGAAAATTCCTATCAAATACGTACAAGCTGTATTGTCGCTGCTATCCCGATGTCTAGGATTTCTAATCTAGCGGAAACTTAGTCTCACAAGCTACACTCACGATATGAGTAGAACACGGCTACGGGCAGCAGAACAAATTGCAATCGACTAACGACTAGCAGAACGAAACTATAGCTCAGTTCTGTTGCGGTACAATCAGTAAATCAGGAGACTTTTACCACCACGAATCAATAAATCCGTTACAAAGGCGTGAATGAGACTGTAGTTGTAATACTAAAGAGAGTCATGAATAAATGTCTACAAATAAGCTGAACCTGTGGGAAAACGAGAGGATGTGCCAACATGAATGGACGAATCCGGCACTAGATCTGTTATTTCCGTTGACGTGTGATGGCCAGCAGTGGAGTGCAAAGACGGAAACGCTAAGGCTCAAATTTCGAGCCTCCGCTCGGCAGCACAAAAGAAACATTCGGAAAGATTATCTTGCAGAGTGGATGTAGACGTTTGAGGAAACAAGGTTATGAATAAATACGTGAACTGGTAATGTCATAAACACCGTAAAACTCGAGTATAAACCAAAATGATACTTTAGAAACAGAGAAAATACATTACGAATATCGGAGGTTCACGATGTACGTACTTACTACTCATGAGTAACTAAATAGAAAGAAGAAGGACAAACTCCCATGTATATTGATTCCATGGATTGAGGATGAGTTGAAAATTGGTGACAGGTATATTTTACCAAAATGTTCATCTGTCGTCTGTCAAACAATGAAAAATACACAAAGACTGACGGATGCATTTGTATATATTTTTCTCGACTGTTTACACTTGAATCTTTCTTGAAACGGTTGCAACTCTTATTGACTTCTTTGATCACCGGTGACTCTGTTTACTGATCTGTTGAGCGCCCTTTTACTGGCTGCACTACATCTCTGTGTTGGTCATCATCTCATCGAATTAAGGGATTTTCACTCGCCGTGGTCACTGTACGCCGCTATACGCGGTCAGAAATATTTCTATTCCAACGGAATATTGGATCTTCTGCTCAGTTTGATTCAACCGATCATTTGTATTGAGGAATTCCATTTCGACCAACAACAAAAAACGTATACGTGCTGGCTGGCTAGCTGCTTTTAACTGCATCCCTTCGGGAAAGATATCCGTCCCGTCTATGTTCAGTACCAACATAAGTTCCTTCTTGAGCAAGGTGTCGGATCTAACCCTTGTTCTTAGGTATCGTACTCATGTTCATACGTGTGTGGTTTGCGTACAAGAATCGTGGCTAAACCCACATATTGCTGACACATTCGTCTCAATAAACGTCTTCAAACATTTCCTGCAGGACAGGACTCCCACCAGCAAGTAGACTGGAGGTGAGTTGGTCACATATATCAACTCCACCAGGTGCGACTACTATGAAGACGTTTATTCCTACTCGAGGAACGGTTTTGATTGTTCAGTGCCACACTGAATTTCCTCGCTACATCAGCAATATCACATCAAACTCATAATTAACCATGTTTTATACACGAAACACTGTTTCGTCTTTCTACAATTCTTTTTCATCTCTCATTGTTTCCTTCTTACGTGACAATTTTGCACATCGTAGTGGGCGATTTTGATCGTGCTTCTATCCAACCCCTCACTGCTTTTGGTTTTATCTGGTTTTTGTGTCCCTCCAACCAGAAGCTATTCTGTTTTTGACAGGATTATCAACAATCAACCTGAATTATTCTCCCTAAAGTTGTGTATCTTTCTCAATCACTGACCGTTGCCTGCTTCTGTTGAAGCCTAAGATGTATTCTCCGTCTGCTTTCCACTCTTTCAGGCTAACCAGCCGAATCAAAATCCGTCTTGAACATTTTTCACGTGACAATATTCTTCTATAAAAACCACTTTCTTATGCATCTTTTCAGTTTCCTTTCGAATCGTCGCTCAGTAGCAGTGTCAAACTTTTCGACATATGCTGCCTCTTAGGAACCCCATTTTTCTGTAATGGTCGTGCCGATTCTCTGAAGCTGAAATCCTCAAGAAGATGGAGGGAATGTTTCTACGGATTGGCCTTATGACGAAAGGTTTTAAAATTCTTTCGTCAAGATTTGCTGTTATTAGTCGGGTATCTTTCATACCTTTAACTGAACTATCTGCTAAGCTGTGCGAACTAAACCTGGTTGCCTGTCAAAAGTTCGCTCACAAAATCCTTGTAGAGAGCACCCATCCTTGACAAAGTGATCTATCCAAATGTAACTCTCTTCTACACATTCAGTCCTTCGATCCGTACCCTCTCGTACTAACATCTACGAAAACAGTACCGCTCCATATCTGGCTCAAATCCTCACAAATCGGGCACGAGTTTTGGCGAAAATCGTTTTACTCATACCATTGATTCGGTGAGGTGCCAAGTGTAAGTCTTTTTTACTGAATGAGGAGGTTTTTGCACGCAAAAGTCTGATCAAATACAAATTTAAAACCCTGAACGCTTCCGTAAAAAACTAGATAGTTTGCTTTTTATTTAGAAGACTGAATACTAATCTTTACTAAAAGTGAGTGGTTTATTCTGACTAATGCAGCAAAGTTCAGTACAGATCCTACAACGTGGTACTTTGCTATTTTTGATTGCGTTGCTACCTCGCAGCTTTTTCGAGTATTGTGCAAGACGAATAGAATTATGCGGAAAAAGTAAACGGAAACAAACTCCTCCCTGGAACTCCTAATCATTCACGGCTGGACAAATTCACTGACTGGGGTTTCGGATATCACAAAAATACACTTGAACTAGAAACAGCTGCGGCATTAGTATGCAATTAATCGCAAACCTACTATACGGGAAATGAGCCGGGTCAGTTTTATTTTGAACAGTATATTAGATATCACATTTAGAAATAAAGGAAATGATTTATTTCCAATATGACAACCAGGTAGATTGATATTTTGCAAAAAAGATTTATGCTCAGGAATTACAGTTTGAAACAAAGAATACTTGATACAAAAATCGTTTATTAGCCGGTTAAAAATGTTTTACGCGTGGTGAGATCAATCGTTTACTTAAGCGGGTGAACAAATACAAAATGCATCTCTTCGAACAACAATTCACTTTAAGTTCTGGTTAAACGGATAATTATCAGAAGTGTATATCCAACAAAAGTTCGTGGGTACAAGTCACACATGTTAACAGTTTATAAACAAAATAAGCCCCATAATACTCATACTGTTCAAGTAGTCAGACAGTGCTCGCTAATCCCTGTTTCACCAATATCCCTACAGGGGAGAAACAATGATCACAGGAGATCATCGTGAACCGAGTGACTGATTTCACTGTCCCAGAGAGAGGTACTGACACAAAATAAACCGCAAATAGTAAGCCCGGACAGACTGGTCGTAATATATGGCACCCATCACATACGCACTTTGGGCTCGTGTCTCAAATGGGGCTCGCTGGTTGTGCTAGATGAAGATAAAACGGCTTTGCAGCATTAATTTGAAATCAGTAATTGTCATTCCTGCGTCGTTGGTATGCATGTGCCTTGGAGGAATGAACAAACTGGGGTTAAGTCATAAATTTTAGTTCATCGTAAATGAAATTCAGTGAAATCTAAAATAAGTTTCATTATTTTAAGCCACATGTTTGATACAGTAATTTCAAGTTTGTCCAGATAAGTACTTGACAGATAATCTGATAACATAAATTTAATGGTAGAATTAAAAATTCGCAAATGATGATCACTATGGAAACCAAACAGATGAGGATTTGACTGTAGAGTTTCACCTCGCCTCAGCTCAAGCTACCAACTAACATTTACCGAAAAATCCACAATTGGGAGTATGCTAATCGCTGGACGAAATCAGTGAAATTTCGAAGGATAAATGTTTGACAAGGGGAGTTTTCACACCATTTATTATTTGCCCTATTTCTGATTACGCAAGCAATTTTTTCGACCAAAAATCTTAATCTGGTCAGTTTACATCCACCTCGTTCTGGGTGAACGAAAAGCATTTATATGCATTAAATACTCGTTCTTCATACAATGCCAGCGTGATTGGCAGACGAAGCAGTTAATTCGTACACGCTTCACACCAGCCCACGCATTTCGCCCATGTAGTTGTGCTGTGATAGAATCCAACCTTTTCTCGGACCGTCTACTGAGCATCAGGTTAAGCAGCAATGCATCAACACATCGGCAGTTGGTTCATAGGCTGTGTAAGTAGATCCAACTAGATATAAATCAGTTCACCCTTGCCGTCAAAGGCCGATTCTTCACTGAATGCCAATGAACCACTGCAAAGTGTTCCCAAAACTACCAAAGCAATATCATTCAGTTTGTGCTTTATTTTTTAACACTGTTAGTAGCTAAAATTCAGATCTCTACCATGGATAATGGAAAATGTATAGTGGGGTGAATCGTGTTTCTTCAAAATAGAAACCATTCTCATCTTCAGTTGTATCCAAAGAGGCAGTACAGTTTACCTTCGAAAGGTCTTCGATTATTTCGAGAAAAATCATCAAATCAAAATAAAATCTCATGTTTTCGCCTAAGGGGAATAAATGTGACCAGTAATCCGTGTTTAGTAAAGAGTGTGTTTCATTTATGTATTTCCTACAGGTACTTGCGAATCGTTTTTAGGAATGATAATGCTTTGCTCTCCTGAATATCCTTTGAACTCCACTATTCAAACGCAAACCTCAGGTCATCCGACCAACCTAGCACTCGGAAGTACCAGACTCGAGTTTCACTCCTGTTAGAACTCACCACTGGTGCATATCCTCCGCCTCACCCATTGTTTGAACCCTGGGACTTTTCATCTGGAATGTGTGTGTGTTACCACAGCTCCACTTGCGGAAACCCCACAGCAAGCCCGACGGGGCGAAGAAGGATGTGCACAGTGAATGAGCCCTAACAAGAGTGAAGCCGGAGTATGGTGCTTCCAAGTACTAGGTTGATCGGATAATCGGGTGACCTGAGGTTCGTGCAAGAAAAGTGGAGTTAAAAGACAGTCAAAACAAGCAGTGTTTTGTTGACTTACTGATTGCGTTAAGCTGTATAAAATCATTTCGCCATCTTCTGGAATGTCGTCGTAAATCATCAGACCCCGAAATTCAGATCGTGACCATTTCAGATTGATGTCTTGTGTAATCATTATCCAAATATTTCATTTTTAGCAAAATTATTTCCGTAACTGAACACTTTTTTTCAAGCAACCTTCTTGAGATACATCGGCAATGCAATTGTCGGTAGTCTTGTTCTGTGAATTCCCCACTTAGTTCACAAATTGAATGGGTTACTTTTGACAACATTTCAAAGACGGCGTATATTCAACCTTTCCTATATACTCGTCTACTTCGATCCGCGAATAAAGTTTGAAGGGTGTAATTTTGAAAAATATAATTTTCCCGGTTTGTTAACTGTGTAGATCTGAGTTCTCATCACTCCGAAGTTCGGTGGAACAAATCATTTCGGGATGCGAAGTTTCATCTTCGAGCACATTCTGTGGATGAACATTTACGAGGTCTCAGTGTCGGGATATGTTAACCGGAGGAAGGGGCTTGTGCAGTAATTGCAGTGCTGGAATGAATTCACAGTTTTAAGGATAGTCAGGAGATATTCATCCAACGTATTAAACAGTTACTGAGCAATTAACAGGTAGAACTAAGTGGTGTACATACCAATAGATAATTAGGCTAATGCTCAGCTATTGAATAAAATAACAGTTATTTATACAGGATGCACCGGAGAAGTATTTTACCAGTACCAACTGTGGAACTATTGATAAGGTCGGTTAGATAAGATGATTCACACAACGCAGCGTTGGGGAATTCACAGGTGAAAACCACAATTCTGGTGCAATGTAAAACTGGATTACATAATCCACATCAAGAATCATTACACAGTGAAACAATGACTGGAAGATCATTGCTAAGCAATGCCTCAATCAATAAAGTATCCACGATTACCTGATCCATTTTCCACAATGATCATGAAATATCTGATGAGGAATCTGAGTATGATGGTGCAACGGTCTAGGGAATATTTGCCGTTACTGCTACTGTTACCGCTACGGCTACTGCTGCTGCTGAAAATGAATATAAGAACGGGAATAAAAATCATTTCATTTGTTGACATTATTACTGTTATTGTTATTATTACCATTATTATGACTACTATTATTTTTGTGATGATGAAAACTGATAATATGTCTGCGATGGCCCCTTAGGTTAGTCATAAACAGCTAGAAAGCAGTAGCCACGAAGTGGAAAATTAGAAATGCACTCCAGAAAACAACTTGTTATTCGGGCTTCTTTTGGCAATCCTGTGAGTCCTCGATGGATGATGCGATCGATTGGCCATTACGAGTAGATCACGGTTATATTGCGTACGCATAGTTTACCGAAACCTGTATTTAGTCATCATTAAATAATATCGAGATGACCATCATAAAATGCCGACAGAATTCACTTCGTTGAAATCCTGAAATTTTAAATTCCAAATGCTGACCACATGAAGTATCTGAGATCTTTTCTGAGCATCACTGCCTCTAAATGCCTCAGTAAGATCGGGATAAAGTGTTTCAGGCTCCGAGTTGGCTAGTCTTCTTGGAAGCCCCTCGAAATGTTCTCAAATGACCGTGCGTCTGTCATAGCCCCTGTTGAGAAAGTTTTACTCACTGATTTTTCGTGACGAAGGTGTTCTCACTAACGTGAGAAGCAAAAGTCAATGCCCGGCTCCCTCTACCTGGTTGGCTGAATGAAAGTCAGCCCGGGGAATATCGCTTACCGCTGATTCCAAACCAACCACGGGTGGCGCATTAGGCGCAAAACACTATGCTCTCCAACATCTGTGGCGGAGTGGTTTACTGGGCACCCAGGATATTTGACTTCATCCAAAGAGAAAATGAACTGAGCATTCAGTCACCGACAGCCCGTGGTTTCCAGAAGAGACAAGTTAAGCATACAATTGGCCGCTGGCTTATCTGGTCCAACTTTGCTGCCTTGCAGGATGCGCCCGGCTGCGCAAAAGCTAGAGGTGCAATCCTCGAATAAAAATGCTTGCTCTGGACCGGGTGATCGAGTAGTACAATAGCCTACAACACAAAAAAGTATGACAGACTGTACCACCATGATTGATTGCTCTTCCACGAGCCCAAACAAACACTCTCCTACACCATGCAAAACATTTTCTCCCATTTTCCCTCCCTTTCTACTTTCTTTCCCATTTCCACATCCCATTAGTTCTTTGGTTCACCGTGCCTCCTGTGGTGCCATCAAAGGAATTCCCGTCTACGTTCTTTCTTGTTCTTCAACTAGCTTCTGAATGTTATCGAAACTGCTACCACCAACATATGCCCCACTTCTTCGTTGATGCCCATTCAAACTAGCCCCTTTCAATGCGCGAACACTTATAGGGCAACAGACGGTTCAGCCGATACTCTTGAATCACTAAGAACTGGTGTACGTTGCAATCAGGAGACTCACGTCAGAGACTCCAGTTCCGTGATTCGATTGGGGCCCTCATCTAACCCTTACGAGGAGTTTCACTTACGCCCTTCTGGGGACACTGAAGTTGTGGCTCCTGGTCTTACTGGCATTAGTATTGGCGTTGGCCTCAGTGGAAGAGCTGAAGCCGCGCTGCCAGACTGGATCCCAGTAGACAGTCGTTTGTGAGCAGTGAGACTCAAGGAATCTTGTAAACTGAGCAGCTGCAGCTCCAATAGACGAAATCTGTTTGTCTTTTCGGGGTATGCACCCACCGATCGCGTCCCAGATACAATCAAACATACCATCTACCAAAAGCTCCACGACCTCTTGCACAATGCAACCCAGGTTGATAGTGGGGTTTTAGCAGAAGATCATATTGCTACAATAGGCCAGCTTTCATCGGACTAGGCGAATCTAGGATGTCCTTCAGGGCTAAATTCCTATCATTTAGAGAACGGGGAACGGTTGTTAGCACTGTGCTCAGACCATCGACTGTTTCTAGTCAGTACGAACGTCGAACTTTCTAACCACCGGTAAACCATGTGGGTTCCGTCTTACTGGAGTCAACAGTAGACTCAGATCGACCACATCGCTGTAAGCCACAACTGGTGGGGTTGCATACAAGATTGTCCCTGGTATTGGAGCAAATCCTCCACTTGGTTCCGACCACGCATTGGTTTGCACTAAACTGTCCACGTGCTTCGATGGGTGCTCCAAACGCATCTTACAACGGATGTTAAATTTCGATAAGCCATGCTATCTACCTCACTTATCCGTCTTCGAAAATGCACTAGTTGAAAAGCAAGCTACAGCATCACATGATGACATAAACCAGCGCTGGTCGCTTATCAGAAATGCTTTGCGTTCTGTTGGCCTGGTAAGTTGCCGCCTGCCTCCTTGTCTTGCGAGACCCCGGGGTTTCTGCCTAATCTCTCGGCCTTCTCGAAGCACGTCGCAGTTCTCGAAATGTTCGGGAAAATAATTTTATTGGCTTGACAATACAGTTCAGTCTTCTCACCTCCACGGTGCTACTGAAAAATGAAATCATTTCAAAAGGAGAACTGTGTAGTACTGCTTCTTTTTGTTCATTGGAAAAGGCACCAAGTTGTTGTACCGGGTACGATTTTCCTGTCTGCATTTGAGGATGAAGTTCAATATTTGGTACCGGAGTTATCAAAACGTCTCTGAGCAATTCAGTAAAGTAAGCTGACCACTGAGATACGGATTGAAGCCATAGTTTAACTGAGCTATTAAGAGATGGCAAATCTTTGTGTGAACCTAGTTCCTCAAGGCACGAGACGACCATATAAGAAACATTCAAGTCAGTTCGAGTCCTGCATGTTCAAACCTTGTCCATTGATCCCAAAATCCTACGGGTGAGATTTTGTGAAATCCGGCAATCCCAAAGACAACCTGTTCACTCAATTACGTGTGCAATGGTAAACAGGAAACTTTGCACTCACTCGGGATGAATGAGGGATGTTCATGCTTTCTCCGAAACCGATGAAGGTAAACCACGAGAAATGGAGTTCTGAGACGTTTTGTGGACATATATGATGATGTGAACCTAATCATCAGTTATACCTAAATAAATTACAAAAAGAATCGTTTACCTCTTTTTGGTTATTATCCAAAAAATAACAACATTTCTGGGAGCGGTTAGTGTGCAACCCTTGGCGGCCGAGTGGGAAACTGGCCGACGGCCTCAGGATTTAAACACGACTTCATTGTCTGATCCCAAGAAGAAGTCTCTTTGGTCGTCCCCAAGATGCAAGCATTTCTTCTTGTCATGTCCTAAAAGAAGTCTGTTTGGTCAGTACTAATGTAAAACAACACATTTCGTGTTGAATGCCCTTGTACGCAGAGCGCTGACCGAAGCTTCCGTGCTTCGGCCAATGATTACCCAATATGGACTGGGTCAATTATACGACCCAAAACGAAAAAATGTTCCACCGTCAAAGAAGTGTGGGATTTCACTTCTTTCGGTCCGAGAAAACTGAGTTAACTCGTCGATTTTGAAAACCCTTGGAGGGTGCGCGCCGGCTGTCGGTGAGCAAAGCAGCAATCTGTTCTGTCATTGTGTAGGTTACAGCAGCCGTAAATTAGCTGGTAGAAAATACTTGTGACACCGAGATCAGTAAGATTAAACGGAAAACCTGAATCCTGCGACTTATTTTTCTCTCTGTAGTGGAAAGTTGGTTAGTATAGACAAAGACTTTAAATTATACTTATGGATCAGGTATCCTCCACGTCTATGCAAATGCCAGTGCACAGGCAACCGGTACCCACCATGCTCCGTGCATACAAAATAAATCCGAACTTTCCCTCTAATCACCGTGTTCGCAGGTCGACCACCCCATCTAATCCCATAGTCAAGTACACCCACACGGACTAGATGGTTCTGAGGGAAAACTGAACGATACTTGTAAAAACGCAAAGCATTCTGTTACATTCATCGATGGTCAGTAAGACAAAATAAACTGAAAACAATAAACCATCAAACAGTTTCCTCAAATAATGTTGGGTTATCGGAGCATCCCGAAGTCTGTCAAGGATAGATATGACAATAAAATAGATTTCCTGATTAATTCAGTATTATAATAGGCATATTGCCCAAAGGTAGCAGATGGGAACCAGTGAGAAATACAAAAGTGAGGGCTGTGAAACTCAAGAGGAATTACTTATTAGTTCAATAAAACTGATCATTCCAGTTCTGCTGTGAAAGGACAATCATAATTCATTTTCGCAACAAACATCTTTTCAAAAACAATCACAGTGATTGATCACTTCCACATCCTGAATATGATAATTTCCTGCAACTACCACTCAAAGTCAGTGACATCTGGATCGGTCGACATACTTTTTCACGTCTCCGGCAATTATGTCCTAATTTACAAGCAAAAAAAACAGAGATTATTATTCTATACGGACCGAACGTTATTTCATGTTTACACTTGACCGCTTCACAAATTAGTTTGATTAAAATGAAAAATTGAAACCGGTTGAGCATTCTTCTGTCAGCGAGCTCAAGCACGAGATAAAGTTCATTAAAATCAGTTGCAAAGCTATTTCATTTATTCGCAAAGAATCTCGTTTCGACTGTGATTCTCATTTAAGTAAAAGTGCATAAGTGGTCACAAGATAATCACAGAAACCCACATGGTGCTGGTAAAATGAAGTTCATTTCAGCTAACTGGTTCGTTGGTGACAGTGTGGAACTACTGATGATTTCTTCAGCTATTTTTCTGTACATATTGTTGTGGTTATCATAAAACACGTAACACGCAAAATGCAGTAAGTTCTATGAGGATATGACTCCCGTGGTATTTCTCTCCGCTTCTTCTTTTCAGATTATTCCGCTGTGCAGTTTACCGTCCTCGATCCGCGGATCAAGATGATCTAGTTTCAGGCAAATGGGTTTTACTTATTCGTCACTATTTTCTATCTGGCCAGATTTACAATGAGGTCATATTTTTACTCTTCAAACCAACAAAATAGTCAACAGATTCAAGTGAATTTAACCCTTAAAATTCACGTTTCCTTAAGTCGCATAGTTGCTTGAAGTTTCACATTATGCTTTGTACGTCGCTGTGTTTCATATTATTCAGAGGGATTCTGTTTGATTCAATCCACATTTCTATAATGAAAACATTCAACAGGAAAGTACACACAGACCCCAATGGTGTGACAGCATTACAGGGAATGCAGTTCAATTTCACACAGAATTTCTCTTCAATTCCCAACAATGCTTTTTGGTTTGTCCTTTTCCATTCGCAGCAACATAGGTAGTTGCATATTTTCGAAATGAGTGGTACGGTCTGCTATCTAGATGACAAGACTAAGTTCTTCCCAAAGCACATAAACATTTCGAAAATCCATAATTGGGACCATGTACTCGTTATGAATGTAGGTCTTATTACGCAATGAAATACCTTTGGAAGAACCCTCTAAAAGTGACCTGATACCTGATGGAACAGTTGTGATGAATAGATCAGGAGATTTACATTCTACTGTTTAATGGGTTTCAGTACTAAGTGGCTACTGTAGATTCATGTATAAGAGTATAAGAGTTTATATTTACATTTGAATAGTCCTGGCACAGAGAGTGCGTACTCCTTGTTGCTGTGCTACGATTTTTGGGTGGCTAGCTTCTTTTAGATGATCTCATCTAGAAGCATATTTGATAGGATCAGACGCCTGCAACAGTATGTGACAGAATACAGGTTGTCGTTCATCACATGGGTGAACAAATGAATCAAATTTTCTCTGGTTGGTTCTAGTTATAATATGGTTCATCATATTTCTTCGTGCATAACTGACTGACCATTAGGATGGAGTGGGTTAAAATCACGATTGAATGAATTAGCCGATTTTGCCACGTAACCATTCCTCCGGCATTTTCTATTTTGGATGCATTTATTTAGGAATGGGTCGAAATAAAGAGCGCTGAAGTCATTCATTGCTTCCACATCAAAACCACGGGGAAAATCCTGTCCTACAAGTTAACTGAACAGATTGTTGGTTTGAATAAATCCGAGATTTTCATTCTTATTGCTCACTTTTCACAAATATTCATAAATATCTTGTTTCTGTTCAGTTGCTTATGAACTCCAGATATAATGTATTGGAACTGAGTTCAAGTCGAAATACATTGAGAAAACGATGTCTTGTGATTTTCATCTTTAAGTGTGCGATAGCTGGCAACTCCACGTCCGCTCGAATGCTGGCAGTCAGTCAACGTTTGCAAAATGATTACCGAAATTCCGACAATGCTCTGCTACCAGATATGACACGACTACATATTGACTCTTTCGACATTAGTTCATTTCATCTTAAACTTGAACAACTGCCAGGGGATTGACACCTGCTACTTCCACCTCACTCTCATTCCCTCGTTCTCGCCTCTGTGACCAATAACCGTTCAGGTTCGCACTCTTTACGGCTACCGTAATTTTGTTCCACATTCTTCCAGAAGGTAACAGTATCTATTGCGAAATTATAAAAAAAAACGAATACCTAAGTTTCAGTCCACCCCTCTGTCGTGGTACCTGCATTTTCCTTATGGATGTAATAAATGAAAGTGAAGTTCATTTAATTACAGCTAATAAATGTGTTCATCAGAAACGATAACCAGGAAGATAGATTTTATTGTTTTACCATCATCGAGGTGTGTGATGAAATAACAAATTCAAAAAGATTTACCGCAGTTGGTTTCAAACTGCCTAACAAATGAACTCTTTCTAGCGAAAACTATATTATGTGAGATATGTGGTTTTATGCTCATTGTTCTACCTCTATCTAACTGGAAATGGCACTCTAAAGGAACACTGATCGTATCAGCCATTTCTGCTCAAACTGGTTAGTTTTGCTTCGAATGTCACCTGATCATACTCCTCAGATAGAAGGTTTCACAATTATTGCGTGTCATTCGTTGCAATGATGGTTCAGTTCTCTCATTAAAATTTGTTGAAATCAAGATATCAAAGGTATTCGAATACATCTTGATTACAACGTAGATTCCAAATGGTCTTCCCATGAATATATCCTCTTTATTAATCATTGTGGTTTTGCCACGGTAAAGTAATCGTCCCTCAATGATCTGATTGCAGTACAGATAAAGCTTACTCCACGTGATTTTACCTCCATTCGGGATTCACAGAATCAACATGACACGCAATTGCAGTACTGCGCAATATTTCGTTTGGCTCGCTGCTAGGTCGTCCGTTTTCCACCTACGCTCTTGTAATCTGCCCTACAGTTCTGGTTGTTGAGTTGGCTTTAAGTCACTTCCTTTTATATTTTCAAGTATATTGTATTACGTAGAATGACGAATTTAGGATGAGCTTGATTATTCGATTGTCACTTGTTTTTCTTACGATATCCGTGTACTACGCTCACCTTCCTTATAAACTGGTGAGGCAAAGCATTTGCTTGATCGACAGTTTACGTAACTGAGATGTCCTACCTTTATTTAGCAACTGCCATTTATCAGAAAATGAGCGAAATTCGTCCATAATTCAGTTCTTCAAATAAAGTATGGTTGTTTGTCGAAAAATCAACAGCCAGCCTCAGTCGTCGTGGACCTCAAGTTCCACAGCAAGGCTGGAGCACGACATGTCCCTGTTTAGACTTAAGGTTAGGCAATTGGAAATTGAAGTCAAGATAACCAGACAGTTTATCGACATGCAAAGTAAAATATCCGAAGAGTTGTGGAGTGAAATGCTCGTTTATATCTGAAGAGCCTTCGTTACAGCCTACACCACAACACGGGAAGAAACGGAATCTGGTCCTTGAATACGCTTGGTACTTATCCAGGCCGGAACCAAACTCAGTGGACCAAACTACATTGAAAATGCTGTGACTGTGTCTTTTGTCTACCGAGTTCAAGGGAATTGGCACTGCGCATGAAAATGCCAGTCTGCCTGATGTCTTCATTTATTTCCCGCCTGCTGAACAGTCGAATTCGATGGTAACCCCAAGAATGACACACAATTACGATGGCCCATCCTGCTCAGTAGATCATTAAAATGACGGATGAACCAGTGGATGCTTTTGAGCGATGTCCTGGACTCAAACCACAGGAAAGCTATGATAAAGCCTTCAGATTCCTAGAACCTCGACTCTGTGAACCACACATGATCGCCGTGGGGTTGAATTACGTGCAGAGTGATGATCCGTCGCTGAAACAGTCTAACTCTAGGGCTCACCTAAAGCTGTTCGATCAGTTGAAGCTCTTTTCAGTCACAATGTAAGTGCTCGGTTAACAAACTAATCTGAATGCTTGCCAGTCTCTGAGCACCGTCTTACAACAAGGACGGATCGACTTTCAAACCAAGTGATCTGAAAAATTATCCATTATTTGAAGGTCGGGAAGTGAGCCCAGGTTAGATGAACTGGCCGGCTTTATTGGGGGATAAGAATGATACTGCCTCAGATAATTTCGTTTACATACCGCGAACGGTTAGTTGGAAGTGAAAGGGCCAGAATCACAAAAACTAACTAGTTATTCACATTTCAGCCATCATGTATCCACGCCGATGTTAACTGAGACTCATTCACCTATCATCAGTCTAAAACCGGCACCCAACAGAGTTTGACTTATGCCATAATGAGCCATACTACTTGAAGCAGTTCATCTGATTCCTAGGTTTAAATCTAAAATAGGTATGATGTCATGAGGAAATTGAAAATGTGGTATTTTGTGCTCCAAGCCCCATCATAGAGATAAAGACTGTGACTCGCGCAACGCGTGAATGACTGTGTGGGTCGGACCAAATCGATGGAAACTCTCAGAGAATAATCATGACCAACTCCGACCAAAAGATAACATTACGTTTCAGCGAACCAAATTAACACTATTTGTCAAATGTACTTTCCTATAATGCCAGTCCCTCCCCCAGGTCCATTTGGGAAGTTTATAGCATAAGAAAGTCTGTACAAGAGGTAAAATATGACTTTTGTTAACCGATCCCTCATGACAAAACTTAGTCTCTTACAGTAAAAACCAACATCGGTGACTGTGCACCGAAGGCTAGTACGGTATCCTCGGCATTTACTTCACTTGATGGTCAGGAGTTTATCGTGGTCTACCGGGCATGGACAGAAGAAGGATTTCTCAAACTGAGACCAATCAACCGGGAGAAATATTTAGTAGTTTGAGGTCATCTGTGGGAGTCTCGGTTATCAGATATCAAATGCTGTATTTTTCGTATATACATTGATGTTGATATCTGAGGGGCACAGTGGTTGCTGGAACAATGAACTGGTGGCCATGATGATGCTTATGTTGTGAGAGGGCAGCTGGTACGGATAATATTTGGATCAACTTCACGCTGACTTCAAACCATTCCGAGCACCCACGGACATTGTGTCGCAGTTGGAGAATTGGAGGAAAATCAGCATTTTGTGTGCGATTTCGAATTCGTGGAGGCGGACTGTACCGGGCACAAGGTGGCCGAGGATGACAAATAAGCCCTACGTTAATTGATCACTTCTCGGTGAGCCTCAATCGTTTAACTCCGCTGCAACTACTGGTTGCATTTTTAGTGTCGTTATCAGATACATAATACATATTTTTCACTGAGGAGAGGCGGAAGTCATCCGAACTCTGTTTATTTTATAAATAAGTCCATTGTACTACGTTTCATAAGAAAAATCCAGTACCACCCGGTAGAGCATATAATTCCTATTCCGTTGATTGTATTGACACATGTAGAAGGTATATATCCCACCAATACTTGCGAGTAAGGTGTGAGATCGATGGAAATTTGTTCCGTTGATTGCCTTCCGGACTCCACATTTCACGTACAAGCCTCAGATTGTCTGATCAAACTTGCACTCGGAAAAATCGAACTCGAGTTCTGCCCTTGTTAGAGCTCGTCAGAGCAGCATATAAAGCACTGCGCCTTAGGCTTGAACTGATATTTCATCAACTGGAATTCGTGTGTTACCACTAGGTCACCCAACTACCGTCCAGACCGATCTGAATTATCAAGGAAATTTGCTCAGTCATCATCCTCCATGTCAGCCTCAACAGCCTCAAAAGGAGATAAAGCCATAGTAGAGATAATTCCATGCCACTACCTCCCATCAATTCAGATCTTCTCCGCAGGATTAGGCCATTGCACCCATTTACCCAATGGCTTTTCCCCCTTAAGTATTTATTAAATCCAACTGCTGTTGTGGAGTTAGTTTACCAAGTTAGTCAAAGTCTAGATGCTTCCAGTGATTTCGTTGATCATATGGCTTCCAAAATACTCAGACGATTGAGAAACTTAAAAGATGGAGTAGTGTTTAACATACATGATTCTCTCCTACTTCCGTCAGTGAGGCATACGATACTTAGTGCTTACCATATAGCACATCATGTTTGCCGTTGCATCCGGATATGCAAACAAAAGCAATCCATCGGAAACCTGCATGGATGAATCATTTGCACTTATTACTAACTTTTCACTTGGCTCACTGGAACGCATTTCTCATCAAGCCTAGAAGGAAACTGACGAAATGTGCATGATAGAAAATGTACTAGAAATGTGACCAATAGTTTACACCGGTATCATCGTGAAATCTGTAGTATGCAGAGATTGAAATATCGGATTGGAGCAATGGAGTGACTTATTCGATCCCGATGAATAGGGTTGGTGCTCCTGTTCATGTGGATGGGACCACTCGGATGGTACATGGATTGTTGTTTAGGATCTATTGAACGGAATTAACATGTCAGAAGAAAATTAGCAATCAGCATAACCACAATTGGAAGATTGTCATAAATGCAATTCAGATTGGTTCATGAAACGTGATAAAATCATACTCGATTTTCTGCAGCGATGATGTCATTGTGACACACATCACTTCTTCCAAATGTACCATCATCAATGTCGGTATACCAATGACTACTCCGAATAACAAGATTCTGACAATGGTTGAGATAATCCACACTACTTTACTACATTGGTATTTGACCCAAAACATTGAGGCTCATAAGAAGTTCAGTGTTCAGATTGCACGTTGACTTGGACGTAATTACCCAGTGGGGTATTTGTTTACATCAAATGTGACACTGAACTCAGCCGCGTATTTAGTTGAGATAGGCTTTGTGACACACTCACAAAACGAATATACTCCACATAAAATGGGGGGCAAATATACACCCAAGTCTGTGAAATGTCACACCTTTCGGACAAGGGGAAAAGTGCTATTTGTAAAAGAACAGCTACTTTTCAAGTTTTGGTGTTTTGTCACTGGTGACACAATATGTTCAGCAAACTCCTTGCACACCTACTAACGAAGTCGATAACCCGCAATCACTTTAGCCTGTTACGTATATTTTCAAATTTTAAAAATAACTTTGATGCTTCACAACTGATCAGCTGAAGCATATTTCAAAGGTATAAAAATGAGATGGCAGAATAAACGTCGGGGAAATTAGTAACTGACCAGTTCGTGTCCTTGCTGTTGACGTCATGAAATATAGTGCAAATCTGTAACTGTCATCTAATTTGCACGGGATTTGTGTTTCGTCATGTTTTCTTGCGTCGATATCCAGAGTAGACAGCAGATGTATCCGAGTCATAACAGCTATTTGCTCTCCACATATTTTGAGAGGCAATGAAGTTAGACTTTGAGCTGAATATAGATAGTCACACTGATTAAAACAAACAACTTTTTCTTCCGGGCCACTTCTACTTTTGGTTCTAAGTCGTCTAGTTTATTAAGCACTGGAAAAGGCTGGAAGTGGTACAGGGGCCATCGTGTAACTTGGGGCAGACATATCAGGAAGCTAGCGTGACACTGGCCTCAGTTGATCAGTTCAGTTTATTTCATTCAACTGCTAACCTAGCACTTCTGTGCTACTTTTGAATCTCCTTCCCCTTCGGAACATTTTGTTGGGGGCCCTTCCGTTGTTTAGTACTGCTCAACATTTGTCATTCCAAAATCTAGCCGGGAACACTAAATTAACTACATAACCTTACATTACCCCCCTCGGTGTGCACGTCAATATGCCGCATTGCCTCCTCGAGAAGAAATAGTCGATTGTAATACAATCGTCGAATGAATCAATGAAGCTGCATAAGAGTTCCTGTGAACACTCAGTTTCCACAGTCAATTGTCTCGCATTGCGAAGGACTTTGATGACGGATTCCGGATGCAACTCAGTCCAAGAGCTTAGCTTCTAAAACAATAAAACTAAGGGATTCACATTTTTCCAACCACAAGTGGGGCACTTTGGGACCAAAAGTAGAGAAACCAAATGGTAGCACTGATCCGGATTTCGAAACCTTCTTTCCAAAAATTTCTAAAGGTTATGATTTGCGCTCGTGCAAGGCACATCAATATAAAGCAGCTTCATCAGCACTGGAAATATCCATTTCAATATATTTTTCTTTCCAGCTCAGCAATTCATCTGGAAATTCATCGATTTCATCATGGCTTGCTATCGTCTATTCACCATAAACACCAATCAAACAAAAAGCCCACTTACTTTGCAAGATCGCAATCAGCCTCTCTTCTTCCAGCAGCTGAACTAGCCTTTGGAAGCTTTGTAGTCAGTTTAGCCTAAAGTGAAAGCCTTCTCACCGGTTACACATTCCACCATGGAAATTTCGCCATATTTTTCGGGCATCTTCAAGAACCACTGGAAAGTCCTGTCATCTAATTTGTGAAATGTTTGTTCTACAACTTTGTGGATTGTGGGCCACACAGACACAATCTTGACCCAGAATCTTGTTCGCAGTTGCATTCTGCACAACTTTCCTCGAAACTGATTGTTTCAATGTCTGGAAAATACCCATTGTATATCATAGAAGTCCAATTTGGCGAAACAATTGTTTTTCAGTAATTCATTCTCAAGCCGTTTACAAATTACATGGGAGACGCCGATGCTGACCTCATCAATGGTTGTGTACTCTTTCAGATGTGTTTGTGACGCATCGTATGTAGGTCGAACGGCACGACAGCTATCCACTCGGATCAAAGAGCATCACCCACGCTGGCTAAGCCAAGGACAGACTGGATCGATAAACAGCGCAATCTTAGCACACCTAGTTGACACCGGACATCAGGTGAACCCAAACACGGCTTTCAAAGTTGTGTATCGAGTCCCCCCAAGCAAATGCAAGGGTGTGCAGTTGCGCACTCTAGCGATAGCCGAGGCAATCGGAATCAGGAAGCTGACTCCCGACCTTTGCGCCCAAAAGCGTTTGGTCCAGGCACTTCAACTTCCATGGCCTAGGATCGATCGAGGTCGAGTAAATCTGTCGTCCTGTCACTCACAGGGCGTAAGTTAGATAAACCAATCAAATGACAAGGACAATGTGACTGTTGACAAACCCCTACCCATGATTGGTGTTTACTCCATGTCTATCCGCATGATTCTTGCTTAGCGTCTCCCATGTAATTTGTAAACGGCTTGAGAATGAATTACTGAAAAACAATTGTTTCGCCAAATTGGACTTCTATGATTTCCTCGAAACGCCAAAAGCTCAGCTATAGAAATTTGAGTTCCCTTTAAATCCATGTCCATAGTCTTCGTCTTCTCGTTTGTTGATAGTATTCTGTTCATGATCTCACTGAGAATTTGCACTGACTGCCTAACGAACAAACGTAGAATACTTTGGAGTTTAGCTTGGCAATCGGCAGACTGTGGGGACATTGAATTCTCCGTCTACAAAACGTACCTACCTTTGCTAGCAGACCGGAACACGGCCAGTACTGGTTCAACAGATGACATTTGGACCAATTGCGTGGGAGAATATTTTGGCTAGTCCGATGCTAATACCCGGAGACATTATTATGGAAACTCTATGAGGCTGGTTTGAGCAATCTTGCAATTATTTTGCTGACTTCGGATTTTGAGAGCCCTCCTCATCAAGATTAGGAGGCAACTAGAAACTAGGGCTGGGGATTGAGTTTCCAAAAATATCTTGAAAGATTTGGAAAATATCAATTTCTGAGGGTGTGAAACGTAACAGAGTTGTGAGTATAACCACTTGCACGCGTAGATGCCAAATTGTTAAATGAATATTTATAGTACCCGTGTACAGAACAGAGAATACCCGAATATGAGTAACGATTCCAAAATACGGAGCTGTGGGTTTATACTTCATTGATTGGCAAAATAATCCCAACATAGTAATCAGAACATAAGTTGTAAGTGAACAGATTTATCCGATTCTCAACTTACTGGTCAGAGTTCCCAAGCTGAAATATTGTTCAGCTCCTTTTGCTCTCCGTATGTACCTTTCTAAATACCCATCGAGACCAACTCCAATGTGTTACCATCGCCGGTCTAACGTTCGATTTTGACTCAGTGGATTGCACTTGTATCCAACTGTCCACATTCCCGCGTGCTTAGTTCTTTGTCCACCCCCACTTTGTCACACGTTTCTTTCCTTGTTTCTGTGATAGTGTTAATTGGTATTTCTCGGAATGAGAAGCACGGCATTTTATCCGAATGACAGGAAAAAATTTCCCAGAATCACAAGACCGATTTCGCGGTTGTTGTCGCTCCTTGGGTGTGCTTACCCGGCACCATTCTGCCCTATCATTCTTATGCTCAAGCATTCCACAGTTATTTTACAGCTGTAATCTCATTTGAACCGCATGGAGCGTGAATGGACGAAAAGTCCATTTTTAGAATCACAGGGAGAAACTGGTCGGGCGCTTCAGGAGAAATCTAATCCTGTCATTTGTATACAACACAATACTTCTCATTTCGAAAGTCCATACTTGGGACCATGTGTCCTTGTTACGGAGGCCATCCATGATAACCGACAAATAAACTTTAAGAGAATCACCTTGTGATTCAAAGATGCGCTCTCCGTCCATGCTTGATCCATAAGATTCAAGTGAAATTACAGCTGTTAATCAAAGCTACCTACGTCTTTAACCCATTTGTGCGCGATCCATTTGTCGGCCTTATTTGACTGCCCACCTATGAACCCTTACACATATAACTGTATCGGTACTTCTACAAAACGATGAATCTTCAAAAGACTGCCACTACTTTTGCGCTTCTAAACCTTCATTTCATCACGGAATGATACCATGAATTCGTTCCGCTGCTCTACGGGAACCAGCATGTCGTTCGGTGTCAGGCCTATTATTTTTATTTTTCCCAACCTTCAGTCGAAGAATCTATTGAGTGTTTGTCACAGCGAACAGCGTTTTTTGTAGCTCTTCTAAGTAACCTGTTCACTCTCCTGATAGTGTCAATCCGACCTTAGTCTTTCGTCCCTAGGTTAAACATTCAACTCAGTGCCCATGTTGTGCTTAAGAGAAACAAACGATCAGCAGCTTGGTTCATCTTCCGTAGCAGTCGTACTCAGCTCAACCGTGATATAGGTCAACGTGAGTCATATGCGACCTAGACCACGGCACGTTTAGGGCGTAATTCCTCCTCGACCATCTCGAAGACAGACCAAACCATGTGTAGGAGGCATATAGTCTAAAACTGACTGGTACCAATCACGGCTTTTTCTGTATATCCCAAATGGACGGAATACCTGTCGAGAGGTACATTACGACAGTCAGTGTTTGTGTGTACGTGTGTGCCCACCAACACAATGCACACTCAGGGTCTACTGACGCCACGAGTCCCAGCACATTGAGCAGTGTTCAATGTCAAGTGCAAGTCTTTGACAGTGATGCTTAGATTATGCCTTAGGCATCATCAACTGACTTCTCAGATGAAATTATGTATCTTATTTAATCTTCGCATGAGATGCAGTCTGTCAGAGTGTGTGAACTGGGTTAGTCCGATCGATCGATTCCCCGAGAGCCTACGAGAAGGTGACCAGCAACTTGGTTGCTTCCGATTTGGCCCAAGAAGAAAAGATCGGTCTGAGCATCACGAGTGTGCCATAAACAGGAAAGACGACAGAAACTAGAGAAAATTACGACTGAACAATTTTGTGCTCGATAGAAGTGCCAATATTTTGACAGTCTATCGCTTTATCAAGACGTGAATCGAAGCACGACTGTTTACCACTCTGCTGGTTATTTCACAAAGTAGTTACGTCAACGCGTGTCTAGCATCTCCAATGCTGAATGAATGGCCACCCTCTTTTTCTTGGTGGTTTACTGTCTGCTAACATGAGCAGCGTTGTCACCGCAGGTCATCGCAGTAGTTCGTCATTTGACAAACTGTTCAGCATGGAACACTTGATGAATAGTAAAGTACGGATTGAATTGGTCAAATTGAACAAAATGAGGAGATTCAACCATATAACGTTCAACGAAGACAGGAAATTTGTTATACATCGTGTTCTGAATGCAGACGATCCGGGGTGTCGTGCCCAAACTCTAGGAAGAAAAATCAAAACGTGTAGGGTTATTGCGATGCTATTGCAGGCTGCTGAGGTGATTTATTAAAATTGCCCGACTGAATCATATTTAAAAACCTCGGATATCAACTGCTTGAGACAACCATTGATTCCTCCTAGAGTCGGATAATGATAAACCGGTCATTTTCGAAGACCAACCCAACCTGATTATCTTTACCACTGGATACCACTTTATATTGTTTTCCTATGTAGCCACCAGAAAGTGGTGTTGAACTCGGCTTCGAATTCGTCTGGTGTTTCACACCTTCCTGGTTGGGGCCCGAGAGATTAGGACTGCCGTTGGTTAGTGACAGTGAGAGATATGATTCAGAACCGAATGCAGTGGCGTGAATGCTGCATGACCTGTCTGTTGACTTCCCTTTCCTCATAAACTACTGGAAAGCAAACAAAAAATTCAAAAAACATTTGCTTAAAAATAATGAAAAAATTATATTCGCTTATTGGAGTCTTTATGATGACTGTTGATCCACCCCCATCCTCGACTTGGTTATTTTTTCTGTTGTTGAGAATGAATGAAATTAAGCAGTCGCGAGACTAAACACATTACACACACTTAAGCCGTAGTCGGATTAGGGGTGTTGATTTGGCTAATTAGTACAGGACAGATCCAAGCGGAGAAACCCATGACAAGTGTCAAATTGGTTGGCGACATGGGAAACTGTAGAGGCTTTCTCAACATTCTAAGCGGTTGTGGATGCCGAAAAGTTTGACGGTGAGAAAATATTTTCCCTAAATCTCAGATTACCATTTGGTAAGTAAGGCACGGCAGAGACGTTATTGTGTGGATAGTCGTATTTGATGTACTATTCAGAAAGAATGCTTATCCACAAAAAATAAACAAGAAGACCGAATTGTTTATTTTGGAGTGATTTTTTGGCAGAAGGAATAACAAGATTTTTTACCATAGCGAAGTGTTGTAAAAGCGTTAGCTACCTGGCCTCCGGTTTATGGTTGATGTATATAGCAAGTTTTCTTGCTAAAATAACTGAATTTATCGGGTTATTAATAAACAGGTCATGACATATTTGCGTTTCCGGATTTGCAGTAGAAAAAATGTATGGCATTAGAGTGGCTACAATATCTCATTCGCTGTCTGAGTGGTAATACTGCTAACGGTTCATATCAGGAACCTTTTGAAACAGGATTTTACACGCCTTCAACGTATTTTATATACAACATATAGGTCGTATTTCCTTCTCTCTTACAAGCTCTACGGATTCAAGATTTTAGTTGTTCGATGTGCTCAGACAGAATTGGTAATGATAACATTACCTTGGTACCGAATGCAATACGACGGTCGGAAAGTAATCTGAACCACAAGCTTTATCACATTTGAACTAAACTAAATCCTTACAGAGCGCCGGGGAATCGACCACATGCTGAAATTTGCCTGTCGATAATTTTGGTTTGACATCAACTTTTACGGGCGAGAATTTAGTCGGTATGCAAAATATACGGTGTAAGCAATCGGGCTGGACTATCACAGCCCAAGTGGATTTTTCGGTAATTTGCCTACTGACAACCACGAAGTAGTCCGGTGCAGAAAGCAGTTCAGATGGGCTGGGACCCTCTCTACAAAACTTTTTCACGACATAAAATACACGGTGCATGCTGTTTTTGCAGAATTAATTATTTTTCTAAGCTGAATTACCTCACTATTGGCGACAGAAGCTGTACTAGGTATTACCGAGATGGTGCCCCCCACGGTCTCCTGACTACCATCGATGGAATTCTTTCTCGGGGGTCAACTCTTGAAGCCAAAACTAGGATGTTGTTTTGCATGCAAGCTGATTGAGGTCACTTGAGGCACCATATGAGATGGCCTCATTGTTCCTCATTACCATATTCTCTAATTGTATCTTATTTAATAATAAGTGAAATTTTGATTTCCACCGTTAGCTGGATTTTCACATAGTGGATGCCTTTAGGTTGTATATGAAGAATATCTTGGAAAAGGATATCTGCCTATTCGTAATTATCTTGATCATGAAAGAAACGGGCAAGAATCCAACTGAATGCAAGTTTATTGATCATCCAAACGAACTACAATGAACGAATCAGATCGGGTTACTAATATTCCACCATTTCGAGCCGAATAGATACAGCTAACGTAGCTTCAGTATGAATCACGTTTATTGTTAGTTTCTTTTGCACACATTATCATATCTTACCAAAGCCAGATGTAAACTGATAGATGCAGCTTTATCAAACGGTCAAATTGGGATGAAGGAATGTCATCTTCGTTCGTTCTGGTTGAATACACAGTAGCCGCAGTTATTGTGTCTGAGATCATTCACGCGGGTAGAGCAACTTCTGACATACTTCGTGTTCCTTCGTAATTAGCACTAGAAGGCCGCAATTGGAAGCGTTTATTGGATCGTAGTAGAAATCGAGTAGCACTCTGTTT
Source organism: Fasciola hepatica (assembly GCA_948099385.1). Classification (NCBI taxonomy): domain Eukaryota; kingdom Metazoa; phylum Platyhelminthes; class Trematoda; order Plagiorchiida; family Fasciolidae; genus Fasciola; species Fasciola hepatica. The sequence goes on from CANUEZ040000047.1 coordinate 28,909,341, forward strand.
TTCAGTAGTAATTTGCTCAAATTTCATGACATTGTCTGATGATTAGTTTTGTGCACATACTCAAGATTTCGCTCAAAAGTGTTAATCAGTTCACACTCTAGGAAGACCGAGGTTGCTCTCCGGGACAAAAGACGAGATGTTTGCTGGGACACCGGCGGCGAATTGTCTTATCTGATTCGTCGTCACACAGAATGATGCCAAATCTGAAGCATTTTTATTTCACCTGATTGTACCGATTCAACTTGCGACCCAGTGGTATTTGCGCAGAATGTTGGTGGATGGAAATAATTGCGAAAAGTGTCAAATTATCTTATTTTGGGCAGCATACCGACGAATTAAAACCGGCCCCTCATTTTCACTCCATTCCCGGCGGATGCTACTTGACTTTATTGTTCCCCTATCAACTTCACCGTTCATCTAATGAAAGATTATGTGAAAGTCCATCAAAATTACACTACTATCTATTGGTACTGCTTGCTCTAACCTAATTTTTCCTAACAGGGATACACTTCTCTTTGTGTGACCAACCTTATGGCAAATGCCACAATTTGATGTAACTTGAGAAAACTGAAAAGGTTGTATTGAAATTGTGATAAACGCAATCCGTCGTAATGAACCGTGAATTAGCATAGATTTCTAAATGACATCAATTCTCTATTTTACTCGACCATATCGGTAACAGTACAGTTTATAGAAATGCAGGGAATACATTCTATGTAGATACCTGTTGGGAGTAAAAAGACATTATAGAACAAGCTGCTGGCCAAACCCATTCACCTCAATATGCACGTGGTATAGATTATTATTCCTCCCTATGCACGGCTAAATCAGTCACAGACGAATATGCTTCAAAAGTGTAAATCAGATACGAGACAACTAATCCAGCGTTTTTCGACTACACCCTGTATTACGGTCCTCATTGAAATAACCAGCTAGTTCATAAATACCCATTCACAGACTTTGAGCTCACGTAAACGGTCAATGTATGGTGTTCGTGTATGTTCGCCAAAACCCCCTCAGAGAGTCGGTCGAAAAACCGAAAGATTAAAATAAATGAATTGAACTGTATTTTCTACGATATTCACTCGTTTATCGTCCTGTAATGGTAATCGCTTTAATTAAATGGAAAAGTCTTGGATATACCACTGTCCTCAGCTAGATACGATCCAATCCTACGACCAGCACGAATGCACATCAGTGCTATTTCTATCTATCGCCCCGGAAACACCAATTTTTCCATCTATCCCTGTTGATTGTCCTCAGAATCGATCAATCTGTTAAACCCGGTTCACTTAAATAGGATACAGACTTCGTATGCATGTGGCCCATTCAGTCCTAACCGGTCCGTAGGTATTCCTGTAGCCGTCGATGGTTGTTTGTAGGGATAAGCTGCAGCATGAAGGCGACGGGGTTGTAACAGATGGATGAGAATTCATGCGACACACTCTTAGTCTAGTTGTTAGGTTATCATCGGGCCACCAGAAAAACCTCAGACAGTCGCGGTCTTTTGCTGACACCTTCATCTGATGAAACGTGGCTTCAATATCTGCTACCAGAGGGCACCTTTGTTACCGGAACCTCGGAAGTACTTCACGTAAATTATTGACAAGATCTGGTCCTGTCAGCAGTTGCTTATTCGGTGACATTTTATTGTACACTGCAGCACTAGAATACAACTCTTGCCTTCGTTTTTGGTCTCCATGCTTACACACTCCATGGTGCGGAAAGTACCGTACGTGGGGCCAGTCAAATTCTGTTTTGATTCGGGCACAGTTACAGAGTAACCTTCTACAAGTTACTCGTTGGCAGTGCAGTGCTGTTTTCTTTGAAATCATAGTCCCTTTCGAATCATTTCCTGAGAAACAGCAGTCTCCTCAGTGCAAAACGTTTATCCTCCAGCAAGCATAGCCTCCGGGCTTCCAATACAGGGCTTTTTCATAGTGGCCGATGACCCAACTCAGTGAGGCAGTCATATGACGTAATACTGTTTCGTCGTCTTCCAAAATACTCCGTTTACTGCAAGCATCTTTCACGGATCCAGAGTGGAACATAAACTCCAAGCTTTCATCAAATTAGGTAGCCTTAACACGATGTAAATGGGCTTTTGGTTTGGTCTTACATTACTCTGAAGTTAGTTTCAACATCATCCATCCGAGCCGTGGTCTCACAGTTTAGGATCATCGGGACCGCCAGTTCGTTGATCGAAAACCATATCGGCTCTCGGTATATCAGTTCTTATCAGTATGCGGATATCGGATACCTTTATATCTGAAGGCGGTGCTTCTTTCAAATGATTCCACCTGCCTAAGTTTCACATTTGAATAAAGAGAATTAGCTTAGGCAAGGTCTCGACTGTCCAGGCTCTGCGGACCTGGATATAACCTTCTGTCGAGTAATCCTCCGTAACCGTCATGACAGTCATTTGTCCCGGTTTTCCCCTTTGACCCAGTTTTATCGTGAGCTAGGCACGGATAAACAGTGAGTTCGGACCGTTGCGAAGGAAACCACCGACGGCAACCTTCTCCTAATGGACCTCGGAAGCGGACTGGTAATATGGAAAAGGACTCTTGCTGGGCCGTGGGATTTACATTGGCCCAAACATGACTAACTGACGCTGTGTCCTGTGGATACAATGATGCTACTGCTGAGCCTTGAAGGTTTTGACCATTGTTGCTTAAGGAGGAGTTTGCCTTTGCGATTAATCAGGCCAAAAGTCTTGCGCGAACGGTGCCCTCTAATTTTAGGTCTGGACCTTAAGAAAGGCACTTTATCTGTCTACAACATTTAAGTTTTAAGAGTTCGATACACTGCTTCACATGATGCGCCCCTTTGAATATGGAATACATTTCGCTATGAGGTAGCTTTGATCTGTTGGAGGTTGACCCATTCTCAGTTAACATCATGTTGGCTATTCAGTCTCTTTAGTCTTCGAGCCCTCAGTGGTGGTTTTGTGATGATTTGCTTTGGGGTCTTTTGAAGAAGGTGGATCTCTGTTAGAAATCTTGTAAGAGAAGCAAACGACTGGTTTAAATTTCAGAACGTTAAATGATGTTTTACTCCCGAAACATAAGTGTGTGTACGGTATAGCAGTGGACTTACGCATAAGCATGCTAAATTTTGTCACTCTCAGTTGTTTCCTAAACAAGTTATCGTATAAATTCAAAGGAGGGGTGACCAACATAAATTATCGATAAAGTACTGCTGACAGAAGCACTAAATATACAGGCAGTTTGAAGACAACACATGAAGATTAGGAGTCCATAGACAGTGTCTCATGTAATAACATTTGTTAATGCAATTGTCCTCTGTTCCCTGAGCCCGTAGCTTTGCGTACAACTAAAAATCGGCTTTAACATTCAGATTTATCTGGCCGATAGCAGAATTGACCATATATTTGTTCTTTTAGAGTTTTATAAGGGTTTGTCTCTCTTCCTCGAAGGTATAGACAACAAGTGGGTTTGGCAAACTCCAAACGAGCTTTCTGTTTAGGCGTGGATACTTTATCTGATATCCAAACTTCGGTTGAATTGCAGTTAACTAGATAACCAAACTTGTCTTCCTGATCTTAAGTCTCCCCAGATTGCCAAAGATTTTATGGTAAACCAACCCAGTGTGGGGAAAGCAGCTTCCACTTCGAAGATGCAAAATACATGCCAAACATAGTTACGCATTTGTTCGAGCTGCTCAGGAAGGTTTGAAACTCATTAGGATTTTCAATTTGAAGGTCTCAGTAGTCATGGTTTGACATATTTCAGTCTAGGTAAAATTCAATAACTCCCACCCTCACATAAATGACGGCTGTGTTCAGTACCATGCTATACGCGAAATCAAATATAAAATAATAGAAGCAACCCTGATGTTCATAATTGCTAGTAATAGACAGACTCTTGATGTAAGTCCGACATTCATCTGGATATCTTTGGTGAACCCACTCCTACACGTTTGAATTTCTGTATGGTCCATTTGAATCGATAGCACTAGAGGCATGTTTGCTTTTTCTGATATTCAGCGACAAGAAATACGGTAAATGCTCTGATTGAGAAGATGATCAGCGTTACCGGGATTCGTTATTCGGAGCTTCAAAAATGCCATGTCTAACTGCAGTTTGATTTCGTTCAAGTACCCGCACATTGCTAGTGGTATGTCCACTAATATGGACAAACTCGTTGGTAATAACGTCGTCATGTTGGTCAATTTGTAGCATTTTTTCGTGGAAAATCCAATTCAAATAGCTATGTCTGTATGATATGTCCAGTGTTGCTTCAGCCATTAGCACAGTATTATTTGCTAACTTGTTACGGGTTCTATATTCAGTTCAATATCTCCTACTCTCGTAAGACAAAACGGCAATCTTCAGGGCCATTTTAATAACAAATTTAAGTATGAAAGTAGAGAAGGAGCTACTTTGAGGTTCACAATTTCTAGTGATAAAAAGACCCTTGATGTGAGACTGGCGTTCATCTGGATCCTAGTTATCTGATCGCATCGTGGTGCTGGTGGATAATTCTGTATGCAAAACACATCAATGGATTGTACCTGGTTGTAGATTTGAGGCAATTGGCCTTGATCTTGGCTCGTCCACCAACGAGATTTAAGTAAAAATACGCGCTGACATGACCACGATCAGAGTCAACCAATGGGCAAAAAAATGATCGGTCCTCTTCTATCTAATTACTGATCATTTAGTAGGTCAATTCTAGTGGTAAACTTCAAGTAGCACGTAATTTGCATCAGATAACTCAATGAAAAATTGGAAGTTATCTTCAATTGTTGCACAGTGAACGCTTTATTTTCTACAAAATTTTATTTTCATGACCCAGATTCTGATCTCGGTAGTTCGTGTCACTCGGATTTTATTATCACAGTATCTAATGGTTTCCAAACTTGGCATTCGGTTATCTCGGAAACAGCGTTATCATTTATGAAATTGCAATTGATAGATACGCAGTGAATAGAAATGGTAATTTTTAGACAGTTTATTTACAACTGGTCAGAGGTTAATGATTGATTTTCCATTAAGTGATATAGGTAAATATTTTCCACACCATTGTATATCATAATGCAAATCTGGGGAGTCAGAAATTACTGTGTTGAGATCCGCTGCAAATGATGTACGAATCCAAGGGTGCGAAGACTTGGGAACCATTCACTTGGAACATATATTAACTGTCTTATCCAAAGAAACCATTACATTACTGAATCATCTCAAAACGAACAATTTAAAGGAACATTCCCAACATTGGTAAATATGTGGGTACAAAAATGTTCATCACTTGAAGTAGATCGAGAAAAAGCACGTAAACTGATACAGATGCTTCAAATCTGCCTCAGACTTCAATGACATTTTGAAGTCATGCACTCTAAAATCAAACCACTTAACTAATTCCAGATTCTGAACATAACAAAATTATTTGGCTAATACTTTCAAGTTCCGTCCCAAATGTCAGTATTATTGAAGTCCTTCACGTTGTTTGGCATTTCACTGAGAGCTGACTTCCGGGTGAAAAATTGGCTGTTCATTTTATCTGCATTCTTTACTGAAGAGCTGAAGTACAACAGGTTATATTGGATCTGGCATGTTTTATGTATGCATGCTGGAGGAGGAAATGAATGAAGGTAGAGTTTTATAAACAAGAATGACAAATAGCAGTGTCTTGAAATGCAGTCGGCGAAAGTTGAACTAAATACTTGCCGATGATATGTAAAATTGTTATATGATGTCCCAGGTGGCTCTATTTCCAATGTAGTTCACTGCCAATTGAATTGATGTAACAAGCAAATGCACGAACATCACAACGTCACTACAGTGTACGTATCTGAGTCTATTTATTTGGAAGGAACTGGTGGCAGCTGAAATTATTAACCAATGGTGTCCTTGGTCCCTCGATCACGAGTACGTCCCATTGGATTTGCTCACTGTTCCATGGTTACAAAGGTTTGACTAATGGTAGATGTATCAACAGTAAAAAATGTAATTTGATTTGTATGAAGCTCTTCATGTGAACAATGTTGAAGTGAACAAAATAAAACGAAATATAGGTAGAAGGGCTCAACACACAGAGATCTGGAGAGACCAAGTTGCACACTCGTGATCCAGGTCCATCCATTGACCGTGACTGGTAGACTTTGGCGTCATTAGATTGACAACGGACCTCTGTTTTGTACGGATTTTAGTGTGGGAACCGACGATTCTTCAGTGCTCTCGCGGACTATTTTTGGACAGATGAAGGCCTTTTACGTGTAATAACAATGAGGATTTCGTCTACTACCTTGAATTATTCTCCAGGTGTTCTGATGAATTATTCGGATAACTGAAGAGTACGGAGTTATGGGACAGAACGTTACCTGGCATTTTAATTACATTTTGGAGGTTAGGATATCCGTATGATGCACTGGAATCCATAGTACTAGATGCATATTTGTTTTGTTTTCAACGTAGCCTAAGATTTAATTTGGATGCTGTGCTTGTGAAGAAGATAAGCTTTACCGAGATTTACTGATTATAGCTTCAAAAACATTATATTCAATCGCATTTCCGTGGCATACAAAAACCGGCGTACTCTTGCCGGTACGTCCAGCAATATGGACCAACTCTTCATGATCAACCTCGTAATACTGTTCAACTTGCAGCTCCTTTCGAGGTAATTCCAAAGTATATCCTAGTGTCCGTACGCTATTCTCAGTTTTGCGTCATCCATTGGTGCAGTATTGCTCGCTTATCTGTCGTGGGTTGTATGATACATATTACCATTTGTTTCTTGGTCATATCATTCGACGGATCTGCTTCATTATAGTGAAAAGTTACACTTTTACCAACGATAGAGTTCACTCATTGTGATGGTTCTCATTTCTAAAACTCAGCAGCAATCTAACTGTGAAACCGAAACAATCATCATCATCAGAATTTATGGAGAGAAGTGAAAGTAACAGTGTCAACTCTATGTTCATATGTTACGCACAAAAATATCACTTGTCATGACAGGAATCTCCCTTTTTGTAATCACTGAGTGGATGGGTCTGTCGGGCTCCAGCGTTTATATTCAAAACGTTCTAAACGACCCGGTTAAGTTACGGCCGATATTTCATTTCTTCTACCTAATGGATTTGTCACACCACGACACTTACCCAATTGTGGTAGATGCAATATTAGCATAGTCGACATCATCAACCCAACTGAGTTAAATCCGCCCATTGCGTTTGGTGTCGGGATTACCAGAAGTTATTATAATCAATAATTGTCAGCTTGTTGACGACAATTTCATCCTAAATGCGCATATTGGTTACTGCTGCAACTGGACTGCACCTTGACGCAGTGTGATGGTTTGGGTGCCTCTACGACCCAAAGATCTATATAAAATGGCTTGTTTAGGCCGGACGTGCAATCTTGCCTGACAGGTAAATTGGTAGAGGCGAGACAAAGTCCAGTCTCCTGGTACTCCAGGTTGGAGGTCAATTTGAGCTGGCGACTCAGTTGGTGAAATCAGTAGAAGAATAATTTATCCAAGCAAATGGGCTTCCACTCAGTCACTCCGCTGTTTGTGTAGAGCTACTTGTAGGAAATGAACGCATTAGCTCTAAACGCTTTTCATTCTCCTGCTTTGCCACTGGACGCCCTAGTAGTACCCGTCCAACATCTCTTGTGAACTGCACGAATACAGGGAATTTTATGCTGCGTCGAACGTCGCACAGGATTATGGGACCACGCTGCCGACTGCGTTCGGTTTTGTTGTATGGTTACGAGTCATGGAGTCTGCGTGCGGAAGAAGTCCTTTGCCTTGAGGTTTTTGGCCAGCAGTATTTCCGCAACATCACCAAGATTGGATGGAATGACGGAGTGAGCAATACTGAGGTGAGATGTCGGGTATCGGATACCAGTTCGGAAATAGGTCAGTCACAGCCCATCCTGTTTAGCAGACTTCGTTTTTGGGCTCTTGTTGCAAATGACAAACACACGTCTACCGTATCGTGTTCTGTTTTCCGTTTCTCCTTCGGACTGTGGGAAGCTGAGCGGATGTCATCAGAGGATTTGGCAACGAGGAATGAGAAAATGTACAGTGAGCTTAGGAAAAGTAGGTGCCTCACACCTTATTTGGGTCCGAAAGATCCTTCAATAAGTTGGCTGTGGACGTTGAAGCATATGCCAACGAACCGTGAACAGTGGCGATCCTGTTTTCACGTTCTGTCGAATAAAAATAATGATCAATATGCTCTTGTACAGTGAGATGGTATATTCTCTGAGTTGGCTACTAGAGCGATCTCTCCTCCTCCTGCTTCATTCAGATCCCCGTCATTTCCGTCGTGTATATTCCTTCGATCTAATTGTAGTTACGACGTGGCGAGAAAAGCAGTGGTCGGTAAGGTGTGTCCTGCTGTTTACAGCTATACGATGAAGATGATGATGATGATTCGGATGATGATGATGAATCGTACGAAGCATATTGTTCAGAGTTATTTTAGTGCAGCTTTGAGTGCTATATAAGTAAGGTGCAAAATGGATAATGAGTGAAGAGTGAATGTATGATAATAGAGTTTGTGATACCCGCTTAAGATGGTTTGATTTGCAGATGTGATTGTAAAAATGACCTCAATATAAGAAGGATATTTAAGTTTGGATTGCTGAAGCACAAATATATTTTTTTATTTCACTGTTGTGGGGATCAAGCAGATAATCATCGTTGAATAATCTGAGGCTTTGGGTGGCTATTTTGTTGATTTCCAAGAGGGAACCTGCACCAGAAGAGTAATCGTGATGAAGTGGCCGTAAACTGCGATGGCAAACTAGGGAGTAGTTTAGGCGGACTGTCCAGTGTTGTTTCATTATCACGAGCCGTGTGGTGGGAAAGATACATGGAAGAAGGTGCGAGAGGTCAAACTCACTTGACTTGAGCTGCATTTCGTGTATTGATAAGAGACTATTTGCACGTAGATTAAGCCGGGAACGGGGACGAGGATTATTCCGCAGAGGGGTTTTTGGTGGTCCAATATGGCAATGCAATTGCACCGTTAGTCACGTTTGGAGGTATTAAGTAGGGACCAGCATTTTGAGGCTCGGCAGTATTGCATCTCGAGAATTCAGAGGGCTATTTGGAATTTCTCTGAATAGATAAACTGTTATCAACGGAAACCAGATTGTGTAAGACCCGTGCTTCCGTGCTCGTCATTCTGTTTCTATCTAACATCAATCATACAAGTCGCTTCGGCTCAATTTCGTTATTTCTTATTTGAAAATAACCTGATCGTACTCCTCAGATAGGGAATTTTGCAAACATTGAGTTTCACTCACTCCAAGGGTAATTCAGTTCTTCCACTGACATTTTTGGAATCAAAACTTCCAACAACACATATTAGTCTTTCGGTGAGAATGGTCGCATTATTGAATACCGTGGCATTACCATGTTAAAGTTATCGTTTAGGAAAGATCTGATTGCAAAACCACTAGAGCTAACTCCGTGAGATTCTTTCTCTATTCGGTATTCAGAGAATCAGCGTGATAGGCGTTTGCATGTGTCTTCAAAGTGACAGTGTTTTTGAAAATTCTCAAAAAGTGTCAACAGATCATTTCTACCCAGCAAACAGCAAGCAAATGCGAAGCTGTATAATCACATCCTCAAAAATGACAACGGACTGAATCTGTATTATTCACGCAGTTCCATAGAGCGAAGAAGGCCAAATTTAAAAAAATACTTCAATGGTTGTGAAATGTTTGAGAACGTTAAACCCTTTTGGGATTGGAATGATATTTCGACTGAGTTGGAAATCGAAAGATGAAACAAAAGAAGCGGAACTGAGTTGTTTGCATGTGTACAGTATGTGGTAAAGCATTGTACACGCATTTACCTTTGACATCCAGGTGTTTAAGAACCATCCATCCCCTCCGCCTCACATTATTCGGTGTTCCGCATTCACTGGTTTGGGTTGTTTTCAAATACTATTAGGTGTATTGTTTCTCACCATGCTTCTCCAATATAAAAAATTGAAAGCACCCCAATAGGAAGAATCAATAACCATGATTGTAGGACTTATATTGACGAGTCACACAAAGCCTCCGTAGATCAGTTATGGAAACTGTCCGGGTGACAATACACTATCGAAATGAATAGACTCCAGTGTTTCAAAACTTTTTATCGGGGATGGTTCTTCACGCACACACACACACACATCCCATTGTGGACATACCAGCGTTAGTTCAAGTTCCCTGATGAATACGTAACAGAGTGAAGCCAACCGATTTGATGAAATTTTCGAAATCGAGGAACCAAGTTTTATTTACTTCTTCGGTAGGCAACGGTCAAATTTTTAGTTTGTAAGTTATAGATTAAAACAGCTGCTTTCAAAAAGGTCTTTTTAGAGCTAGCATCAAAATTTACGATTTAAATTCCATTTGCCAAGCACTGATATATATATATATATATATGTGTATAGAAATCCCAGCACTATATCTCTCAGTTTTGGAATCATTGTCTATATTATGGTATTCTGTGTTCTGTGCATAGTTAAGATAAATGGTCGTCTAACAACTTGACTTCTGGGTGTGCAAGTAGTTCTTGATGCATCCTGTTGTTTGTGGAATATTCTCTTACTGTGGGTGCGACACTACCCATATTCTACTCCAATCGGCGGTTGGATTCAATGTCACATCTGGCGTACACAAGCACCCTACTGGATAATCGTGTCCATGTCAACGTGCAATCTGACATGGATCACATTGAATTATTAATGAGCCACAGTGTATTGTACCACTTACAAATGTAATGAAGGAACATACATTATCTGGACCACTTTCGGAACCATGTCATTTGTTGTTTTGTGATACGTTCTGTGCTGCGAATTTTCTTGTGGATTCATTTTCTTACTTGAAAATGGAAACGAATAAAGTGGATTCACATGCAATGAAACCTGGATGAGTCGTACAATTTTCCTTACTTTCATTTATGAAACCAGAAATAGATGGCGGATTTTTTTGAGGTCCATGAATCACTTGCTTCGATTGGTTCTCAATACACGCAAGTTTTCGAAGATGCTATGTTGAAAATATTTTGACTCGGACAAGTTATCGTCTTCAGCCAGTTCCCTGAACATATTGAGCATGCATGCTCAAACAAATCCCCTACCTTTTGATGTGAATGGCACTAGTCTACCAATTTATACTTCGGCTGGAATCATAGATGACTAACAGTCCTCTCCTCGTTTTCGACAGCTGCACCGACGCAATCAAAAAGTGGACTCAGTTTCACTTAGATGTCATTATTTGTAACTAACTTGCATTCACCGTTATGTGCCTCACGATCTGGTCTGCTTCGGCACAATCAGATCACAATTTGTTTTGTGCTCATTTTTTTAATCTTCCAAGTGATAGTAGCTGCACTACAGACATTAATCCGGCATCACTGATTTTGCTGATGGAAACCGAAAGACAGCAGTCCAGGCTGTTCTTTCTACATGGTCACCGATGTGATCAGATGTCTGAGACCCCATTGGTCAATGAGTGATAATCAAGTAAGCCATGCATGCATCAGCAACACCAGTTACAAAGATTTCTGAGTGACTTTAAAACAAACGACACATTCAACATCATTTGCTCTCTTAGATGTTTACAATTCTCTTCTGTATGTTCCAACATTTATGACCTCCACTGGACATGTGGTTGGAGATTCACACTACTTTGTTATTTTTCAATCTATCATATTCCATCATTGAACACAGCTCTACCGTCGTCGTTTACTGGACACAATCCAATAAGTTTCGTTTTTCGTGTGTGTCTGTTTGTTTGTTTTTTGTGTCATCAACGTGACCTCAGTACTCATATGGTTTGCTTTCGTACATCATGTTTTATTCATAGAGCGGTAACTGCTTAGAATTGCACTTTATTTCGTTCAATCATGTTTACTACTGTGTTACTCCACACTCGTTCTGAATTTGTCTTTGGTTTCAATTTTAATCTACCTTAATTTTTTGTGTGCATCATTTTTCTTGGTGGAGAAACTGAAAAGTGCATTAAGCTTTGAGGCGAATCAGATTAGTGGCTTAAGAGATGTCCGCGAATCACAGAAGGTAGTGAATGGGAATAGCTGCAAATTATATCGTTTGATTAGGAGAACTGGTCCGTTGAAAATAGAAATAACCGAGACACGCGATCAGTACAATGACTCATGGGTTACCACGAAATATCTCCATTTGGAACGTTAGTGAATGTGAGACGTGGATCGTCACACTCCTTTTTCTTTGCTCTTACACCTATTGATGTTCTGATCACCGAGTACTATTTTTGTTGTCTTGCAGATCAACATCTGCCATCACCTGTGGCAGACTACTGTTGCAGCCACTATGCTACATATTGGGTGTAATAATTAAAGCGTTATGAACACGAATTCAGGAAAACTACTGATTACGCAAATTCATTATTCTGTCTTTGCTATTCAGGTTACGTGGAATTATGAGTGGACTATTTAATCGATGTGTATGTATGTGTATTGTATAATGTGAAGCACAGTGGTGACAGTTAGTGTGCCATCTTACTGGGAACTGTGGAAGATTAATTTTGTCTCTGGGATCATTCGGTTTGTTGGTTGTCTGATTGTGCTGTGTGTGCGCGCATGTCTATTTGTTTGTTTGTGTTGCGTTGGTTGTGCCTCAGTCATGGTAGATGGATCGCGTGAAGTAACTGTTTTTGGTGCAAACGGTTCACACGCCAATTGCCTAATTCAGATAGCCTCGGTTGAAGCAGATTTGCATATCAGACCCTATCTCGATCGGCTTTTGACACTGAATAGAAATCCGAAGTACTCAAATAAAATCCACTCGATAATCATTGCCAAACAAGTGATCGTGTATTACTTTTGAATTTGTTGCTGGAGGTTTCTGGGTGGCTTCTCACTTCATAGAATTGGTTTTTCTTAGAGCCTTTGTCTCAACAGTCTAGCTAAAAATTTATTGGGGTGTCAACTCGGCATAACAAAACTCAATGGAGTACGATGATTTCTCTTACTGTTGAGGGAAACTCCAATGCTGCGCCACTACATCCATCTTATGAAGGCTTTTACACTGATAAACTGCTTCTACTCTTGTTCATTCAATGGAATGTCCTCTCCAGGGGCATAGCTACTAGTACCGGATGTTCCCATCAACCTGATCAGAGAAACCACATTTCATCTCTCCGCTGACCATTGACATGTTAGGAACGATTCCAGCTCCGAATTAAGGAAGTTATCCTGTTCAGCTCTTCTGTTAATGGGGGCATTCAAGACATCACAAAACATCGGAGTATAATCATGTCATGATGGAGTCTCATACAAGGTATAGCATGTTGCTGCTGGACCGGGCTTACACTTCGCTACTGATGAATCGCTTGGAATCACGTTTTCAGTTGATCGGAAATCATCTCTTGAACGCGAAAGGTTTATATGTGTTCACAATATTCTTTGAAACTCTTAGAAAATATATTAAGTTTTAAAACCTGTTCCTCAACGGTTGTATTAGGCAATTTCCCAAGAAAATGCTCATTGTGCTTTCGTTTGGATTGTTTATTCTTCCACTCATCTTGAGTTACACGGCGAACATATTTTTCGCTTTGATGCCGATTCCCAATTGCTTTGCACCTGTGAATTCTAACAATTTCCCGCTGATGTGCATAATGACTACTTAACAATTATCCGCAGAATAAGAAAAACCCAAGTACTGGAAGTAAAATATAGATAACAAATTGAATACTCTTTCATTTGTTAGTTACCAGTGTTTCGGAGTAACTATGGAAGTTTATGTCGAATTAGTTGTGCTGACCTTAACCTGGAAGACAATTTTACCAGAAACCAGAAACGGTATCAAAGCGCAGTTGCTTTAACCTTGCAGTGACCTACGGTCTTGAACTGATTCGTAAACATGCTTCGTAGACTAACCAATCTCTCATACATTAGGTTCAAAGGTCGGTTTCTCATTAGGGATTAAGGCAACTCGACTGACTATCATTGGACCACTCAACAGAGTCGTGCAGTCTTCTGGCAGAAGATCAGAGAATAGTACTGGAGAATAACAGGATGAGAAAGACAGAATAAAGTAACAGACTCAGGCGGAGAGCACAGAGTCTGGAGCTAGTGAATTGTTTGAGCTTACAATTGCTACACAAAATACATTGCGGTTTTTAAAAGTATAAATGATTTTGCAAAGAATGACACGGATTAGCCCTACTATTTACAGCTGTATGGGACTACATACAGCATTAACTGAATTATCCCTCATTTTTCGTAACTAGGACTAAAGTGTCAGTGTTTGAAAATTTCTGTCCCATCAGTCACGCGTTCCATAGTGAAGTCTTGACATTTTACTCACACCTGTGCGATTGAAACTGTAATCGAACTAGTAGTTTTTCATTGAAAGAATTCGTGTTAGTCTCAAACGCAGATAAATGGGGTGATGTATGATAAGAGTAAGATGAGCGTTTACTGTCTGTCACAAGCAGTGCATGGAGTTCAAAGTATTTGCGCTCCTGAAAATGTTCTCTTTACTTTCGAGACAAGACTCGGGGAAAAATATCATGCATGACGGGAACGGTTATTTTAATTTCTTGGTAGACATAACACGGTGTATTGGGTTTGGTAAATAGATGAATATATTTTCAAAAGTGATACTTATAGTATCAGAAAAATGCTGACTACATGTTTAGTATGTTTGAGAAGAACTCTTGAAGTCTTCAATGGAATTTCTATTGTGAAACACGTAGAAAAACCACGGGAAACTAAAACGATAATAATACAGATGATATCGTTACGTGTGGGATGTGCTGTCTTGGTTTTCATACTCACTGTCTTGTGGCTTTGCTTTCAGTGCAAAGCACGCAGAGCGAACTGAAATATCGGGGAAAAGTGACAATTTTCAGTAACCAGACAAGTCAGTTACTTCACGGAGGTCGCCTTCGATTTCCCTTCTCACTGCTTTCCCTCCTCTAAAAGAGTCGGCCCCGGCGACCTCGCACTACTTCCTTCACTTGGCACTTTTATTCCGACGGCCACTTAAGGTCGGTCTTTACGTTGTTCACTTCCTATTCACTGACTGGTTTACGTGGTTCAAATATAGACCACGCAATTACTTGCCAGTGGTGTGAGGGGCTGACTAATCTTTGTTTGGCTGACTGTCATTTGGCCTACACCATTCACGCGCAAATCTCAGGTCATCCGACCAACCCCACACTAGGAAGCACCACGCTCGAGTTTCGTTCTTGTTAGAGCGTATCAGTGGTGCATATCCCCCTCCACACCCAAGGTTTGAACCCCGGGCCCTCTCACTTCAAAGGCGCGGGTGTTACCAAATCTCCACCACGCCCCCTTCCGGGCTGATCCGAGTCAAAAAGTTAAGCTTGTTCAGATGTCGTCCTTTATGACAGCCAGAAATGCCCGACAGCTTTAAATGGAGACGCGGTACCTCCCCGTTAGCTCCAAGTGAACAACTCCTACCAAATCAGGTCTTCTCCACAAGATGCTGCCAATGTACCCACATTTTAGACTAGCTTCGTATTTTTTATATAGGGATCACGCCATTACTTGTGAGCAGTGTGTGGGATTTCTGAATTCTTGGCTTAAGCTGATAGAAATGCACCACAAACAACAGGTTCGAGCCTCCGTTATCTCACATTACACAGTCTGCCTCGGACAGCACTCGTTCGACCATATAAGCTCCTCGCAATTCCCTGTGGAGTTTAGCCGGTGTTCCAGGGTTGTCGATGATTTTGGTGATCATTTTGAAAGCTGTCGCTTGGTAGTCTTATTTCCCTACCGGTTCAATAGAAAGTGTGGTGTTTTTCCAATAGAACGACTGACCGTGCTATTATAGGTGAGGAGGCAGCGTGGTAGTGCACCACTTTGTGAGATGGCCTGCCAGTACAAGGATGTATCGGTGGTTCATCAGAATGCCAGGTAGAGGACCTATTATGCCCACACCAACCAGTTCATTAGGGTACCAAGCGACTGGTGCTTGCAATGGGGCCCGGAGACCGTGAGGTGGGTTTTTGAAGCTGCTGCAGAATTCACAAGTATTGCAGAAGGTAACGAGGTGTCTGTAAAAATGTGCCCACCAGAACAGTTGTCTCGCAACAGCCTTCAATTTGCTGATGCCGACTTGGCCCAGGTCGGTGTGCAGGTCCTGTAGAACTTCCTTTACCAGTGCCTGAGGAATCACTACACATGAGGTGTAGTGCGAACCGTAATTTACGAACAGTACTCCCTCTTCCATCTTCCACTGGTCCACAACGTCCATAGGCAACCAGCCCTGGTCTTCTTTCCTACCATCACGGAGCTCGTTGGCTGGTCACCTCCTGAGCGAAGTCGATTGTAAATCAGAGCTGTTTCCGGGTCTTTTGCTTGGACCTTTTACCATCATCCTTATTCCGCCCGCTGCAGCCTCACTGTTGCTGTGTGTTGAGTGACACATGATAGGCAATCTCCGTTGATCGCTTGCCTAGTGCACGTGATGTGAAAGGAGTTGCTATGAGTTCGTTCGACCATCCTGGTCGTAAGTTTTTGACCTAGAATCGTTCACCCTAGATTCGAGCCCCAGTTGGAAGTCGATTGTTCAGT
Source organism: Fasciola hepatica (assembly GCA_948099385.1). Lineage (NCBI taxonomy): Eukaryota > Metazoa > Platyhelminthes > Trematoda > Plagiorchiida > Fasciolidae > Fasciola > Fasciola hepatica. The sequence continues at coordinate 28,925,903 of CANUEZ040000047.1, forward strand.
ACTGCTGAAAATTCCTATCAAATACGTACAAGCTGTATTGTCGCTGCTATCCCGATGTCTAGGATTTCTAATCTAGCGGAAACTTAGTCTCACAAGCTACACTCACGATATGAGTAGCACACGGCTACGGGCAGCAGAACAAATTGCAATCGACTAACGACTAGCAGAACGAAACTATAGCTCAGTTTGGTTGCGGTACAATCAGTAAATCAGGAGACTTTTACCACCACGAATCAATAAATCCGTTACAAAGGCGTGAATGAGACTGTAGTTGTAATACTAAAGAGAGTCATGAATAAATGTCTACAAATAAGCTGAACCTGTGGGAAAACGAGAGGATGTGCCAACATGAATGGACGAATCCGGCACTAGATCTGTTATTTCCGTTGACGTGTGATGGCCAGCAGTGGAGTGCAAAGACGGAAACGCTAAGGCTCAAATTTCGAGCCTCCGCTCGGCAGCACAAAAGAAACATTCGGAAAGATTATCTTGCAGAGTGGATGTAGACGTTTGAGGAAACAAGGTTATGAATAAATACGTGAACTGGTAATGACATAAACACCGTAAAACTCGAGTATAAACCAAAATGATACTTTAGAAACAGAGAAAATACATTACGAATATCGGAGGTTCACGATGTACGTACTTACTACTCATGAGTAACTAAATAGAAAGAAGAAGGACAAACTCCCATGTATATTGATTCCATGGATTGAGGATGAGTTGAAAATTGGTGACAGGTATATTTTACCAAAATGTTCATCTGTCGTCTGTCAAACAATGAAAAATACACAAAGACTGACGGATGCATTTGTATATATTTTTCTCGACTGTTTACACTTGAATCTTTCTTGAAACGGTTGCAACTCTTATTGACTTCTTTGATCACCGGTGACTCTGTTTACTGATCTGTTGAGCGCCCTTTTACTGGCTGCACTACATCTCTGTGTTGGTCATCATCTCATCGAATTAAAGGATTTTCACTCGCCGTGGTCACTGTACGCCGCTATACGCGGTCAGAAATATTTCTATTCCAACGGAATATTGGATCTTCTGCTCAGTTTGATTTAACCGATCATTTGTATTAAGGAATTCCATTTCGACCAACAACAAAAAACGTATACGTGCTGGCTGGCTAGCTGCTTTTAACTGCATCCCCTCGAGAAAGATATCCGTCCCGTCTATGTTCAGTACCAACATAAGTTCCTTCTTGAGCAAGGTGTCGGATCTAACCCTTGTTCTTAGGTCTCGTACTCATGTTCATACGTGTGTGGTTTGCGTACAGAAATCGTGGCTAAACCCACATATTGCTGACACATTCGTCTCAATAAACGTCTTCAAACTGTTCCTGCAGGACAGGACTCCCACCAGCAAGTAGACTGGAGGTGAATTGGTCACATATATCAACTCCACCTGGTGTGACTACTATGAAGACGTTTATTCCTACTCGATGAACGGTTTTGATTGTTCAGTGCCACACTGAATTTCCTCGCTACATCAGCAATATCACATCAAACTTATAATTAACCATGTTTTATACACGAAACACTGTTTCGTCTTTCTACAATTCTTTTTCACCTCTCATTGTTTCCTTCTTACGTGACAATTTCGCACATCGTAGTGGGCGATTTTGATCGTGCTTCTATCCATCCCCTCACTGCTTTTAGTTTTAACTGGTTTTTGTGTCCCTCCAACCAGAAGCTATTCTGTTTTTGACAGGATTATCAACAATCAACCTGAATTATTCTCCCTAAAGTTGTGTATCTTTCTCAATCACTGACCGTTGCCTGCTTCTGTTGAAGCCTAAGATATATTCCCCGTCTGCTTTCCACTCTTTCAGGCTAACCAGCCGAATCAAAATCCGTCTTCGAAATTTTTCACGTGACAATATTCTTCTATAAAAACCACTTTCTTATGCATCTTTTCAGTTTCCTTTCGAATCGTCGCTCAGTAGCAGTGTCAAACTTTTCGACATATGCTGCCTCTTAGGAACCCCATTTTTCTGTAATGGTCGTGCCGATTCTCTGAAGTTGAAATCCTCAAGAAGATGGAGGGAATGTTTCTACGAATTGGCCTTATGACGAAAGGTTTTAAAATTCTTTCGTCAAGATTTGCTGTTATTAGTCGGGTATCTTTCATACCTTTAACTGAACTATCTGCTAAGCTGTGCGAACTAAACCTGGTTGCAAGTCAAAAGTTCGCTCACAAAATCCTTGTAGAGAGCACCCATCCTTGACAAAGTGATCTATCCAAATGTAACTCTCTTCTACACATTCAGTCCTTCGATCCGTACCCTCTCGTACTAACATCTACGAAAACAGTACCGCTCCATATCTGGCTCGAATCCTCACAAACCGGGCACGAGTTTTGGCGAAAATCGTTTTACTCATACCATTGATTCGGTGAGGTGCCAAGTGTGAGTCTTTTCTACTGAATGAGGAGGTTTTTGCACGCAAAAGTCTGATCAAATACAAATTTAAAACCCTGAACGCTTGCCGTAAAAAACTAGATAGTTTGATTTTTAATTAGAAGACTGAATACTAATCTTTACTAAAAGTGAGTGGTTTATTCTGACTAATGCAGCAAAGTTCAGTACAGATCCTACAACGTGGTACTTTGCTATTTTTGATTGCGTTGCTACCTCGCAGCTTTTTCGAGTATTGTGCCAGACGAATAGAATTATGCGGAAAAAGTAAACGGAAACAAACTCCTCCCTGGAACTCCTAATCATTCACGGCTGGTCAAATTCACTGACTAGGGTTTCGGATATCACAAAAATACACTTGAACTAGAAACAGCTGCGGCATTAGTATGCAATTAATCGCAAACCTACTATACGGGAAATGAGCTGGGCCAGTTTTATTTTGAACAGTAGATTAGATATCACATTTAGAAATAAAGGAAATGATTTATTTCCAATATGACAACCAGGTAGATTGATATTTTGCAAAAAAAGATTTATGCTCAGGAATATCAGTTTGAAACAAAGAATACTTGATACAAAAATCGTTTATTAGCCGGTTAAAAATGTTTTACGCGTGGTGAGATCAATCGTTTGCTTAAGCGGGTGAACAAATACAAAATGCATCTCTTCGAAAAACAATTCACTTTAAGTTCTGGTTAAACGGATAATTATCAGAAGTGTATATCCAACAAAAGTTCGTGGGTACAAGTCACACATGTTAACAGTTTATAAACAAAATAAGCCCCATAATACTCATACTGTTCAAGTAGTCAGACAGTGCTCGCTAATCCCTGTTTCACTAATATCCCTACAGGGGAGAAACAATGATCACAGGAGATCATCGTGAACCGAGTGACTGATTTCACTGTCCCAGAGAGAGGTACTGACACAAAATAAACCGCAAATAGTAAGCCCGGACAGACCGATGGTGATATATGGCACCCATCAAATACGCACTTTGGGCTTGTGTCTCAAATGGGGCTCGCTGGTTGTGCTAGATGAAGATAAAACGGCTTTGCAGCATTAATTTGAAATCAGTAATTGTCATTCCTGCGTCGTTGGTATGCATGTGCCTTGGAGGAATGAACAAACTGGGGTTAAGTCATAAATTTTAGTTCATTGTAAATGAAATTCAGTGAAATCTAAAAAAAAGTTTCATTATTTTAGGCCACATGTTTGATACAGTAATTTCAAGTTTGTCCAGATAAGTACTTGACAGATAATCTGATAACATAAATTTAATGGTAGAATTAAAAATTCGCAAATGATGATCACTATGGAAACCAAACAGATGAGGATTTGACTGTAAAGTTTCACCTCGCCTCAGCTCAAGCTACCAACTAACATTTACCGAAAAATCCACAATTGGGAGTATGCTAATCGCTGGACGAAATCAGTGAAATTTCGAAGGATAAATGTTTGACAAAGGGAGTTTTCACACCATTTATTATTTGCCCTATTTCTGATTACCCAAGCAATTTTTTCGACCAAAAATCTTAATCTGGTCAGTTTACATCCACCTCGTTCTGGGTGAACGAAAAGCATTCATATGCATTAAATACTCGTTCTTCATACAATGCCAGCGTGATTGGCAGACGAAGCAGCTAATTCGTACACGCTTCACACCAGCCCACGCATTTCGCCCATGTAGTTGTGCTGTGATAGAATCCAACCTTTTCTCGGACCGTCTACTGAGCATCAGGTTAAGCAGCAATGCATCAACACATCGGCAGTTGGTTCATAGGCTGTGTAAGTAGATCCAACTAGATATAAATCAGTTCACCCTTGCCGTCAAAGGCCGATTCTTCACTGAATGCCAATGAACCACTGCAAAGTGTTCCCAAAACTACCAAAGCAATATCATTCAGTTTGTGCTTTATTTTTTAACACTGTTAGTAGCTAAAACTCAGATCTCTACCATGGATAATGGAAAATGTATAGTGGGGTGAGTCGTGTTTCTTCAAAATAGAAACCAATCTCATCTTCAGTTTGCATCCAAAGAGGCAGTACAGTTTACCTTCGAGAGGTCTTCGATTATTTCGAGAAAAATCATCAAATCAAAATAAAATCTCATGTTTTCGCCTAAGGGGAATAAATGTGACCAGTAATCCGTGTTTAGTAAAGAGTGTGTTTCATGTATGTATTTCCTACAAGAACTTGCGAATCGTTTTTAGGAATGACAATACTTTGCTCTCCTGGATATCCTTTGAACTCCACTATTCAAACACAAACCTCAGGTCATCCGACCAACCTAGCACTCGGAAGTACCAGACTCGAGTTTCACTCCTGTTAGAACTCAAAACTGGTGCATATCCTCCGCCTCACCCATTGTTTGAACCCCGGGACTTTTCGTATGGAATGTGTGTGTGTTACCACCGCGCCACTTGCGAAAACCCCACAGTAAGCCCAACGGGGCGAAGAAGGATGTGCACAGTGAATGAGATCTGACGAGAGTGAAGCCTGAGTATGGTGCTTCCAAGTACTAGGTTGATCGGATGATCGGATGACCTGAGGTTTGTGCGAGAAAAGTGGAGTTAAAAGACAGTCAAAACAAGCAATGTTTTGTTGATTTACTGATTGCGTTAAGCTGTATAAAATCATTTCGCCATCTTCTGGAATGTCGTCGTAAATCATCAGACCCCGAAATTCAGATCGTGAACATTTCAGATTGATGTCTTGTGTAATCATTATCCAAATATTTCATTTTTAGCAAAATTACTTTCCGTAACTGAACACTTTTTTTCAAGCAACCTTCTTGAGATACATCGGCAATGCAATTGTCGGTAGTATTGTTCTGTGAATTCTCCACTTAGTTCACAAATTGAATGGGTTACTTTTGACAACAGTTCAAAGACGGTATATCTTCAACCTTTCCTATGTACTCGTCTACTTCTATCCGCGAATAAAGTTTGAAGGGTGTAATTTTGAAAAATATATTTTCCCGGTTTGTTAACTGTGGTGAACTGAGTTGTCATCACTCCGAAGTTCGGTGGAACAAATCATTTCGGGATGCGAAGTTTCATCATCGAGCACATTCTGTGGATGAACATTTACGAGGTCTCAGTGTCGGGATATGTTAACCGGAGGAAGGGGCTTCTGCAGTAATTGTAGTGCCGGAACAAATTCACAGTTTTAAGGATAGTCAGGAGATATTCATCCAACGTATTAAACAGTTACTGAGCAATTAACAGGTAGAACAAATTGGTGTACATACCAATAGATAATTAGGCTAATGCTCAGCTATTGAATAAAATAACAGTTACCTATACAGGATGCGTCGGAGGAGTATTTTACCGGTACCAACTGTGGAACTATTGATAAGGTCGGTTAGATAAGATGATTCACACAACGCAGCAATTGGGAATTCACAGGTGAAAACCACAATTCTGGTGCAATGTAAAACTGGATTACATAATCCACATCATGCATCATTACACAGTGAAATAATGACTGGAAGATCATCACTGCTAAGCAATGCCTCAATCAATAAAGTATCCACGATTACCTGATCCATTTTCCACAATGATCATGAAATATCTGATGAGGAATCTGAGTATGATGGTGCAACGGTCTAGGGAATATTTGCCGTTACTGCTACTGTTATTGCTGCGGCTACTGCTGCTGCTGAAAATGAATATAAAAACGGGAATAAAAATCATTTCATTTGTTGACATTATTACTGTTATTGTTATTATTACCATTATTACGACTACTATTATTTTTGTGATGATGAAAACTGATAATATGTCTGCAATGGCCCCTTAGGTTAGTCGTAAACAGCTAGGAAGAAGTAGCCACGAAGTGGAAAATTAGAAATGCACTCCAGAAAACAACTTGTTATTCGGGCTTCTTTTGGCAATCCTGTGAGTCCTCGATGGATAATGCGGTCGATTGGCCATTATGAGTAGATCACGGTTATATTGCGTACGCATAGTTTACCAAAACCTGTATTTAGTCATCATTAAATAATATCGAGATGACCATCATAAAATGCCGACAGAATTCACTTCGTTGAAATCTTGAAATTTGAAATTCCAAATGCTGACCACATGAAGTATCTGAGATCTTTTCTGAGCATCACTGCCTCTAAATGCCTCAGTAAGATCGGGATAAAGTGTTTCAGGCTCCGAGTTGGCTAGTCTTCTTGGAAGCCCCTCGAAATGCTCTCAAATGACCGTGCGTCTGTCATAGCCCCTGTTGAGAAAGTTGTACTCACTGATTTTTCGTGACGAAGGTGTTCTCACTAACGTGAGAAGGCAAAGTCAATGCCCGGCTCCCTCTACCTGGTTGGCTGAATGAAAGTCAGCCCGGGGAATATCGCTTACCGCTGATTCCAAACCAACCACGGGTGGCGCATTAGGCGCAAAACACTATGCTCTCCAACATCTGTGGCGGAGTGGTTTACTGGGCACCCAGGATATTTGACTTCATCCAAAGAGAAAATGAACTGAGCATTCAGTCACCGACAGCCCGTGGTTTCCAGAAGAGACAAGTTAGGCATACAATTGGCCGCTGGCTTATCTGGTCAAACTTTGCTGCCTTACAGGATGCGCCCGGCTGCGCAAAAGCTAGAGGTGCAATCCTCGAATAAAAATGCTTGCTCTGGACCGGGTGATCGAGTAGTACAATAGCCTACAACACAAAAAAGTATGACAGACTGTACCACTATGATTGATTGCTCTTCCACTCGCCCAAACAAACACTCTCCTACACCATGCAAAACATTTTGTCCCATTTTCCCTCCCTTCCTACTTTCTTTCCCATTTCCACATCCCATTAGTTCTTTGGTTCACCGTGCCTCCTGTGGTGCCATCAAAGGAATTCCCGTCTACGTTCTTTCTTGTTCTTCTTCAACTAGCTTCTGAATGTTATCGAAACTGCTACCACCAACATATGCCCCACTTCTTCGTTGATGCCCATTCAAACTAGCCCCTTTCAATGCGCGAACACTGATAGGGCAACAGACGGTTCAGCCGATACTCTTGAATCACTAAGAACTGGTGTACGTTGCAATCAGGAGACTCGCGTCAGAGACTCCAGTTCCGTGATTCGATTGGGGCTCTCATCTAACCCTTACGAGGAGTTTCACTTACGCCCTTCTGGGGACACTGAAGTTGTGGCTCCTGGTCTTACTGGCATTAGTATTGGCGTTGGCCTCATTGGAAGAGCTGAAGCCGCGCTGCCAGACTGGATCCCAGCAGACAGTCGTTTGTGAGCAATGAGACTCAAGGAATCTTGTAAACTGAGCAGCTGCAGCTCCAATAGACGGAATCTGTTTGTCTTTTCGGGGTATGCGCCCACCGATCGCGTCCCAGATACAATCAAACATACCATCTACCAAAAGCTCCACGACCTCTTGCACAATGCAACCCGGGTTGATAGTGGGGTTTTAGCAGAAGATCATAATGCTACAATAGGCCAGCTTTCATCGGACTAGGCGAATCTAGGATGTCCTTCAGGGCTAAATTCCTATCATTTAGAGAACGGGGAACGGTTGTTAGCACTGTGCTCAGACCATCGACTGTTTCTCGTCAGTTCGAAATTTGAGCTTTCTAACCACCGGTAAACCATGTGGGTTCCGTCTTACTGGAGTCAACAGTAGACTCAGATCGACCACATCGCTGTAAGCCACAACTGGTGGGGTTGCATACAAGATTGTCCCTGGTATTGGAGTTAATCCTCCACTTGGTTCCGACCACGCATTGGTTTGCACTAAACTGTCCACGTGCTTCGATGGGTGCTCCAAACGCATCTTACAACGGATGTTAGATTTTGATAAGCCCTCCTATCTACCTCACTTATCCGTCTTCGAAAATGCACTAGTTGAAAAGCAAGCTACAGCATCACCTGATGACATAAACCAGCGCTGGTCGCTTATCAGAAATGCTTTGCGTTCTGTTGGCCTGGTAAGTTGCCGCCTGTCTCCTTGTCTTGCGAGACCCCGGGGTTTCTGTCCAATCTCTCGGCCTTCTCGAAGCACGCCGCAGTTCTCGAAATGTTCGGAAAAATAATTTCATCGGCTTGACAATACAGTTCAGTCTTCTCACCTCCACGGTGCTGCTGAAAAATGAAATCATTTCAAAAGGAGAACTGTGTAGTACTGCTTCTTTTTGTTCATTGGAAAAGGCACCAAGTTGTTGTACCGGGTACGATTTTCCTGTCTGCATTTGAGGATGAAGTTCAATATTTGGTACTGGAGTTATCAAAACGTCTCTGAGCAATTCAGTAAAGTAAGCTGATCACTGAGACAAGGATTGGAGCCATAGTTTTACCGAGCTAATAACAGGTGGCAAATCTTTGTGTGAACCTAGTTCCTCAAGGCACGAGACGACCATATAAGAAACATTCAAGTCAGTTCGAGTCCTGCATGTTCAAACCTTGTCCATTAATCCGAAATCCTACGGGTGAGATTTTGTGAAATCCGGCAATCCCAAAGACAACCTGTTCACTCAATTACGTGTGCACTGGTGAACAGGAAACTTTGCACTCACTCGGGATGAATGAGGGATGTTCATGTTTTCTCCGAAACCGATGAAGGTAAACCACGAGAAATGGAGTTCTGAGACGTTTTGTGGACATATATGATGATGTGAACCTAATCATCAGTTATACCTAAATAAATTACAAAAAGAATCGTTTACCTCTTTTTGGTTATTATCCAAAAAATAACAACATTTCTGGGAGCGGTTAGTGTGCAACCCTTGGCGGCCGAGTGGGAAACTGGCCGACGGCCTCAGGATTTAAACCCGACTTCATTGTCTGATCCCACGAAGAAGTCTCTTTGGTCGTCCCCAAGATGCAAGCATTTCTTCTTGTCATGTCTTAAAAGAAGTCTGTTTGGTCAGTACTAATGTAAAACAACACATTTCGTGTTGAATGCCCTTGTAGGCAGAGCGCTGACCGAAGCTTCCGTGCTTCGGCCAATGATTACCCAATATGGACCGGGTCAATTATACGACCCAAAACGAAAAAATGTTCCGCCGTCGAAGAAGTGTGGGATTTCACTTCTTTCGGTCCGAGAAAACTGAGTTAACTCGTCGATTTTGAAAACCCTTGGAGGGTGCGCGCCGGCTGTCGGTGAGCAAAGCAGCAATCTGTTCTGTCATTGTGTAGGTTACAGCAGTCGTAAATTAGCTGGTAGAAAATACTTGTGACACCGAGATCAGTAAGATTAAACGGAAAACCTGAATCTTGCGACTTATTTTTCTCTCTGTAGTGGAAAGTTGGTTAGTATAGACAAAGACTTTAAATTATACTTATGGATCAGGTATCCTCCACGTCTATGCAAATGCCAGTGCACAGGCAACCGGTACCCACCATGCTCCGTGCATACAAAATAAATCCGAACTTTCCCTCTAATCACCGTGTTCGCAGGTCGACCACCCCATCTAATCCCATAGTCAAGTACACCCACACGGACTAGATGGTTCTGAGGGAAAACTGAACGATACTTGTAAAAACGCAATGCATTCTGTTACATTCATCGATGGTCAGTAAGACAAAATAAACTGAAAACAATAAACCATCAAACAGTTTCCTCAAATAATGTTGGGTTATCGGAGCATCCCGAAGTCTGTCAAGGATAGATATGACAATAAAATAGATTTCCTGATTAATTCAGTATTATAATAGGCATATTGCCCAAAGGTAGCAGATGGAAACCAGTGAGAAATACAAAAGTGAGGGCTGTGAAACTCAAAAGGAATTACTTATTAGTTCAATAAAACTGATCATTCCAGTTCTGCTGTGAAAGGACAATCATAATTCATTCTCGCAACAAACATCTTTTCAAAAACAATCACAGTGATTGATCACTTCCACATCCTGAATATGATAATTTCCTGCAACTACCACTCAAAGTCAGTGACATCTGGATCGGTCGACATACTTTTTCACGTCTCCGGCAATTATGTCCTAATTTACAAGCAAAAAAACAGAGATTATTATTCTATACGGACCGAACGTTATTTCATGTTTACACTTGACCGCTTCACTAATTAGTTCGATTAAAATGAAAAATTGAAACTGGTTGAGCATTCTTCTGTCAGCGAGCTCAAGCACGAGATAAAGTTCATTAAAATCAGTTGCAAAGCCTTTTCATTTATTCGCAAAGAATCTCGTTTTGACTGTGATTCTCATTTAAGTAAAAGTGCGTAAGTGGTCACAAGATAATCACAGAAACCCACATGGTGCTGGTAAAATGAAGTTCATTTCAGCTAACTGGTTCGTTGGTGACAGTGTGGAACTACTGATGATTTCTTCAGCTATTTTTCTGTACATATTGTTGTGGTTATCATAAAACACGTAACACGCAAAATGCAGTAAGTTCTATGAGGATATGACTCCCGTGGTATTTCTCTCCGCTTCTTCTTTTCAGATTATTCCGCTGTGCAGTTTACCGTCCTCGATCCGCGGATCAAGATGATCTAGTTTCAGGCAAATGGGTTTTACTTATTCGTCACTATTTTCTATCTGGCCAAATTTAAAATGAGGTCATATTTTTACTCTTCAAGCCAACAAAATAGTTCACAGATTCAAGTGGATTTAACCATTAAAATTCACGTTTCCTTAAGTCGCATAGTTGCTTGAAGTTTCACATTATGCTTTGTACGTCGGTGTGTTTCATATTATTCAAAGGGATTCTGTTTGATTCAATCCACATTTCTATAAGGAAAACATTCAACGGGAAAGTACACACAGACCCCAATGGTGTAACAGCATTACAGGGAATGCAGTTCAATTTCACACAGAATTTCTCTTCAATTCCCAACAATGCTTTTTGGTTTGTCTTTTTCCATTCGCAGCAACATAGGTGGTTGCATATTTTCGAAATGAGTGGTACGGTCTGCTATCTAGATGACAAGACTAAGTTCTTCCCAAAACACATAAACATTTCGAAAATCCATAATTGGGACCATGTACTCGTTATGAATGTAGGTGTTATTACGCAATGAAATACCTTTGGAAGAACCCTCTAAAAGTGACCTGATACCTGATGGAACAGTTGTGATGAATAGATCAGGAGATTTACATTCTACTGTTTAATGGGTTTCAGTACTAAGTGGCTACTGTAGATTCATGTATAAGAGTATAAGAGTTTATATTTACATTTGAATAGTCCTGGCACAGAGAGTGCGTACTCCTTGTTGCTGTGCTACGATTTTTGGGTGGCTAGCTTCTTTTAGATGATCTCATCTAGAAGCATATTTGATAGGATCAGACGCCTGCAACAGTATGTGACAGAATCCAGGTTGTCGTTCATCACATGGGTGAACAAATGAATCAAGTTTTCTCTGGTTGGTTCCAGTTACAATATGGTTCACCATATTTCTTCGTGCATAACTGACTGACCATTAGGATGGAGTGGGTTAAAATCACGATTGAATGAATTAGCCGATTTTGCCACGTAACCATTCCTCCGGCATTTTCTATTTTGGATGCATTTATTTAGGAATGGGTCGAAATAAAGAGCACTGAAGTCATTCATTGCTTCCACATCGAAACCACGGGGAAAATCCTGTCCTACAAGTTAACTGAACAGATTGTTGGTTTGAATAAATCGGAGATTTTCATTCTTATTGCTCACTTTTCACAAATATTCATAAATATCTTGTTTCTGTTCAGTTGCTTATGAACTCCAGATATAATGTATTGGAACTGAGTTCAAGTCGAAATACATTGAGAAAACGATGTCTTGTGATTTTCATCTTTAAGTGTGCGATAGCCGGCAACTCCACGTCCGCTCGAATGCTGGCAGTCAGTCAACGTTTGCAAAATGATTACCGAAATTCCGACAATGCTCTGCTACCAGATATGACACGACTACATATTGACTCTTTCGACATTAGTTCATTTCATCTTAAACTTGAACAACTGCCAGGGGATTGACACCTGCTACTTCCACCCCACTCTAATTCCCTCGTTCTCCCCTCTGTGACCAATAACCGTTCAGGTTCGCACTCTTTACGGCTACCGTAATTTTGTTCCACATTCTTCCAGAAGGTAACAGTATCTATTGCGAAATTATAAAAAATACGAATACCTAAGTTTCAGTCCACCCCTCTGTCGTGGTACCTGCATTTTCCTTATGGATGTAATAAATGAAAGTGAAGTTCATTTAATTACAGCTAATAAATGTGTTCATCAGAAACGATAACCAGGAAGATATATTTTATTGTTTTACCATCATCGAGGTGTGTGATGAAATAACAAATTCAAAAAGATTTACCGCAGTTGGTTTCAAACTGCCTAACAAATGAACTCTTTCTAGCGAAAACTATATTATGTGAGATATGTGGTTTTATGCTCATTGTTCTACCTCTATCTAACTGGAAATGGCACTCTAAAGGAACACTGATCGTATCAGCCATTTCTGCTCAAACTGGTTAGTTTTGCTTCGAATGTCACCTGATCATGCTCCTCAGATAGAAGTTTTCACAATTATTGCGTGTCATTCGTTGCAATGATGGTTCAGTTCTCTCATTAAAATTTGTTGAAATCAAGATATCAAAGGTATTCGAATACATCTTGATTACAATGTAGATTCAAAATGGTCTTCCCATGAATATATCCTCTTTATTAATCATTGTGGTTTTGCCACGGTAAAGTAATCGTCCCTCAATGATCTGATTGCAGTACAGATAAAGCTTACTCCACGTGATTTTACCCCCATTCGGGATTCACAGAATCAACATGACACGCAATTGCAGTACTGCGCAATATTTCGTTTGACTCGCTGCTAGGTCGTCCGTTTTCTACTTACGCTCTTGTAATCTGCCCTACAGTTTTGATTGTTGAGTTGGCTTTAAGTCACTTTTATATTTTCAAGTATATTGTATTACGTAGAATGACGAATTTAGGATGAGCTTGATTATTCGATTGGCACTTGTTTTACTTACGATATCCGTGTACTACGCTCACCTTCCTTATAAACTGGTGAGGCAAAGCATTTGCTTGATCGACAGTTTACGTAACTGAGATGTCCTACCATTATTCAGTAACTGCCATTTATCAAAAAATGAGCGAAATTCGTCCATAATTCAGTTCTTCAAATAAAGTATGGTTGTTTGTCGAAAAATCAACAGCCAGCCTCAGTCGTCGTGGACCTCAAGTTCCACAGCAAGGCTGGAGCACGACATGTCCCTGTTTAGACTTAAGGTTAGGCAATTGGAAATTGAAGTCAAGATAACCAGACAGTTTATCGACATGCAAAGTAAAATATCCGAAGAGTTGTGGAGTGAAATGCTCGTTTATATCTGAAGAGCCTTCGTTACAGCCTAAACCACAACACGGGAAGAAACGGAATCTGGTCCTTGAATACGCTTAGTATCTATCCAGGCCGGAACCAAACTCAGTGGACCAAACTACATTGAAAATGCTGTGACTGTGTCTTTTGTCTACCGAGTTCAAGGGAATTGGCACTGCGCATGAAAATGCCAGTCTGCCTGATGTCTTCATTTATTTCCCGCCTGCTGAACAGTCGAATTCGATGGTAACCCCAAGAATTACACATAATTACGATGGTCCATCCTGCTCAGTAAATCATTAAAATGACGGATGAACCAGTGGATGCTTTTGAGCGATGTCCTGGACTCAAACCACAGGAAAGCTATGATAAAGCCTTCAGATTCCTAGAACCTCGACTCTGTGAACCACACATGATCGCCGTGGGGTTGAATTACGTGCAGAGTGATGATCCGTCGGTGAAACAGTCTAACTCTAGGGCTCACCTAAAGCTGTTCGATCAGGTGAAGCTCTTTTCAGTCACAATGAAAGTGCTCGGTTAACAAACTAATCTGAATGCTTGCCAGTCTCTGAGCACCGTCTTACAACAAGGACGGATCGACTTTCAAACCAAGTGATCTGAAAAATTATCCATTATTTGAAGGTCGGGAAGTGAGCCCAGGTTAGATGAACTGGCCGGCTTTATTGGGGGATAAGAATGATACTGCCTCAGATAATTTCGTTTACATACCGCGAACGGTAAGTTGGAAGTGAAAGGGCCAGAATCACAAAAACTAACTAGTTATTCACATTTCAGCCATCATGTATCCACGCCGATGTTAACTGAGACTCATTCACCTATCATCAGTCTAAAACCGGCACCCAACAGAGTTTGACTTATGCCATAATGAGCCATACTACTTGAAGCAGTTCATCTGATTCCTAGGTTTAAATCTAAAATAGGTATGATGTCATGAGGAAATTGAAAATGTGGTATTTTGTGCTCCAAGCCCAATCATACAGATAAAGACTGTGACTCGCGCAACGCGTGAATGACTGTGTGGGTCGGACCAAATCGATGGAAACTCTCAGAGAATATTCATGACCAACTCCGACCAAAAGATAACATTACGTTTCAGCGAACCAAATTAACACTATTCGTCAAATGTACTTTCCTATAATGCCAGTCCCTCCCCCAGGTCCATTTGGGAAGTTTATAGCATAAGAAAGTCTGTACAAGAGGTAAAATATGACTTTTGTTAACCGATCCCTCATGACAAAACTTAGTCTCCTACAGTGAAAACCAACATCGGTGACCGTGCACCGAAGGCTAGTACGGTATCCTTGGCATTTACTTCACTTGATGGTCAGGAGTTTATCGTGGTCTACCGGGCATGGACAGAAGAAGGATTTCTCAAACTGAGACCAATCAACCGGGAGAAATATTTAGTAGTTTGAGGTCATCTGTGGGAGTCTCGGTTATCAGATATCAAATGCTGTATTTTTCGTATATACATTGATGTTGATATCTGAGGGGCACAGTGGTTGCTGGAACAATGAACTGGTGGCCATGATGATGCTTATGTTGTGAGAGGGCAGCTGGTACGGATAATATTTGGATCAACTTCACGCTGACTTCAAACCATTCGGAGCACCCACGGACATTGTGTCGCAGTTGGAGAATTGGAGGAAAATCAGCATTTTGTGTGCGATTTCGAATTCGTGGAGGCGGACTGTACCGGGCACAAGGTGGCCGAGGATGACAAATAAGCACTACGTTAATTTATCACTTCTCGGTGAGCCTCAATCGTTTAACTCCGCTGCAACTACTGGTTGCATTTTTAGTGTCATTATCAGATACATAATACATATTTTTCACTGAGGAGAGGCGGAAGTCATCCGAACTCTGTTTATTTTATAAATAAGTCCATTGTACTACGTTTCATAAGAAAAATCCAGTACCACCCGGTAGAGCATATAATTCCTATTCCGTTGATTGTATTGACACATGTAGAAGGTATATATCCCACCAATATTTGCGAGTAAGGTGTGGGATCGATGGAAATTTGTTCCGTTGATTGCCTTCCGGACTCCACATTTCACGTACAAGCCTCAGATTGTCTGATCAAACTTGCTCTCGGAAAAATCGAATTCGAGTTCTGCCCTTGTTAGAGCTCGTCAGAGCAGCATATAAAGCACTGCGCCACAAGCTTGAACTGATATTTCATCAACTGAAATTCGTGTGTTACCACTAGGTCACCCAACTACCGTCCAGACCGATCTGAATTATCAAGGAAATTTGCTCAGTCATCATCCTCCATGTCAGCCTCAACAGCCTCAAAAGGAGATAAAGCCATAGTAGAGATAATTCCATGCCACTGCCTCCCATAAATTCAGATCTTCTCCGCAGGATTAGGCCATTGCACCCATTTACCCAATGGCTTTTCCCCCTTAAGTATTTATTAAATCCAACTGCTGTTGTGGAGTTAGCTTACCAAGTTAGTCAAAGTCTAGATGCTTCCAGTGATGTCGTTGATCATATGGCTTCCAAAATACTCAGACGATTGAGAAACTTAAAAGATGGAATAGTGTTTAACATACATGATTCTCTCCTACTTCCGTCAGTGAGGCATACGATACTTAGTGCTTACCATATAGCACATCATGTTTGCCGTTGCATCCGGATATGCAAACAAAAGCAATCCATCGGAAACCTGCATGGATGAATCATTTGCACTTATTACTAACTTTTCACTTGGCTCACTGGAACGCATTTCTCATCAAGCCTAGAAGGAAACTGACGAAATGTGCATGATAGAAAATGTACTAGAAATGTGACCAATAGTTTACACCGGTATCATCGTGAAATTTGTGGTATGCAGAGATTGAAATATCGGATTGGAGCAATGGAGTGACTTATTCGATCCCGATGAATAGGGTTGGTGCTCCTGTTCATGTGGATGGGACCACTCGGATGGTACATGGATTGTTGTTTAAGATCTATTGAACGGAATTAACATGTCAGAAGAAAATTAGCAATCAGCATAACCAGAATTGGAAGATGGTAATAAATGCAATTCAGATTGGTTCATGAAACGTAATAAAATCATACTTGATTTTCTGCATCGATGATGTCATTGTGACACACATCACTTCTTCCAAATGTACCATCATCAATGTCGGTATACCAATGACTACTCCGAATAACAAGATTCTGACAATGGTTGAGATAATCCACACTACTTTACTACATTGGTATTTGACCCAAAACATTGAGGCTCATAAGCAGTTCAGTGTTCAGATTGCACGTTGAGTTGGACGTAATTACCCAGTGGGGTATTTGTTTACATCAAATGTGACACTGAACTCAGCCGCGTATTTAGTTGAGATAGGCTTTGTGACACACTCACAAAACGAATATACTCCACATAAAATGGGGGGCATATATACACCCAAGTCTGTGAAATGTCGCACCTTTCGGACAAGGGGAAAAGTGCTATTTGTAAAAGAACAGCTACGTTTCAAGTTTTGGTGTTTTGTCACTGGTGACACAATATGTTCAGCAATCTCCTTGCTCACCTACTAACGAAGTCGATAACCCGCAATCACTTTAGCCTCTTACTTATATTTTCACATTTTAAAAATAACTTTGATGCTTCACAACTGATCAGCTGAAGCATATTTCAAAGGTATAAAAATGAGATGGCAGAATAAACGTCGGGGAAATTAGTAACTGACCAGTTCGTGTCCTTGCTGTTGACGTCATGAAATATAGTGCAAATCTGTAACTGTCATCTAATTTGCACGGGATTTGTGTTTCGTCATGTTTTCTTGCGTCGATATCCAGAGTAGACAGCAGATGTATCCGAGTCATAACAGCTATTTGCTCTCCACATATTTTGAGAGGCAATGAAGTTAGACTTTGAGCTGAATATAGATAGTCACACTGATTAAAACAAACAACTTGTTCTTCCGGGCCACTTCTACTTTTGGTTCTACGTCGTCTAGTTTATTAAGCACTGGAAAAGGCTGGAAGTGGCACAGGGGCCATCGTGTAACTTGGGGCAGACATATCAGGAAGCTAGCGTGACACTGGCCTCAGTTGATCAGTTCAGTTTATTTCATTCAACTGCTAACCTAGCACTTCTGTGCTACTTTTGAATCTCCTTCCCCTTCGGAACATTTTGTTGGGGGCCCTTCCGTTGTTTAGTACTGCTCAACATTTGTCATTCCAAAATCTAGCCGGGAACACTAAATTAACTACATAACCTTACATTACCCCCCTCGGTGTCCACGTCGATATGCCGCATTGCCTCCTCGAGAAGAAATAGACGATTTTAATGCGATCGTCGAATGAATCAGTGAAGCAGCATAAGAGTTCCTGTGAACATTCAGTTTCCACAGTCAATTGTCTCGCATTGCGAAGGACTTTGATGACGGATTCCGGATGCAACTCAGTCCAAGAGCTTAGCTTCTAAAACAATAAAACTAAGGGATTCACATTTTTCCAACCACAAGTGGGGCACTTTGGGACCAAAAGTAGAGAAACCAAATGGTAGCACTAATCCGGATTTCGAAACCTTCTTTCCAAAATTTTCTAGAGGTTCTGATTTGCGCTCGTGCAAGGCACATCAATATAAAGCAGCTTCATCAGCACTGGAAATATCCATTTCAATATATTTTTCTTTCCAGCTCAGCAATTCATCTGGAAATTCATCGATTTCATCATGGCTTGCTATCGTCCATTCACCATAAACACCAATCAAGCAAAAAGCCCACTTACTTTGCAAGATCGCAAGCCGCATCTCTTCGTGCAGCAGCTGAACCAGCCTTTGGAAGCTTTGTAGTCAGTTTAGCCTAAAGTGAAAGCCTTCTCACCGGTTACACATTCCACCATGGAAATTTCGCCATATTTTTTCGGGCATCTTCAAGAACCACTGGAAAGTCCTGTCATCTAATTTGTGAAATGTTTGTTCTACAACTTTGTGGATTATGGGTCACACAGAGACAATCTTGACCCAGAATCTTGTTCGCAGTTGCATTCTGCAAAACTTTCCTCGAAACGCCAAAAGCTCAGCTATAGAAATTTGAGTTACCTTTAAATCCATGTCCATAGTCTTTGCCTTCTCGTTTGTTGATAGTATTCTGTTCATGATCTCACTGAGAATTTGGACTGACTGCCTAACGAACAAACGTAGAATACTTTGGAGTTTAGCTTGGCAATCGGCAGACTGTGGGGACATTGAATTCTCCGTCTACAAAACGTACCTACCTTTGCTAGCAGACCGGAACACGGCCAGTACTGGTTCAACAGATGCCATTTGGACAAATTGCGTGGGAGAATATTTTGGCTAGTCCGATGCTAATACCCGGAGACATTATTATGGAAACTCTATGAGGCTGGTTTGAGCAATCTTGCAATTATTTTGCTGACTTCGGATTTTGAGAGCCCTCCTCATCAAGATTAGGAGGCAACTAGAAACTAGGGCTGGGGATTGAGTTTCCAAAAATATCTTGAAAGATTTGGAAAATATCAATTTCTGAGGGTGTGAAACGTGACAGAATTGTGAGTATAACCACTTGCACGCGTAGATGCCAAATTGTTAAATGAATATTTATAGTACCCGTGTACAGAACAGAGAATACCCGAATATGAGTAACGATTCCAAAATACGGAGATGTGGGTTTATACTTTATTTGTTGGCAAAATAATCCCAACATAGTAATCAGAACATAAGTTGTAAGTGAACAGATTTATCCGATTTTCAACTTACTGGTCAGAGTTCCCAAGCTGAAATATTGTTCAGCTCCGTGTGCTCTCCGTATGTACCTTTCTAAATACCCATCGAGACCAACTCCAATGTGTTACCATCGCCGGTCTAACGTTCGATTTTGACTCAGTGGATTGCACTTGTATCCAACTGTCCACATTCCCGCGTGCTTAGTTCTTTGTCCACCCCCACTTTGTCACACGTTTCTTTCCTTGTTTCTGTGATAGTGTTAATTGGTATTTCTCGGAATGAGAAGCACGGCATTTTATCCGAATGACAGGAAAAAATTTCCCAGAATCACAAGACCGATTTCGCGGTTGTTGTCGCTCCTTGGGTGTGCTTACCCGGCACCATTCTGCCCTATCATTCTCATGCTCAAGCATTCCACAGTTATTTTACAGCTGTAATCTCATTTGAACCGCATGGAGCGTGAATGGACGAAAAGTCCATTTTTAGAATCACAGGGAGAAACTGGTCGGGCGCTTCAGGAGAAATCTTATCCTGTCATTTGTATACAACACAATACTTCTCATTTCGAAAGTCCATACTTGGGACCATGTGTCCTTGTTACGGAGGCCATCCATGATAACCGACAAATAAACTTTGAGAGAATCACCTTGTGATTCAAAAATGCGCTCTCCGTCCATGCTTGATCCATAAGATTCAAGTGAAATTACAGCTGTTAATCAAAGCTACCTACGTCTTTAACCCATTTGTGCGCGATCCATTTGTCGGCCTTATTTGACTGCCCACCTATGAACCCTTACACATATAACTGTATCGGTACTTCTACAAAACGATGAATCTTCAAAAGACTGCCACTACTTTTGCGCTTCTAAACCTTCATTTCATCACGGAATGATACCATGAATTCGTTCCGCTGCTCTACGGGAACCAGCATGTCGTTCGGTGTCAGGCCTATTATTTTTATTTTTCCCAACCTTCAGTCGAAGAATCTATTGAGTGTTTGTCACAGCGAACAGCGTTTTTTGTAGCTCTTCTAAGTAACCTGTTCACTCTACTGATAGTGTCAATCCGACCTTAGTCTTTCGTCCCTAGGTTAAACATTCAACTCAGTGCCCATGTTGTGCTTAAGAGAAACAAACGATCAGCAGCTTGGTTCATCTTCCGTAGCAGTCGTACTCAGCTCAACCGAGATATAGGTCAACGTGTGTCATATGCGACCTAGACCACGGCACTTTTAGGGCGTAATTCCTCCTCGACCATCTCGAAGACAGACCAAACCATGTGTAGGAGGCATATAGTCTAAAACTGACTGGTACCAACCACGGCTTTTTCTGTATATCCCAAATGGACGGAATACCTGTCGAGAGGTACATTACGACAGTCAGTGTTTGTGTGTACGTGTGTGCCCACCAACACAATGCACACTCAGGGTCTACTGACGCCACGAGTCCCAGCACATTGAGCAGTGTTCAATGTCAAGTGCAAGTCTTTGACAGTGATGCTTAGATTATGCCTTAGGCATCATCAACTGACTTCTCAGATGAAATTATGTATCTTATTTAATCTTCGCATGAGATGCAGTCTGTCAGAGTGTGTGAACTGGGTTAGTCCGATCGATCGATTCCCCGGGAGCCTACGAGAAGGTGACCAGCAACTTGATTGCTTCCGATTTGGCCCAAGAAGAAAAGATCGGTCTGAGCATCACGAGTGTGCCATAAACAGGAAAGACGACAGAAACTAGAGAAAATCACGACTGAACAATTTTGTGCTCGATAGAAGTGCCAATATTTTGACAGTCTATCGCTTTATCAAGAGGTGAATTGAAGCACGACTGTTTACCACTTTGCTGGTTATTTCACAAAGTAGTTACGTCAACGCGTGTCTAGCATCTCCAATGCTGAATGAATGGCCACCCTCTTTTTCTTGGTGGTTTACTGTCTGCTAACATGAGCAGCGTTGTCACCGCAGGTCATCGCAGTAGTTCGTCATTTGACAAACTGTTTAGCATGGAGAACTTGATGAATAGTAAAGTACGGATTGAATTGGTCAAATTGAACAAAATGAGGAGATTCAACCATATAATGTCCAACGAAGACAGGAAATTTGTTATTCATCGTGTTCTGAATGCAGACGATCCGGGGTGTCGTGCCCAAACTCTAGGAAGAAAAATCAAAACGTGCAGGGTTATTGCGATGCTATTGCAGGCTGCTGAGGTGGTTTATTAAAATTGCCCGACTGAATCATATTTAAAAACCTCGGATATCAACTGCTTGAGACAACCATTGATTCCTCCTAGAGTCGGATAATGATAAACCGGTCATTTTCGAAGACCAACCCAACCTGATTATCTTTACCACTGGACACCACTTTATATTGTTTTCCTATGTAGCCACCAGAAAGTGGTGTTGAACTCGGCTTCAATTTCGTCTGGTGTTTCACACCTTCCTGGTTGGGGCCCGAGAGATTAGGACTGCCGTTGGTTAGTGACAGTGAGAGATATGATTCAGAACCGAATGCAGTGGCGTGAATGCTGCATGACCTGTCTGTTGACTTCCCTTTCCTCATAAACTACTGGAAAGCAAACAAAAAATTCAAAAAAAATTTGCTTAAAAATAATGAAAAAATTATATTCGCTTATTGGAGTCTTTATGATAACTGTTGATCCACCCCCATCCTCGACTTGGTTATTTTTTCTGTTGTTGCGAATGAATGAAATTAAGCAGTCGCGAGACTAAACACATTACACACACTTAAGCCGTAGTCGGATTAGTGGTGTTGATTTGGCTAATTAGTACAGATCCAAGCGGAGAAACCCATGACAAGTGTCAAATTGGTTGGCGACATGGGAAACTGTAGAGGCTTTCTCAACATTCTAAGCGGTTGTGGATGCCGAAAAGTTTGACGGTGAGAAAATATTTTCCCTGAAAACTCAGATTGCCATTTTGTAAGTAAGGCACGGCAGCGACGTTATTGTGTGGATAGTCGTATTTGATGTACTATTCAGAAAGAATGCTAATCCACAAAAAAATAAACAGGAAGACCGAATTGTTTATTTTGGAGTGATTTTTTTGGCAGAAGGAACAACAAGATTTTTTACCATAGCGAAGTGTTGTAAACGCGTTAGCTACCTAGCCTCCGGTTTATGGTTGATGTATATAGCAAGTTTTCTTGCTAAAATAACTGAATTTATCGGGTTATTAATAAACAGGTCATGACATATTTGCGTTTCCGGATTTGCAGTAGAAAAAATGTATGGCATTAGAGAGGCTACGATATCTCATTCGCTGTCTGAGTGGTAATACTGCTAACGGTTCATATCAGGAACCTTTTGAAACAGGATTTTACACGCCTTCAACGTATTTTATATACAACATATAGGTCGTATTTCCTTCTCTCTTACAAGCTCTACGGATTCAAGATTTTAGTTGTTCGATGTGCTCAGACAGAATTGGTAATGATAACATTACCTTGGTACCGAATGCAGTACGACGGTCGGAAAGTAATCTGAACCACAAGCTTTATCACATTTGAACTAAACTAAATCCTTACAGAGCGCCGGGGAATCGACCACATGCTGAAATTTGCCTGTCGATAATTTTGGTTTGACATCAACTTTTACGGGCGAGAATTTAGTCGGTATGCAAAATATACGGTGTAAGCAATCGGGCTGGACTATCACAGCCCAAGTGGATTTTCCGGTAATTTGCCTACTGACAACCATGAAGTAGTCCGGTGCAGAAAGCAGTTCAGATGGGCTGGGACCCATCTCCAAAACTTTTTCACGACATATAAAATACACGGTGCATGCTGTTTTTGCAGAATTAATTATTTTTCTAAGCTGAATTACCTCACTATTGGCGACAGAAGCTGTACTAGGTATTAACGAGATGGCGCCTCCCACGGTCTCCTGACTACCATCGATGGAATTCTTTCTCGGGGGTCAACTCTTGAAGCCAAAACTGGGATGTTGTTTTGCATGCAAGCTGATTGAGGTCACTTGAGGCACCATATGAGATGGCCTCATTGTTCCTCATTACCATATTCTCTAATTGTATCCTATTCAATAATAAGTGAAATTTTGATTTCCACCGTTAGCTGGATTTTCACATAGTGGATGCCTTTAGGTTGTATATGAAGAATATCTTGGAAAAGGATATCTGCCCATTCGTAATTATCTTGATCATGAAAGAAACGGGCAAGAATCCAACTGAAGCGCGTATTAGATCGTAGTAGAAATCGAGTAAGACTTTGTTTTTCTGTAGTAATTCGGTCGAATTCCATGACATTGTCTGATGATTAGTTTTGTGCACATACTCAAGATTTCGCTCAAAAGTGTTGATCAGTTCACACTCTAGGAAGACCGAGGTTGCTCTCCGGGACAAAAGACGAGATGTTTGCTGGGACACCGGCGGCGAATTGTTTCATCTGATTCGTCCTCACACGGAATGATGCCAAATCTGAAGCATTTTTATTTCACCTGATTGTACCGATTCAACTTGCGACCCAGTGGCATTTGCGCAGAATGTTGGTGGATGGAAATAATTGCGAAAAGTGTCAAATTATCTTATTTTGGGCAGCATATCGACGAATTAAAACCGGCCCCTTATTTTCACTCCATTCCCGGCGGATGCTACTTGACTTTATTGTTCCCCTATCAACTTCACCGTTCATCTAATGAAAGATTATGTGAAAGTCCATCAAAATTACACTACTATCCATTGGTACCGCTTGCTCTAACCTAATTTTTCCTAACAGGGATACACTTCTGTTTGTGTGACCAACCTTATGACAAATGCCACAATTTGATGTAACTTGAGAAAACTGAAAAGGTTGTATTGAAATTGTGATAAACGCAATCCGTCGTAATAAACCGTGAATCAGCATAGATTTCTAAATGACATCAATTCTCTATTTTACTCGACCATATCGGTAACAGTACAGTTTATAGAAATGCAGGGAATACATTCTATGTTGATACCTGTTGGGAGTGAAAAGACATCATAGAACAAGCTGCTGGCCAAACCCATTCACCTCAATATGTACGTGGTATAGATTATTATTCCTCCCTATGCACGGCTAAATCAGTCACAGACGAATATGCTTCAAAAGTGTAAATCAGATACGAGACAACTAATCCAGCCTTTTTTCGACTACACCCTGTATTACGGTCCTCATTGAAATAACCAGTTAGTTCATAAATACCCATTCACAGACTTTGAGCTCACGTAAACGGTCAATGTATGGTGTTCGTGTATGTTCGCCAAAACCCCCTCAGAGAGTCGGTCGAAAAACCGAAAGATTGAAATAAATGAATTGAACTGTATTTGCCACGATATTCACTCGTTTATCGTCCTGTAATGGTAATCGCTTTAATTAAATGGAAAAAGTCTTGGATATACCACTGTCCTCAGCTAGATACGATCCAATCCTACGACCAGCACGAATGCACATCAGTGCTATTTCTATCTATCGCCCCGGAAACACCAATTTTTCCATCTATCCCTGTTGATTGTCCTCAGAATCGATCAATCTGTTAAACCCGGTTCACTTAAATAGGATACAGACTTCGTATGCATGTGGCCCATTCAGTCCTAACCGGTCAGTAGGTATTCCTGTAGCCGTCGATGGTTGTTTGTAGGGATAAGCTACAGCATGGAGGCGACGGGGTTGTAACAGTGGATGAGAATTCATGATGTTAGGTTATCATCGGGCCACCAGAAAAACCTCAGACAGTCGCGGTCTTTTGCTGACACCTTCATCTGATGAAACGTGGCTTCAATATCTGCTACCAGAGGGCACCTTTGTTACCGGAACCTCGGAAGTACTTCACGTAAATTATTGACAAGATCTGGTCCTGTCAGCAGTTGCTTATTCGGCGACATTTTATTGTACACTGCAGCACTAGAATACAACTCTTGCCTTCGTTTTTGGTCTCCATGCTTGCAAACTCCATGGTGCGGAAAGTACCATACGTGGGGCCAGTCAAATTCTGTTTTGATTCGGGTACAGTTACAGAGTAACCTTCTACAAGTTACTCGTTGGCGGTGCAGTGCTGTTTTCTTTGAAGTCATAGTCCCTTTCGAATCATTTCCTGAGAAACAGCAGTCTCTTCAGTGCAAAACGTTTATCCTCCAGCAAGCATAGCCTCCGGGCTTCCAATACAGGGCTATTTCATAGTGGCCGTTGACCCAACTCAGTGAGGCAGTCATATGATGTAATACTGTTTCGTCGTTTTCCAAAATACTCCGTTTACTGCAAGCCTCTTTCACGGATTCAGAGTGGAACATAAACTCCAAGCTTTCATCAAAATAGGTAGCCTTAACACGACGTAAATGGGCTTTTGTTTTGGTCTCACATTACTCTGAAGTTAGTTTCAACATCATCCATCCGAGCCGTGGTCTCACAGTTTAGGATCATCGGGACCGCCAGTTCGTTGATCGAAAACCAAATCGGCTCTCGGTATATCAGTTCTTATCAGTATGCGGATATCCGAGACCTTTATATCTGAAGGCGGTGCTTCTTTCAAATGATCCCACCTGCCTAAGTTTCACATTTGAATAAAGAGAATTAGCTTAGGCAAGGTCTCGACTGTCCAGGCTCTGCGGACCTGGATATAACCTTCTGTCGAGTAATTCTCCGTAACCGTCATGACAGTCATTTGTCCCGGTTTTCCCCTTTGACCCAGTTTTATCGTGAGCTAGGCACGGATAAACAGTGAGTTCGGACCGTTGCGGAGGAAACCACCGACGGCAACCTTCTCCTAATGGACCTCGGAAGCGGACTGGTAGTATGGCAAAGGACTCTTGCTGGGCCATGGGATTTACATTAGCCCAAACATGACTAACTAACGCTGTGTCCTGTGGATACAATGATGCTACTGCTGAGCCTTGGAGGTTTTGACCGTTGTCGCTTAAGGAGGAGTTTGTCTTTGCGATTAATCAGGCCAAAAGCCTTGCGCGAACGGTGCCCTCTAATTTTAGGTCTGGACCTTAAGAAAGGCACTTTATCTGTCTACAACGTTTAATTTTTAAGAGTTCGATACACTGCTTCACATGATGCGCCCCTTTGAATATGGAATACATTTCGCCATGAGGTAGCTTTGATCTATTGGAGGTTGACCCATTCTCAGTTAACATCATGTTGGCTATTCAGTCTCTTTAGTCTTCGAGCCCTCAGTGGTGGTTTTGTGATGATTTGCTTTGGGGTCTTTTGAAGAAGGTGGATCTCTGTTAGAAATCTTGTAAGAGAAGCAAACGACTGGTTTAAATTTCAGAACGTTAAATGATGTTTTACTCCCGAAACATAAGTGTGCGTTCGGTATAGCAGTGGACTTACGCATAAGCATGCTAAATTTTGTCACTCTCAGTTGTTTCCTAAACAAGTTATCGTATAAATTCAAAGGAGGGGTGACCAAAATAAATTATCGATAAAGTACTGCTGAGAAAAGTTTGAAGACAACACATGAAGATTAGGAGTCCATAGACAGTGTCTCACGTAATAACATTTGTTAATGCAATTGACCTCTGTTCCCTGAGCCCGTAGCTTTGCGTACAACTAAAAATCGGCTTTAACATTCAGATTTATCTGGCCGATAGCAGAATTGACCATATTTTTGTTCTTTTAGAATTTTATAAGGGTTTGTCTCTCTTCCTCGAAGGTATAGACAGTAAGTGGGTTTGGCAAACTCCAAACGAGCTTTCTGTTTAGGCGTGGATACTTTATCTGATATCCAAACTTCGGTTGAATTGCAGTTAACTAGATAACCAAACTTCTCTTCCTGATCTTAAGTCTCCCCAGATTGCCAAAGATTTTATGGTAAACCAACCCAGTGTGGGGAAAGCAGCTTCCAGTTCAAAGATGCAAAATACACACCAAACATAGATACGCATTTGTTCGAGCTGCTCAGGAAGGTTTGAAACTCATTAGGATTTTCAATTTGAAGGTCTCAGTAGTCATGGTTTGACATATTTCAGTCTAGGTAAAATTCAATAACTCCCACCCTCACATAAATGACGGCTGTGTTCAGTACCATGCTATACGCGAAATCAAATATAAAATAATAGAAGCAACCCTGATGTTCATAATTGCTAGTAATAGACAGACTCTTGATGTAAGTCCGACATTCATCTGGATATCTTTGGTGAACCCACTCTTACACGTTTGAATTTCTGTATGGTCCACTGGAATCGACAGCACTAGAGGCATGTTTGCTTTTTCTGATATTCAGCGACAAGAAATACGGTAAATGCTCTGATTGAGAAGATGATCAGCGTTACCGGGATTCGTTATTCGGAGCTTCAAAAATGCCATGTCTAACTGCAGTTTGATTTCGTTCAAGTACCCGCACATTGCTAGTGGTATGTCCACTAATATGGACAAACTCGTTGGTAATAACGTCGTCATGTTGGTCAATTTGTAGCACTTTTCGTGGAAAATCCAATTCAAATAACTATGTCTGTATGATATGTCCAGTGTTGCATCAGCCATTAGCACAGTATTATTTGCTAACTTGTTACGGGTTCTATATTCAGTTCAATATCTCCTACTCTCGTCAGACAAAACGGCAATCTCCAGAGCCATTTTAATAACTAATTTAAGTATGAAAGTAGAGAAATAGCTACTTTGAGGTTCACATTTGCTAGTGATAAAAAGACCCTTGATGTGAGACTGGCGTTCATCTGGATCCTAGTCATCTGATCGCATCGATGTGCTGGTGGATAAATCTGTATGCAAAACACATCAATGGATAGTACCTGGTTGTAGATTTGAGGCAATTGGCCTTGATATTGGCTCGTCCACCAACGAGATTTAAGTAAAAATACGCGCTGACATGACCACGATCAGAGTCAACCAATGGGCAAAAAAATGATCGGTCCTCTTCTATCTAATTACTGATCATTTAGTAGGTCAATTCTAGTGGTATACTTCAAGTAGCACGTAATTTACATCAGATAATTCAATGAAAAATTGGAAGTTATCTTCAATTGTTGCACAGTGAACGCTTTATTTTCTACAAAATTTTATTTTCATGACCCAGATTCTGATCTCGGTAGTTCGTGTCACTCGGATTTTATTATCACAGTATCTAATGGTTTCCAAACTTAGCATTCGGTTATCTTGGAAACAGCGTTATCATTTATGAAATTGCACTTGATAGATACGCAGTGAATATAAATGGTAATTTTTAGACAGTTTATTTACAACTGGTCAGAGGTTGATGATTGATTTTCCATTAAGTGATATAGGTCAATATTTTCCACTCCACTATATATCATAATGCAAATCTGGGGAGTCAGAAATTACTGTGTTGAGATCCGCTGCAAATGATGTACGAATCCAAGGGTGCGAAGAATTGGGAACCATTCACTTGGAACATATATTAACTGTCTTATCCAAAGAAACCATTACATTACTGAATCATCTCAAAACGAACAATTAAAAGAAACATTCCCAACATTGTTAAATATGTGGGCACAAAAATGTTCATCACTTGAAGTAGATCGAGAAAAAGCACGTAAACTGATACAGATGCTTCAAATCTGCCTCAGACTTCAATGACATTTTGAAGTCATGCACTCTAAAATCAAACCACTTAACTAATTCCAGATTCTGAACATAACAAAATTATTTGGCTAATACTTTCAAGTTCCTTTCCAAATGTCAGTATTATTGAAGTCCTTCACGTTGTTTGGCATTTCACTGAGAGCTGACTTCCGGGTGAAAAATTGGCAGTTCATTTTATCTGCATTATTTACTGAAGAGCTGAAGTACAACAGGTTATATTGGATCTGGCATGTTTTATGTATGCATGCTGGAGGAGGAAATGAATGAAGGTAGAGTTTTATAAACAAGAATGACAAATAGCAGTGTCTTGAAATGCAGTCGGCGAAAGTTGAACTAAATACTTGCCGATGATATGTAAAATTGTTATATGACGTCCCAGGTGGCTCTATTTCCAATGCAGTTCACTGCCAATTGAATTGATGTAACAAGCAAATGCACGAACATCACAACGTCACTACAGTGTACGTATCTGAGTCTATTTATTTGGAAGGAACTGGTGGAAGCTAAAATTATTAACCAATGGTGTCCTTGGTCCCTCGATCACGAATACGTCCCATTGGATTTGCTCACTGTTCCATGGTTACAAAGGTTTGACTAATGGTAAATGTATCAACAGTAAAATATGTAATTTGATCTGTATGAAGCTCTTCATGTAAACAATGTTGAAGTGAACAAAATAAAACGGAATATAGGTAGATGGGCTCAAAACACAGAGATCTGGAGAGACCAAGTTGCACGCTCGTGATCCAGGTCCATCCATTGACCGTGACTGGTAGACTTTGGCGTCATTAGATTGACAACGGACCTCTGTTTTGTACGGATTTTAGTGTGGGAACCGACGATTCTTCAGTGCTCCCGCGGACTATTTTTGGACAGATGAAGGCCTTTTACGTGTAATAACAATGAGGATTTCGTCTACTACCTTGAATTATTCTCCAGGTGTTCTGATGAATTATTCGGATAACTGAAGAGTACGGAGTTATGGGACAGAACATTACCTGGCATTTTAATTAAATTTTGGAGGTTAGGATATCCGCATGATGCACTGGAATCCATAGTACTAGATGCATATTTGTTTTGTTTTCAACGTAGCGTAAGATTTAATTTGGATGCTCTGCTTGTGAAGAAGATAAGCTTTACTGAGATTTACTGATTATAGCTTCAAAAACATTATATTCAATCGCATTTCCGTGGCATACAAAAACCGGCGTACTCTTGCCGGTACGTCCAGCAATATGGACCAACTCTTCATGATCAACCTCGTAATACTGTTCAACTTGCAGCTTCTTTTCGAGGTAATTCCAAAATATATCCTAGTGTCCGTATGCTATTCTCAGTTTTGCGTCATCCATTGGTGCAGTATTGCTCGCTTATCTGTCGTGGGTTGTATGATACATATTACCATTTGTTTCTTGGTCATATCATTCGACGGATCTGCTTCATTATAGTGAAAAATTACACTTTTACCAACGATAGAGTTCACTCATTGTGATGGTTCTCATTTCTACAACTCAGCAGCAATCTAACTGTGAAACCGAAACAATCATCATCATCAGAATTTATGGAGAGAAGTGAAAGTAACAGTGTCAACTCTATGTTCATATGTTACGCACAAAAATATCACTTGTCATGACAGGAATCTCCCTTTTTGTAATCACTGAGTGGATGGGTCTGTCGGGCTCCAGCGTTTATATCCAAAACGTTCTAAACGACCCGGTTAAGTTACGGCCGATATTTCACTTCTTCTACCTAATGGATTTGTCACACCACGACACTTACCCAATTGTGGTAGATGCAATATTAGCATAGTCGACATCATCAACCCAACTGAGTGAAATCCGCCCATTGCGTTTGGTGTCGGGATTACCAGAAGTTATTATAATCAATAATTGTCAGCTTGTTGACAATAATTTCATCCTAAATGCGCATATTGGTTACTGCTGCAACTGGACTGCACCTTGACGCAGTGTGATGGTTTCGGTGCCTCTACGACCCAAAGATCTATATACAATGGCTTGTTTAAGCCGGACGTGCAATCTTGCCTGACAGGTAAATTGGTAGAGGCGTGACAAAGTCCAGTCTCCTGGTACTCCAGGTTGGAGGTCAATTTGAGCTGGCGACTCAGTTGGTGAAATCAGTAGAAGAATAATTGATCCAAGCAAATGGGCTTCCACTCAGTCACTCCGCTGCTTGTGGAGAGCTACTTGTAGAAAATGAAGGCATTATCTATAAACGCTTTTCATTCTCCTGCTTTGCCACTGGACGCCCTTGTAGTACCCGTCCAACATCTCTTGTGAACTGCACGAATACAGGGAATTTTATGCTGCGTCGAACGTCGCGCAGGATTACGGGACCACGCTGCCGACTGCGTTCGGTTTTGTTGTATGGTTACGAGTCATGGAGTCTGCGTGCGGAAGAAGTCCTTTGCCTTGAGGTTTTTGGCCAGCAGTATTTCCGCAACATCATCAAGATTGGATGGAATGACGGAGTGAGCAATACTGAGGTGAGATGTCGGGTATCGGATACCAGTTCGGAAATAGGTCAGTCACAGCCCATCCTGTTTAGCAGACTTCGTTTTTGGGCTCTTGTTGCAAATGACAAACACACGTCTACCGTATCGTGCTCTGTTTTCCGTTTCTCCTTCGGACTGTGGGAAGCTGAGCGGATGTCATCAGAAGATTTGGCAACGAGGAATGAGAAAATGTACAGCGAACTTAGGAAAAGTAGGTGCCTCACACCTTACTTGGGTCCGAAAGATCCTTCAATAAGTTGGCTGTGGACGTTGAAGCATATGCCAACGAACCGTGAACAGTGGCGATCCTGTTTTCACGTTTTGTCGAATAAAAATAATGATCAATGTGCTCTTGTACAGTGAGATGGTATATTCTCTGAGTTGGCTACTAGAGCGATCTCTCCTCCTCCTGCTTCATTCAGATCCCCGTCATTTCCGTCGTGTATATTCCTTCGATCTAATTGTAGTTACGACGTGGCGAGAAAAGCAGTGGTCGGTAAGGTGTGTCCTGCTGTTTACAGCTATACGATGAAGATGATGATGATGATTCGGATGATGATGATGAATCGTACGAAGCATATTGTTCAGAGTCATTTTAGGGCAGCTTTGAGTGCTATATAAGTAAGGTGCAAAATGGATAATGAGTGAAGAGTGGATGTATGATAATAGAGTTTGTGATACCCGCTTAAGATGGTTTGATTTGCAGATGTGATTGTAAAAATGACCTCAATATAAGAAGGATATTTAAGTTTGGATTGCTGAAGCACAAATATATTTTTTTATTTCACTGTTGTGGGGATCAAGCAGATAATCATCGTTGAATAGTCTGAGACTTTAGGTGGCGATTTTGTTGATTTCCAAGAGGGAACCTGCACCAGAAGAGTAATCCTGGTGAAGTGGCCGTAAACTGCGATGGCAAACTAGGGAGTAGTTTAGGCGGACTGTCCAGTGTTGTTTCATTATCACGAGCCGTGTGGTGGGAAAGATACATGGAAGAAGGTGCGAGAGGTCAAACTCACTTGATTTGAGCTGCAGTTCGTGTATTGATAAGAGACTATTTGCGCGTAGATTAAGCCGGGAACGGGGACGAGGATTATTCCGCAGAGGGGTTTTTGGTGGTCCAATATGGCAATGCAATTGCACCGTTAGTCACGTTTGGAGGTATTAAGTAGGGACCAGCATTTTGAGGCTCGGCAGTATTGCATCTCGAGAATTCAGAGGGCTATTTGGAATTTCTCTGAATAGATAAACTCTTATCAACGGAAACCAGATTGTGTAAGACCCGTGCTTCCGTGCTCGTCATTCTGTTTCTATCTAACATCAATCATACCAGTTGCTTCGCGTCAATTTCGTTATTTCCTAATTGAAAATAACCTGATCGTACTCCTCAGATAGAAAATTTTGCAAACATTGAGTTTCACTCACTCCATGGGTAATTCAGTTCTTCCACTGACGTTTTTGGAATCAAAACTTCCGAGTACAAGCTGATTACAACACAAATTCATATTAGTCTTTCGATGAGAATGGTCGCATTATTGAATACCGTGGCATTACCATGTTAAAGTTATCGTTTAGGAAAGATCTGATTGCAAAACCACTAGAACTAACTCCGTGAGATTCTTTCTCTATTCGGTATTCAGAGAATCAGCGTGATAGGCGTTTGCATGTGTCTTCAAAGTGACAGTGTTTTTGGAAATTCTCAAAAAGTGTCAACAGATCATTTCTACCCAGCAAACAGCAAGCAAATGCGGAGCTGTATAATCACATCCTCAAAAATGACAACGGACTGAATCTGTATTATTCACGCAGTTCCATAAAGCGAAGAAGGCCAAATTTAAAAAAATACTTCAATGGTTGTGAAATGTTTGAGAACGTTAAACCCTTTTGGGATTGGAATGATATTTCGACTGAGTTGGAAATCGAAAGATGAAACAAAAGAAGCGGAACTGAGTTGTTTGCATGTGTACAGTATGTGTTAAGCATTGTAAACGCATTTACCTTTGACACCCATGTATTTAAGAACCATCCACCCCCTCCGCCTCACATTATTCGGTGTTCCGCATTCACTGGTTTGGGTTGTTTTCAAATACTATTAGGTGTATTGCTTCTCGTCATGCTTCTCCAATATAAAAAATTGAAAGCACCCCAATAAGAAGAATCAATAACCATGATTGTAGGACTTATATTGACGAGTCACACGAAGCCTCCGTAGATCAGTTATGGAAACTGTCCGGGTGACAACACACTATCGAAATGAATAGACTCCAGTGTTTCAAAACCTTTTATCGGGGATGGTTCTTCACGCACACGCACACACACATCCCATTGTGGACATACCAGCGTTAGTTCAAGTTTCCTGATGAATACGTAACAGAGTGAAGCCAACCGATTTGATGAAATTTTCGAAATCGATGAACCAAGTTTTATTTACTTCTTCGGTAGGCAACAGTCAAATTTTTAGTTTGTAAGTTATAGATTAAAAGCAGCTGCTTTCAAAAAGGTCTTTTTAGAGCTAGCATCAACATTTACAATTTAAATTCCATTTGCCAAGCACTGATATATATATATATATTTATATATATATATATAGAAATACTAGCACTATATCTCTCAGTTTTGGAATCATTGTCTATATTATGGTATTCTGTGTTCTGTGCATAGTTAAGATAAATGGTCGTCTAACAACTTGGCTTCTGCGTGTGCAAGTAGTTCTTGATGCATCCTGTTGTTTGTGGAATATTCTCTTACTAAGGGTGCGACACTACTTTCGGAACCATGTCATTTGTTGTTTTGGTATACGTTCCGTGCTGCGACTTTCCTTGTGGATTCATTTTCTTACTTGAAAATGGAAACGAATAAGGTGGATTCACATGCATTGAAACCTGGATGTGTCGTACAATTTTCCTTACTTTCATTTATGAAACCAGAAATAGATGGCGGATTTTTTTGAGGTCCATGAATCACTTGCTTCGATTGGTTCTCAATATACGCAAGTTTTCGAAGATGCTATGTTGAAAATATTTTGACTCGGACTAGTTATCGTCTTCAGCCAGTTCCCTGAACATATTGAGCATGCATGCTCAAACAAATCCCCTACCTTTTGATGTGAATGGCCCTAGTCTACCAATTTATACTTCGGCTGGAATCATAGATGACTAACAGTCCTCTCCTCGTTTTCGACAGCTGCACCGACGCAATCAAAAAGTGGACTCAGTTTCACTTAGATGTCGTTATTTGTGACTAATTTGCATTCACCGTTATGTGCCTCACGATCTGGTCTGCTTCGGCACAATCAGATCACAATTTGTTTTGTGCTCATTTTTTTAATCTTCCAAGTGGTAGTAGCTGCACTACAGACAATTATCCGGCATCACTGATTTTGCTGATGGAAACCGAAAGACAGCAGTCCAGGCTGTTCTTTCTACATGGTCACCGATGTGATCAGATGTCTGAGACCCCATTGGTCAATGAGTGATAATCAAGTAAGCCATGCATGCATCAGCAACACCAGTTACAAAGATTTCTGAGTGACTTTAAAACAAACGACACATTCAACATCATTTGCTCTCTTAGATGTTTACAATTCTCTTCTGTATGTTCCAACATTTATGACCTCCACTGGACATGTGGTTGGAGATTCACACTACTTTGTTATTTTTCAATCTATCATATTCCATCATTGAACACAGCTCTACCGTCGTCGTTTACTGGACACAATCCAATAAGTTTCGTTTTTCGTGTGTGTCTGTTTGTTTGTTTTTTGTGTCATCAACGTGACCTCAGTACTCATATGGTTTGCTTTCGTACATCACGTTTTATTCATAGAGCGGTAACTGCTTAGGATTGCACTTTATTTCGTTCAATCATGTTTACTACTGTGTTACTCCACACTCGTTCTGAATTTGTCTTTGGTTTCAATTTTAATCTACCTTAATTTTTTGTGTGCATCATTTTTCTTGGTGGAGAAACTGAAAAGTGCATAAAGTTTCGAGGCGAATCAGATAAGTGGCTTAAGAGATGTCCGCGAATCACAGAAGGTAGTGAATGGGAATAGCTGCAAATTATATCGTTTGATTAGGAGAACTGGTCCGTTGAAAATAGAAATAACCGAGACACGCGATCAGTACAATGACTCATGGGTTACCACGAAATATCTCCATTTGGAACGTTAGTGAATGTGAGACGTGGATCGTCACACTCCTTTTTCTTTGCTCTTACACCTATTGATGTTCTGATCACCGAGTACTATTTTTGTTGTCTTGCAGATCAACATCTGCCATCACCTGTGGTAGGTCAGAAAAAACTGTATTCGCAAATTCATTACTTCGTCTTTGCAATTCAGGTTAATTAAAACTCATGGAATCATGAATGGATTAATTAATCGATGTGTATGTACATGTGTATGTACATGTGAGGCACAGTGGTGACAGTTGAGTTTATTTCTCTGGATTGCTTGAATTCTCATCCTCCTTAGAAAAGATGCAAATCTCATTGGTTTCCGTGGTCACTGGAGAATTTCCACGTACATATCCTACTCGACGATGACTCAATTTTCTGATCTATTATAAAACCCCGGAAGCGTATCTCAAATAAGCTAGATAATTTGAGTTTCAACCAAAAAAAAATAAATACTACTCCTTGTTAGAAGTGAGTGGTTTGTTCTGACTACAACAGTAAAGTTCGTTTCAAATCCTACAATGTGGAATTCCGATATCTTCCTTTGCGTTGCTAACTCACAGCACCCTCGAGCCCTGTGCGAAACGAATACAATCATGCTGGATAAGTGAACGGAAATTGAAGCCTTAGTGCAACTAATACGTCTTTGATGGCCAAATTCGCTGATTGGGGTTCTGGATACCACAAAAGTGCACTTGAACCGTAAGTAGTTTCAACAATAGCTTGCAAATAGTCGCAAACCTATTATGTAGAAGAGTGTTGAAAACGACCCTGGTCACAGGTATTTTGATCATAATATAAGACATTACACTTAGAAACAAAGGAAATGGTTGTTTCCATAATGACAATCGGGTAAAAAATTACATTGAAGAAACAATTTGTGTTGAGGAAGATCAACTTGAACATTGAATGCTCGATATAAATATCATTTATCAACCGGTTTAAATGTTCCATGTTTTGTAAGGTTACTTTATTTGAATAAGCAAGTGAACTGATGCAAATGGACTTCAGTGAAAAACGGTCCACTCAAAGTTTTAATTGGACAAACGATAATCAGTAGTGCATATCCACCGAAGGTTCACGGTTTAAGTAGCAAATCTTAACATCTCAACTAAAATTTGAACGTCATGCTACTCGTACTGTTTAGGTAGCCAGGCAGTGTTGGGTAATACCCGTTTCAATTAGGTCTCTGTGGGGGCGAAGCGATTATCGTAGGAGTCCATCGTTAACCGAGAGACAGATTTCACTGTCCGAAAGAAGTGTTGACACAAAATTAGCTGCAGATAGTAAGCCCGGATAGACGGGTGGTAATATGTAGCACCCAACACATACACATTCTGGGGTCGTTTCTCAACTGGGGCTCGTCGATTGTCCCAAACAAAGAAGAACACAGCCTCGTAATATTCAGTTGAATTCAGAAATTATTAGTCCTACATCTTTGGTATACATGTGCCCTAAAGGAATGGACATATTAGGATTAAGCCATAAATATTGGTGCATCGTAAATCAAATTTAGAAATGTCTAAATTAGGCTTCAATATTTTAGGCGATTTGATAGATATAGAAATTCCGAGTTTCTCCATATGAGTACCAGACGGATAATGGGAGTATGCTATTCGCTGAACAAAATCCGTGAATTTTCGAGGGGGACAGCGTGGATATGGAAGTTTTCATACCAAACACACATCTTTGATAAAGCACGAGAATTTTTCAAGCATAAATCTGAACCTGATAGATTTGCGTTGTTATGCTTTCGATGCACTTTCCTCATTAGGAGCCGGTGTGATTAGTAAATGAAGCAGTTAATTCGCACACGTTTCATACCAGCCCACGGATGTCGTCCGTGTAGTTGTGCTGTGATATAATCCAAGCTGTTCTCAGACCGTCTACTGAAAGTCAAGTTCAGCAACGATACATCAGCACCACGGGAGTTGTTTCATAGGTTGTTGCAAGTGAATCTAGCTTGATATAAATTGATTCACCCATGCCATCAGAGGCTGATTCTCCACTGAATGCTAATGAATCACTGCAAAGTCTGTCCTAACCATTCAAAGTAATTTCGTCCGATTCACGTTTGATTTTTTACCACTAAAACAACAGTTGGTAGACAAAATTCAGATCTCTATCATGGATGAAGTGAAAGTATAATGGGGCGAGTCGTGTTTCTTCAAAATTATACCCATTTTTATACTGAGTTTGTATCCAAAGAAGCATTAAATTTTAGCTTGGACAGGCCTCCGATATTTTCGGGGGAAAATCATTAGGACAAAACAAAATCTCATGTTTTCCTCTGAGGGAAATAGTTGTGGTCAGTATTCGGTGTATAGTAATGAATGATTTATTTATGTATTTCTTACAATTCTTTGCATGCAGTGTAGGAGATTATTGATACTTGCTCCTCTGAATATCCTTTGAACTCCACTATTCAAACACAAACCTCAGGTCATCCGACCAACCTAGCACTCGGAAGTACCAGACTCGAGTTTCACTCCTGTTAGAACTCACCACTGGTGCATATCCTCCACCGCACCCATTGTTTGAACCCCGGGACTTTTCATCTGGAATGTGTGTGTGTGTTACCACAGCTCCACTTGCGGAAACCCCACAGTAAGCCCAACGGGGCGAAGAAGGATGTGCACAGTGAATGAGCCCTGACGAGAGTGAAGCCTTAGTATGGTGCTTCCAAGTACTAGGTTGATCGGATAATCGGATGATCTGAGGTTTGTGCGAGAAAAGTGGAGTTAAAGGACAGTCAAAACAAGCAATGTTTTGTTGATTTACTGATTGCGTTAAGCTGTATAAAATCATTTCGCCATCTTCTGGAATGTCGTCGTAAATCATCAGACCCCGAAATTCAGATCGTGAACATTTCAGATTGATGTCTTGTGTAATCATTATCCAAATATTTCATTTTTAGCAAAATTACTTTCCGTAACTGAACACTTTTTTTCAAGCAACCTTCTTGAGATACATCGGCAATGCAATTGTCGGTAGTATTGTTCTGTGAATTCCCCACTTAGTTCACAAATTGAATGTGTTAGTTTTGACAAAATTTCAACGATCATATACCGTCATTCTTATTTCGTACACTCTTTTACTTCCATTCGCGAATAATATTTAGAGGGTATAATTGTGAAAAACGTATTGTCCCGGTTTGTTAATTGTGGTGAACTGAGTTGTCATCACTCCGAAGTTCGGTGAGATAAATCATTTCGGGAAGCGAAGTTTCATCTTCGAGCACATTCTGTGGATGAAGAAGCAGTTTAGCAAAGCAAATCACTACTTCGATCGTGGTATACAGGAATGTCGATGTCACTGGATTATGCAAATGTATTATGAATAGTAAGAACTGCAAAGTACGGAGGGCATAATCGACAAACCGGGAAAAGATTGACGGAGTGTAACTAATAAAGGACGAGCACGTGAGTGGCAGCTCAGTGCTAGCATAGCAAGACCTATTCAGTTGGTCTCTGATTCATGCTTGTGATGGGTAGTTCTGTGCACGACTCACAGATTCAGAGACGTTCTCAATCAATTAAATGGTACGATTTTAGAAACCGAATGTCAAGAATATAGCCGTAGATATTTTTTCATACTACTGCATTGATGTGCGAATTCACGTTGTGTTGGTGTACCAGAAAAGTGAGGAATATTTCACGAGGGTCGAATAAATACACAATGCGCATTGATAAGCTGTAACAGATTGAGAATGAACACAAATGAAAAAAGGCCATTCACAGCTGTATAGTAGGTTGTTCTACATCAGAACGCGAAAGCAAACAATTAGGACCAATCGTCGAGAATATCAAGTGACAGCCATACTAGGTTCTTCAATATCATCAATAGGAACTCTGATGAGTCTGATCACAGTCTGCTTATTACTACGAGTGCAAATTCACTTCGGCCTCGGAGCCCACACAGAGAGATGTTTATCATCATCAGTCTGTAAGCATCATCATCATCATCCGAATCATCATCATCATTATCATCAACATCATTGTCACTTTCAGCTTGAAGATCAACATCATAGTCATCGTCATCATCATGATCGTCCGAAACATTATCATCATCATCATCATCAAGATCATCAGCATCATCATTCGAATCATATTCATCATCATTAGCCTCATTATCATTATCCGTATATTCATCATCATATACATCATCACCATCATCATCATCATCCTATGCATCATCATCATAATCATCATCATGATAATCATGATCATTCTCAACATCGTCATCATCATCATCATCAACGCCAACACCCGAATCTTCACATACACCATCATCATCATCATCATTGTCGTAATCATTCTAATCATTAT
Organism: Fasciola hepatica; assembly: GCA_948099385.1. Classification (NCBI taxonomy): domain Eukaryota; kingdom Metazoa; phylum Platyhelminthes; class Trematoda; order Plagiorchiida; family Fasciolidae; genus Fasciola; species Fasciola hepatica. The sequence goes on from CANUEZ040000047.1 coordinate 28,965,908, forward strand.
CATCATTATCATCATCATCCGAATCAACATCACCAACCGAATCATCATCATCTTGTTCATCTTCCGAATCACCATCATCACCATCATCATCCGAATACATATCATCAGCTTCATCAACCGCATCATCTTCATCATCATCATCGTCATCATCATCATCATATACATCCGAATCATCATCATCATCAACAACAACATCCGATCCTCATCATTTCTGTCATCATATTATTCATCACCCTTTTCATCATCATCAACATCATCATCATCATATTCGTCATCATCTGCATCATTATCCCGAACATCATGATCATCACCAACATCATCACTACCATCATCATCATGATCATCGTCATCATCCACTTCATCCGAATGAACATCATCAAGATCTTCATCATCAGATTCATCAGCAAATGCATCCGAATCATGGTCATCATCATCGTCATCATCATCATCATCAAATTCATCATCATTATCATCATCATTGTCATCCTCAACATCATCCTCATCATACGAATCATCATCATCATAATCATCAATATCATCATCATCCGATTCCTCATCAACATCACCATCATCGTAAACCGTATCATCTTCATCGTCATCATCCCAAAAGTCATCATAATCTTCATCATCCGACTCATCCTCATCCTCCTCCTCCTCATCATTGTGATCCGAATCATCATCAACACAGTCATCATTATCAACATCAAGATCATCATCATCATCATCATCATCATCATCAACTTCATCTTAATCTATATCATCATCATCACCATCATCATCCGATTCATCAGTTAAAGCATCCGAATCATTATCTTCATCATCGTCATCATGAAATTCATCATCATCATTATCATCATCGACTTTATCCTCAACATCATCCTCATCATACGAATCATGATCATCATAATCATCATCATCATTGGAATCCGCATCATCATCACCATCATCTTCAACCATATCATCGTCACCATCATCATCCCAAACGTTATCACAATCATCATCATCCGACTCATCATAATCATCGTCATCATCATCCCGAACATCATCCTCATCATCCGAATCATCATTATCATCATCACCATCATCATCATCATCATCTTCATGATCATCTTCATCATCATCATGACCTTCATCACTATCATCCTCATCATGTTCATCAACACTATCCGAATCATCATCATCATCATCATCATCATCATCATCATCATCATCATCATCATCATCATCATCATCATCATCATCATCATCATCATCATCATCATCATCTTTTTCTTCTTCGCCATCATCTTCAACGTCATCATTCGTTTTTTGGCCCCACACATCCCGATATATCATCAACTTGTCATCATCATCCTCATCACCATGACGATCATCATCAACATCTTCATCATCATCTCCATGTTCATGTTGATGGCAATTTTCTTTTTCATCCCCTCTCTCATCCGCCCTAGTTTCAAGTATACTGTTCATCATCTCACAGGTTTACGATTCCGTGCACTGCTTTCAGCGAGCCTATTTTCTCACCATGTTTCACGTAGCAATTTAAAAACTACTATACCAAATTTAAATCGGCTGGACCTATAATTGCCTGTGGAAGAAAAGTGCGCCCTAGTAGCCAACACACGGAATACACATCTTAAGTGTACAAAGGCAAACAGAATAACCATTCTGATTAGACCGAATGTGACAACACGATCGCCACGTTTCACGGTTCAGTGCCTTATTATTTTTCGTCTCCAGCCATCCAGTTGCGGAATCTTTTGGACCAAAAGAAGAAGATTCGGAGCATCTTCTTTTTATAAGTTAGCTGTACATTTTCTCATTTTTCGGTGCCACTTCATCCGTTGATCTCTGTTTGGTTTCTTTCACTCCAAAGGAGAAAAGGAAATCAGGGCACGATATTGTGGATGCGGGTCTGTCATACGTAACATGTATCCCAAAAACGAAATCTTCTAATCTGGATATGGTGTGACAGACCATTTGGTGAACACAGTTTGTCGAACAAGCTCGTTTTCAGTAATTCATAATCATGCCATTAAATCACAATGTGTTATTACAAGTCAAAGGGTTGAACCAATTAGAAAAGTGGGAAGTGATAAAGATTATTATTGGAAGGGGGCGAGAGGGGGGTGGGGGGAGAGAACAATCGTAATCCGGGCTCAAATCAAAACCGGATGTGTATTTTTTTTCTCGTGTGTTTCCAGTGTTCATCCGGTCTATGGACTGTTGTAGGGGGGAGGGAGGGCCAATGAAGCTTGAGGGCCACGTTTTGTTCGAATCCCGACCAGTAGTGCTTTGCGGTTGAAAGACAAAGTGTCTGATTCTGCAGCCTCATTTTGCGTTTATTCATTCACTTTTTCCCGTGGAACAACGTGTATTGGCCGCACGACCAGGCTTTTGTCTAAACGCATCCGCGAACACCACTTTGCGTGGTTGAACACTGGAGCACTTGGGTCACTCACTAGCGCTGTCGTTCCACACCTCGCCTAGACTACTCACACAGTAAAGGTGGCTGAGGCCTTCCGTGCGCTGTATAAGGTTCGGGGTCGGCAATCAAGACCGGCAAATTGTCGCATGCTAGCCACAGCTGAGGCCGTCAGCATCGGCCTCCACAACCCCCCTCTATGTGCTCAATAAAAATTGGTATGTGCCCTCAAGCTTCATTGGCCCTCCCTCCCCCCTACAACAGTCCATAGACCGGATGAACACTGGAAACACACGTGAAAAAAATACACATCCGGTTTTGATTTGAGCCCGGATTACGATTGTTCTCTTCCCCCCCCCCTCTCGTCCCGTTCCAATAATAATCCTTATCACTTCCCACTTTTCTAATTGTTTCAACCCTTTGACTTGTAATAACACATTGTGATTTAATGGCATGATTATGAATTACTGAAAACGAGCTCGTTCGCCAAACTGATAGACTATTCTCTAAGCTGGTATCGAATACCCGATATCTGCACTCGGTATTGCTCACGCAGTCATTCCATCTGATCTTAGAGATAATAACGAAATACTACTGGTCGAAAATTTCAGGGCGACGAACATCTTCCGCACGCAGAATCCATGACTCGCAACCATACAACAAAACCGAACGCAGTGGGCGGCGCTGTCCTGGTTATCCCGCACAACGACCGATGCAGTATGGAATACTTCGTATTCGTGCAGTTCACAGGAGATGTTGGATGGGTACTACTGGGGCTTCCAGTGGCAAAGCAGGAGAAAAGTTTGCTTTTATAGCCAAAGCCTTTAGTTCTAACAAGTACCTATCCACAAGGCGGCGGAGTGACTGAGTGGAAGCCCATTTGGTTGGATCAATTATTCTTCTACTTATTTCACCGACTGAGTCGCCAGCTCAAATCGACCCCGAACCTGGTGTACCAGGAAATTGCTTTGTCAATTTTCTGCCTATAGACCTTCCAAGTTTGACTGAACCTTCAACTTGAGTTGCGCCAACCTGTATAGCTCGAAGGGTCGCTAAGAAGAGCAAGCCGTCACACCACGTCAAGGTGCAATCTTGGTGTTTAGGTAACCAGCATGTGCCTTTTGGATGAAATTATTGTAAACGATCTGGCAAATAATGATTATATTACCTTCTGGTTTTCCCGAGATTAAATGTCATCCGTGAATTCACCTCCTAGTTCGACTGATGACGTCGACTAAGTTAATATTTCATCAACTCTGATTGGATAAGTCCCATGAAGTGACAAATCCACTAAGTGGAAGAAATTAGATACAAGCGATGTCTACGCCTAGTCGTTTGAGGCGTATTGAACATATACACCGGAGCCGAACAGACCCAGCCATTCAGTGATTGAAGAAAGGAAGATTTGTCCAAGTGTCATGATAAGTGACATTCGAGTGTGTAGAATTGGAACATGGAGTTTATCCTGTTACTTTCACTCTCCTCCATAAAATTTGATGATGATGATTGTTTCGGTTTCACAGTTAGATTGCTGCTGAGTTGTAGAAATGAGAACCACCATAATAAGTGATTACCTAATGCTTGGTAAAAGTAGAGCGTTTCATTATACTGAATCAAGTCCATTGAATTGATTTAATGAAGAAACAAAAGTTGATGTATTAAATAAAACCCACAACAGGTTAGTGAATATTACTCTGCTGATGGATGATGTAAGACTGAGCATATCCTACAGACATTGGGAGTTGACTTGGATTTTCCACTCAAGATGCTACAGATTGACCAGCATAACGAGGTTATTCACAATGAGTTGGTCCATATTGCTGGAAGTACCACTAGCAATGCCTCGGTGCTTGTATGAAACCGCACTGCGGTTGAACATGGCCTTTTTGAAGCTATAATCAGCGTACCTAAGCAACGCTGATCGTCTTATCGGGTAGAGAATCCAACGTATTTAATGACGGTAATATCAGAATGAGTAAGCATGCATCTAGTGCAATCGGTTCCAGTGGACCACACAGAAATTCAAGGCTCAAGGATTGGATACAACGCCAAGTTTATACTGTCCCATGATTCCGTACTCTTCATTTATCGGAATAGTCTCACGGAGCACCTGGAGATCAAAACCACGTAGCTGACTAGCTCCTCTTTATTATTCTACACAATGCGCCGTCGTACACTCAAAATTAGTCCATGAAAGCACCGACGTTTCCTCAGCTCACACACCAAACCCCATACACAACAGAGGTCCGTCGTCAGTCTAATAATGCCATAGTCTACCAGTCACGGTCCAGATATGGATCTGGATCACGAGTGTCCAACTTGATCTCTCACGATATCTTTGTGTTTTGAACCCATCTACTTATATTTCGTTTTGTACTTTTCAGCATCGCTCATATGAAGAGCTTCATATCGGTCGAATTCCAGCCTTGACTACTCATACATCTATCAGTCACCAAACCTTTGAGTAAGGGAGTAAATTCAATGGGGCCTTCTCGTGATCTAGGGATCAAGGACGCTATTGGTTATTCATTTCATTTGCCACCAATTTCTTCCAAACAAATAGACCGAAATGCCCCCACTGTAGTGATGTCTGCGGCATTTTTACGTTTGCTTGTGACGTCAACTGAATCGATGGTGAACTGCACTGAACATGGAGCCACCTGGGGCGTCATGTGACAACTTCCCATATCATCGGCAAGTAATTAGTCCAACTTTCGACGATTGCTTTACGAGACACTGCTAACTGTCATTCTCGCTTAATAAACTCTACTTTCATTTAATATCTCCTCCATCACGCATGCATAACACATGCTAGATCCAATATAACGTGTTGAACTTCAGCGCTTCCAAGAATAATTCAAACAAAGGGAACTGTCAATATTTACCCGGAACTCGGCTCTCTCTGAAATTTGAAACATTGGGTCCCCTTTACCCAGTTCATGAGAACAGAGGGCAGACATAAGTCGCGAGATGCATGCATTTCGTTTACTCTTGTCAACCGCGGACTTAAAACGTGTCAGTATATATACATGGTACAGTAGAGGGGGGGGGGGGTTATTGCAACAGTAAAGTAGGCACGATCGGAAGCTCTTACAGTACGTACGTTGGGGAGAGTGAAGTCTGTCGTGTTAACGCCAGGGTAAACAAACGTTTTGGGTCAATCCTTTTTGTGCACAGAGTGCTGGTTGATGCATCATGATTAGAATAGCTTCACTGAACGCCAATAGTTTCGGTGTTGGATTACTGATCCCAATGTCTCACATATTGTCTATCAGTGCACTTGCAGTTGCGGTGAGGTATACATTGGCAGGACGGATCGTTGCTTGACTCAATGAGTGTCAGAACACTTACCCAAATAGCTGTCAAACTTGATGACGCAACCTACGACGTGAAACCGTCAGGTTCTTCAATTGGAAGACTCTTGATTGCATCAGGTCACAAAGTTGACCTGACCCAGTGTTTCAAAGCATTGTTGCGCAATCCAACACCGAAACTATTGGCGTTCAGTGAAGCTGTTCTAATCATGATGCATCAACCAGCACTCTGTGCACAAAAAGGATTGACCCAAAATGTTTGTTTACCCTGGCGTTAACACGACAGACTTCACTCTCCCCAACGTACGTACTGTAAGAGCTTCCGATCGTGCCTACTTTACTGTTGCAATAACCCCCCCCCCCCTCTACTGTACCATGTATATATACTGACACGTTTTAAGTCCGCGGTTGACAAGAGTAAACGAAATGCATGCATCTCGCGACTTATGTCTGCCCTCTGTTCTCTCTGAAATGCCGAAAAACAAGATGGAATTCAATAAGTTCCATAGACGGAATTGAACCTGAATGTATTAGCCAAATAGCTTTTTATGTTTATGATCTGGAGGGCGGAAAGTGGTGTGATTTGAGAGTGAATGACCTCAAAAATTACTGAAGATTGAAGCAGATTTGATGCATCACGACCTTTTTATTCACTTTTTTCGATACAAATCAGATGGTACAAATTTTGTACACATATGAAGAATTATCAGCGATGACTTTTGAAGTTCCCTTTCCGAGATGATCCAACAACTGAAAAGCTTCTTCGGTTGAGACCTCGGTTTATGTTCCTAATGAATGGTTCTTGAATCTTTACAGGTCTGAACTCATGGACTGTTGCAGTGGCTCTCAGCACAGTATTTTCTAACTCCCTTCATTTGCACTATGATGTATAGTGTATTTTCAGTTCTGGAATGGAAAAATATTCACCTATATTACATCATGGAAAATCGACCACTGACCCCCAACCAGTTGTAAACAAACTGTCTGAAAATTATCTAACCTATTCACTATATAAATACCATTATCAACTTTGTAAATGATAATGCTATTTCCGAGATAACCGAAGGCGAAGTCTGGAAACTTTCACTCAATTTTTTCAGCGAATCGTGGCAACACGAACTACCGACTTCAGATTCTGGGATATGAGAATAAAATTGTTCAAAAATGTGTGAGAAATACAGCATTACCAGTGCAAGAATTGATGATTACTTACAAGTTTTCATTGAACCATCAGATGTGAAATACGTGTAGGGCGAAATATACCATCAAAAGTGAACCACTGGCCTAAGAAGACGATCGATCCGTTTGTTCCACTTGAGTCGACTCTGATCGTGGTCATGTTAGAGCTTATTGTTTGTGGACGAACCAACATCAAGGTAAAGTGGCTCAAATCTGCTACCAGATAATAACCATTGATGTGTTTTGAAAAAACGGAATTATCCACCAGCATGTATCAATGCAGTCAGAAGAGCTGTATCCAGATGAACATCGGACTTACATCAGGAGTCTGTTTATCACGAGCAATGGTGAACGTCAGGGTTGCTCCTTCTTTCATTTTTATGTTTAACTTTGTGTATAACAAGGTCCTAGAAGCTGCCGTATTGTCATGTGAGGGCAGGAGTATTAGATTGTACTTAGGTGGAAAAACATCAAAACATGACTATGCAAATCTTCTATATGAAAATCCAAGTAAAATGCAAACTTTCCTGGACAGCTTGAACAAAAATGTATCTATTTTGAGTATTTATCTAGAACCTTCACAGTGGAATCTGATTTCCCCAGACTGGGTTAGTTTACCCTAAAATCTTTGGCTATCTGGGGAGACTTAAGATTAGGAAGATAAGTTTGGTTATCTGGTTCGGAGTTCGGACATCGGTTAAAGTATTCTTGGGTATGGAGAAAGCTAGTGTAGCTTTCCTCAAACCCAGTTATTGTCTTTACCTTCGAGGAAGAAAGACAGGCCCAAAAAAATCTCTTAAAAGAGAAATATGGTAATATCTGCTATTGGCCAGATAAATCTGAATGGTAAAGCCGGTTTTCGTTGTACACAAAGCTACGGCTTCAGGGAACAGAGGACAATTGCATCAACAGATGTTAATACGTGAAACACCATCTGCGGACTCCTAATCCCCAGAAACAAATTTTCTACAAGTACTTGGGTGAGATAACAGGCGGTACGCATACATTCATTCTCAACTGCTTTGTGTATGAGTGTTCGTAGTAGGAGATTAATTATTTTGCGTAACAGAATTTATCTTAAAGTTTGAAAGCTTAACTGCCACTACAAACAGTGGAAGTCGTTTTATTTTAAATACGAAATTCGTCGTTGCTAGATAAATCGTCCAGCACAGGACTCAATGCCTGTGCGGAAAATGCTCCGGACTTCTGATTATTCTAAACGAAGATGAAATGGCTGTGCAGTGCCACCATGATTTTTCAATGGTGAGTTGAGTGTTCACATTGCATAACGTGAAAGGAGAACAAATTCAACCCAGCTCTCCAGTTTCTGTGCCACGAGTAGACCATCGCACCTCAATGACTGAGATATGTACAGTGTGAAATTAGTGAAACATCCTTTTCCCTTCATCTATTTAGGTGAGGCAAGAATATCGATCCGGAGAATTATTATTGGCCATCAATTTCGCGTACTCTCAATCAGCTGCTTACTCGAAGTACACTAGGTAAGATAAAGTTCAAATACAAAATAATTGGACAAAGACAGATGAAAAGTAATCATTCACACTGCAACATTTAACCTTTTTAAGATCAAAAAGAGGTGGTGAAAAACAAAGCAAGATTAGTGACAGATCACTACCATAGTAACATGAATAGTCTAACGAATGTCTTTCGGGTGCAAAGTTCAAGCCTCATCTGGTGAAAGATCAGTGATTACGCAAAATCCAGCTTGTTTTCATTCTGGATGCAAAACTTTCAAGTGGACTTTTCATTATCTTTAATATTCACACTTATTGTGCCAGTAATGCATTCTGCGAATAAGTTTATGTTTCTCAGCCTCGATATCGTCGAGGACGCACAAGTCCAATCAATTCGGTGAATTGATCCCAACAAGCGATTTGTCGTTTCAATAGATGGTAACTTTCCGCAACGAAAATTGATGTCCTTCGGATAGAGGTAACAAATTCTGGTCTAGAGGAGGTGTTCTGTTCTGCCGACCTACCTTACACCACAGTACACTGAAACTGGTAAATAAAATTAGAGGTGGCGTGAATGTCTGGTCTATTTAATTTAGTGCAGCTGAGAGCACGGCGGTTTTCATGTATTGTCTTCAAATTGATTGCATAGTGATTGTTTCCGACAGCTGTACTCAGTAGACAATTTTACTCTACGGACCTTCATAAGTTAAAATGCACGAAACGCTATTAACAGCCCATCGTCGGTTTCTATACGATAAAATTTGAACAAAACATATAAGGGTGGCAAAATGTAGCATGCTTATGCGTCATCCACTGCTGTACCACAAAATTCATACAGGTTTCAGGAGCAATATATTATTTAATGTTCTGATGTATGAACTAATCGTCAGCTTCCGTTAACAGATTTCTAGCTTGGATTCATCATTGTCAAAAGGCAATAAAGCAGACAATCACAGAACTACAAGATAAGGCTGAGATACTAAAGTTCAGCCTGATTTTTTGTTAGCCGTACCCGTAATGCATAGTACCATACATGGGTAACGCGCATATTTCTCACTCGTTTACCTACACCTTGGTTTGGGATTTAGGGAAGAACCGTAATTTGGAAAACGCCAGTGGATCATCATTGTCAATCGATGAATTAGTCAGTGTTTCTGCTTGGCTTGGCATAATTTCGGGACCAAACATCTGTCGTAATGGGTGAAAAATGTCCTCATCGGACTCCGTTCTAAATAGATGGAACCGAGCAGGCTTGTGTTGCTCGCATCTAAACATTCGGTAATCTATGGAGAAGTAGTCCCAGAAAGGGTAATTCGGCATTCGTTTCGCATTCTAGCGTAATCTGGATATTAGAGTGCTATGAATTAGGCTCTTTTAGGTAATACTCCGGTACTTGCATTGTTCCTTAGAATTACCAGGGTGCCATCAACGTACCGGTGATACAGTAGAACACGACTCAACTCAGTGTTTAGTCCGTTCTGCTGCGTTGATATGAACACATCATCAAGTATCGGTTCAAAGAGGTTCCCCACTGGTATTCCATCCATTTGTTTGTACGACTCTTCATTGAAGTATAACTGGACATCGCGGGCTCATGGGTTCTTCAAAGTCCACTGTTCATTCACAGGAAACCGTACATCACCAATAAGTTTGCACACTTGATTCACGGTTTGTGCTACGGCGATGTGTGCGAATAGAGACGTGACATCATATGAGTTGATGATTCAATTGCGGTAGTCTACCTCAGGTAAATCTGTTTCCATTTTGGAGGTATCTTAAGTGTGAACAGTATAAGGTAAGAGCAAACACAAACACGTAAGCGGAAAAAAACAAACAGGTAATTAGGTACGTGGGTCTGTGTTCTATGCAAGCGAACAGTGCAAATCAAGGGAAATAGCGAACCAGGCCTAGTATGTTCATCCCTATTTGTATTTGATCAGACTTTTGAGTGGATACACCTCCGCATTTCAGTCGAAAAAGATTTACACATAACTCTTCATTGAACCAGGGGGATGAAAAAGGAACGATTACATTTCAGTATTGCCGAGAAACCCTGCCTTTACTCAAGTCCGGTTGGTAGGGATTTGGGCCAGATATGAAACGGTCAATTTTTGCAGATGGTAATGCGAGAAGGTATGAATCGGAAAGAAAACAAGCAGACTTATATTTGAATAGATCATCAAGTGAAGGGTGAGTGCTCGGTGCAAGGATTTTGTGGGAGATCGTTTCACATACTACCAGGTGTAGTACGCACAGCTTAGCAGATAGTTCATTTAAGGGTATGAAAGATACACGACTAATAATTGACGGACCTAGACGAAGAACTTTAAAGTCTTTCTTCAGTAGGCCAGAAAAAGTATCAGGGGAAAGTAAAGTAGAACAGGGAAAACAAAAAGGGAAACGGTACTGTGTTTAACATTATTATGTCCAAGTCATTGGGTTTGTTCAGATAGTCGGCGTGGTTTCTTCACATAGTCTGAATTGTGAGATGACCACTTCAGATTTGCATTGATATTGATTTCTAAATATTCGACAGAACCCACTGTAGCTAGTGATTCTGCGGAAATGACAGTTGGATCAAAAGGATAACCCGATTGAGAAGGGGTAAATATGTATGGAAAGCATTTTGACAAATTTAAAGTTAAACCGGATTGAACAGAGAAATCGTAAATATGGGACAGACTACTGGAAATGTAATTGAAGTCCTGAGTTACAGAAACAGCTTGACAATCAGTCTCATTATCACATTTAAGTAAATGTGCAGGAGAACTGGATGAAAGATCATTACCGTAGGTGGAAAATTAACAGGGGAAAGCACAGCTCCCTGAAGCACTCCTGAGATTTTCACCAAGGGTTTGGATGTTTTGAAACCTAGTCGTGTGCACTGAGTTCCGCTGGTAAAATAGTCAGACAACCATGCTTGTAAAGGTGTGGGACAGCCAACAGCTTCCAGTTTATTGGGGAAGAGAGACAACAGAAAGGAATCAAAAATGGATGAGTATCCTGGAAAAAGGCCTATAATAGACTCCGCTGGTTCATTCAAGAATTTTGTTATATAGTGGGCTAAGGAAGAGATAACATCCTCAGTGGACCTGCTCGATTTACTTGCAAACTGTAAGGGGTTGTCGAAAAAGTTCATAGGAAAACTCAAACGTTATTGAATGGCATGCTCAGTAAGTTTAGGTTCAGATAAAATTAGAGCAACGGGAAGAAAGCGTTTAGCTGTGACTACAGAATTACCAGGTTTCGGTATAGGAACAATGGTGAGTGGTCCCCAGCAGCCGGGAATAGAAATTGAGCATAGAGATTTGTCTAGGAGAGAAGTAATATATCGGTCAGGGTAACAGCACCGTCTCTCAAAAGTGATAATGATAGGCTATCAGGACCAATACCTGAGGTTATTTTGGAAGCACGAAGACGTTTAAATAAGTCATTCGTAAAGAACGGGGTTTTGAGCAAACCTTCCTTTGAAATGAGTACAATTAGAGAGTATTTTGATGAGTGAATGAATGCACTGTTGATACTTTCAACGTCCTCAGCAAATCTCATTTACATCGTCATCTTTCCATGAAGCAGCCGAATGCCTTGCCATACTTGGTTACTGTTGAGGCTACAAAGGAGTTGACTAGCATACAGTTAGTCAGTGCGTTTAATTTCTTTTTTTATGAGAAGAGAAGTGCATCCTACTTTAAAACTGTCTCGGAGTTTGTATAAGCATTCATTCCGTCTTCTTAAGGATTTCAACTTCGGAGAATTGGCACAGCCACTGCATAGAAGGGAATTTCAAGGAGCAGCACATGTGGATGATCAAATAAATCTCCTTGAAATAAAGTGTGACATTACTGCTTATCAGTGATTCGAAAGATAACCGAAATATGCTTGAGGAGATGATTTTGTAGGAGAAGAATGTTGTCGCGTGAAAAATTTTGAAGACGGATTTTGATTCGGCTAATTTGCCTTAAATAGTGGAAAACAGACGTGGAATATATCTCAGGCCTCCACAGAAGCAGACAATGGTCACTGTCTGAGACAGTTGCACAAAACTTTAGCGAGAATAATTCAGTTTGATTGGTGATAGTCTTGTCTAAAACAGATTTGCTTCTAGTTGGAGAAACGTAAATTTCAATTCAGTCAGAGGCAGTGAGGGATTGAGTGGAAGCCTGAATAAAGTCTCCTACTATGGCGTGCAAATTGTCATGTAACAAGAAAACAATGAGAGGTAGAAAAAGAATTGCAGAAAGATGAAATAATGTTTCGTGGGCAAAACAGAGCTAAGTATAAGTTTGTTGTGTTAATGCTTTTATCGCGAGAAAACTCAGGGTGGCACTGCATAACTAAGCAATCAGTATTATCCATAGAGTATGAATATAGAAAACAGCAGACTTGCCACACCAGGTAGACTTGGTATGTGACAACATCGCCTCCAGTCTACTTGTTGATGGAAGTCGTGTCCTACCGGAACAGTTTGAAGACATTTATTGACACGAGTGAATCAGCCATATGTGGGTAAGAAAACCACACACATATGAACATGAATACGAGAACGAAGAACAAGGTTAGAGCCGGCATCTTCCAGAAGAGAAAACTTATGTTGGTGCTAAACAAGGACTGGGAGGACAACCTCGCTGGTAGGGTGCAGTTAAGAGCAACTTGTAAGCCAGCAATGATGCATTTTTTGGGTTGAAATTGAATCACTTTATACAAATGATCAGTCAAATCAAACTGAGCAGAAAATCCAATATTCTGTTTGAGTAGAAGTATTTCTGACCGCGTATAGCGGCGTGCAATGATTGTAGTGAGTGAATACCTTTAATTCGATGAGGTGGCGATTACCACAGAAATGTAGCACAGCCAGTCACAAGGCTTGCGCGACTGTACTTAGCGAACTGCTCGAATCTGGTTCTTTGTTCTTCGTCTAGTTGGTCGAGAATGTGTCTGTGTTGTGAGCTGTTTCATCCAAACTAGTTTATGTTCATTCGTCAGGTGTTTATTTGGTTTCTTGCGTAATGTTTTAGCGTGATTGCACCTGGTATTATTTGGGCACGTCTCAAAATCTTACAGTTGGCCTTTGGAAATTCATTCTGATTAGTACCATTACATAGAAGATCTAATACCGCTTTCATTTCTACAAGTCCGGTCACGCAACACAAATAACGATTCAACTACTTGATAACCAGTGTTTCTTCACTATTGCATAATTCACTGAATAATCCCATTTCATTCTATGTGGAGAACACGAATAGCAAACGAGCTCGTTTTCCGTTGAAACCGGAAACAGATAGTCTCCGGAACGCTTGTTCGTTGTTTCGCTAGTCCTTGTCTCAACCACGGAACAACAACGGTTCCACATTATTCCTTCCTAATTACCCAACACCATTTTTGCTAACTACCCAATCATGTTTTAACACACGTATTCTAATCTCAATGTAACTGCATTGTCCACGAGGATGATGTTACTGAAAACGAGCTTGTTTGCCGTTCGTGTTTTCTATGTATAATATAAAATCCTTTTCATTCCGTTGATCTTTTCTTCTGCTAACCCTTTAGTCACGTCGAAAATGTTCGATATCAGCCCCCTACTGAAGTCTTCGGAATACGCGGGATGTAGAGCTGTTTTATTTCAAGTGTCTTGACTTCATTCCTTGATAGGTAATGAGCTATCGAAGCTAGATGGGTTCACCTGCTGTACGCTGGACAGACAATCAGAGAGGAAATCCAAAGCAGGAGGTGTAATTCCCCGCCTAAGTCATGTTTAGGGTCCTTAATCTTCACGCATTTTCACATTCCGCTGACAAAACCTTTTTGTCAGACCACTGAATGCATGACTCCATTTATTCCTAGGGTTTCTCCTGTCATTACATCTAATCTGTACATAATCTCGGACCGTAAGTTCACGGACCTAGTCAAATTCAAGAATTCAGTAAACCCGTCACTAATCGAGTAGACTGACATCTCACTTTTACTGAGGCTGGCGACGTCCACAGCTGCTACTCGACTATCCCTAGTCTAATATAGCTCCAAAGTATTGCTAATTTCTCCACCAGTGAGTTCCTATATAGACTGCTTCTTCGTGAATGTTCCATCTTTCGTTAATGCTGTGAGGCTTTCCCCTGTCGGAAACTCCGATCACTGTGTTGTCAAAGTTGTGCCTGCAAAAATTTAGTAAATTCAATCACCAATGCCTAGTAAAGCACCCAGTTCGGAAGTAAAAACGTCTAACAGCATTACAAGCTCATTATCCGGAATACAGGATTGCTTCCTTCAACTTGTATGTATTTTACGACCTTGACGTACTTACACTTTTAGGCAATATCACAAGCTAATAATACTTTTCCTACAAAACATGTTGTCCACGAACAAGGATTATGATGTTCACAAATCGCGTAGATTCAGAAACTATGAAACATTTGTGGAGAATGAAAGAAACAGCATATCATTCGCACAATAAATCTACAGTAAAACTGTTAAATGCTTATACCACATAAGTAAAGGTTTATCTTAGTCGGGTATACGTCAGTACCATACTCAAATACGTGTCCTCTTGCCAGTTATGAAATTGACTGGAAACGACCTGTGATAGTTCGCTTTAAGCACTCTACATACCGCATGATTTCCATAAGTCTTTTGTGCCGGATATTAATTCAACCGATTTGCCACACGTGTGTTTCCTGGGTTATAGAAATTCTTTCGATTCGCTCAACAGAGGACTTTCTTTATTATATTCAGATCAGCGAGGTACATTACCAATTCTATCCAGCTAATTAAGCCGCTATTTAACAAACCAGTCTCAATTTACCTATCTTACCCTTCATAGATCCCCTAAAATCTCTAATAAAACTGGAGAATTCCAACGTGCTACCCCATCACCATTTTTGTTTGCCCAGCACTCTACTACGTCAAGCTTTACTTTCAAATAGGCCGGCGAAGTTGTGGTCGGTTCTGAATTCCGGAACAGTGTCACCGACAATCCACTACAACAGACCGTCTCTATAACGGCGCCCTCAATTGACACCTAATCCCAGCAAGGGTTTAGAAACACTGCTTTCAGCTGATTGCAAATCCACATCATAATCAAAGTATCCAAAGCTCATGACAGGAGATTCAAATGCTGAAATAGCCCAGTCTCATAAATATCTAACCAGAAAATAAATGGACCCATTATGTGCAAGATGCTTCTTTTAAATGTAAGAAGGTTGACATGTTACATCTACCGTTTGAGGTCTCTGTGAATACCATTTCTTACTATTTCCTAGTTTACTCACTCTTAAATTTTAAGTCACTGGTTATACTGCTCCGTAATCATTTCCCCTGTTATCATTGTCGGAGAACTTGTGTGATAAAGTGCACCAATAAACGCATTTCTCACACAATATTTTGAGTTACTGTATTCCGTGGAAAACGTCCGTTATTCTACAGTACTATAATTTCTGGTGACACCCCAGCCAAATTCGTCTCCGGGTCACGGAAATGCCCGACTCTGCTACACGTGGTAAATTTGAACTGAAATATCCCCGATCTGCAACATATTATAACCCGACTGCTCGTTTCGAAAGAACGCCTTGTGAGTGCCTTGTGATCAAAGCTCATCTAATCACGGCTGTCCATTTTCCATCTGATTCTTCATTGACGAACATGCAGTGAGCAGTCCATTTGCAGCCATGTTGTTGTTCGATCAATGTAAGTGTGGGTACCCGATTATTCACTTACTGAGCTTTGAGCTCATCGAAGTTTCCTTGTTTTTGTTGTTTCAGATAAAAGACGGGCAAGCCCCACCCTTCCGGACCGATGAGCATTGATCCTTGAATGCTCCAAACAAGGAGTACTGATTCACACATCGCAGTTTCTTCATTATAGAGGTTATATTTCCATTGCCATGGCACGTAACTGAGGATTTTTCGTTAACATTTAGCTCCTTTCGGACAAATAAAGTGCACTCTTGATTTAACTTGAAATAATTCTGGTACTATCAGTATATTGGCCATTTGCACGCAGACTACATGCAATGAATTTTACTTTCATAACTATGAACGTTACTCATACTGCACCGTCCATGGCATTTCACTTGTCAAGCATCGGTAAATATTCACGTTCCTCATGGCCACTCGCTTTCATCTCCGTACACATTAATACATAACTAAGGCAAACACTATTCAGTTATAGGGAATTTCTTATCTCCAACATATCTTTAGTATTACGTCGAAAAAACAGAAATTAAATCTAAAAAAGAAAAAAAGGTATTTTCATCCAAATTCCAACTCTTCCTGTGAACTCACTTTTCGCGTCCACTAGCATTCCAACTTGTTCGGCACGTATGTAATTAGTTAGCTCTGGTTTTTTCAGCAAATATGATGCTTCCGTGGACAAAACCGGTCATGGGTAAATGATCTTCGAAATAGCTGTGATTCACTGTCTGAACTAGATAGGAAAGAATCCTAATGGTTTTCACCGTATACTCCACGCTCGTACTGTATTCCAATAAAATCTTTCAGTTTCTTCGTCTAAAATGCACATCCTGATCGTTCAGTCCATTGCAGCACAGTGAGTAGTAGTGAGTCGTCGACAAATGCATTTCAGATATCGAGTACAGTGTGTATATTTTTGTCATACACTATTGAAATTCTGAGAGAAATCCAAGACCATATCCACGGGGTTTCTGGTGCAGCAGAAAATTTCACCGTTTTAGGATTACGTGGGTTTCTGGTCAATATATCATGTTGCATTCTTTTAGTCATGTAAGAGAATTCCGGTTTACACTGTCAGATTTCTGTTCTTAGAAGCACTAATCACATAGGTTCCTATCGAGTCATGACCCACATCTTCAACTAAAAGTAACTCAATTGGAGGGACCAAAATGTTATTTAATTTCAATATTCTAAATGATGGGCTATCGGTAGGTTGCCATAATGAGGAAGAACTTTCTATGTTGCACCGCTAGAAAGCCTAGTTATCATGACAAAACGGGAGTGGATCACAAATGGAATAGGGGAGATTTCGGTACCAACCCCTGTGAGGAAGTATCAGATACCAAACCGCCATCCACGTCTAGATGGATAACGAAAAGTAGCCCTTAGTCTAGCTATAGAGGAGTGTCTTCTATCGGGTCCCTAGGCTAACTACGAACGAAAACCCCTCGCTCGAGTGGATGAAGATGACACATGTTAGCAGACAGATGCGATTGTATATTCTGTATATTGTGGCACCGAAATAGTGCCGATACGAGAGATACACGGGAAACAATCAGTGTTCACCTGGATGGGAAAAGTGTGTGTCGTACAAACAATCGATGAAAATCGAGAGAGTGTCAAACTTGAGGCTGACGGAGGCCTCGCGAATGTCAGTTCAGTAAGACGTACGGAACCGAGCAAAGATAGTGCAATCAAAATCAATCGCAAAAGAAGATCGTGGAGAAAATAAATCCAAAGTGATATCCGGAAAATTTTCATCGTCTTAGAACGGTTGAGGTCACTAATTACTCATCTTTCTGTCCTGGGTCGCTGATCCATTGGTAGATTTAGACGAATTCTGAAGGAAAGGTGCAAAATTTGTGATCAGAAAAAGTGAGGACGTCTTTGTGAATTGCTAGGTTAAAGCAAAATATTGTTTGACTTTTGCCTCGAGCTAATATCTCCTTGGACTACCTCGTCGTTTTAGTGTTCAAATGAGCAACCGACCATTTGTGAGTGACGACGATCAGCAGATCAAAGGGATGGGACTGGTATGGCTAACCACTAAGTCATATTTCGCTTCCCATGAATAACAATAGATGAACAGATGTGGTTTACCCAACACCTCTAATTGCATCTTATGGATGTGGTGAGATAGCAAATAGTCTGCTCACCAGAAACTGTAAAGTTGCGAAGAGTTTCCGGGTGACTGGGACGATAGTAATACATCGAATGATAAGCATTAGTGGAAGGAGGTAAAAGGTCAGTTCTTAAACAAAAGTTCTTTAATCTCTAATTCAGGTTTATGGGCATTCATTTACTTTACTTTACTTTTATGCGGCTAGCTCCTACGAGAGAATGAGTCGGCTTCTTGTACGTCGCGATTGACACCGGCTCATGAGCAGTGATTAGATGTAAGACCTAAACATAGAGAAATCAAGTTCTGCTCCCTATTGCGAACGCCGTAGACAGCCTGGAGTTCTAATCACTCAACTTCCAATTTGACGGTACTGATCCATGTTTTCAGCTGTCCTCCGAGATGACAGCGCCATCTTGGACATGGAACAGGTGCGAGGCACTGTTTTGAGATCTCTGTGTCCGGACGTTGCAGGACATGTCGAAACCACCGCAACCGTCGGCCTTCGAGGAACGCTGACAGCTTTTCGATGTTAAAGTACCTATGTCTTATTGTCTTGTTTGAAAGCTCTTCGTGCCACTCCACTTTTGGTATTTATAGCACACACTAATGGTCAAACACTTCCAGCTTTCTGACGTCTTCGACGCGTAATAGGCACTTCTCGCAGCCGTAGGTCAGTATTGGATGGATAGCGACCCGAAAGACGCGGACTTTCGTCGGGAGGCTGATTTCGTTTCACGACCTAAGTATATTACGTAGCTGAAGAAACGCAGACCTGACCTTGTCAATGAGCAGTATGAAATCGTCTTTGGCTTGGCCGTTTGGGAGAATCGTGGAGCCCAGATATTTAGACGCCGGGACGTGTTCGATTTGTTCGCTGTTCAAGTATACCGGGAGAACGGACTGTGTAATGCACGTCGAAAGGATCTTGGTATTCAACGTATTGATCTCTAGTCCTATAGATTTTGCAAAAGATTCGACGCCACTTAGAACCGGCTGTAACACAGTTGGGCCATCTCCAAGGATGACGATGTAGTCTGTGCATTCTAGATGGGCGAGGAAATCATTGGTACCAGCTGAATACCATGGTAAGCGGCGAAAGCCTGGCGCATTATCCAACCAACGGTGCAGTTGAACAGCACGGGCGACTGGGAATAGCCTTTTCTAATACCGGGGTTGAGGGAGAAGTTACTGGACTCCTCTCCGTATAAGCTCATTCTCGCACGCGTATTCTGATAGTACGACCTCGTGAGACTGTGAAACTTCTAGGGTATTCCATCAGCTTGTAGTGTGGTCCAAAACGATTTTCAGTAGACTGAGTCAAAAGCAGCCCGAAGATCAATATAACAAGCTGCCATCGATTGCTGAAACTTGTACCGATATGCTTATACTCGGCGCAGGGTGAATATTTGGTCCACATACCATCTACCTCGGCGAAAGCCTCCTAGGGTGTGTGCGCGCTTCCTGCACCGCCGAGAAGCGGTTCAACAAAAGCATGGAGAATATTTTGGCGGCCACTTCGATTAACTTGATGCCACGGTAGTTTTCGTATACAGTCCTGTCGCCCTTCGTTGGTACAGGAAGTAGAACTGAGGTCCCCCAGTCTACTGGGATTGTTTTTTTCCAGATTAAACAAAAAAGGGTGTACAGTGGCTGGAGTAGCGTCGAAAAACACGATTTGTATATTTTCCTTGCGATACCGTTTTCTCCAGGGGGTTTCCGGTTCTCTATTCTGAGTATTACCTTCGCGATTTTTCCTCGGCTTTGTGGGTTGGTATTTATGTCATAGCCCTAACTCTGGGCTGCTGGGATTCGGTGAGCAGAGTGACGGGACGATCCAGTGGACAATCGAAGTGTTTGGTCCATCGCCGTATCTTTTTGGACCGTTCAGGAATAAGCCCAGCGGCTTCACGAAGGAAGGGCTCCGTTGATTGTCGTTCCCAGGATGCCGTGCGGATTAGTCGAAAGAGGTTTGAGAAGTCATTGCAGTTGGCCGCAGTCTCTATCACTTCCGTGATTTCGGCCCAGTATTGTTGCGGTCGCTTCTGGCCAAAGGGGTGCCTATTTGTCGGATATCACGGAAGTCTGGGTGACCATTTACGTGGGCCTCTCTAGCCTTTTCGGCGAACTGGAAAGTCGACCTTGAGATCCAGTCTTTCTGTCGTCGTCGAGTAAATCCCAGTTCATCTAAAGCGGATGGTTTGATCGATGCCTCAAGCAAAGTCTTCTGATTGTCCATGCTCTTACTCTTTACCTGTGAACGTGGTGGCTAGATGGGGAGCAATAGCATCTGAGACCGCTCGGCACTTTCTTGGTGATCCTAACGTTGCTCCTTTATTCCCCTTCGGGACACGGCTTTTGCGGCGATCTTGAAGAATGCATGGTCAAGTGTGTGGCCGGTGCTATTCTTTTTACCAGTCCCCGCCCCTCAGCAGGACCGAAAGTCTTCAATCAAGGTGACCAACGTGATCGTAAGAGAATGTAGTCGATCTGATTTGCTGTATGGCCGTCATCTGAGTAACACGTTAACAAGAACTTCTCGGGATGTTGGAAGCGGATATTGGTGACGGCTAGGCTTTTGAAGTCTGCAGAGTTGACGAGACGTTCACTATTGCTGCACTGCTGTCTGGGACCATATTTCCCCAAAATATGCCTAGTTGCTTGGGTGGAGAAACCACTGCGGTGGTTCCGGTCTCCCGCAACCAGGTGAATGTCGCGTTTCGAGACGCTGTTTATCACCTCTCGTAGCCTATTTGAGAACTCGTCTTTTGCCGCTTCTTCGGCCGCAACTGTCGCGGCATGGACCACAACAACCTATATTTCCAAAGGTGAGGCTTGAAAACGAGACAAATAGATCAAAGGGGATATCGGGTTCCACGGAAGCAGTGTTTTGTTGGCCTTGTTGCTGACGCTTATCTTGATGCCACGAAGACCAGGGCTGTTCACAGGCCCGCTGTGATAGAGGTGGTAACTGCGGTCTGCTCCAGGAACCTTTATACACCAGGTGCCAGAATTTGGCAGAGGAACTTTGGAGAAACATCCAATTTCGATGCGGATGTCATGCATCTTTCGCGCAGTGATGGATAGGCTTCAGATGTCCAAAAGTGTTCTCACATTCTAGCAGGCGATTTGGATCTGAGTTCGTGTCTTGAGGCCAACAGCTAGCATATTTATCGTGCCGACTGGAGGGCGAACACGAGGCTCGTCGCCACAGCATGACAGATTTGCGCAAATGAACATGTCATGAGGAGTCTTGAGAATTTTGTATGAAGTGGCTTCCACAGCGTCATTCGGCTTTTTGTTCGAGGTAGCAGCTCTAGCCCGTGCACAACCAAGAGCTAGCTGTCGGGCAACAGGAAGTTCATGTGTTGGGAGCTGGTGACCGAACGACCGGTTCGTACGCCTTTTAGACTTTGATCTACCAATCCGGGATGTCCAACGAGTCCCAGTAATCTTGGTGCACAGTCGCCGGTGGCTCTCCAGGAGCTCGTTCGCCAATCAGTAGAGGTCATCTAGACTCGGCGTTCCATGCAACCGTGTTGATTGGACGGATATTCTTGGAAGCCGTTGGATCCCAGCAGATCTCATCCACCTATGAAGGGGTATCATTCATCGCATGCTGGGAGCCGTCTCACAGAGGTTTTTGGGTCTCGGTTACCCTCAACCTGTCTAACGGACTGCCGGGTTGTGTGGCCGCTGACTCATGCCTCAGCTTTGTGAGGCTTCAGGTGAGAGTTGAGTGGGTGATGGAGACCAAACAGACAGAAGATACCCCAAGGGACACGACAGTTTGCCAACTCAGAGATGCTACTCCTCTCAATTCCCCATATACCACTTAGGGACGTTTCAGGTTTTGTGAAAGTTGATACACTTCCCGGTAGTAATATGAACGTCAAAGGATGATCTGATGTAGAAAGGAAAGGATCACCAATGGATGAACAGGTGACAAAGAAAGCATTTCCACGTTCTCTTGGTATCTGAGAAACAGAATCTAGGAAACTGGCATGCGGTTTTATTGGGAATACAAAAAGTCATGCTGTTAGCATCGTAGAATATCGCGTAATTTGCTCTGTGATATTTGTCGTGTCGTTTTGTTCCGTGCGTGTTATGTGCTTGTGAATTCCTGTTCCGTACGAAATAGTGGTGATATTGGGAGCCAAGTACAGGGTATTGAGGGGCTCATTTGCAAAACATGACTGCATATGTGGGTGGATAATGTGGTCATTGTGGACTGATGTTCATAGGGAAGCACTGCACATTGGTAGTTTCAATGAAGGTAGCACGGATATGGATGCGCGAGAGTGACTACTTTGAGCATCGTTGTCTGCGAGCCGGTTGCAAATTTCTTGTGCACTTAGTCATCTTCTTCATAAACCAATGTCTTAAGTCATTTCGTCAGTTACGCGTACAAATGAAGGAGTTTAACTTCTAGACAACCAGTTCATTCTACTTTTCCGGAACTAATATTGACAAAGAGATGAGAAATCAGTCTACCCAAAATAAGATTTATTAGAATATCACATTTCTAAATCCATGGAAAATAAGACACGATTGGAACGGCCGACAGTAAAACAAACCAAATAAATCAAAAGTTGTGTCGTAACAAATGGCTGTTATTTAACTCCATGAATGTTAGAAATCAAACACACAAGCCAAGAAAAAATGTTCTTCCGATGGAATTAGAACAAACACGTGGACACACCTGCACTAGGGCAGCTGAATCACGTTGGGTAGGAGGAGTTATTGCGCTTGGATAAGGAAATTCTGATTGCATTGCTTGAAGACATTTTTCCCTTCTCACACAGCCAAAAGTATGGTATTCATTACGAGCTTCTCTTCATCCGTTATTCTCAGTAATTTGTACGTTTCTCTTTGTGACGTAGACTGAAACGAAGGACTAACTTTCGTACCTTAACCTAATGTTGATCTTCAACCCTAGCTTGCCTGACCAAAGCTGTTACATTCTCAGGATGTTCTACGTTACTTGACGGGAACTCACACTCTTGGATGGCATACTTTCTCCAGTTTGTTGGTCAGCACAAATGAGCCCACTTTCGCATTGGATTTCCCGTTTGATCGCAAAGCTTCCTTGTGACAAAGTCATTGCGTTAGTCTTCCGAAACAGCGTACATCAAACACATCTTTATAAACCAAATCCTTTTGAGAATCACTTGGCTTGATCATGTATCTTCATTGCGTGCGCCTGCTGTTCATTTTGCATCTGCGTCGTGAAGCTTCAGCTGATTATCTTTCCAAGGTGGTCGTTGTGACAACAATTTAGGGTATGTCGTTATCACGTTTTGACAACTTTGTCCTGTAGTACAAGTAGTCAAGCGTGCTGCTGTTCTCTGACTTCGGACTCGGGGTTTCCTTGTCTATGAGAAACCCAATGATTAAACGAAAATCTGTCGCACTAAAAGATTTGGGCATTCGGCAAACCAATCATGTTCGTCAGATAGAATCCATCAGTGTGTTTGTAATAAGACTGTCTCTGGTACTATTTGCCTCCAACAGTTGCTGGTCGAGTGGTTATGAGGGTTTGCTTCCCATCTTAGACGTCAAAGAAAGTTTCAGGGTCTGATTGTCAATTATTAATAAGAGGATAGCAGGTCTTTGAGACTATAGCATGCACCCTTTTACTGAACTGGTGCGAAAAGATAAAATATAAATCGAAATCATAGATTAACTGGTGTCGTCAACGATAAAAACTGTTTGGATGCATATTCAAAATAACTCACTGTAAACGAATTGAAGTTTCCCCAATATCCTCGTCTGAATTTGGATCCTCCAACACTGATGGTGCACCAAGTGAAGTTACAACAAAAACGAGAGTGAAAAAATAAAAAAACATCCCCATTTTTTCATCACCAATTCATTTCAAACAAAACCGGCAAAATTGTATTTGGTGCGAAAGTTAGCATCTTCTTGTGTTACTCTGAAGAGAGTACTTGGGTGATAAAATTAATCTCGTCCAATGCGGTTTCGAATTGTATTGTTTCGAATTGTATTTCATTCTATGGCATGTGTAAAGTGGCTAGTATTTCTGGTCAGAACCGTAGTGATGTGTGCAAATGTGTAACGGGAAAATAATGCAAAATATATTAGTTGTCGATGATATCTCGTCCTTCATCGCCTGTCACTTATCTGACCCCTTTCACACTCCCGGATATTTAACACGTGGTCGCGGTCATGAAGTCATAACATCTTCCAGTGACAAGTTCTTCATCATATCATTCTATCAGTCGGAATGGAAATCTTTAAACACACAAGTCAAGAGACTCAGATTACAAGATATATCTTCCAGGAAGTGAACATGATCTCGAAATATGCATGCTCCTCTTGCATAGTCTAGGGTACTCTTGTGGAACGAAAGTTGGTTGTATAAACATGATAACGATAAAGATGGAATGAGAGAAAATTCAGTTTGCATACTTGGCGAAATACCATAGGAAGATTGACCTTAACACACTTCATCTCCATTAGTACCCCATATACTTAGAAGGAATAAATCACTTACGAACTCTCCGTTAGAGATTAGGGTAGAGCCTAGAGCCAGTATGGGACAATAAATACAGGTCAAGTTTGCTAATTTGCCCCTCTATCATACAATTTTCGCGTACACTTTTGTTACTGACTCCATCACTTACTTCGTGATATTTGCTCCACTTTGCTTACTAACAATATTTTGAGTTGTACGTTATGAAATTCGACATCCACAGAGAGCATACAAGTATCTGTGCGCACTGTGTTTACGCATTATCATAAATGTATGTTTTCGTGCCAGTTGAGTATTTCAATATCTGTCTCACGAATATGTACAGAATTCAACAAAGTGCATGAATGATTGTTCATTTCCCCTGTCTCACAATATTACCAGCTCTGCCATGATCCCAGATCCTGCTTTCCCGTGATGGCTAAGCACGGGAGATAATAAGAACACCTAATACAAAACACACCATGGAGCATTTTTCTTCGGATCGTATCAGTATGGATGGAAATTCGCGGAGATCCAACAGTACAAATGCCACCTGGAAAGGGATTCGCTTTTCACATGCGGGAATGATGTCTCTGTTCCGATTGATAATTTTCAGTTCCGAATGTAATCAAATTCAAATTTGCTTGCAATCCCAGTTGATTGTTTGGTGCCCCGCGGGCCAGACAGTTGTGTGCATCTGTGTTATATATCACTAATTCATACTGTTGGGTTGTGGCTTTTAAAAAAATATTGAAACACTCAGACTTGAGGAGAATGCGGGAATTCTTGCATTCTTAACTAAATTTAAATACGCCGAAAAAGGAGGAAATCCTACTAAGAGAACGAAATATGATAAACAACATTCATTTAGAGAAACATTTTGGTGAGTACAAATTCAAAGATGTTAAAAGAAGACAACGTTTCAAATTTGGAAGTGGTTCTTTGTTGTATTTGATCACATCTATCGAGCACGTGGTAACAGTGGGAGGAAAACGAAGGACGCAGAAGCATTTGGTAGTAGTGCACAAAATAAATGATGAAGAGTCTTAGAGTTTAGATATTTTCAAACAGATTTTAAGGGGTTTGGAAAGATATTGTCGGTTCTTGAATCTGTCATTCTTTCATACAAATGCTTGCATCACGAATCAAACGTTGTATCTAACGTTCATATACGACTTGCAATTTTGGATTAAATTTGTTTTCTTTGAACAAAATAGCACCAAAATTTTGACAAATTTACATTAAGGTACATTCCATCCATTCAAATACGAGTTTACTAGGAAACCACATACATGTATCTTCCATATTGTTTGATTTGCTTATTATTATCCGACGAATAATGTTTAACACTAGTAAGAGATTATACTTGTATAATGTGATTCATCATGCAATATGAACTCTCAACTCACCACTGAGAACCATAGATGTCCTGTGCTTCTATTTCCTCCTTGTTATGATTCGTCAGTAGTGCACATCCACTGAACCCCAATAGTAATCAAACCTGGATTGGGCAATTGTGAATGGAACAACTAACCACCAGGACATCCGGATTGGCTCTTAACGGTTTGTTGAACGTATGCACTTCATGATGTACCACCATTCCGTCACTAGCTTGAAACGATAACGAACCGTTTCCCGCACAGCTATCGACTCCTGTGATAGAGCATTGAGCACAATATGCCGAATAGCTGGAACGATCAGGTACTCCAGCTATGAGGTTGTATACTGACGAAATCAGCTACAATATGTGGGGTTGTCGTAGATATGGGCGCTCAGAAGTAGGGAGTAAAGCCACCCGAAATCTACTGTCAAGTAACGGACTTAACTTGGACAAAATAGCGGGTTCATCTGTTGCCGGTATCTTGACATATGAAAGTTATACAAAGATTACATGGCATACTTTTAATTCGTTCCCTTCGTGCTGCTCAACGTCTATTGCTACTGGGTAAACTGATTTTCCTGTGGTATTTATTTTCGACAATGTGCCCCTTCATCGGGGGGCTATGGACACATAACCACACACCAATCATTGAGTACATTTTCTCCCACAGCATAGTCCATTTTTCAATCCGCTGGAAAGAAGAATTCAGTAAATTCAAATACTCAAGATTTTCACTACTTTTATTCGTTCATATTTTTCAGTACATTGAAAACTGGTTCACCGAAAATGCTACACAAAAGCACTGAATGTGCCACATGGTTCGACGATAAGGGCACATCACTCAAAACCTTCTCTAATCAGTTTGCGCTGCAGCTTTTGATACCATTACCACGGTCAAATGCGCAGCACATGATCAACACACTTTCACATTTGTTCAGTCAGCTTTGTAATACAATTTTTTGTGAAAATGTGTTCCATACCTCCCTTAGTCGTAATATTCCGATACTTTTATTCTGACTGGCTTGCAGCGGCATGATCAGATGTTTTGCATCAAGGTCAAAGAATGTTTAATCGACGCTATCGCATGATGGGTCATGGCTATTGAATGGTGGGTCGTGGCTTAAGGATTGCGGGTTTCGGCTTAAGCCTGATGACAACATTTGTACTTGCATTTGCTCTCTTACAAATAAATGGAATACAATAATTTCTTATTCTGTTGATTATGATTGCGAACACAACAACTAGCTTCAGAAGTGTTAGTGTCTAGGTCAGATTAACACTTGTATGAGACAGAAATCTTCCTACCCCATAAACAACTGATGTCTCCAACATTACTGCTGACTGACTAAAATAAGACTTTGTCAACTTGATTAGAACTCCCCAAACCTGGTGGCCTAGTGATTCTGACTTATTTCGTTACATATTTGTTCGTGATTGCAGTAGCAGGGACATACCTTATAGCCTCGAAGGCTCACAGAACTATCAGAGATGCACGGCAACCTGGTCGTGAGATTTGGAGTGGAGAACCACGTAAGGTCTCAATAGGTCAGGTATGGTAACGAGCCATAAAATTGAAATCATTTCTCACAACGAAAGAACATTACCGAATTTCTTTGGAAAACTACATTTTCTAACATATTTGACCCAAAACTGTTTCTATTGGAAATGTTTCTTGCTCGGTTCCGGAACGTTTATTGCATGGTAGGGAGCTTTCCATGCAGAAACTTTCCTTGCATGACGAAGTGTTTCTTGCAGAGAGGTTATTACTTCCAAACTGGTTGCAGGGTTGCACATTGGAAGGAACTACTGTATGTACATGTAGAAGTGGTCGTCAGGCTATAAACACGATTATCTAGGCTTTGTGCAGATAGTGATAGAGGAAACAAATGTAATACCTACGAGTACGCACCAGACGTGCGAGTCCTCTGGTGTTTACGTGTGCATCGACTAGAAAACTTCCTCATTGTGTGAAGACAGGAAATCAGCAACACTGCGAGCAGAGAGATGTTCGGTCGACTAGTGAGTTAGCACCAAAACTGCATCATATCGGGTTCTCAAAACTATTCGAGTAGGATCGTAGGAAATTGAGGTAACTTACGTCTTTGTGAATCTGGTTTAGGAAGTAGGTACACACTACAGAGAATAAAATAATAAAGTAATAAACTAATTGTGACACGAGGATAGAAATAAGGCTGATGCGTGTGAACGACGATTTGATTTAGAGGGATATTGTACACAATTCGGTGGTGATCACACACGATCATCGGCACCGGTGAATTTATGTACAAACACGAATCACAATGTGGGGATCTGACCCAATGCAGTGAGCTTGAGTGATATTTTGAAAATTCCCATGAATATGAAATGAAATGTCTGACTTTGTTGGAATTATGAATGGTTGCTCACAGTCAGGTGAACGGCTAGATTTCCGTGAAAATAGATATTTACCCACTTCTGTGCTATATTATTACTGCATGAATTAGGGTTACTATTAGTACGTTCATGTTACCATTGTGTGAAATATTATTTATTGTATTTGAAAGCTAAGTACCAAGTGAAATCATGTGTTGCCTGTGCACATCAGTGGACTTTTGTGAATGCTTACTTGTTTCATTTATTATCCAGTTTACAGTTCACATATGACAAAAAATGTGTTTGAATACCTATTTGACGGAATAGCGCTGTCAGTACTTCACCATCTACCTAGCTTGGGCACATTCGCTCGTGCGTGTTGTTTTGAAACAAGCCACAACTAGTCTGCAAACGACCGTTGGGAAAGGTTCCCCGTGGTAAACGAAACGTTAGCTAATTACCAACGTTTCCGGCAACGCTGTTGTTATGAATGTGTGTATGTCCGTGCACTGTTAGCGTGAAGATTGGATCTCCGTTCCCTGAGTGGCGCCTGGATTATTTGAGGTGAGAATAAAATTTCTACGCCAACTGATGAAGTGGTGAAGTGGCAGTCGCACTCCATTTTGTAGCTGAAAACCACATCGTCGACTGTGGTAACAATAGAATCATCCGATTAGGTTTCCTCACAGATACTGAGCCCCTGGATGCCAAAGCTTTGGTAAAAACCGTCCAGCTTACATGTCTCAACCGAAACGATGTAGCAGAAATTTCAGGTATATGCATGATACTACCGTGGCTGAGGTGTAAACTTTCCCAAGGTGATCGCTTCAAATGACCCCGCAGTCACTGAGGAAACAGAAATCACTGCCCACACTCACACTCATCCTAAACATACACACACACATACACATGCATACACTCAAACACAAAACGTTTGATACCCAGTGGTTAAGGTTATTATTCCAAGATCATCCAATTGTAAATTGGTCGTGAGAAAGGTTACTAGCCCGTACTGAAATACTGACTGACCACCGTCTTCTCCGATAACGCTGTTATCGAATAATAAACACTTACATTAAACATATAACGTAGCCCATCGTTTGTCCCATACAATCCAAAGTGATCTCGGCTCGGATGCATCAACCATTCGCAATATTCTATGAAAATTGTACAAAAGATTTTCAATTTAGAAGAGTACTCCTGCATCAAATGCATTCACACACAATGTGAAGAAAATGTTCCACCAGATTAAGTGAGGTCGGTTGGTTGGTCGGTTAGAGAAATTCCACTCATTTATTCACCCATGTGAAGTTCAGCTGCGAAGACTCACTCGGTCTCGATTCCGGTTCCCAAGCACTTTTACCTTTATATCCCTAAATATTCCCTGCTCAAGTGCACGAATGATATCAGGGGCTCGTTTGAAGCGTTTGTAGACTGAATGCTTTGTTCCCCAATGAAACTGATGCCTAATGGGAGAAGTTTATTATATTCATATTAATGTTTTCCATTCACCCGGAAAAGGATTCACGCGAATTGATCAGATTCCGAATTGTGCCTTGAAAAATCTCGTGTACTGTCAAAAATGATACGATTAATCAGCGGTGATAAAACTTCAATAGTCACGCTTTCCTCTTGGAAAACTCTTTGAGTTCGCTAAGTAAGTGGCTCACTCCCAATTTAGAAATACTTGATAAACGTTATCTGATAAATTTTAGGGATGTGTAGTCCAACGAAACAGTAAAAACCCATTTGTTTGGTTCCCATAATGATCATCATTTGCAGTATTTTTATCCAGGTAATGTATTTATGCTATCATATTCGTTCGATATTCGTCCGAACAAATTCGAAATTACTATATCCACCAAATCAATCCAAATAGTGAAACATATTTTGGGCTTCTCTGAACTCGATTTAAAAAGGACTATTGTTTATGAATTAATTCCATTTTGTTCATATATGTAAGCCACGTGCCTACCTACGTGGCAGGATTGAGAATTACTAATTTTCACTGAATTCTGCAAAACTGTTTTATCCTTGTTCGGCATAACCAACGAGCCTCAGTTGAGACACGATCCCAGGATGTGTGTGTGTCTGTATGTATGTATGTTGAGTGTCATATGTTGCCACCAGGCTATCCAGACTTACTATCTGCGGTTCATTTTGTGTCAACATTTCTCTTGAGTGGTGAAATCCGTTATTCGGTTCACGGTGGACCACAAGGATGATGTTCTCTTCACTGTAGAGCCCCAAGTAAAACAGGGCATAATCATTAGTGCTTCAATGCTAATATGAATTCCAAATTGTCTGTGAAATGTTAACCAATATAACTGACACTGATACATCATCGGTGGATATTCGCTGCGGATTATTAGCCATCCAGTTAAAACTT
Organism: Fasciola hepatica; assembly: GCA_948099385.1. NCBI lineage: Eukaryota > Metazoa > Platyhelminthes > Trematoda > Plagiorchiida > Fasciolidae > Fasciola > Fasciola hepatica. Next base: position 28,996,699 of record CANUEZ040000047.1, read on the forward strand.
TGATTTCGCCGTGCTTCGAAAAGATATATTTAGCATATCTTACTCGCCTATTTAAACTAGGCAATCTCATAGCACATTGTACATGCACAAAGATGGTTGGTGAGGCATTTGAAATTGGACGTGCCGTGTTTTCGGAACATCGTACACATATTCGCACTAATTTATCACGTCAAGTCAGTTAAATGCTTTACGCATCCTGATGGACGAATATTCAGCTGTCACATAATCACACAACATATTGTGAATGTTCAAATCTAAAACAAATTCCCTTTAACTTTGAAGTGATTTGATCGTGCTAAAGTGCTTTGCCAAACGTAGCTGGGAGAATGTCATTTCCGTTATTAGGTACAGATGGAGCAGATCAGGCAATGTATATATATATCATCCTTTAGAAGAGAGAAAAGAATCAGCATATTTGGAAGAATTAACAGTCAGGTTATGGTTGGCAGACTACTGGGCTATGCTCGAGCAATCTTGCTACAGAACAGGAGAAGCAGATTCATTGGGGTGGCTATAACAAATACTACATCGTTAGCACATTTCTTGATTATGAGTTGTCGAAAACGGGGATGGTAGAAAGGTAAGTAGAAGAAAAAATGGTGCCTACATGACATCCTATTAAACACTCAACCCTGAGGTTGTGAAAGAAGAAGCCGTGCATCAGTAGCGTGTAATTTGTTGGCGTTTGTCGAAGTAATCTGACAATGACGCAGTGGTAGATGTTTGAAGGCCACTTGCAGATGAATGTGAACGAACTTCCCTCTTCCAATGCAAGCGAAATCGTCACTGTAATCGAAAAAAGAGCATTGTCATGGATGTGTTTTTCTTGTCTAGAGATGGCAGAATGTAATGTGACGATTAGACAAGGATATCCACAGTGGACTATGAATCGGTATAAGCAAACTGGTTGGGATGAAATGAGTTTGGTTATGATGTGATCCTTTGCAACTGAAATTTCTCTAATATCTTTAGAACAACAAATGTGCAAACTATAGGCTGGAACTTGGAGATGCGCTTTTGTGTGTGTGTGTGTGTGTGTGTGTGTGTAATTGGAGCCACTCTCTAATCGTCAGGGATGTTGTTCTGGTGCAGGTGCTGGTTGAATTACCCTGATAAAACCGTGGATAAGAGAGATGCACATTCTTCCAGTACAATCGGAGACATGCAGTCAGGTCTACGAGATTTCTTTGAGTTCAAATGGATCACCTCTTTTATACGTTGATGCGATCTCAGGTAAATTGGGGTCCGTCGTGGGAAAGTGTATCTGGAGCACCTATGTTGAGAATTGGACAGGTGGCTTTGGTAAAGCTGTGATTGAGCGCATCTAAATTCACTCTTGGCAAACGACCAATGGATGAAATCTTACACGTGCGCTGTTGAGTGTTCCACGTTTCTCATCACCGACAAAATCTCCACCATCATCATCATTGTCTAATTTGTTACCTCAATGAATGGAATTCTGACCCCGATTACTCTGTAATGTGGTTTCCCTTCTAATATCTGATAAGACTTTGTGATAAATACTCCTTAACTGCTCTGGATAAACTTCCCTCCCATGGAAGCTCATTATTCCCGTTTGTACATAGTGGAGCAATGACCGAACTGATGATGAATGATATTCCATATATGTTTCATCCTAATTAGACTGATGTGAATGTTTTCTGATGTGATGGCCGTGGTGGTCGGAATTTTAATTCCAACATCCAAAACAAATCAGACTACTACTCAATTGCAAATCAGGCTACATAAATTACTGTGTACGGGTGGAAATTATTATCACCTCTGTATCACATATTTAGCTGATCGTAATCGTGATGCTTATCATGTCCAAGTACACGAATGCAACTTCAGGTGTGTTGTGTGTATTTTTCTCACCATTGCAAATATTTGCGGTAATTTCACTATAGCTCATCGTCGTCTTGATAAAATCTAGTTTTCAGCACGACAGGATGAGTTGGAAGATAGCTAGCACAAAACTATAAATAACAAGAAGAATCTGCTTAAGATGAATATCATTTCCCTGTGGAGTGGGGGGGGGGGTTAAAAATCCAAATATATTTCAAATCGTGTGAGTGTTTGTTGTTCTTCGATCGGCGATCCTTGGTTTGCGATTTTGTCCAGGCCATTTTGAGAGCCTGGACCAGTCGCTTTGTGCACATAGATCGGGCTTAGTGGGAGAATGGCATTACCTCTAAAGTGGCCAGGGATTGAAGTCGGCCTGGTTTTGATCGAATAAACTGAACTCGGTATATGACTGTGAAAGCTTTTTCAGGGTCAATAGTTTGGCCACTGTCCACAAATGACCTAGAATCGAACTAGTAATCACATCGGTTTTCCGGTGACTCAGCCATCTTGGGTGATGTTCCTTATTGCTTTGAGACAAATGCCTAGCCTTGCGATCTCAGAAGAATGTGCTACATTCGTACCTGAACGAGTAAATGATCATGGAAGAGGTCAGCTCAGGCAGTTTGTCTTTTACCTGCCTTCCGATCACTGGAGAGGTGGAGAATATGCATTTCAGTCTAGTGGCTAGGAACGTTGAGTTAACATCTTCCCTAAGTGTTTTCGTCAACCGCTCTGCGTTTGCATCCCGTTTGAACTATTCTTTAAGGAAAAGTTCCCTCTTAGATACGCAGGGAGATAGCCCTACAGGTAACTTCAGTTCTATTTTCTTTCGGATAAAATTTTAGGGGCAGGGCATGCTCTCGCAAAGCTTGTTGAACAAAACTAAGTTCATCTTGCAGAGTTTCCGTCGAGCACGTTTTTCGGGCCCTGAATGATAGACATCGAATTAAATTTCGTTTATGAGACAAGGCCGAGAAGCTGTGAAAATTCGTGTATTGGCTGTCCCATAAACGTTTCCTAAAGACCTGTCTTTGTATTGAACCATCTCTTCTGGTTGGTAGTACGTCGAGGAAAGAAAATTTGTTCTTGGTTTCCAGTTCCATCGTGAAGGCTAAAGAGCCGCGAGCGTTGGTAAATTATTGTAGAACGTCAGGTACGTTACATTCTTGGTCTAATAAACGAAATATGCCATCCATGTACCGACGGTAATGAATAAAAACCTTCAGTGGTTTGCTTTAGATTTCCGTTTTCAATTTTGGCCATGAAAATGTCTGCTCCAATGAGTCTAGTGGGGAAACCATGGCAGTGCCATCTTTTTGCAGGTAGAAATATCCGTTGGACAGGAACTGGACGTTTAGAGTGCAAATTAGCAATAGTTCCTTCAGATTTTCTGTCAGGATGCCCATTTATATGTTGGACGTATTTGTGCATTCACATAGGAAGTCCACGGTTTCCAGAAACGTGAACGAGTGAAACTCTCAGCACAACACGCACACGATAGAGACACCCCTCCTTCTAGTGCCATGACAATGACCTTTACTCCGTCCAGCGGTTAACATATCCCAGTGTCACCTCACCCATTGAGAAAGGTTATCCACGATAACTGAAACGTCGATTGACTACCATCTTTTCCGATGAAGCTTTGCTACCGAACAATAAACACTTACCTACTACATATCACATGGCGCCTTTTTTCGATACACTCCGAACGGATCTGGGATCTGATACATTGTCACACATAGGAATCATTGAAAACAATTGTTCCCTCTCCAGCGTCTTAATATGACCATGACTGTAGGACTATTCAGACTACTCATTATTGTTTAGAATATTCTTGTATCATAATGCAATCGTCGGTAAATTGAACTCGAGCATATGCCAGTGCCTGTTTTGCACGAAACCTGATGTAACTAATCAATCCACGATGTACACCTGGGTCTTAAGCATGACTTAACTGTTTGAAAAATGTGATAGTACAGTGTGAATTGAAAAGCTTATACACCCCGGAGAGGTGGAATTTTTTAACTCACTACTCAAAAGCTTTTTAGCAGGCACAATAGTGCGGATACCATGAGGTAAATAATAAAGTCAGCTAGAAAAAGGTTTTCGAAAAATGAAGGGCAGAGAAGCAAATTAACTTACGCGAAAGATATTTAATGTCGAATGATGGTTTAAAGCTTCACATTAACCTTGAAAAAAGAGTTCACAGGTGACATATTCCTCATGGGTATACAGGGGTATTGGTGAAGAAGTGTGGTAAGGTCAGCCGTCCAGATGAATTTCCGCCAAAGTTTCAAACGCCATTTGCTCTCATTTCATCCTCAGCAGTGACAAGTTTATACAATCAAATTTTGTTCCATGAAGTTACCCTGGATCACGTTGGGGGAATCCATGATGTAAGTGCATGGTCAGCTTGATTATTGTCACTTGAGTGTACCCTTAAATGTCATTATGTATGATACACTATTTTGTTTTTCATTCTAGAGGATAGGTAAATCTGCTAACGTTCGTAGTCAGGACTGTAATAATACATTCAGCTGTGTAACCAGGAAAAAATTTCCAGATGTTTGATGTAGATGGTAGCCTGCCGTCTATCATATGTCATTCATCTGACCCATTCACTAACCGCAGATAATTAAATTCTAGTCACAGCTTCCTAATCATTTTAAACGACAGGATTCCATCAGGTTATCACTCTATCGCTGTTCCTATCCCACTCATATTATGCATTTTAGGGCCTACTTTTCGGACTAAATAAACAATTTATTGACTTGTCTGTTTTGTTCCATCACTTAGTTGTGATTTGTCATCGAAAGTGTACACGGAAGAATCATTTGCATATTATGTTAACTTTACACGTGGTTCCCTGTAAGGCACTTCTCAGCATGCCTAGAAGGAAAGTGACGAAATATACGTGATCCAAAATGTACTAGAAATGTGACCAATAGTTTATGCCGGTATCATCATGGAATTAGTGGTATGCAGAAAGTGAAACACCGGATCGACGAACTGGAGGGATTTACTCGGTCCTGACGAGTAGGGTTAATCTTGTTGGTTACTTGGATGGAACTACGATGATGGCACACTGAGACAGTGCTCGGATAGTTGTTTGAGATCCACTGAACGGAAATAAAGTGCCACAAGAAAATGAGCAACCAGCATAACCACAGGCAGGAGAAAGTAATAGAGGGCAATACAAAATGGTTGATGAGACGAAATAAAATGATAGTCGATTGTCTGTTTTGATGTCATTATTGTAACACACATTGTTTCTTCCAACTGTACAGTCATCATGGTCGGTAAACCAATTGGCTATTGCCAATGACAAGGTTCCGAAATTGGCTGAGACAAACACCCTAATTTCATGCGTTGGTATGTGGCTGGCGTGACATTGGCCTCAGTTGATCCGTTAGGTTTAGTTCATTCAACTGCCTACCTCGAACTTCTGTGCTACTTCTGAATCTTCTTCCCCTTCGGGACATTTTGTTCGAGGCCCTTCCGTTGTTTAGTACTGCTCAACACTTGTCATTCCAAAATCTAACCAGAAACACCAAATTAGTTACATAACTTTACATTCCCCCCTCGGTGTCCACGTCAATATGCCGCATTTCCTCCTCGAGACTAAAAAGTCGGTTTTAATACAATCGTTGAATGAATCAGTGAAGCTGCATAAGAGTTCCTGGGAACATTCAGCTTCTATTGTTGCTTACCTCGCATTGTAATAGGCTTCGTCCAAGCGCACTTAAGAAGGGTCATAGCTTTTAAAGCGTTAAAATTGCCCACAGTTCTTTTCCCTGTGTTTTGCACTCTACGGTAACCACCATGGGGTCAAGGGAAGGTCTTCTAAAAGTATATTTGAACGACCAGACAGCTCCTTGGTTCATAGGCTGAGTGAATGATATGCAGCTGAGAGGCAGAAATACTGCCTCCACATCAGACAACTGGATATCAGCTCGGTGAGTTGCATTGTTTACAACGAACAAAATCTTTCATTTCTCATGGTTTTGTGGTGATTCAGCAGCTATTACATATGATACTGCCAGGTACAACTTCGTAGCTACTCACGCGGATGAGCCTCCACCAATCAGGGTCGCCGCGAACAAGTCTGCCAAGAGCTCCGTGTGATAGGTCATCTTCGAGGTTACCAATTATCTTATTTGATTTAACGTTTATACAGACCACTACTGTAATAAAACTAACATGCTTTTTCGCAGCCTTGGTTCTCTTGCTACTTTTGTTCACGTAGCTCTGGGTGGGGGCAATTTTGTAGTGCTTCCAATACGACGCACGATAAGAGAGACTAACAAATTTGTTTATCTGAACAACTACCGAGTTTGTTGGCGCCCCTTGCTCCGTCTGTGTACACCGTCTGCACGTTTTTGCTTTCCTCCAATGCACAGGTTACCCCACTGAAGCGCGTAGAGTTCGGATATTTTTCGCGCTGATGAGTATACACTTTATCGTGTCACAAACCGAAGACCACGGACTATGTACTCTATATGGGAGCAGGTCCTGACCTAACTTAGGAGAATCATAAAATTTAAATACATCTCGTCAGTTCACTTCATTACGGTTATTGCAAGTTTATCCGGTTGATCAAATCTCCTAACCAGCCACACTACAGTGCAGAAGTCGTCCATGTCTTTTGTAAACTGTGGGATTTTTATTGTAGGCACTTTTCATCGGAAACCCGAAAACCACGGGATTCACGTTTTTTCAACGGCAGGTGGGGCGATTTGGGACAAAAGTACATCACTAACGTATAAGTATCAATCCGGATCTCGGAACTTTATTTCCACAAACTTTTTCGAAGATTCTCTTGGGTATTCGGGCAAGACACATTATTATAAAGTAGTTTCACCAGCACTGGAATATTTTTCTTTCCATCTTCGCAATTCATCCAAAAATCCGTCGACCCTCATTCGTTCAACGTAAATCTGGTGGGAGATAATAAAAAGACTATTTACTTTGTAAGATCGTAACTCGAATCTCCTCTTCCAGTAGCGAAACCAGCCTTTGGAGGCTTTGAAGTCAGGCTTGCCTTAAGTAGCAGCCTTTTTACAGTTAACAAATTCTATCATGGACATTTCATCGTGATTTCCGCGCATCTTCAACAATCACTGGAAAGTCCCGTCATTCATGTGTCGAATTTTTGCTGCACAACTTTGTAATCTGTGAAGTATTAACACACGGTCTTGAACCAGAATCTGGCTGGTTTGAGCAACACTGAAATTATCTTACAGACTGCGGCTTCTTGAGAGTGCTACACATCAAGGTTGGAATCCGATGGAAAACTAAGATTTGGGATTGGGTTTCCCAGCTTATTTGGGAACAGCTGATAAACAATATTTTCTGAGGGTGCAACACTTGACAGAATTGTGTGTATGGCCACTAGGACATGTGGAAGCCAAGTTGTTAGATGATTGTTTATAGTAACTGTGTACAGAAATTCGTCACACATATCTTGACTTGTTTCCATGAGAGTGTTAATTAGTTTTTCGGAATGAGCAGTAGGACTTTGTATCTGAATCAGATGAAGAAAAATTGCCCGGAATGACACGACCGGTTTCGCGATTGTTGCCACTCATCGGGTGAGAGTAACCGGTATCGTCTGCCCAGTCACCCTGTACCAGAGCACTCCTCATTTGGTTTACAGCTACAATCTCATTTGAAGCCTATGGAGAGTGAATGGATGAAAATTCCATTTTTAGAATCACACAGCGAGACCTGCTCGTATGTTTTCGAGGAAATCTTGTCCTGTCATTCAGATACAACAATACACATACACATACAAATACATCAATATTTCGAAAATTCATACTGGGGACCATGTGTCATCGTTCTGAAGGTCAGCCGTGCTAACCGACGAATTAACTTTGGGAGAATCAGCCTGTGATTCTAAAAATGGACTCTCCATCCACGCTTGATCCATACTAATAAAGTGAGATTACAGCTGTTTGTCAAGGTTACCTATGTATTTAACTTATTAGTGCTCAATCCATTCGTTGACCTTAATTGACCGCACACCTGTGAACCCAGTGTTCCAAGTACAATTCAGATCTGTTATTGTTTACATATCGTCGTCAACATTCTTGTGCTCGATCTTGTCCACACGAAAAATACTTCTACAAAATTGACGTTTTTTCTCGTACAGCTAACCTATGTAATTATCTATCTATATTAAGACAAGATAAGGAATTGGACCTATTAGACAAATAGGGAGTGATAGAGAATAATGGTCATATAGAATAGGAAAGAAAACATCTGTAATCCAGGCTTCAATCAAGACCGGGTGTGGATTAATTCCCACACATTTTGTCAGTATTCATCTAGTCTTCGTGTTGTTTTAGGGTGAAGGGGGGACCAGGACGGCTCAAAAGCACACAAATCGTTTTTGGACACGCATCGTCTTATTAACTAGGCGGTGTGGGTAGCTATTCTGGGTGAAAACCTTTCTGCCCGTTCAGATTTCTTCCTCAACTGTTTCCTCCGAACATGATCCACTTTCTCGGTTTGTGAGGCACCTAATAAGGTTTCTTCTCAACTTAAGAGGCATGAAACGGTGGAAGTGGATGTACTGTCCATTACACTTCGCCTTCATGTGTACTGACCGCCTGACTGAACTATCTTCACCACGATTAACCCAAACATCCAGGAAGCCCACTGTGCTGTTCGATTCGGTTTCCATTGTGAACTTCAAGTTGTCATGAGCTGAGTTAAATGAATCAAGGGGTTGGCCTATTTGGTCCAACTTTACCACAAAGACATCAGCAAACAGTGGTCCGAATGATGAACCTCTTGCTATCTCGTCCCTTTGGAGGTAGATCTGGCTGTTGAACTTAAAATAAATGTTGTATGAAGAAAACCAGCAGTTGTTTCCAATATTCTAAGGGAATGCCTATCTCAGTTGCGTTGCTTTCAATGCAAATACATACATAATCTGTGGTTTCATCGATTGGAACGTTGGTGAAGAGTGAACCGACATCTAACGATGGGATCCGTCGCTATTTCACATTTAAGCCTTTTGCACAACTCATGAGTTCAGATGTAACTTTTAGGCTGTTTTGATATTCTTTGTCTAACCAGTTCCAGAAGAACTGCAACCATTTGGCCACTGCATGGTACGGGGAATTGCAGATGTCTAGGATAGGTCTTATGATTTTTTGGTACTCGGTACTATCTGGGAATGACAGTTTCTGTAGACCGTATCCGTTCGAAAGTAGATGGGTCTACCATGTCATTTTGTTTCACATGTTGTAAAATGTTTGGCAAAGACTTCACTGTTTGTTGCGTTTTGTCCTCCGCTGTTGCCATTTTCGTGAATTTGCATGTGACATTCAAAATGTTCTTCATTTTTTGTGATATACTCTGACTATACCGGCACCCTCGTCAGGTTTCGATAGAATGATGTCATTATTCTTCTGTAATCCTGTCAGACGTTTTATATGTTCTATCCTTAATTGCCCACTTGATGATGTCTTGGCCGTATGATATTGATAGCACGTATTTACTAAGGTAGATGTGACATTCAGTAGTTCCAGCTGTGACGAAGGAAATAAGCTGGACAACTGGGCGTATAGACTCTCAAATTTCGCCTCCAGAGATAGTTGTTCACTCTGGTTGCTTGAACAGTCCAATTTGGGTTCCAAGGATAACACCTCAAGCAGCGTTTTGTCTAACTGGAAGTCAGATAAATGGTGCAAAAAACGTCCAGGGTTCGGTAGGATCTCAGTCGCTGGTTTCGATCCTTTCATCCGTTTTGATAGTATTTCACGTTTCCGATTCATTTACTTTTGCACAATCGACTGGACGTACCCGTCAAAGGATTGCATTTCTTCCAATGTTAACTGATCGAGAACACGAGAAGATGACACAAATGATCGTTCTAAATCCACGATATGTTTATGTACAGTATCTGGTTCATAAAGAGCTTGGCGCCGAAGTGACACACTCGATAATAATATCCGGTTTCCAAGTCAGGCAATCACCAACTCTATCACTCTCTGTACAACCCAGTTCACTGATCCACGAAGCTTCATGCAAACTGTTGGTGACGGCATTGACACAGGTAACCATAATTTATTCAGGACCTGCCTTCTGTTCAACTGATCCTGTGTTGTTCATGTGTCCGCGTCACCATCGTTGTCCTTCTAACCACCTCCATTGCGACCACTGACCTGAAAATCGGTTTCACATTGTCAGTGTCCACTGATCGCGATTGGTCATCCTTTTCCATCTGTCTCTTCTTCCTGCCCAGTCCCTATTCATATTTTTGACTTTATTGTCAACCCCCTGAATGTGCTCGCCACTACTGTTCATAGGTCTGATCATTTTTGACTTGTTTGTACAGGGTGGAAATCGTTGATGGTAACACTGTGACCCCAAATCCTTGTGCTTTCAACCCACAAACTGATTCATTAGCCTGAAAAATCTCACTCGCTGATCAAATGGCTGATTGAGAAGAATTTCACACACACACACACAAGTTTCTTCACAATTCGGAAAAGTTGCGAAAATGATGTAATCACTTTTTTCGAATATCGCTCAGGTTGATTTGACTGCAGGATGGAGAATGGGCAACCAACCTCGAGTTACTTTTCTATTGATCTGATCGCAAAGCTCGTCCGTGGTGTTGGTGAGATCCGATAACGTGTACAAACGAAGCTGACGTCATACGCAATTGATCCTCGATCTCTGTTACGAGATACCTAATGGAATTTAGTAGGCTCGAAATGGTGGAATTAAATTAGGCCGATTTGATTCACTTATTATAATTGAGATAAAGAACAGGCAATGTCTTTACACTTTGCGGAAGTCAAACGTTTAGTGGTTTCGCGAATTTTCTATGGAACGAGACAAAACATCACAAAATCAGCACGATTTTCTACTGTTAAATATGCAAACCGCCTGCCTCTTTATCAGCAGTGTGTTCACAATTTCATAAAGAAGTTCCGAGGAACGAGGCGTTTGGCGAATTGAAAGCGACCTGAAGGAATGAGTCCATCATTGAACGGTGTTGTCTCAGGGGACATCTTCCGACACACACTATTGTGCATGCAAAGACGCAGGCAAACAGTCGAATGATTCTCATGCATCGGTGTTGCATATTTCGAGAGCAGGCGTATTTCGTTGCTACGGTGAAACGAACGGGTAAAAGTTGAACAACGACAGTCCGCTCAAGCAAACGGTATTCTGATTTTGGTGTTTAGAAAACATGGGTATCATTCGGGTCGATTTTGTTCACAGAAGATGCACTGTTGAATACAAGACATGGAGATGCTATGTGTACCACCATGGGCTGGATATTCAGCTTTGCATCAATGGAACTATGGTTCACTCACTTGGTTGATCCCGTGTAGAGCCGACGTAAGTTAATCCAGCAGAACTGGTAACAGTCCTCCGGTTATCGTTTGGACAGGACTTCTTGATGGTCGGCCCCCATTCCTTCGAAAAATCGGTTGATGGTGAGTAAAGAAGAAAACTAATGATGACTTCATTTGAAATGGACTTGATGTCTATGCGGGTTTATTTAATTCCTAGGTTGAACTAGCTCATCAATAGTGACCGAAGCTGTACCTGGTTTCAAGGCGATGGCACGCCTCCACACACTGTCAGACGTGTCAGTGCAATATGTAGATGAAGTTTTCCTTGGAAAATGGACCGGCAAAATTAGCATCAGAGAATGCCCCCCACGGACTCCTAATGTATCATTGGCGGACCTCTTTCTCAGGGGACATCTCAAGAGGCCAACACGATCGGTGAGGAAATGTAAGATATACCAGAGGCAACGTCAACGGTAGTTCAAGTAAACTGTCTGCTGAGGATGCTGTTACGCAAGCAGGCTGGTGGAGCTCACTTTGGGCACCATATGAGAAGCAGAAATTGAGATGGCCTCATTATTTCTCATTGTCATTTTCTCCACTCATATTCTATGCAATAATAAATAAAATTTTCATTTCAATCTTTAGCTTACATGTTCACATATCGGATGCCTCTAAGTTGCATAACAAGGATAGCTTGGGAAGATGACACTTACCTATTCTTCGTTGTCTTGATCATGAAAGAAACGGATTAACATTCAATTTCATGCAAGTTTATCGATCATTCAAACCAATTATGATGAGTGAATCAGATCGGGTTGCTTAAATCCCACCATTTCGAGCCGAGTAATTTCAACTAGGTGTCTCGTAAAAAGATCGAGTGTCATTCGCATTTGACGTTAGCATCGTTTGCACACATTATCGGGTCTTACCACCACCAGTTATGAAGTGCTGGATTCAGCTTTATCACTCGGTCAAATTGGGATGGAGGCTAGTCATCTTCGTTTGTTCTGGTGGAACACAAAGTAGGTGCAAGTATTACGTGCAAGGACATTCGCGCATGTAGTGTAGCTTGTGACACTTCGTGTTACATATTAATTAGCCCCAGAACGCCGAGATTCTAATCGCACATCGGACCGCAGTAAAAATAGAATACGATTTCAAGCAGCATATCGATGAATTAAAACTGGCTCCTCGTTTACATTCCATTCCCGGCAAACCTGCTTGACTTCATTAGTCCTCTGTCAACTTCATCGGCCATCTAATGGAAGATTTTTTGATTTTGTGAAGTTAGATAACCATCCAGAGGTATCTTTTGTCCTAAATTAATGTTTTCCAAACGAGGGACATTTCACCTATTGCGGCTAACCTTGCAGCAAATACCACAATTTGATTTACCCTGAAAAGACTGAAACATTTGTATTTAAATGGCGCTAAATGCAATCGGTTGTAGTGAACAGCGAATTATTGTCGATTGCTAAATGACATCATCTCGTTCTTCCACTCAACCGTATCGGTAACAGTACCTTTTAATAGAAATACAGGAAATACATTTGATATTTTTGTCTAGCTGACTGTCCTTTAGACACCACCTTTCAAGCACAAACCTCATGTCATCTGACCTGACTTGGTGGGAGGCATTCGGTTGGAGTTGACGGGGCAGGTATCGTGTTTGCTTTCGAAGCTGTCGGGCATATCTGGCCGTCATAGAGGTCGACATCTGAACAAGCTTACCTTGGCAATTCGGATCAACCCAGACGGGAGCGAGGTGGCGCAGGAGTAACACGTATGCATTCGAGGTGAAAGGGGCCGAGTTCAAACCCTGGGTATGGCCGAGGATATGCACCACTGGTGAGCCTTAACAAGAGTGAAGCTTAGGTCTGGTGCTTCCGAGTACAGGTTGGTCAGATCACCAGGAGTTTGTGCGGAAGCGTGGAGCGCAAAGGACAGTCAGCTAAACAAAGATTCATCAGTCCCACACACTACTCGCAAGCAATAGCGTGATATATTTCATGTTGACACGGATCGGGAGTAAAAAGACATTATCGAACAAGCTACTGCCCGAACCCATTCATCTCAGTATGTACGTGGTAAAGATTACTAAGCCTGCCTATACACCGCTAAATCAGCCACGGACAAAGCAGCTTCAACGATGCAGATCAGATACGATACAATTGGTCCACAGTATTTTACCATGTCCTGTATTACAGTCCTCATTGAAATAACCAGCTAGTTCATCGGTACCTATCCATAGACTTTGAGCTACACATAATCGGTTAGCGTATGGTGCACCTGTATGTTCTTCATAACCCCTCAGATAGTCGGTCGAAACACTTGGAGAATGATTGAAATAGATGAATTGAACTGTATTTGCTATGATATTCGCTCGTTTATCGTCCTACAGTTGCAACCGCCCTGATTAAATGGAGAAGGCTTGGGTATTCCATTATCCTCAGCTAGATAAGAATGCATATCAGTGCTATTTCAGTCTATCGATCAAAGTGAATGACAATGAACAGGGGTTATCTTAGTGCTTCCAAATAATCTTTTCACTTTACTGACCGTCTCTACTCAGCCCTAGGTTTTCGTCCCTCTGTTACGCAGCCTACTCAGTGCACATGCTGTGTTAGAGAAGTGAACGAACAGCCGTTGGATTCATCCGTCACAGCAGCCGTTCTCAGCTCAGCCATGGTAATGGTCAACATGAGTGACGTGCGACCCGGACCACTGCATTATTACGTCATAATATATGGACAGTTACCAATACCTCTGTGTGTGCACATGAACACTCAATAGAAACCCGGTTCATGCAACATGTTATGGAGCCAGTGATTACCAACACCAAATCCTCATGAATATATCGGACAGTTGGAAAATTGGATAGGTCACAAAAGTGACAGGAAGATACCTCAAGTACAGTTTTCGCAACTGTCTTTGTGTGTGTATGCGTGTGTTTGTCCACTAGCATATTGCACACACGGGGCTGATAGACTCTACGAGGTCCGGCACACTGAGTAGTGTTCAGTGTCAGGTTCATGTTTGTGACAATGATGGTTAGGTGATGTATTAGGCAGCATTGACTGATCTCTCAGATGAAAAAATCACTTTATTTGATCGTTGCATATGAAGTCCACCAGTGCCTGTATTGTACCGATTATCACCTTCGTATACCATGACCATATTGACCTCAGCTTACGGTAAACGTGAGGAAGAATTTCACTCCTGAGTGCACACACATGCGAAGTCCGTATCCTGATTAGGTAAACTGGGTTAGTCCAATAGATCGTCGTCACCAGCCGGTTGACTGTTCCCGATCAAGACTGCCCGAAAAGAAACGATCTGCCTAAACACTGTGAATGAGACATAAACTGGAAAGACTGAAAAAAGAGAAAATTACAAGTGAACAATTACGTGCTTTATAGAAGTGCTAAAATTTTGACAACCTATTGCCCTCATCAAAACGTGAATCTGTGTATGATTAATAACCACTTTCTATTATTTTTCAACTGTAGTCACTCAAAGGTATTTGGACGGGAGAATTGCTGTGGGTGTAATTTGCTGAATGAACAGTTAATGAACTTTATTGGTGATTTCCTACCTGGTAAAAAGCGCGGCTTTTTCGATGAGGCCCATCACCGTAGTTCAGCACTTGACCATTTGAAATTGATGGGCAGTGTAACTTCGACTGAATTGGTCGGACTGAACTAGTTTAGAATATCCAACCATAAAACGTCTGACGAAGACAGCCAAATTGTTATCCAGTTTCCTCAGAAAAGAGATCATATGAAGTGTCTTGCCCGGATTCTAGGAATATAGAACAAAACATGTCGGGCTATAGCGAAATGTCGAATTGATTTGCCAAAGGCGCTCGAAAGAATCCCAATTGAGAATCACCGACATCAGACGCTTCATACCATCAGTGGTTCTGTTCGGAGTAGGAGAAAGATTAACCGGTCTTTTTAAAAATCACCATAACCTAATTATCCCTAATAATACTTACCACTTTCTTCGTTTTCAACTTCATAGCTTCAGGACATCTGGAAAAACCACCTATCAGTACTTGACAGATGGGTAAAGTTTCTTGAATGAAATTACTGAAATCAAACTCAAATTACTCATTGAACCAGTAGTCCGGTTGTTGATATTGACTTGGTTAATTGATTAAAGCGCGATCCAAGCGGAGCGTCTATAGTGGGTGTCCAGCTGAGAGAAGATGTGGTTCACATAGCATGTTACGGTGATATTCAGACGGTCGTAAGTGCCGGGAAAGGATGATGAAGATTACATTTTTTCTAACTTGTGTTCTGACAATATTCTCAATTAGCCTACTCGTGAGTAGCGTGAACAAGCTTCTTGGACCTGTGTCATTCTTGACCTGATTTCTCCATTTCTATTGCACTGACATAGATCCCAATTAGGTTTTATGGTTGTAGAATATTGTTGTCGAGGTTACGGTTTCGTCTGCATTTTCCGCTTAGGTATTCACCACATACAAACAGACTACAAGAGTTGTTGTCCTAAAACGTCGCTACAACGTGTTAGTTAGCGTACATATAAAATTAAGCATTTCTACTTTATTGCTCCTCGTGTATGGGCACACGATATACTTATCAGACACCCGTATGCATCTGATTCAACAATGTCTGTGGTTTGGTCCGCTGAGATTGTTTTCAGCTTTGTTAAAGGGCTTACATATTCCTTGACAAATTTCAACTTCTCACCGGGCGGTGGTGTAGGAGGTAACAAAGGCTCAGATTTGAGTAAGCAAATTTCATGAGTCTCTTCTTGGACGACTGGGTTTTCATTTCGTTTGTGCGTCTGGTTGCATCGGCCTCCAGTCCTAATTGCTGAATCTTCAGATTGGCCAGTGGCTATTCGTGTTGCAGCTTTGTTGAGAAAGCTGAGCCACTCACTGAATGCGGTTTTTAGCAAAAAAAGGCAAATCATCATTTCATTAGCAGACTTTGGATGGAACTGACTATATTTCAGACTAATTATGGTTACCGGATAAATGTTGAAACTATCCTGGTTACTTGAGCTTACAAACTAGGAAAAACCTAGTCTCACTAGATTTAAGCACGATATGGGCTGTACTCGACTACGGACAACAGAAAAAATTCTAATAGAATAAATGTGTTCGTCATAATTTCATGGTCCTACAGAATACTATATATATATATATATATATATATATATATATATATATATATATATATATATATATATATATATATATATATATATATATATATATATATATATATATATATATATATATAGTAAGTCTTATTTAAAGGTGTGGACATAATTTCCTCGGAAGCATATATCGAAGTAAATCGACCCTTGGCGGGTCGAATTCCTACATATGCTACTGGAAACAGAAAAAGTAGTTAGATATTGACATCCGATGAAACAATACTCCACATGGCTTGATGACCAATGCAATGATTTGCTAAACAATATTTCAAAAATGGCTCATTTTAGTGCGGAACGATAAAACAAAGCTACTAACGTGCTCCTATCGTGTTGTTGGTAATATTTCACTCAATATGGATGTGCTTATTGGTAAGAAACTGGTCGTGTTGTTCAATTTTGTAACGCTTGAATGGAAAATCAGAGTAAAATAAGAAGTTAGGTAATATTCGCTCGACAGTATATCATCCATTGCCTCAGTGTTTATCGCTAACCCGTTTTTGATTGTGTCGCGTATATGCACATTGGTCTCCTGGTTTTTTGAGTATTTAGTGGATTTTTTTTCCATGTAACAAACACTATCAGTTGACTGACTGCAGTGGTTCACTGATTCGTACTTTTCAGCAACCGCCTGACTTGAATATCAAAACAGTCATTAGGATTGAAAATTATAGATGACACTGTGAATAATAGCCTCATTTTGGCCGCTAAGTTGTGCACCTACAAGTGTCACTTCTCGTGTCACATGGTCATATTTTCCTGCATATGATAACTAATTGGATGGATCTCGTGATCGTGAAACCCATCGTCGAAAACTGGTACTCTCTAAAGGGCCATGTTTACTGGTTCGGCTTTTGGTACCTCATTTCCGTACTACGGACTGACCTCTAATGGCTTGTAATATAGTCTCTGACAAGTGGTGTACTATTAGTTTGCCAAACGAACCACCAGTCCGACTACGGGTTGAACTTCAAGTGTTTGATCACGGAGTTAATTGAATGTTAGTCGCTGTGATCCGCAGCTATCAAATTACATACAAGTGACGTTTTCCACTTCATTGGATCGGCCCCAGGCTTAACATCTCAGTTACGCAGTCAACTCAGTGCACAATATGTGTCATAGAGATGCGAACGGACAACAGTTTAGTTTATCTGTCATAACAGCCGTTCTCAGCTCAGCTGCGATAAGGGTCATAATAGCGATTGTAAGTCATGAATGATCAAGGCCACTGCACTTTACCAGCAGAATATGTGCACATTTACCACTGTTTTTTTGTGTCTCCATGAAAATAGTAATAAATGTCTTAGGAATATAAAAAATGTCACTGTATTAGGGAATAGGACAAAGATAGAAGTCTGAAGAAGTTCCGGTCACGTGCTTCCATGGCACTCGACATTCAGAATGCTTCAGTGAATGAAGACAACTCAACCGCATTGTTGTTATTATAATAGAACACCAAAAAACGGTGGGCTTGAAACCAGCACATTCCTACTGAACAACAGTTCAAGCTACATGCAGATAATATGAATGGTTCACGAAGCACCAAGTGTATCATTAGGGAGAATTTTAGGTAAATTCCTGTGAACCATGGTGATGAATGTTGAATCCAAGTAAGCCATGTAATATTTCAGCCCATCCAAAAACCGCCCGATGCGTCTACCGAGTGATCACATCCAGAAACCAAACGGAAATTCAAATGTCACCGAAATTATTGTGTCAGAAACGAGATCGGTGCGCGATGTAAAATTTTAATATTCAATGACACAACATAGTCGAAATCGTAAGTAGGTTGTCAACTTTTCAGTCAGCGCGGGTACCCTTCCTCAAGACTGGCTTTACGTACGAATGACACTGGAAAGACGGCTTACAGCAATCCATTTATATATATATATATATATATATATATATATATATATATATATATATATATATATATATATATATATATATATATATATATATATATATCCGTAAGTATTATCCCCCCCCGCATGCATCAAGGAACACTAGCTGTGCTTGCTCAAATCGCATCTTGCCGAACTTACCTCTTCCAACCCAGCTGAAAGCGACGCTGTAATTGGAGATGAGCATGGTGATAGTTTTGCTTTTCTTGTCTAGGTATTGCAAACGTTAATGGGTCAAATAGGTAAAAGCATTTACAATGGAATACAAACAGAGATATACGAACTGGGTAGGATCAAATGAGTTTAGTTACAGTGTGTTCCTTTGCAGCTAAATTTTCTCGAATATATTTAGAACAGCAAATGTGCAAGCTATAGGCTGGACCTTTTTTGGTATCGGTATAATCGGAACCACTCTCTCGCATTCGAGGATGTTGTTCTGGCTCAGGCACTGGTTGAATAACCCAGATAAACCTTGGGATAAGGTATGTGCATATTCTTTCAATACAATTGGAGATATGCCATCAGGTCCATCAGATTTCTTAGAGTTCAAGTAAATCAACTGTAGATCGAAAAAGTTACTTCTACAATTGTGTGATCACAAATCCCAATAGACGGGCAAAGCCTTAAGCGGAACAAACTTTTTTATTCACTAAGTTTAAATCTCATTTTACTTTCATTCTGGTACAAAATTTCACGTTGTTCAATAAGCACCACGTGTTATAGAGCTAACATTTATTCTGTTGAAACCTCCACACACTATACACAGTACAACATAAGTATATTTCATTAGAGTTGTAGTGAACTCAATAACCGGATATGAAGGAGTGATATAGATGTTTGAAAGAGTGATAGACCTGTGAATACTCCGAAATTTAATCTTGCATTAGTTCATAGATGCACCCATATGGGAGGTACAGTGTAAAAGTGGTTCCTGCACTGACTTTCACCAACCTTCTCTAACGTATGTGATAACCCCACCAGCTCGATACCGTACGGAATATGACGATCGGCGAGATAACCATTGAACGTCATCAATACTGTTGTACCAGTCTATGTTTATGAAATTATTACACATTATTGCGTCTACCGTTTATTCTGTGATTCATGGTAATAATGTACAAAACAAGTTCAGACGGATTATTAGAAGAAAAGCGTGAAGGGAAAGTGAAGAATCCCCGCTCAGGCTGGCACATTCGTCTCCAACAATCTAATATTGGAAAACTCCGGTTCCCGTGATCTAAACGGAGAATAGTCGTTATTTTTGGGGTAGATCAAACAGATGATGGAATAAATGAAATTGCAGAAACTATTCAGTTGCGTGGGTCTTGGCTGCACGAGTTTACACTAGATGGAACTATACAATAGGATATTTTCCATCCGTATCAAACCCATCGGCCCACTTATGTCCTCGGTCGTGGAAAAGCTGTCGTCACTTATGTTAAGAGCAACTAGACAAAATCAGCTTATCCGTTTTTCACATACTCAACTGAAAAGTTCAACTGCATATCCTGGAATACAAGCCACATTTTTGAGTAGATTTTGCCCGATACTCATCGGGAATATTTATTTGGCACCTAGCACATCAATATGCGAAGTGCACAAATTTTCTCATTTTCTATCTACCTCAATTACTGCACGAATGAGCGAATCCGTTTGCACATCTGTCGATGATTTTACCAAGCCTGAAGTTACATTCCTCACCCTGCTTGGCCTGATAAATTTCGTGCTTATCTTTACCGGAATTAGGAAGTAAGTGGACCTGATCTTCAAAAAAGACCACAACTGTTTAATGTTCAAAAATGTGCACCCCTGAGAAGAGTTCATATCTGAGTCTTGAAATAAGGTACGACAGTGCACAGTAAGACCGATAGCAGTGTTCTTCAAACAGCTGTTCTTTCTCTATACCAAGTCACCACTTACATTACAGACTTGATCGTAACACATTCAGCTCCTCTACTCAAGTATGCTGATGACATTGTTTCCGGTACATCTGCCTCTCAGAAGTCCAATTTAAATGAGTTTAACAAAATTCTGGTACGTATCTGAATTTTTCTGAATAGTTTGGTCTTTTGGTTAACAGTACCAGATGTCAACAGTGCATTTTTTCAATTTTCGATTGCGTTTTTTAGAAGATAGCGCCACCGGTAAATCTACCTTTCTCCCACATGTGAACCATGTGAAGTATATCGGTGTAACTTTGCGTGAGAACTTGAAATGATCTTCACATGCAGAAATCACTTTATAAAAGTTACGTTTAATTCTCTTTCACATTTGTAAACTCTGACAGTTCAGTACGCCGTAGTCTATCATTTCTTCCTTCCTACACTAGTGCATATTTTTGATAATCCTATACTGTTATTCCGTATTTTTTTCCCCGTTTGATTAAAAAAGACTACATCACTCCCAGTCGAAGTCTGCGCATCATCAGTCTTGCTTCTCGTTTAGACTGGAGGGTGCGATAAACACACAATTTTATCCTTTTCACCGGTCGGAAAGAGTATTGCTGACTGTTGACAAATATTGCATTGCCACTTGTCAATCGGTTCGACGTTTCAAATTCTTCCTTCGGAATTTCCGCTGCACAGAATTTCTGTATTTCCGTTCACTTCTCGTATTTTGCAAACAGAGATGAAGTTTTATCAGAATTGAAAACCTGTTTTGAAGAGTAAAATCATTCTTCGTTTTTTCTCGACAGCGGTAAAGCACCTTGAAATAGTGCCCGAGCTTGAGTTCGTTTGTTGCCCATTCGCAGAGGAATAGGCACGTCTGGGCAACTTGACTGGGCCCCACTGTTTGTGCAATGTTCTCTCTATCTGCACTGTCTGTGTGGATGAATGTACTTTGGCCATTTTACTGTGATCAAACAACTTTCTAATAGCCGAGTTATTACATTCGTTCGTCATCAAACTTGTGTCTGTTCACTCGGACAATTACTTTTATTTCGGCCGTTGATTGGTCCACATAATTTTTACATATAACGAATTTCTCTGTGAACCACCCGACTTACTCCTGCATTGCCGTCTCGAGCTTGTCCTATTCCCCTTTGCTTGGGCTTCTTAAAGCCTTTTTGAGCTCTCTTGATTCTGTGGTCGATTTTCTCGCAATTTGAGGAATATTATAACTATCGTTTGATACTTTGTTCTACGGTGCACGTAGTGAAGCTGTTATGATCCAAAAGATGTGCCTCATAAATAATTTGTCCATGGTTTTACATATTTGTGATTGGTGTAGTTCAGGCTGTTCGGTGCCATGATGTTCTGCTTGCTGAGCTTGGCGTTTAGATCGTATAAGTTTCATCACCAGTGGAGATGACACAGTCGAGGTAAGTGCGTGTGCCCGGTCTGCACTGATATTTTTCATTTATAGGTTTGTCATTAGTCCTAAACTTGAGCCTCGTAGACGACCTTCTGCCCAAAGCTCGACGTTTGTTTTCCGCGTGGCCTTGTATTGAGCAGACTGTTGGCAGCCATATTGGTGTTAACCTGATATAAGTGTAGAATCCTGTTGGTGCGTTTACTCAGCCTTTGTGTTCTTGAAGTTTTACGCTTCTTTGCATTTTGTAGATCGAACACGAGCAACCCCCAAGGAACACACTGATCCTTTGATGCTCTAACCGTGCTTCGTTCTCTCCTTCTTTCCACTTTTAATATTCGAATTCGCGATAATTCTGTTCCGAAGAGGTGGTATTTGTCGCAGTCCATACACTTGTCCTGGGATATACTGTTTCTTCTTTTTTCAGGTTTGAGTTGATCTTTAGGTTTCAGCAGGAGTCTTCTCATGATTTTTAGTTCGTCTATGAGCAACTGTGTTACCTTGCGATCGAACGAATCTCTCAGGTATTTCGGAAACATCTGAGATTTATATGGAAAAGTGACCCTCCTGTGTGGTTATGTTCCTTGATTTATTTTCCCATTCATCCCATACACGGTAGTTTTATAAAGTTTCTTGAATATCCGTTTCGCGTAGAACATCCTGAACATGTAGTTTATTTATGCTTTCGCAGTTCAAGCATTAAGTGAAGAAGACCACTACCAAGAGCGCACATGCACTTACGATATCACCTCGACTGATGATGAAACGTCTGTGATCTAAATGTCAAGCTCAGCGATCAGCCTATCATGGCAAACGAAATTCATTCTGGTGATTCGGTGAGCAATCGTACTGATCGGGTATATCGCTTACACCGGTTCTCCGTCGACTAGTTCTTCTAATCAAACAGTATAATTTGCAGCTGTTGCCATTCGCTACATTGACTGGACAAAATAATGCAAACCTCAACAGTGCAGTCTCCAAGGATGGGAAATGAACTGTTTTTCATCTGTGTTATGTAGCCCAAGTGTGGATCGATAGGATAGTGTCATTCACATTAAAAGATGGGAAAGCAGATAGAGCATGCATACTGAACATGGTCAGGGAATTGGCTGAAATGATAACCCATGCAGGACCACACCTTTTTGACATAACAGTTAATAAGAAAACGAACGAACATTTTTGCTTGGCTTTTGGATATAATTTTCAAAATTCATATAATTCAATATGAGACATCGATTTAGAGGTGAATTCCGTCGAGTGCATATTAATTTCTAATAGACTGTTCGAACGACGTATTATTCCTCATGGATTTAACAGTCTAAAGTTTTACCACCCAGTATTGCTGAATACACGAACCAGCATAGATTTGTGACAGTGGAGTAAGCGGATCATGCTCTATTTCAAATCCTCGTGCTGTGCATATGTACATCTGGGTAAATGTACACATAAGCAACAAATCGACTTCTGAAATTCATTTTGTAAAGAAATTGACTGAGTGCACAAGAAATTGGGACCAGAATATAGCTAGCAATGCTAATCGCGGTTACCATTTCGAGCCTCTATCCGTGTGATCTTTGCTGGCACTATTCCTCCGTACAAAATCTTTCCGTAAATACGATAAACTACGATGACCAGAACTACGCAAATGCTGAACCGTTTGCTGACAATGAGGTGCAAATCTACAGTAAACAAATGCCAAACTGAATTGTACACCGAATGCTTGAAGTCTTTCTGCTATGGAAATCATTTTCGTAAATTGTTTACCGAAAGAAAAGTTGCCGATAATCAATGTACACCTTGTCGAGATTACGGACTTTCGCACTGATGAATCACGGGGCACAATGCAGGTTATTGAAACTCAGTGGCGATTCGTTGGAATCCTTTCTAATTATCGCTAGCTTATTAAATCAAATTTGAGAATCTTCCTGATGAGGTGTCACAAAATACAACCAGTGAAATTATAAGAGTCCTCCAAGTCAGCCTAGGCCATCCTAGAGGAAATCCAATCTCTCCAACGAGGAAATAAAATATTGTTATTTTTAGGAGCTTCAACAAAATATACAACGAGAAAGTTCACAAAACCAATGCAAAATGATATTTATTGAACAGGACGACTAATTTCCACACGACCCGAGTTTTGACTAATTCCGTCCACCACAACTCCACAGTACATTGTTTACCCTCTATTCTTCTTTCTAAAGTGGATGTCACAAAGGAACTTCGCATTAACTGTGGTAGTTAAACCTGATGGTAGTTTCATCCGTTTTTCTGCTCATTGTTGAGATATTTCCAAGTTGACAGTTGTTGTCTTCGCTCCTCTCTATGTCTGAAATGTGAGTTGTTAACTCACAGAAATCCCTAGTTTATTACAATACAACACAATTTGTTATGGCCGTGACAGAACCCGTCGATGTGCCCGACTCGATCAGAAGTTTAGTGAGAATGCTAAGATTAAATGTTTTTAGATGGGAATGAGGACTGCGATGAGTTGACTGTTATAGTTCACCTCGGTTCAGTAGACGAATGTGATTTGCTTGTTTCCATTTGTAGCAAAATTTCCAATGAATACATTTGAAGAACACAGTTTGGCGAATAAGCTTGTTTCCAAGCTTGTATGCTTATTCACTGGATTACTTGATTTCTGTCAGTGAAGGAGAATCAGCTGAAGCCATATAGCGGTGCTTGGTGCTTGAGTCTCAGGAAGAATACGACGAAGCCCCACGAATTCTAGAACGCCGATTCGACAGGCCATACGTTATTGCCAGAGGATGCATCGATGAGCTGAATGAGGGCCCCGTGTAGAAGTACACAGAAACCGAGGCCTTGGTGAAATTGAAGGAATAGATGAAGGTGTGTTTGGCCACAATGAAGAGCCTTGGTTATCAAGCTGATTTGATTGTGTAGAGCTAGCTAGTATCGTGTCCTTTGCACTAAAGTCCCTAGGTGGTCAAGAAGTTACACAAGTCCGCCGAGCATGGGCATCGGAATACTTGCCTAAACTAAAGCCATTCTACCTAAAACAAAATGTAGAAGGTTGGGGCCATTTTCAAGAAGTGCCTGTTGCCAGCCTATAACGACTCCGACATCCGATTATTAATTAGACCTGACCTCAAATGACATATTGCTGCGGGAGGGCTTCTAGGATTGGTGATATTTGAACCAACTTCACGCCCACGTCATACTAATGCGGAGGCCTATGTAGATCATGTCACGGTCACCAAAGTGGATATAAGATTGGAGCGTACGTTCAACTTTGAATTCCTAGAAGCGGCTTGCATCAAACGGAGTATGACAGAAGATGACAAACAGGATTACGTCATGTGAACGCCCCACTGCGCTGAGTCAAATACTGTTATGAAATAGTCTTGTTATGAAAGCCCGGTGGGCCATGCTTGCTGGATAAAAAAGGTCTCACACTGGAGAGACTGCTGCTTCCCAAGAAGTGAATCGAGAGGGACCATGACTGCAAGGAAAATTACACTGCCATTGTCAACGAGTATATCATAAAAGATTACACCGGAACTGTACCCGAATCAGAACAGAACTTGACTAGTACCATATGTCGCACCATCCGCACCATAGAGTATAAAAGCACGGAGACCAAAGGAAGGTTAGAGTTGTATTCGACTGTACTGTAGAATACAACAAAACGTCCCTGAATAAGCAAATGCCGATAGAACCAGATCTAATCAACACTCCATGTGGAGTATTTCTGAGGTTTCGGTATTACAGGTACAATCAGGTAGCATATATTGCAGCCAAGTTTCATCAGATGAAGGTGCCAGCAAACAATCTCCACTGTTTGAGGTTTGTCTGGTGGCCCGATGGTAATTTGAAAACTAGACCAAAAGTGCATCGCGTGACTTCTCATCCATTTGGTGCACCTTTGTCGCCTTCATGCAGTACCTCGTCCCTACAAAGCACCATCGATCGCTACCTGACTCCTGACGTCCCCGTTATGGCTGAACAGGCAAAACAGGCATTCTGGGTGAACGATTGGATATTGGGTGTATCTGCTCTCGAGAATGTAAGAAGAACAAGTCAAACTCTTGGCCAGATATTGTTAGCAAAGTACCACATGCAGTGAGAAATCTGACGAAGGCAGAATCTCAAAATCTGTACCTTGATCAACAACTATTAGAATGAAGTGGACTTTTGTAGTGGAAGTGGAAAGCAGGTCCCACTGGTTTATAGTTAATGTCTCATCTTGGGAGGGAAAACTAACTCGATGGAGTTTTGACTTACGTTGGTTCAATATGTGACCCATTGGGATCGATAGCCCCTAGTTTGTTAGAAGTCAGACCTTTCCTCCAGGATCTATATCAAAGAGGATCCATGTGGGACGAGGAGATATCCAGAGAAGAAGGTTTTCGTAGTAGTACCACGAAACGAGCGGTCACCGAGGTCCGTTACATATACCCTCAGCACTGTGAGAGCATTACTGGATTAACCACGAGCATTCTGCAATTAAGAGCATAGTAATAAAGTGTAGAACTGCACACCGGGGACCCAAATTCCCGACCACAGACTCACTACCGGTGAACTACTTCACTTAACCACCGAACATATTCATGGATCATTCAGACCTATGATCGGATCTATCCGTTCACATTGGCACACGTATATTCCTTCGTTTTTCCAGGTACAACCATTCGTACTCCGACCTTCGTAATTCGTTTGTGTATTTTATCCGCAGAATATTTTTCTTATCCTGTGACCGCGAAAATCAATTCATATTAGCTAGAAACTTTCTTCGTTTACTGTTTGTACCGTAAACATGCTGCGCTACTTCTTCGTTTGCCTGATTGCTGAGTGGACCGTTTATGACTGCAATGTTTGGGGTGATTCAACCGCCGTCATACGTGATGCAGCCAGGTACAGCATCGTAGCTACTCACACGGATGAGCCCAAACTAATCAGAATCGCCGAGGAAAGGTAGGACAAAAGCTCCCTGTGATTGGTTACCTTTTAGTCCACCAATTATTTTCTCTGATTCAACATATTTATACAAAACTCTTCTGCAATAGCACTAACGTGCTATTCCGTAGCCTTGGTGTTTTTGCTACTTTGGTTTGCCTAGTTCCAGGTGGGAGCGATTCCAATGTGTCCTATCATTTCGGACATTGTGAATATCACAAATGTCCCCACTTACTGGATAATTTTCTGCACTGTTGTTCTTCATTGCTCACCTGCATGTAAATCATTTGCCTTCACATATATATATATATATATATATATATATATATATATATATATATATATTTCATCCAAATTTGACTGTTTACTAAAGCTGAATATATCAGTTTATAATTAGCGTTGGTAAGATCAGATAATGTGTGCAAACGAAGCTTACGTCAAAAGCGATTAACACTCGATCCCTGTTACGAGACACCTAGTTGAATCTAATCAGCTCATTTTTCCAAGCTATTCCTGGCATAATAATTGGAAGTGTCTACTAGGTGAAAATGTAAGCTAACGGTGGAAATGGAAATTTTATATATTACTGCATAAAAATAGGTATGGGAAATGATAATGAGGAATAAGTAGATAATCTCAATTTCCGCTTCTCACATGGTGCCAAAAATGACTTCCATCAGCCTGCTTGCACAACAACATCTTTGTCAGGCGTTCGCTTGAGCTCCCACTGATGTTGCCTCCGATATGTCTTGAATTTCCCCACCAATCATGTTTTATTTCAAAGACCGCTTTTGCTTCTTCAGGCGACCCCGGAGAAAGAAGTCCATCGGAGACCTTTGGGCCATTAGTTGATGCTATTTTTGCCAATCCATTCTCCTGGGAAAAACCCATCCACTCATACACACGCACGTCCGGCGGTGTGTAGAGGCACTCCATGGCTGTGAAACCAAGTAGGGCTTCAGTCGTCAATGGTGAGCTCTTTCAGCCTAGGGAATAAATAATCCCGCAAAAATGTCATGCACATACAGAAATTAGTACCAGGAAGCTAACAATTGCTAATAATATCCAAGCAATATTTTCGCCACAATATGCCGAGTATTGTACATAATACAACAACCAGGTTTAGCCCGTTGTTAGACTGGTGATGTTGATTTTACTAAGTGAGCATTTAGCACTCATGCAAAGCTACATGAACCTTGTTAGGGTGAGCGCCGTTGAGTGGACAGTCCATAAGATGGATGTAATATATCAAGCCGGATCATTACATTCGATTATTTCTCTTGTGTCCGACTACCACGACATCCATACACCCAGTGATCATAGTTAGGCAGGAAGGTACGACTACATATCATGACAATTGAGTCTTTTGTATTCAAGTCAATTCAAGTCAAGACAAGTCAAGCCATTAGTATATGTATGCATCCGACTGGGTAGATTTTCAACATTTACACCATATCTGTGGATGTAGAAAAGCGGATTCGGGAAATACGTACAAACTGTGGTGAAGTTTATCCAAGTAAACAGCTCTATAGGTGTTTGGTGAATTTCACTGAATCAGCAAGTATACGAGCATGATACGGCAAAACAGAATTGCGAAATGCAGAATTGCGAGTAAACGAATCTTTCAATTTTAATTGCACACATCCTAA
This sequence comes from Fasciola hepatica, assembly GCA_948099385.1. Classification (NCBI taxonomy): domain Eukaryota; kingdom Metazoa; phylum Platyhelminthes; class Trematoda; order Plagiorchiida; family Fasciolidae; genus Fasciola; species Fasciola hepatica. The sequence goes on from CANUEZ040000047.1 coordinate 29,024,839, forward strand.
TGTTACCATTATTTTTACCTCTTCTCCTACATTGTCAGGCCGATTATCACTTTGATTTCTTAGTTAGATTGCTGCTGATAAGCAGCAATGAGAGAACCGTTACAATTCAATAATCCTTAACGGGTATTCAAACTGAGCAAGTTTCAATAACCCCTTTCAAATTCATAAAGTGAAATTGAACATACGAGATGAAAACGCAAACGGGTTGGTGATAAAAGCCGTTCTAACAAATGAGATGCTACTGATCAGATTCTTCATAAGAGCCCATTCAATCCGGTGTTTTTTATAAAAGACGCTACTGAAATGACCAACATGGCCAGTTCATTAACAATGAACAAGTTCAATTTGGCCTATATACCGCTAACGATCCACTCCATTTACAAATGAAGCTTTATCCTATCACTCTGTAGTTGAAATAGCACCTTTGCACGCACCTATAATTTGCTAGTTCCATTGTCGCTCACCGTTTTCTCAAGTGGACAATGCCATGCAAATTTTCTCGCGAGAATTCAGAAAATGTCAAAATCTAACTACTGCTGCCTTTGTAAGTAGTTATATTTAAAACTCCAAGCTCCAAGGATGTACCAGATGTCGAAGAAATCACTGTACGTTTCAACTGATATTTCAAAGAAATGGGGGTCTACTAATCAAGTACCACAAAGTTCTGCCCAAACCATAACCAGAGGACTGTAAACAGCTCTTCTGGGATTAACCTCCGTCAGCTTCACACAAGATCAAACACGTGGGTAAACCACAGTTCCATTGATGCAAAGCTGAATACCCAGCCCATGGGGGTACACAAAGCATTTTCTTGTCTTGTATTGAACACCGCACGTTCTGTGAACAAAATGGACCTGTTTGATACCCATGCTTTCTAAAAACCAAAGACAGAATGCCGTTTGCTTCGGTAGATTATCGTTGTTTAACTTTTACGCGTTCCTTTGAAAGTAAGAACGAAATTTACCTGCTTTCGAAATATTCAAAGCTGACATATGCTATGCATGGAAATCACTGCACGATGTCCCTCCGCCTGTTAATCCACTGTGTCGGAGGATGTCCTCCGAAAAAGATCCCTCCAGCAATGACTTCAATCACACTGCTGCTTCCCAAGAAGCGAAACGAAAGGGACCATGAGTGTAAGGAAAACTACACTAGAATGGTTAACGAGTATATCATAAAAGATTACACCGGAACTGTACCCGAATCAGAACAGAACTTGACTAGTACCATATGTCGCACCATCCGCACCATAGAGTATAAAAGCACGGAGACCAAAGGAAGGTTAGAGTTGTATTCGACTGTACTGTAGAATACAACAAAACGTCCCTGAATAAGCAAATGCCGATAGAACCAGATCTAATCAACACTCCATGTGGAGTATTTCTGAGGTTTCGGTATTACAGGTACAATCAGGTAGCATATATTGCAGCCAAGTTTCATCAGATGAAGGTGCCAGCAAACAATCTCCACTGTTTGAGGTTTGTCTGGTGGCCCGATGGTAATTTGAAAACTAGACCAAAAGTGCATCGCGTGACTTCTCATCCATTTGGTGCACCTTTGTCGCCTTCATGCAGTACCTCGTCCCTACAAAGCACCATCGATCGCTACCTGACTCCTGACGTCCCCGTTATGGCTGAACAGGCAAAACAGGCATTCTGGGTGAACGATTGGATATTGGGTGTATCCGCTCTCGAGAATGTAAGAAGAACAAGTCAAACTCTTGGCCAGATATTGTTAGCAAAGTACCACATGCAGTGAGAAATCTGACGAAGGCAGAATCTCAAAATCTGTACCTTGATCAACAACTATTAGAATGAAGTGGACTTTTGTAGTGGAAGTGGAAAGCAGGTCCCACTGGTTTATAGTTAATGTCTCATCTTGGGAGGGAAAACTAACTCGATGGAGTTTGTTGACCTACGTTGGTTCACTATATGACCCATTGGGATCGGTAGTCCCTAGTTTGTTAGCAGTCAGACCTTTCCTCCAGGATCTATATCAAAGAGGATCCATGTGGGACGAGGAGATATCCAGAGAGGAAGGTTTTCGTAGTAGTACCACGAAACGAGCGGTCACCGAGGTCCGTTACATATACCCTCAGCACTGTGAGAGCATTACTGGATTAACCACGAGCATTCTGCAATTAAGAGCATAGTAATAAAGTGTAGAACTGCACACCGGGGACCCAAATTCCCGACCACAGACTCACTACCAGTGAACTACTTCACTTAACCACCGAACATATTCATGGATCATTCAGACCTATGATCGGATCTATCCGTTCACATTGGCACACGTATATTCCTTCGTTTTTCCAGGTACAACCATTCGTACTCCGACCTTCGTAATTCGTTTGTGTATTTTATCCGCAGAATATTTTTCTTATCCTGTGACCGCAAAAATCAATTCATATTAGCTAGAAACTTTCTTCGTTTACTGTTTGTACCGTAAACATGCTGCGCTACTTCTTCGTTTGCCTGATTGCTGAGTGGACCGTTTATGACTGCAATGTTTGGGGTGATTCAACCGCCGTCACACGTGATGCAGCCAGGTACAACATCGTGGCTACTCACACGGATGAGCCCAACCTAATCAGAATCGCCGAGGAAAGGTAGGACAAAAGCTCCCTGTGATTGGTTACCTTTTAGTCCACCAATTATTTTCTCTGATTCAACATATTTATACAAAACTCTTCTGCAATAGCACTAACGTGCTATTCCGTAGCCTTGGTGTTTTTGCTACTTTGGTTTGCCTAGTTCCGGGTGGGAGCGATTCCAATGTGTCCTATCATTTCGGGCATTGTGAATACCACAAATGTCCCGACTTACTGGATAAATTTCAGCAATGTTGTTCTTGAATGCTCACCTGCATGCAAATCATTTGCCTTCACATATATATATATATATATATATATATATATATATATATATATATATATATATTTGTTGCAGATTTACTCACTCTCTGCTATCTTTAGCTGCACATATACCCTCTTTTACCCAATACTATATATGTCAATGCCTGAAGTGATGTATCGAAAAGAAATTTCTTCGTGTTACAAGTTTTTTCATGAATCAATGGGCGTATTCTATGATTTAAAACACTGCGAACAGCCGGATTAAAGACCTCAATAAGTATTTGAAGTTTACCGCCAGGTTCGCTGAGACGAAACAAACAATCGAGTTTATTGAGGAATGTGTCCGCAACAATCGGTACCCTAAAACCTACTGGAAAGCACTGCGCAGGTGCCATGTTGTACCCAATGTCCGATTGCTCGGACGTCATGCGCTCAATCAACTTGACGCGGCCAAATCCAGTTTAGACGAAATAAAGCGGCTGGTGAATAGATACGAAAAGAACGTTGCAGAACTACCCGAAGGTCATCGAAAATAATTTTGGGATATTGTGCACTCAGTTTGTCGAAAAGCTCGGGAAAAAAGGCGAGGGAAGTTCCTCAGCAGCTTGAAAACAAGAGTACCACCGTCCAGGTTACCGGAAGATCCTGAAAGGTATGTCCACAATCATTCTTCTGTGACGCTTAGTAAATTACAATATGAGGCTTTATCTCTCGGACCTAAGTTTTGTGCAACTCAACCATGTTATCATCAGGTGGAAATTGAAACTCAGTTTGAAAGTCTAATGAGCCAATTGTACGACCTGGTACCAACATCATCTGACTCAGTTGACGGCCTGAAAACATCACTTGTTTATGAATGTCAAAAGTATCACGCTACTAGATCTCCGTTGAACGGAATATTAACTAAGCAACATCGAGAAGCGGTCCAAGAACTAGTGAATAATCAAGATTTACTACTATCGAAACCGGACAAAGGTGCTGGATGGGTTGTACTAGATCGAAGCGTCCAGTACAGAAAAATGATGACTATTTTATCTGATGAGAGCAAGTTCATTTACCACCCGGGTGAGAAAGACAAAACACAAGAAGCCGAGACTAAGCTGACAGAGATCTTGAAGCAGCTTAAGTCAGAAAACACTATTTCCAAAACGCTGTACGACAAGCTTGTGCCCTGCGGCTCACAACCACCTAGACTCTATGGGTTACCAAAAGTACACAAACCAAATGTACCCCTAAGACCGGTGATTGACATGAGCACCTCAGCCTATCACGCCACAGCTCAGTGGATTGCAGAAATTCTTGAACCTGTGCGCAAGTCACTAGCGAAGTATAGTGTGAAAGATTCGTTCTCTTTTGTGGAGATGATAAAACATCAGGACCTGTCTGAACGGACTATGCTTTCCCTAGATGCTGAATCCCTATTCACAAACGTTCCGTTGATCGAGGCAGTAGAATTCATCTGTCAGTACTTGACCGATAATGATATCAAACTCGACATTCCTGTGGCCAAGCTAAAAGAATTAATTCTTAGATGTACATGGAATATACAATTTCTGTACAGCGGAAAATACTACAGGCAGAAAGACGGGGTAGCAATGGGACCACCACTTGGACCCCTTCTGGCGGATATATTCTTAGCTAAACTAGAAAGTGGACCACTAAGTAGCACCATCGACAGTCTATATATGTACACCAGATACATGGACGACACTTTCATAATTTGCGACTCAAAAAAAAGACATTACCGAACTACTGCGAACATTCAACAACGCCCACGCAATGACCACATTTACAGTGGAAGTAGAGACGGACAATTTCCTCGCCTTTCTTGATGTGGGATTGCGTAGAATGGAGGAAGGATATATAGAAAGGAGAGTGTAACGGAAATGTACATGGTTGGGGCAATACACACATTTCCTAAGTTTTGTCCCCCTACGATACAAAAGAAACCTTGTGAGCTGTCTTACCTACAGAGCAAGAAACATCTGTAGTCCTGACACGATGGCCCAAGAACTCGAACACATACGCGGTACATTATTAAAAAACGGCTATCCAGAACCGTTTATTCGTCAACATATGGGAGAGAGGAGATACAAAATGAAAGTTCAAATGGCCAAGAAAAAGGATATTTTTCTAACTGTCCCGTTCAAAGGTGACAAAACCTTAGAAATACTAGAACTGCGCATATCCAAGACCCTCGGGAAGTCTTTCCCCGCTGCACATGTCCGAATCTTAACAAATACGAAGCCTTTCATTGTTCAACAATCCAAGGACAGGTTGCCTCATCAGTCTCAATCTTTTGTTCTATATCAGTTTACGTGTTCTTGTAGTGCACAGTAAATTGGACATACGACGAGACGCCTGTCGAAGAGGATATCAGAACACGTCCCGGCTTCTTTACGCAAAGGTACAGTCCGGACTATCAATAACGCAATCCTGCAACATCTGGTGGATAGCGGACACCAAATCGACACGGTGACAGCTTTTAGACCAGTCCTGACAACTCCCAGAGTTCACGCGAAAGGATTACGCAGGCGGTTGCTGATGACGTCAGAAGCCATAGCAATTCGACTATTTAAGCCGGATTTGTGTAAGCAACGTAAACTCGTGCAACAGTTGTTGTTGCCGTGGCCGTAACACGTGATTTTCTTATGGTTCCCTTGTACCAATTCTCCCCAGCCCCACACCTCTTTTTCACACCTTTGTTTTTCGCACCTGCCTTTTCACGCCATTTGGTTGCACATTTCACACTTATTGTCGTTCACACAACGAACAAGATTCATCAAGTTGAAGCATGTTGTCGAGTTACCGGATTTGTTGCACATTTACTCACTCTCTGCTATCTTTAGCTGCACATATACCCTCTTTTACCCAGTACTATATATGTCAATGCCTGAAGTGATGTATCGAAAAGAAATTTCTTCGTGTTACAAGTTTTTTCATGAATCGATGGGCGTATTCTATAGTGATATATATATATATATATATATATATATATATATATAATCCTTCCAAATGTGACTGTTTAGTAAAGCTGAATATATCAGTTTATAATTAGTGTTGGTAAGATCCGTTAATGTGTGCAAACGAAGCTTACGTCAAAAGCGATTAACACTCGATCCCTGCTACGAGACACTTAGTTGAATCTAATCAGCTCATTTTTCCAAGCTATTCCTGGCATAATAATTGGAAGTGTCTACTAGGTGAAAATGTAAGCTAACGGTGGAAATGGAAATTTTATATATTACTGCATAAAAATAGGTATGGGAAATGATAATGAGGAATAAGTAGATAATCTCAATTTCCGCTTCTCACATGGTGCCAAAAATGATTTCCATCAGCCGTCTTGCACAACAACATCTTTTTCAGGCGGTTCGCTTGGACTCTCACTGATGTTGCCTCCGATATGTCTTGCATTGCCCCATGTTTTATTTCAAAGACCGCTTTTGCTTCTTCAGGCGACCCCGGAGAAAGAAGTCCATCGGAGACCTTTGGGCCATTAGTTGGTACTATTTTTGCCGATCCATTCTCCTGGGAAAGATCCATTCACACATACACACAAACGTCCGGCAGTATCTAGAGGCACTCCATGGCTGAGAAACCAAGCAGGGCTTTAGTCATCGATGGTGAGCCTTTTCAGCCTAGGAAATAAATAATCCCGCAAAAATGTCATGCACATACAGAAATTAGTACCAGGAAGCTAACAATTGCTAATAATATCCAAGCAATATTTTCGCCACAATATGCCGAGTATTGTACATAATACAACAACCAGGTTTAGCCCGTTGTTAGACTGGTGATGTTGATTTTACTAAGTGAGCATTTAGCACTCATGCAAAGCTACATGAACCTTGTTAGGGTGAGCGCCGTTGAGTGGACAGTCCATAAGATGGATGTAATATATCAAGCCGGATCATTGCATTGGATTATTTCTCTTGTGTCCGACTACCGCGACATCCATACACCCAGTGATCATAGTTAGGCAGGAAGGTACGACTACATATCATGACAAGTGAGGCTATTTTATTCAAGTCAAGTCAAGTCAAGCCAAGTCAAGTCAAGTCCTCATTAGATGTATGCACCCGACTGGGTAGATTTTCAACATTTACACCATATCTGTGGATGTAGAAAAGCGAAATCGGGAAATACGTACAAATTGTGGTGAAGTTCATCCAAGTAAACAGCTCCATAGGTCTGTGGTGAATTTCACTGAATCAGCAAGTATATGAGCATGATACGGCAAAACAGAATTGCGATATGCAGAATTGCGCGAAAACGAATCCTTCAATTTTAATTGCACACATCCTAATGTTACCATTATTTTTACCTCTTCTCCTACATTGTCAGACCGATTGTCACTTTGATTTCTTAGTTAGATTGCTGCTGATAAGCAGCAATGAGAGAACCGTCACAATTCAATAAACCCTAACGGTTATTCAAACTGAACAAGTTTCAATAACCCTTTTCAAATTCATAAAGTGATGATGAGAGCGCAAACGGTTTGGCGATAAACGCCGTGCCAATGGATGAGATGCTACTTATCAGATTCTACATTAGTTGCTATTCAACCCGGGTTTTCCATAAAAAACGCTACTGAACTGACCAACATGGCCAGTTCATTCACAATGAACAAGTTCAAGTTGGCTTATATACCGCTAACGATTCACTCCATTTACAAATGTAGCTTTATCCTATCACTCTGTAGTTGAAATAGCCACTTTGCACGCATCTATAATTTATTTTCCACCCCATAATCGAATCAACCTGAGCGACATTCGAATTCAGTGAATAGGTCATTTTCGCAACTCATCCGAAGGATGAATAAACTTCTGTGTGTGTGAGCGAGAGAGATTTTCTCAATCAGACATTTGATCAGCTGGCGAGATTTTCTATGCCGATGAATCAGTTTGTGGGTAGGACGCACATGGATTTGGGGACACAGTGGTACCATTACCAATTCCCACCATGCACAGACCAGTCAATGAAGATCAATCCTGTGATAAATAGTGACCACTGCACTTATGCGGGATCGACAGCAATGTCCAACTATAAACAACGAGGCGGGCAACCAAATGAGACAGTTGGAAAAGGATGACCAACCGCGATCAGTGGACATTGACAATGTGAAACAGGTGTTAAAGTAAGGGGAGGCCATCGGGGCTGGTGGGAAAAGGACAATGATGATGGCACCGACAAATGAAGAACAAATTCACCAATAGTTTGTGTGAAAGCCCTCGGATCAGTGAACTGGTTAACGCAGGGTGATTATTAGTTGGTGATTGCATAACTCGGAAAACGAGTGTCAGGACTAAACAACACAAAAAGATAGGTAAGTAACTAAATGGATTAGCCGGACGTGGAAATATGTCAATTAGGGGGCGACAAAGTGTGTGTGGGATAGAACTAACACGAGTGGTGACGACTATATGTAAAGAATAGTAAATTTGCATTGTACATGAAACGCGGTTCATAGATGGGTTGTCTGGTAACGTCAATGTATTGGTCGAGTATAAAAGAGTTAAAGACGTAGATAATATTGCTTACCACCTGCAATCTTATCTGAATCGTATAGAGTGTCCATGGAAACTGAGTTCAGTTTTAGAATCCCACGGCAGAACTGGTCGTAGGGTTCCAGTAAAAATTTATCCCATCATTCATATGCAACACCATACTATTCAACTCGAAATGAGTAGTCGGGTATTGTACATGAATGATGGGATAAGTTTCTACTGGAACCGTACGACCAGTTCCGTCGTGCGATTCCAAGAGTGGACTTTTCATCCACGCACAGCCCATGCAATTCGAATGAGATTACAGCTGTAAACCAAATGCGGATTACCCAAGCATAGGGATGATTAAGAAAAGGGTTTCGGGTAAGCATACCGAATAAGCGACACTAACAGCAAAACCGGTCTTGTGATTCTGGGGAGCTTTCTTCCTGAAATTCAGACACAACGCCATGCTACTCATTCCAAGAAATACTAACCAACACTGTCATAGAAACGATGCAAGAAGTGTGTTATAAAGTAAGTGTGTACAAATAACTAAGCACACCGGAATGTAGGCGAATCGGATACAAATGCAATCCCCTGAGTCAAAATCAAACGTTAGGCCGGTTATAGTAACCCATTAGAAATGGCCCCGAGGAGTAAGTAGAAGGGTACATATAGAGGGCACAGTGGGTGAAAGATATTTCAGCGTGGGAATTTCAGCGAGTGAATTGGAAATTAGATGCATTCCCAATGGATACCGAACGTTTCTGACAAAGTCAACCCTCTCTTCCGAAATAAAATCTTCCCATTGCCAATGCGTGTGAGCAAAATATTTGAAGATCTGGAAATAGCTCTAGAAACCGCAATGATAATGACCGCGGGCCATTAGGTTCCGATTGCTGTGGGTTGGATAGGATTTGTACTGCCGATTGCGTGCTTCGACTTTTGATAAGCATATCTTGAAACCCCATGATTCATTATGTCATCCCGGAATAACCCACATTGTTCAGTTCGTTTGTCCCAAGAACTTGCCTAATGTCAATTCACATACAGCCACATTATAAAAAGGTAGGCGAAAGCATCCTTCAAGTTTTCTGTTTTCAGGATTCGGTTGATGGTGCGCTGAAAGCAACCCACACCACGGGTGACCCCAAAAAGTATTTACCAAAAGTGAAAAAGATTGTCCGCTGCTTCGAAATCTGTAGAGGGTTTTCCATGTTTCGAGATTGGGACTAAATGATACATACTTTCGAGATTCAGGCTACTGTCAGCAGTGTAACGGGCGGTGTTCCTTACCATATTTTTTGTACATCGTGATGGAAAGGCAACTGGCTGAATAGTATGGTTGGCTGTCTAACCATAGTCATTGATTATTCTCATGTTATGGTTTGCGCTTTAGGCAATCGAAACTTGGGTTCTTTATGGAGATTTCGACGGCTCAGTTGTGCCATCGTTCAAGAGGTGTTGTATCCCCTCCTTAGTGAAGCGTTTGTGCTTGAAGGAGTATCAGCGGGATTTGGTAGCAACAGGCTTACAGACGGGAGACAGAAATGCGGACAGGGCTGGACGCCGGATTATGGGGCCAGACAGTCCGCACAATGAGAATTGGCCGTATGTTCCTCTAACTGGTACTTCAACCGTTTCATGTAACTCGAGGAAATCATGTCCGAGTAGAACCTCGGGATGTGGATTCTGCATGACTGGCAGTTTGACGTTTTCGGAGACCACATCTTGAGATCAAATTGCTACGCTGCAGTGGTCGGGGACGAAACAGGACAATGACGTCGTCACCATAGTGATTTTCAACTCACCAGGGTAAACCGATCAACCGAACTAATTGAGGACATTTTGCGATATAAGGCTATCGGAGCCACACGTATGAATCTAAGCTTGGAGTTCGACGTCATTCACACGAACTTTGGTTGTTGCCCTGGGCAAACAAGCTAGGGCTGTCGTTGTTACGACAGAGAATATCAGGGGAGTGAGGACAGAAATATTAGAGGAAGGGGCCAGTTTTAGTTACACATGCGTTTAAATGACGTGTTTCTACAATCTTTGCAAACCAGTTCTCACGCGGTACATCTGGTGCTGAGGTGGCGAGAGCAACCACAGAAATAACACGTAGCTTCAGGTAAAGCCAATGAGATCGGTTCGGGTCCAGTTGTTGGGGCAGGTGTAGGCTGTACATCGAGAGTGGGGCTAGATGGGTCGCGGATCCACAAGGAAGGTTTTCAATCGCATAAGACTGTGACTGTCTTTAAGGTGGCCCAAGTGATCTAGCCATGTCGCAAACAGCCTTGAACTTCAGCAATGGTTGTTCCAACAATCTTGTTCGAATGATACTTGACTGCAGTCCAGTGATAAGTGTCTCTTGCACAGATACGCTGCGATACTCTTCGGCGGACACCGAGTGGAGATTGCAATCATTTCCCAATCACTTGATAACCCGAAAGTACTGATCAGAGTTTTGCTCGCAATCTTGTTTACATGTTGCAAGTAGATACCGGACGAGGATGACACACTTTAGGCGCACGTAAAACGACTGGAGGACTGAAATAACGCTTACGAATGTTTCGCACTCCCAGATATGATCGTAAACTGACGATGAAAGAAAAAAATGTTGAGCATATCAAAATGACCAGATTCATCGGATTGTACTCGTTTCAAAAAGACACTGAAAGTACAGGGTCCAACTTTTAGAAGCGTACTAAGCTTTGATAGTGATATCGAATTTGCTTGGTCGCAGATACCGGTCCATGGCTTTATCAGTCAAGTAAATTGATACATACGGTTCACAACAGACAATGATAGCTTTATCAGGGAGAAAAAGATTCGGCAATAGGAATGGTACACTTTACTTGACTAATGGTAATGTACATGATGTGAGATAGCAATTGGCCCAATTTAAGATGTATTATCAAATCAAGGTAAACACCAGGGATGATTACATGACATCAACAGTATAAGCTTTCTAAATGTATGTCAGCTCAAGTTGTGCTCAGGCAGGTGTATTCGTCAGCATAGGATTGAAAGGAATTTTAGGATTCGAAATAGCACTTCACAAATAAAATAAGCAATATAGAATAGAACAAGACTAGATGAGATTGAAATACCAGTTCAGTTGTGTTTCCAGATTTGTGAGACGAAAAACCGAGTGATATTAACAAAATATTTCATACCCATAAAGAAACATCGAAAACTAGGGCAAACTGTCTAATTGAAAGAAAGTTCGAGAAAAAACGATCTGTGCCTTTGTCTGATAGTTGATCAACAAATGTTATTTTGGAAAGTTTGATTGTTTATTTCCAGACAAATGAAGATTATGAAAGAAGCGGAACAAGTAGAAAATGTGATAAATTCTACAAAATTATCTTTCTGGCTAGCCAATGCAACAAATAACCGTAAAAACAATAAAATGAATGAATAGTCAGTGAACATATCCAAGAACAAACATAGATTAGGTTCAGTGAGTTCCATGAAATATCACGTATGGGCAATGCATATCAAGGATTTGGTGAAGAAAGCACGTTCTATCAAAGAATAATTTGAATCAGTCAAAAGGGTGTCTAGAGGTATTCGTGGGACCGGCTTTTTCCGAGGGCCGGACATCAATGCGTAACTGTCGTGTGAACATGCAGTGGTGAAAACGAAGAGGACAAATAACATTTAATCATAATGATAACAATCAAAGACAGAAAACGCATTGTGCATTTTCGCCATTCCCGATGATTCTCGAAGACGAAGACCGAGATTTGACATTCTATTTGAACGAAGTATCCAATGGCCTTACCACTGAACTTATAGAGAACAAGATTACTTCTTGATTAGTTTTGCAACATACAGCGAAGTTGCATAGTTTATGCAGTGTTCTTGTCCATTATAAGCTCCAAATATAAACCAATAAAAAAATAATAATTGTGATTTTTATTTGCTTTTCTTGTTATGCGGAAAATACAACACTGTTGGAAGGAGGGCCCTGGGTTATTAAAAGCTGCCAAGTGGTAATATGACTAATGGTGGCGAAAGTCAAACCCCGGTCGTTATTCTTCTAGACTCATGACGATACGCGTTTGACCACTGTAGACATGAATACGTATTCATTTGAACCATATGAATATCAGATTGGTGTTGGCTTCCACTATATGTACTAGAATTTTTAATCACCGATAACCCTGCACAAAGTACATAGACGTGGTGCTATGCAAACCACGAAACAGAAAAACAAAAGTGGATTCACAGGAGAATTCTGCTGAAGTTCAAACTCTGTTTGCCGCAACGCAACCACTATAAATCACGACTTCGAGCTAACACTTTGACTGACACGGTGCCGTGTCAGAGCTTGGTCTCCACGTGGTCATTTCCATTCCAAGTAAGCACGTCGTCCGAATACTACCCGGATGCCCAGACCGAAGTAGATGTTTAAATTAAGGGACCCCACACAGAGCTTTTTACCAGAACTTCTAACCTGTGAGGCAGTAGGAGGGTACGAGTGTCTCGTGGAAAAATTGCTCAGTTCATACTCCCTTCCGATTGGACGAGATCTCCTACATGCCCAGTACATTTCCCTGCCACAGATGCCGGTGAGCATAGTGTTGTACGCCTCATACGCCACCCGTGGTTGGTTTGGAATTACGGTTTAGCTATCTCCCCTAGACTGACTATCGTTCAGTTGATCCGCTGGAAATTGCCGGGCATTCGCTTTGATGTGAAAACCTACTTCACGAGAAGGCAGTAAGTGGGATTTTCTAAGCTGAGGCTGTACACACACACGAGCATTCGGAGCATTTCGAGAGGCATTCAGGACGACTGACCATTTCAAGGCCTGATGCATCTACTCTCAAACGTACTGGGGTGTTTTGAGGCATCTGACTTCAACTAAAACTATGGGAGGAATTTATTTGCTTAGCAGCTTCTTGCATACACAATTCAATAGCACATTGACCAAGAGTTCGTCTGTACAAATCTTCGTGCTAGCTATCTTCCAACCCAACTTGTCATGCTGTGAACTAGGTTTCGTTGCGATAAGGATATGTTATAGTGAATTACCGCAAATATTTGCAATGGGGAGTAAAAGAAGTATAACATATTTTAAATGTAATACCACATCTAAGTTAACATCACGATTAAGATAAGCCAGATATGTGATACAGGGATGATAATAATTTTCACTCGTACACGGCAGTTTATGTAGTCTGAATTCGTTTGGATGTTGGAACTAAAGTTCCGACCACCGAGGCCATCAGATGAGAAAACAATGCATCTATTTATATGGGATAAAAGATGCATGGATTACCATCCAGTTGCAATTCTTCAAAGAGAGCGCTACAGAAATGCATTAAAACCTTAGCTAGAGTCAGTCTATGGCAATTACTTGAGGTGTTCAGATCAGTATTTCGGTCACCGATTTACTAACTACCAACAGAAATAATGAGCTTTCAACGGTGGAGAGTTTATTCAGGAAATCGTATTATATTTCACATATGTAGGAGCATTCAAGGAGTAGGTATCACAGAGTTTTATCAGATTTTAGGGGTAAAACACATCGAAGAAGTGAGCAAGATCAGATTTACACCCTAGGTAGAGAAGGAGAACCAGTTAGGATTATAGAGGCTAGAGAGAAACCGATGAACTCCGCGGTTTAAACAGGAATAGTTGTAAGATCATGGCATGAAAATTATGACTCTGATGAAGATAATGATGATGACGATAACGAGAACAACGAAGAGGATGGAGATACTGAATCGGATGATGATGACTAGAATGATGATTATGATGATAACGATACTGGTGATACTGATCGATGATAACGATGATGATGATAATATTAATTATAAATATAATAATATATGTGATGATGATAATAATTATGATGACGAGAATCACGAAGGTGATAGAGAAACTGAATCGAATGATAATGACTAGAAGGATGAAAATGATGATGACGATATTGGTGATACGGATCGATGATGATGCTGCTGATGATGGTGATGATCATGTTGATGATGATGACAATGTTGATGTTTTTGATGTTGATAATGCTGCTGCTGCTAGTGATGTTAGTGCTTATGACGTTGGTGAATATGACGGTTGTGAAACGGATGATGTTGTTGGACATTCGGATGGTGATGATGATGGAAGATGGTGATGAAGATGATGTTGGAGATGATGATGATGATTCGGATATTGATGATGATTCTGGTGATGATGAATCGGATGATATTGATGATGATGAGGGTGATGATGACTCGGATGATGATAATGATGATGATGATGATGGTGATGATGATGATGATTGATGATGACGATGATGATGATGATGGTGATGATGATGATGATTGATGATGACGATGTTGATGATGATGGTGATGATGATGATTCGGATATTGATGATGATTCTGGTGATGATGATTCGGATGATGTTGATGATGATGAGGGTGATGATGATGAGGGTGATGATGATTCGGATGATGATGATGATGATGATGATGATGATGATGATAATGATAATGATGATGATGATGATTTGGATGATGACGATTCGGATGATGATGATGATGGTTATGAAACGAATGATGATGTTGATGACGGTGATGATGGTTTTGTTGATTCTGATGAATTCTGTGCATCATATATTTTTGAACTTTTTGTGCCAATGAGTATTTTGGAAACCTAATTCCATGTTTCATCCATTTGGCTCGGAGTTTCTCTATTGATTATGCTTTGGTAATTGAACTTCGATTTGTGTGCTATATCTACCAACAAAATAGATACCCGGCGTGCTACGTTGACGGATGAAAGAGATTGATATTAGCAAAACTCAAGATAGTAGTTGTCCAGGGGATGTCAGTGTACATGAGCTTGCCTTTCAAAGGCAATATCACGGCAGATATCAAATATTGCTGATTATCAGAAGCAATCGATGAAAATTTTATGCGGCAAAGCTTTATACTTTATTCGCACCAGATTCATCCATGTATTCAAGAATGAAGAATGGGGTGTCAGATTCTATGGCATCATTCTGGGAATGCTATTTCACCTGTTCCTGTGAAACTGTTCACTTAAATACACGAGTGACTTCGATGTGAATAAAATATGAGGCTTTGTTGCATTAAAATTTGAGCAACCGCACCTGATAATCTGCGATGTATGATATCTGCTGGGGTGTCCCCTTTATATATTGGTCGTTCGACCAGGCGCACTTGCGAATGTGTCTATGAGTACCGCCTGGCCTGGTGGAACACCGAAGCAAATAATGCAAATACGAGTGCTGTGTTCAACCTATGTTCAGTCAAACTACCCAACGAATATGACCAAAGCTTTTCGGCCAATTCACGAACTTCGAAGGGTGCAATTAAATGTGGTGAATTGTCGCGTTGTAGACACAGTGGGAACGCTTCGCTTTCCTCTCTGCATTCCACGATTACGCGCCCACTTCTGTTTGCACAAGTGTAAAGGGGATTGCTGGGGCTAGGTAACGACGTGAATATCAAGATGAACGGACAAACTAAACAAGAGTTACAGACAAAAGAACAGACAGCGAATATATCGGAGACTTCCTGGAGCAGACAAACGGAGGCATAAGGACTACCAGAGGGGAAGCAGCGGGATCTCCCACAACCAGAAAGATAGTCCAGGTGAGGGGCTGCCGATCAAGCCGTCAAATGGGACAATCACACCAACCAAATAGAAATGACGCCCAAGAAAAGCAATCTATCGGCCACGGGCAACTGGCCAGAACGCAGCCGAAGTCTTCAAGCAGATACAAGAGTAATGTGGGTGCCGCGTAGTCTGGTAAAGGTTCTATATAAAAGACTGTGTGTTTCATAGCTGGACTTGTTTGACCGTTGGAATACAATTATCCTACCGTGTGTAGTCGTCCTTGTTACACAAGCACTGATGCTTCCTTGGTCCACCACCTATCCAAAAACACAGCACGAGTTCGTTGATAAAATTACTGACATCTGCGACATCCACTCACGTTTCGGAGACGTGTAATTATCACTCTTGTCAAAGATGGTTCGCCTCCAATCTTTAATTTGGCCAATTGATAAATGGATTCTGATCCCACAGGGGATATTCTCTCATAATCTGTCTGCCGCGTTGCTGCCAACAGAGAAGCAAAACTAATGCATACTTTGTGAAGGATGCCTTGGTGTCCAAAAGTTGAATAAGAAATTCACGGTGAAAATGGGACTCACCGGGGAAATCCTCTTGGTTTATTTCGAATGCTTGACCTGGCATTCAGAGTCATATGGACACGGCTTGTTAACCACCTTGTATGTCTTCTGCAAGCTGGAGAAACATCTACCGTAAACCGGAAAATTCCGCAATTTTATTAGAAAGAACGAAATTCAATTAGGCAAGCCCACAGGGTATTTGTTCCGGTTATAAGCATATTTCCTATTGGTCTTGTGAATGACAGCATGTTTGTTTAGCAATATTCGTGGGACAAGTGATGTCATATCAAGATGAGGTGTGCAAAAGTAAGTATTTTCCCCTTGGATACTGATGTTATCTTTATTGGGATAAAAGTAACACCCAGAGAGAAAGACGCTTATGACCAAGAAGATTTGATGCTTAATTCCCTTCGACCATTGCAAATAGGAGTGGAGTAAATTAAATTTATTTGACCTTCAGTCGATCGAATTCCCGTCTTATACGAACAATAAAACGGTTATATGCCACAATCGTGAAGCTATTCGAATCGCGTCGCAGGTTGTTTTGGATGTCCACTTACTTCACACGAACCTTGGTGAGATTTGAGGGAACTTCCTAAAAATGTCAGTTGCAAATGAAATTTTCCGAAGAACATCAGTTTGGTAGTATTTACATCACAAATCCCAACATCCAGAATAATATGTACATCCATAAACCTTTATCAAAACCTTGTTGACGGAGCGTTATCAAAGATAACATGAACAACGTGGAACTCACAGTTGTCAAAAAAGAGAGGTTTCTATCCATTAGTCCACGAAATAATTTATGCACGCATGATGCACCGACCAATGTGTCACATTCAACTGTATATCCTACAGCCACGAACACATCCCTTCATCTGCTATGAGTATTTACATGAGTGAGACCACTAGAAACATTTACAAAATAATGTTTATGTTCTCCTGCAATATCACTATTATGACTAATACAATATAACCTAATTTGTGTTGTGGGAAGAACTTATCACAATCTTTCCAGGGTGCAATCATTCAAGTAGGAGATGGAGAAAAAAGGAGACAAATTTACGAACGACAAAGATAGATACGTGTCACAGAATATTGGAATCTCGTGGCATGTCATTTTGGACGTCGATTCACTTCACACGAACTGTGATCAGACTTAAGACAAATCCCGGAAAACTTTAGTTGCAGAAGAAAATTTCCAAAGAACCTCAACTTATTGATATTTATTAGCAAAACCACCACCCAGATTAAAATTTACATCTATAATTCATTAGCAAAATCTTGTCGATGGAGCTTTATCAAAGATAATATGAATAACGTGGAACTCACAGTTGTCAAAAAATGATATATACTTATCTGATGCATTTTAAGAAATTTTACGAAACTCTTATGCCGCAGAATGATGCACCGAATAATATATCACTTGAGACTGTATATATTACGGCCACAGACACACCCATTCGTCTGCTATGTGTTTACACGAGTGAGACCACGAGGAATTTCCATAACTCAGTATCTAAAATTTCCTGCAATATCACTGATCTGAATAAGATGAAGAATCTACTTTTCGTGTTGTGGGGAGGAATTTTCACCATCTTCCTAGATGAAATGCAAAACGGTTTCAAGGTGAAAAA
Source organism: Fasciola hepatica (assembly GCA_948099385.1). Lineage (NCBI taxonomy): Eukaryota > Metazoa > Platyhelminthes > Trematoda > Plagiorchiida > Fasciolidae > Fasciola > Fasciola hepatica. The sequence continues at coordinate 29,042,999 of CANUEZ040000047.1, forward strand.
TTTCAAGTGGCAGATGTGTTAAGCGAGAAAAAGGTAATGTCCATAACACAAGGCAGTTTTACAATCAGATCGCTGTGATGAATCAGTTAGAGGTTAACGAAAGTGTGTTCGAGTGTGTTTGGCAAATCGTTCGTCGGTTAAATTGATTTTTTTTGGTCACACCTGGTTCCACTATCACAGCCACTGTAGCTGATTTCTCAGAGGCATTTGATTGTAGAACTGCCTTGAGAAAGGCTAGCCGCGGTAGCTGACAGATCGGCTAATCGTTATTTCCCCACTGACGATGCAGCCCTACTGACTTCGCATGTTTCTCATCTGAGAGACCACATGGCGCATGATTTTCCGACACACTCCGAACCTCGTTTGGTCCTAACAAGTGGATGCAGACTATTCCAAGAATGCGCGACTTTGCTTCCCAAAAGTAGAATAAATATTATAGAAATACGAAAAGTAGCAAAGTTGTATCGGTTTCCATGGATTATGAGAAACAAGACAATCCATGATGATGTCGACACGTGAGTACACTTTCGGATTTCCCACTTATCGGACTGCATTTTGTCCCTGACCATTATCAACGTCCTATTTCTCAAATGCAAGACCGTTTCACATTCCTGGGGCAGTCTTCTATTTTCGCCCAGACAGAGGGGCATAGTCAAATGTTGCTCATATGTTTCTCTTCGGAATTAGTGTCAGTGATGCATGGCAGTGATTAGAACAAGCTGTTAATTGACAAGATTAAATCACATTCATTTTGTAATTTGCCACTTCGATACCTGTCTGAGTTTGATTCGGTCGAAACTGCGTGGCGGTTGTTACCAGGGTGAAGTTGTCTGGAAGTCAGCAAGTATGACAGATGGAATGCCGATATACCAAATCATCTGTATGACGGAGAAGAATACAATTAAGCTTAACTAATCATCAAAGCGTGAAATATTCTCTGTCTGAGACGAATGTTTGCATTTTGGCTGATGCACACGATTGGTAAAAGACACATATACAATGGGAGTATAAGGAGCACATTTCAAGTTTTTGTTATCATACCTGATTTATTTGGTTAATAGTTCTACCATCGGTCATGAACAAAAAGAAAAATGCTGATTGTTTAAAGCCTTAACATAGACTTTTCCGGAATTGGTCCTTCATATGCATATTCCGTTTGCTTGATCGCATTGTTACCGTTAATCTTACCTGCAGATCACCAGGTCTTTGAGAAATGTAAGATGCCATTCAGGGACACAATTCCTCACAAATTGGGTTATATCCGTATACCAATATATTATGTAAGTGATCGGCTGTCCAGTGATAGTGACTCGTACAGCACGAACCCGAAACCCAACGTTAAATAAGACCAATCGGTAATTTGCATGTACTTTAGAGAACGATCATTACAAATACAAGCAACGTTTCTCAGTTTTGTGGAGGAATCCAATCACAAGTGTATGTGAATGGATATCAAATCCTTCAAATGATCACAAGAAACGTATGTCGAGCGATACGAGGCCCAGTTGTCAGTAAAGTGTGAAATTTAGCTTTTATAACAAGAAAAGTTGGTCAATCAGAGGAACAGCATAGTGTGTGCATACAACAGATAGACGGAGATATGACAATGCAGTTAGTTCAGACAATGATCAAGAGGACTGCACGCACGCACGCTTGACTTAGACAAGCACGCAGATGTGGCGTGATCTTGAGCGTGGGATAAAAAAATGGAATGGTCACTCGCATAACACGGGTGAGAAAGCCAACAAGGAAAATCGGATAGCTTGGCACACAAAACACGGTACGCATGACGCACGAAAATCAAGGAGGTCGTAGGTCCGTAGATTGACCGGAGTGGAAAATCAGTCCAATGTAAAAGTACACTCATAGGGAAACTTTAGATGAACGGCGGCAATTTAACCGGGTTCAATGTGGGAAAAGAAACGGGAGATGTGTAGGTCTATGCTGTTGGAAATGCCGGGTTATTGCCTTCCGGTTTCATAAATATACTCAAATGATTTTCGATATGAGTAGTGGGGCTTTGTCCGCGGATCACAGGACAAAATTCCCCCGGAAGCACACGACCGGTATCAAGGTTATTACCACTCATCATGCATGCGTACCTATTACTGATTCGTCATCCAAATACTACGCCATAATACTCATATCGAAAATCCATACTTCTGAAAATTAGCCGTGCTAATTGACGAATTAACTTTGGGAAGATCAGCGTGTGATTATAAAATTTGAATCCCCGTCCATGTTTGATAAATTCAATTCGAATGAGATAAAATCCGTGCACGGAAATGACGTTAAGTATTACTTTATACCAAAATGAGATCACGTCTTAATGGGTTGTGTACATGTAAGAACACAGATTAGTCAGCGAGACAGTGTTCAGTGATTCAAACTCATGCCATTATATCCGAATATATTACGACAAGTTGGAGAATTGGACCTATTAGACAAACAGGGAGTGATAGGGAATAATGGTGACAAAATATGAAAGAAAACAATGATAATCCAGGCTTCAATCAAGACCGGGTGTGGATTATTTCTCGAGCAATATGTCAGTTTTCATCTGGTCTTAGGGCTGTTATAGGGTGGAGGGAGGGCCAGGGCAGCTTAAGTGCACACACAAATTCTTTTGAGCACACATAGGGGGTTGTGTATGTGGATGCCGGCAGCCTCAGCTGTGGCCAGAATGCGACATTTCATTTGTTTTGATTGTCGACCCCGGATCTCATAAAGAGCAAGCAAAGCCTCGGACATGTTTACTGTGTGATTGGATTGAGCTAGGTGTGAAACATCCGCGCTAGTGAGCGATTTAATTGCTCTAGTGTTCAATAATACAGGGTGGTGTTCGTGGATACGTTCGGAAAAACGCCTGGTCGTGCGGCCGATGTAAATTGTCCCACAGGAACAAGTGAATAAATACATACAAAATGAGACCGTAGAATCGGGTATTTTTTCTTTCAACAGCAAAATCACTGCTGGTCTGGGTTTGAGCAATGTCCGGAGATTAGCTGCGTAAAATGTTTTGCTGATGACTCCTGAACAATCTCTGCCAACACGTCGCCTTTGAATGGCAAAGTTATTTATACTGGCTTCCCTTCCACCATGGACTCTCTTGGAGTTTTCTTCTCTATCTGTATCATCTTATCAACTAGGCGGTCTGAGTAGCTATTCCACGTGAAAATCCTTCAACTCGTTCAGAGTTCTTCCTCAGTTTTGTTCTCCGAGCATATTCGCGTTGCTCTGGGGAGAGCTCACGTTCAGTCTTTTCGAAGAATGTAATAACGAGTTCTTATTTCCGAAGCAGTGGTTTTCTGTGTTGAAGAGAAACCGGATATTCATTTCGAGCGTGTGACTTCGGCGTCAAGCTCCTAATGAGCAAGATACATGTCCCAGTTGCCATACAAACAATTCTGTCAAGTGTTGCGCCCTCAGAAAGTAATTTTTTCAACTGTTCCAAAATAATTTGTTAAGTCCAATCCCAAATCTTAGTTTTCCATTGGATTCCAAGCTTGATGCTTAGCACTCTGAAGAAGTCTCAGTCTGTAGCATAATCCCAATGTTGCTCAAACCAGCCTCACTGAATATCTATACTTATGGGTCTCCGGATATTAGCATCGGATTAGCTAAACTGTTCTCTCACGCATTTGGTCAAAATGTCATCCGTTGAGCCAGTACTGGCCGTGCTCTGGTCTGCTAGGAAAGGTAGGTAAGTGTTGAAGATGGAACGTTCAATACTCCCACAGTACGCCGAACGTCAAACAAAACTCGAAAGGATTCCAAGTTTATTCGCTAAGCAGTCAGTGCGAATTATCAGTGTGGTCATGAACAGATGACCATCAATGAAGGAGAAGGCAAGGAATATGGACATGGATTTTAAGGGAACCCGAATCTCTACTGCTGAGCTTTTGGTGTTACGAAGGAAATTGAGCAGAATGCAACTGCAAACAAGATTCTGGTTCAAGATCATGTCTTTTTAGGCCACAGTCTACAAAGTTGCTGAATAAATAATCGATAAAGTAAACGATGGGACTTTCCAGTGATTCTTGAAAATGCCCAAAAAACATGATGAATATTCCATGGTGGAATGTGTTATCTGTAAGAAGGCTACCACTTAAAGCATGCCTGACTTCAAAGCTTCTAAAAGCTGGTTCCGTTGCTGGAAGAAGAGATGCGAGTTGCAATTTTAAAAAGTAAATAGCCTTTTTTGTTTAAATAATGCTTACCAGATTTGTTGTGAACGAATGAGAACAAGATTTGATGAAATCAATGGATTTGTTGGATGAATTACGAAAGTGGGAAGAAAAATATGCGGGAATGGGTATTCCCGGTGCTGATGAAACTGCATTCTAATAATGTGTCTTTGAAACATTTTGCTACTTCCACTTTGTTGGTGTACTTTTGGTCCAAAATTACCCCACTTGCCGATGGAAAAACGTGAACCCCGTGGTTTTCGAGTTTCAGATGAAAAGTGCCTACAATGAAAATCCCACAGTTAACAAAGCGCTTGGATGACTTCTGCACTGTGGAATGATTGGTTAGGAGATTTGAACAATCGAATAAACCACGAGAAGCGAAAGATTCTGTTCGTTTCATACAACGCAACTCACCGAGCTGGTACTCTGCTGTCTGATGTCGAGGCAGTATTTCTGCCTCTCAGTTGCACATCAGTCACTCAGCCTATGAACCAGGGAGTTTTCTGGTCATTCAAGTATAGTTTAAGAAAACGTCTCTTTGACCACGTGGTGGAAAACGTAAAGTGCCAAACTGTAATAATCGTAATGAGCTGAATCGATAGTCCGTATTGAAATTACCCCCATCCAAAGCTACGCGAACGGAAGTAGCAAGAAGACCAAGGCCGATAAATACCGCGTTGGTTTTATTGCAGAGTGGGTTTGTATTATTATGTTTACTTAGAGAATGTAATTGGTAAACTCAAAGATGACCCGTCACAAGGAACATTTGTCGGAATTGACCGCGGTGATCCTGATTGGTTGAGGCTCACCCGTGTACGTGGTTAGGAAGCTGTACCTGGCCGTATCACGTGTGACAGCTGCTAAATTACCACACAAACATAGGAATAACATTATAGGCAATTTTAACGTTTTGAAGGCTACGAACTACATTAGGTGCACTTGGACAAAGCTGCATCCTGATATTTTCATCAAGGTTTATTACAATGCGAGGTAAGCAACGATAGAGGCTGAATCTCCGCAGGAACTCTCATGCAGCTCCGCTGATTCATTCAACGATTGTATTACAACCAACGATTTCTTCCCAAAGAAGATATACAGCATACTAAAGTGGACACCGACGGGGTAGTGTAGGGTTATGTAATTAATTAAGTGTTCCCGGTTAGATCTTAGGAGGACAAATATTGAGCAACAATAAACCACGGAAGTGTCTCGAACAAAGTATTCCGATGGGGGAAGGAGATTCAAACATCGCGGCGAATAGCGAAGTTGGAAGTTGAATGAACTAAACTCGACGGATCAACGGAGACCAGTGTAATGCTAGTTTCCTAATATCTGTACCCCAAGTTACAGGATGGCCGTGCCACTGTGCCACTTCCAGCCTGTTCCTGCTCATGGTAAGGTTGATGATGTTGAAACATAAGGACAAGTGGCCCGGAGGAGGTACAGGTTGGTTATCCTGATCAGTGTGACTATCTTTAATCAACACAAAATCTGACTTCCTGGCCACTCAAAAGAATGTGGCAGGAGAATTGCGTCAACGACTCAGATATATCAGCTGTTTACTCTGGCCGTCGATTTGAGATAACTTAACGCAAACAAAATTCCGTGCAAACTAAATAACAGTTATAGACGTCAGCTATCTTTCGAGACATCGACAGCATGGACAAAACGTGCCATTTGCTGCTACAATAATCACCAAACTCCTTGACGTTTGTTCTACTAACTCAATTTCCATACCTATAAGATGTGTTGTATTTAGCCGGTTGTGGAGTACCAAAAACAATGTGGAAATATGGAAGCACAGGTGAGAGCATGATGCATTTACGGTTTATCGATTTCGTTAATAGTGACAAAATACCAAAACTTGAAATGTAGCATTTCTTTGACAAATAACTCTTTTCCCCTCGTCCGAATAGTGCAACATTTCGCAGACTCAAGTTTATATGCGCTATGTTGTGTGTGGAGTTTATTCGTCCCGTGGGTGTGTCATTAAGCCTATCTCAAGTTAATCCGCGGCTAAATTCACTGTCACATTTGGTGTAAACAAATACCCTACTAGATAACTGTGTCCATGTCAACATTCAGTGTGAACACTGAACCTCTCATAAGCCACGGTATTTTGGGCCACATACCGACGCATGAATTTAGGGTGTATTATCTCAACCACTTCCAAAGCAATGTCATCGGTGTACCGACCACGACGATTGTATAGTTAGGATAAATGATATGTGTTACAATATTACCATCAAGGCAAGCAATCGAGTTCGCATTAATTTTGCTTCTTTCCTTAAGGCACCAACGTGGTAGACATTCTAGAACAAAGAAATATCTCCAGTGGGATCAGCATCCATTCAGCGGTTGGTCGAAATAAAGATTGAGGCGAACCATATATCACACGAGTGACTTTTATCCATCTCAGATGACGTGAGTGGGTGTCGTTGATGTCAGTGATCTTGCAAACGAATCTTTGTTGTGTTTTGGGGGTAGAATGTTGTCAAAGGAAGTTTCATTGCTTTTACAAACTGATTTGGGTACGTAATCGTTGATTGTAGGGATGAAAGCAAAGCTGTTCCACTGTGACTAGAATGTGACACTTCACCAGGTTTGATTGTTTAATTCGAACTTTGTAAATTGGTCCAAAAGCTTTGGTAATATGCACTGGGTGGTTCGACTCAACATGGGTTGAGCACAGCACTAGTAATTACAATAATTGCTCCAGTGTTCAGCAAGGCCAGACGGTGCTCACGCACACATGCGGATAAGCACCTGGTCCAACTGCCAATGTACAAAAGTGACACTCCAGGAGATATCATGCATCGCAGATTATCAGGAGTGATTGGTAAACTTTTTAGGCTGCTTCACATTTTATTCACGTAAAAGCCATTCGTGTACTTGAGTGCGTATTCCCACAGGAACAGGTAAATTAGTATTTCCAGAATGACATCGTAAAAGCTGACACCTTGTACTTTATTCGTAATTACGCGGATGGCTTTGATGCGAATGAAATATGAAGCTTTGTTGCATTAGGCATTTCGTCGACCGCTCTTGATAACTTTCAATATCTAATATGTGATGGGTTATTACTTCTGAATGGCGAGCTCGTGTATACTGACTTCCGCTGATCACCTTATTTTTGGTTTGTTTCTTCCACTTTTCGCATTGCCCTGTCAACGATGCATTTTGGGTATCCATTCTGCGGGAACACTGCACATATTTGATGTCAGTAGTGCTGCATTGTCAGTGAGAAGATAGTGACTAGCCGGCATTTCGGATACCGCGACTAACCTTAATCAAGGCAGTTTTACAATCGAATTCCTCTGAGGCATCAGTTACAGTGACTCTGACAATGGGACCAAGTGTGGCTGAAAACAAACCAGTCTTATCGACGAACTGTTCAGCACACACACACACACAACTCTGTTGACTTTTAACTGATTCCTCACAGTAATTTGGTTGTAAAACCGTCTTGAGAAAGGTTACCAGCGATAAGCCAAACGTCGGCTAATCACAATTTTTCACCGACAACGCTGTGATACGTACTGCAGTGCTTTGTTTCTCAAGAACCGGTAAATTATTATTCCCGTAATCATGCCGTTTTATGTGACACATTATACCTCCATCTTGAATACATGATTAGATTTGACTTCGGAAAATTACATGAACCTTTGCACATATGTCGGAGCTCCTTTTACAGCGCATCCACCATACAGATATAAGGCGTCCTATCACTCAAAAGTCTAATCAAATTTCGCCCACTCCCAGTCGCATAAACTGTTTACAGTGAATGTACTCTACATCATTCATCATCGTGATCGACGAAATCTTCACCATCATCATCCATGTCTAATTTGTTCTCTCAGTGGATGGAGTTCTGAACTTGATTTCTCCCTCATGTGGTTTTACTTCTAAAATTTGATAAGACTTTGTGATTCATACTCCTTGAATGCCCTGACAAGTTTGAAATATAATATGCTTTCTTGAATAAACTTTCCTCCTTTGGAAGCTCATTAAAACCGATGATATTAATTAAAGCAATGTCCGAAATATATTTGTGTAACATATTGGTCTAGACAACTAGGGTTATTTCAAAGGACTCACTCTAGCTAAAGTTTTAGTGTATTCCTGAAGTACTCTATCCTCCAATAATTGCAGCTGAATGGTATTTCATACATGTTCCATCTCAATTAGGTTGGTATCATGTTTTCTGATATGATGACCGTGGTGGTCGGAATTTTAGTTCCAAAATCCAGAAGTCTTTCATCCTTAAATATTGTTGTGCCTCTTCTGCTCACCCTTGTAAATATTTGCGGTAATGTTACTAAAGAACATCCTCGTTTTCATGAAACCTAGTTTGCAGCACGACAGGATGAGTTGGAAGATAGCTAGCACAAACCTTTTAATAGCAAGAAGAACCTGCTCAAGATGAATATCATCATATCAATATCATATCATCAAGAGGAATATCGTTCACCTGTGGATTGGGGAGGAAGAAGAATCCAAATATATTTCAAGTCGTGTGAGTGTCCATTGTCAAAAGCCTGATCTGTACAGACGAACTCTCAGTCAGAGTGGTATTGAAATATGTATGCAAGAAGCTACAAAGTAATTAAATTCTTGCTATAGCTCTGGTGGAATTCAGATGCCTCAAAATGCCCCAGTATGTTTGGAGGTGGATGTTCTAGGCTTTGAGAATGCCAGTCGTCGCGAATGCCACTCGAACTGCTCCCAAATAACCGTGAGTCTAACACGGCCTCAGCTGAGGAAGTGCTACTCACTGCCATCTGGTGGTGAAGGTTTTCGCAACAAAGTGAGAGGACGAAAGCGAATGCCCGGCAATTTCCGGCGGATTGATTGAATGATAGTCAGTCTAGTGGAAATAGCTAAACTGTAATTCAAAACCAACCACGGGTGGCGTATGAGGCGTTCAATACCGTGCTCACTGGCATCTGAGGTGGGGGAATGTATTTGACATGTTGGATATCTAGTCCCATCCGAAGGGAGTATGAATTGAGCGATCCGTCAGCGGCTCACAGATGGCTACGAGACACTCGTATGGTCCTAGTTCCTTTCAGGTTAGATGTTGCGGTGAAAGGCTCAATATAGGGTAACTTAAACCAAACCTCTACTTCGATCTGGGCAGCCGGGTAGTATTCAACCTTCAGTATTATTTGGAATGAAAATGACTACGTGGAGACCAATACCCGACACGGCCTTGGGTCTACCAAATTGTTAGCTCGAAGTCATGCTCTATGGTGGTTATAGTTGTGCGAGCAATATGTGCGTGCATGCATTCATTCGAGTTCTACGCGTGATCTTTCTGACTAACTTCCCTTTTGCTAACATGCTGTGTTATCAGTGGTTGTTCTTGTCCTATCACAAGATCAGTGTAAATTGATTGGATGATTTGTCCATAAAACTCGTGTAGTCTGTTTCTGGCTAAAATGATAAAATGCTTCTTTATTTACACTACGAGAGCTCCTTGTTCTGATTGACAATACAATAAGCTGTCTCGGCAGGACTCTCCACATGGTAACCCATGTAAACGGATGTCTGGTATCCAAAACGATCAGTGAAAACTAGTCAAGAAACTATAAACACAATAGCATAACGAGTGACAGATTTCAAAGTAACTCTGAAACTGAAGAATAATTCAAAATCAATTGCTTCATTAAACGCCTGCAAATCTTTTCCTCCTCATTTGATATATACATAACATTCACTGGGTATGCGGTTGGAGATCTACAGTGCTGTTACTTTTCAATCTATATTACCCGTTCTTTACACATAACTCTGTCGGCGTCCTTGGGCATCTGATTCACTATCGAACACGTCATATAATAATGTGCATGTGTGTGTATGTGTGTGTGTGTATGTGGTTGACTTGATCGCGGTGCTCATTCGGTCTGCTCTCGGTTCATCGCGCCTTATTCAAAGACGACTGTCGGACAATCAGTGAAGTTTGTTAGTTTGAACCCTTGATTGGTTACTGTTGAGGTTAAGACTATTTCGTTCAATCATGTTTACTTCGGTTTTTCTCGAAACTCGTTCCTTATCGGACTTTAGTTTCGTGTGAATCATTTAGCTAGATGGAGAAAGTGCAAGGTTCATGAAGCGTCGAAGCGACAACCGACTTTCGGTTTAGGAAATGTCTGTGAACGCTGATGAATCACAAAATTCAGTGAACGGAGAAAGCTGCAAATTATACAGTATGATTAGAAGAACTAGTTAACGGATAACTGATGTAAGCGATGTGTCCAATCAATATGATGGCTCACCGAATCACCGGAATGAACTTCAATTTAACAGCGGAACATGGCAACCAACAGTCTGAACTACCAACAAGGAACAAAACTATTTAAAACCATTGAGAACTCCGTTTGGAACATGAGTTAGAGTTAGATGTTGACAGTCATACCTGTTTTCTTTGTTGGAATTTTTCATGCCTACTGTTGTGCTTATTGAGATTGGGATCGCCCAGTACTATATTTTGTTGTCTTGTAGATCAGCTCTTGCAACACGGCGGAACATCACTGTTCCAGCCGGCATGCGACATGTTTGGTGTAACAAATAACGACACACTACAAACACAAGTTCTGGAAAACAACTGTTCTCGCTTATACATTATCCTGCCTTTGTAATTCATGCAATGTAAAACCCGTGGGATGCTGAATAGCTTAACTAATCGGCGTGTGATTGTGTGTTGTGTGATACGATTTGAGGTAGAACGTTGACGAATATTGTACAAGTTTGCCGTCCCTAGTTGAGTGACTTGTAGATAAATGAAACCCCAAATCCCAAGGCAGAGAACACAAGCTTGCTTTGTGGTCGTGTTTGTATACTACTTACTGATTGCGTAAATCACAAGTATGGATAGTGATGGAATGATAATGGACGTGATTACATCACACAAAGTGAACGGAACACGATGGGTAATGGCGTACACACCACGTGGTGGCATCTCTGGTCGGATTTCGACTGCCTTCTTACAGACTGGACACTGAGGACGCAAATAAGTAGTTCTCTATTGCTTGGTTTATTTTGGTAATGTCCAAATTAGTAATTTTCAATGAACAACCTATATACGGAACAACTCCTCTGGATCATTATATTTTGCATTACGTGACTGTTGGACAAAATATCAAAAAAATAATTAAACGTTTCTTTAATCTTGTTTGGTCTGACCACCGAATGAAGAGAGTTAAATAGAGCCTCAATAAGCCCAGCAACGAAGGACGGAAAATGACGGCAATGCAGGATTAGAATATTTGTTTCATAAATTATTTGTTCTTGGTGGAAAGCATTTTGACTGATCTTCTGTTGGGAAGGAAATATTTTTCCGAGGGTTCGCACAAAATATTGACCTAAGACAGACACCGAATAAGTTCAATCAACGCTTGTCAATGCGCAAGTCTAGAATTGTGTGATCCAATGGGATTAGACAAGCAATTAGCACATGCACTTGGAGGTGAGGGGTGGAGATCTGTGTGGAAACTATACGCATGTATATGCACAGGGGCGACAAACAAACTGTCAGGTAAGTGCAAGATAAAAAATTATGATGGACAACATGGAATCTGGAACAAACCGATTCAACAGTGTTTCTTGATATGGTGAGCTGAATTTCCTTGTCTACTCTCACCAAATGTTACAGTTGTGGTGCCGTCGAACTGGCAGTTGTAAAATTAATTAGGTCTACGGGATCATTCTAGTCGTGTAATGTCTGGATGTACCGTGTTTACCCGTGCACCTATTTGATTTGTGCGTTCGTGTGATAGTCAGTCAGTGATGGTAGATGGAGTGCGTGTAATCATCGTATTTGAGTAGGGTTCAGACGATAATTGGTTTATTCTGGTGTACTTGGTGGAAGCTGGTTCATGTATTTGGACCTGCTTTAGTTGACATAAAATACCGGTTGAAATATGCGAGTTATATAATCCATATCTAACCAATGTTTGAAGCTGAACAAGTGATGGAGTAGTACGTTTGAATTTGTTCCTGGACGGTTCTTAGCTGATTTCCACCCCGCAGAGGTGGTTTTACTTTGAGAAGACCTAACTAGAGCCTTCAGCTGAACAGCCTGGGCCACAATGTGATTGGTCGGCAAGGTAGCACAGTTTGATTTTGTGGAGTAAAATACTTCTTGCACCGTGGATAGAAACTGTCGATTCTCCGCTACTATTTCCATATTATGGAGGTTTCCAAACGGATAAACAGCTTCTCACCTTTCTGATCGTCTGGAGTGTCCCTCTCAATTTCGTGGTGACTGGATCCAGATCTTACCCTTCAACTGTATCCGAGAGACCAAAACACGCCTGTAATCCACCCGTCAACATTTCCGACTTGGAGAGACCATCCTTCATAGCTGTCTGGGCAATGGAAGCACGCAAGACTTCACATAACGTCCAAGTGCAGTCTCGACTTGCTGCAGTCTGTTGTTAATTACAAAAGTTCTACTGTGGGACTGGGTTGGCCCTACACCAACAATTGTTCTGACAAGGCAAGCATCAGCTAAATTTTATCAGAGTTGCGTCTAAGAGAGTTTTATCTGGCCAGGTGGAGCAGAGTCAAGATCATACTTCCCTTATTCCGAGGTATTCGGTGGGAACCTGTTTTCACCTATCCTGGCCTGATCCTGTCAGCTTTGTGGGCCGGGTAAAATATGCGCACTGACAGATTACAACCTACTTGATCAGTGCCAAACAGTTGATCAGGTACTGCCAAAATAATCATATATATATATATATATATATAATGTGCATATACATACATATATATATACAAGATTGGGAACGTCATCCCGGTGATTTTCTGCTGTCGAGAAGAAAAACGAAGAACACTTTTACACACCGGGACAGGCTAGCAGCTCTGGAAGGTAGGCGCAGCCATAATAACGTCATCAGTATAATTGAATTGACGAGCTGGGTGGGTTGCAGTTAAGTCTCTAATGTAAGTAGTGAATTGGTATGGAGAAAGAACAGCTCCTCAAATAACACCGGTATTGTCCAAGAGATGTCTGGTAACTTTTCTTCCAACACTGTGTTACCTTCAAGTGGTTCCTTAACCAGTTAAGTAAGTTATTGTGGCAAATAAAAGATTCCAATTTTTGAGAAGCAAGGATCTTGGTACACTCTGGTACAGTAATGTGTAATCAAGAAAAACACACTTGACTGATTTGCAGGAATCATTGAGTGATTTTGCAATGAAATTGACTACGTATGGCACTGCATCAGTCATGGAATGTCGAGGTTGATACGCAAATCGATATTCGTCAGTGGGACTTCTGACTGTTCTGAAGGCGTTGAAGTACAATAAAACTCAGCTGATTTTAAAGCCGACGAGGAAAGTGCAGTTTGGCGAAAATTCCTGGTTCCATTCTTGCTTACTCGAACCTTTTGCAATCAGAATGATTGTGATAGGATGCCAACAGTCAGCAATAGAGAACGATTCGAGAGAATAATTGATACTTGTTTGTAGTGTTTGAGAGAGTTACAGCTCCATGCTTGATTACTGCCAAACGTAGTTCTCCCGGTCCATAGGTTTTGGTTGATTTTATTGTCTCGAGGTGCTTGAAAACGAGTACAAACGAGTGCATCTCGAGATATACCACTGCATTTAGAGAGGTGTGAATTAAAATCTCTATTTTGAGGACCGAGAAAATAACTGGAGAGTAGTACAGCCAGTGTGGAAGAACACATTCAATCACAAGTTGAATAATAACTGATAGTGGACCGAAAGCAAGTTCAAACGGAGAGAGAAAACTGATAAATTTCTAACTTTACGAAATCTCTATTGAACATACGTGGTCCATGAAAGATTGTACGATATTGTATTATCGAGATATTTAAATGCTGATGGTATTGGTACGTGTTCAATTTTCGCAAGTGGGAAGTGAATCCTGTTAGTGATGGCTGGGTATGGTTCATTATAATGTAAGGAAGATAATACATCCTTACTCTTAGAAGCACTCAGTGCAGGGAAGCGGGATGAATACCAGTTTACAATCTCAGTTAGTTTGATCCGTATTAGTGAAGTTCTACTGGTTGTTGGTAATCCACACCCAGCCGTTTACCATACGAAGAAATGCAAAAAGGGGATTAAATGCACCTTGTAATACATGGCTGTCAACTGAGGGAGATGACCATTTCCCGTTGAAGTAAGCCAAATATCTACGATCAGTAGTACATCGGCCTGGAGACCTTTGAGTTAACAACACTAATGGAGAATATACTGATGAATACTGATCCAATAAGGCAACCAAATGCGATTTGTAGTCTAACAATACAATTGAGACAGTCTTAAGTCTTCTGTCTAGAGCCGAAATTACTGAGTGAACTGTGAAAGTTACGGCGTCAAGTGTAGAGCGCAAATGTGATATGAAAACTGATTTGTATATTCTTCAACAGATCTTTTGTTCACCTGTAGTAACGAAGGTCTCTCGAACAGTTTGTGCCCCACAGAAATACAGGGGACAGAGTGGTGTTACTCAGCTTCCTTTTGGGAATAAATGTTACTTTGGCCAAACTCAAAATATCGAGGGTTGTCCTGCTTCTTAGACAGTCGTTGCGGATGTTGGCTGATTTCAGTATACTTTTTGACTAAAACAGTTGATAGCTCATCTGGAGAAGGAACTTCATTTTTCGTAACTCTTCACAGCTGCTGGAGGACCGTGGATGCTCCGATAGTTAGTGGATGAGATGAGCTGCTAAAAACTGGCATGAAAGTGCACAGCAATACCCAGCTAAAATCAGAATTTAGTCCCATAACATCATCTTTTCCATCTAGATTTCTTCAGTTACGGTCATACATGCATTTCACATGCTACGACAACTATTGTGTTACCTGTATATAACTTATTCAGATGTTTAAATTCAGGTTTGATTAACTTAGTGTGTTTGTGACAAATGTTTTGTGTCCATGTTCGTAGGCATGCTCATTCTTTCTTCACAGCTATCGAAGTATTGGTGAAGGATTTATCAATCACTTTGGATGTAGACAGTTTCGAATGAGCAACAACGATTAAAGCAAAACTGAGGCAATCAGTGACATGTTCACAGAAGACAGAATGGTTAGGATTTGACGACACGGAAATATCGGTTGACGTAATCAGGAACCTTAGCCTTATCAGATTGTTGGATAAACAATGCATTAGATTCATTTTTCAAGATGGTCTTCTTAACGTGGTGTACCACATGGTCGTACGTACTTTCAGGACACAGATATGAACGCTTCCCAGGGCTGCACAACCTTAAACACTAAACCCGTGTGATCTTTTTTGAAGGTTAAGTCCAGCTGTTCCTCAATTCTAGTGGAGGAACATATCATACTTATCAAGACAAGCATGGTGACGTCAGGCTTGTTAAAATCATCCATAATTATGCAAACAGATCTGTTTATTCGTATTCGTTCACATTTTGAATCCTGTCTTGTTTCCGCAAAAAGGAACTTTATACATGCGTGCTTAAATATCCCGATTTTGAGGGTTCGGTACTCGGCTGTTAATTTCCTAATTGACGGAAGTGATAGTGCAATAATCATTGGATTACCGATGCAGTTAACTGTGGTCACAAATGCGCCAATAACTTGAATATCTGAGGGGAAATCGTACGGTTGACTAGTTCGTTCAATAAGTAGTTCACGGTGTCATATGTATATCATAGAATCACGAATGAGATCATATATAGTGAACCAACAGACGTGGATCGATAAAGTGGGTCGATGAGGAAACATGTTCCATTCGATTCCCGTTGACCTTGTTCGTCCTATGGGAAGTATCACCTGGTTGACTGTATGTGCCCCCTGCATATTACCAGTTTCTTTCCAATGAATGGAAATCACATAATACCGGAAATTATGTAACCAGGATGATCTAAATAGGAAGCAAATAGTAAACGACGAAGTCAAATGGTTAATAAACATAACCACATGAAAAGCAGTTGTGTGATTCGGTGTAATTTTAGTAAAACAGGTCACATTGTGAAAGTTCACAATCAGCATGTTTAGTATGAGAGCTCTCCCGCTAAGCATGACTGTCCCGATTGTTGTCCAGATGACAGATGCCATTTCATAACGTTGTTAAGTGGTGCCATGAAGATTGACCCAAATGCGACCCAACATGATCTATATTGGATTGCATTTTGACATAAACACAACTGATCAGTACTGGATTTGTGTTGGCCGAATGTGTCACTGGATCCATTTGCTGAGTGTGTTTGAATGTGTTTAGTAGAGCAGTTATATGTAGGGCAAGATCATTAGACAACAGAATGCATCAAATATCACCTACGTGCGTAGAACCCAATTGTGGTGATTCACCAGCTGTCGCACGTGATACGAACAGGTACAGCTTCATAGCCACGCATGTGTATGTTCATCACCCAATCAGGATATCCAAGGACAGGTACGACAAGAGGCTCCCTGTGACTGGTCATCTTCGAGTCTAACAGATTTCCTTCTTCGCTTTACCATATTCATATAAACCAGTTCCGCAATTCAAATACCATGCGTTTTTGCAGCCTTGTTCTTTTTGCTGATTTCGTTCGCGTAGTACACGATCAGTTCTGTGCATTATTATTACTACACCAAATCTTCAGATAACTGCGTGTTAGGACTCAGCACAGCGGGTAAAGCACCGAGATACTGGCGACAATTCCCATGCTCAAAGGTATTGTAGAGCTCATTTTAAAGGTGTCATTTGAATTTTCTTCTAGATGGGTGGTGACATCAACCATGGTGATCAGATTAGGATGTGTCAGTGAGTTGGTGATCATTGTTACGGTTATTCCGATCGTGAGTAACGCGTAGCCCAATTAACGAATCCCAAAATCAGAACGAGTTTGATTCCCTGGTTCTACGGTGCTGGATTAACAAGTTATACGCATATAAATATGTACAAACCTCAACTGTACGGCCACTACGTCAAGCAACGAGGACCAGAGTTCAACAAAAGGTCAATGTCAGGTACCACCGTCACGGCAGTCCAAGTTCGAATCAAAAATTATGTCACTTCACGTGAGCAAAATATAGACAAATGTTGAAGTGTGATGATTGATGCATGCTGTACTTGTTCGAAGGTCAATAAGATAAAGAGCATAGTCTCAACAATACAAGTATGTGACAACGGCTGGGGAGGATTTCCACACATGTAGGTGACACTCATTGAGATGCAGCTTGGTGGAACAATCTGTAGAGTAATTCAGTTTCATATCATAATGTAGCAAAGCAGCGACTGACCAAAATGCGGGGGGGGGGAATTTTGAAATCGGAGGAAGATATCGTACACACTCTTCGCATTATTTCTGCAACAGACATTTCTCCAGCGCATTTCAATAGTATATGTAATATCTAGTCCACATATGATCCAAAAACATCATCTCTGGAAATATAAGAATGTAAAGCTGTTCGATTATTACCAATCCATCCGCATCATCATGCTCACCATCGCTATTCCAACTTTTGGTGCCTTCTTCGCTCAACGTGTTCTGCCATTACTACAGCGAACTCTCCTCGTGCAGTTAGTTCTCTTTAACGAACTTCTAATGATTTTTATTTTCCCGAATTCACTTCACAAGTAAGGAATCATTCATATTGGTGAAACTTATCAAACGGCGCTATTCTACTCATCACGTTCTACAGAACTGATCATTTGTATGAAGCTCTTCCAACCTATTCCATATTCAATTACCATACTCTCCTCATGAACAAAATTGGTAATCTGTCCAGACTGGCAATGTGTCCACGATCAATATTCCTCAATGATTCTATCGGTTCATGTGATGCATGTTTCTTACTGAATGTCATATTTCTTCAAGCTTGTCTAACCTGAGTCGTCACTCTGTTCGATTGTACATGAAGTTGTATATAGCGGGCACTGTTCTCTGGGACAGGTAGCGGGCGGAAGGTAAGTCGAGGTGCTCATTACATGAAATGGGAATAAGTTATGAAAACCCTAACCAGTATTCTCGATCATGTAGGACATGTTGGACTTCACGGTTGGGGTCCACGCGACCCACCTACCGAATCGTTGGAGGCATTCAATGATATGTCTAGGTGTCCCGGACAGTGGCGTAATTGCACTCGAACTCTTTTCTTATCCTTTTGATTCCTGCTCGATAAGTTCACTTTTTTATCTTCATCACTGTTTTTTAATTCTTATCGACGATGCTGGAAAGTAGCAGCCGAAACCAGAACACAGAAATGCCAGGTTATTGATTGAATAAACTGGAACTGATAGTAATAATTTCATATAACCCGAGCCTAAGCAATATTTTAACTCGATTTGAAGGGAAGAGAGACGTGACGGTTGACCATTTAAAGTGTAGCCGAGTTAAATGATCCTCCCGTCTTTCTAATCAACTTACTGGGAATTTCCTCTCATACTCACTAGGCATATCCGTCTGGGCGTGCTGTCCCAGAAAAAGGTGAAATCTGTTGACGAATGGTAAACTACAAGTATCCCAGATGCCAACAAATCTTTCCGTCTAATCAACAAATCAAAGTTGTTGTGTTGCTGTTCGATAGGTTTGGACATTCGAAGTTTACCATCTTAAACAGTGTGTCCAATGGAAGTGGATCTGCCTGTGGATGGTCGAATTTCCATATGTGCTATCGGGAACGATAAAAGTAGTTGCATGGTTGAACACTGGAGCATTTAAGTCACTCACTAGCGCTGTCGTTTCATACCTCGCGCTGACTAATCACACAGTAAAGGTGGCTGAGGCCTTCCGTGTGCTGTTTAAGGTTCGGGGTTGGCCATCAAGACCGGCAAATTGTCGCATACTAGCCATAGCTGAGGCCGTCGGCATCCGCCTCCACGACCCTCTCTATGTACTCAAAAACAATTTATATGTGCCCTTGAGGTTCCTTGGCCTTCCCTCCACCCTAGAACAGTCCACAGACCAGATGAAAACTGGAAACACACGAGTAAACAAATACACATCCGGTTTCTATTTAAGCCCGGATTACAACTGTTATCGCCCTCCCCACTCCCTTTCATTATTAATTTGTATTGCTTCCCACTTATCTAATTGGTTCAACCCCTTGACATGCCGTAATATATTGTGATGTAATGGCATGACTATAAATCACTGAAAACGAGCTTGTTCGCCAAACTGTGTTCTCCGAATGTGTTCGTTGGGAATTTTCCGATAAAACTAGTTAAATTTTAACATCCGGCGAAAACAAATTCTGAATTCTTCGTTTGAGATGATGATGACCAACATTGAGACTAGTGAATTAAAATTTCAAAAATGGTCCATTTTATTGCGGAACGACAACAAAAAGCTACTGACGTACTCCTACTTCGTTGCTAGTGATATATCAATCAGTATGGACGCGCCTATTTCTAATAACTTGGTCGTGTTGTTCAACTTTGAAGTGCTTGTATGGAACATCTGAGTAAAATAACACTTTAGGTAATATTCACTCGACAGTCTTGTATATTCACTTTGGTATCCTGAGTTTGTAATTATTTAGTGGGTCTTATTCCTTGTATCATCCAATAACTGTTCATTGATTGCCGTGGTTCACTGATTCCTACTTGTCAGCAACAACCTAACTTGAATATCAAAACAATCAGAGAATTGAAGATCAGAGGGAAAACTATGAATAACAATATTATTTTGGCTGTAAAGTTGTGTAACTACAAGTGTCACTTCTCATGTCAAATAGTCATATTTTCCTGTATATGATCGCTGATTGAATGGATTTCGTCATTATTATTTAGCTCACTAAGGTAATCCGATAGGCTTTGGAGATTTGCTTTTTAGCATCTCATACAATCTACTCTTTACCCATCCAGTAATGATGGGGTGAATGAAATCATCTGTTAGATATTGTGCATAACTGTAATTGGTAGAGTTATAATTGAGCAGTTTCACTGCGGCTATCATGCATGCGGTTGACCTGTAGCACTCACGGTGTCATTGAGTGGACGGTATAGGTACTTCCAGGGTTTAACACATCCAACTTGGAGGCTGCGAACCACGTAATGTTTCTATTAACACTGCATTTGATTGTGAAACCGTTCTGAGATAGGTTATCCGCGCTAATCGAAACGTCGGCTAATTATAAATATCTCACAGAAAATGTCGTGGTATTAGGAAACCATTTTTTCGGTAAACGAATATTTGCTTAGAAAAGGTAGTGTGGGAATGTTATTTTGGAGTTATTAGACTTAGTATATTACAACTTTTACTGACTGTAGTTGGAAATACATCTTTATGTGAGTGGTTCCATTCAGCTTTCTCCTCATGGAACGTTTTGAGACGTATGTCTAAGAACGTTTTAGGTATGACAGTCTATGAAGTGGTTGGATTTATACGGAAATATAAAAATTAGGCATGCATGCAATATGGACATTACCATTTCTTCTGATAGAAGAGTGCCCTCGTACTTTGGCAACATGTTTTTGAAGTAAGAATAAACTACCGTACCTGTGGAAAAAACAAAATTACTTTGTGCACTGAAGTTGTCAAATATCTGCTAAATCAGTATTTTTGTTCTTCCTGGTATAATAATTCATATAGCCTACCCAAATGCACCTATAAACAGATGAGCACATTATCTCTGTAAGTGTGAGCGCCGGCATAAACGATCTCTGATGTCAGTCGTCCGTGCCACTTTCAGTCCCTGGCACACAGTACTATCGAAAAAATTGGTAATGGGATAGCATTTTTGATTACGGCTCTTTCCAGTAAATGAAAATATCATCAACAATGTTTGGACCTCTTGTAATTCGATGATTTTTTGGACAATTCCGTAGAAACGATAATCTAAAAAACCGTACTGAAGCAGTAGTTACCGTTTCAGTAGTAAATTTTCATATACTGGTCAGTTTATTACTCTAGTCGAGATCCTGCATGTGGCTGAACTTGATTCTGGAACTATTCATGTATATACCTCTCTATATGATTCGGATAGACTGTTCAAGTCGCTAAAGCTGTCATCACTTTAAAGGTGCGATGAAGGAAGCGGAGGTCATCAGTACTTTTCCACATTATCATGAATGTATTTTGCCGTGCCAGTTGCATATTCCGATAAATATCTCACGGAAATGTACACAATCCAATAAGATATGTGGTTCATTGTACTGCGGTATGTGGTCAATCATGACTTCAATTAAGCATATTTATGAAATCCCTAAGCAGTTCTGGAGTTTCGCTCCTCAACAACCTACTCGCCCTTTTCAATTGCATAGACCTAACATGTTCCGTTTCTTTCCCGGTTAACTTGTCTCCGTTTAGAGGGTTTTGACAAGCCGTACTCAAAGTGGTGTGATAAACGAGAAAAACGTGATGTCACTAGAACGGCGCTGTCAGTGCGAAAATAATGATTAGTCGACCTTTCGGTTACCGCGTCTTATCATTTTCAAGGCAGTTTTACAATCAAAGGCCTCTGAGAAATCAGCTACAGTGACTGTGATGGTGGGACCAGGTCTGACTGAAAACAAATCAATATAACCGACGAACAATTTACCACACACACTCGAACACACATTCGTTGACCTCTAACTGATTCACCACAGTGATCTGATTGTAAAACTGCCCTGACACAGGTTTCCAGAGGTAACCGAAATGTAGGCTATTCATAATTTTTTCACTGGCAACACGGTGTTAATAGCGTTACCTGTTTCTCGCCTAGTACATCTGCCACTTGAAATTTTTCACCTTGAAACCGTTTTGCATTTCATGTAGGAAGATGGTGAAAATTCCTCCCCACAACACGAAAATTAGGTTCTCCATCTTATTCAGATCAGTGATATTGCAGGAAATTTTAGATATTGAGTTATGGAAATTCCTCGTGGTCTCACTCGTGTAAACACATAGCAGACGGCTCGATGTGTCTGTGGCCGTAAGATATAGTCTCAAGTGATGTTAAATATATATATATATATATATATATATATATATATATATATAGACAGTGTCGAACGGAATTGGGAAACGATCCGGTAAACCTGATTGGTTTCCACCAGGGCAAGCACACATTATGGGTCAAAAAATTCCGTGCACACTTTGGAGGCCTTAGTCTACTTATCAACACAGCCTCATAAAAAGCTAGAATCTTTGGATTCCGACTCCATGCAATCACTCGGAACGCTTGACCCGGATCAGTCCGATGGCAAGCGGTCACAAGGTGTTTCGCGATCGACGAAGCCGGGTTTCTCGTCGTCGTCTCCAGTGGCATCAGGATCCATTTATCAATTGGTCGAAGTAAAGATTGGCGCGAACCACGTTTCACATGAGTGACTTTTATCTGAGATGTGAGTGGGTACTGTTGATATCAGTAACCTTACGAAATAACCTTTGCTAATTTTAAGTTAGGTGATCGACCAGGGAATCATCAGTGTTTCTACGGCGTGTTCCGCGGCCATTATTACGCCTATGGAGATTCGAATTTATAATATTACTACTGAGAACCGCAGCGGTAGTCACATCCTGACTTTTGCTGTATTCTCACTTGAGAAATCGGTGAACGATAGCAGAATTAGCAAATGATATATACAAAGGTGATGTTTAGACCCCAGAGTGATCGGATAAAGGTACCTCCGTAGATCGAGTGACACTTAAAATGTTATGTACTTGTTCACTGTGAACGAATGGGCCATGTTGAGCAGTTTAGTAGTGCCTTCAACGGAAAACCCCAGTTGAATAGTATCTTATGTTGTATCCGATCAGCAGCATCTCATCAATTAGCATATCGTTTTGTAGCCAACCCGTTTATGGTTTATTCTCGTGCATTCACCTCGGTCTCCTGAGTGTTAAAGACTTCAATGAATCTAGTTCATTTGGAACAACCACTGATGGTTCGTGGATTACGATGGCTCTCATTACTGCCCATCAGCAGCAACCTAACTAAGAAATCAGAATGGTATTCAGCCTGACAATGTAGGAAAAGAGTTCAAAATAATGGTAGCATTATGATGTGTGCAATTAAAGTTGAAATTCTTCTTTCCGCATTCTTCTGCATATCGCAGTTCTGCTTTGCCGTATCATGGAACTGTTTACTCGGATGAAAATGGCCATAATTTGTACGTATTTGCGATCCCGCATTTTTATATTCCACACACAATCGGGTGCACGAAGCAACTAATGACCTGGCTTGATTTGACTTGTATACAAAAGCCTCACTTGTCATGATATGAAGTCGTACCTTTTTGCCTGCATATGATTACTGGTTGTATGGATGTCGTGGAAGTCCGACACAGGAGAAATAATCGAATGCAATGATCCGGCTTTATATATTACATCCATCTTATGGACTGTCCACTCAACGGTGCTCACCCTAACAAGGTTCATTTAGCCTTTCATAAGTGACAAATGCTTACTCAATAAAGTGAACATCACCAATCAGACAATGGGTTGAACATGGTTATTGTATTCACGTGTTATAAACAGGTACTAGCTTCTTGATTGTTGTCCTATGACTCAAGGAGTATCCGTTAGTTGCGACCAGGCATTAGTCCAAGTGAATCAGGAGGATTTTGGATATGTTGGTAAACTCCACTTCACCTCAATTCACCTCACAAAACCCAAATGAATTTTAATATAATAGGGGTAAAATCATACATTTCTCATTGACAACATCAAGCTATATTCTTTTATTTCGATCATATTGGTAAAATAGAATTGTCAAACAAGCTCCTGGTCACACACAATCATCTCAGTATAAACATGGCAGTGATTAGTATTTATACCTATACACCGTACAAGGACACCGTTCCGTCAGTAGAAACAACACTGCCTCAACAAGGAAATGACTGGAAAGCACGACAGGCTGATGAGGTGCGACCATCAAATATATGGGCATCTTCACTGAAATACCTAGCTGGTTCATCGGTACCTATCCATGGACTTGTAGCTACTTGTAGGTGGCTAACACAAGCTCTAGTTGTGTGTTTATCACAATTCCTTCGGACAATGTAATTCAATTATCGTCCTCTGATCATAACCACAGTAAGGGTGCTGGATACGAATGGACCTCAGTGGTATTTCAACCACAAACATAATTATCACTCCATCTTGTCAATCCAAATCAGTATTTCTCATAAACGACAAATCTCCCAATAGACTTTCGTATATTCGCGGTGCACAATTCGCCCTTAAGGGTACCATTGCTTAAGTCAATGTTAGGTAACCGCGTCTGCACACCTTCACATTTAAGCGCTGAAGTAGTTTTCTGGTCAAACAAAATCGTACTGTCCGAAGCAATAGGACCAGTTTCACTCGACCATTGCTAAGTTAGGGCGATAAGAGCAATAGAACTACCAGAATAATCTTTTCATCTCAGTCGTGTAGTGGTCTGCATTAAGCATCATTGGGTTGCCATATGTGTTTGGTTTAGAGCAGAGCTTAGGCTATAATGCCAATGATTAAAAATATGATCACTTTTAAAAGGAATGAATAAAATGACTTGCTTCTGTTCAGTTGTTAAAATGGGCTCCAATTCGCATCGTTGTTTGTTGCAGTGCTCAATGGACTTCTCTGAAGAACCATTGGCTAAAAGCGTTCCCTTGATAAAACCTTGCGCTTGAAGTTGATCAGGAGTGTATGTTTTTCGGGCTCTGTGGAGAAGTGTTCCAACGAAACCACGCTTGCACACAACTAGGTCAATACTAGAAGACTGAATACAACTTCTACTCCATGTTGTTTTACTGTGAATGGCCCGTTGTATTGAGGCACTCGCATAACCAACCATCAAACATTGCTTCGTATTACACTGTTTGTTATGAACGTTTTGTTCAGCTGCAAATTTAATTAATAATTCGATATCGTTCAACTTGTTGCGTTTTGACTGGCCCTCAATTGGCCACTCACGTTCGCTCGTGGATTGTACTGAGGTCACGTGTTAGATGAGACATTCGTTTTGAATTTCCGATAAACCGTTGTTCAGCACCGTTGTTCTTCTGATTTGCAAGTTATCGGCTTGAACAGCTTGGTAACGGGGATGAAGGAACAGGACAATCTCATCCAGTTAATTCAACAGCAGCAACAGGAGCAACTCCGTCTACAGCTGCAGACATTAGTCGAACAGGAACATAGACAAACAAAACGGTTTTAGTTGGCTGCTGAGAGAATCATCTCAATATCGATGAGTGGTTTCCAGACCAAAGCGGAACAGGGACAGGCATTGAAAGAATCATTAGCCACCTCAATCCAGGAATGCAGTCATGATGCGAACAATGGGATAACATTTTCGTCCTGGTATAAAAGATATGAAGGCCTATTTGTTGTGGATGGTGCCACTCTGGATGAAGCAGCCAAAGTCCGCCTTCTGATGCAAAAACTGAGCACATCAGAACACATTCAGTATTGCAACTACATTTTACCGAATAATCCACGAGACCTCACTAGAAACTGAACTGTTTCACACCTCACGACCATCTTCGGCAAACGAACATCAATATTCAACATTCATTGCAATTGCTTAAAGATCATCAGACAAACGGATGAAGATGTCGTTACATATGCAGACAGAGGGAATCGAGAACGTGAGAGAGTTCAGTTAACACAATTGACTGACGATCAATTTAAATCACTGATATTCGTCGGAGACCTAACGTCTCATGATGACAGTGATATCAGAACCCGTTTGTTTGCTAGACTGGACTGAGCAGACTCGGTTTCCTTGCAAGACCTCACCACTAAATATCTCAGACTAACAAACCTAATGAAAGACTCACAAATGTTCCAGGTATCAGTGAACAATGCAGAACTTTTGGATGTGGATAAATTTCCAAATCAAATTTTTTCGCCTTGAAAAAGTCAAATAAACCCAGATCTTCGACGGCCACACTCAGTTTGCTTGTCCCGTGGCGCGTGTCATTATGTGCGGTTTCGTCAGTACCGATGCCACAAGTGCAAACGTTGTGGTGAGATTGGAAGTATATTGTGCAGATTTGATCAAGTCGCTGTCGAATGCAGTCATTTGGATCTAGAGGACAATCCAGCCTTGAGTTCATTGTGTTTGACGAAACAGTACGTCAGCTCTTGACACAAAGCACCGAATCGACCGTTCAATTGCGTTCTCTATGGTCCTGTCTGCCACCAGTTCATGTCTACTACAATTTGACGAAGCGATCGCGGTCCAAAGATGGAAACCTCATTTGTGCAAGCAAAAGGATTTGTTCGTTACCCTGGCGTTGCCTTAGTAAAATCACGACGTTTTTGGACCTACCACCTCTAACGTTGTCTTACTATTGTAGTGTTTGTTATTATTATGTTATTTATAGTATGAACCTAATGAGATGCAGAGAGACCTATCCGGATATAAACTGTGCAATGCCAATATACTGTGTTCTCTTTTCAAGTTCATAACTCGTAAAGGTCAGTTCAGGTCAGATCAGGTTCCACAGGACTGATAGTGGCCGGGGTCAATCCAGCGTCCCGAGTCCTTCCAGATATCATTGCTGTCAGTTATTCCGTACATGAACATTGTGTACACTTGAACGAGGTTTTCAGACGCATTTAGTCATAAGATTTCAGTCTTCAGATGTAAAAATGTGTGTTTCTGCTACCACATATCAGTTACCATGAGGCAATAATAGATGAGAACGGTCGACGTCCGGATCCAGCTAAGATAGTCGCAACTCAAAATTTGCCTGCTCCCATGAACAAGACAAAGCTTTACTCTTTCGGAAGGATGGTAAATTATCATGTTTACCTTCAAATGATTCCTCAAAGAGGGACACCAAATGGTTTTCGTCAGCACACTGCCAAGACGCGTCTGAGAAGACCAAGAAAATACTTAAATCAGATCTTGTATTATTCCCATCACAATCCAAAACTCCCTATCGTTGTTGCCGCAAATGCTAATGACTACCACATAGGTGCAGTTGTTACACAAATTCCCAGGTAGTAGACAGAAAGCAGTGTGTCGCGTGTTTCGTGTATTGATCACAGATGGGAAGAAATACAGCCAGATCGAAAGAGAAGATTTGGAGATGTCGAGCTCGTATTTGACGATTCCATACGAAATCTGCCAGCAACTTTCGCCTCTATCCGCAATACAACTCAAGTTGACCACACTTGCTTATGAGAAGGTGGGCCAGTCAACTTTACGGACCCTGAAATTTGGCAGTTCTACCGACGGAAAGAAGCACTCACAGCTGTAAGTGACTGCCTGATTATGTCCCACCGTGTAGTAATTTCCCAATGCTTTAGAACCCAGGTCCTTCTCCGGCCACACACGGGTCATCCCGTGATGATGTGAATAGAAATCATCGCACGCTCCTACGTATACTGGCCTAACATAAACACAAACATTGTCGAAATTGTCCGCAAATGCGAGCAGTGAGCACTAGCCATCAAAGTATCTGTGAAATATGGGTCTTGGGTACAAATTCATGTAGACAACACAGGACCTGTGAGGGACCAGTACTTTCTAATCGTAGTTGAGGGATATTGTAAATGGCCTGAAATAATTCCAGTGAAGCAACCATCCACATTCACTATAGTAATCGCACTCAGTCGCCTTTTCTCCCAATTCAGCATTTCCGAATTTGTTGTTACGGATAGAGGTGAGCAGTTTTCAGTGGCGAATGGAGGGAAGTGCACTTTTCATTTCGGATAATATTTACGGATCTATCGCTCGACACCCAACCCACTGGCGCCGATTGCAAAGTCACCAACAGAACTGTTTTCGGGATGACGATGGAGAACACCGCTTGACGCGATGTTACCAACTACTTCCGTGGGTCCGAGAAATCTCATAATGGAAGCTCAGTTTTTTCGGAACCAATGGGCGAAGAGATAGTTTTTCAAAACAGGTGACCCAGTCTATGTGCTTGTAAAGAGGGGACAACAGAAGAGTTGGATTCCCGGTGTTCATCATCCGATTGGCAATGTCCTATTTGCAGTCAGATGTGAAGGCAACGCGAATAAGGAACATAAACCATCTCCGGCATCCATATACATCCGGAACTCACCTTCAATTTAACCATCAAGAATAACCATTTGATGTATTGTTAAACAAATTTGCACTTCCACAACAGCATGGTAAACATTTTGAAATCCATACTTAGCCAGGCAAGTGTTTATTGTTTGGTAACATAGCGTTATTGGAAAAGATAGTAGTCAGTTGAAGTTTCTGTTACCGTGTTTAACCTTTCTCGAGAACAGTTTGCAGTCAATTGCAAACTGGTGTGACTATTTAATCTCGGGGGAAGGTATTACAGTGGTATTTGCATAACCAATTATCAAACATTGCTTCGTATTACACTGTTTGTCATGAAGGTTTTGTTCAGCTGCAAAGTTTATTAATAATTCGATATCGTCCAACTTGTTGCGTTTTGACTGGCCCTCAATTGGCCAATCACGCTCGCTCATGGATTTTACTGAGGTCACGTGTTAGATGAGACATTCATTTTGAATTTCCGATAAACCGTTGCTCAGTGCAGTTGTTTTTCTGATTTGAAAGTTATCGGATTTGCCGGCTTCCGGTTCTCACTCCATCAATCTGTCTGTATGCTTGTCCCTCAAACTGAAAACGGAAATTTTCTGCACACAAAAGCATAAATTTCTTTAGGTAAACAGCAGGGATAGGCAGTGCAATGATGTTAGATAAATTGACATTATGAAGACAACCACCAGTTTATCGGAGAGATACTTTGGTAGGAAGAGATTCAACATTAATTGAATACATTCTATGAGTCTTTACTGCACAACTGTTAGGAATTTTTGCGAGCTCAAAGGAATCTTGTTAACAATGAGGAGTTAGGCGTTTTCGGATGGGATCACGAATATCGGCTAACCAGCTGGAAATTTTGTGAAAAGCTGATCTTTCCACACTCAAATGGGCCTTAAATGAACTCAACTTTTGTTAATCATTAGTGATCTTCCCAGTTAAGGCTTTTGGGTCCTGACTGGTTTCAGATTCTTGTACACGCTTTCCTATGTGAACCCGTGTAGCTGCAGAATTTACAGGTGTCTATATACTTGTTTCTCGATGAGTACATTGTCCTCTGTTGTTCTGTCGAGAAGGAATCTTTGTTTTTCTTCCAGAATGGAGACCATCTTCTCAGTGTATTCTTTCTTCGTCAAGATTAGCATTGTTGGGCCTTTATCTAGTTACAGAAACCTCAAATCATTCATCCATTTTCGATTTTAAATGGCAGCTTTGTGCTCTCTGCGATGGCTCAGGCTGCTTTGGAGTTTTCTTATGGCTCTGATCATCGTATTCTGTGACATCTCCCTGAAAAAGTTCTAAGATTTGATCTCACTAACTACCGATAAGTTAGGAAAGATGCCAACGAAACGGTGCTGAGTTTCAGTAAGCTCTTTAATCTGCCCGTAATGCATCAGAATGAACGTTCGTAATTCTGACGACGCGTAAATGGATTCTTCGTAACTTCTCATTTGAAAACATTTTTGGAAAAGATTTACATAGGAACATGACTTTAAGCATTCAGTGTAGAATTCAGTTTTGCATTTGTGTACTGTAGTTGTGCATGTCACAGCCAGCAAATGGTTGAACACCTGTGTAGTGTTCCCGAGGAGCCTTCGCTTGAGAAACTTGAAACATTGTTTCCAATTACTAAGAAAGGAAAAAAAATGCATGCAATACGAGACGTAAGCAATTCGTTCGCTCTGGTCGGTCTCGTACGTGAAAAATATCACTTTATTTATGATACGGAACGCGAGGCAGATAGGAAAAATTAAAAAAATACACCTAGCGGGATCAGTATGTGTGACCCCTTTCTCGAAAACCACGTGCGATTAATTTACTTTCTTGAATAGAACCGTTCATATTTGACTGTTCACCAAATTTCGTGCTTCATTTATCAGTCAAATCAAACATGTCAAGCAAGGTCACGCAATTCCAGCTTCTCATATAACATTAAAAAGCTGAGGTGAACAACATTCAGCTATGAAAGATTTATTATTGCCAACATTTTCTTGGCATAATCTGAAAAAATCCCAATGTAAAGTTCGTATCGAATACTTTCATGTCGGCAACAATCCAAATTCCGGTACCCAATTCGTCTGTCTCGTTCGGCATGTACATAATTAGCTTGCTGCAGATGATGCTGAATATGGTGCTCGATTCCTTTTGGTCATCAAATAACTTTATTCTTAACTCAAACCCTTTTTGTGTACTGACGATCTTCGTTTTGCTCGTCGCATGGCACTGACCACATTCCCGCCCCTTTCCCGTCGCCTTTCGCGTAGTACTTTTCTTTCCAACCAATGCTCAAGTGTCCCGTGTTCATTTACATGAAACGATTCTCCATTAAAGGTGTTCGTTCCATCTGGGGTTCGAAACCGCCGTCCTTTTCGGCTCCAACCCAACATCCCACCTTTCTGCCTATTCGGCCACTCAGACCGGCCGCTCTATCGTGTACTGTCACATGCACGAGCGCACGCACGCGCGCACCCCACTGGTCTTCATCGGTCTCTCTTTCTGATCTCCACTTAGCGCAGGCGCGCAGTTCAACTTTCAAACGCCACAGAACCGTACGCTCTCTGTCGCCCTCTGTAAGCTGTCCGTTTTCTCATTTGCATGTGTTTCTCGCAGTTATTCATCAAATGACTGTTCCTACTGTCTGTTTCTGACCAGGAGTGCCTTTCTGTCAAAATTGTTTGTACGTTCTGCTAAAAATTGTGTGAATATTTAAATTCAGCACCAGTTCCAACTGAGGCGACTGTTTAGTGAACGCTGCTGCCCCAATCTGCTGTAATCTATATTTGCTGCTGTTTTGCCGTTCATAAAGCTATTCGACTTGTCCTCGGGGTTTCTGATTGAACATCATCATATTGGGACTGAGGAAATCGAGTGATCAATACTTGTAGGATCCATAGACATTCGGGAACCTACAGTGCTCTCGTAGATTAACTTTTCATGGGCCATCAATCGTGGAAGCAGTTTTGATCCAGATTTTGCACTCAATAAGAAAGAAACTGAATGGTTTCCACGACACATATCACACCCAAACCGTTTTCGATAAATGCCTTCACTTCACTCATTAATAAAAATTGTCTTGAACTTTTCTTGCACCGTAGCACTGTTAGTAGCAATGAGTATATTTCCACTCGGGATATGTTGTTTGTTTGTCATTTCAGATTTATGAGCATTGAGATGTTGGCTGAAAGTTGGTGAATCGTTTTGGTAGCGATGCGAAGATTGGAAGACGCTTTAATGGAGAAAAGAACAGATAGCTAATAAATGAACTGGCCAGAAAAGGATTTGAGGATGCACGTCGAATACACATTTTCGCGTGCTCGTTGTATTTGAGTAACATAATCCAGGAAAATTGAATATTGCAAGAAATTTGAAATGAGCAAAATCAATTTGCAACCAGCCTTGTAGTGAAAACAAAACTTTCTACTTCGATAACACAGAATTTCAGGTATTTCGTTCTGTAATGTTTACGGTGTTTTTTTTGGTTCTGCGCATTTATTGTGTGCATGTATTCTTGTTTTTTACTAAGCAGCCGTGACATTGTTGACCAACAGAAAGAATAATCGGGGTTTCATTTTCGCAGCAAGATTGCACGTGAATGAGCCGTTCTGGTTATCGTAGAATGGCGTATTTACGGAAAAATTGTGCATTGATAAATAGTTACAGCAAAGGCGGCACGGACGGGGTTGGAAAACAGTAACCACAATTAGCACTGTTGGCTGCGTTGCGGTCCTAATTTCCTGTGCACTCAGCCAGCTTCTTTACAGAATGCATATCATATGGCAATTCATTGCTCTTATATATATATATATATATATATATATATATATATATATATATATATATATATATATATATATATATATATATATATATACATGAAGCAACATACATCATCTGGACCACTTTCGGAACCTTGTCATTTGGAATGGTCATTGGTGCACCGACCATAATGACTTCACATTTCGAAGAAGTGATATTTTTTACTATTATAACAGAGAAGCAGACAATCGCGTATCATATGATCTCGTTTTATTATCCATTCTGGATTATCACTTATTACCTCCTCCCAATTGTGGTTATGCTGGTTGCTTATTTTCGTGTGGTATGTTATTTCCGTTCAATGGGTCTCAAACAACAATCCGAGGATTGTGGCAGTGTGCCGTCACGGTGGTTCCATTCAGGTGACCAGCAGCATCCGCCCTATTTATCGGGACCGAATACCTCATTCCACTTCGTTGATCCCATGTTTCGATCTCTGCATATCGGTTCACTGTTTCTGATCTCCGGTGTGATTTTGGGACACACATATGATACAGTATATTATCTAATGAGTACTAGTGGTACTATTTACTCCTTTGATGTTGGTTCGGATTTTCAATTGATTAGTGTGTTTGTGGCAACGCTAAACTCCATCATCAATCCAATAATTATCGCTTTTTCGGTCCCGTCTATTCGTAGTTTTGCAAGTATTCATCTTTCTCTTGGGATCAAGGAGTGTAAACGTGCACTGTCCATATCGATTTCTGATTGAGTGACTTACTGACAGAACACTCGAGAAAGCTGTTTCTCTTTTTGTGTTTGCTTCGTGTTTTTCACGAGGCATTCAACTTTCCTTTGCTGTTTATTATTTGGTCTTTCGTGTTCTCAATAACTGTTGTGTCAAAAATGTGTGATACCAAACGAGTTATCATTTTCAGCCAATTCCCCGAATAGGTTCAGTATGCGTGCTCAATCTGCTCCCCCATCTTTTAATGGGAATGGTACTATCCTACCGTTCCTCACTTTGACTACTCAACACATATGATAAACAGTTCGTTTCTCATCTTTGAAGTCACAAAGTGGACTAGGTTTCACTTTATTACCATTACGAACAACTATCTTTGAATCGTCGCTGTTTGTCTCCCAATCTGCACTACATCTGCACAATCAGACCAAACTTGTTTTGTGCTCCCTTTGTAAGCCGTTATTCAGGATTTGCGTAACCCGTAGAAAAGTGAACGGATTTCAAAGCAAAACGAGGTTGATTCGAGTATTCTGTGGTGCTTGGTTACCAAAAGTAAAAACATACGAATTATATGCCAAGCCCAATTATGGAGCCAAAGCGATTAGAAAGCGAGGATCAAAGTACAGCAATGATCAAAGCCAAACTCAGTCACAACCGCAGAGTCAGAGATCAAGTTCAAAATGTGTCACAGTCGATAAACTAGGATATAGATAAAGTTGTTCAGATGTGTCGATTAGTGTGTATTGTAGAATGTGCAAAAATCAGTGTGGAACTGATTTTCTTGTGGAATGGGCACATACACGGAAAAATTCACTAAGGATTTTTTGTGTGCGATTGACACTGTTTCACTCCTCCTCCATAGGGTGGCCGCGGCACTACAGATAATGATTTTTGGTAACTGATTCTGTTTACGGAAACCGAAAGACAGCCGTATAGGCAGTACTCTTCACATGGTAACCAATGTAAACGGATGTCTGGTATCCAAACGATCTGTGAAAAATAGTCAAGAAACTATAAACATAAAATGACTCAGAAACTGAAGGATGATTCAACATCAGTTACTTCATTAGATTTATGCAGATCTTTTCCTCCTTATTTACTATATACATAACATTCACTGATTATGCGGTTGGAGATCTACAGTGCTGTTACTTTTCAATCTATATTACCCGTTCTTTACACATAACTCTGTCGGCGTCCTTGGGCATCTGATTCACTATCGAACACGTCATATAATAATGTGCATGTGTGTGTATGTGTGTGTATGTGTGTGTATGTGTTAATGTGATTGACTTGATCGCGGTGCTCATTCGGTCTGCTCTCGATTCGTCGCGCCTTGTTCATAGACGACTGTCGGACAATCAGTGAAGTTTGTTAGTTTGAACCCCTGATTGGTTACTGTTGAGGTTAGGACTATTTCGTTCAATCATGTTTACTTCGGTTTTTCTCGAAACTCGTTCCTTATCGGCCTTTAGTTTCGTGTGAATCATTTAGCTAGATGGAGAAAGTGCAAGGTTCATGAAGCATCGAAGCAACAAACCGACCTTCGGGTTGGGAGATGTCTGTGGATGGTGATAAATCTGGAAATGTAGTGAACAGAGATGGCTGCAAATTATACAGTATGATTAGAAAAACTTGTTGACGGAGAACTGAACCGGGATGACTTATATTGATGAACCCTCGGTGTGTATGAGGTGTGGATTATTTTTCGTCCAATCAAAGCTTCTAGTTCACCGTACAGCGAAGAGTTATATTTGACAGAAGCCTCGCGCAGACTGGCACGTTAACCTCCAATAACTCAATGCTGAAAAAACTCAGGTTCCTATGATCTAAAAGAGGAACATCCGTTATTTGTTGGAGAAAATCAATGAGATGACAGAAGAAAAGAAAATCCAGGAAGTATTAGGATACTCGAGTCTTGTCTACACAAGTGATTACCAGATGGAACCACACAATCGGATATTTTCCGATCATATCAACCCTATTCTCCCACTGATTTCCTCAGTCGTGGAGTTGTCGTCACTTGTGTTAACAGAAACTAATTCAGTTTTCACATACTTAGCTGAAAAGTTAAACTGTCATTTCGTAGAATACAAACCACATTTCCGAGATTATATAGTCACACCAGTTTGCAATTGACTGCAAACTGTTCTCGAGAAAGGTTAAACACGGTAACAGAAACTTCAACTGACTACTATCTTTTCCAATAACGCTATGTTACCAAACAATAAACACTTGCCTGGCTAAGTATGGATTTCAAAATGTTTACCATGCTGTTGTGGAAGTGCAAATTTGTTTAACAATACATCAAATGGTTATTCTTGATGGTTAAATTGAAGGTGAGTTCCGGATGTATATGGATGCCGGATTTCTGAGTTTATTAGGTGCAAAGTAAATATTTTCGATGAGTATCGGGCAAAATTCACTCAGAAATGTGGTTTGTATTCTACGAAATGACAGTATAACCTTTTAGCTGAGTACATGAACACTGAATTAGTTGCTGTTACTACAAGTGACGACAACTCCTCCACGACTGAAGACATCAGTGGGAGAATCGGCTGGATACGAACGGAAAATATCCGATTGTATTGTTCCATCTGGTATTTACTTGTGCAGACAAGACTCGAGTATCCTAATATTTCCTGGATTTTCTTTTCTTCTGCCATCTCATTGATTTTCTCCAACAAATAACGGATGTTCCTCTTTTAGATCATAGGAACCTGAGTTTTTTCAGCATTGAGTTATTGGAGGTTAACGTGCCAGTCTGCGCGAGGCTTCTGTCAAATATAACTCTTCGCTGTACGGTGAACTAGAAGCTTTGATTGGACGAAAAATAATCCACACCTCATACACACTGAGGGTTCATCAATATAAGTCATTCCGGTTAACACTTCACAGACAATTCAAACTCCATACTAGTATTGAGGCAGTAAGGTTATTGCCCTGTTTTACTTGGGGCCCTACAGTGGAGAGAACACCATTCGTGTAGTCCATCGTGAACCGAGTGACGGATTTCACCGTTCAAGTGGTGCTGACCCAAAATAAACCCCGGATAGTAAGCCCGGATATATTGGTAGTGGCGTATGTCATTACGAACCATACACACCTTGTGCTTGTGTCTGAACTGGAGCTCGTTGACTGTGCCAGACAAGGATAGACTAGTTTTGCAGCATTCAGTGTAGTTTGGTATTTCTCAATCCTTCTCGCGGCTTACAGGAATGATCAAACAGGAGTTAGACGATCAACATTAGTCCATGGGAAATCAAATTCAAAGAGGCCTGAAATGCGCTTCACTATTTGAAAGGGTTTGATGGATATAGTAATTCCGAATTTGTCCGGATGAATACTGAACGGATAACATGATGTCAAATATATATTGAGTGATTTACATTACCGCAAGTGATGATTATTATGTGATAAATTTCCAGTGCAGTCCAGATGAGAGGCACAGAACCCAACCGCATTGGAGACTCGAGTGTATCTGAATGGAATGGTAAGTTCATGTGTCAATCGGCAAACCACAGAACAATGCATACCGGAGTTCAAAGGTCAACAGAACCATCTGTCCTCATTCAGACAGGCCCCTAATACTATGGAAACCAAACATCGGATTTTTTCTCTTTCGCTGCACTTTGCCTCTGCGAAAGCTTTCAAATAATATCTATCAAATTGTTAACAATAGCGAGTGCGCCATTTACTGAGCCAAATCAGTAAATTTTCGAAGGCGGTAGCGTGACTAAGGACGTTTTATCACCGCTGATAATTTGAATCATTTTTGATAGCACACGAGATTTTTCAAAGCACAGTCTGGAATCTGGTCAATTTACATCAATCTTTTTCCCAGATGAATGAAAAGCTTTCATATGAATAACGTGAACGTCTCTCATCAAGCACCAGCTTCATTGGAAAACAAAGCAGTTAGTCTGCCAACGCTTCACTCCGGCCCCTGATATCCTCCGTGCAGTTGAGCAGGGATAAGAGATGTGCTTTTCTTAGACTGCCTACTGAATGTCCGGGTCCGCAACGATATATCAGTGCTGAGAGATTTTACTCCTCCATTGTTGGAATCAAATTTAGTTTGATGTAAATCAATTCGTCTTCACGATCAATGGCCGGATCACCGCTAAAAGCCAAAGAAGTAATGCAAAGTCTGTTCCGATTGCGAATAAGTGTGCTATTTTGATCAAGTGATAATAAAAATAACTTGGAAAGTGATGTGTCTGTTATATTTTCGTTCACTCTTACTTGCTTTACTTTATTCTGCGGATAAAAATTCGGTGATTATTATGCACACCAACGGGGACTTACAGGTACAAAGGACTTGGTAACCAGCGTCGAAGACAAGTGAATCTTCACTGCTGAACTTCACATGAGTGAATAAATGAATGGAATTTCTCTAACCCGCCGACCAATCGATTTCATCTGTCCTGATGGAACATTTTCTAGGCATTATGTGTATATGCATTTGATGGAGGAGAACTTTTGCTAACTTAAAACATTTTGTACAATTTCAAAGAATATTGTGAACGGTTAATGCATCCAAGCTGAGATCAGTTCTGATTGTATGGGAACAACGATGGGCCATGTTGTATGTAATGGGCAAGTGTTTATTGTTCGGTGACAGTGTTGTCGGAGAAGACGGTAGTCAGTCAACGTTTCGGTTAGCGCTAGTAACCTTTCCCACACCAACTTACAATTGGATGATCATGGGATAATAACCCTAACCACTGGGCGTCAAAAGTTTTGTGTTTCTCAGTATGTATGTCTGTATGTATG
The DNA here is from genome assembly GCA_948099385.1 of Fasciola hepatica. Classification (NCBI taxonomy): domain Eukaryota; kingdom Metazoa; phylum Platyhelminthes; class Trematoda; order Plagiorchiida; family Fasciolidae; genus Fasciola; species Fasciola hepatica. The sequence continues at coordinate 29,080,367 of CANUEZ040000047.1, forward strand.
TATGTATGTATGTATGTATGTATGAATGTGTGTGTGTGTAGGTTTGCCGTGGGTGTGGGTGTAGGGCATGGATCTCTGTTTCCTCAGTGGCGGCGGGGTCATTTGGAACGTTGTGACCTTGGGGACATTTATGCTTCAGTGATGGTAGTGCCAACCATATGACTGAAATCTCTGCCTCTTCGTTTCGGTTGAGACATGTATGCTGGACGGTTGGACGGCGTATGGAGGCTGAACGTGTGTAAGGAAATCCCGTCAGAAGATTCTAGTTTTATCATAATCAATGGTGTGGTCTTCAGCCATAACGTGCAATGAGATCGCGGAGTCGCACTCTCTCAAGCACAGTACACAGATGCACATACATGCATAATTACATAGCTCTGTCGGAGTTGTCGTTAGTTAGTAAACGGTTTGCTTATCACAGGTAAACTTTCAGAAAACTACACCTTTTTCTATGAAGCTTTCACCAAAACTCGCAATTCATTTGCCGCCACCCGCCATGCCTTAGCCCAAACTCATCATTCTCTAGCCATTGCCAATCATCGGGATGTTTAGAGATATTTCGTGCTGCAGGTGACGCGTTGACCGTGTCCACAATTTGTGGCAACTGCCCACACTTTATTATGGAGTGTGTGTGGGTGTGATTGTGGGTGTAGGCATGCGCGTACGCAGGCGTACGTTCACTAGAAACTACAGAGAGTGGTAAGATAATCACAGAGATATTTGGGTGAAAATATTGGACTATCCCGGCAGCACAAAATAGCTCTAACGTCCCGGCAATGGACTATGGCTTAACGTTGTGTTTCAAGGCTTCTTTAACCTAGACGGAATGATGGATCGTGGCTATTGAATGGTGGGTCGCGGCTAATGAACTATCGGTTTTAGCTAAGGCATGATGGGAAATGTTATAGTTTGCAGACTAGTTGTGACTGGCTACAAAACAATAAGCACGAACAAATGTGCCCATGTTAAGTAGATGGTGAAGCAATGACAGCGCTATTCTGTCGAATAGGTATTCAAACACATTTTTTGTCATATTTGAACTATAAACAGAATAATAAATGAAACAAGTAAACATTCACAAAAGTCTGCTGATGTGCACAGGCAACAAATGATTTCACTTGGTATTTAGTTTTCAAATACAATAAATAATATTTCACACAATGGTTACATGAACGTACTAATAGTAGTCCTAATACATGCAGTAATAATATAGCACAGAAGTGGGTAAATATCTATTTTCACGGAAATCTAGCCGTTCACTTGACTGTGAGTAAACATTCATAATTCCAACAAAGTCAGAGATTTCATTTGAAATTCATGAGAATTTTCAAAATATCACTCAAGCTCACTGCATTGGGTCATATCCCCACATTGTGATTCGCGTTTGTACGTAAATTCGCCAGTGCTGATGATCGTGTATTCATGGCCAAATAAGTGGTCACCACCAAATTGCGTACAACACCCCCCTACATCAAATCGTCCTTTATGCGCATCACCCCTATTTCTATTCTTGTGTCACAGTTTAATACTTTACTATTTTGCTTGATGCAGTATGAACCTACTCCCTAAACAGGATCCACGAAGAAATAGAATACGTCAGTCTACCAAGAGCCGATTCGAATAGTTTTGAGAACCCGATGTGATGCAGTTTTGTTGTTAACTCCGTTTGGGCCGCCGAACAACCCTGTCTGCAACAAACCCCTTGCCGTACAAGATGTTTCTCTATAGCAAGCATCCTACCATGTAATAAACACTCAGAACTGAGGAAGAAAGATTTCCAATAGAAATAATTTCATGTCAATTATATCTACAGTTACAGTTTTCGGAAGAAAATTGGTTTTGATATTTTGTCGTGAGAAATGTGGTCAATTTTCTGGCTCCTTATCATACCTGACCTTTGCGATGACGGGTATTTATGATGCCGGTTGTTTTGCACGTAACCGTTATCAAAAGAGCAGGCAGTTACTGTATTCCATTATTTTGTGGGAGTATAAATTCAACCAAAACGTTTCCCACCAAGCTGTAGCCGAAACCAACAATTCATTAGCCCCGACTCAATGTTAAATAACTATGACTCATCATTCCTCAATCTTGACACACAACTTTTGGCCATACGGCTGCAAGCTGATCAGAATAAAAGTATGGGAACATTATGAAATCAAGAGATGTTAAGACACTTTCTCACAAACACTGGTCTTGTAAAACTGACTGAACAAATGAGAGAGTGTGTTGGTCATATCCTGCGCAGTTGGCAATGACAATAGTATCAAGTGCTGCATTGCAAACTGATTGGGGAAGGTGTAAACGATGTGTCTGTAACGAAAAACCATGTAGCCTAATCAGTAAAACCGTGGCTATTTCGGTGAACCAGTTTTGAATGTGCTAAAAAATATAGATGAATAAAAGAAGTAAAAGTCTTACTTGTTTAAATTTATTGAATGTTTCTTCCGGCAGATTGAAAAATAAACTATACTGTGGGAGAGAATGCATTTGATGATTGGTATGTAACTGTGCATCAATAGCCCTCCGATGAAGGACCCCGTTGTCAAAAATAGATACTACTGTAACTTCAGATTGACCAGTAGCAATAAATGCCGAGCAGCATGAAAGAAACTCACAGACAATATGCCATGGAATCTTTGCATGACATTCATACCTTAAGATACCGGCCAGAAATGAACCATTTAATGTGTTCACGTTAGGTCGTTTAATTGACGATAGATTTTCGGTGGGTTTACCACCTACTTTTGAACGCCCATAGCTACAACAACTCAGTATGTTGTATTTGGTCCCATCAATATACAGCCTCACTGTCGCGGTACTGACCGTCGCAGCCAATCGGCATGTTCTGATCCTGGAGAATTGACTGCGTCTCAGCTTCATCCCACTTACTGAATAGTCAGCTTCTCAGCTGAATAATGATACTCATCTAGTAGTCGATCGATCGATGATTTGCTGACTGTTGTGCTTGGGAAATCCTTCTCCATCCTCTCCTCCAGCTGCTCCATTGTGCCCATTGGTGTTTCGTCCGCCACTTCACACAAATGCCTGGACTTCGTTTTATGGGACCTAGGTGTGATTGCCGTTTCCTGATCTGTAGATGCAATAGCTCAGCATGTTTTGATCTCAATGTCGAGGTGTTTGACAACGGTCTTCAAATCGCCCCTTTATCGTGAGTATTCGAATATCCTCCTTCAGTAGTCGGTGCTGGTGGAGCAATACGGTCTTTTTTCTCACCCATAATAAAGCTGTCTATATTGTCAAGAGATGACGCGCACAGTGCCGGATAAAGTACGGCAAGTATTACCACAAAAGATCGCGGTGTCATTGTATCATCTGATTGCTTCCGAACAAAATATCAAAAAACCGACAGCGGGTCTCCCCAAATGAAAGTAAAATGTCACATATACTCAGCCCTGTAAATAAAATCCGTAATATAACAAACGGTACTTTGTTCTCCATTTAAAATCAAGACTGATTGGTATGAAAAAGTAAAGGTTTAGTTCCTTAAGCGTATAGATGAGTGGTTGCATTGACAGTCTGAGAATATAATATAGTTGTCGTAAGTGCACCTCCATCAGTGTCATCAGACTTTTCATGCTGCTACATTTGACACCATCACTATCAAAGAAATTATCATAGTGATACTGACCGGGCCACATGGTCAACTGGGCAGCTTTGCAAGATCAGTGTTTGTGAGAAATTGTTCCAATATCTCTTGATGTCACAATATTCCGATACTTTCATTCTAATCAGCTTGCAGCTGTATGGCTAAAAGTTGCTTATCAAGGCTGAGGAATGATGAGTCGTGGCTATGAAAAGTTGAGTCACTGCTGATGGGTTGGGGGTTTCGGCTAAAGCTTGATGGGATAAGATGTAGACAGCAACCGGTAAGTCACAAGCAACAAGCAGGTAAATGAGTTTAGCTGCATACGTTATCCGCCGCAATAGTCCAGGGAAATTCAATACAAAAACAAAATTGTTCAGTCAAAACCGTTCGCCATGAGGCATGGTTGAAGTTCAAAACAAAGCAGATGCGTGTTCATTTATGAGAGGAAAATTGATCGGTTGTCCGCGTCGTTTGCGCCACTTTACTCAGACACAACGTCAGTAAGCCTTTTCCATTCGGCTGTATTTGTGTAGCTACAAGTGCATCGTGGGTCCACTAAGAGGGAATAATTTATTTATGAGCCAGGTAACGGAGCTTCATTATTCACTGCGGCAGATTCAACGGATGGACAAGTTCAAAGAAACTTCAATAAGACGGATTTTCGAATATTAATAAATGCGCTTAAATCCTTTGAAATATATTTCTATATCTACTGATTTTGTGACTTAAGTATATCAAAAGAAGGTGGTGTTATAAGTAGACATTCACTGTTCATCCCGTCATGGACTGAAACTAGTGTGTTTTGTATCTCATCTTGAATGTGTAGCGTACGTTCATGTGGCAACTGCTTAACGAGTATATAGGTCAGGTTATCAGCGATAACCGAAAAATCAGCTAATCATGATATTTTCACCGAAAACTCATTGATATTAGAAAATCATTTTGTCGTTGAACGAATATTTACCTTGAAATCCATGGTGTAAGAATCTTATTCTGAAGTTACCAGATTTAGTAAACTAGTTTTTACCGACGGTAGTTGAAAATTCATGTTTATGTGAGATTGGTTCCATTCAGCTTTCTCCTCATGGAATAATCTGGGACGTATCTCTCAAAACGTTTAAGGTGTGATAGTCTATGAAGTGGTTGGATTTATACGGAAATATAAAAATTAGGCATGCATGCAATATAGAAGAGTGCCCTCGTACTTTGGCAACATGTTTTTGAAGTAAGAATAAACTACCGTACCTGTGGAAAAAACAAAATTACTTTGTGCACTGAAGTTGTCAAATATCTGCTAAATCAGTATTTTTGTTCTTCCTGGTATAATAATTCATATAGCCTACCCAAATGCACCTATAAACAGATGAGCACATTATCTCTGTAAGTGTGAGCGCCGGCATAAACGATCTCTGATGTCAGTCGTCCGTGCCACTTTCAGTCCCTGGCACACAGTACTATCGAAAAAATTGGTAATGGGATAGCATTTTTGATTACGGCTCTTTCCAGTAAATGAAAATATCATCAACAATGTTTGGACCTCTTGTAATTCGATGATTTTTTGGACAATTCCGTAGAAACGATAATCTAAAAAACCGTACTGAAGCAGTAGTTACCGTTTCAGTAGTAAATTTTCATATACTGGTCAGTTTATTACTCTAGTCGAGATCCTGCATGTGGCTGAACTTGATTCTGGAACTATTCATGTATATACCTCTCTATATGATTCGGATAGACTGTTCAAGTCGCTAAAGCTGTCATTATTTTAAATGTGCAATAAAGGTAGCGGACGTCGTTAATCCTTTTCCACATTATCATGAATGTATTTTGCCATGCCAGTTGCATATTCCGATAAATATCTCACGGATATGTACATAATCCAATATTTGTTCTTCGGTATAAGGCAATACGTAACGACAATTTAGCATATTTATGAATTTCTCACGCAGTTCTTGAGTTTCGCTCCTCAGCAATTTACTCGCCCTTTTCAATCGCTTAGAACTATACATCTCCCGTTTGTTTTTCTGCATTGAACCCGGTTATATTGCCGCCGTTCATCTACCGTTTTCTTACGAGTGTAATTTACGTTGGACTGATTTTCCACACCGGTCAATCTAGAGACCTATGACCTTCGAGATTTTCATGTGTCATTCGTACCTTGTTTTGTGTGTCACGCCAGCTTCAAATGGAGACACGGTACCTGACCAATTAACTCCAAGCGAATTCCTCCCATCAAATCAGGTCTTCTCCACAGGATGGTGCCAACGTACCCACATTTTTAATCCTGCTGTCGGGCATTTCCGTCTGTCATAGAGGACGACATCTGGACAAGCTTAAGTTGGTGATTCAAATCATCTCGGACGGGAGCGAACTGGCACAGTGATAACACACAAGCCTTCGAGATGAAAGGGTCCGGGTTCAAACCCTGGGTGTGCCGGATGATATGAATCATTGACGAGCTTTGACAAGAGCGGAAGTCGAGTTTGGTGCTTCTGAGTGCGGGCTGGTCGGGTGACCTGAGGACAGCCAATCATCAATCCCGCACAGCACCCGCAAGCAATTGCGTAATATCTGCTCAATTTCCATCTTATAAAGGTTAAATTTTACCCTGTACTGAAGACTCGGCCTCGTATCGCTCGGCACACTTTTCTTGTGACCATTTGAATGATTTGATGTCCATTCACTGACCCTCGTAATTGAGTTGCCCCACAAAATTGAGGTACGTTGTTCGTAATTGTAATGATCGTTCCCTAAAGCACACGTAGATTACCGACTCGTCTTATTTAAATCTGGGTTTCGGGTTTGTGCTCTACGAGTCATTCTATCACTGGACAGCCGATCAGTTACACAATATATTGGTGTACGGACATAATCAAATGTGTGAAGAATTGTGTCCCTGAAGGGCGTCTTACACTTTACTAAACCTAATGATCTCTAGGTAAGAATAACGCTAACAATGAGATCAAGAACACGAAGTATGCACCTGAAATATAGTTTATGAGGAAAGTTTTTGTAAACTGATCACGATTGTGCTACATTTCCCGAAAATTAATTTTAGCATATTTCAAAGGGCCTTATTATCAGAATTCTAATGCTTCATACTTACTTGTTTGTGACATTAATCTCCAGAATTTTTATGGAAGGTATTCGTACAGACACCATGTCGTTTTGTCAAGATTTATTCTGTCTTCGTTCTAGTGTTACCAGATGGGAGACATCAACTAGTATCGCTGAACATCAAGAACTTCGGTATAAATAGTGGTACAACCGTTTCTGTTTGTGCTGGGTTACTAAACCCAGGTGTCGTGTTGAAATTGAAAACGTGAGTGGCTGTGCACAGAAGACTTTACGACCGGGGCAGTAAACCACTGCGTGTACTCAGGTCAGGTGGCACAGTCTGGATTCAACCAACTGAACCGACAGATCAATCCTGGACAAAAGGTGAAATACTTTTGCGTGTAACAAAGAAATCTTACTTATTAGGCTCTGGAGGTCTTTGAAGGAGAAGGAATAAAGTGTATTTGAGAAAATCAGAGGAGGACGATGATGAAGAAGACAGAAACTACAGGTATGACAACGAAGATAAGGAGGAGGATACCGAAAAGAATGAGAAAGTGACCAAAGGAGATTCTACTATATAGTTATTGGTCGGAAAAGAGCATTCGCCGTCTGGAACTGGGAGTGGGCAAATTTATCAACAGATGCGCAAGTAAGTGCATTTCAAAACAAGAAGGATGTGTTGGATATGCTTTTGTTTTACAACATCAATGGGATTTCTTGATTGGTCAGCAACAGACTTCTGTTCGGTACACTAATAATCCAGCTGTCTAAATCATGCAAGAAACTTTAGGAACCACCGAAGAATTAACCATGATTGATATTTCCTTAGGGTAAAGCAATCAACTCGTATCAAAAGGGAAGTGTGAACGCCAGATAGCTTCTTCAGTGGCTTTAAGTGCATCAACCACTAGCCTTGTCAGATCGTGTGGCAGCTAGTCCATTGCCTTCGGCGCAAGTGGCTTGGTTTACACTCTTCGCTTGCATAGAACTCAGACTCACGTACTTGATTGCTTTCTTGCTTGTTCTACGTAGACTTTCGTGTTTGCTCTTACCTTATGCTATTCACTGTTAAAGACACTTCATATGAAAATGGATTTTCTCGATGTAGACTACAGCAATTGAATTATCACCTCGTATGATGTCACATCTCTGTTCACATACGTCTCCGTCTCCGAAACCGTGAATCAGGTATGTCAACAGGCAGAAGACATGCTGTTTCCAGTGGATCAACTGGGGACTTTGATAAATTTATCCGCCCGTGATGTCCAGTCCGGCTTCAGTGAGACGTTGTACAAACAAATAGACGGAGTAACACTGAAAAGCCCATTCAGACCGATACTTGCTGATGTGTTCATATCAATGCTGGAGAACGCACTAAACACTGAGCTGGATTCTGTATTTTGATGGCAACCTGGTAATTCTAACGAACAAAGTAGACACCAAAATATTACGTAAAAGAGCCTTATTCATAGCACTCCAATGTTCACAATAAGCTAGAATACGAAACGAATCTCAAATATCAATCCTGGGACTACTTCTCAACCAGTTACCAAATGCTTTAATGTGAACAGTGCATGCCTACGTGGTACCGCGTGTTTAGAATGGAGTCTGATAAGAACATTATTTTACCCACTACAACAGCTGTTTAGCCCTGAAATGATGTCAAGCCAAACAGAAACACTAACGAAATCATCGATTGACAACGGTTTTCCCCTGTCGTTTTCCAAAGCACAGTTCCTCCCCTAATCCCAAAGCAAAGTATAAGCAAACGAGTAAGAAAGGTGTGTTCACCATCCAAATAATTATGTACTACGGATACGGCTAACACAGAATCAAGTTGAACTTTAGTCTTTGAGCTTTCAGTGATGGTTGTGTGATGGTATGCTTTGCTGCCTTTTGAAGCAGGTTAGTCACAGCTAGAAACCTTGTAACAGAAGCAGATGACTGGCTTATACATCAGAACATTATATGAATTTTCGTTCCTGGAACCCAAGTGTATACATGGTACAGCAATGGATTGACGCATCAGCATGCTGAATTTTGCCACTCTCATTTGTTTCGTTCAAATGTCATCTTATAAACCAGGGTTGGGGATGGGTTTAATAGCATTTCGTGCGTTATAACTTATGAAAGTGACCGGAATAAACCGCTGACTAATTACAGTTGTCGAAAGCACTCACTGTGCAGTCCACTTGAAGATAATACATGAAAATCGTCGTTGTCTCACGCCCACTAACCTATATAGACCAGACATTCATACCAGTTGTAATTGTGTTTACCAAGTTCATTGTACCTTTGGTATGAGGTAGGTCGGTAGGACAGAAAGCCAACTCTCGACCAGAATTTGGGAGCTCTTTCCGAAGAGCATAAATCTTCGTTGCTAGAAGGTTACCATCTAGTGAATTGGCAAGTCACTTGTTGGGATCAAGTCCCCGAATTCATTGTACTTGTACATTCCTGACGATATCGAGACCGAGAAATAGAAACTTATTCAAAGAACGTATGAGTAACACAGTAGGCATGAATATGATAGATAATGGAATATCCACTTGCAAATTTTGCGTTCAATATGAAAAAAACTAAATTTCGCGGAGTCATTGGTCGTTCATTAGATGAAACTTGAACTTTGCAACCAAAAGACATCCATTAAACAACTTTTGTTTCTATGGTAGTTATCTGTCACCTCATCTTGCTTTGTCTCTCACCACCTTTTTGTTGATCAAATGCTGCAGTGTGAATGACTAATTTTCATCTGTCTCTGTTCACTTCCCTTTTTTTGAACTTTATCTAACGTTACATCATGTGCGTAAACAGCTGATAGGGAGCACGTGGAATTGATAGTCAATATCAATGCTTTCTTTCGTGTTCTACTTAAGTGGATCAAAGGAAAAGGACGTATCGGTAATTTCCCATTGTACATATTTCAGTCATTGAGGTGCGATGGTCTACTCGTGGCACAGAAACCGGAGAGCTGGATCGAATTTGTTCTCCGTCCATATCACGCAGTCCGAACGCTTAACTCACCATTGAAAGTCAAGGAAGCACAGTACAGTTATTTCATCTCAATGTCGAGGTGTTTGACAACGGTCTTCAAATCGCCCCTTTATCGTGAGTATTCGAATATCCTCCTTCAGTAGTCGGTGCTGGTGGAGCAATACGATCTTTTTTCTCACCCATAATAAAGCTGTCTATATTGTCAAGAGATGACGCGCACAGTGCCGGATAAAGTACGGCAAGTATTACCACAAAAGATCGCGGTGTCATTGTATCATCTGATTGCTTCCGAACAAAATATCAAAAAACCGACAGCGGGTCTCCCCAAATGAAAGTAAAATGTCACATATACTCAGCCCTGTAAATAAAATCCGTAATATAACAAACGGTACTTTGTTCTCCATTTAAAATCAAGACTGATTGGTATGAAAAAGTAAAGGTTTAGTTCCTTAAGCGTATAGATGAGTGGTTGCATTGACAGTCTGAGAATATAATATAGTTGTCGTAAGTGCACCTCCATCAGTGTCATCAGACTTTTCATGCTGCTACATTTGACACCATCACTATCAAAGAAATTATCATAGTGATACTGACCGGGCCACATGGTCAACTGGGCAGCTTTGCAAGATCAGTGTTTGTGAGAAATTGTTCCAATATCTCTTGATGTCACAATATTCCGATACTTTCATTCTAATCAGCTTGCAGCTGTATGGCTAAAAGTTGCTTATCAAGGCTGAGGAATGATGAGTCGTGGCTATGAAAAGTTGAGTCACTGCTGATGGGTTGGGGGTTTCGGCTAAAGCTTGATGGGATAAGATGTAGACAGCAACCGGTAAGTCACAAGCAACAAGCAGGTAAATGAGTTTAGCTGCATACGTTATCCGCCGCAATAGTCCAGGGAAATTCAATACAAAAACAAAATTGTTCAGTCAAAACCGTTCGCCATGAGGCATGGTTGAAGTTCAAAACAAAGCAGATGCGTGTTCATTTATGAGAGGAAAATTGATCGGTTGTCCGCGTCGTTTGCGCCACTTTACTCAGACACAACGTCAGTAAGCCTTTTCCATTCGGCTGTATTTGTGTAGCTACAAGTGCATCGTGGGTCCACTAAGAGGGAATAATTTATTTATGAGCCAGGTAACGGAGCTTCATTATTCACTGCGGCAGATTCAACGGATGGACAAGTTCAAAGAAACTTCAATAAGACGGATTTTCGAATATTAATAAATGCGCTTAAATCCTTTGAAATATATTTCTATATCTACTGATTTTGTGACTTAAGTATATCAAAAGAAGGTGGTGTTATAAGTAGACATTCACTGTTCATCCCGTCATGGACTGAAACTAGTGTGTTTTGTATCTCATCTTGAATGTGTAGCGTACGTTCATGTGGCAACTGCTTAACGAGTATATAGGTCAGGTTATCAGCGATAACCGAAAAATCAGCTAATCATGATATTTTCACCGAAAACTCATTGATATTAGAAAATCATTTTGTCGTTGAACGAATATTTACCTTGAAATCCATGGTGTAAGAATCTTATTCTGAAGTTACCAGATTTAGTAAACTAGTTTTTACCGACGGTAGTTGAAAATTCATGTTTATGTGAGATTGGTTCCATTCAGCTTTCTCCTCATGGAATAATCTGGGACGTATCTCTCAAAACGTTTAAGGTGTGATAGTCTATGAAGTGGTTGGATTTATACGGAAATATAAAAATTAGGCATGCATGCAATATAGAAGAGTGCCCTCGTACTTTGGCAACATGTTTTTGAAGTAAGAATAAACTACCGTACCTGTGGAAAAAACAAAATTACTTTGTGCACTGAAGTTGTCAAATATCTGCTAAATCAGTATTTTTGTTCTTCCTGGTATAATAATTCATATAGCCTACCCAAATGCACCTATAAACAGATGAGCACATTATCTCTGTAAGTGTGAGCGCCGGCATAAACGATCTCTGATGTCAGTCGTCCGTGCCACTTTCAGTCCCTGGCACACAGTACTATCGAAAAAATTGGTAATGGGATAGCATTTTTGATTACGGCTCTTTCCAGTAAATGAAAATATCATCAACAATGTTTGGACCTCTTGTAATTCGATGATTTTTTGGACAATTCCGTAGAAACGATAATCTAAAAAACCGTACTGAAGCAGTAGTTACCGTTTCAGTAGTAAATTTTCATATACTGGTCAGTTTATTACTCTAGTCGAGATCCTGCATGTGGCTGAACTTGATTCTGGAACTATTCATGTATATACCTCTCTATATGATTCGGATAGACTGTTCAAGTCGCTAAAGCTGTCATTATTTTAAATGTGCAATAAAGGTAGCGGACGTCGTTAATCCTTTTCCACATTATCATGAATGTATTTTGCCATGCCAGTTGCATATTCCGATAAATATCTCACGGATATGTACATAATCCAATATTTGTTCTTCGGTATAAGGCAATACGTAACGACAATTTAGCATATTTATGAATTTCTCACGCAGTTCTTGAGTTTCGCTCCTCAGCAATTTACTCGCCCTTTTCAATCGCTTAGAACTATACATCTCCCGTTTGTTTTTCTGCATTGAACCCGGTTATATTGCCGCCGTTCATCTACCGTTTTCTTACGAGTGTAATTTACGTTGGACTGATTTTCCACACCGGTCAATCTAGAGACCTATGACCTTCGAGATTTTCATGTGTCATTCGTACCTTGTTTTGTGTGTCACGCCAGCTTCAAATGGAGACACGGTACCTGACCAATTAACTCCAAGCGAATTCCTCCCATCAAATCAGGTCTTCTCCACAGGATGGTGCCAACGTACCCACATTTTTAATCCTGCTGTCGGGCATTTCCGTCTGTCATAGAGGACGACATCTGGACAAGCTTAAGTTGGTGATTCAAATCATCTCGGACGGGAGCGAACTGGCACAGTGATAACACACAAGCCTTCGAGATGAAAGGGTCCGGGTTCAAACCCTGGGTGTGCCGGATGATATGAATCATTGACGAGCTTTGACAAGAGCGGAAGTCGAGTTTGGTGCTTCTGAGTGCGGGCTGGTCGGGTGACCTGAGGACAGCCAATCATCAATCCCGCACAGCACCCGCAAGCAATTGCGTAATATCTGCTCAATTTCCATCTTATAAAGGTTAAATTTTACCCTGTACTGAAGACTCGGCCTCGTATCGCTCGGCACACTTTTCTTGTGACCATTTGAATGATTTGATGTCCATTCACTGACCCTCGTAATTGAGTTGCCCCACAAAATTGAGGTACGTTGTTCGTAATTGTAATGATCGTTCCCTAAAGCACACGTAGATTACCGACTCGTCTTATTTAAATCTGGGTTTCGGGTTTGTGCTCTACGAGTCATTCTATCACTGGACAGCCGATCAGTTACACAATATATTGGTGTACGGACATAATCAAATGTGTGAAGAATTGTGTCCCTGAAGGGCGTCTTACACTTTACTAAACCTAATGATCTCTAGGTAAGAATAACGCTAACAATGAGATCAAGAACACGAAGTATGCACCTGAAATATAGTTTATGAGGAAAGTTTTTGTAAACTGATCACGATTGTGCTACATTTCCCGAAAATTAATTTTAGCATATTTCAAAGGGCCTTATTATCAGAATTCTAATGCTTCATACTTACTTGTTTGTGACATTAATCTCCAGAATTTTTATGGAAGGTATTCGTACAGACACCATGTCGTTTTGTCAAGATTTATTCTGTCTTCGTTCTAGTGTTACCAGATGGGAGACATCAACTAGTATCGCTGAACATCAAGAACTTCGGTATAAATAGTGGTACAACCGTTTCTGTTTGTGCTGGGTTACTAAACCCAGGTGTCGTGTTGAAATTGAAAACGTGAGTGGCTGTGCACAGAAGACTTTACGACCGGGGCAGTAAACCACTGCGTGTACTCAGGTCAGGTGGCACAGTCTGGATTCAACCAACTGAACCGACAGATCAATCCTGGACAAAAGGTGAAATACTTTTGCGTGTAACAAAGAAATCTTACTTATTAGGCTCTGGAGGTCTTTGAAGGAGAAGGAATAAAGTGTATTTGAGAAAATCAGAGGAGGACGATGATGAAGAAGACAGAAACTACAGGTATGACAACGAAGATAAGGAGGAGGATACCGAAAAGAATGAGAAAGTGACCAAAGGAGATTCTACTATATAGTTATTGGTCGGAAAAGAGCATTCGCCGTCTGGAACTGGGAGTGGGCAAATTTATCAACAGATGCGCAAGTAAGTGCATTTCAAAACAAGAAGGATGTGTTGGATATGCTTTTGTTTTACAACATCAATGGGATTTCTTGATTGGTCAGCAACAGACTTCTGTTCGGTACACTAATAATCCAGCTGTCTAAATCATGCAAGAAACTTTAGGAACCACCGAAGAATTAACCATGATTGATATTTCCTTAGGGTAAAGCAATCAACTCGTATCAAAAGGGAAGTGTGAACGCCAGATAGCTTCTTCAGTGGCTTTAAGTGCATCAACCACTAGCCTTGTCAGATCGTGTGGCAGCTAGTCCATTGCCTTCGGCGCAAGTGGCTTGGTTTACACTCTTCGCTTGCATAGAACTCAGACTCACGTACTTGATTGCTTTCTTGCTTGTTCTACGTAGACTTTCGTGTTTGCTCTTACCTTATGCTATTCACTGTTAAAGACACTTCATATGAAAATGGATTTTCTCGATGTAGACTACAGCAATTGAATTATCACCTCGTATGATGTCACATCTCTGTTCACATACGTCTCCGTCTCCGAAACCGTGAATCAGGTATGTCAACAGGCAGAAGACATGCTGTTTCCAGTGGATCAACTGGGGACTTTGATAAATTTATCCGCCCGTGATGTCCAGTCCGGCTTCAGTGAGACGTTGTACAAACAAATAGACGGAGTAACACTGAAAAGCCCATTCAGACCGATACTTGCTGATGTGTTCATATCAATGCTGGAGAACGCACTAAACACTGAGCTGGATTCTGTATTTTGATGGCAACCTGGTAATTCTAACGAACAAAGTAGACACCAAAATATTACGTAAAAGAGCCTTATTCATAGCACTCCAATGTTCACAATAAGCTAGAATACGAAACGAATCTCAAATATCAATCCTGGGACTACTTCTCAACCAGTTACCAAATGCTTTAATGTGAACAGTGCATGCCTACGTGGTACCGCGTGTTTAGAATGGAGTCTGATAAGAACATTATTTTACCCACTACAACAGCTGTTTAGCCCTGAAATGATGTCAAGCCAAACAGAAACACTAACGAAATCATCGATTGACAACGGTTTTCCCCTGTCGTTTTCCAAAGCACAGTTCCTCCCCTAATCCCAAAGCAAAGTATAAGCAAACGAGTAAGAAAGGTGTGTTCACCATCCAAATAATTATGTACTACGGATACGGCTAACACAGAATCAAGTTGAACTTTAGTCTTTGAGCTTTCAGTGATGGTTGTGTGATGGTATGCTTTGCTGCCTTTTGAAGCAGGTTAGTCACAGCTAGAAACCTTGTAACAGAAGCAGATGACTGGCTTATACATCAGAACATTATATGAATTTTCGTTCCTGGAACCCAAGTGTATACATGGTACAGCAATGGATTGACGCATCAGCATGCTGAATTTTGCCACTCTCATTTGTTTCGTTCAAATGTCATCTTATAAACCAGGGTTGGGGATGGGTTTAATAGCATTTCGTGCGTTATAACTTATGAAAGTGACCGGAATAAACCGCTGACTAATTACAGTTGTCGAAAGCACTCACTGTGCAGTCCACTTGAAGATAATACATGAAAATCGTCGTTGTCTCACGCCCACTAACCTATATAGACCAGACATTCATACCAGTTGTAATTGTGTTTACCAAGTTCATTGTACCTTTGGTATGAGGTAGGTCGGTAGGACAGAAAGCCAACTCTCGACCAGAATTTGGGAGCTCTTTCCGAAGAGCATAAATCTTCGTTGCTAGAAGGTTACCATCTAGTGAATTGGCAAGTCACTTGTTGGGATCAAGTCCCCGAATTCATTGTACTTGTACATTCCTGACGATATCGAGACCGAGAAATAGAAACTTATTCAAAGAACGTATGAGTAACACAGTAGGCATGAATATGATAGATAATGGAATATCCACTTGCAAATTTTGCGTTCAATATGAAAAAAACTAAATTTCGCGGAGTCATTGGTCGTTCATTAGATGAAACTTGAACTTTGCAACCAAAAGACATCCATTAAACAACTTTTGTTTCTATGGTAGTTATCTGTCACCTCATCTTGCTTTGTCTCTCACCACCTTTTTGTTGATCAAATGCTGCAGTGTGAATGACTAATTTTCATCTGTCTCTGTTCACTTCCCTTTTTTTGAACTTTATCTAACGTTACATCATGTGCGTAAACAGCTGATAGGGAGCACGTGGAATTGATAGTCAATATCAATGCTTTCTTTCGTGTTCTACTTAAGTGGATCAAAGGAAAAGGACGTATCGGTAATTTCCCATTGTACATATTTCAGTCATTGAGGTGCGATGGTCTACTCGTGGCACAGAAACCGGAGAGCTGGATCGAATTTGTTCTCCGTCCATATCACGCAGTCCGAACGCTTAACTCACCATTGAAAGTCAAGGAAGCACAGTACAGTTATTTCATCTTTGTTTGGAATCATCAGCAGTGCACATCCATCGAACCCTCACTGTGACTCACACCTGAGGTGGACGACTGTGACGCAAACGCCTAACCGCCGAGCGATCCTAGCTGGGTCTGAACCATGTGTGGAACTTATAACCCACAAGGAATAGCGTCTATCTATCTCTGCCTCTGAATGTTGGCAGAGCATTTCCCGCACAGCCATTGACTCCTCTGCCGGACCATATATCTAGCAACGATAAATTTCCTATTTAGAATGAAACGTCTACTAAAGTTTTATTCGCATGCTAGGCGTTCATACTCGAAGATGGATTCTGTCATGCAGAGCATGTAATCTCCTACTACCAACACTCGTAAACAAAGCAGGTGAGAATGGACGTATGCGTAACACCTGTTATCTCATCTAAGTTTATGTAGACAAATGTGATTGTGGAGATTAGGAATCCACAGTTGGTGTTTCGTGTATTAACAATTGTTGATGCAATTGTCCTCCGTTCCTTGAAACCGTAGCTTTGCATACAACGAAGACCGGCCTGAACATTCAGATTTATCTGGCCGATAGCAGAAAATGCTATATTTTTGTTCTTCAAAAGTTTTATATGGGCCTGTATTTCATCCTCAACAGTATTGGACTATAAGTGGGTTTTGAAAAAGCCTGACGAGCTTTCTCTATACGCGAGGATACTTCATCCGATATCCTGACTCTGGCTGAGTTGCAGCTAACCAGATAACCAAACTTATCTTCTTGGTCTTAGGTATCCTCAAATAACCAAATATTTACCGGTAAACCAACCCACTCTGGGAGAAGTAGCTTTCAATTTCAAGGTGCACAATACATGTCAAGCATAGCTACACATTTATTCCACCTGTACAGGAACGTTTACAACTTAATCGAGTTTTCATTCAGAAGACTTCTACATCAGCAATTATTATCTGGTAGCAGATTTGAGACTCTTCATCTTGAGGTTAGTTCGTCTACCAACAAGAGGTATGTAAAAATACGCGCTGACATGACCATGATCAGAGTCAACACAAGTGGAACAAAATGGTTGATCGTCTTCTATCTGATTACAGTTGAGCTAATAGTTCAATTTCGATGGTATATTCCACTTTGTACGTCCTTAAAATCTGATAGCTCAATGAAAACTTGTAAGTGATCGTCTATTGTTGTACAGTAAACGCCCTATTTTTCACATATTTATGCATAGTTTTATTTTCGTTTCACAGATTCTGATGTCGGTAGTTCATGTTACCCCGGGTCCATGGAAAAGGTGTACGAAATTGATCAGATTTGACTTTCGGTAACAAAGTTGTCGATGATATTTATGTAATGAATAGAAAAAGTAATTTTTAGACAGTTTTGTTTACGACTGGTCGACGGTCTGATCGATTTTCTATCACTCAAAATAGTGAAATTTTCTTCCATTCCATAAGTAAAAATAGACCATAAAGAAGATCAGTGAAGTTAGAAAATACTATGTTGAATGCCACTGTAATAAGCACAACGCACAAACGGCGCCATAATCACTACAGTGTGGGCATTTCGGTCTATTCATTTGGAAGAAATTGGTAGCAACGAAAAATTAATAACCAATGGTGCCCTTGATCCCTCGATCACGAGTAAGCCCCATTAAATTTTCGCACTCCTTCGTGATGGCTATAATGAATTGACTACTGATTTATGTTTTGATAGTAAAAACTGGAATTTGACCGGTATGAAGTTTTTCAAGTGCACAATATTGAAGTGAACAAAAGAAGATGGAAATATAGGTAGATGGGTTTAAAAAAAACAGAGGTCGGGAAAGGCCAATTTGCACACTTGTGGTCCGGACCTATCTATGGAACGTGATTGGCAGACTTTTGGGTCATTAGGCTGACAACGGACCTCTGCTATGTGTGGAGTTTAGCGTGTGGGCCGTCAGACAGGATAACCAAGACCGCGCTGCCCACTATGTTCGATTTTGTTGTACGGTTGCGAGGTATAGAGTCTGCATGCGGAGGACCTTCGTCTCCTTGGGGTTTTCTACCATCGATGTTTACGTTTTATCGCTGAGATAAAACGGAATGACCAAGTGAATAATGCTAAGGTCATATATCGGGTAGTGGATTTTATTTCGGAGGAAGGTCTATTACATCAGATCCAAGTTAGCAGAATTAATTGGTTGGGGCAAGTGTTGCGTACTGCAAATATACGTCTAACATAATGTGCCCTGATTTCTGTTTCCTCTCAGGAGTGAAAGAAGCCACGTGGAAGTCAACAGATGATGTGGCAACGAGAAATGGGAAAATGCACATCGAATTAAGGAGAAGGAGGCACCTCACTTCTTCGTGGTTGGGATCCAAATGATCCCCAAACAAGTTGGCCAGGGACACTGAAGTATGCGACAAAGAAACGTGAACAGTGGCGATCGTGATTTCGTTTTCTATAAATCGCATTGAATGACCAAAGTGCTTTTGTACAGTTAGACTGTGTATTCCGTGCGTTGGTTACCAGAGCGCTCATTACTGTTGCTACCAAATTTAAATCTAGCCAACATCCACCTCGTGAATTCATTTTTTGCACTTATACTTGTAACAGACTAAGAAATACAGTCGTACGGTGAAGATGACGATGATGATGATGATGATGATGATGATGATGATGTTGATGATAATGTATCGGATGAACTTCTGGGTGATGTTGAATATGCACGATGTTTAGAATTGATTTAATGCACGTTGTATTGCGGTTTATTTGAGATGTAAATTAGATAATGAACCAAGGGGCAAATGGATGAGAATAGGATGAATGAAGTCATGTTCAAAATAGTTTGATTTTGCGGTATGATTGTAAAAATGGCCTCAAGACAAGAAGAGTTTTTACCGTTGGACTTCTAGGGAATAAACATATTGCGTCATTTTACTGTTGTGGATATCTCGCATACAACCATTTTCGAATAACTTGAGACGTCGGATGATGAACTGTTGATTTTTAGGGGTGAACCTGTATCAGATGAGGAATCCTAGTTAAGTGACCATAGACTGAGATGACCAACTGAGGAGTATTTTAGAGGAACTCTCTAGTGTAGTCCCATTGTCATGAGCACTGTGGTGTGGAAGATTGATGGAAAATGGTGCGAGAGATCAATCTGATTCGATTTTGGCTTCTGTCGACGTGTTGATAAGAGACTGTTTTCACTCAGGTTGAGCCATTGACGGGGAAGTGAATTTTTTCGCAGAATGGTTTCTGGAAGTGGAATGTGGCAATGAAATGCATCGTTAACCACTTGTGACGGATTTAAATAGGGACCAGAATTTTGAGGCTCGGCAATATCACGTCCCGACAACTTAGTCGAATCTCATCACAATGTTCTTTTGTCATTGGTTATTTATATATTTATAATTATCTCTCGAAGTGGGGTATCGACCGTGATTACTGGTTAATGAGGAGTAAATGTTTTGGGTTTATTCGCATCCACAAATTAAAATAAGAGAAGATCGTGAACGACAAAGGCATTTGTAATTGATATCTTCAAAAGCGCTCCTTTCAACCGTAAACTGGTGAGATAAAGCTATCTACTTTAACTGAGTGAACGATTAGCGATACATAAACCAACATGAATTCGTTCATCATGAATAAACTGGTCGCGCTGTTCAATTCAGCAGTTACTTGCCTGGAAAGGCCCCAGTAGAATCGCAACTAAGTTGGTATTTGCTGAACGGTATGCGATCCAGCCATAGTTCTTATCGCTAATCCTTGTGTGGTTTAGTCTCGTGCACTTTCTTTGTATGTGTAACTTCAGTCAATGTATTTCGGTTGGAACAATAATTAACGGTTGAGGGATTGCGATGGATATTCGACTTATACTTCTCGGCAGCAACCTGGCTCAAATCGAAATAATCACCAGTAAGTGAAAGAAGAAGAGAAATAGAAATAATGATACCAATATGATGACTGAGTTGTTTGAACACGAAAGCCTCGTTTGTCATGATCCTAGTCTTGTTTTCCTGGAACCCTGACACACAATTAGTGACCAAGTGCAATAGTCCAATTTTTATTTGATTTCTTCCATTTTATGGACTATCCACCTGACGTCGCCTACCCTAACGAGGTTGACGAAAAACTGACCAGTGATAAAAAGTCGACATCACCAATCTGACTCCAGGTTGGATCTGGTTATTGTATTTTGTTAATGGCTGTCATAATGTGATTTATCCAATGTTTTCATAGTATTATCCAGTTTTATTTTCTCGACATTAAATTCCATCCAGTCATCATGTAGGCATGATAACCACGTTGGATAGTTCTGGAAGAATGCACTGTAACGGCGACCGTTGTGTGAGCGGTCATCGGCACTAAGTTCAACTTCATGCATAATTCGTGTGTCCCGGTGATTGACATAGTCTTCGGTAGTCACGATTATGCATGAGTTCAAGTAACCTGAGGGAATGTTGAACGTGTTGGCAAATTTTACTAGACATCTTTTCACAGAACTGGAGTGAAGTGTAATTAACTTGTGTCAGAATCACACGTACCTATCGAATCACGTAGATGGCGAGATTTTTGATTGACAGCATCAGACTGAATTCTTTATATATATATATATATATATATATATATATATATATATATATATATATATATATATATATATATATACAAGCAGGTGTTAACATTACCGCATACTCTTCTCTATGGTTATCTATCAGCAACTTATCTTAAACGGTGTTGGCAAATAGAATAAACGGACGTAAAGCATTAACCTCCATGTTTAACTAAAAATTTTATTAAGAATTGGCCGGCTACCAGACCAGGGAATTGGGAGTAGTGATGGGTATAAGATCGAAGTACATCAGGCGTGGTAATGATTCGGATGACAGCATATTTCTGTCCACCACCAAAGATGATCAAATGCATCAATATTTTCCTCAGAATGTTTCACCGCTTTCGACTTCTTCATTTTCCGCAGTTTCTATCCGGAAAATGAATATAAGCGGTTTCTGTGTAATGCAATAGAATTTACTGGTTAGGAGTTAAAAATGAACTTCTTCAGGTGAAGTGCTACAAGGATTTTCATACTTCAACATGAGATGCCATAGGTTATATTTAGTTGTACATGTTCTTTTTTGTTGATTCTCAGGAGACATGTATATGCGTAGCACGGACTCTATATTCTAATGAAAACGTGGACTTCAGCATATTCCACACATTTTTTGAATATACATATATAATAAACACGTTTCGTAAGGAATTCCTCTACAGGATGTGAAATAAAATCCTGATCAAATCTCCCGATCACAGCGCAGTGCCAAGCTATTTCCTAAATTAGATAAATCTACATATTTTCATCTCTGCATCATGTCGAAGAACCGAATGCTGAGGTCAATTAGAGAACAGTATTGCAACTCCATCTATCAGATTATCAAAGTGTTCGCACAAGCCCAAGGGCTTCTAACGCAATGTGCCATGGTTTCCATTACTAAGTCTCTGGCTCAGATCCCACGACCCTACTGATCCACCTCATCGACTCCCGTCCGTCAGCGCGACTTTTTGCAAGACTGGGGTCAGTGCAATTTTTGCACAGGAACAGTGTGGTATGACAGGCAATCACAATGTACAATGGTCGGCTAGAAAGGACTGTGGCTAGCTGACCAATGAAATGCGCTTTAGCAATGTGAAAGCCAGCCATAGCTTTCGGTAGTCCAAGTGAATCTGTAGTTTCCAAATCAATGTGATGGTTTTGCAAATCAATCCTAAAATGGCCATCAGGCTATAAGCACGGGTATATAGATTTCACACAGTTCGGTGTCGCGATAAACGAATATGTGGTCCTTGAAACCACCTAGTGGGCAAGCCTCAGTTGACCTGAGGGAGCGGTCTTATCTCGGTTGTCACGCTAGCAGTAGAACTGACTGTCGATAACACATCCGGTTAACCTGACGGAATGACTCGCACACGGGCTTTGACCACATGCGCCAGCTCTTTGGTGCTTACGTGTGCCTGAGGCTGGAAAACCTCCTCATTCTATAAATACCGATCCACAATAAGTTTGCAAAAACAGAAAATCGGCAACGCTAATAGCTGGGGTATATTTGGTCGACCAAACGGAGCTAGCAACAAAACGGCATCACTTCGGGTTCTGGCACGTATTCGAATGTGCTCGCGGCGAATTGGCGTATTTTATTTCTTTGGGAATCTTGTGCATGCGTTAGACTCACATTGCAGCAATTGAAATAAAAAAGAATCAAATTAAGTGCGACACAAGGATATAAAATAGGGATGATGTGTGGAAAATGCGATTGGATTTGGAGGGATTCTGTATGTAATTCGGTGGTGACCACTTACTTGGTCATCATTACACGACCATTGTTTGACATCTGTGCATGTGTGCAGAGAAGTGGATCAGCAAATGGGAATTTTGTCCAATGCAGTAGGCGTCCCAAACAGAGTTAGGGACTGCATTGATATTTTGGAAACTAATTTGAATTTGAAATAAATTGCCTGAGTTCATCTAAAATATGAATGTTTGCTCACAGCCAGATAGACTGCTAGATTTCCGTGGTAATAAATATGCGTTTGAGTGCCACATTGTTATTATTATAATAACAGTGGGTGAAATATTTAACACATTCGGAACGGAAATACTAAGTGACATCATGTGTTGTCAGTGCATACCGGTAGGGATATTTTGAATGCTTATTTCATTTATATTTCTGTTTACTGTCCTTGCATGAAAGAGAACACGCTTGAATAAATATTCGACAACACAGCATTGTCGGACAAGATGGTAGTCAGCCAACGTCTTATTTACCACGGGGAACCTTACTGAATACTGATTTTCAGGCTAATTATGACTTGCTACAAATGTGCCTACCTGAGGTGGATGGTGAATTTCTGATAGTGACTGGTCTGACGGACAGCGTCTAGGGACCCCTAACACCCGAAGTATTCTGGTGTGAAGCCTTTCTGTCCGAACATTCCCCCCAAATCTTTTCTCCAAAAGTGCTAAAGATATTCTGTTTCCTGAACCGGTGTTGTAATCCAATCACGAAATCATGCTATTATTATAGAAAACTGGTCCGTCCCCGTTCACTAGTGCTGAATGTGCCTACGTTGCGCGCAAAGCTAATTATTGTTTCATAAGCTGTCTACTTTCCTTCTCTTGGTCACGGCAGTAGGAGGTATCACGTGTACCTGCTCCATTGTCCAGATTTGACGGAAATGGTGGCAACACGCAGTAAATCTTTCCAACCGGAGCTACTAATTAAGATCGTCCATTAGTACGTGAAATGCGAACGGAAATTGTCAGAAACCTGTTGGTTGATTACAACCCGTTACCATGGTATATGAAAAGTAAGCAGATCAGCCGTCACTGCTTTGATCAAGAAGTTTGAGATTACGGGCAATATGAACTGTGAACATCGCAGTGGTAAATACCGAACTGTAACCAGCGAACGCCGCGCTGACAAAATCGCTCGAAATACCATTAAACATCCGCAATACAAAGCATTACGGCTGGCTTGACAGTGTATTGTGAGTCGTAGTTCCGTCCGCCGCACTTTGAAAGAGTTCGGTATTGGACAGTTTTCCCAGCTTCAAACTCAGGAATTGAAATACACTGATTTAGTTATGAGAGAATCAGTTGCTTTTCTTGGAGTTGATTCAGTTCACATCACTGGGTTGATCACGGCGCTCAGCATGGTTAATACCGTACTGATTGCCTATAATTGGTCACCGTTGCTGTAACCTGAATGCTATGTCAGCCTGAAGGCGAAAAAACGCATGAATGTCCTGATGAACGATCTGAAACATGTTGTCGTGAAAAACAGAATATGTTAGAGTACACTACAAGCATCATAATTACGGTAGTACATGGGAAGCGTTAAGACATAGTATTGTATTATTCACGAATTAGCCTTCATCCGCTAGGGTTTTGTTTGTGTTCGATTTGTAAAATACGGAAACACAGAAAACACGATGTGCACGAAGACTCAATAAGTGGGTCAACAGGATCCTATACTTTCGTTGACTGAACACCAATTTGGCTGTCAGCAACCTGCTCAATACAATATATAACTGAATCGGATGGTTTTAGCATTTATAATCATAATATCGTTCAGGACTGAGTCACATGCTCTGGTAATAAACAAAACCAAGACCATTTCCAGAAAGTTCAATACCGAAGCGTAAAACCTAAAGACGAAAATACCAAGTATTATATTAGTACCTTGAATTTTCCGATATGTAGAATAAAGAATCCTAATCCAGAGAAGATCTTTTGTAATCTAGGTGAGATTCAGTTGATGTCGTACAACTATGAACTACTGTGGAAGTTGATCTTGCCACAAAGCACAATTCCTTGTAGGGTCATAATCATACGGTCCATCCAAAACACAACGATGACTGCACCATAGCAAATGGGGCACAGTACTGGTTGTACGTAGTAGAAACTAATGATGACCAACATCTCTCTGTGCGAGCCTCAAGGCCGGAGTGAAGTTGCACTCGCAGTATTAAGCAGATTGTGATCAGACTCATCGGAATTCCCATTGATGATATCAAGCTACCTAGTATAGATATCACTCGATATTATCGACGATTCATCCTACTCGTTTGCTTTCACGTGCAGATGTAGAACAACCTATTATACAGCTGCGAATGGCCTCTGGTTATTTGTGTTCATTCTCATCCATTCGCAGCTTATCCAAGCGCATTTTGTATTTATTCAACCTTCGTGAAACATTTCTCGTTTCTGGTGCACCGGTAGTGGACCGTACTAAGCGGAATGTGACCAAAGATGAAAAATAAGTCCTACGTTACTTGTTCCCTTCTCTGTTGGCCCCAATATTTTACCTTTATTGCAATCACTAGTTGCATTTTCAGTATCATTATCAGATATATGATAGACATTCTTCACTAGAGAGATGCAGAAATCGCCCGAAGTCCTTTCCTTTTCTTACTTAGTCGGTTGTACTAGGACTTAGAAGAACACGCCGGTAACACCCAGGAGGTCTACAATCCCTGTTCCTTTGATTTTTTCAACATTTGTAGAAGGTATA
Source organism: Fasciola hepatica (assembly GCA_948099385.1). Taxonomy (NCBI): domain Eukaryota; kingdom Metazoa; phylum Platyhelminthes; class Trematoda; order Plagiorchiida; family Fasciolidae; genus Fasciola; species Fasciola hepatica. Next base: position 29,105,734 of record CANUEZ040000047.1, read on the forward strand.
TATCTCTCAATTACAAAAATAGTCAGCAGTGCATATCCCTTTAAGGTGCATGGCATAAGTCACACAGGCTAACATTTTATTGATAATTTGTACCTCGTACTACTCATTCTGTTCAAGTAGTCAGGCAGTGCTGGCTATTTCCCGTTTTACTTAGACCCCTACCAGAGAGAAACCATTAGGAGTCAACCGTGACCCGAGTGATCTCACTGTTCAACAGAAGTGTTGACACAAAATGAAGAGTAGATAGTAAGCCTGGATAGACTGGTGGCGCCATAAGGCCCCCAACACAATAAACACCATGGGTTCGTGTCTCATCTGGGGCTCGTTGGCTGTGCCAAATTTGGATAAAATAGCTTTGTAGTATTCAGTTGAATTCAGTAATTGTCAATCCTTCGTCGTTGGTATGCATGTGGCATAGAGGAATGAACAAATTGGAATTAGGCCATGAACATTAGTCCATTTTAATTCGAATTCAAAGAAGCCTTGAGTACGCTTCAATTTCAAAGCGATTTGATGGATAAAGTAGTTTTCAAGTTTGTCCAGATAAATGCCAAAAGAGTGATCTGATAATATTTATTTAACACCGGAACTAAGTAAACTGCATATGACGATCCCTATGGAAACCAGGCAGATGTGATTTTTAGCTTTCCATTTCACTTCACATACCGAAAATTTCTCATTTTGTATAAACCTAGGTCTGGGTGAACGAAAAGCATTGGTATGTACTCAATACACGTTCCTCGCTAACCCCGATAGGATTGGCAAATGAAGCAGTTAATTCGTGCACGTTTCATACCAGCCTCCGGATATCGTCCATGTATTTGTGCTGTGTTAGAATATGAGCTTTTCTCAGACGGTCTGTTGAACGTCAAGTTCAGCAACGATAAATAAGCCCCACGAGAGTTCATTTATGGACTATTGGAAACGAATTCAGTTTGATACAAATCAATCCATCCCTGTCTTCAACGGCCGATTCTCCACTGAATGCCAAAGAAACACTGCAAAGTCTGCCAAAGAATTCAAAGCAATTTCATCTAGGTTGGTTTCATTTTTTAAACTGAAACTGCTGTCAGTAGTAAAAATTCAGATTATTATCAAAGAAAAGGGAAAAATACAATGGGATGGGTCGAGATTCTTCAAAATAAAATTCATTCTAACCTTCAGCTTGTATTCAGAAAAGCCTCAAAAATCATCTTTGAATAATCGTCTACTTTACAGGGGGGAAAACCTTCAAAACAAAATATAATCACACTTTCCGCGCAGAAAACATCTTGTGATAAGTAACCCATGTTTATTATCGCACTTTTTATTTATGTATTCATCAACATTACTTGCGAGTACTGTGTTGGATCGATGACATTGTTTGGATGAGTATCGTTTGGACTGGACTTTTCGCACACAAATCTCAAGTGATCTGACCAAACGTGCACTGGGAAGCACGAGACTGGAGTTTGGCTCTTGTTAGAGCTCATCAGTGGTGCATATCCTCGGCCGCACTCAGGGTTTCAACCAGGTTCGTTTTCGCCTCGATTGCTTGTGTGCCGCCACTGCGCCAGTTGAACGGGCTGGGTTTGAAGCCCAGGGATCGACAGAAAATATGCACAGTGCATAAGATCTGATAAGAGTATAGCGCGAGTGTGATGTTTCCAAGTGTTATGTCACTCCGATGATCAGAGGTTTATACGAGAAAAGGGAGTCCAAAGGCAGTTAACGAAACAGTGATTTGTTAATTTACCAGTTGCATTAAGTTATATAAATTCGTTTCATTTTTCTGGATATCCTGATAAATCATCAAAACCCAAAATTCAAACCGTATTTATTTCAAATTATTATCGTAGAACCAATATCCAGGTATCTTATTTTCAGCAGTATATCTTTCCGTAACTGAATGCTTTCGGTAAATGAACATGTTTGTGATGCACCGCCAATGCGATTGTTGGAGTTTTTACTGCGTGAATAATTCACCTAGTTCACATAATACCCGCAAGTAATTGTGAGACATACGTATATGTATTTTGTAGAACGACGAATTTGCCTTGAACTTGGTCTTGCAGTTGGTTTTTTGCTGACCACGGCACTGTGCTCTGTACATCGTTTGTATATGTTTGTGATCCAAATTTTGTTTTATCTTCAGTTTAAATAACTGATATTTCGTATAGTCGGTTGGTATGCGTTTTTTTTATAGAAATTAATCCGATTTCTCCTAAAACTCCGTCCTTCAGTAGATGTCTGTTTGGCCAAAATTCCTACATCAAGGCTTTGTCGTCAAGATCCTCAAGATCCACAGCAAGGCACAAACATGATCTGCTTCTACTTGGAGTTAAGATCGAACAATTGGAAATGGTAGTCAAGGCTACCAGACGAGCTACCGAAATGGGAAATAAAATAGCTCAAGTATTGTGGGGTGAAAATTCTCCGTTTGATAGACTGAGCCTTCTTTGCAGTTTACTTCACTGCCTGAAGAAGCACTATCTAGTTCGTGAACACTGATGGCACTTATTGAGGCCGAAACAAAACCGATAGACCGAACTACATTAAAATGTCGTGATTGTGCCTTGTGTCTACCTAATCTAGATAACGGGACACTGTACATGGAATCGACAGGTTGCTTCGTGTTTTCATGCTCTTTCCTGCCGATCGAACAGGCAAATCTAGTGGTGACTTTAGCAATTACACATAACTGCAGAGGAATTTTCATTCTACGATTGATATGTATACCAGTGACCCCGACTGTTTTGTGGATCACGTAGATTCGGCTTGTGATATAGGTGAACCAGTGGAAGCTATTCATCCGTGCCCAGTACTAAAATCAGAAGAGACCTTCGACAAAGCCTTCAGATTCCTAGAACCGAGACCCTGTGAACCACAGATGAGCGCCGTGGGGTGTAATAATGTGCACAGCGATGATCAGTCGCTGAAGCAGTCAGACCCCAGAGTTCAGTTGAAGCTATTTTCATTCACGGTGTAAAAGTTCAGTTATCAAAGTGATTTGAATGCCCGCCAGATTCTAAGCACCATCACGTAAGAAGAACCGGTCGACCTTCAGTATAGGTGATTTGAAATGGCATCCATTATTTGCAGGTTAGGAATTGATCTCAGGTTGGATGAACTGGTCAGTTTTATTGGAGGAGCAAGATAATACTGTCCTAACTACTTTCGTTTACATATCGCTAACGGTTAAGTGGAATTAACAACGGCTAAAATCTTAAAAACAAACTAGAAGCTTACATTTCAGAGATCAAATAGCCACGCCGATGCTGACTGAGACTCGTTTACCATTCATCAGTCTAAAATCGGCGCTGAACAAGGTTTGAATTTTAACATATGCAATCACGCTACTTGAACCGGTTTAGCTGTTTCCTAGGTTTAAATGGTGCAAATAGTTGTGACGTCGTAAAGAGACTGAGAATGTGCTTTTTCGTACTCCTAGTCCAATCATGAAGTTAAAGACTGCCACTCGCGCAACGCATGAATGACTGTGGAGGCCAACACAAATCGATGGAAACTTTCAGGGAATAATCGTTTCAGCGAACCAAATTACCACTGTTCAAATGTATTTCATTACAATGCAGTCCATCTCCGAGGTCCATTTGGGAGGTTCATAGCAAATGCACTTCTGGACAATGGATTAGATAAGACGTGTATCAACCGATCGCTCATGATAAGACAGTCTCCAACAGGGGATTGTGCACCGAAGGTTAGTATTGTATCGTTGGCATTAACTTCATCAGATGGTCAGGGGTTTATCCAGGTCTACCGAGCATGGACAGTAGAAGACGTACTCAAACAAAAACCAATCAATCTCTAGTAATTTCTAGTAGGTGTAGGCCTTCTGGCGGAAGGGTGGTTACCAGATAGTAAATGCTATAATATTCGTGTGCACATTGATGGTGTCTCAGTGGCTCAGTGGTTGTAAGACTAATGAACTGGTATCTCCCATGATTCTTATGCCGCGAAATGGCTGCTTATGTGGGTAATATTTGGATCAACTTCATGCTGAAGTCAGACCATTCCGAACACCCACGTGCATTGCGTCACAGCTGCAGAATTTAAGGAAAATCTGGAGTTCATGTGTGATTTCGAACTCGTGGTAGTGGACCGTACTAAGCGGAATGTGACCAAAGATGAAAAATAAGTCCTACGTTACTTGTTCCCTTCTCTGTTGGCCCCAATATTTTGCCTTTATTGCAATCACTAGTTGCATTTTTAGTATCATTATCAGATATATGATAGACATTCTTCACTAGAGAGATGCAGAAATCGCCCGAAGTCCTTTCCTTTTCTTACTTAGTCGGATGTGAACATCGCAGTGGTAAATACCGAACTGTAACCAGCGAACGCCGCGCTGACAAAATCGCTCGAAATACCATTAAACATCCGCAATACAAAGCATTACGGCTGGCTTGACAGTGTATTGTGAGTCGTAGTTCCGTCCGCCGCACTTTGAAAGAGTTCGGTATTGGACAGTTTTCCCAGCTTCAAACTCAGGAATTGAAATACACTGATTTAGTTATGAGAGAATCAGTTGCTTTTCTTGGAGTTGATTCAGTTCACATCACTGGGTTGATCACGGCGCTCAGCATGGTTAATACCGTACTGATTGCCTATAATTGGTCACCGTTGCTGTAACCTGAATGCTATGTCAGCCTGAAGGCGAAAAAACGCATGAATGTCCTGATGAACGATCTGAAACATGTTGTCGTGAAAAACAGAATATGTTAGAGTACACTACAAGCATCATAATTACGGTAGTACATGGGAAGCGTTAAGACATAGTATTGTATTATTCACGAATTAGCCTTCATCCGCTAGGGTTTTGTTTGTGTTCGATTTGTAAAATACGGAAACACAGAAAACACGATGTGCACGAAGACTCAATAAGTGGGTCAACAGGATCCTATACTTTCGTTGACTGAACACCAATTTGGCTGTCAGCAACCTGCTCAATACAATATATAACTGAATCGGATGGTTTTAGCATTTATAATCATAATATCGTTCAGGACTGAGTCACATGCTCTGGTAATAAACAAAACCAAGACCATTTCCAGAAAGTTCAATACCGAAGCGTAAAACCTAAAGACGAAAATACCAAGTATTATATTAGTACCTTGAATTTTCCGATATGTAGAATAAAGAATCCTAATCCAGAGAAGATCTTTTGTAATCTAGGTGAGATTCAGTTGATGTCGTACAACTATGAACTACTGTGGAAGTTGATCTTGCCACAAAGCACAATTCCTTGTAGGGTCATAATCATACGGTCCATCCAAAACACAACGATGACTGCACCATAGCAAATGGGGCACAGTACTGGTTGTACGTAGTAGAAACTAATGATGACCAACATCTCTCTGTGCGAGCCTCAAGGCCGGAGTGAAGTTGCACTCGCAGTATTAAGCAGATTGTGATCAGACTCATCGGAATTCCCATTGATGATATCAAGCTACCTAGTATAGATATCACTCGATATTATCGACGATTCATCCTACTCGTTTGCTTTCACGTGCAGATGTAGAACAACCTATTATACAGCTGCGAATGGCCTCTGGTTATTTGTGTTCATTCTCATCCATTCGCAGCTTATCCAAGCGCATTTTGTATTTATTCAACCTTCGTGAAACATTTCTCGTTTCTGGTGCACCGGTAGTGGACCGTACTAAGCGGAATGTGACCAAAGATGAAAAATAAGTCCTACGTTACTTGTTCCCTTCTCTGTTGGCCTCAATATTTTACCTTTATTGTAACCACTAGTTGCATTTTTAGTATCATTATCAGATATATGATAGACATTCTTCACTAGAGAGATGCAGAAATCGCCCGAAGTCCTTTCCTTTTCTTACTTAGTCGGTTGTACTAGGACTTAGAAGAACACGCCGGTAACACCCAGGAGGTCTACAATCCCTGTTCCTTTGATTTTTTCAACATTTGTAGAAGGTATATATCTCCCAATTACTTGCGAGTAACGTGAGGGATCAATGATAATTTGCTCGGCTGATAGCCTTTAAGACTCCACATTTCACAAACAAACTTCAGACTACCCGATCAACCTTGCACTCGAAAAAACCGAACTCGAGTTTCGCCTTTATTAGAACTCGTCAGTGGAGCATGTAAATCGCTGCGCCTTAAGTTTGAACCCGGCTTTCATCAACTGGAAGTCGTGTGTGTTACCACTGCTCCGCCCAACTGCCATCCCCGCCGATCTTAATTATCGAGGTAAGTTTGTTCAGACGTCGTCCTCCATGCGAATCCTGACACTCTCGAAACGAGATACAGCCATAGTACCGATAACTCTAAGTTAATGCTTCCCTCTAGTTCAGGTCTTCTTCGCAGGTTTGGGTCATTGTATCCAATAACTCACTGGCTTGTTCCCCTCAAGTATTTATTGAATCCAACAGGTGCTGTGAAGTAAGCTGAACAAGGTAGCCAAAGTCTAGCTGCTGCTAGCTATTTTATTGATCGCATTGTGTCCTAAATACACAGACGAATTAGAAGCTCAAAAATGTCGTGATATTCAACATGCATGATTTTTTTATTCTTTGAGTGAGGCGCACAATACTTAGTGCTTACAGTATGGCACACCATGTTTGCCGTTGCATCCGGATTAGTAAACAAAAGCAATCCATTTATTACCCTTTCTCATTTTGATTTCTGATTGAGAATATAGCGAACGAATTTATTTTCTATTAACCAGTAATCTCGGTCAATACTCCGTTACGGGATATAAATCCAACTGATGACAGAAAGCCGTTGTAATGAGAGGCATTTGTACTTTCTAGATGTAATACTGCCACTCCTCAACAATCTGGTCTTAGGCTTCTCCACTTTATACTGCCAAAATTAGAAAATTTTGGTAATACTGATTGTCCTCTCAAGCAGAGCATCCAACGTATTTGTTGGCTGGTAATGTTAGAAGGAGCAAACGTGCATCTAGTGCTATCGGTTACAGTGGGCCATACAGAAATCCATGAGTCTAGGATTTGGTTTACCAATGGAACTCCCTGTGCGATAACCTTTGATGATGAAGAACATGAGTTGGCTGATGAGCTTTTTCTCAGTGATTCACAATCATATTATCGAATGTCAGTTTGAGGGACAACGTAATGTATATAGACCAGAATTGATGATATGGCGGTAAGCCGAAGAGGAAGACAGGGGGTGGAGGAGACGTTTCACACGTGCGTCCCAGATCTATCGCTAAACTGTTCGTGGATGTCTTATATATCTTTACCTGATCAACAAATCTGTGCTTTGTTTGGCAAAAAAGCTTCCATACTTGTAGAAACTGTATTTGGGCTCAAAGCGGTGGAATGTAAAGATCAATGCATACATCTTCCGCTGTGGCTAGGAAGAGGCAATTCACCACACGCGATTGTCTACTTCGAACTTTGTGATTTGACCAAATCGCTTTGGTCACATTCACTGAGTGATTTGACTCAACATAATTTGAACACACAGAACTCATTTTTGCATAACGAATTCAGATGGTGCACACTGACACGTTCGGACAAAATCTTTGTCCTACAGTCGTTGTACGTAGTTCTAGAGAACCAGACAAGAAAGAATTTACAGAATGATACCGTAGAATTCGACACAATGCTTTTGTCGTAAATACACGAATGTCTTTGGTGTGAATGAAGTATGAAGCTTTGTAGCATAGAGTTTTGTCAACCGATCCTGATCATGTGTGATGTTGATTATCCGCTGGGATATTACCTTTGAAAGGGAAGCTGATCTATACTGACTTCCTCTGGGTACCTATTATCTCGGGTTTTTCTCCCATTTATCGCGGTGCCCTGTCAATGAAAAGTTCCTTGTATCTATTTTGCAGGAACACAAAGAGGAGAAATCAAAGTGCTTTGGCCAGTGCGTCTACCGTGTAGATTTCTCCTGCTCAAATAACTAAGAAGTGAATTACATTTTACTTTACTCTGCGTGGCACAGAACTTTCAAAGTGAATATGCCACTCATTCCAAGCTGATTTCTTGAGCACTAATAAATGAGTGAAGCTACCAGACCGTCTGCTCGAGCTTGTATCAGTTGATTCCTACCATACACTTGAATTTGAATTATTGCCTGTTGAAATTGCTGAAAGTAAGTTTAATGTCGACGGGGTCAACTATCTCGCACACAATATAACCATGGCCTCTATAAGACAAACAACATGTGATGAATGACTAAAGTAGATCATTCTTAACTTTCGTCATTAAAATAACGAAGAATTATGACTCCAGGATGATTAAATTGGTACCATTTTGGCAATCACAAAACCCACAACAAGTTTGTTTTGTTGAATGTAGTCACATAGATAGCTGATAAATTCACTGATCGATACTTGTGTACGCAATGAGGTGACATCAAGTGAGAGCACTCGTTTCTCTCGCAGATTTACATTCCAGAGGCTATCCACGAAATCACACGCGTCTCGCATTAGGATTGCAAATCTCACTAGCTCCAATAAACCAGTTATTCTCTTGTCTATTGCATGATAGGGCGACTTGCGCATGCATAAAATAGATATTATCGGTAAACCTTCCCTGTGAACTTTTGACAAGCCGTATAATCTGGGAATTATCTTCCCGACTGATTGTATCTGTTCAAACGTGGTTTATTCTATGATCTCTTTCTGTCTCAGTGATTGTAGTCCTAGGGATGTTGACATTTCTATCTGAACCGTTTCATCCTTCTCATTCAGGGCATTGGGGAATGTGGACGCTTTATTCAATATTTCTCTCATCTTTTCATAGAGGTCATTTTATCAACGATCAAGATTCCTGAACACTTAGCTAGTCTTGATAAAATGATATCTTTTTTGGTCTAAAAATCACTTACGCATCTCAAGTGCTCCGTCATCAATAGGCTTCTTACTGATGGCTAGCTGTCCTTGTATTCATAGCATGCCTTAACGAGAGTGGTTTACAACTTCTCAATCTCTTAAGATGAGGACTAGTTTCAGTCTCTGAATGGAAACAAAAGATCCTCAAGTTCGGCTTTTATATCAAACTGTTATGTCATATTTCTAGAGCAGGAAAACCTAAGTCTTCGCGATAACACATTGAGCAGCGTTTTATCCAAACCTAAAGATAACAGATTGTAGATGAATTTCACTAGATCAGAGGTGAACTCTCCAGCTAATTTCACTGTATGTACACGTTTTCCTTAAAAAAAAATAAGTTTTCGCTGCACCTGTTTATCAACTATTGTTCTCTCGTTACATTTTCAAACACTTCAGAATACTGCTTAAGATAGTGGTATAATTCACTTCTGTGGCTGGATAGAGTATATGACTGGTTGAGTGGTGTGCGGCATGGATACACGCGAGTGATGTTTGTTTTCAAAACTATCCAACATTACTTAGTATATTCTTATATCAAAATACAATCAACAGTAAGTTGGACTCAAGCATAAGCCAGTGCCTGCTTCGTACTGAACTTAGTGTAAATGATAAATTCATGAGTTACGCCTGGGTGCTTGACATGATTTGATTGTCCAAAAAATGTGACAGTACAATGCGGACAAAAGTGTATGAGCACCCCGGAGAGGTCAAATTCCTCAACTTACTACTCGCACATATGTTAGTAGGCAAAACAGTGTGGATACCACAAAGTAAACAATAAAGTCAGCTAGAATGACTACACGAAATTTGGGTGATGGATAAGCAACTCAAAGGACGCGACAGATAAATAGTGTGGAAAAATAGTTCAGTGTTCCGCGGCAACCCAAAAGGAAGAGTTCATAGGTGATATATTCTTTCTAAGTATAAACGGGTGTGAAAGAAAATGAAATGTGATGAGGTCAGTGGTCCAGACGGGTTTTAGGCAAGAATGCAAACTGAATTTGCTCTCATTTCATCCTCAGTGTGAACTTGTTTTTACATCCAAGTTGCTTCCATGAAAATGACCCGGATCATTCTTGAGTGGCATTCATGACGTGAATGCATGTTCATTTCCGGGAAGATATATCGTGTAATTTAATACTGTCTGCTTGTGTGGAAAAGGACTTCGGTTATATTGAACTTCCTCTGAGGTATGAAGAGCCAGCACTGCCAGTTTGACTATCGTCACTTGAATGTCCCCTTGATGGTCATGCAGTTGTGTAGCTAAGAAAAAATTTCCAGAGATTTGATGTAGATGGTAGTTCGCCGTCTATCGTAGATTATTCATCTGACCTATTCACTAACCGCAGATAATTAACTTCTTGTCATAACTTTTCAAGTACTTTGAACAACAGGAGTTCATCAGGTCATCATTATATCTCTGTTTCTATCCCACGTATAATATTTTTTCAAAACCTACTCTCAGACTCAAATGAATAACTTACTGACTGATCCCTTTTCTTCCATCACTTAGTTGTGATTTATCATGGAAAGCTTACACGGGAGAATCATTTGCATATTATGGTAACCTTACACGGGGTCCCTGTAAGGTATTTCTCACCAATGCATAGAAGGAAAGTGGCGAAATATACGTGATCCGAAATGTACTAGAAATGTGACCAATAGTTTATGCCGACATCATCATGGAATTAGTGGTACGCAGAAAGTGAAACGTCGGATCGATGAACTGGAGTGACTTATTCGGTCCCCATGAATGGGGTGGATGCTGCTGGTCACTTAGTTGGAATCACTCTGATGACACGCTGTCACAATCCACGGATTGTTTGTTGAGATCCATTAAACCGAATTATCATACTAGAAGAAAATGAGCAACCACTAAAGTCATAATCGGCAGAAGGTAATAAATGACAATGTAGAACAGTTCATGAAACCAACTATAATGGTAATCGATTGCCTGCCTTGGTGGTAATATTGTAACACATATCGTTTCTCCTAACTATACAATCGTCGTGGTCGGTACACCGATGATATTGCTTTGGAAGTGGTTGAGATAATACACCCTAAATTCATGCGTCGGTATGTGGCCCAAAATACCGTGGCTCATGAGAGGTACAGTGTTCACACTGAATGTTGACATGGACACAGTTATCTAGTAGGGTATTTGTTTACACCAAATGTGACAGTGAATTTAGCCGCGGATTAACTTGAGATAGGCTTAATGACACACCCACGGGACGAATAAACTCCACACACAACATAGCGCATATAAACTCGAGTCTGCGAAATGTTGCACCATTCGGACGAGGGGAAAAGAGTTATTTGTCAAAGAAATGCTACATTTCAAGTTTTGGTATTTTGTCACTATTAACGAAATCGATAAACCGTAAATGCATCATGCTCTCACCTGTGCTTCCATATTTCCACATTGTTTTTGGTACTCCACAACCGGCTAAATACAACACATCTTATAGGTATGGAAATTGAGTTAGTAGAACAAACGTCAAGGAGTTTGGTGATTATTGTAGCAGCAAATGGCACGTTTTGTCCATGCTGTCGATGTCTCGAAAGATAGCTGACGTCTATAACTGTTATTTAGTTTGCACGGAATTTTGTTTGCGTTAAGTTATCTCAAATCGACGGCCAGAGTAAACAACTGATATATCTGAGTCGTTGACGCAATTCTCCTGCCACATTCTTTTGAGTGGCCAGGAAGTCAGATTTTGTGTTGATTAAAGATAGTCACACTGATCAGGATAACCAACCTGTACCTCCTCCGGGCCACTTGTCCTTATGTTTCAACATCATCAACCTTACCATGAGCAGGAACAGGCTGGAAGTGGCACAGTGGCACGGCCATCCTGTAACTTGGGGTACAGATATTAGGAAACTAGCATTACACTGGTCTCCGTTGATCCGTCGAGTTTAGTTCATTCAACTTCCAACTTCGCTATTCGCTGCGATGTTTGAATCTCCTTCCCCCATCGGAATACTTTGTTCGAGACACTTCCGTGGTTTATTGTTGCTCAATATTTGTCCTCCTAAGATCTAACCGGGAACACTTAATTAATTACATAACCCTACACTACCCCGTCGGTGTCCACTTTAGTATGCTGTATATCTTCTTTGGGAAGAAATCGTTGGTTGTAATACAATCGTTGAATGAATCAGCGGAGCTGCATGAGAGTTCCTGCGGAGATTCAGCCTCTATCGTTGCTTACCTCGCATTGTAATAAACCTTGATGAAAATATCAGGATGCAGCTTTGTCCAAGTGCACCTAATGTAGTTCGTAGCCTTCAAAACGTTAAAATTGCCTATAATGTTCTTCCTACGTTTGTATGGTGATTTAGCAGCTGTCACACGTGATACGGTCAGGTACAGCTTCCTAACCACGTACACGGGTGAGCCTCAACCAATCAGGATCACCGCGGTCAATTCCGACAAATGTTCCTTGTGACGGGCCATGTTTGAGTCTATCAATTGTATTCTCTAAGTAAAAATAATAATACAAACCCACTCTGCAATGAAACCAACGCGTTATTTATCGGCCTTGGTCTTCTTGCTACTTCCGTTCGCGTAGCTTTGGATGTGGGTAATTTCAATACGGACTATCGATTCAGCTGATTACGATTATTACAGTTTGGCACTCTACGTTGTCCACCACGTGGTCAAGGAGAAGTTTTCTGAAACTATACTTGAATGACCAGAAAACTCCCTGGTTCATAGGCTGAGTGACTGATGTGCAACTGAGAGGCAGAAATACTGCCTCGACATCAGACAGCAGAGTACCAGCTCGGTGAGTTGCGTTGTATGAAACGAACAGAATCTTTCGCTTCTCGTGGTTTATCCGATTGTTCAAATCTCCTAACCAATCATTCCACAGTGCAGAAGTCATCCAAGCGCTTTGTTAACTGTGGGATTTTCATTGTAGGCACTTTTCATCTGAAACTCGAAAACCACGGGGTTCACGTTTTTCCATCGGCAAGTGGGGAAATTTTGGACCAAAAGTACACCAACAAAGTGGAAGTAGCAAAATGTTTCAAAGACACATTATTAGAATGCAGTTTCATCAGCACCGAAAATATCCATTTCCAAACATTATTCTTCTCACTTTCGTGATTCATCCAACAAATCCATTGATTTCATCAAAGCTTGTTCTCATTCGTTCACAACAAACCTGGTAAGCAATATACAAACAAAAAGGGCCATTTACTTTTTAAAATCGCAACTCGCATCTCTTCATCCAGCAACGGAACCAACTTTTGGAAGCTTTGAAGTCAGGCATGCTTTAAGTGGTAGCCTTCTTACAGATACCACATTCCACCATGAAAATTTCACCATGTTTTCCGCGCATCTTCAAGAATCACTGGAAAAGCTCGCCATTTACTTTATCGGATATATATTCCACAACTTTGTATTCTGCGGCCCACACCGACAAGATATTGAACCAGAATCTTGTTTGCAGTTGCATTCTGCTCAATTTCCTTCCTAACAGCAGAAGCTTAGCAGTAGCGATTCGGGTTCCCTTAAAATCCATGTCCATATTCCTTGCCTTCTCCTTCATTGATGGTAATCTGTTCATGACCACACTGATAATTCGCACTGACTGCTTAGCGAATAAACTTGGAATCCTTTCGAGTTTTGTTTGACGTTCGGCGTACTGTGGGAGTATTGAACGTTCCATCTTCAACACTTACCTACCTTTCCTAGCAGACCAGAGCACGGCCAGTACTGGCTCAACGGATGACATTTTGACCAAATGCGTGAGAGAACAGTTTAGCTAATCCGATGCTAATATCCGGAGACCCATAAGTATAGAGATTCAGTGAGGCTGGTTTGAGCAACATTGGGATTATGCTACAGACTGAGACTTCTTCAGAGTGCTAAGCATCAAGCTTGGAATCCAATGGAAAACTAAGATTTGGGATTGGACTTAACAAATTATTTTGGAACAGTTGAAAAAATTACTTTCTGAGGGCGCAACACTTGACAGAATTGTTTGTATGGCAACTGGGACATGTATCTTGCTCATTAGGAGCTTGACGCCGAAGTCACACGCTCGAAATGAATATCCGGTTTCTCTTCAACACAGAAAACCACTGCTTCGGAAATAAGAACTCGTTATTACATTCTTCGAAAAGACTGAACGTGAGCTCTCCCCAGAGCAACGCGAATATGCTCGGAGAACAAAACTGAGGAAGAACTCTGAACGAGTTGAAGGATTTTCACGTGGAATAGCTACTCAGACCTCCTAGTTGATAAGATGATAAAGATAGAGAGGAAAACTCCAAGAGAGTCCATGGTGGAAGGGAAGCCAGTATAAATAACTTTGCCATTCAAAGGCGACGCGTTGACAGAGATTGCTCAGAGAAGATTGGTAGGAGTCATCAGCAAAACATTTTACGCAGCTAATCTCCGGATGTTGTTCCAACCCAGACCAGCAGTGATTTTGCTGTTGAAAGAAAAAATACCCGATTCTACGGTCTCATTTTGTATGTATTTATTCACTTGTTCCTGTGGGACAATTTACATCGGCCGCACGACCAGGCGTTTTTCCGAACGTATCCACGAACACCACCCTGTATTATTGAACACTAGAGCAATTAAATCGCTCACTAGCGCGGATGTTTCACACCTAGCTCAATCCAATCACACAGTAGACGTGTCCGAGGCTTTCCTTGCTCTTTATGAGATCCGGGGTCGACAATCAAAACAAATGAAATGTCGCATTCTGGCCACAGCTGAGGCTGCCGGCATCCACATACACAACCCCCTATGTGTGCTCAAAAGAATTTGTGTGCACTTAAGCTGCCCTGGCCCTCCCTCCACCCTATAACAGCCCTAAGACCAGATGAATGCTGACATAAAGCGCCAGAAATAATCCACACCCGGTCTTGATTGAAGCCTGGATTATAATTGTTTTCTTTCATAATTTATGTCACCATTATTCCCTTTCACTCCCTGTTTGTCTAATAGGTCCAATTCTCCAACTTGTCGTAATATATTCGGATATAATGGCATGAGTTTGAATCACTGAACACTGTCTCGCTGACTAATCTGTGTTCTTACATGTACACAACCCATTAAGACGTGATCTCATTTTGGTATAAAGTAATACTTAACGTCATTTCCGTGCACGGATTTTATCTCATTCGAATTGAATTTATCAAACATGGACGGGGATTCAAATTTTATAATCACACGCTGATCTTCCCAAAGTTAATTCGTCAATTAGCACGGCTAATTTTCAGAAGTATGGATTTTCGATATGAGTATTATGGCGTAGTATTTGGATGACGAATCAGTAATAGGTACGCATGCATGATGAGTGGTAATAACCTTGATACCGGTCGTGTGCTTCCGGGGGAATTTTGTCCTGTGATCCGCGGACAAAGCCCCACTACTCATATCGAAAATCATTTGAGTATATTTATGAAACCGGAAGGCAATAACCCGGCATTTCCAACAGCATAGACCTACACATCTCCCGTTTCTTTTCCCACATTGAACCCGGTTAAATTGCCGTCGTTCATCTAAAGTTTCCCTATGAGTGTACTTTTACATTGGACTGATTTTCCACTCCGGTCAATCTACGGACCTACGACCTCCTTGATTTTCATGCGTCATGCGTACCGTGTTTTGTGTGCCAAGCTATCCGATTTTCCTTGTTGGCTTTCTCACCCGTGTTATGCGAGTGACCATTCCATTTTTTTATCCCACGCTCAAGATCACGCCACATCTGCGTGCTTGTCTAAGTCAAGCGTGCGTGCGTGCAGTCCTCTTGATCATTGTCTGAACTAACTGCATTGTCATATCTCCGTCTATCTGTTGTATGCACTCACTATGCTGTTCCTCTGATTGACCAACTTTTCTTGTTATAAAAGCTAAATTTCACACTTTACTGACAACTGGGCCTCGTATCGCTCGACATACGTTTCTTGTGACCATTTGAAGGATTTGATATCCATTCACATACACTTGTGATTGGATTCCTCCACAAAACTGAGAAACGTTGCTTGTATTTGTAATGATCGTTCTCTAAAGTACATGCAAATTACCGATTGGTCTTATTTAACGTTGGGTTTCGGGTTCGTGCTGTACGAGTCACTATCACTGGACAGCCGATCACTTACATAATATATTGGTATACGGATATAACCCAATTTGTGAGGAATTGTGTCCCTGAATGGCATCTTACATTTCTCAAAGACCTGGTGATCTGCAGGTAAGATTAACGGTAACAATGCGATCAAGCAAACGGAATATGCATATGAAGGACCAATTCCGGAAAAGTCTATGTAAAGGTTTTAAACAATCGGCATTTTACTTGTTTGTTCATAACCTGTGTTCAAACTCTTAACCAAATAGATGAGGTATGATGGAGAATAATTTAAAATGTGCTCCTTATACTCCCATTGTATATGTGTCTTTTACCAATCGTGTGCATCAGCCAAAATGCAAACATTCGTCTCAGACACAGAGAATATTTCACGCTTTGATGACTAGTTAGGCTTAATTGTATTCTTCTCCGTCATACAGATGATTTGGTATATCGGCATTCCATCTGTCATACTTGCTGCCTTCCAGACAACTTCACCCTGGTAACAACCGCCGCGCAGTTTCGACCGAATCAAACTCAGACAGGCATCGAAGTGGCAAATTAAAAAATGAATGTGATTTAATCTTGTCAATTAACAGCTTGTTCTACTCACTGACCTGTATCACTGACACTAATTTCGAAGAGAAACATATGAGCAACATTTGACTATGCCCCTCTGTCTGGGCGAAAATAGAAGACTGCCCCAGGAATGTGAAACGGTCTTGCATTTGAGAAATAGGACGTTGATAATGGTCAGGGACAAAATGCAGTCCGATAAGTGGGAAATCCGAAAGTGTACTCACGTGTCGACATCATCATGGATTGTCTTGTTTCTCATAATCCATGGAAACCGATACAACTTTGCTACTTTTCGTATTTCTATAATATTTATTCTACTTTTGGGAAGCAAAGTCGCGCATTCTTGGAATAGTCTGCATCCACTTGTTAGGACCAAACGAGGTTCGGAGTGTGTCGGAAAATCATGCGCCATGTGGTCTCTCAGATGAGAAACATGCGAAGTCAGTAGGGCTGCATCGTCAGTGGGGAAATAACGATTAGCCGATCTGTCAGCTACCGCGGCTAGCCTTTCTCAAGGCAGTTCTACAATCAAATGCCTCTGAGAAATCAGCTACAGTGGCTGTGATAGTGGAACCAGGTGTGACCAAAAAAAATCAATTTAACCGACGAACGATTTACCACACACACGCACACACACTTTCGTTGACCTCTAACTGATTCATCACAGTGATCTGATTGTAAAACTGCCTTGTGTTATTGACATTACCTGTTTCTCGCTTAACGCATCTGCCACTTGAAATTTTTCACCTTGAAACCGTTTTGCATT
The DNA here is from genome assembly GCA_948099385.1 of Fasciola hepatica. Taxonomy (NCBI): domain Eukaryota; kingdom Metazoa; phylum Platyhelminthes; class Trematoda; order Plagiorchiida; family Fasciolidae; genus Fasciola; species Fasciola hepatica. The sequence goes on from CANUEZ040000047.1 coordinate 29,123,012, forward strand.
TCATGTAGGAAGATGGTGAAAATTCCTCCCCACAACACGAAAAGTAGATTCTTCATCTTATTCAGATCAGTGATATTGCAGGAAATTTTAGATACTGAGTTATGGAAATTCCTAGTGGTCTCACTCGTGTAAACACATAGCAGACGGATGGGTGTGTCTGTGGCCGTAATATATACAGTCTCAAGTGATATACTATTCGGTGCATCATTCTGCGGCATGAGAGTTTCGTAGAATTTCTTAAGTTGTATCAGATAAGTATATATCATTTTTTGACAACTGTGAGTTCCACGTTATTCATATTATCTTCGATAAAGCTCCATCGACAAGATTTTGATAATGAATTATAGATGTAAATGTCAATCTGGTTGGGGGTTTTACTAATAAATGTTAATGACTTGACATTCTTTGGGAATTTTCTTCTGCCACCGAAGTTTGATGGGATTCCCCTTAAATCTGATCACAGTTCGTTAATCGACGTCCAAAACGACATGCGACGCTATTCGAATATTTTCGCGATTGTGGCACGTAGCCATCTTTGTCGTTCGTATAAGACTGGAATTTCTGTTTGCAGTGTTCAATGGGAATTTAGTATCAAACCACTTTAGTGACAAGCGTCTTTCACTCTGGGTGTTAGTTTTATCCCAATAAAGATAACATCAGTATCCAAGGGGAAAATAAATGCTTTTGCACACCTCACATTGTTTTGACACAATTCGGTAAACGAATCTTTTTAAACACACATGCTGTCTTCCATAAGAAGAAAAATGCTTATAACCGGAACGAATACCCCGTGGGCTTGCCCAATTTAATTCCGTACCCTCTAATAAAACTGCGGAATTTTCCAATTTTCGGTAAACACTTCACCAACTTAGAGAAGACATACAGGGTGGTTATTACACAGTGTCCACATGAGTCTGAATGCCAGGTCAAGCATTCGAAATAAACCAAGAGGATTCCCGCAGTGAGTCCCCTATTCACCGTGAGTTTCCTATTGAACAGTTAGATAACAGTATTCTTCTAATATGTTCGCTTTAATCTGTACGTATTTCCTATTCTACTCATTCCTTTCAGGCAGAACCGAGGTAGAAAATGTGGGAAAAGGGGGTATTTCTATTGGGATCAGGATCCATTTATCAGTTGGCCGAAATGAAGATT